>CM057344.1:236174467-237508525 GCA_030015575.1 Agapanthus africanus | reverse complement strand
TTTTGGAAATTACTAAAAAGAGGGTTCTATATGTGATTTATGCAAATTATGAAATTTTATGATTTATTTGACACTATTTTAGTGCTAATAGCGATTAAAAAATCGCTAATCGGACGTTAAGCGTGTTTTGTGCAAAACATGCACCTTATCATTTCACACTTGTGTTACATTTTCCTACATGGCTTTACATTTTATCTTTGATTTGGGTTTACTATTGAGGAGAGAAGGGAAAATAGAAAAGAAAAGAAAAGAAAAGAATAGAATATTGAAGTATGGGAAAGAAAGAGAAAGGGAGGGTGAGGGGTCAACATTGGTCTTGAGCCATTCCCTCTTCATTATTTCACTCATTTCCTCTTCCCTCCCTCTCTTTGCTGCTACTGCTGCCCTACTCCCTCCCCCTCTTCCACCCTCTCAAACTCCATTAAAAACACCTCAAAACCTAATACCAATTTCAATAAAAAGATGCACAAGCCCACAAGCTATACTATGGACCAAGAAAGTTTTCATTTTAGCGCTGTGGAGGATTTATAAGTGCTAAATGAGGTATATCCTTTCACAAATAGTGTAGTGTTTCGGTTGCTTAAGCATCTTTTCAAGTTTAGTTTCAATTTTGTGTAGTTTTGTGCACTTGGGACATTTCTAGAGAGGGTTAGGGTTAAGTTGAGATTTCGTGGTGAACTTGAGTGTTTTGAGTGACCTTAACCCCCCCCCCGATGTTACAAACCCAGAACTTACACTAGATTAAAACAGAAACCCAAAATACGGAAAAACAAAATCTTTTGATGTCGGTTTGTGAACTTTGAGTGTGCAGGAAAATCTGGAATGAACTGGGATTTTTAGTGGGAAAAAAAAACTCCAGAGAGCTATTTGAGACCATAAGAACCCACTGTAGCAAGAAGAACCACAATGGAGTCCCCACGGCCGGCGAGACCGGATTTTCATGAGAGAGGGCTCAGCCACTTGGTGAGGGTGTGGGTCCAAGTTTCTTCTGTAGGTCACATATACCCTATATATCACCCTAGTGTTGTTTGGTCACTGGTTTTCACCCTCATCCAAATCTGGGACCAATTTCCTACAATGTAGTATTATGACATTGCCACGACTTAAACTTTATATACCAAATCTTGGTTTTTGTGTTAGATTGGTAGTCTACAGGGAATCTGGAGTGACCCCAGACACTTATTGGAAAAACTAGCAAGACCATTACCCTATATTGACTACCAGAAGACTACCCTACAAACATGACACCCCAACTCCCTACCAAGGCCGATGTCGCCGGATTTTTAGGGTAGGGGGCCGGCCACCTTGTGGAGTCAGGAGTCCTGGTTGCTTCCATAGCTCATTTACACTGTATACATCACTCCAGTATTGTTTTGGAACATTGTTTGCACCTTAATCAAAATCAGGGACTGAATACATGTGTTGCTATTTTGATTCGAGTTATGGTTTTGCGTATTTTAAATTCTTGATTTTAGTATTTGTGCTTTATCTCGATCTTGTGACGTTTGTACGTCTATATCGAGTGATATCGGGTTGTTTTGCGAGGGCAAACCATAGGTTTTGACCTATGCGAGTTCCGCGTGTCGTTTTGGTTTCGACTTGGTTTTTAATGCGATACAATACGATATGATGTGTAGTACCCTCGCGAAGACTTCGAGACGACAAGCAAGCGCGTGGCGACGTCGACATCTGCAAGCGAAGATCAAGATGAGTAGATTATATCTACGGGGGAAGTCGGGTGGATGACGTATAGCACCCCCGCAGTTCGATGTTTAGTATGCTATATATACTATATATATATATATATATATATATATATATATATATATATGATAGCTTTATGTGTGAAATGGATATTCAAGATATGATTAGGTGTTAAATGGTTAGATTTGGATTGTAGAAGTGGACTAGTATAGCTTCTTAGTCACAAACCCTAGAATAGGTTTACACCCACACGCACACACATGCTTACTTGTTATACTTGTGTGTATATGAGAATACGTATATATATATATACACACACATAGGTATGGGACTATGTATATATATACACGTATACCTACACTTGGATGATGAGGATAATGGATGATATTTGGAGATGAGTCAATGAGATTGGGCATGATGCCATGAGGTCGGTGATATTATGTGGTTCGTATTTTGAGATACGACATAAGATTTTAGAGGGCCTTTGGGCGTGTGTTTTACACATGCATATATATATATATATATATATATATATATATATGGTATCGGTTTGTACTAGACTTAGATTAGTACCCAGTTCATGAGATATGATGATAAGTATACCAGTTAATTGATGAGATAAATGTGAGATTGGACCCATACCCAGATTTGGTGATGCCGTACGACGGATTTACGTACGAGCTATATATTGACGATTGATCCGCACTCTTGGCTCGAGGTTGCCATATGGTATACCGTATCGTATGTGATACTATTGAGGCGGCATCACCGACTATTATATTTATATATTTATCGACTCAGATTTTGGTGGTTTCCATACCCTTTCGATTAGCTGGTTAGTTTGATCTGTAGTTACTTAGTACATGTTAGACTAGACCCGAGTCATACCTATTTTCAAAACTATCGAATCGTGAGTATTTTAAAGACAGACTAAGAGATTCTACGGATATTTTCAAAAGACGCATTATTTCTTAAAAACACTGTAGCCCTTATTTTTCTAAAAACCCCGATTCGTCTTTATTTCAAATGGCATAACGTATGACATTTACATATTGATGTAGATTCTTCACTGTTGCGTTTATTGTTCGATTTCCGCATTTCTTGCTATTTGCATCGCATTGCATATGTAAATATGTTTATTGTTATATTAAACCCATGATGTTAGGACACCAGCACTATTATCGATGATGCGTATGTTCTACGTACACCTGTTTGCCGGCTCACTCACTTCATCATCGATAATTGCCGTGTCACGACACACTAGGATTGTTGCATCATGATATGACTCCTTGTATGACATACCGGCACACATACATATTGTACACTCATACTTGCTTATATACCTACTTGTACATCTATATTGGCGCACAGACATATTGTACACTCATACTTGTGTACACACATATTGTACACCCATACTTGCATACATACGTATTTGCACATACATAGATGATTCAGGATTTATTTTGTAGATTTGGGAACCGCAAGATATATTTTAAAAACTGGATTCATTTAAAAGAGCGGTTTTCCCCTCGATGTGTGCATATTACTGTTTTATATTGCATGATATACGGATATGCTTACATTTCTATCATATGTCGCATATATCCTGCTTTATGATTTCACGCATTGAGATATATTGTTTCCATGATATTTCTGGATTTGGGAACTGTGGGTATTTCAAAAGGAGAGTATGTATTGTTTTAAAAACCCGGTTACCCTTGACATGATATTTCAGTGCGCCCACCACGAGATTTATCAGTTCTGATGTTTATATATACCGCATGCGAGGAGGAGTCGTGAGCCTTGTGCGGGTACATGGTGGGGCCCGGTATGGTACCCCGGGGTAAGAAAGGAATGCTGTGTATACAGACGGTGAGCCTGGCAGAGGGACTACTACCTACCGGTGATTGTATTTAGGCTCGGCGGATATCCGGAGGATACCGACCGGAGTCGAGAGATGATATGGGCCGATCCGGACTGACGGGGCCCGTGGGCCGATCCGGACTGACGGAGCCCGATATATGAGGATTTACGTGCCGATGCTGGGCACGGGTTTCATGATGTTTTCGGGTGTCGATGCTGGACACTCAGGTTCCATGATTTTGATGTGTCACGAGGGACACACGCTGATTTATATCCTCATACTTCCATGCATATGCTTTATGATATTTACATGCATGATGCTTTATGTCATTGGGTGACACGTGGACGAGATCCACATACATATAATTGACATTGATGACATTGATCACATAGTTGGATGATATCCACATACTCACAGACTTCCTGATATAGTTGACATTGATTACATTGATCATACATTATACTTATGATATGTTGCCACCTGAGGCACTGACACGAGCACTTGGTATTACACTGACGTATAGATGTTTACCCTTGCCACCTTATCATGCTTCAGACTTTATCATATTAAGGATATATATTATTACTGATCGTATTGACTCAGGATTGAGTCATACATGCAATTTCTGCTCTGTGATGTTTTCTATTCACGAGTTGGCAACTCACCCCCGTTGTGCCACAGTTCTTGCAGGTTTTTTCCATACAGGTTTCATTGCGGCTTTTCTGGCACACTGCTTCCTTTCTGGGTGATTGCTTTGGTAGGTGGGTTCACTCGCATCGTGACCGCTATTGTACTTATTTATTTTTAGTTGTATCTAGTAAATTCCATCAACCAAACTTGTATATTTTTTCAGACTTAGAAAACCAGTTGTGTATTATTTTGACCTTAGAGTCGCGTGTTGTAGTATTGTGGTTTTCTTGTTGATTTGGTGTTTCCTTTTGAGTTTTGATCCTCGCCATTTGGCGTTGTATATTATATTGCTTGCGTGGTTGTGACCGTCGATTGACGAAGAGCTAGCTCCCGCTTGGGGATGCCTTTTATCACTATGCATTTATTATTCATCTTGTGCCCCGTTCGGGGCCAGTATTTACAAAGGAAACTCTACCGAAATTTTCAGAAAAATCGTGAGGATTTTTAAAATGCGTATTCTGCTTACTTATTTAAAAACCTTGTTTTTAAAACATGTTTTCTTCACTTCTTTAAAACTAATTTTCCTTCATTTATTATTTAAAATGGTTTTAGATTTTTGGGCTTTTAGCTTACTTGAATTAGATGGGGTCCTATAGACTTCATATGATTCAAGGGCCAGTCACGTGCTATTTCGGGTCGTGACAGTAATCCGTTTTTCATTGCTGGCTCAAACGAAATGCGGATTCCTAGTATATCTAATATGTTCATCTATGATCTGGAATGCCTATTATTGCATCTGACGAATGTACATATCTATATATAATATCTAGTAGGCGTTGCTTATGTTTTGCATCCGTGCTACCCCAGCCCCCGCTCTGTCGTTAGTTAAGTAACATAACGGGTGAATGACAGGACCCAGTGGCCAATGCGGATGGCATAAGCGAACGTTGTATTTTCGTTGTTTTCTGCAATTGTAGGACTATTGATGGGACTGCATTACATTAATGCAAAAGTAAACAAACCAAAGCTGAATCGTTGGAACAATTTTAAAACCACTCGGTTTTTCAAAACAGTAAAACTTTTAAAATGCGGAGCTTAAACCACTCCTTTTAAAAGCTATCAGGTTCCTTCGATTATATCAAGTTCACTACGTTCACGGTTTCGCCAAAACCATTCGTAGCCCTCCGTCATTTCAGTTGGATATTCAGTAGTATCCAAGCTATGTATTTTGACCTTCGCCAAGGCATAGTGATTGGTAGCTGCTGAATATTCATCTGTAGTATAATTAGATGCGTTGGTTTGGGACAGTCGTACTGCTATTTTAGACTTCGTCAAGGGTATGTATGGGTGGGTTAAAATTTACCTGGATAATGACGGGTAGAACTTGACATGTGACTTATGATATGTTGGTTTTCGTCAAGGTCATAAGAGCATGGGGCAAAAATACACATCGGGAGTTTCTAAAGAAACTGAAACTTGCTAGTGTTGCATACCATTTGGAGTGTGATAATTTTGGTAGGATTCCTTCAACTTTATCACACGATGATATTTGGATCCCGATCCTACTGTGAGTATATGCTACTCCTCGGGAGAATTTTCACTTAACGATCAATGCTATAAACCAAGTAAGTGTCTAGAAAGGTGTTAGCGGGGATACACCCCCGGGGAAAAGAGGTTATTTAATTAAGGAACTTCACGAAAGCGTCGTAAAACCACCCTCGAAGTACCGACACTGACCTGGCTGAATGGTTAAGCAAGTATTGTACGGTGAGATCAATCCTGACTAATTTTTCTTTTATGGTTTGAGGAAGGATTCGAGAAACAGTGGGAGCCATCATGTTTAGATAAACTAAAAATCATTCTAAACTTGCAAGAGCATCATGCTAAAGTGTTTCTTCTCTCTCTCCTAATTGCAGCGACCAGAAGGGCCTTAAGGTATTATTAGATAAAAATATTTTGACAGGGCCAAATTATAAAGATTGGTTCAGGAATGTCTAGATGGCAATCACATATTACAAATTGGGGTATCTACTTACTACTAAAGCCCCCACCGTCCCAGGTCCAGAATCCAGTGTCGCGGATAAGGAAATCCGTAAGACCTCGGAAATTGACTGCGCGAAAGCCAAATGCATCATGCTTGCCTCTATGAACAATGAACATCAGAGAAGGCAGGAGAATATGGATCTTGAATCCATATTTCTCCACACCAAGGAACTGTATGGAGAGAAATCTCGTATCGCCAGATATGAGACCTCGAAGAATTTATTTCAGTCGAGGCTGGCAGTCGGATCATCTGTAGGGGAACACGTCCTTAAGATGATTGGTTATATTGAGGAGTTCGCGGACCTCGGGACCACGTTAGAGAACGAGCTGTATACAGATTTAGTTCTCCAGTCCCTTCCTTCCACCTACGCCCAGTTTATCTTGAACTTCAATATTCAAGGTAAAGAAGTTGAACTTCTGGAATTCCTCAACATATTGAGGAGTTCAGAAGGGGTTAGTTATGTATATGCCCTAGAGGCTATTGTTGTACATATGATGTATATTATGATGGATCCTTGGATATATACAGAGAGGACTTTCTTGCTCGTCATGATAGTATGCTATTTGGTTTCACTTTATCTTAACATGTTGACTTGTATTGGTTTACTGTCTTTCTCTCACATGTTGATAAAGCCCTTAGGATATGTACTCGACTACTGGGATTTTGATGAGATCATACTAGTGGGGCCACGGTTGTCGATGAGTACATCCTATAAATGTTCCTAGTCGAGGGTATATCGAGACGGGGCATCGATACACCAGAGTAGACTAGCGTATACGCATCTTGACCCATATGATGGGCGATGGATGATCCCATATCCATCGATGTTTGACATTAAGGATGGTGTACGGGTGCTCAGTGGAGACTGGGTACACTGGACGGACTCGCCGAGAACTCCCAGATGGTGATATACCACACGTCAGATGGCAGCTCTCCGGTGACACTGGTACAGGGTAGTCTGTAGACCCGAGATCGTCATAGAGTCTTGTGTGATTCCCACTGTGCTTTGATTTCCACCTTACCACATCCAATAGGACGTGCAAAATGGTGGCTTTTGGGTACAGTCCCGAATCACATGGAGGCAATGAGCGATAGGAGGGGATTCGTCTCTCCCGGTATAGGGAGTTGATGTTGTGCTGTGTTCGATTGGCTATAACTGGAAGTCCCTGGCCAGGGCTGATATAGAGATATACTGGTAAGTGTTACCAGTAGTTTCTCGACCTATTATGAGCCTCACATCGACACGACTTATAGGTTACTGGGGTCTGACGTATACCACCCCTAGACTTGATATGCGACATATCAGACGAACAGACCGGTCTGTACGGGAGTGTAACTGATTGGATTCACAGGAGAACGGACAGGCTAGCTTGTTGATCTTCTGATCGCTCAATACCTGGATGACTGTTATGTTTAGCTGACCGCTTGCAGCTTGTGGGTGTTTGATATGATCATCACCTGCTACCGGCGTATTGACGATTCTTTAGAGTCCTACACAGAGGTTTCTTGGCTCAGGCAAAACGGAGTAGAGGCACATATGTGATATGTGCAGGACCGAAGATAATGCGATATGAGATACCGTATTATATTCTCGCGATATTTAGATATGAACCGAGACATCGGATTAAGTGTTGATTCGATAAATCGGTACATGATATATTAGTCGGTTATATTCGATATAGCCGGATCGTCGGATCAAGTGTTGATTCGATGATTTAATGTATAATGATATATATGATATATTGTATTACATTATCTAATATTGGCTCGCTTTATTATTTCATTTTCTCACCGGATTAATACATTGATATATGTTAATTGTATTATTTTCTTTTGTTGCAAATATATAATATATATGTGATATATATTATTGTGACATGATATGATTTATTATGAAACATGTTTAGGGATGATAAAAAGAGATTAGGGTTTGATTAGGGTTTGATTAGGGTTAGCTTCTTCTTGATTATTCTAGAAGGATTTCTTTTTTGTCTTGGTTAAGATATTATGGTTGATACTTATCCTTGACACATACTTAACCTAACCAAACCCTAGCTCTAGTTTATTCTCTACAAAGGTTTAGCCTCTCATCCTTGACCATGGTTCCATAATCAATCATATACTTTTATCTACTATTCATCACAAAAGGATTATCTCATTATTATTCTTCATCTTCTTCTCTCTTGAGTTTGAGAGAGAGCTCACTTGTGATTTCTTTTGTGATGAGTTCTTGTGAGAAAATGATATAAAAAGAAAGCATAAATACTATTCCATCATCCTCATCTAATCTAGCCGATTAGATTAGGGTGTTCACCTCATTAGAGTGAGAAAGCTTGGGTTATAGCAACTTCGACGTAGATCATCGGAGAAGCGGAACACAACAAGCTAGCATGGATCGTTCGAGTCGTGGAGCCTCTCTTGAGTCCGGGAGATCGTGGATCGTGGCGAAGGGACTTCTACTCGGAGCTTGTGAAGCGAAGGAGCGGACTGCAAAGGTTGTAATCCCTCACACTTAGGTTTAAAGATGTTATCTTGCATGTTAAACCCTAATAATCTAGCAAAGATCCCGGATTTGGGTTGTTCGGCACATGTAAAATTTTATTCGGGCATGTTTGATGCTTTATGAACCTTCACAAGAGTGCCTCGGAACCCTACAGTGGTATCAGAGCCTGGCTAGAGCATTAGGCGACGTGTATACGAAGTTAAAACTCCGATCGAACCCGAACCGACGAAAATGAACCCCTCTGTGGATATTTTTCAAAAATGCGATTTTTTCTGAATTAAAAATACCTGAAAAATACAGCAGACAAAAATAAGAATAACAGTGAAATATGAGGAATTGATCCGTACAAACGACCGCGGAATCGCGGCCGTACCCTGCTTGTGCCGCGGTTCCGCGGCAGTACTGTTTGATGTGACAATTTTTATTTCACAGTAATTCTTTTTTAATGCTTGTACAGTTTCTGGTATTTTTATTTTGACTCAAGTGTTGAGTATTCTGGGTTTATTTTGTAATCGTAGATTCGATCGGAATATTTAAATTCATTTTTTATTTCCGGATATTTAGAAACTGTTAAAATGTTCGAACGGATATCATTAACTCAATTTTTCCCGGCACGAAAAATATTCAAGTGTTGAATTTTTCTCGGTTTTAAATCTTTCGGAAAACCGTGCATGTGACGCGATGGACCCTCTAGAAGACAACAAACCTTAACTCGATTATGTGACCGTCTTGAACTGCCTTTTGAACATTCGGGTTTGGGGCAGTACGACGTGCCACATGTGAGGCGTTGGCTTGACCCTTCTACGGCTGGACCATTGCTACTGTGACGTATTCTGGAACTTTTGAACTCCGCTCAAGTGTTGAGCTATTTAGGAAATCTTGGGTATTTGATTATTCGATCGGAAAGTTTAATACTGTCTATTTATCTGTAATGTGATACAATATGTGGAATTCATATAGTTAGGCATGAAATGCGAAGTATGTGATATTTCGGATTTACGATGTCTAAAGAGATTGTGGATTCCAAATATTGTAGTTTTGCAATTTCTTTTCTGTGACCGTAAGTGTAGTATGTAGTTGTATTGCCGGTTTTCATTGCTATACGACAACGACGATCGGTGTATGCATACTTACTTACGTTGATGATATGTGATATTATGTGTTGCTGTGATATGTTATATTGGATCGTCGTGTTCTGAATAGCCGGGGGTTTTATGTGAGATGAGGGTTTTTATTTTCATTCATGTAAAATTCAATTGTATGTAATATTCTTTTATTGGGGCACTTCCGGGATGAGGTTGATGTCACCATTGTATATTATTTACTTTTCCGCATTAGGTAGACCCAAGGAGGGGAGCACAAGTAACCGGGTTTTAGGGTCCAGTGGGAGGCCATCTCGAAGAGTCGAGACCGGGTCTCCTAACCCTAGAATTGGCAGTGTTACTTGCCGCTCTCGTAGGGGTCTAGGGATGTGGGTTTGGCTATTCATCGCGGCCGTGGAATCCGTGTTTTATACCGGCTCGTATTGAAAACACGGACGTCCTAGTATATCCAATATTTCATATATGTTATTCTGCTGCAATGTTCTGTGATGAGATCATATTACTGCCTGAGATGAATGCTTATACTATATATATATATATGCTGATATATAAATATTACTGCTTTCGTTTCTTCTGTGATGCTTAGGAAGCATAAGCTGATGGGATTTTTATTAATGAGATTAATAAAAAGAAAAGAAACCTAAAAGATGTTGTAGAATCAAAATTTTATAAAAAGGGTAGCTACAGTTTTGATTTGCATAGCGGTATATATGATATACCCTGCACCTTATTCGATGAGGAAAGAGCCGAGATCCCTTCACCGGGAGTGACCTCTTTAGCGAAACTGGCAGATGCTACAAAACTCGGTTTGTCTTTTGATTGCTTTTAGAGTTTTGCTTTGCACAGTAATATATATGATATGTCCTGCACCTTATTCGATGAGGAAAGAGCCGAGATCCCTTCACCGGGAGTGACCTCTTTAGCAAAACTAATGAAAGCCTCAAAAACACTCCATTTCAAAATTTCACATGATTCTACGACGATATCAAGTTCATTACGCTCATGGTTTTCTGAAAAACCTGCGTAGCCCTCCGTCATTTCAGATAAAGACTAGTTAGTATTCGTGCTACGTTTGTTGACTATGTTAAGGCGTAGTGTGCGGTAGCTAATTAGTACTTATCTGCTAAAACATGAGATGTGATTGGATTAGGGTAGTTGTACGACTTTGTTGACTATGTTAAGGGTCGTGCAGGTGGGTTTAATTCAATCGGGAAATGACTGGTTGAACTTGGCTAGCAATTATGATTTGTTGACTATGTTAAGGTCATAAATTGCTAGGGGCAAAATATTATCGGGAATTTCAAGTGTTGAAATTTGCAATGAGATTGCATACCTCCTATGAGATAGTTAGATCCCGATACCCGCTGCGAGTAAGAGTTACTCCTGGGAGAGTTTTACACAGGACAATTAGCCGATCAAGTAGGTGTCTAGAAAAGTGTTAACGGGGTTACGCCTCTGGGAAAACGAGGTTTACTTTAATTAGGTCCGTGCGAAAGCACGGCGAACCTCCCTCAAGTACCGACACTGATCTGGCTGAAAGATTGACGAAATTGTAGGGTATAATTAATCCCGGCTAATCTTACCTTTTAGGGTTTGAAGGTAGATTTGATAAAAACAGTGGGAGACATCCTGATTAGATAAGATAATAACCAATCTAATCTTGCAAGAGCATACGCTAAAGTGTTTTCTTCTCTCTCTCTCCAGATAGTGACCATGTCAGGCCATAATCAAGATAATAATATGGATGTATTGACTGAACCCGCTTATTATACTGAGCTGGGGAACGTTGGACCCGTTCTTTCTTATAAGAGTTATAAGACTGAACAGGGAATAGGAGAATATCTAGATTCTCAAGCCGCCCAAAAGAACGTGCATGTTGATGCATCTTCTTCAGGTGTGTTAGTTATTGAGAACTGTTTCTCAGTTCACCCTACGTCCCGGGTATTATATACCGGATCAGGATCCCACATATGTAAATTGTTACATGGGCTACGTAAAGGTAGAGAACTGGGAAAAGGTGATCATTCCGTTCAAGTAGGGAACGGTGCAAGTATTGCAGCCAAAGCAGTTGGCGAATATCACCTTGTATTGCTAAGTCGTAATACACTGATTCTAAATGATTGCTATTATATACCGAATATGGTGTGCAACATTATATCAATCTCTTTATTAAGTAAAGAAGGATATAATTTTGTAGTAAAGGATAATGTTATGAACAAATTCCTAGATCAAAAGTTGATTGCATCAGGCTTGTTACATAATGGCATATTCATTCTAAATCAGAATACAGTCCTCAATATACAAAACACACACAAGAGGAAGAGTTCAGAAATGAACGAATCCTTCTTGTGGCATTGTAGACTTGGTCATATCAATGCGACACGACTGGCTAAGTTACATAAAGATGGATATTTGAATCCGTTCGAATTATCATCTTATGATACTTGCCATTCATGTCTCAAAGGAAAAATGACTAAAGCTCCGTTTAGTGGACACGGAGAAAGATTTACTGGACTCTTAGGACTGGTACATAGTGATGTATGCGGTCCCATGTCTACACATGCCAGGAACGGTTCTTCCTACTTCATTACATTCACTGATGATCTCTCTAGATTCGGACATGTGTTCCTGATGAAACACAAGTCTGAAGCTTTTGAGAAATTCAGAGAATATAAGCACGAAGTAGAGAATCAAACGGGCAAAAGTATTAAGATTCTTCGATCTGATCTAGGAGGTGAATACTTAAGTAATGAGTTCCTAGATTATCCAAAAAGAGAATGGGATTCTCTCTCAGCTTACTCCTCCATATACACCACAGCACAACGGTGTATCGGAACGAAGGAATTGCACCCTATTAGATATGGTGCGCTCAATGATGAGTACAGCTGAGTTACCTATTTCCTTCTGGGGGTATGCGCTTGAGACAGCCATAGACCTATTGAATAGAGTTCTCACCAAATCTGTGCCTACCACTCCATATGAGATATGGAAAGGGAAGAGACCACATCTTAATTACATTAAGATATGGGGTTGTCCGGCTTATGTCAAAAGGCAAAATCCGGACAAACTCGAGGCAAGATCTGCCTTATGTAAGTTTGTAGGATATCCCAAAAATTCACAAGGGTATATCTTCTACCACCCCGAGGAACAAAAGGTGTTTGTTTCTCGACATGCCACTTTCTTAGAAAAAGGTTTTCTTATGAAACAGAATAGTGGCATTGAGGTAGAACTGGAAGAGGTTCCAGCAACACAAACTATAAACAGAAGACTTGGTAGAACCAGAGGATTCAGTAGTAGCCGACGAACCCCAGCCTCTCCGCCGATCTAGCAGGGTTTCTCATCCGCCTGAGAGATACTACGGTTTTCTCATTGATGGTGGAAACAAGGATTGCATCATGGAAGATGATGACCCGACTAATTTCGAGTAGGCCATCACGAGTAGTGACTCTGTGAAATGGCTGGATGCAATGCGATCTGAGATGGAATCCATGTACACCAATAAAGTATGGACTTTGGAAAATGCTCCTGAAGGGGTAAAACCCATTGGGAGCAAGTGGATTTTTAAAAAGAAATTTGGTGTAGATGGAAAAGTTGAGACTTTCAAAGCTAGACTTGTAGCAAAGAGTTTTCGTCAACGACCAGGTGTGGATTATGATGAAACCTTTTCTCCAGTGGCTATGCTTAAGTCCATCCGGATCTTACTTGCCATTGCTGCATACCATGACTACGAAATCTGGCAAATGGATATTAAGACCGCCTTTCTAAATGGTGATTTCGAAGAGTGCGTGTACATGACTCAGCCAGAGGGCTTCGTAGATAGTGGGAGTAGCGGAAAGGTGTGCAAGCTGCTTAAATCCATTTATGGGTTAAAGCAAGCATCACGGAGTTGGAACATCTGTTTTGATGTTGTAGTCAAAGAGTTTGACTTCATCAAAAATATAGATGAACCTTGTATTTATAAAAAGGTAGCAGAGAGTAAGGTTGTCTTCCTCGTATTGTACGTAGATGACATACTCTTGATAGGAAATGATATTCCTATGCTGCAATCAGTCAAGCTCTTCTTATCACAAAGATTCTCAATGAAAGATCTAGGTGATGCCTCCTGCATATTGGGGATTAGGATCTATAGTGATAGATCTAAACGGATACTGGGATTGTCCCAATCCAGGTACATTGACACCATACTAAAGAGGTTTAGTATAGAAGAATCCAAGCATGGGAACCAACCCATGATCTCTGGACTCACTCTCTCCAAAGAGATGTCTCTCAAGACTGATTTGGAGAGAGCTCGCATGCAAGGGATACCCTATGCTTCGGCAGTAGACTCTATCATGTATGCGATGCTGTGTACCAGACCCGATGTTGCATACTCACTAAGTGTAGTGAGTCGGTATCAAGCAGATCCTGGAGAGAGTCACTGGACAGCTGTGAAGAACATTCTCAAGTACTTGCGAAGGACTAGAGACATGTTCTTGGTGTATGGTAACGGAGAACTCCGAGTGGAGTCATTTACCAATTCCAGCTTCCAAAATGATAAGGACGACTCTAAGTCGCACTCGGGATTTGTCTTTACCCTTAATGGAGGGGCGGTATGTTGGAAGAGTTCCAAACAGGATACCGTTGCAGACTCGACGATGGAGGCTGAATATATCGCTGCCAACGATGCTGCCAAAGAGGCTGTCTGGATGAAGAAGTTCATCACTAAACTTGGTGTGGTTCCATCCATTGAGCATCCAATACCTCTGTATTGCGATAACAATGGAGCTGTGGCTTTGGCCAAGGAACCCAGATCCCATCAGAAGTCCAGACATATTCTAAGGCGGTATCACCTGATCAGGGAGATAGTTGATCGCCGGGAGATCGAGGTCAGGAGAGTAGATACGAAGGATAACGCTGCGGATCCACTCACGAAGGCCATTCCCCAGATACAGTTTGAGAGATTATTCGGGATGCTAGGTATGAGATACTACAGCAGCTGGCCTTAGTGCAAGTGGGAGATTGTTAGTTATGTATATGCCATAGAGGCCATTGTTGTACATATGATGTATATTATGATGGATGCTTGGATATATACAGAGAGGACTTTCTTGCTCGTCATGATAGTATGCTATTTGGTTTCACTTTATCTTAACATGTTGACTTGTATTGGTTTACTGTCTTTCTCTCACATGTTGTTAAAGCCCTTAGGATCTGTACTCGACCACTGGGATTATGATGAGATCATACTAGTGGGGCCACGGTAGTCGATGAGTACATCCTATAAATGTTCCTAGTCGAGGGTATATCGAGACGGGGCATCGATACACCAGAGTAGACTAGCGTATACGCATCTTGACCCATATGATGGGCGATGGATGATCCCATATCCATCGGTGTTTGACATTAGGGATGGTGTACGGGTGCTCAGTGGAGACTGGGTACACTGGACGGACTCGCCGAGAACTCCCAGATGGTGATATACCACACGTCAGATGGCAGTTCTCCGGTGACACTGGTACAGGGTAGTCTGTAGACCCGAGATCGTCATAGAGTCTTATGTGATTCCCACTGTGCTTTGATTTCCACCTTACCACGTCCAAGAGGACGTGCAAAACGGTGGCTTTTGGGTACAGTCCCGAATCACATGGAGGCAATGAGCGATAGGAGGGGATTCATCTCTCCCGGTATAGGGAGTTGATGTTGTGCTGTGTTCGATTGGCTATAACTGGAAGTCCCTGGCCAGGGCTGATATAGAGATATACTGGTAAGTGTTACCAGTAGTTTCTCGACCTATTATGAGCCTCACATCGACACGACTTATCGGTTACTGGGGTCTGGCGTATACCACCCCTAGACTTGATATGCGACATATCAAACGAACAGACCGGACTGTACGGGAGTGTTACTAATTGGATTCACAGGAGAACGGATAGGCTAGCTTGTTGATCTTCTGATCGCTCAATACCTGGATGGCTGTTACGTTTAGCTGACCGCTTGCAGCTTGTGGGTGTTTGATATGATCATCACCTGCTACCGGCGTATTGACGATTCTTTAGAGTCCTACACAGAGGTTTCTTGGCTCAGGCAAAACGGAGTAGAGGCACATATGTGATATGTGCAGGAGCGAGGATAATGCGATATGAGATACCGTATTATATTCTCGCGATATTTAGATATGAACCGAGACATCGGATCAAGTGTTGATTCGATAAATCGGTACATGATATATTAGTCGGTTATATTCGATATAGCCGGATCGTCGGATCAAGTGTTGATTCGATGATTTAATGTATAATGATATATATGATATATTGTATTACATTATCTAATATTGACTCGCTTTATTATTTCATTTTCTCACCGGATTAATACATTGATATATATGCAATATATGTTAATTGTATTATTTTCTTTTGTTGCAAATATATAATATATATGTGATATATATTATTGTGACATGATATGATTTATTATGAAACATGTTTAGGGATGATAAAAAGAGATTAGGGTTTGATTAGGGTTAGCTTCTTCTTGATTATTCTAGAAGGATTTCTTTTTTGTCTTGGTTAAGATATTATGGTTGATACTTATCCTTGACTCATACTTAACCTAACCAAACCCTAGCTCTAGTTTATTCTCTACAAAGATTTAGCCTCTCATCCTTGACCATGGTTCCATAATCAATCATATACTTTTATCTACTATTCATCACAAAAGGATTATCTTATTATTATTCTTCATCTTCTTCTCTCTTGAGTTTGAGAGAGAGCGCACTTGTGATTTCTTTTGTGATGAGTTCTTGTGAGAAAATGATATAAAAAGAAAGCATAAATACTACTCCATCATCCTCATCTAATCTAGCCGATTAGATTAGGGTGTTCACCTCATTAGAGTGAGAAAGCTTGGGTTATAGCAACTTCGACGTAGATCATCGGAGAAGCGGAACACTACAAGCTAGCATGGATCGTTCGAGTCGTGGAGCCTCTCTTGAGTCCGGGAGATCGTGGATCGTGGCGAAGGGACTTCTACTCGGAGCTTGTGAAGTGAAGGAGCGGACTGCAAAGGTTGTAATCCCTCACATTTAGGTTTAAAGATGTTATCTTGCATGTTAAACCCTAATAATCTAGCAAAGATCCCGGCTTTGGGTTTTTCGGCACATGTAAAATTTTATTCGGGCATGTTTGATGCTTTATGAACCTTCACAAGAGTGCCTAGGAACCCTACAGAGGGCACCCTGCAGAAATCAAGGGAAACGCACGCTCTGTTTGTTGGTGGTTCTTCCTCTTCTAGGTCTAAGGCGAAAGCCAAAGGAAAGAAGAAGAAGGCCTCTACCAAACTGAGAGGAGGTGTTGGTATGGTGGAAGCCAGGGGAAAGGCAAAAGTGGCAGGGACAATAGTAGGATAGGAAGAGTGCTTCTACTATCATAGGAAGGGCCATTGGAAGAAAGATTGCAAAGCTTGGAACGCCAAGAACCAGGACCCGAGGCAAGTTGTGATTTCGGCTTCAGGTGTGTTTGTAATTGAAAACTGTCTATCAATCAACTCTACTTCCTGGGTATTGGATACCGGATCAGGATCTCATATTTGCAATTCTTTGCAGGCACTGAGAAGCCGTAGAGTTCTAAAGACCGGTGATATGACCCTCAGGGTTGCTAACGGAGTGAGCATGGATGCTGTGTTCGTAGGGGAATATCACCTTGGATTGACGAGTGGACGTATTTTGGTTTTGCGCAACTGTTTTTGTATACCAAGTTTAACTTGTAATATCATATCAGAGTCTTTGTTATCAAATAAAGGTTATGATTTTACATTTGTAAGCGATGTTGTAAACATCCACCTTAATCATGGTCTAATTGGGTCAGGTACTCTAAACAACGGTATATACGTATTAAACCAATTACAAGTTTTCAATGTCCAGAACACACTTAAAACAAAGTCTCCGGATACAAATCAGGCTTTCTTATAGCATTGTATACTAGGTCGCATCAATGAGACAAGGTTAACTAAGTTACATAAAGAAAGATATTTGGATCCGTTCGAGTATCAATCTTATGCAACTTGTCAATCATGTCTCAAAGGAAAGATGACAAAGACTCCGCTCACTGGACACGGAGTAAGAGCGAGCGAGCTCTTGGAACTCATACACAGCGACGTGTGTGGTCCAATGTCTACACATGCAAGAAGTGGTTATTCATATTTCATTACTTTTACGGATGATTTCTCTAGGTATGGACATATTTTCTTAATGAAAAATAAATCCAAGGCCTTTAAGAAATTTCGAGAATATAAGAATGAAGTGGAAAAACAAACCGGCAAAAGTATCAAGACACTGAGATCTGATCGAGGTGGTGAATACTTAAGTGCCGAGTTCCTGGATTACTTAAAAGAGAATGGAATTCTCTCTCAGCTTACTCCTCCATACACACCACAACATAACGGTGTATCGGAGAGAAGGAACCGAACCCTATTGGATATGGTACGTTCCATAATGAGTAATGCTGAGTTACCGCAATCATTCTGGGGCTATGCAATAGAATCAGTTGCATATCTTTTGAACAAGGTAACATATTTAAAATTCCGATCGACAAAATTTCACGAAGTGGGCCCCAAGCACAAATCCAGCACTCTAACAAATCTGGGCCCAAACAAAATACTCAAAAAACCACAATTCCAAGTGAAAGACATCCAGAAGAAAAATGAAGCTCTGAGCCTACATTTCCACCGTGGATCCGCGGCAAACATGCCAGTTCTGCTGCGGTTCCGCGGCGTAATGATGGGATCATGCTTTCAAATTTCTTCAGGGGTCTTAGAAAAGCCTGTACGATTTTCTGACATACTGAAAATATTTTTTTGGCCACAAAAAAAATTCGACAGAAACTTCATGAATTGAAATGCGGTTTTGGAAATTTTCTTCGATCGAGGTTTTAAACATGTTAGAACTAGCTAGTATGAGTTAATGGCATGGCTCTGATACCATGTTGGGTTACGGCAGCACCCCAACCGTCAATCCGAGGCCAAATGCGGAACAAAAACTTTTCAAACTTGGCGCTACCGCAACCAATCCCCCGGATCGAACCATTAACGCTAAACTATCAAACTACTAAAATGATAGAATGGCTATACCGATCGATCCGTGTCCTTCGGTCTTTAGCCACCATCTTTAGCTCCTCGCGGCATCTCCGATCTCGCTCGATCTCCGGTCACCTTGTTGAAGTGGCACCACGTCAAGAAGTCTTTTTACGGGCTCCCGCTTCAAACCGAAGCAACTCGGACATGAAGTTTGCTAGCCGACATGTCCAAGGTGAAGTAGAGAATGTGTGTGATAACTTTGTCTCTATACACTCAATGAATCTCAACACATGAGATGGGATGAGTGGAGGTTGAAGAAGAAGCCATTGATGGAGGAAGTTGTGAGCTGGAGAAGAAGATGAAGAAGAGGCTTATTGTTATTTTGTGAGATGATAATGTGAGAGTTCTTTTATTCACAAGAGCTAACCCCACTAATATGTGGCGGCCCTCTCTCTCCTCCCATCACAATCTCACCCAATAATCAATCAATTAAAATGACATAGCACCAAAAATAAGACCATGAGTCACCTAATTGCACATGCCACATTAATTGCTCTTCATGATGAATTAAGCTCATAATTTCCACCTAATTATACATTTAAACCAAAATGTTTAATCCAACAAAAGATATGGCATCAACTAAAGTATACTCGTGACGGATCACAAGAATACCCCTCATCTGTATATACATACCTGCATCAGCATTCCGACTGAATGCGAATGCAATGAGACGAAAGTAATCCAACAAATCTAATACTAGGATCCGGCTTAAACCAAAGCCCACTAGTATGATCCGTCCGATCATGATCCGTGCATAAGTGTACGTAAATGATCGAACCCTGCCATAAAACCATACGGGCTCTACAACGTTTCGCCCGAACTTGGGAAACTTTTTGTGGGGGACTCTAAAGACTCGTTAGTACACTGGCAGTGAGTTTAACCATAAGCACGTCAGTGGTACTAGTTGTACGTAACGGCTATCCATGTATTGACTAAAAAGGGAGGCTGATGAGCGAACTCATCCTGATACTCTACTGAGCCTATCTGTGACAATCTCCGTACAGTCCGGTCTGTTAGTCTATGAGTATCGCATATCGGGCATAGGGGATGGTAAACGTCAGACCCCTAATAGCGGTATAAGTCGTGTCAGAGTGTAGCCCAGAACACCTTGAGAAACCACTGGAATACCTACCAGTAAATCTCAGTTGCCTTGGCCAAGGACTTTATGTAATGGCTCTCCAGACACAGCGCGATATCAACCCCCAATACCGGGAGAGACGAATCTTATCTAACCGCCACTGCCTCCAAGTGCTTCGGGACTGCACCCAACTACTACCTGTTTGCACGACTCCTTTGAGCCGTGGTAGGGTAGTAATCAAACAACAGTGAGAACACACTTGAGGCAATGTAGCAGTGTCAAGTCAACGGACTAAACTTTACTTATGTCACCTGGGAACTGCTCCTGACGATAGGTATAGTACCAATCAGCAGTTCTCCTGCGAGTCTGTCCGGTGTACTCATAACCCAATGAGCACCTGTATACATCTTAGGTGAACCAACTGACACTAATGGCTTGTGAGACCAGCCACCGCCCCTCGTCGAGGTCTCGATCTATATACACTAGTCTACTATCGGAGTATCGATGCCCAATCTCGAAACTCCCACGACTAGGGACACTTTAAGGATGTGCTTATAGACTACCCAACTCTCACGTATATGATCGCCATCATACTGCTGGTAGTCAAGTAAGAATCCTATGGGCTCTATCAACATGTAATAGTGAACTGAAATTTCACCTGAAGCATGTACATGATGATAAAGACAAACCAGATAGTATACTATCATCTCGAGTAAGACTGTTCTACCGGTATAGGTCCTCCCTCAATCATTGCAATCACGTGCCTGCGATCTAATAATTGATTTTGAGGGCATAATAGCTAACAATCTCCCACTAACTTAAGGATAATTATTGCGATGTCGCATACTCACAGCCCGTGTGATACCGAACACCCAACTTCTCTACTAAGCAGTTTCACTCATTTGTAAAACTATTTGCGTTCGAGAATAGCCTCAGTGAGTGGATCCGCCATGATGTTTCTTTCTATGTCTCTCTTAATCTCAAGTTCGCTGAGAAAGCCATCTCCCAAAATGAGCAATACCTATCTTAGAATATGTATGGATATATGATGGGACCCAGTTCACAAATGAACTCCAAATCCATCAAAATTCTTAGACTGTATCGTCAACTGAATTTAATCAGTATGCTGCACCATGCCTCCCTCAGTATCCGCATGGACCACCTGTCCAAACTACTGCTCCTCGTCAGAGGGAAAACTATAACTCTGACAGTCACTCTGTCATCCAGGTCACCTTAGAAGTCTGGAATGATAACCGTCTCCCGAAGGAGGCAGCCATTACCATAACCCTAGAACATCCACTTATGTTCATAAACTGCTTCTTAACGTTTCTCCAGGATTGGATTAATATATAAACTTATTGCAGCTAGTGCAAAAACAACATTTGGTGTGGTACTTGACATCTCATGATTGACTCAATTGCCTAAGCAAGTGATATGCCAATCATGCACGTCCCTCTCCCCTTTAGTCTTTAAGACACCTTTAGAGAGGGTGACTCCATCACCTACAGGTACACTACCATGCCAGGAGTCGTCTATTCTAAAATACTTTTAGAATACTGACTAAGTACCCAGATTGGGACACTTCCCAAATCTAGATCTAAAACCATAGATCTCGTAACCAGAATGTCTGATATTATATCCATATCCTTTGTGGAGAAACCACTGTGTGACAACCATAGTATAATCGATCGTAGTATAGGAATTTCACTTCATACAACGTGCATGTCATCCAAATACCAGGACATCACACCCTACTACCTTCTTAACAGATCTATCTCCTATTCTGATGAAGTCAAAACCTATGACTGTTACATCAAAAATAGATGATCAATCTTCGCTATATCTGCTTCAGTCTATAAATAGACACAAGCTACTTATCCACCATGCTTCCGCTGCTCCCACTGACTACGACAACCCTCTGGCAGAGTCATATACACGTGCACTTCTAAAGCTAGTTTAGAATGATGCTATACTCATCCTCCTGCCGGGTCTCATAGTCTGGAACAACAGTAGTGTCAAGTTTGGGTAAACAAGAACCTCCATGTCACCGTCTTTGAGAACATCGAAGTACATCTCGGGCGCCTGAGGTTACCCACCATATCCGCGGAGTGGCTAATGGAATGTCATACCTGATTGAATCTTTAGGTTCTTATCAAATTTTCAGTAATCGTTTGCGGTTCTGGAATCACTTCCAGTTCTACCATACTCCCACTACTGTTTTCTGAAAAAAGTCCATTTTACTAAAATTGTGGCGAGTCAAGAACAATATCACTATTGATCTTCCAGATGGTAGAAAATTAACCCTCGTCATAGCCTGGGTTAACCCACAAACAGCCATTACAGAAACGTGCCTTGAGTTATCTAGAGTCTGGTTTTAAGTATAAGCCGGATAACTCCCCGTACCTTAATATCGTTAAGATATGAACCATTCTATATACAAAATAGAAACAGAGGCATTGATTTAATTGGAACCAGATTCAAATCATACAGCTGTCTCTAGTGCATGTCAACTAAATGGAGAGAGGCCGATCAGCATTACTCAACTTAGGAATACATCCAGATATGAGAAACCTGAAAGAGAAACAAGTTTCTCAAAACCATTACTATCGACTGAATACCAAACACAAGTATCTACATCAAAGAATACTGATACTTGCAACACGTAGTTCTCTACTTTACTCTTATACCTATAACTTCTCAAAACTTAGACCTTGTATTTCTACGAAACACTTGTCTAAAACCTAGAGAAGTCATAAGTAAACAGAATATAGTACGAGGACCAACCTCTCTGTCCTAATAGACACTGGACAATATACAATGCTTTGTATAAGTCCCCTGAGTTGAATAACTCAAACCCTGTGCATCGTAGGTTGAAAACTATACTATGGTTATGAAGAATTACACCGCTGTTTGAATGCTCCTTACCTAACCATCAACTGATATAGGTAAATGGCATGGACATAATTTCAAAAAGTTATATCTCACTTTATAAAAATAAACGTACAGATATATCAGTTTGAAATTGGTGCATAACAACGGATATTCAAAACCAAATAGTTGTCGTCCGGCAAAAACCCAGGCGATTTCCCCAAATATCACCAATTACAACGAATCCCGATATAATGAGGATAATCACATAATTCCCAATAATTTACTCCCACTCAATATCGGTAAAACCATACAGATGTGAGAATCAAACCTGGTAAATACATACCCTAGAGCAAGGGTCTAATTGGAAAATCAGTTTTCTATTAACAATGCACAGTGAAACTGAAACATGAAAATGTTTCGAAGGGGTATCCGGGTATTCCTAGTAATGCCTCTTGCATTATCCAGATTCATGACTATAACCGTATATTTCGTTGTCATCTCTTCAAATCCCTTTATTTGTCTTTATTCATTACCTTCTGTACACCCCATTTGTTGGAGATAGTGCCCCCAGAGTCAATTATTGGATCACAGGCACGTGATTGCAATGATTGAGGGAGGACCTATCTCGGTAGGACAGTCTTACTCAAGATGATAGTATGCTATCTGGTTTATCTTTATCATCGTGTACTGCTTTAGGTGACATTACAGGTCACTATTGCACGTTGATAGAGCCCCTAGGATTCTTGCTTGACTACCAGCAGTATGAGGGCGATCATATACGTGGGAGCTGGGGTCTATAAGCACATCCTTAAAAGGTCCCTAGTCGAGGGAGTTTCGAGACAGGGCATCGATACTCCAGAGTAGACTAGTTTATACAGTCGAGACCCCGACGAGGGGCGGTGGCCGGTCTCACAAGCCACTGGTGTCAGTTGGTTCACCTAAGATGTATACAGGTGCTCATTGGGTTATGAGTACACCGGACAGGACTCGCCGGGATCATGCTAGTTGGTCTTATACCTGACGTCAGATAGCAGTTCCCTGGTGACATGTGTACAGGTTAGTTCATCGACCCGAGGATCGTCATTTGTCTCGTGTGAGTTCCTACTGTACTTTGATTACTACCCTACCACGCTCAAAGGAGATTTGCAAACAGGTTTTAGTTGGGTACAGTCCCGAGCCACATGGAGGCAGTCAGCAGATCTTCAGGGATTCGTCTCTCCCGGTATTGGGGGTGAGGTCACGCTGTGTCTAGGAGAGCCATTACACGAAGTCCTTGGCCAAGGCCGGAGATTTACTGGTAGGTATTCCAGTAGTATCTCAGGGTGTTCTGGGCTACACTCCGACACTACTTGTACCGCTTTTGGGGGTCTGACTTTTACCAACCCCCTAGGCCCACCATGCGATGCTCATAGACGAACGGACCGGACTGTACGGATATTGTCACTGACAGGCTCAGTAGGGTGTCAGGATGAGTTCGCTCATCGACGTCCCTTTTGGTCAATACCTGGTAGCCCGTTACGTATAGGCTAATACCTCTGACGTGCTAGTGGTTAAATCCACATCCAAAATATTGACGAGTCTTTAGAGTCCCCGACAGACCAGTTTTCTCAAGTTTCGGGCGAAACGCTGTAGAGGCCTTATGGAGATATGGCAGGGTTCGATCAGATACGTGCGGTATTGCACGTATCATGATCGGACGGACAATACTAGCAGACTTTGGTTTAAGCCGGATCCTAGTATTGTACAATGTAGATTTTGTCTCATTGCATTTGTATTCGGTCGGAATACAAATGCGGGTATGTATATACAGTAGCGGGGTTTTCCTGTAATTTATTACGGGATCAGTTTTTTGGAGTGGCCAGTTTGCTTTCCGTTTCGGCCATATTTCTTTGTATCTTTCATTTGGCTGAAGATTGGTGGAGGAGGGCTTATTTGCATTTGTGCAAATAAGCATTTTGGAGGGTTGTTTTTGCATTTTGTTGTGTTATGATCACTTGACTTTCTTATTCATCATGATTTTCTTGATGGGGATGGGTTGTGTGAAGGGTTTGATTTGATGTTTGAGGTAAATCATTTTCTTTAGTGATCATTACCTTTTTTCATTGGCTTTCTCTCTCCTCCATCATTTGATTGGCCGGACACACTTTGGGGAAGGGGGATTTTGGTTGAGTTATTTTTCTTTGTGAGCATTGTTATTTTTTTTCATGAGACAATGGTTGTTGCTTTGCTTGCATCTTAATTTTGTGGGCCCCCCCTTGAGTGTGCTCGAGTTTTAATATGCGTTGTTGGACTAATTGCTATGAGGTTGCAAGAAATTAATGACAACAAAACATACTGTCCACTATAAATTCCAGAGAGAATCAATTGGGTTCTTAGCCGAGCCTTGGTTTTTCTTGATGAGCCAGAAACATTTTCCTCAATGCAAAAGTTTATTCCACCTCCATCATCTTTATGGCAACTTACAAACCCCAAGAGACAAAGAGCACTACACTGTTCTACAGCAATCCTTGGGCACGTCGGCTCGCCAACTTCGTGCCCGAGTTGCCTCGGTCCAGAGGTGGGAGCCCGTAAAAGAACCCGGCGATGTGGTGCCCTTCAGGCGAGGAGATGAAGACCGGAGATTCCGCGGGGAGATCGGGACGACGACGAGAAGACCGAAGGACACGGATCGCTCGGTATATCTCTCTACCCATTCTGTAGTTAGCTAGGATTAGATTAATGGCCCGATCCGGAATTTTTGTGTGCGGTGGTGCCGGTTTAAAAGTTAAAGTATTTTATCGCTTCCGCATTTTGGCCTCGTTCAGACGGCCGGGGCGCCGCCGTGCACTTACAATGGTTTCAGAGCCTCGCCATTAACCTAGTCTAGTTTTGTCTAATGTGTTTTACATTTCCGATCGAACAAAATTCCAAAACCGCATTTTCGAATATCATCAGTTTCTGTCGAAATTTTTTTGGCTCCAAAAATTTTTCGGGTAGTTGCAGAATGATGTGCAGGGAAGTATAAGCCTCCTGTAAAAATTTGGTCACGCGATCTCATTATCCCACCGCGGAACCGCGGCCAAACCCATGCTTGGGCCGCGGTTCCGCCGCTGTTTTAACTGTTCAGTGCACCAAATTTTTGCAGAGGCCTCCTGACTTGAAAATAGGGTTTTTAGAACATTCTTTTTGGGCCCAGAATTTCTTTATACGCTACAATAGTGCCTTGGGGCCCACTTGGTAATTTTTGATCGATCGGATATTTTAAACATGTTAGTTCACAGTATTTACATTATATCTGCGACCGTGAATGTCACTTGATCGGTAAATCCTGTCTAACTGCTGTAGCCCGGTTAGACGGATTTGAGAACGTGACATTCACGTTGATGTTCTGTGACTGTGCTGTGATGTTGCGGATTGGTCGTGGGGGATAGCCTGGATGCAATACTAGTACAGTTTTTGTTGTATTATGTACATTTGATATTGCGGGGCAAGCGTCCGACGTGTGGACTGCCGTCACTGCCTGTGTATATTATTCTTTTGTAGCACGACCAGGTTGCGGTCGATGTACCCGTTGTATGTATATTTTACTTTCTGTACTAGGATTGCCCCGCGGAGGGGTGCACGGATAGCCGGGTTCTAGAGGGCAACGAGCCCGCATCTCATGGCATTGAGACGGAGGGGGCTTCACTCTAGAATTGGCGGGCTATTCGCCGCACTCGTAGGGGGTACAGGTTAACCCAGGAGGGGTGCCCAAGTTACCGGATTCCGTGAAGTGCTGGGTGGTCCATTCACGTTGCTGAAGGGGGCTACCTCGCTTCAGGTTTTGGCGGGTAACTTGCCGCGCCCGTAGGGGTCTAGGATTTCATTGCACAGGCTATCCACACGACCAGGGGAACGTCGGGTTTCAGTTGCGGCTCTGTGAAACCCGGGGATCCCAGATATCTGTATTGTTCTGTGATGCTGTACATTTCTGTGATGTTGCATTTTATCACGCCTTGAGCGAAAATTATATATTATCTATATATTAGTAGATGTTGTATATGTTTTGCATCTGCGCTAGTCCAGTCCCCGCTCTGTCGTTAGTTAGCTAACCTAACGGGTAATGACGGGACCCAGTGGCGAATGCGGATGGCATATACGTACGTCATTATTTTCGTTCTTTATTGGTGTGATCAATTGATAGGACTGTGTTGATTCGGATCAATGCAAGTTAAACAAACCTAATCTGATGTTGTTGGAACACTTTTCAAAAAGCTGTTATTGCAAGGACGTTCACTTTTGTTTTGCATCGTGGTATTCAGTTGGAATATCCTGCTCCTCAGTCGACGAGGCAAGGGCCGAGATCCCTTCACCGGGAGTGACCCCTTGGACAGAAGTTTGCGTCAGGGCAATAACTTCACTATAGCCGATTATTTTTTCTTTGCATCGTCGTATTCAGTTGGAATATCCTGCACCTCATTCTACGGGGAAAGAGCCGAGATCCCTTCACCGGGAGTGACCTCTTTAGCAAAGGTTTTCGTCACTATATTTTTATAAAGCTATCCGTTCCTTCAACGATATCAAGTTCATTACGTTAAAGGTTTTCTCCATAAACCATTCGTAGCCCTCCGTCATTTCAGTTAAATATTCGGTAGTATTCAAGCTATGTATTTTGACCTCACGCTAAGGCATAGTGATTGGTAGCTGCCGGGTATGTAAGTCGATGTACAACACCCCAATACTTGTGGGGAGACGGAATTTTCAAAAACGAACTTGTTTAGTGAACAAACATCGACTAACCGCTTAAATCGAAGCTAAACGATAACTAACCAAACACATAGTTGTTCTAAACTACTATGCTTAGGGATTATACCTATCGAACCAAGTCCTTCGGCTTTACGATCTCCTCGGCCTCCTCGGCCTTCTCGATGTAGTAGATGATCCACCTGAGAGCAAAACTCCAAGCTTAGCCTCTAAACTTGAGGCAACTAACCTTCTTGGATTGCTAATCAAAGAAGATAGATGAGATAGAGTGAGGGTTATGGATTGTTTAGTGTAACTAATCCTTGTTCTCAACACATGAGAGGTGAGGATTAGGGTTTGAAAAGAGTGAGCTTGAGGAGAGAGAATGTGAATGATATTATCAAGTGAGAATAGTAAGTTATCATAATATATATGAAGCATTTACTTTTATCAAGAAAAGAAAATAAGTGATGAATAATCATGCTTCACAAATATCAAGTGGTGATTCATTGTCATGAGTCATTAAGCATTTATGATGCATTAATGACCATGATGAATCACTCTCATGACTCAGTAATCTCATTCAATGTATATGCCACCTAAACCTCCTTAGTCACCGTCTTCTAGAAGCTTCTCGCGTAATTACGAGAACGCCCCTCCGATCCGCAAAAATACGGAAAAACTTTAGACTGTATAAACCCAATAACCGGATACCAGTAACTGGCTTAAACCAAAGCCGACTGGTAAAAACTGTCCAAACGACGTAAGTGTGTAAACACACATACGCGTCCGAACCCTTTGTCGTAAAACCATACGACCTCTATATCGTTTCGCCTGGAGTAGGAAACTCTCTGTGTGGGACTCTAGAGACTCGACTACTACGCTGGCAGTGGGTTTAACCACAGACCGCAAGCGGCACTAGTTGTACGTAACGGTCCCCAGGTAGTTGTCGATAAGAAGGCCGATGAGGAAACCCATCCGAACTCCTACTGAGCCTGCTGTGACAATCTCCATACAGTCCGGTCCGTTCGTCTTAGACTATCGCATATCGGGCCTAGGGGGCGGCAAGCGTCAGTCCCCTAATAGCGGTATAAGTCGTGTCGGAGCGAAGCCCATTACACCCTGAGAAACTACTGGAACCTACCAGCAAATCTCGCTTGCCCTGGCCAGGGACTTTGCGTAATGGCTCTCTGACACAGCGCGATATCAACTCCCAATACCGGAAGAGACGAATCCTGTCTAACCGCCACTGCCTCCAAGTGCTCGGGACTGCACCCAACTGCTACCTGTTTGCACGACTCCTTTGAGCCGTGGTAGGGTAGCAATCTAAGAACAGTGGGACACACTCGAGGCGAAGTAGCAGTGTCAAGTCTGCGGACTATGCTGTACTCATGTCACCTGGGAACTGTTCACTGACGACTGGTATAAAACCAACCAACAGTTCCCTGTGAGTCCTGTCCGGTGTACCCGTAACCTAACGAGCACCTGCATACTATCTCCAGTACGACGTACTGACGGCTGTGGGACAGACCATCTCCCCAACTGGGATGAGAAGCGTACACACTAGTCTACTCCGGAGTATCGATGCTCTGTCTCGATAATCCAACGACCAGGGACCTGAATAAGGATGTGCTTGTAGACTACCCAGCCCCCACTAGTGTGACTGCCATCACAACGCTGGTAGACAAGCAAGATCCTAAGAGCTCTATCAATACGTACACTTACATATTAAGATAGAAAAACCAAGTAGCATACTACCATGTTTAGCAAGACTGTTATATGCATGTGAATATCCCAAGCTTCCATTAAGTAATATACAAACTAGTATGATACAGTAATGGCCTTCTAGGGCATAAACACTAACAATCTCCCACTTGCACTAGGGCCATGTACTGGCATATCGTAGACCGATGATCTGGAGTAGCCTCTCGAACTGAATCTGAGGTAGGGCCTTCGTGAATGGATCAGCAATGTTCTCTTCAGAAGCAACTCTCCGAACCTCGATCTCCTGACGATCAATGATCTCCCTGATCAGGTGATACCGCCTTAAGATGTGTCTGGACTTCTGATGGGACCTTGGTTCCTTCGCTAAAGCTATAGCT
The DNA here is from genome assembly GCA_030015575.1 of Agapanthus africanus. Taxonomy (NCBI): domain Eukaryota; kingdom Viridiplantae; phylum Streptophyta; class Magnoliopsida; order Asparagales; family Amaryllidaceae; genus Agapanthus; species Agapanthus africanus. The sequence goes on along the minus strand of CM057344.1, from coordinate 237,478,814 downwards.
CCGTTGTTGTCGCAATACAGAGGTATTGGATCAACTATGGTAGGAACCACCTGAAGTTCTGTTAGGAACTTCTTCATCCAGACTGCTTCTTTTGCGGCATCGCAAGCAGCTATATACTCCGCTTCCATCGTCGAGTCAGCAACGGTGTCCTGCTTGGAGCTCTTCCAGCACACCGCCCCTCCATTGAGGGTAAAGACATAACCCGACATGGACTTGGAATCGTCCTTATCACTCTGAAAGCCGGAATCAGCAAAGGCCTCCAACCTGAGGTCTTTTCCGCCGTAAACCAAGAACATCTCCTTAGTCCTTCTCAGATACTTGAGAATGTTCTTTACTGCTATCCAGTGCTTCTCCCCTGGGTCTGACTGATACCGGCTTACCACGCTCAGTGCGTAAGCTACATCTGGTCTGGTGCACAACATCGCATACATTATAGAGCCTACCGCAGAAGCGTAGGGTATAATAGACATGCGTTCCCTTTCCAAATCAGTCTTGGGAGACATCTCTTTGGAGAGGGTGATTCCGTGACAAGCCGGTAGATTACCGCGCTTAGAATCTTCCATACTGAATCTTTTCAGTACAGTGTCGATATACCTGGACTGCGAAAGTCCCAACATCCTCTTGGATCTATCACGATAGATCCGGATCCCCAGAATGTAAGAGGCATCACCCAGGTCTTTCATGGAGAACCTGTGTGACAAGAATCCTTTGACAGATTGTAGCATAGGAATGTCATTTCCTATCAATAGAATGTCATCCACGTACAAGACGAGGAATACGACACTTCTGGCAACAACTTTACTATATATGCACGGTTCATCTGGATTTTTGATAAAGTCATATTCTTTGACTGTCTCATCAAAACAGATGTTCCAACTCCGCGATGCCTGCTTTAGTCCATAAATGGACTTAAGCAGCTTGCATACTTTCCCGCTGCTCCCACTCTGATTGAAACCCTCTGGCTGATCCATATAGACGCACTCTTCTAAATTTCCATTCAGAAAAGCCATCTTTACGTCCATCTGCCAGATTTCATAATCATGGAAGGCAGCAATAGCAAGAAGGACCCGAATGGATTTGAGCATAGCCACTGGAGAAAAAGTTTCGTCATAATCCAAACCAGGTCTTTGACGAAAACCCTTTGCAACAAGTCTAGCCTTATAGGTTTCCACCTGTCCATCTACACCAATCTTTTTCTTGAAGATCCATTTGCATCCTATGGGTTTTACCCCATCTGGAGCAAAGTCCAAAGTCCATACTTTGTTGGTGTACATGGACTCCATCTCGGCCCGCATTGCATCTAGCCATCATACCGAGTCGCCGCTCTGGATGGCCTGCTTGAAGTCAGTAGGTTCATCATCATCTATGATGCAATCCTCTCTATCCCCATCTATGAGAAAACCGTAGTATCTCTCAGGCGGATGAGACGGCCTACTACTCCTGCGGAGGGGTGCGGGAATGTCCTGTTCTTCTTGAAATCCTGGTTCTACCAAACTTTCAGTAGCAGTTTGTGGTTCTGGAATTTCTTCCAGTTCTACTACGCTCCCACTCTTCTGATTTTCTAAAAATTCAGTTTCTAAGAAGCGGGCATGACGAGAAACAAAAACCTTTTGTTCCTCTGCGTAATAGAAATAATATCCCATAGAGTTCTTTGGATATCCCACAAACTTACACTCTACTGAGCGTGCCTCGAGCTTGTCCGAATGCTGCTTTTTTACAAAAGCTGGACATCCCCACGTCTTCAGGTACTGAAGACAGGGTTTCTTCCCACTCCATATCTGATATGGTGTGGTAGGCACAGTTTTGGTTGGAACTTTGTTCAAAATATATGCAGCTGTCTCTAGTGCATAACCCCATAATGATCGCGGTAACTCAGCATTACTCATCATGGATCGTACCATATCTAAAAGGGTTCGATTCCGTCTCTCCGATACACCGTTATGCTGTGGAGTGTATGGAGGAGTAAGCCGAGAGAGAATTCCGTTCTCTTTTAGATAACCTAGGAACTCGGCACTTAAGTATTCTCCACCTCGATCAGATCTCAGTGTCTTAATACTTTTGCCTGTTTGGTTTTCCACTTCACTCTTGTATTCCAGGAATTTCTCAAAGGCCTCGGATTTATGCTTCATCTAGAAAACATGTCCATACCTAGAGAAATCATCTGTAAAAGTAATGAAGTAGGAATAACCACCTCTCGCATGTGTAGACATTGGACCACATACATCGCTGTGTATGAGTCCTAAGAGCTCGCTCGCTCTTACTCCTTGTCCAGTGAATGGAGTCTTTGTCATCTTTCCTTTGAGACAAGATTGACAAGTGTCATAAGTTTGATATTCGAACGAGTCCAAATATCCTTCTCTATTCAACTTAGTCAACCTTCTCTCATTGATGTGACCCAGTCTACAATGCCATAAGAAAGCTTTATTTAAATCTGGAGACTTTCTTTTTAGTGTGTTCTGGACATTGAAAATTTGGAGTTGGTTTAAAACATATATACCGTTATTTAGAGTACCTGACCCAATCAAACCATGATTAAGGTGGATGTTAACAACATCTCTTACAAACGTGAAATCATAACCTTTATTTGATAACAAGGAAACCGATATGATATTACACGTTAAGCTTGGTACAAAATAACAGTTATGTAAAACCAAAATGTGTCCACTCGTCAATCCTAGGTGATAATCCCCGACGGACGCAGCTCCCACGCTAGCTCCGTTAGCAACCTTTAGGGTCATATCACCTTCCTTCAGCACTCTACGGTTTCTCAGTGCCTGCAATGAATTGCAAATATGAGATCCTGATCCGGTATCCAATACCCAGGAAGTAGAGTTGATCGAAAGACAATTCTCAATTACAAACACACCTGAGGTCGAAGCCACAGCTTGCTTCGGTTCCTGGTTCTTGGCGTTCCATGCCTTGCAATCCTTCTTCCAGTGCCCTTTCCTGTGACAATGGAAGCACTCATCCTGGCCAACTACCGGTACTGCAAACTTTTTCTTTCCCTTCCCTCCTACCTTACTAACACCCCCTCTAGGTTTGGGGACGGCCTTCTTCTTCCTTCCTTTGGCCCTAGCCTTGGACCCGGAAGAAGATGCTCCGCCAACAAACATAGCGGGTGTTTCCCTTGCCTTCTGCAAGGTGCCCTCTGCACTCCTTAACATGTTCAGGAGTTCCGGAAGTTCAACTTCTTTTCCTTGAAGGTTGAAGTTCAGGATAAACTGGGCGTAGGTGGGAGGAAGGGACTGGAGAATAAGGTCTGTATACAGCTCATTATCCAAAGTCGTCCCAAGGTCTGCGAGCTCTTCAATATAGCCGATCATCTTTAGGACATGTTCTCCTACCGATGACCCGACAGCCAACCTCGCTCGAAACAAGTTCTTAGAGGTCTCGTATCTTGCTATACGAGATTGCTCTCCATAAAGTTCCTTTGTATGGAGAAATATGCCATCTAGGGTCATATCCTCGTGCCTCCTCTGATGTTCATTGTTCATTGAGGCAAGCACGATGCACTTGGCTTTCGCGCAATCTAAATCCCAGGTTTTGCGGATTTCCTTATCCGCATTGCTGGATTTGGGACCAGGGACAGCAGGTGCCGTAGCGGTGAGGATGTACCCCAATTTGTCATAGTTCAAAGCCATTTTGACATTCCGCAGCCAATCTTTATAGTTTGGCCCTGTCAGTATATTTTTCTCTAAAAGTAACTTAAGTCCAGTCATTTTCAGGGTCGCTGCAATTAGGAGAGAGAGAAGAAAACTCTTTAGCATGATGCTCTTGCAAGTTTAGAGTGGTTTTTAGTTTATCTAAACTGGATGGCTCCCACTGTTTCTCGAATCCTTCCTCAAACCATAAAAGAAGAATTAGCCAGGACTATTCTCACCGTACAATACTTGCTTAACCGTTCAGCCAGGCCAGTGTCGATACTTCGAGGGAGGTTTTCCAACGCTTTCGCGAAGTTCCTTAATTAAATAACCTCTTTTCTCTGGGGGCGTAACCCCGCTGACACCTTTCTGGACACCTACTTGGTTTATAGCATTGATCGTTAAGTGACGAATATCCTGATAAGTAGCATGTACTCACAGTAGGATCAGGATCCAAATATCATCGTATGATAATGTTGAAGGAATCCTACCAACATTCATCAAACTCCAAATGGTATGCATCTCTTTGCAAATTTCAGTTTCTTTAGAAATTCCTGATATAAGTTTTTGCCCCGTGCTTTTATGACCTTGACGAAAGCCAACAAATCATAAGTCACATGTCAAGTTCTGCCCATCATTATCTTGTTAATTTGAACCCACCCGTATATACCCTTGACGAAAGCCAACAAGGTAATGCGACTATCCCAAACCAACACATCTATCTATGCAACAAATGAATACCCAGCAGCTACCAAACACTATGTCTTGACGAAAGCCAACAAACACAGCTTGAATACTACTGACTATCCATAGGAAATGACGGAGGGCTACGACTGGTTTTGGCGAAACCGTGAACGTAGTGAACTTGATATAACCGAAGGAACCTGATAGCTTTTAAAAGGAGTGGTTAAAGCTCCGCATTTAAAAATATCTGTTTTTAAAATTAACCGAGTGGTTTCTTTTAAATTGTTCCAACGATTTAAACTTTGGTTTGATTTTCTTTGCATTATAGATAATGCGTCCCATCATTAACCTATCATTGCAGAAAACAACGAAAATACAACGTCCTCTTATGCCATCCGCATTCGCCACGGGGTCCCGTCATCACCCGTTAGGTTACTTAACTAACGACAGAGCGGGGGCTGGGCTAGCGCGGGTGTAAAACATAAGTGACGTCTAAATAGCTATCATATATATAGATATTTTACATTCGTCTGACGCAATGATATACATTCCAGATCACAGATGAACTTAATTGGATTTGCAAGCAATCCGTGTTTGTTTTGAGCCTGCAACAAAAGACGGATTACACAGTTGTGATGAATAGCCATTACCCCACCCACGACCCCTACGGGTGCGGCAAACTACCCGCCCGGCAGTTTGTGCACCCCACCTTGGGTCAGTCCTAGGAGCATAAACAGTAAAATGAAATAATACAACGGTGGCTACAACCGCAACCTGGATGTGCCCCGCAAAAATAATATTACAACAAATTACATTTACATCAAATGAATTAAATAATAACCCATCACAAAACCCCGGCTATACATCACAACAGTCCAACACAGTTCATACGCACAAACAGATAAAATCCATTTCAGAAATGTGCAACCCCCTGCCAACTGACATACTAGCAGTTAGGGGAGGTTTACGAACACATTATACAATCACAGATATAATCCAACAAGCAAATACTGTATAATTTCGATCGATTAAACACTTTTAATCTTGCTCCAATACTGCTCTGTAAACTTGAAACCTGAGCAAAATTAAAAATTACCAGAGAATCCCAAATATCACAGAGAACCACCACAAGAAAAATGGCTCCCTGAATCGTCAACTCGGCGGCGGAAGCGCGGCGCTATCTGTGTTAGCCGCCGCGGATCCGCGGCGCCGTAGGCGATTCAGGAGACCAAATTTTTTGTGTGTTCTACTACTGTCATTTTAAGCTTTCTGAACAACCCTGAAAAGTTTTTGGACTTCATTTATAAATTGACAGAAACATGATTTTTCGGGCTTTTCCGGTTTCGTTTTTTCCGTTCGACATTCATACAAATTTGCAAAAAGGTTATTTATTGTTTAGCGAGGCTCTGATACCACTGTAAGTCGATGTACAACACCCCAATACTTGTGGGGAGGCGGAATTTTCAAAAACGAACTTGTTTAGTGAACAAACATCGACTAACCGCTTAAATCGAAGCTAAACGATAACTAACCAAACACATAGTTGTTCTAAACTACTATGCTTAGGGATTATACCTATCGAACCAAGTCCTTCGGCTTTACGATCTCCTCGTCCTCCTCGGCCTTCTCGATGTAGTAGATGATCCACCCGAGAGCAAAACTCCAAGCTTAGCCTCTAAACTTGAGGCAACTAACCTTCTTGGATTGCTAATCAAAGAAGATAGATGAGATAGAGTGAGGGTTATGGATTGTTTAGTCTAACTAATCCTTGTTCTCAACACATGAGAGGTGGGGATTAGGGTTTGAAGAGAGTGAGCTTGAGGAGAGAGAATGTGAATGATATTATCAAGTGAGAATAGTAAGTTATCATAATATATATGAAGCATTTACTTTTATCAAGAAAAGAAAATAAGTGATGAATAATCATGCTTCACAAATATCAAGTGGTGATTCATTGTCATGAGTCATTAAGCATTTATGATGCATTAATGACCATGATGAATCACTCTCATGACTCACTAATCTCATTCAATGTATATGCCACCTAAACCTCCTTAGTCACCGTCTTCTAGAAGCTTCTCGCGTAATTACGAGAACGCCCCTCCGATCCGCAAAAATACGGAAAAACTTTAGACTGTATAAATCCAATAACCGGATACCAGTAACTGGCTTAAACCAAAGCCGACTGGTAAAAACTGTCCAAACGACGTAAGTGTGTAAACACACATACGCGTCCGAACCCTTTGTCGTAAAACCATACGACCTCTATATCGTTTCGCCTGGAGTAGGAAACTCTCTGTGTGGGACTCTAGAGACTCGACTACTACGCTGGCAGTGGGTTTAACCACAGACCGCAAGCGGCACTAGCTGTACGTAACGGTCCCCAGGTAGTTGTCGATAAGAAGGCCGATGAGGAAACCCATCCGAACTCCTACTGAGCCTGCTGTGACAATCTCCATACAGTCCGGTCCGTTCGTCTTAGACTATCGCATATCGGGCCTAGGGGGCCGGCAAGCGTCAGTCCCCTAATAGCGGTATAAGTCGTGTCGGAGCGAAGCCCATTACACCCTGAGAAACTAATGGAACCTACCTGCAAATCTCGCTTGCCCTGGCCAGGGACTTTGCGTAATGGCTCTCTGACACAGCGCGATATCAACTCCCAATACCGGGAGAGACGAATCCTGTCTAACCGCCACTGCCTCCAAGTGCTCGGGACTGCACCCAACTGCTACCTGTTTGCACGACTCCTTTGAGCCGTGGTAGGGTAGCAATCTAAGAACAGTGGGACACACTCGAGGCGAATTAGCAGTGTCAAGTCTGCGGACTATGCTGTACTCATGTCACCTGGGAACTGTTCACTGACGACTGGTATAAAACCAACCAACAGTTCCCTGTGAGTTCTGTCCGGTGTACCCGTAACCTAACGAGCACCTGCATACTATCTCCAGTACGACGTACTGACGGCTGTGGGACAGACCATCTCCCCAACTGGGATGAGAAGCATACACACTAGTCTACTCCGGAGTATCGATGCTCTGTCTCGATAATCCAACGACCAGGGACCTGAATAAGGATGTGCTTGTAGACTACCCAGCCCCCACTAGTGTGACTGCCATCACAACGCTGGTAGACAAGCAAGATCCTAAGAGCTCTATCAATACGTACACTCACATATTAAGATAGAAAAACCAAGTAGCATACTACCATGTTTAGCAAGACTGTTATATGCATGTGAATATCCCAAGCTTCCATTAAGTAATATACAAACTAGTATGATACAGTAATGGCCTTCTAGGGCATAAACACTAACAGGGTATTTATCTGTTGCATAGATAGATGCGTTGGTTTGGGACAGTCGTACCACTATTTTGGCCTTCGTCAAAGGTATGTACGGGTGGGTTCAAATTAACCTGGACAATGACGGGTAGAACTTGACATGTGACTTATGATATTTTGACCTCACGCCAAGGTCATAAGAGCATGGGGCAAAAATCACATCGGGAGTTTCTAAAGAAACTGGAACTTGCCAGATATGCGCATACCTTCTGGAGTATGATAGCGTGAGCGGATTCCGTCATGTTATCATGCGGTGATAGTTGGATCCCGATTCCCACTGATGAGTTGGTTTACTCCTCGGGACATCCCGACTAATTCTTCTTTTAGGTTTGGAGGAGAATTTGATGGTACAATAGGAGGTTTCCAGATTAGATAAATTGGTAACCATTCTGATCTTGGTTAGAGTGCACGCTGAGTGTTTCTTTTCTCTCTCTTTGGTAGCGACCATTGACCCGACCCTAGACTATGACTCAGAGACCAAAATTAACTGAACCTTCTTAACACTGGATTTTGGATTGTCAGAGTTGCAGACCTCATTGTCACTCCTACTTTTACCCTTTTCTCCAGGACACCCCGTATTACTACGAACGTCCACTTCCATTGGACAAAACCATCGTATGGTTATATACGAACTCGAAGGGATTTATTCGAGGATGGTTTCCGGTTCTGGAGAAAATGAATAGGACTATTCAGTTGTCTTTTCCTTTTAGCTTCTCTCAGGTTGCGAGTACTCCTTAGTTTAGGAGATTGTACACCTATTATGCAAATTGGATAGTCTTCTTCCAAACCTTAGGCTGGTGTCGAACGGTAGGGAATGAAGAAAACCAATTAGCATAACGACGGTGTACAGAAGGTATTATGTAAAGACAAAGAAAGGGATTAGTAATAGGGCAAAGTAAATTGCGACTGATATTCACGACCAAACCAAGTATTTCATTACCACTCCCACTTCACGTTTGTATTTCTCCAGGACACTCCGTATCACTACGAAGATCCACAGTTTATTGGATATTCCATCGTATGGTTATATACGAACTCAAAAGGAACTTGTTCCAGTTCGGGGATGGATTCTGGTTTAGGAGAAATAGGAATAAGGTTTATTCATGTGTCTTTTATCTTCACCTTCTCTCGCATTGCGAGTGTTCCTAGGATTGGGACAATACACCCATTATGCTTATTGGATAGTCTTCTTCCAAACCATAGGCTAGTGCCGAATGGTAGGGAAGGAAGAAAACCATTTGGCCTAAAGGGGTGTACAGAAGGTAATGACTAAAGACATATGAAGGGATTTGGAGAGATGGCAAAGAATTATACGGTTACAGTTGTGAATCTGGATAATGGAAGAGGCATTACTAGGAATACCAGGATACCCCATCGAAACATTTCAATGTTTCAGCTTCACTGTGTACTGTTAAAGGAAAACTGATTTTCCGATTAGATACTTACTCCAGGGTATGTATTTACCAGGTATGATTCTCACATCTGTATGGTTTTACAGATGATGAGTGGTAGTAAGTTATTGGGAATTAGGTGATCATCCTCATTATATCGGAATTCGTTGTAATTGGTGATATTTGAGGAAGTCACCTGGGTTGTTTGCCGGACGGCGAATATTTGGTTTTGAATATCCGTTGTTATGCACCAATTTCAAATTGATATATCTGTACGTCTATTTTTATAGAGTGAGATGTACCTTTTTGAAATTATGTCTATGACATTTACCAATATCAGTTGATGGTTAGGTAAGGAGCATTAAACAACGGTGTAATTCTTCTTAACCATAAGTACAGTTTTCAACCTACGACACGCAGGGATTGAGTTATTAGACTCAAGGGACTTATACAGAGTATTGTATGTTATCCAGCGTCCATGAGGACAAAGGGGTTGGTTCTCGTACTATATTCGGTTTACTTATGACTTCTCTAGTTTTTAGACAGGTGTTTCGTGGAAACACAGGATCCGAATTTTGAGAAGTTATAGGTATATGAATAAAGTAGAGAACCAGGTATTGCAAGTATCGGGATTCTTCAAGGTGATCGAAGATGTAGATACTTGTGGATGGTATTCAGTTGATAGTAATGATTAAGAGAATTTGCTTCTCTTTCAAGTTACTCATAATTGGAAGTACTCCTAAGTTGAGTAACGCTGATCGGCCTCCTTCCATTTACTTGACATGCACTGGAGACAGATGCATGATTTGAATCTGGTTCAATTAAATCAGTGCCTCTGGTTCTATATTGGATATAGAACAGTTCATATCTTAACGATGTTAAGGTACGGGGAGTTGTCCGGCCTATGCTTAAAACCAGACTCTGGATAGCTCAAGGCACGTTTCTGTAATGGCTGTTTGTGGGTTGACCCAGGCTATGACGAGGGTTGACTTTCTACCATCTGGAAGATCAATAGTGATATTGTTCTAGACTCGCCACAGTTTTAAGTAAAATGGATTTTTTCAGAAAACAGTAGCGGGAGTATGGTAGAACTGGAAGTGATTCCAGAACCACAAACGATTACTGAAGATTTTGATAGGAACCTAAAGATTCGATCTGGTTTGACATTCCATTGGCCACTCCGCAGATATGGTGGGTAACCTCAGGCACCCAAGAGGTACTCCGGTAGCCTCAAGGACGGTGACAGGGAGATAGATCATCTATTTCTGATGTGACAGTCATAGGTTTGACTTCATCAGAACAGGGGATGGATCTGTTAAGAAGGTAGTAGGATGTGATATTCTGGTATTTGGATGACATACACAGAGTAGGAAGTGAAATTCCTATACTACGATCGGTTATACATTGGTTGTCACACAGTGATTTCTCCACATAGGACTTAGATATTATATCAGACATCTTGGATTACTGGATCTATATTTTTAGATCTAGATTTGGGTAGTTTCCTAATCTGGGTACTTAGACAGCATTCTACAGGTGTTTTAGAATGGACGACTCCATGCACGGTAGTGTACCTGCAAGTGGTGGAGTCACCCTCTCTGAAGGTGTCTTACAGACTATAGGGGAGAGGGATGTGCATGATTGGCAGATCACTTGCTTAGGCAATTGAGTCAATCATGAGATGTCAAGTAGCACACCAGATGTTGTTTTTGCGGTAGATACAATAAATTGATATTGATTCTATCCTGGAGAAACAATCGGAAGCAGTTTTAGAACATAAGTGGATGTTCTAGGGATATGATAACAACAGCCTCATTTGGGAGACAGTTATCATTCCAGGCTTCCAAGGTGACCTGGATGACAGAGAGGTTGTCAGAGTTATAGTTTTCCCTCTGACGAGGGGCAGTGTTTTGGACAGATGATCCAAGCAGATACTGAGGGAGGCATGGCGCAGAATACTGATTAAGTTCAGTTGACGATACAGTCTGAGAAGTTTGGATTTGGAGTTCATTTATGAGCTAGGTCCCATCCGATATCCAGACATACTCTAAGACAGATATTGATCATTTCGGGAGATAGGTTTCTCCGCGAAATTGAGATAAAGAGAGACATAGAAAGAAACATTAGAGCGGATCCACTCAGTGAGCCTATTCCTCGAACGCAATAGTTTCGCAAACGGGTTTTGTGAGACTGACTAGTAGAGGAGTTGGGTGTTCGGTATCACACGCACTGTGAGTATGCAACATCGCAATAATTAGCCTTGAGTGCAAGTGGGATATTGTTGGAGATAGTGCCCTCAGAGTCAATTATTGGATCACAGGCACGTGATTGCAATGATTGAGGGAGGACCTATCCCGGTAGGACAGTCTTACTCAAGATGATAGTATGCTATCTGGTTTATCTTTATCATCGTGTACTGCTTTAGGTGACCTTACAGGTCACTATTGCACGTTGATAGAGCCCCTAGGATTCTTGCTTGACTACCAACGGTATGAGGGTGATCATATACGTGGGAGCTGGGGTCTATAAGCACATCTTTAAAAGGTCCCTAGTCGAGGGAGTTTCGAGACAGGGTATCGATACTCCAGAGTAGACTAGTGAATACAGTCGAGACCCCGTCGAGGGGCGGTGGCCGGTCTCACAAGCGACTGGTGTCAGTTGGTTCACCTAAGATGTATACAGGTGCTCATTGGGTTATGAGTACACCGGACAGGACTCGCCGGGAACATGCTAGTTGGTCTTATACCTGACGTCAGATAGCAGTTCCCTGGTGACATGTGTACAGGTTAGTTCATCGACCTGAGGATCGTCATTTGTCTCGTGTGAGTTCCCACTGTACTTTGATTACTACCCTACTACGCTCAAAGGAGACGGGCAAACAGGTTTTAGTTGGGTACAGTCCCGAGCCACATGTAGGCAGTGAGCGGATCTTCAGGGGTTCCTCTCGCCCGGTATTGGGGGTGAGGTCGCGCTGTGTCTAGGAGAGCCATTACACGAAGTCCTTGGCCAAGGCAGGAGATTTACTGGTAGGTATTCTAGTAGTATCTCAGGGTGTTCTGGGCTACACTCCGACACGACTTGTACCGCTTTTGAGGGTCTGACTTTTACCAACCCCCTAGGCCCTCCATGCGATGCTCATAGACGAACGGACCGGACTGTACGGATATTGTCACTGACAGGCTCAGTAGGGTGTCAGGATGAGTTCGCTCATCGACGTCCCTTTTGGTCAATACCTGGTAGCCCGTTACGTATAGGCTAATACCTCTGACGTGCTAGTTGTTAAATCCACAGCCAAAGTATTGACGAGTCTTTAGAGTCCCCCACAGACCAGTTTCTCAAGTTTCGGGCGAAACGCTGTAGAGGCCGTATGGAGATATGGCAGGGTTCGATCAGATACGTGCGGTATTGCACGGATCATGATCGGACGGACAATACTAGCAGGCTTTGGTTTAAGCCGGATCCTAGTATTGTACAGTGTAGATTTTGTCTCATTGCATTTGTATTCGGTCGGAATACAAATGCGGGTATGTATATACAGTAGCGGGGTTTTCCTGTAATTTATTACGGGATCAGTTTTTTGGAGTTGCCAGTTTGCTTTCCGTTTCGGCCATATTTCTTTGTATCTTTCATTTGGCTGAAGATTGGTGGAGGAGGGCTTATTTGCATTTGTGCAAATAAGCATTTTGGAGGGTTGTTTTTGCATTTTGTTATGTCATGATCACTTGACCTTCTTATTCATCATGATTTACTTGATGGGGATGGGTTGTGTGAGGGGTTTGATTTGATGATTGAGGTAAATCATTTTCTTTAGTGATCATTACCTTTTTTCATTGGTTTTCTCTCTCCTCCATCATTTGATTGGCCGGCCACACTTTGGGGAAGGGGGATTTTGGTTGAGTTATTTTTCTTTGTGAGCATTGTTATTTTTTTTCATGAGACAATGGCTGTTGCTTTGCTTGCATGTTAATTTCGTGGGCCCCCCCTTGAGTGTGCTCGAGTTTTATTATGGGTTGTTGGATTAATTGCTATGAGGTTGCAAGAAATTAATGACAACAAAACATACTGTCCACTATAAATTCCAGAGAGCATCAATTGGGTTCTTGGCCGAGCCTTGGTTTTTCTTGATCATCCAGAAACATTTTCCTCAATGCAAAAGTTTATTCCACCTCCATCATCTTTATGGCAACTTACAAACCCCAAGAGACAAAGAGCACTACACTGTTCTACAGCAATCCTTGGGCACGTCGGCTCGCCAACTTCGTGCCCGATTTGCCTCGGTCCAGAGGTGGGAGCCCGTAAAAGAACCCGGCGATGTGGTGCCCTTCAGACGAGGAGATGAAGACCGGAGATTCCACGGGGAGATCGGGACGACGACGAGAAGACCGAAGGACACAGATCGCTCGGTATATCTCTCTACCCCTTCTCTAGTTAGCTAGGATTAGATTAATGGCTCGATCCGGGATTTTTGTGCGCGGTGGTGCCGGTTTAAAAGTTAAAGTATTTTATCGCTTCCGCATTTTGGCCTCGTTCAGACGGCCGGGGCGCCGCCGTGCACTTACACCTTTAGGCTAAGTGGTTTTCTTCCTTCCCTACCGTTCGGCACCAGCCTATGGTTTGGAAGAAGACTACCCAATAAGCATAATAGGTGTACTCTTCTAATCCTAAGAGTACTGGCAACCTAAGAGAAGGTGATGATAAAAGAAAACTTAATAAACCTTATTCTATTTCTCCTGAACCGGAGAAAAGCAAAAGTGAAATAGCAGTGGCGATGAAATACGCGGTTTGGTCGTGAATGATAACAGTCACAATTTACTTTGCTCTCTTTCTAATCCCTTTTATTTTGTCTTTGCTTATTACCTTCTGTACACCCAACTTAGGATAATTGGTTTTCTCCTTTCCCTACCTTTCGGCACCTGCCTATGGTTTGGGAGAAGACTGTCCGATAAGCGTAATACCCTCTCCTAATCCTAGGAGCCCTCAAAACCTGAAAGAAGGTAAAAGGAAAAGACAACTGAATAGTCCTATTCATTCTCTCCAGAACTAGAATCCATCCTCAAAAAAGTTCCTTCGAGTTCGTATGTAATTATACGATGGATTTATCCAAAGGAAGTGGATGTCCGTAGTGATACGGGGTGTTCTAGAGAAATGCAAAGGGTAAAAGAAGTAATGGCAATGATGTATGCAACTCAGACAATCCAAAAGCCAGTGTTTTAAGAAAGTTCGGTTAACTTGGTTACTGAGTTATAGTCTAGGGTCGGGCCATGGTCACTGTCAAAAAGAGAGAGAGAAAAGGAACACTCTGCGTGCACTCTAACCTAGCTCAGAATGGTTAATCACTTTATCTAATCAGGATGTCTCCCACTGTATCCTCAAATTCTCCTCCAAAACTGAAAGAAGAATTAGTCGGGATCACCCGAAGAGTAAACCAACTCATCAGTGGGAATCGGGATCCAACTATCATCGCATGATAACCTGATGGAATCCACTCAGGTTATCACACTCCTGATGGTATGCGCGTGCCTGGAAAGTTTCAGTTTCTTTAGAAACTCCCGATATGTGTTTTTATCCCTAGGACCCAAGTGACCTTGACAATGCCAACATATCAAAGAGTCCTAGTCAAGTTCAACCCGTCATTATCTTGATTGCGTTAAACCCACCCGTACGAGCCCTTGACAATGCCAACATAACCGTACGACTGTCCTAACCAATCCACATATCTATGCGACAGAAAAGCATTACAGAGCTACTGAACACTACGCCTCGGCAATGCACGATATACGTAGCACGAATACTAGGCAATACTAATCTGAAATGACGGAGGGCTACGGCTGGTTTTTGGCAAAAAACCTTTAATGTAATGAACTTAATATCGTTGAAGGAACCGCATATCTTTTTATAAATATATAGTGGCGAAAACCTTTGCTAAAGAGGTCACTCCCGGTGAAGGGATCTCGGCTTTTTCCCCGTAGAATGAGGTGCAGGATATTCTAACTGAATACCGCGATTCAAAGCAAAACGTAATCGACTATAATGAAGTTATTACCCTGACGCAAACTTCTGTCTAAGGGGTCACTCCCGATGAAGGGATCTCGGCCCTTGTCTTGTTGAATGAGGTGCTGGATATTCCAAACTGAATACCACTATGCAAAACAAAAGAGAATGTCCTTGCAATAACAGCTTTTTGAAAAAAATTCCAACAACATCGAATAGGTCTGTTTTTCTTGCATTGATCCGAATCAACGCAATCCCATCAATTAATCACACCACAAAAGAACGAAAATATAATGTACGTATATGCCATCCGCTTTCGCCACTGGGTCCCGTCATCAACCGTTAGATTACTTAACTAACGACAGAGCGGGGACTGGACTAGCGCGGGTGTAAAACATATACAACATCTACTAGTATATATATCGATATATAATAATCGCTCCAGGCGTGATAAATGCAACATCACAGAAAAGTAATAAGCATCACAGAACAATACAGAAAATCTGGGAGCCCCGGGTTTCCTTTGAGCCGCAAATGAAACCCGACGTTCCCCTGGTCGTGTAGATAGCCTATGCAATGAAAACCTAGACCCCTACGAGTGCGGCATGTTACCTGCCAAAACCAAAAGCGAGGCAGCCCCATTCAGCAAAGTGAATGGACCACCCAGCACTTCACGGAATCCGGTAACTTGAGCATCCCTCCTTGGGTCAACCTGTACCCCCTACGAGTGCGGGGAATAGCCCGCCAATTCTAGAGTGAAGCCCCCTCCGTCTTAAAGCCATGAGATGCGGGCCCGTTGCCCTTTAGAACCCAGCTATCCGTGCACTCCACCGCGGGGTAATCGTAGTACAGAAAATAAAATAAGTACAACGGGTACATCGACCTCAACCCGGTCGTGCTTTAAAAGAATAATATACAAACAGGCAGTGACGGCAGTCCACATGTCAGATGCTCGCCCTACGATATCAAATGTACAAATAAAACTAAACTGTACTAACATTTCACCCAAGCTATCCACCACGACAAACCGCAATATCACAGCACAACACAGAACATCAACATGAATGTCACGTTCGCAAACCCGTCTAAAAAAGCTATAGCAAATAGACAAGATTTACCGCTCGAATGACATTCACGGTCACAGATAGTAATGTAAGTACTGTGAACTAACATATTTAAAATTCCGATAGACAAAATTTCCCGAAGTGGGCCCCAAGCACAAATCCAGTACTCTAACAAATCTGGGCCCAAACAAAATATTCCAAAAACCACAATTCCAAGTGAAAGACATCCAGAAGAAAAATGAAGCTCTGAGCCTACATTTCCACCGCAGATCTGCGGCAAACATGCCAGTTCTACCGTGGTTCCGCGGCGTAATGATGGGATCATGCTTTTAAATTTCTTCAGGGGTCTTAGAAAAGCCTGCACGATTTTCTAACATACTGAAAATAATTTTTTGACCACAAAAAAATTTCGACAGAAACTTCATGAATTGAAATGCGGTTTTGGAAATTTTGTTCGATCGAGGTTTTAAATATGTTAGAACTAGCTAGTATGAGTTAATGGCGTGGCTCTGATACCATGTTGGGTTACGGTAGCGCCCCGGCCGTCACTCCGAGGACAAATGCGGAACAAAAACTTTTCAAACTTGGCACTACCGCAAAAAATCACCCGGATCGAACCATTAACGCTAAACTAGCAAAATACTAAAATGATAGAATGGCTATACCGATCGATCTATGTCCTTCGGTCTTTAGCCACCATCTTTACATCCTTGCGGCATCTCCGATCTCGCTCAATCTCCGGTCTCCTCGTCGAAGTGGCACCACGTCAAGAAGTCTTTTTACGGGCTCCCGCTTCAAACCGAAGCAACTCGGGCATGCCTTTTGCTAGCCGACATGTCCAAGGTGAAGTAGAGAATGTGTGTGATAATTTTGTCTCTATACACTCAATGAATCTCAACACATGAGATGGGATGAGTGGAGGTTGAAGAAGAAGCCATTAATGGAGGAAGTTGTGAGCTAGAGAAGAAGATGAAGAAAAGGCTTATTGTTATTTTGTGATAAGATAATGTGAGAGTTCTTTTATTCACAAGAGCTAACCCCACTAATATGTGGCTGCCCTCTCTCTCCTCCCATCACAATCTCACCCAATAATCAATCAATTAAAATGACATAGCACTAAAAACAAGACCATGAGTCACCTAATTGCACATGCCACATTAATTGCTCTTCAGGATGATTTAAGCTCACAATTTCCACCTAATTAAACATTTAAACCAAAATGTTTAATCCAACAAAAGATATGGCATCAACTAAAGTAAACTCGTGATGGATCACAAGAATACCCCTCATCTGTATATACATACCTACATCCGCATTCCGACTGAATGCGAATGCAATGAGACGAAAGTAATCCAACAAATCTAATACTAGGATCCGGCTTAAACCAAAGCCCACTAGTATGATCCGTCCGATCATGATCCGTGCACAAGTGCACATATATGATCGAACCCTGCCATAAAACCATACGGCCTCTACAACATTTCGCCCGAACTTTGGAAACTTTCTGTGGGGGACTCTAAAAACTCGACAAAACGCTGGCAGTGGGTTTAACCATAAGCATGTCAGTGGTACTAGCTGTACATAATGGCTACCCATGTATTGACTAAAAAGGGAGGCTGATGAGCGAACTCATCCTGATACCCTACTGAGCCTATCTGTAACCATCTCCGTACAGTCCGGTTTGTTCGTCTATGAGTATCGCATATCGGGCCTAGTGGGATGGTAAATGTCAGACCCCCAATAGCGGTATAAATCATGTCGGAGTGTAGCCGAGAACACCTTGTGAAACCACTGGAATACCTACCAGTAATGTAAGTGCACGGCAGCACCCCGGCCGTCTGAACGAGGCCAAAATGCAGAAACAAAAACTTTTCTTTAAACAGAAACCGGCGCTACCGCGGACATAAACCCGGATCGGACCATTAACCTACTACTAGCTAACTAGAGAAAGGGTAGAGAGCTATACCGAGCAATCCGTGTCCTGTAAGTCCGTGTTGCCCATCCCGGTGCTTACGGGAGGCGGAAAACATAATAAAAAAACGGATTTTTAATGACTTAGGCAACATGGACTTTGCTTGTAAGGATCTTTGCTAAACGAAAACTTGCTAACCCTAACTACAAAGTAGCTAAGTGATGAAAGGTTATACCTTTGGTCTTTAGTCCTTCTCTCCTTGCTCCTAGGAATGGTAGAAAGAGTTCACCTTGCTTGTCTTCTCCCGTCAAAGAAAGATCCACTTGAAAGCCACCACCTTTAGCTTCAACTCCAAGCTAGGAGTAACTAGAGTGCAAGAAATGCTAAGACTTGAACCCTAGAAGAGAGTAGAGAGGATCAAGTGAAGGTTTTTCTCAAGCTTTTTGTTTCTCAACACATGAGAGGGAGAGAGCTTGAGGGAGAGGATGAACAAGAGAGAGAAATGATATGAGAGAATGAGAAAATAATAGAGCTCTTCTCACTAATATGTGTGAATTAATTTAATTGAATAATTAGCTAGATAATTATCATGGTAAATCATGACATGACCATTATCATTTCAAATTGCAAAGATCAAAAAGCATCTTCCAAAAGAAATTATGATGGTCAAAGTGTCAACCTTGGTCAACAAGTCAAAGAAGTCAAAAGGTCAATAACCACAACCATGGATAATTATCAAACTAATTACTAATTAACAATAACACACACATAAATATTAGGGTTAATAAAATGACAATAGCCATTAACCCTAATCAAGGTCCTCTCCCTCAATCTCAAGCAACTGTGCATACGCACCCGCATTCGTGATCCGAGGAACACGAATACAATGAGAAAAACCAATCTCTAATCATATACTAGGATCCGGCTTAAACCAAAGCCCGCTAGTATAAACTGTCCGGACAGCAAACGTGCACAAGTGCGCGGATGCGAACGAACCCTGTCGCAAAACCATGCGACCTCTACTCATTTTGCCTAAAGGAGAATAGCTCTCTGTGTGGGACTCTAAAGACTCGACACTACGCTGGCAGTGGGTTTAACCACAGACCGCAAGCGGCACTAGCTGTACGTAACGGTCCCCAGGTAGATGTCGATAAGAAGACTGACGAGGTGAACCCCATCTGCACTCCTACTGAGCCTGTATGTGACAATCTCCGTACAGTCCGGTCTGTTCGTCTGATACATCGCATGGCGGGCCTAGGGGGGCGGTGAACGTCAGTCCCCTAATAGCGGTACAAGTCGTGTCGGAGTGTAGCCCAGAACACCCTGAGATAACACTGGAAACCTACCAGTATATCTCGCTTGCCCTGGCCAGGGACTACTCGTGTAATGGCTCTCCTGGACACAGCGCGATGTCAACCCCCAATACCGGGAGAGACGAATCCTGTCTAACCGTCACTGCCTCCAAGTGCTTCGGGACTGCACCCAAAAACTACCTGTTTGCACAGCTCCTTTGAGCCGTGGTAGGGTAGTAATCAAAGTGCAGTGGGAACACACTCGAGGCGAAGTGACAGTGTCAAGTCAGCGGACTAAGCTGTACTCATGTCACCTGGGAACTGATAACTGACGATAGGTATATTACCAACCAACAGTTCCCGACGAGTCCTGTCCAGTGTACTCGTAACCTAACGAGCACCCGCATACTATCCCAAGTACGACGTACTAACGGCTGTGGGACAGACCGTCTCCCACACTGGGATGAGAAGCGCATACGCTAGTCTACTCCGGAGTATCGATGCCCTGTCTCGATAGTCCAACGACCAGGGACCTGTATAAGGATGTGCTTATAGATTACCCAGCTCCCACGAGTGCGAGCGCCATCACAACGCTGGTAATCAAGCAAAGATCCTAAGGGCTCTACTAATATGTATACCAGCAATATGCTAAAAGAAACACATGCACATATTAAAGCAGAGACAAACCAAGTAGCATACTACCATTTCGAGCAAGATTGTATATACAACTGTGAATATCCCAAGCTTCCATTAAGTAATATACAAACTAGTATGATACAGTAATGGCCTCTAGGGCATATACACTAACAATCTCCCACTTGCACTAAGGCCATGTACTGGCGTATCGAAGACCTATCATCTCGATCAGCCGCTCGAACTGAGTCTGGGGTAGGGCCTTCGTGAATGGATCTGCTGTGTTATCCTCTGATGCAACTCTCCGGACCTTGATCTCCTGGCGATCTACGATCTCCCTGATCAGGTGATACCGCCTTAAGATGTGTCCGGATTTCTGATGGGACCTGGGTTCCTTCGCTAAAGCTATAGCCCCGTTGTTGTCGCAATACAGAGGTATTGGGTCAACAATGGACGGAACCACCTGAAGTTCTTTCAAGAACTTCCTCATCCAGACAGCTTCTTTTGCGGCATCAGATGCAGCGATGTATTCCGCTTCCATAGTCGAGTCAGCAACGGTTTCCTGTTTGGAGCTCTTCCAACACACCGCCCCTCCATTGAGGGTAAAGACAAAACCCGACATGGACTTGGAATCATCCTTGTCACTCTGGAAGCTGGAGTCAGCAAAGGCCTCAACCTGCAGGTCTTTTCCGCCATACACCAAGAACATCTCCTTAGTCCTTCTCAGGTACTTGAGAATGTTCTTTACTGCTATCCAATGTTTCTCCCCAGGGTTTGACTGATACCTGCTTACCACACTCAGTGCATAAGCCACATCCGGTCTGGTACACAACATCGCATACATTATAGAGCCTACCGCAGAAGCGTAGGGTATAATAGACATGCGATCCCTCTCCAAATCAGTCTTGGGAGACATCTCTTTGGAGAGGGTGATCCCGTGACAAGCCGGTAGATTACCGCGCTTGGAATCTTCCATACTGAATCTCTTCAGTATGGTGTCGATGTACCTGGACTGCGAGAGTCCTAATATCCTCTTGGATCTGTCACGGTAGATCCGGATACCCAGAATGTAGGAGGCATCACCCAGGTCTTTCATGGAGAACCTGTGTGACAAGAACCCCTTGACAGATTGTAGCATAGGAATGTCATTTCCTATTAAGAGAATGTCATCCACGTATAAAACGAGGAATACTACAGTTCTCGCTACAAATCTACAATAGATGCATGGTTCATCTGGATTTTTGATAAAGCCAAATTCTTTGACCGTCTCATCAAAACAGATGTTCCAACTCCGCGATGCCTGCTTGAGTCCATAAATGGACATGAGCAACTTGCACACCTTTCCGCTGCTCCCACCCTGAATGAAACCCTCTGGCTGGTCCATATAGACACACTCCTCTAAATGACCATTTAGAAAAGCTGTCTTTACGTCCATCTGCCAAATCTCATAATCGTGGAAAGCAGCGATGGCAAGAAGGATCCGAATGGATTTCAGCATAGCTACTGGAGAAAAGGTTTCGTCATAGTCCAAACCAGGTCGCTGACGAAAACCCTTTGCTACCAGTCTAGCTTTATAGGTCTCAACCTGTCCATCTACACCAATCTTCCTTTTGAAGATCCACTTGCATCCTACGGGTTTTACCCCGTCTGGAGCAATGTCCAACGTCCATACCTTGTTGGTGTACATGGACTCCATCTCGGTCCGCATTGCATCCAGCCATTTTACCGAGTCGACGCTCTGAATGGCTTGCTGGAAGCTAGTAGGCTCATCACAATCCAGGATGCAGTCTTCTCTATCCCCGTCAATGAGAAAACCGTAGTATCTCTCGGGCGGATGAGACTGCCTACTACTCCTGCGGAGTGGCATAGGAATGTCCTGTTCTTTTGAACCTTCTGGTTCCACTAAACTTTCAGTAGTAGTTTGTGGTTCTGGAATTTCTTCCAGTTCTATTGCGCTCCCACTTATTTCTTTTTCTATGAACTGATGTTCTAGAAAGTGGGCATTGCGAGAAACAAGGACTTTTTGTTCCTCTGCGTAATAGAAAAGATACCCCCTGGAGTTCTTTGGGTATCCCACAAACTTGCACAGTACTGAGCGTGCCTCGAGCTTGTCCACATGCTGCTTTTTGACATAAGCTGGACATCCCCAAATCTTCAAGTATTGAAGATAGGGTTTCTTCCCACTCCATAACTCATATGGTGTGGTAGGCACAGTCTTAGTGGGAACACGGTTCAAAAGATATGCAGCTGTTTCTAGCGCATATCCCCAGAATGATCGCGGTAACTCAGCGTTACTCATCATGGACCGTACCATATCCAATAGGGTTCGGTTCCGTCTCTCCGATACACCGTTATGATGCGGAGTGTATGGAGGAGTATGCTGAGAGAGAATTCCATTCTCTTTTAAGTAATTCAGGAATTCGGCACTTAAGTATTCTCCTCCTCGATCCGATCTTAGGATCTTGATACTTTTGCCTGTTTGTTTTTCTACTTCATTCTTATATTCCTGGAACTTATCAAAAGCTTCGGATTTATGCTTCATTAAGAAGACATGTCCGAATCTTGAGAAATCATCCGTAAAAGTTATGAAGTAAGAAAAACCGCTTCGCGCATGTGTAGACATTGGACCGCACACGTCGCTGTGTACGAGTCCCAAGAGCTCGCTCGCTCTTTCTCCGTGTCCAGAAAACGGAGCCTTTGTCATCTTTCCTTTGAGACAGGATTGACAAGTTGCATACGATTGATATTCGAACGAATCTAAATATCCTTCAGTATGTAACTTAGTCAATCTTCTCTCGTTGATGTGACCCAGTCTACAATGCCATAAGAAAGTTTTATTAATTTCTGGAGACTTTCTTTTGTGTGTATTCTGGATATTGAAAATCTGTGGTTGGTTTAAAACGTATATACCGTTGTTCAATGTACCTGACCCAATCAACACTTGATTAAGGTGAATGTTCACTACATTACTTACAAATGCAAATTCATAACCTTCTTTAGATAATAAAGATACAGAAATGATATTACAGGTTGCATTTGGTACATAATAACAACTACGCAAAACCAAAAAGTGTCCATCTGATAATCCCAGGTGATAGTCCCCCACGGCCTCAGCATCCATGCTAGCACCGTTCGCAACTCTGAGGGTCATGTCACCTGCCTTCAAAACTCTACGCTTTCTCAACGCCTGCAAAGAATTACAGATATGAGATCCTGATCCGGTATCCAATACCCAGGAATTAGAGTTTATTGATAGACAATTTTCAATAACATACACACCTGAAGCTGAAGCTGCAACTCGCTTCAAATCCTGTGTTCTGGCTTTCCAAGCCTTGCAATCTTGTTTCTAGTGACCACTTTTGTGACAATAGAAGCATTCTTCCTTCCCCACCAGCTTCCCCGCTACCTTTGTTGCTTTACCCTTTCCCTTCGTATCCACTTTACCGACACCGCCTCTTGGTTTGGCGGGGGCTTTCTTCTTCTTGCCCTTGGCTTTCGCCCTGGACCTAGAAGAGGAAGATCCTCCTACAAACAAAGTGGATGTCTCCCTACCCTTCTGTAGGGTGCCCTCAGCAGTCCTCAACATGTTCAGAAGTTCGGCAAGTTCAACCTCCTTTCCTTGCATGTTGAAGTTAAGAATGAACTGGGCGTAAGTGGAAGGAAGGGACTGGAGAATCAAATCGGTATAGAGTTCATTCTCCAACGTGGTCCCAAGGTCCGCGAGCTCCTCTATGTAGCCGATCATCTTAAGCACGTGGTCCGCTACCGATGATCCGACGGCCAACCTTGCCGAAAAGAGCTTCTTCGACACTTCGTATCTAGCGATACGAGACTGCTCTCCATACAGTTCTTTTGTATGGAGAAATATGGACTCTAGGTCCATATTCTCGTGCCTCCTCTGATGGTCGTTGTCCATCGAGGCTAGTACGAGGCATCTGGCCCTCGCGCAATCTATCTCCCATGTCTTACGGATTTCAACATCCGCGACGCTGGAGGTGGGACCTGGGACAGGGGGAGCTTTGGTGGTAAGTATATACCCCAGCTTGTCATAAGTGATAGCCATCTTGACATTCCTGAGCCAATCTTTGTAGTTTGGCCCTGTCAATATGTTTTTATCTAATAGTAACTTAAGTCCGGTCATCTTGAATGGTCGCTGCAATTAGGAGAGAGAAAAGAAACACTTTAGCATGATGCTCTTGCAAGTTTAGAGTGGTTTTTAGTTTGTCTAAACTGGATGGCTCCCACTGTCTCTCGAATCCCTTCTCAAACCGTAAAGAAAAGGATTAGCCGGGATCATTCTCACCGTACAATACTTGCTTAACCGTTCAGCCAGGCCAGTGTCGGTACTTCGAGGGAGGTTTTCCAACGCTTTCGCGAAGTTCCTTAATTAAGTAACCTCTTTTCCCTGTGGGCGTAGCCCCGCTAACACCTTTCTAGGCACCTACTAGGTTTATAGCATTGATCGTTAAGTGAGAGTTTTCCCGAGGAGTAGCATATACTCACAGTAGGATCGGGATCCAAATATCATCGCGTGATAAAGCCGAAGGAATCCTACCAGAATTATCACACTCCAAATGGTATGCAACGCTAGCAAGTTTCAGTACTTATGAAACTCCCGATGTGGATTTTTGCCCTATGCTCTTATGACCTTGGCGTGAGGTCAAAATGTCATAAGTCACATGTCAAGTTCTTCCCATCATTATCCTGGTTAATTTGAACCCACCCGTACCTACCCTTGACGTAGGCTAAAACGGCAGTACGACTGTCTCAAATCAACGCATTCTATCTATGCAACGGATAAATATCCGGTAGCTACCAATCACTATGCCTTGGCGTGAGGTCAAAATACATAGCTTGAATACTACCGAATATTTAACCGAAATGATGGAGGGCTACGGATGGTTTTGGCGAAACCGTGAACGTAGTGAACTTGATATAATCGATGGAACGAGATAGCTTTTAAAAGGAGTGGTTCAAGCTCCGCGTTTAAAAGTTTAGTTTTGAAAAGAACCGAGTGGTTTTCAAAGTGTTCCAATCGACTTTTACTTGGTTTATTTCTTGCATTAGTTCTTTTAATGCGTCCCATCATTTAATCCTACCATTGCAGAAAACAACCAAAATATGACGTACGCTTATGCCATTCGCATTCGCCACGGGGCCCCGTCATCACCCGTTAGGTTACTTAACTAACGACAGAGCGGGGGCTGGGCTAGCGCGGCTGTAAAACATAAGCAACGCCTAAATAGTTATTATATATAAATATATAGCAATGATAGACATTACAGATCACAGATGAATACATTGGATATACTAGGAATCCGCAATGCGTTCGAGCCTGCAACGCAAAGCGGATTACACGGTCGCGGTGAATAGCCAATACCCCACCCAAGACCCCTACGGGTGCGGCAAACTACCCGCCAAGCACCCGAAGTGAAGCAACCTCCCTCACCACCGTGAGTAGGCCACTCGGCACTTCGAGATACCCGGTAGTTTGTGCACCCCCTCCATGGGTCTATCCTAGGAGCAAAAACAGTAAAAAGAATTATACAATGACGGCTACAACCCCGACCCGGTTGTGCGGCCATACAAAGAATATTATTACATCAATTTACATGTTACAAATGAATGAAAGAAAAACAACGCTCATCTCACATCCACCCCGGCCATTCACCCGCGACAATCCAATCCATTCATATCCACAAACCAATAACAATCACAGATCATGTATAACCCCGACTAATCGTCTTATAGCGATTAGCCGACGTTCAATACATGCAAGCATTACAGATATAACCGATGTAGTTAAAGTGTAGTGAAGTTCCGAAAAATACGGATTTATAGGCCCCCAAAAGTAAATTTTAGTTCTGGAAAATCTGGGCACATATAATATATCCTAAAAATCCCAAAACCAACACAGAAACATACTGCACCAAAAACGATGCAGAGAGGTGACAAGACGGCCGCGCTTCCGCGGCAGGAGCTTCCTTATGCCGCGGAAGCGCGGTCCTCTAGACTCCTCTCTGGTTCGTCTTTGGTGGTATTTCACACAAAACCCTGAGATAATTTTTGAAGTATAAAGTTTTTTATTTTGACCAGAAAAAAAATTAACAGAAACTAGGGTTTTTCGAGTTTGGTTTTTCGATTTTCCGGTTTCGAAACTTCGTTACACTTAACTACTTAGCTAGTTTAGGTTTAGTTAGTCTCTGATACCACTGTAAGTCCGTGTTGCCCATCCCGGTGCTTACGGGAGGCGGAAAACATAATAAAAAAACGGATTTTTAATGACTTAGGCAACATGGACTTTGCTTGTGAGGATCTTTGCTAAACGAAAACTTGCTAACCCTAACTACAAAGTAGCTAAGTGATGAAAGGTTATACCTTTGGTCTTTAGACCTTCTCTCCTTGCTCCTAGGAATGGTAGAAAGAGTTCACCTTGCTTGTCTTCTCCCGTCAAAGAAAGATCCACTTGAAAGCCACCACCTTTAGCTTCAACTCCAAGCTAGGAGTAACTAGAGTGCAAGAAATGCTAAGACTTGAACCCTAGAAGAGAGTAGAGAGGATCAAGTGAAGGTTTTTCTCAAGCTTTTTGTTTCTCAACACATGAGAGGGAGAGAGCTTGAGGGAGAGGATGAACAAGAGAGAGAAATGATATGAGAGAATGAGAAAATAATAGAGCTCTTCTCACTAATATGTGTGAATTAATTTAATTGAATAATTAGCTAGATAATTATCATGGTAAATCATGACATGACCATTATCATTTCAAATTGCAAAGATCAAAAAGCATCTTCCAAAAGAAATTATGATGGTCAAAGTGTCAACCTTGGTCAACAAGTCAAAGAAGTCAAAAGGTCAATAACCACAACCATGGATAATTATCAAACTAATTACTAATTAACAATAACACACACATAAATATTAGGGTTAATAAAATGACAATAGCCATTAACCCTAATCAAGGTCCTCTCCCTCAATCTCAAGCAACTGTGCATACGCACCCGCATTCGTGATCCGAGGAACACGAACACAATGAGAAAAACCAATCTCTAATCATATACTAGGATCCGGCTTAAACCAAAGCCCGCTAGTATAAACTGTCCGGACAGCAAACGTGCACAAGTGCGCGGATGCGAACGAACCCTGTCGCAAAACCATGCGACCTCTACTCATTTTGCCTAAAGGCGAATAGCTCTCTGTGTGGGACTCTAAAGACTCGACACTACGCTGGCAGTGGGTTTAACCACAGACCGCAAGCGGCACTAGCTGTACGTAACGGTCCCCAGGTAGATGTCGATAAGAAGACTGACGAGGTGAACCCCATCTGCACTCCTACTGAGCCTGTATGTGACAATCTCCGTACAGTCCGGTCTGTTCGTCTGATACATCGCATGGCGGGCCTAGGGGGGCGGTGAACGTCAGTCCCCTAATAGCGGTACAAGTCGTGTCGGAGTGTAGCCCAGAACACCCTGAGATAACACTGGAAACCTACCAGTATATCTCGCTTGCCCTGGCCAGGGACTACTCGTGTAATGGCTCTCCTGGACACAGCGCGATGTCAACCCCCAATACCGGGAGAGACGAATCCTGTCTAACCGTCACTGCCTCCAAGTGCTTCGGGACTGCACCCAAAAACTACCTGTTTGCACAGCTCCTTTGAGCCGTGGTAGGGTAGTAATCAAAGTGCAGTGGGAACACACTCGAGGCGAAGTGACAGTGTCAAGTCAGCGGACTAAGCTGTACTCATGTCACCTGGGAACTGATAACTGACGATAGGTATATTACCAACCAACAGTTCCCGACGAGTCCTGTCCAGTGTACTCGTAACCTAACGAGCACCCGCATACTATCCCAAGTACGACGTACTAACGGCTGTGGGACAGACCGTCTCCCACACTGGGATGAGAAGCGCATACGCTAGTCTACTCCGGAGTATCGATGCCCTGTCTCGATAGTCCAACGACCAGGGACCTGTATAAGGATGTGCTTATAGATTACCCAGCTCCCACGAGTGCGAGCGCCATCACAACGCTGGTAATCAAGCAAAGATCCTAAGGGCTCTACTAATATGTATACCAGCAATATGCTAAAAGAAACACATGCACATATTAAAGCAGAGACAAACCAAGTAGCATACTACCATTTCGAGCAAGATTGTATATACAACTGTGAATATCCCAAGCTTCCATTAAGTAATATACAAACTAGTATGATACAGTAATGGCCTCTAGGGCATATACACTAACATGTCCTTCGGTCTTCGGCCACCATCCCGATCTCCTCGCGGCATCTCCAGTCTCGATCTCCTCGTCCGAAAGGGCACCACATCGAGAAGTCTTTTTACGGGCTCCCGCTTCATCCGAAGCAACTCGGGCGCGAAGTGTGCTAGCCGACACGTCCAAGGTGTTGTAGAGAATGTTTGTGATCACTTTTCCTCTTGCATCCATTACTTGTATGGAGTTTGAAGGTGTTGCCATTAATGGAGTTATGAACTAGAGGAAGAAGAGAAGGCTTTCACTTTTCTTTTCTTTTGTTGTGATGCTATGAATAATGAGAGTGATAGAGTGTTATAAAAAGAAATACAAGAGCTAACATATCATATGGCAGCCCTCTTCTCTCTCCTACTAATTTCATGACACAAATCAATCCATTAATGTGACACATTTGCTAAAAAAGAGATCATGACTCATAGTATATGTCTATGTCACATTAATGCATCTAATGATGATTTCTAGCTCACTAATTCCATTATCCAAACATTAATCCAAATGTTTGGTCCAACAAAAAGATCCGGCAACATCTAAAGTAAACTCGTGACGGATCACAAGGATACCCCTCACCTGTATATACATACCTGCATCCGCATTCCGACTGAATGCGAATGCGATGAGACTAAAGTAGTCCAACAAATCTAATACTAGGATCCGGCTTAAACCAAAGCCCACTAGTATGATCCGTCCGATCATGATCCGTGCAATACCGTACGTATAAGATCGAACCCTGCCATATATCATACGGCCTCTACAACGTTTCCCCCGAAACTTGAGAAACTGTCTGTGGGGGACTCTAAAGACTCGTCAATACTTTGGCTTTGGATTTAACCACTAGCACGTCAGAGGTATTAGCCGTACGTAACGGGCTACCAAGTATTGACCGAAAGGGAGGTCGATGAGCGAACTCATCCTGACACCCTACTGAGCCTGTCAGTGACAATATCCGTATAG
Organism: Agapanthus africanus; assembly: GCA_030015575.1. NCBI lineage: Eukaryota > Viridiplantae > Streptophyta > Magnoliopsida > Asparagales > Amaryllidaceae > Agapanthus > Agapanthus africanus. The sequence goes on along the minus strand of CM057344.1, from coordinate 237,449,649 downwards.
TCCGGTCCGTTCGTCTATGAGCATCGCATGGCGGGCCTAGGGGGTTGGTAAAAGTCAGACCCCCAAAAGCGGTACAAGTCGTGTCGGAGTGTAGCCCAGAACACCCTGAGATACTACTGGAATACCTACCAGTAAATCTCCTGCCTTGGCCAAGGACTTCGTGTAATGGCTTTCCTAGACACAGCGCGACCTCACTCCCAATACCAGGAGAGACGAACCCCTGCAGATCCGCTCACTGCCTCCATGTGGCTCGGGACTGTACCCAACTAAAACCTGTTTGCACGACTCGTTTGAGCCGTGGTAGGGTAGTAATCAAAGTACAGTGGGAACTCACACGAGACAAATGACGATCTCAGGTCGATGAACTAACCTGTACACATATCACCAGGGAACTGCTATCTGACGTCAGGTATAAAACCAACTAGTATGTTCCCGGCGAGTCATGTCCGGTGTACTCATAACCCAATGAGCATATATATACATCTTAGGTGATCCAACTGGCACCAGTGGCTTGTGAGACCGGCCACCGCCCCTCGTCGGGGTCTCGACTGTATACAGTAGTCTACTCCGGAGTATCGATGCCCTGTCTCGAATACTCCCACGACTAGGGACCACTTTAAGGATGTGCTTATAGACTACAGCTCCCACGTATATGATCTCCATCATACTGCTGGCCGTCAAGCAAGAATCCTAAGGGCTCTACCAACGTGCAATAGTGATCTGTAATGTCACCTAAAGCAGTACACGATGATAAAGATAAACCATATAGCATACGATCATCTTGAGTAAGATTGTCCTACCGGTATAGGTCCTCCCTCAATCATTGCAATCACGTGCCTGTGATCCAATAATTGACTCTGAGGGCACTATCTCCAACAAAATCTCACTTGCCTTGGCCAAGGACTTTGTGTAATGGCTCTCCAGACACAGCGCGATATCAACCCCCAATACCAGGAGAGACGAATCCTATCTAACCGCCACTGCCTCTAAGTGCTTCGGGACTGCGCCCAACTACTACCTATTTGCACGACTCCTTTGAGCCGTGGTAGGGTAGTAATCAAACAACAGTGGGAACACACTTGAGGCAATGTAGCAGTGTCAAGTCAACGGACTAAGCTGTACTTATGTCACCTAGGAACTGCTCCTGACGATAGGTATAGTACCAATCAGCGGTGCCCCTGCGAGTCCGTCCGGTGTACTCATAACCCAATGAGCACCTGTATACATCTTAGGTGAACCAACTGACACCAATGGCTTGTGAGACCAGCCACCACCCCTCGTCGGGGTCCTGATCCGTATACACCGTTCTACTATCAGAGTATCAATGCCCAGTCTCGAAACTCCCACTACTAGGGACACTTTAAAGATGTGCTTATAGACTACCCAACTCTCACGTATATGACCGCCATCATACTGCTGGTAGTCAAGCAAGAATCATATGGGCTCTATCAACATGTAATAGTGAACTGTAATGCCACCTGAAGCATGTACATGATGATAAAGACAAACTATATAGCATACTATCATCTTGAGTAAGACTGTTCTACCGGTATAGGTCCTCCCTCAATCATTGCAATCACGTGCCTGCGATCCAATAATTGACTTTGAGGGCACTATAGCAAACCATTATGTACAGCTAGTACCGTTTGCGGCCTGTGGTTAAACCTACTGCCAGCATAGTGTCGAGTCTTTAGAGTCCCACACAGAGGGTTTCCCTGCATCGGGCGAAACGATATAGAGGTCGTATGGTTTTACGACAGGATTCGAACATATACGTGTACTTGTACACGTATGATATTCGGACAGATTATACTAGCGGGCTTTTGTTTAAGCCAGATCCTTGTATTAGATTGTTGGATTTATTTAGTCTCAGTATATCCGTGTTTTTCGTAAATACGGATGGGAGGGGCATTCTCGTAATTTGTCGGGAAGCTTCTAGAAGAAGGTGACTCATTAGGGTTTATTTCTTTTTGATTTAAACTTAATGAGGTGGAGGAGATGAGGTGTTGCTTTCATTAAATGAACCATGACTCATGAGATGATTCGTCTAATGAATTAAATTAAGCATGGTTGATATTATGATAGTTGTTATTGTTGAGATATTTTCATGCTTCATAATATTCACAAATGAGTCAAGATTCATTTTATTATCACAAACAATTTCTCTCTCCTCAAGCTCTCTCTTCTTCATCTTAACCCTAAGTGTCTCATGAGTTGAGAATCATTGGGTTAGTGAGGCTAACAAATCCTTAATCAATCTCTATTTTATCTAGGTCACTTAAATTAGCACTCTAAGCCACTTAGTTACCTCATCTTAGAGGTTAAAGCTTGTAGTAGGCACTCCCGGGTGGATCATCTTCAAACTTGTGGAGGCCGATGAGGAGGAGAACAACAAGAACAAGAAGGACTAGTATCATCATCTTTCATAGTAGTTACAACTCCTAGTTAGATTGTTAGTCAGGGTTTAACAAAGATCCTTATGCATAGTCGATGTTACCTTGATTAAAATGATCGTTTTTACTTATTCCGCCTCCCCGCATTTCGTGGGGTGTGTAATGTCGACTTACAAAACAACTGCCAAGAGTTCTTTCTCGGTGGTTCTATAATTAATTTCGGCATCATTCAAGATCTTACTTGTATAATAAATCACATGTGGCATCTTATCAATGTGCTGTCCTAAGACTACACCAACAGCAAAGTCTGATGCATCACATATAAGCTCAAACGAGTGGTTCCAATCAGGAGATGATAGAACATGGGCTGCAGTGAGAGATTTTTTAAGTGATTCAAAAGCAGCCACACAGTCTGAGTCAAAGTGAAATGTTGTTTCCTTGGCCAAGAAAAGAGTTAAAGGTCTAGCAATTTTGCTAAAATCCTTAATGAATCTCCTATAAAATCCTGCATGACCAAGGAAAGATCGTATATCTTTGACGCATTTGGGATGAGGAAGGTTATGAATGACATCTATTTTAGCTCTGTCGACCTCAATGCCTTTCCGTGAAATGACATGTCCAAGCACAATACCCTCTTGGATCATGAAATGGCATTTTTCCCAATTCAAACTTAAGTTCTTATCTTTACAACGAGTAAGAACTGCGTCGAGATGAGATAGGCAATCATCAAAAGAGTCCCCGAATATCGAGAAATCATCCATGAAAATCTCCAGAAAATTCTCGACCATGTCCGAGAATATCCCCATCATACACCGCTGAAATGTAGCGGGAGCATTACATAACCCAAACGGCATGTTTCTATAAGCAAAAGTACCAAAAGGATAAGTAAATGTGGTTTTATCTTGATCCTTTTCGGCAATAGGGACCTGGTTATAGACAGAGTATCCGTCCATGAAACAATAATATTCATGTCCAGCTAATCGTTCCAACATCTGGTGAATGAAGGGTAGAGGGAAGTGGTCTTTCCTTGTTGCGGCATTGAGTTTTCTGTAATCAATACATACACGCCACCCAGTTTGAGTGCATGTCTGGATCAACTCATTAGCCTCATTAGTTATGACCGTGATGCCAGACTTCTAAGGGACTACATGAATAGGACTTACTCATTGGCTATCAGAGATTGGGTAAATGATACCACTGTCAAGGCATTTGACGATTTCTTTCTTTACCGCCTCCTTCATGACAGGATTTAACCGTCTTTGTATTTATCGGGTTGGATTGGCTTCATCCATCAAATGTATATGATGTTCAACAATCAAGGGGCTAATCCTTTTGATGTCAGCCATTGTCCAACCAAAGGCTTGCCTATTAGATCTCAAGGCCATCAAAAGAGCGTCCTCTTGCTCTAAGGCTAAAGAAGCGGATATGATCACAGGAAAAGACTCATTCTCACATAAATATGCATATTTAAGGTGAGAAGGTAACAATCTAAGATCTAATGTCGGCGGAGAGACAATAGAAGGTGGGGTAAGCGAATGACATTCGGATTCTCGAAGAAGTTCATAGCCTGCAAAGGATAGAGACTCGGAAAGTGTGTCTGACTTTCGTGATAAGTCAGAAGATTCAAACTCAAGGGTGGACTCATCAAAGGTGTCCTCACTATGATGTGCAAGATCAAACAATGATGTGCTAATGTCGTCGAGATCATCAAGGCAAACTTCATCAACCTTGCAACTTTCGGGAGCTATCTCATGGACAGAACAGACATAAAGAATGTGAGCAGAGGGTTCAGATGGCCGACTTCCAATCTTGTAAATGTTAAGCTCAATTGTCATTTTCCCAAAGGATAGGTTCATGGAAACGTTTCGACAATTAATGACAGCATTAGAAGTGGCTAAGAAAGGTCGACCAAGAATCATCGGAATTTGGTTCCGTGGGTTTGCTATAGGCTGTGTATCTAAACCAATAAAGTCCACAGGGAATATAAATTCCCCGGCTTTTATCAACACATCCTCAAGCTCACCCCTAGGTTTGGTGATAGATCGGTCTGCCATCTGGAGAGTACAATGAGCGGATTTCAACTCTCCAATCCCTAACTGCTCGTAAACAGAGTATGGAAGCAGGTTAACACTAGCGCCAAGGTCGAGTAAAGTTAATATTTTTACCCTCAATAGAAATAGAGATTGTAGGACATTCAGGGTCCTTACGTTTCTTTAATAATTGTGGGGTAAAAGCTGTGCTATCATTATTCGTCATGAATACCTTTTTAGGCACTTGAGTCTTCCTCTTCCTAGTGCACAAGTCCTTAAGTTCGCATAAGCCGGAACTTGTTGGATAGCATCTAGGAGAGGGATATTTATGTTAACCTGCTTAAACATTTCCATAATCTTCTCCATTTATGGACTTGGTTTGTTTCCCCTTAACCTATTTGGATAAGGAGCTTTAGCAATAAGAGCTGGGTCCGACATTGGAGAAGGTCGTGTGGGTGGAACAGATCCCAGAATTAGAGTGGGGATCGTCTTTGGTTGACTAGAAGAAGTGTGCTGAGGGTTCGAGCCTAAAGGAAAACGGAGAATAGGCTCGCAAGAAGGTGGTGGACTAGACGAAGTAGGATCAGACGTGGATGTGGAAGTGGAAGTGGAAGCCGGGGTGTTATTGATAGATTCATCATTATCAATATGTTCACCGACTTTATTATTCAGCACTCTTCCAAATCTCAACGTTGTAATGGCACTCACATTGTAGTGTTGTGAACGCCCAAGATTCGGTAAGGGTTGAGTTGGAAGTTTCCCTTTCTCTCTAGCACTCATTTCGGCATTCAATCGTGCAATTTGTGCTTCTATCGATTTAATACTCTCACCGTGGGAGGCGGAGTTCTTCTTTATATCATCGATAGAAAACCTTATATCAGCCGACACTTGGATGGAATATTTCATGAACAAATCCAAGGTTCGTTTGAGTGAAGAGGAATTATCGGTACCGGCCAATTGCAAAGAATTATTATACGGTGCAGAAGTGTTGGCTGTATTTTGAAAATTTTGTGGTTGAAAGGGGTGTTGACTCAATTGTAGCGGTTGCTGTTGTTGTGGAGGGACCCTTTGAAAGTTATTTTGATTTGGAACCGTATTTTGAGTTTGGTGTTTGTTCCAAGAAAAATTAGGGTGACTCCTCCAACCCTGATTATAAGTGGAAGAATAAGAATTGTTTCTAGGTCGTTGCTGAAAAGCAGTATTAGTGTGTTCTTGACCTTGAAACGGAGAATTCAAAGGACATTCTTCCGTCAAATATGATGGATCGGAACAATATCCACACACTGTTTTAGGGAGTGTGACCAGGTTTAGGGAGGCTAATAAAAATTTGTTTTCCATAGCTTCAAGTTTCTTTTGCATTGCTGCCATTTCATCTTTGACTGCTATGGAATCATCAAGTTGATGGATACCACCCCTAGATGATGGTTGACTAACACTCTCCCATTACAAAGTTTTTTCAGCGAAATCTTCTAAAAATTTCCAAGCTTCACCATCGTCTTTAGACATGAAATTGCCTTGACACATGGATTCAAGCATCTGCTTTGTTGTTGGATTAATGCCCTCATATATGATTCGGCACAGATCCCATCGATGGATTCCGTGATGAGGACATTGGACTAGCAGATCCTTGAATTGTTCAAAACACTTCCAAAATTGTTCATTGGGAAGCGGGGTAAATTGATTGCTTTCGCTCCGGACACGGGCGGTCTTATGATTGGGATAAAATTTCTTAAGGAATGCTATGAAGAATTCATCCCAGTTTGAAATAAAGTGTGCAGTTGTGTTATAAACCCGTTTTTCGGCTAAATCGCACAAAGTGAACGGGAGAAGACGTAAACGCATAGCATCCACAGAAAGTTGTGAAGTGCCCATCATAGCACATACGTTTTCAAATTTGGTGATAAAAACGTATGCGTCTTCAGACTCGAGACCATGAAATTTAGGTAAAAGAATGATATAATGTAGTTTGATTTCGAAGTTATCCCCATTGGCTGGTGGAATGGAAAGACAAGTAGAAAGAAGACCACGTATCGGATAGCGTCTCTCTTGGAGAGACATACGCGGTAGATTCTGCGCACCTGCGGGTGGTGGCAAAGTGGTGTTATAAAAATTGATGGAGATCCGTCCATCTCGGTGGATGTGGAGAGTGGTGAGGAAAAAGAAGATGAAGAATTACCGACTTCATAGTCGATAGGAGGAACGCGGACAAGACGGGCACTAGAATCCCGTGTCCAGCCGAGCATGCACTAAACGGTTTAGCACAAGTGGCAGCGTTTGTGATAATTAGAGAAAATGGTTTGTTTTTGTTTTTGGTTTGTTTTGAAAAAGACGGATTTTGAAAAATTCACACCAAAAAATGCACAATCAACCCTAGATCTATAGTCACCTAGGTCAAGTCACTAAACCGCTCCTAGACTTCCAAAAGACAAATCGCAGGATAAATCCTCTACTACCTCTTTATCCCTCCTGTGGCCAGGTAAGTGGCAGGTAAGTAGGAGGTATCCGCTACGTAAGTAGCGGGCCTAATTAAGTAACCACTTGCCTTAGATACACTTGCTTTAGACACCACTAAAGAAATGCGGATAAGAAATAGATTACCCACGATCTTCTTCTGTCCTAATTGTGCGTGACGGTCCTTAGAGTCTTGTTTAGATATTTTTTTAGTTAATGAAGGGTGATGTGGATGCTAGTTTTGTGATTTTTGGGGCTTAGGAAGGGTAATGAAATCCCCATCTAATCTGAATTTGGTCTTTACCCCTTAATTTCCGTATTAAAATATGCAAAACAACCAATATCAAAACACGCAACAAATTTTATTTTTGAGCGGCGAATTTTTGCAAAGAATCCTGCAGAAAAGTTGTTATTGGACAGATCAGGGGAGAGACAAGAAAGCATAGAATATACCAGAGAATTCTGGAACCCTAAATCGTCAAAACAGCCGCGGTTCCTCCGCGGATTGTAGCTTCTTATCGCAGTTCCGCGGTCGTATGAACAGTTCTTTGAACGATTTTTTGTACTGCTGCTCCCTTTGCTCCTCAGTCCTAGATGAAATGATCTGAATATTTTTCTCCCTGCTGCAGTGATTCCAGATTTCCTTGCAAAATTCACACACTAATCGTTAAGCACACGATGAGATTTTGATTCGAATTTTTGATGGAATAATAATATTTCAACTCAAATAGCAAGAACGAACAAATTACGCACTCATCCCCGGCAACGGCGCCATTTGATTGATCGTTCTTTTTGACATGTTGAAAAGTGTTATCACAATCAAAGAATTTATGGCCGCAATCAATAACGGTGTCGATGTAGTTCGTTAATGAGTACGGATCGTCCACTGAGATTCGTGTATTAATTCGTTCTTGCTTTAGTTGAGTCGAAAGAAAATATTAAAGATAATTCAAGATGATGAATCAAGATTTAGTTGATAAAATATTTTCAAGAAACATCATGAATGAGTTTAAGATTTAGTAATCAAGAAAATGTCCAAATTCAATTTTAGTTATCAAGAATATGAAGAATAGCTTATAGGATTCGATAGGAATTAGTAGCAATGATGAATACTAGAAATTACTTATCTTATCTATTGATGAATTATAGCTAGAACGATGGTGATGAATGAAGATTAAGGATCTTTTGAAGAAACTAGGATTTCTCCTTCACTATCCCTTGTCTTTTCATTTATCACTATTCAAATCTAGCCTTTAGCAAAGAGAATCATCACACATTTAATCCCAAATTGCAACGAAATTATCAAGAACGGTGATCTCGCTCCAAATTTGGTCGTTGATGATTCTTTTTCCTAAAGTTCATAATTCTCATAAGACTTAAGACTAGTTTAGGATTTCATCACCATTTGATTTACTGAACTCCTTCGAATCCTTAACAAGCGGAGATTTCACTCACGCATCAAAAGAATCAAGTATTAGAAATTTCATAATGCGAAAATGTAAAGAAAGCGAGTATTAACAATTGAATCACCTTTATTAATCAACTTCTAATTACACATTCCTTCAATCCTAGGTTATAAGAATTGCTCTCGATTGCTCCCTTGAAGAAGTAACTATTCCGTCGAATTTCGCTTCGCTCGATCTTCGTGAGACTTGGACCTGTCGAAGATCTCGCACCCTTGATGATGATTGGCTTCGCGTAAAAAATCTTGAATGTCATCGCTTGATGTTGTTCTCAACGATTCTTGATTTGGATCTTGATTAGGAATTGAATTGGATTGAATTGGTTCTCAAATTGTCTCCCCAAATTGCGTAACCCTCGAAATGAAGGCTTAGGTCCTTTATATAGCCCTCCACTAATCTTCCACTAGAATCTAGGTTAATCTTCCCCAAGAAGCTAGGTAGTTGTAGGAAAACTTCTAGAATAAGGTAGTTATCAATCTTCCTCAAGAAGCTAGGCTTTGTTGGAGGGATGTTTCCAGAACAAGTTTGTTACAATGGAGGGTCTTCAACAAGATAGGCCATTGAATTGAAGCTTCTGGAGAAGTTTCGTCACCGGAGCCCCTAACTCGGCCGCGGATTCGCGGCGGATCGGCCTGACTCGGCCGCGGTTCCGCGGCTTTTTGGTGAGTTTGTGGCTTCAATTTCTCATGGTAGTTTGGTGTTGGTCTATATGTATTCAGGTGATATCTGGAATATTTTTATCTCTTCTGAATCTCTGCCAGATTTTAACTCTTTGATTTCCTGTATTTTGTCAGCGAAATTTGCGATTCCGATATCTGTCCTGAAATAATTTTCTGCACAAAATCTCACTGAAGAATGTTGAGATATACAATATCATGCGTGAACTGATAAACACACAATTTCCTTCCAGAATGTTGATTATAATGTATAACACGTGGTATTTGATATTTTCCAGACAAACTTGTAATATGTGTTATATTTATAACCAACATCCTTAAATGAATAGAAAAATGAGGAAATTGTTATGTTAAAGATTGCAATATTTTCGACTGAACATGAGGTGCAGGATATTCCTAACCGAATTCCTTTGTGCAAAGCAAAAGATTCGACTATAACACCACAATATCTAATATTTGGTTCCTGCAATGTGTATTAGGTTTATTATCTTTGCATTAATCCGAATCAATGCAATCCCATTAAGTAGATAATCACATTACCTAGCATATTCTCATACAATCACAGAAAAGTATGAAAAGAAAATAGAATGCACATATATGCCATCCGCATTCGCCCCGGGGCCCCGGGTCTTCACCGTAAGTTTACTTAACTTACAGCAGGTCGGGGGCAGGGCTGGCGCGGGTGCAAAACGTATATAGCATTTATTTATATATCACACATATATATATCATATATATCACTATATATATCATCGCAGGCAGATAATCAACATTATAAGTAAGTGACAAACATCATCACAGGAAGGTAATCACATCACAAGCAAGTAGTGAACAAAACAGAATAGGAGTGGTGGGATCACCTAGGAATCCCGCTTTTCGTTCGAGCCACAAACGAAATGCGACCCGGTCGCGTGAGCAGCACATGCGCAGCTAAAAGTAGACCCCTACAAGTGCGGCAAGCTACTAGGCAACCCAAGAAACGAGGCAACCCAACATCATTAACATGAGGGGGCCATCCGACACTTTCTCGAATCCGGTGACTTGAGCACTCCTCCGCGGGTCTATCCTATACCCCCTACAAGCGCGACAAGCAACTCGCCAATTCTAAACTCGAGTGACCCGATCTCAACTCCTAGTGATGGTCACCCACTGCAATCTATAATTCGGTTGCTCGTGCGCTTCTCCGCGGGGTAATCCTAAACTTGTATTAATACAGCGGCGACAACGATCACAACCTGATCGTGTCCCGACAAATAATAATACATCAAACGGTGACTACGGCCATATGTGAACCGCTAAGTCCCGAAACAAAGAATATACAAGATGGCTATAAGCATGAATAAAAATAACACTTATCGCAACATCACACTTCCGCACGGAGGCTATTCATTTCGCAACAATCCAACACATTCCAACAATGCTATATATCAAAATATATCAACAACAATCACAGTAACAAATGCGTAATCTCGTCTAATTGATCATATAGAAATTAGGCGACGTTTACCAACGCATATCCTTATTGTATCCTTTTTCGATCCGAATAAATCAAATACTTTGATTTAGTCGATTCGAACCATGACATTAGAATTCATAAACACCAAGATCGCTAACTTGAACTTCCAAAAACTGAATTTCAAGTTCACCCAGGCAACGAAAATCCCCTCATTTTTGCGCGTAATCGAACCCCGATAACCCCATAAAACCCCATACTATATAAGCCTTAATTCGGCCCTGAAATGGGGCCGGCCGAATCAGGGGCGGGATCAGCCCAGCATCAGGGCTGAATCGGCCCCGAAATAGACCCGAATAGTGGCTGATTCAGCCCCCGATGCGGGGCTGAATCGGCCTCGGTTCGGCCCCGAATCGGGACCGAATCGAGCTCAAATTGGATGGGTTCAGGTTATCGTGAGCCTACTCTAAACTCTTGGTCCAGACCAAGAATCCGGTGACTCTGGCATAGGAAAAAATGAGAGCTTTTATGCAAATATTTAAAACTAGTTTTGAAAATTTTGGGTTTCATGAATTCTAATGTCACCAAAACAAGTTGTAGTCTTTTAGTATGGCTCTGATACCACTGTTGGGTTGCTAAGCACTTCTAGAATGGTTTAAAACACGGCAGAAGTGGTAATCTTAAAAATCTAGAGAGCTTTATCAAACCCAAACAAAGAATCAAACCAAAATACTAAACTTGTAACTAAACTAGTAAGCTAAAAATAAGAGTTGGCGGACTACAACCTTTATAGAGCGTTAGCCATCTCTTCTTGGACTCCGGCTAGACTCCACGAAGCCCAGAACAAACATGCTCGATGATCTCCTAGCCGAAGATGATCCACCTTAAGATAACTCCGACACAAACTCTAGCTTCAAATTGATCTCATCAAAATGAAGCAACCAACTAATTAAACTTGTTAAGAATGATCATGAGGAGATATAGAATAATTATCTCACTTAATTTTTCTCTATTCTTTTCCCTTCCTCACTTAAAGAAAAATCAAGAGGAAGAAGAAGCATCATGGAGAAGATGAGAGTAAAGAAGAAGATAAGCATGCCTAAAAAAATGAGAACAAAACAAGAATGAGTCATAACTCCTGAGTCATCAAAAACACCTCATGAATCTGCAACCATCTGAAATCGATGATTCATTCTCATTCTTCCATATAATTCTCATAATCCCATCACTTATGTATCAACATACATGTCACAATATTTATATCAAATATAAATATTATTAAAGAGAAGAAAATGATAAAGTGAGCATGATATTAATTAATATATAAATATATAAATATATATTTAATTATTAAATCAACACTTGATTTAATAATCCAGTTATATCATATATATACCGGCTAATATCAATTAACACCTGATTAACGTGTATCAAATACACGTGTTTTATCGAACTCCAGCACGTACGTGCACTACATCATTTCGCATGTGCTGGGAAATCTCTGTGTGGGATTCTGAAGACTTGACAATATGCTGGCAGTAAGTTAGGTGTTGCGCCACGGCAGCGCCCCGGCCTACTACTCGAGGCCAAAATGCGGAATCAAAATTTTTCTTAACTTTAAACTGGCGCTACCGCGGACAATATACCCGGATCGTAACCATTAACCTAATGCTAGCAATCAAGAGAAGGGGTGAGAAGCTATACCGAGCGATCCGTGTCCTCCGGTCTTCGTCTCCACTCCGATCTCTTCGCGGAATCTCCGGTCGTCGTCTTCTCGTCGGAAAAGGCACCACGTAGCCGGATTCTTTTACGGGCTCCCACCTCTGGACCGAGGCAACTCGGGCGCGAAGTTGGCTAGCCGACGCGTCCAAGGGTACTGTAGGTTTAGTGTAGAATGGTTGTCTCTTGGGGTGAAGTTGCCATGGATGTGGAGGAATGAAGATAAGGAAAAATGGTGCTTTCATTTTTCCTAGCAAGAAATGAGATGAAGGAAAATATGCCACATACATAAAGAAACTCTCTCTCATTTTTCCTTCAAATGTGGCCGGCCCCCCTTGGAAATATGGTGGAGGAAAAAAACTAACACAAGAAGGGAGGTGAGGGTAGTAAAAGCAAAAGGGGTGACCATATAAAAAAGGCAATGATAACAATGTCATTTCCATTCAAATCAACTCTAATCCATTCTAATCAAAGGATAAGATGCAAAAGGAATCTAATGATTAAAGAACCATCATGATGCCACAAATTGCAAGAAACCCCTCCACAAATGTTATTTGCAAACTTGCAAATAACCCCTTCCATCGGAAAAGTCCGGCCGGGAAAGAACAAAGAAAAACCGGCCGGAACGGAATGCAAACTGGCAACTACAGAAAACTGATCCCGTAATAAATTACAGGAAAACCCCGCTACTGCATATACATGCCCGCATTTGTATTCCCACTGAACACAAATGCAAAGAGACAAAATCTACACTGTCTAATACTAGGATCCGGCTTAAACCAAAGCCGGCTAGTAAAATCCGTCCGATCACGATCCGTGCAATACCGCACGTATCTGATCGAACCCTGCCATATCTCCATACGGCCTCTACAGCGTTTCGCCCGAAAGCTTGAGTAACTGAATGTGGGGGACTCTAAAGACTCGTCAACACCTCGGTTGTGGATTTAACCACTAGCACGTCAGAGGTATAAGCCAATACGTAACGGGCTACCAGGTATTGACCAAAAGAGACGTCTGTGAGCGAACTCAGCCTGACACCCTACTGAGCCTGTCAGTGACAATATCCGTACAGTCCGGTCCGTTCGTCTATGAGTATCGCATGGCGGGCCTAGGGGGTTTGTAAAAGTCAGACCCCCAAAAGCGGTACAAGTCGTGTCGGAGTGAAGCCCAGAACACCCTGAGATACTACTGGAATACCTACCAGTAAATCTCTTACCTCGGCTGAGGGCTTTGTGTAATGGCTCTCCTAGACACAGCGCGCCCTCACCCCCAATACCGGGAGAGACGAACCCCTGCAGATCCGCTCACTGCCTCCATGTGGCTCGGGACTGTACTCAACTAAAACCTGTTTGCACGACTCCTTTGAGCCGTGGTAGGGTAGTAATCAAAGCACAGTGGGAACTCACACGAGACAAATGACGATCTCAGGTCGATGAACTAACCTGTACACATGTCACCTGGGAACTGCTATCTGACATCTGGTATAATCCCAACTAGCAGGTTCCCGGCGAGTCCTGTCTGGTGTACTCATAACCCAATGAGCACCTGTATACATCTTAGGTGAACCAACTGACACCAGTGGCTTGTGAGACCGGCCACCGCCCCTCGTCGGGGTCTCGACTGTATACACTAGTCTACTAATGGAGTATCGATGCCCAGTCTCGAAACTCCCACGACTAGGGACCTTTTAAGGATGTGCTTATAGACTACCAGCTCCAACGTATATGATCGCCCTCATACTGCTGGCAGTCAAGCAAGAATCCGAGGGGCTCTATCAACGTGTAATAGCGACCTGTAAGGTCACCTAAAGCAGTACACGATGATAAAGAAAAACCAGATAGCATACTATCATCTCGAGTAAGACTGTCCTACCGGTATAGGTCCTCCTTCAATCATTGCAATCACGTGCCTGTGATCCAATAATTGACTCTGATGGCACTATCTCCAACAATCTCCCACTTGCACTCAAGGCTAATTATTGCGATGTCGCATACTCACAGCCCGTGTGATACCGAACACCCAACTCATCTACTAATCAGTCTCACAAAGCTCGTTTGCGAAACTATTGCGTTCGAGGAATAGCCTCAGTGAGTGGATCCGCTGTGGTGTTTCTTTCTATGTCTCTCTTTATCTCAAGTTCGCGGAGAAAACCATCGCCTGAAATGAGCAATATCTGTCTTAGAATGTGTCTGGATATCTGATGGGACCTAGCTCATAAATGAACTCCAAATCCAAACTTCTTAGACTGTATCGTCAACTGAACCTAATCAGTATCCTGCGCTATGCCTTTCCCTCAGTATTCACCTGGACCACCTGTCCAAAATACTGCCCCTCGTCAGAGGGAAAACTATAACTCTGACAGCCACTCTGCCATCCAGGTCACCTTGAAAGCCTGAAATGATAACCGTCTCCTAAAGGAGGCTGCCGTTATCAAATCCCTAGAACATCCACTTATGTTCTAAAGCTGCTTCCGATTGTTTCTCCAGGATTGGATTAATATCAACTTATTGCATCTCCTGCAAGAACAACATCTGGTGTGGTACTTGACATCTCATGATTGACTCAATTGCCTAAGCAAGTGATCTGCCAATCATGCACATCCCTCTCATCTTTAGTCTGTAAGACACCTTTAGAGAGGGTGACTCCATCACCTGCAGGTACACTACCGTGCCAGGAGTCGTCCATTCTAAATACTTATAGAATGCTGTCTAAGTACCCAGATTGGGAAACCACCCAAATCTAGATCTAAAACCATAGATCCAGTAACCAGAATGTCTGATATAATATCCAAGTCCTTTGTGGAGAAACCACTGTGTGACAACCAAAGAATAACCGATCGTAGTATAGGAATATCACTTCCTACTCTGTGTATGTCATCCAAATACGAGGACATCACACCCTACTACCTTCTTAACAGATCCATCCCCTATTCTGGTGAAGTCAAACCTATGACTGTCACATCAGAAATAGATGATCTATCTCCGCTATATCTGCTTAAGACTATAAATAGACATAAGTCTCTTCCCCACTGTGCTTCCGTTGCTCCCACTGACTACGACAACCCTCTGGCAGAGTCATATAGACGTACACTTCTAAAGCCAGTTTAGAATGATGCTATACTCATCCTCCTGCCGGGTCTCACAGTCTGGAACAACAGCAATGGCAAGTCTGGGTAAACAAGAACCTCACTGCCACCGTCCTTGAGCATACCGAAGTACCTCTCGGGTGCCTGAGGTTACCCACTTTATCTGCGGAGTGGCCAATGGAATGTCAAATCAGATTGAATTTTTAGGTTCTTATCAAATCTTCAGTAATCGTTTGCGGTTCTGGAATCACTTCCAGTTCTACCATACTCCCACTACTGTTTTCTGAAAAATCCATTTCTTTTAAAAATGTGGCGAGTCAAGAACAATATCACTATTGATCTTCCAGATGGTAGAAAATCAACCCTCGCCATAGCCTGGGTCAACCCACAAACAGCTATTACAGAAACGTGCCTTAAGATATCCGGAGTCTGGTTTTAAGCATAAGCCGGACAACTCCCCGTACCTTAACAATGTCAAGATATGAACTGTTCTATATCCAACAGAGGCACTGATTTAATTAAACCAGATTCAAATCATGCAGCTGTCACCAGTGCATGTCAACTAAATGGAAGGAGGCCGATCAGCGTTACTCAACTTAGGAATGCTTCCAATTATGAGTAACCTGAAAGAGAAGTAAGTTCTCATTACTATCAACTGAATACCATACACAAGTATCTACATCTTCGATCACCTTGAAGAATCCCGATACTTGCAATACCTGGTTCTCTACTCTATTCTTATACCAATAACTCCTCAAAACTCAGACCCTGTGTTTCTACGAAACACATGTCTAAGAACTAGAGAAGTTAAAAGTAAACAAAATATAGTACGAGGACCAACCCCTCTGTCCTAATGGACACTGGACAATATACAATACTCTGTATAAGTCCCTGAGTGTAGCAACTCATTCACTGTGTGTCGTAGGTTGAAAACTGTACTTATGGTTAAGAAGAATTACACCGTTGTTCAATGCTCCTTACCTAACCATCCACTAGTATAGGTAAATGTCATAGACATAATTCCAAAAAGGTATATCTCACTCTATGAAAATAGACATACAGATATATCGATTTGAAATTGGTGCATAACAGCGGATATTCAAAACCAAATATTTGCCGACCGGCAAACAACCCAGGTGACTTCCTCAAATATCACCAATTACAACGAATTCCAATATAATGAGGATAATCACCTAATTCCCAATAACTTACTCCCACTCACCATCTGTAAAACCATACAGATGTGAGAATCATACTTGGTAAATACATACCCTGGAGCAAGTGTCTAATTGGGAAATCAGTTTTCTTTTAATAGTACACAGTGAAACAGAAACATTAAAATGTTTCGATGGGGTATCCTGGTATTCCTAGTAATGCCTCTTCCAGTATCCAGATTCACAACTGTAACCGTATAATTCTTTGCCACTTCTCTAAATCCCTTTTTATGTCTTTAGTCATTACCTTCTGCACACCCCTTTAGGCCAAATGGTTTTCTTCCTTCCCTACCGTTCGGCACCAGCCTATGGTTTGGAAGAAGACTATCCAATAAGCGTAATGGGTGTACTGTCCTAGTCCTAGGAACACTCGCAATGCGAGAGAAGGTGAAGATAAAAGACAACCGAATGAACCTTATTCCTATTTCTCCTGAACCAGAATCCTCCCCGAACTGGAACAAGTTCCTTTCGAGTTCGTATATAACCATACGATTGATTATCCAATAAACTGTGGATCTTCGTAGTGATACGGAGTGTCCTGGAGAAATACAAAGATGAAGTGGGAGTGGTAATAAAATACTTGGTTTGGTCGTGAATATCAGTCGCAATTCACTTTGCCCTCCTTCTAATCCCTTTCTTTGTCTTTACATAATACCTTCTGTACACCGTTTAGGCTAATTGGTTTTTCTCATTCCCTACCGTTTGGCACCAGCCTAAGGTTTGGAAGAAGACTATCAAATTTGCGTAATAGGTGTACTATCCCCTAATCTAAGGGGTACTCGCAACCTGAGAGAAGGTAAAAGGGAAAAGACAACTGAATAGTCCTATTCTTTTTCTCCAGAACCGGAAACCATCATCGAATAAAATCCTTCGAGTTCGTATATAACCATACGATGGTTTTGTCCAATGGAAGTAGACGTTCATAGTAATACGGGGTGTCCTGGAGAAAAGGGTAAAAGTAGGAGTGGCAATGAGGTATGCAACTCTGACAATCCAAAAGCCAGTCTTATAAGAAGGTTCGGTTAACTTGGTCACTGAGTCATAGTGTAGGGTCGGGTCAATGGTCGCTGCCAAAGAGAGAGAGAAAAGAAACACTCAGCGTGCACTCTAACCTAGATCAGAATGGTTACCACTTTATCTAATCTGGAAACCTCCCACTGTAACGTCAAATTCTTCCCCAAACGTGAAAGAAGAATTAGCCGGGATCACCCGAGGAGTAAACCAACTCATCAGTGGGAATCGGGATCCAACTATCATCGCATGACAATGTGACGGAATCCACTCACGTCACCACACTCCAGAAGGTATGCGCATGCCTGGCAAGTTTCAGCTTCTTTAGAAACTCCCGATGTGATTTTTACCCCTAGGACCCAAGTGACCTTGACTGAGCCAACATATCAAAGGATCCTAGTCAAGTTCAACCCGTCATTATCTTGATTGCATTAGACCCACCCGCACGAGTCCTTAACTGAGCCAAAATGACCGTACGACTGTCCTAACCAATCACATATCCATAAGACAGAAAAGTATTACAGAGCTACCGCACACTACGCCTCGGCTGAGCACGACATACGTAGCACGAATACTAAGCAATACCAATCTGAAATGACGGAGGGCTACGGCTGGTTTTTGGCGAAAAACCTTTAACGTAATAAACTTGATATCGTTGAAGGAACCGGATAACTTTTTATAAAAATATAGTGACGAAAACCTTTGCTAAAGAGGTCACTCCCGGTGAAGGGATCTCGGCCCTTGCCTCGTCGACTGAGGAGCAGGATATTCCAACTGAATACCACTGTGCAAAACAAAAGTGAACGTCATTGCAATAACAGCTTTTTTGAAAAATGTTCCAACAACATCAAGTTTGTTTATCTTGCATTGATCCGAATCAACGCAGCCCCATCAATTGATCACACCACAAAAGAACGAAAATAATGATGTACGTATATGCCATCCGCATTCGCCACTGGGTCCCGTCATCACCCGTTAGGTTACTTAACTAACGACAGAGCGGGGACTGGACTAGCGCGGATGCAAAACATATACAACATCTACTAGTATATATATCAATATAAAATATTTCGCTCAAGGCGTGATAAAATGCAACATCACAGAAATGTAGAGCATCACGGAACAATACAGATATCTGGGATCCCCGGGTTTCATAGAGCCGCTACTGAAACCCGACGTTCCCCTGGTCGTGCGGATAGCCTGTGCAAAGAAAATCCTAGACCCCTACGGGCGCGGCAAGTCACCCGCCAAAACCTGAAGCGAGGCAAGCCCCTTCAGCTCCGTGAATGGACCACCCAGCACTTCACGGAATCCGGTAACTTGGGCACCCCTCCTGGGTCAACCTGTACCCCCTACGAGTGCGGCGAATAGCCTGCCAATTCTAGAGTGAAGCCCTCTCCGTCTCAATGCCATGAGATGCGGGCTTGTTGCCCTCTAGAACCCGGCTAGCCGTGCACCCCTCCGCAGGGCAATCCTAGTACAGAAAGTAAAATATACATACAACGGGTACATCGACCGCAACCTGGTCGGCCCCAAAAGAATAATACAAAAAGGCAGTGACGGCAGTCTGATTGTTAGGATACGAGCGTGTTCAAGTTCTAGTTTAAATACCGCAATCAAGACGGTTTCGCATGTAGCTAGCCGGTTGAGTACGGGTCGTCCGCAGGGAGATGGGAATCTTTTTCTATGTGTTTTTCGACGAGTTAAGTCCGGTTGTTCAGATTTTGTTGTGGTTATCTAAGTGTTAAGTTGATATTTAAAGAGAGCTTGTTAGGGTTAGGATTAGGTTAGTTTGAGTTAGGAGTCTCCACATCTTTCGTTGCCCCTCTTAATATCGGTGTTACGGTAATCGGCAACAACGGGGATTAGCACGACTAGGAAGGACTTTGCGAGTATAAGCTAGGCTTTCCAACGCATAAGTCTTCCTTTTGGTGCTTGTCCGTCCGTTCTTGGCTCTTATCCATAACCTCCGGTTAATTCAACCACAACCGGTCTCACTACGGAATCACCGCTACCATGTAGGATAGGGTGCCGTAAGGAGCGGATTGTGGTTCAATTAACGGGAGTTGATTTAAGTTGTTGGGCAAGGAAAGAGTGAGAGAGATTTCCTTCTCTCAAACTTCCCTTATCCTACCCTAACAAGTATAAAACTACTCACACTTCATGATAGGAAAAACAAAACAAAACAAAAGAGGAAGATAGAAAGAAGGAGATTAGAAGAATACGACTAACTGTTTGCGACCTCACCTTGGCGAGGATCAAGCGTAAGTATCATTGTCGTATGAATGATAAAGAAAAAGAGAGAAGAAATAAACAACAAGGAAATAACAACTACTTAACGAATTAAAATTACAACAAGCATAAAGATAAGGAGACAAGCATGATAATAAAATGGTCTTCTTTATTCATCACTCTTCACTCAAAAGCTCACTTACAAGTTTAATGGAGAAGAGGTAAGAAGAGGAAGAAGAACATGTAACTAAAACCTAGCAAAAAGAAATACAAGAATTGGACCCTTTCCTTCTCAAACTTCTGGGCTATTTATAGGCTGGAGAATGGAAATCTAGGGCAACCACCAGACACTTGTACAATGACCAAAATACCCCCCAAAAACTCTCTGTGTTTGGCGCCAGAATGGCCGCGGATCCGCGGCCTGGACCCCTCTTTGGCCGCGGATCCGCGGCCCATTGGAAGAATTGGGCTTTCTCCTTTTTTGGGTTTTCCTGTTTTTCTATGTACATTATTGTGGCATATGTATTTTCTCAATTTGGATCCCCGATTTTTCCAGAATTTCTGTTGAGGGAAAGGTGGACTTTTTGTCAAGATTTTGTCATGATTGCCTCGAGCTCCGCGTAGATCTCTTGGATTTTGTGCTACCATTGAGCCTTGTGCATGAAGGTGACATTGATTTGACATTTTGTCTTCCTAAACTGGTATCTGGCAACATACGGATGACGAGCGGAGACCGTGTTTTCTCAGTGGTTGGCAGGAACCCGGATTTTGTTGTGTTTTCCATGAATTTCACCATTTTAGAACCGAGAACCTGTATCCTGTAATTGACTAGCAAACACGGCTCAAGAGTATCTACCGATATGCAATGTGACAAAAATTGGGCGGTATGAAAATGCAAAAATCTGATATGAACACAGTCCACATGTCGGACGCTCGTCCCGCAATATCAAAAGTACATATAAAACCAAACTATACTAACATTGCATCCAGGCTATCCCCCACGACCAATCCGCAACATCACAGCACAACACAGAACATCAACGTGAATGTCACGTTCGCAAATCCGTCTAAAAGGGCTATAGCAGATAGACTGGATTTACCGATCAAATGACATTCACTGTCGCAGATATAATGTAAATACTGTGAACTAGTATGTTTAAAATATCCGATCGAACAAATATACCCAAGTGGGCCCCAAGCACTACTGTAGCACTCACAGAAAATCTGGGCCCAAAAAGAATGTCCCAAAACCCATGATTCTATGTCAGAAGCACACTGGAAAAATTTGGTGAAATGAAGCCTAAATTCTGCGGGGGAACCGCGACCAAAGAGGGGTTATGGCCGCGGTTCCGCGGTCATTTTGAAGGATCATGTTACCAAATTTTTCCAGTGATCTTAGAATACCATGTACATCATTCTGCAACAACCTGAAAAATTTTTAGAGTCCAAAATATTTCGACAGAAACCTGATGCACACGAAATACGGTTTTTGGGATTTTTCTTCGATCGGGTCTTTAAACATACTAGAGCAAGCTAGACTAGGTTAATGGCGTGGCTCTGATACCATGTTGCGCCACGGCAGCGCCTCGGCCTACTACTCGAGGCCAAAATGCGGAATCAAAATTTTTCTTAACTTTAAACTGGCGCTACCGCAGACAATATACCCGGATCGTAACCATTAACCTAATGCTAGCAATCAAGAGAAGGGGTGAGAAGCTATACCGAGCGATCCGTGTCCTCCGGTCTTCGTCTCCACTCTGATCTCCTCGCGGAATCTCCGGTCGTCGTCTTCTCGTCGGAAAAGGCACCACGTAGCCGGATTATTTTACGGGCTCCCACCTCTAGACCGAGGCAACTCGGGCGCGAAGTTGGCTAGCCGACACGTCCAAGGGTACTGTAGGTTTAGTGTAGAATGGTTGTCTCTTGGGGTGAAGTTGCCATGGATGTGGAGGAATGAAGATAAGGGAAAATGGCTCTTTCATTTTTCCTAGCAAGAAATGAGATGAAGGAAAATATGCCACATACATAATGAAACTCTCATTTTTCCTTCAAATGTGGCCGCCCCCCCTTGGAAATATGGTGGAGGAAAAAAACCAACACAAGAAGGGAGGTGAGGGTAGTAAAAGCAAAAGGGGTGACCATATAAAAAAGGCAATGATAACAATGTCATTTCCATTCAAATCAACTCTAATCCATTCTAATCAAAGGATAAGATGCAAAAGGAATCTAATGATTAAAGAACCATCATGATGCCACAAATTGCAAGAAACCCCTCCACAAATGTTATTTGCAAACTTGCAAATAACCCCCTCCATCGGAAAAGTCCGGCCGGGAAAGAACAAAGAAAAACCGGCCGGAACGGAATGCAAACTGGCAACTACAGAAAACTGATCCCGTAATAAATTACAGGAAAACCCCGCTACTGCATATACATGCCCGCATTTGTATTCCCACTGAACACAAATGCAAAGAGACAAAATCTACACTGTCTAATACTAGGATCCGGCTTAAACCAAAGCCGGCTAGTAAAATCCGTCCGATCACGATCCGTGCAATACCGCACGTATCTGATCGAACCCTGCCATATCTCCATACGGCCTCTACAGCGTTTCGCCCGAAAGCTTGAGTAACTGAATGTGGGGGACTCTAAAGACTCGTCAACACCTCGGTTGTGGATTTAACCACTAGCACGTCAGAGGTATAAGCCAATACGTAACGGGCTACCAGGTATTGACCAAAAGGGACGTCTGTGAGCGAACTCAGCCTGACACCCTACTGAGCCTGTCAGTGACAATATCCGTACAGTCCGGTCCGTTCGTCTATGAGTATCGCATGGCGGACCTAGGGGGTTGGTAAAAGTCCGACCCCCAAAAGCGGTACAAGTCGTGTCGGAGTGAAGCCCAGAACACCCTGAGATACTACTGGAATACCTACCAGTAAATCTCCTGCCTCGGCCGAGGGCTTTGTGTAATGGCTCTCCTAGACACAGCGCGGCCTCACCCCCAATACCGGGAGAGACGAACCCCTGCAGATCCGCTCACTGCCTCCATGTGGCTCGGGACTGTACCCAACTAAAACCTGTTTGCACGACTCCTTTGAGCCGTGGTAGGGTAGTAATCAAAGTACAGTGGGAACTCACACGAGACAAATGACGATCTCAGGTCGATGAACTAACCTGTACACATGTCACCTGGGAACTGCTATCTGACGTCTGGTATAATCCCAACTAGCAGGTTCCCGGAGAGTCCTGTCCGGTGTACTCATAACCCAATGAGCACCTGTATACATCTTAGGTGAACCAACTGACACCAGTGGCTTGTGAGACCGGCCACCGCCCCTCGTCGGGGTCTCGACTGTATACACTAGTCTACTAACGGAGTATCGATGCCCAGTCTCGAAACTCCCACGACTAGGGACCTTTTAAGGATGTGCTTATAGACTACCAGCTCCCACGTATATGATCGCCCTCATACTGCTGGCAGTCAAGCAAGAATCCTAGGGGCTCTATCAACGTGTAATAGAGACCTGTAAGGTCACCTAAAGCATTACACAATGATAAAGATAAACCAGATAGCATACTATCATCTCGAGTAAGACTGTCCTACCGGTATAGGTCCTCCCTCAATCATTGCAATCACGTGCCTGTGATCCAATAATTGACTCTGAGGGCACTATCTCCAACATTAGGATCATATCCATAGCCCATAAAAATGTCAACGGTACTAGCTGCACATAAAGACTACCCAGGTATTGAACAAAAGAATGTCAACGAGCAAGATCATCCGAACCTTGCAAAATCTATTAGTGAAATTACCATACAATCAGTTCTCTTCGTCTAAGAGTATTGCATATCGGGTCTAGGGTTTGGAATCTGTTAGACCCTAATAACTCAATAAGACGTGCGGCAGAGGACTCATAACCAACCGGAGATACAACTGATAACACTTATCAGTTTATCTCGACTGCGATGGCCATCGACTTGTGGTTGTAGTCATGTCCTGCACAGCGCGATATCAACTCCCTATACTAGGAGAGACACATCCCTTCGGCCGCTCACTGCCTCCACGTACTTCGAGACTATACCCAACAAAAACCTGTTTGCACGACTCCTTTGAGCCGTGATAGGGTAGAAGTATAAGTATAGTGGGAACACACATGAGACACTATGGCGATCTCAGCTCCATAGGGACTACCATGTACCCATGTCACAAGAGTACTGCTACCTGACATTGGTATATTACCAACTAGGAGTTCTCGGTGAGTCCATCCAGTGTAACTCATCCAATGAACACATGTATACAATCCTCGATGTCAAACATCAATAGCTATAGGATCAGCTATCGTCCTCCAACCGGGTCAGGAAACATACACACCAGTCTAAAATGGAGTACCGATACCTAGTCTCGATACTCCTATGACTAGGGACATTTAAGGATGTGCTTATCGGCTACCCCGGCCCCACTAGTATGATCTCCATCATTATCCGGGTAGTAAAGCAAAATCCTAAGAATTTATTTCATATCTATATGATACATGATAATAAATAAATCACATCACATGAAAGATAAAGGAAAACCAGATAGCATACTATCATCTCGAGTAAAATTGCTCTCTTGTACAGGTCCTCCTTCAATTACAATAATTGACTTGAGGGCACCTATATCCAACATATACAACGGTGTCAAATCATGATCACCGTAACCGTAATGCAATATCTATAGCACACGACCAACGAGAACACAATCAAGACTATAATACATATATATAACACCCATCCACATGCAATCATATAAAATTAGTCGGAAGATGTATGTATACGAAATTCTTTCAAAATAGCAGTGTGATATATATATATATATAGCGGCGCATGTAGTGGGCGTTATTTTGGGAAGAAAGGTATGCAACTCGTTTAAAATATATGTCCCGTCTTTTGAAAATGATTTATTTAAAAAGGGGTTTTCTTTTTTCTTTTATAAAAGTTTGTGTCGATACTAGACATGTGGAAAATAGTGAGACTATAGCTCCTTTGAAAACCTCTGTTAAATATGTATGCCCTAGAGGCCATTATTGTATATGTATACATGTGGATGCTTGGACATATATATGTACAGGACAATCTTGCTCGATATGATAGTATGCTATCTGGTTTGTCTTTATCTTAACATGTGCGTATGTCTTACTTGTTATTACATATCTTTTATACATGTTGATAGAGCCCGTAGGATCATTGCTTGACTACCTGCATTGTAATGGCGATCATACTTGTGGGAAGGGTAGTCGATAAGCACATCCTTAAATGGTCCCTAGTCGTGGGAGTATCGAGACTGGGCATCGATATTCCGGAGTAGACTGGTGTATACGTTTCTAGACCCCCGACGAGAGGCGATGGTTGGTCCTGCAGCCATTGTTCTTTTCCACCTAAGATCATATACAGGTGCTCACTAGGGGTGAGTATACTGGACGGACTCGCCGAGAACTTCTAGATGGTACTATACCTATCGTCGGATAGAAGTTCTCAGGTGGCATGAGTACAGGTTAGTCTTTAGACCCGAGTTCGTCATTTGTCTCGTGTGAGTTCCCACTGTACTTTGATCACTACCCTACCATGACTCTACTGAGTCGTGCAAACAGGTTTTGGTTGGATACAGTCCCGAGCCACATGGAGGCAGTGAGTGATTGTTGGGGATTCATCTCTCCCAGTATAGGGAGTCAATATCGCATTATATTCGATTGGTCAGGACCATAAGACCTTGGCCAAGGCAATTGGGATTTACTGATAGGGTGATCAGTAGTTTCCCGGATTGGTCCTGAGCCGCATCAGCACGAATTATCGGGTTATTAGGGTCTGACGTTTACCATCCCCTAGACCCGATATGCGATACTCTCAGATGAAAAGACCGGACTGTACGAAAATTGTCATAGATAAGCTCAGTAGGGATCCGGATGAGTTTGCTCGTCGGCCTTCCTTTTCGACAGGTACCCGGGTAGCCTTTATATACAGCTAGTGCCGCTGACGTGCTTGTGGTTATGGATTTGTCCAGTAACTCACAGTCGGCGCACTGTCGAGTCTTTAGAGTCCCACACAGAGGGTTTCCTTGGTTCAGACGAAATGATGTAGTAACTGTATTGGATACGTGCAGGGTTCCGATCGATTGATTGTACTATGTACCAGGACTTTCGATCGGACAGTTGATAATACTAGCCGGCTAGGGTTTTGAGCCGGATTATTAAATCAGTTATTGATTTAATAATTTAAATATATATATTTCGATATGTATATTCTAGTATTATTTTCTTTGTGTTATTCTATCTCTTCGGGTATTCGTGTTTCGATATGAATACAGGTATGTATATACAGCAGACTGTAATCCGTATTTTGTACGGAAAATATTCTAGAAAGTGGACACCTCATCATGGCTTTTTCCATTTATTCTTAAATGGAAATGAGGTGCAAAATGAAGGAGAGGGGAGTTTGGTGATAACCATGCCTCAATAGTTGACAAATGAATTCTTAATTCATTTGTGGCAACTATTGAAGCATGGTTGATATTTTTTTATTGTAAAAATGTTTTTACAAAACCATGTGTGAGTATTTTCTCTCACTTGTATGCTTCATTTTCAAGCTCTCACCATTTTTGCTTCATTCTCCTCTCCCTCTCTTGAGCTCCTCCACCTTCATCATCTACCTCCTCTCTACACTCTCATGTGTTAAGAAATAAGAGAGGATGTAAGATAGTGAGATAGAAATACACTCTGAACCTTACACTACATCCTAGAGTTCTTAGACTAGCAATCCAAGTTCTCTAGTTGCTCCATTTAATACTTAGTTTGGAGCTAGAGCTATGGATCACATCTCTCAGGTGGATCATCTACGACGGAGGGAGACGGACGGTCAAACTAGATCTCGGAGGACCAAAGGAGGTAGCAAAGGAGATCAAGCTCGATCATGGAGGCCACTTAGAGCTATGGAAGAGGAGACAAGACCGAAGGACACGGTTCTTTTGGTGAGACTCTTTTTCATAGTAGATAGCTCCTTATAGTTAGCTTGTTTAGGGTTTATGGTAGATCCGGTTAGTGGGTTTCATTTAGCGCCAGTTTTAAACCCCGATAAAAATTTTGTTCCGCATATGTCCACTGATAATGGCCGGGGCTCTAGTGTAAGCCAACATGGTATCAGAGCCAGCCCATAAACCCTTAACTAGCTAGTTTAGACGTGCTTAAAGTATCGATCGATAAAAATTTCTGAAATCACAAGTTCAATTTTATACTTTCTGTCAATTTTTAAAACTGTTCAAAAAATATTTTCAGCGGCCTTAAAAATACATGCAGGATATTGTAGAAACACAGTAGAAATTTGAGCACAAGATCCCTTAACTCCGCCGCGGAACCGCCGCGAAACGTGCTCGTTTGCCGCGGTTCCGCGGTCAGAGTTAGGCCACTGTGCTCAAAATCTCTTTTGTGGTTCTATTGTCTGGAATTGTGATTTTTGAGATATATGATACTGGCCTAGATATTTTTGAACACTGGATTGCACTTGGGACCTATACGGAAAAGTTTTTTGTTGATCAAAATTTTAAATGCGTGTTTACCAGTATATATGTTAGTATCTGTGACCATGAATGTCATTTGATCGGTATAACCCGTCAAACTACTATATGTCTTTTTAGACGGGTTTGCGAACATGACATTCACGTTGATGTTATGTGATTGTGCTAATATTGTGCTTGGATTGTCGTGGTGGATAGACGGTGGTGCAATGATTGTAGTACGGCTAAAATTCATTTGTACATTTGTTATTGCGGGTCGAACATCCGACATGTGGACTGTCATTTCTGTCGTATTGTATATTATTTAATTGGGGCACGACCGGGTTGAGGTCAATGTCACCGTTGTACATATTATTTACCTTTTCTATACTAAGATAACCCCACGGTGGAGTGCTCGAATAGCCTGGTTCTAGAGGGTAACAAGCCCGCATCTCATGGCATTGAGACGGAGGGGGCTGTTGGAGATAGTGCCCTCAGAATCAATTATTGGATCACAGGCATGTGATTGCAATGATTGAGGGAGGACCTGTTGGTCAGTCGAAAATACTGCATTTTTAACACGGCAATTTCCCTATCATTTGCACTCATCTAGAAGTGTTCGGCATTCATATAGCACAAATTAGAAAATCAGTCATAAAATACCAGATTGCATGTGTTAGACTTTAAAACTGGCATTTCTAAGGAAATTGACTGTATTTCATAGCATCGCATCATTCTTGTGTAGCGCAACTTGTGTTTCGAAGTCTGTGCAGGAAATTCCAAGAGAATGGTCAAATATCTATAACAAGTGCTGTTAAAGAATACGCCAACTCAAGGATTTGAAATCTGGTAGTGATCTAGAAGGCATTTTGGGATTCAACATATCAGACAGTACACCAAAGTACAGAAGAAGATATACCATGAAGTTTCAAACCCTATCTCTCCTATTGGGCCGCGGATCCGCGGCAGGAGCCAGCTTGCGCCGCGGATCCGCAGCGGTTATGACACGTCATCACATCTGTTTCACTTCAGAATCTCTCTCTTGGTGTGTACACCTCAGAAAGACACTGCAATTTCCAGAAGACTCCTGAACATTCTGCCAGATCAGCAAGGTTCCTTGTGCAAGCTAATGAACTCCTAGCTTCCAAAGCAAGCTTCACCCTAACTACCTTAAGAGCCTAGAACCTTCCCCTAACCTCCTAGCTTAAGGTAGAAGCTAAACCCTAACTAACTAGTTCTAGAGGTTTCTACCTAACTAACTAGCTTACAAGGGAAGCTAACCTAATCCAAGCTTCTTAAGGAAGCTACTCATTCCTAAACCTATAAAAAGGACCCTAGGCCTCACTTAAAAAGGGGTTCATCATTTGTTGTGGTTGTTGATTGTTGTTAAAATCCTATCACTCTATCAACCCAACTCTTGCCACCTCCAAACCCTAACCCTAATCCAATCAAGAAACCAAATTCAAGATCCTTTGAGTTCTAGCAAAGCAAGCCTTCAACCATCCTTTAGAAGCGAAGCCAGACTTCATCGGAGTATGAGATCCAAGCCGATCCGCGACTCAAGGAGCCGATGCAACGCTAGATTCAACAATCTTGTTCCTTCTCAAATTCTTGTAGTCTTGAGCAATGTGTAACAAATTGTGGAATAAATAAAGGTGAAGATTCTTTTAACTTGCTTATATTTCAATTCAAGCATTATGATTCAACTTCGATTCTTGAATGTATTCTTTGTGATGATGCTTAAGTAAAACTCCGCTCGTGGAGGAGTCAAGATGATCGGTAGAATGATGATGTTGATGAATCTTTAAACATTTTCTTAAGTCCTATAACGATTGTAAATTCTTGAAAATTGAATGATCGATGATCTAGATCGATGCGAAATGCGTTCTTGATTATTTTCACACGATCTAGAGATCAACGATCGATCATTTGATTTCCTAGAAGCTAACTTGTGAATGTGATTCATCGAAAGGACAAAGGATAGGATGAGGAAACCCTAATTCTTCGCAAGATCCTTAATCCTCGATAAATCTACATCGATTTAGCATCAATTCGTTAATGGATAAGAAAAGGTAATTGCTAATCTTCTTCAAATCTATTATCTAATCGACTCCTACGAGCTTTACTTCAAATCTTGAAACTTAAATCGATTGGAATTATATCAATTCTTGATTCTTGATGTTTAACGCTTTCTTGATTCTTGATTAGATCTAGTTGATTCTTGAAATTCATTGATATAAATCTTGAATCGTTTGCTTTTCTTTTCTATTAAATTTTCAATTCAAAACAAAACAACTAAGAACGAATCGCACAATCCCTGTGGACGATCCGCACTTACTAACGCGCTACAAACCGACATCGTTATTGATTGCGGTCAAATAATTCTTTGATTGTGATTTCTATTCATTTTCTAAACCGACACACAAAGAAACGATCAATCAAATGGCGCCGTTGCCGGGGATCATGCGCTAATTCGTTCTTTAATTGAAATTTGAATTGAAAGATTTATTCCATTACAATTTTGAGATCAAAATTCGCACTAAATCTAAACGTGTTGTTGTGATTTGATTGCGAGGAATTCTGGAAGCTGTGGAGAAAGTGAAAAAAATTTCAGACATTTCCAGAGAGCTCAAGGAGTGAACAGAAGCTTGCTGGGGAATTTTTGTGCATTGAACAACACATACGACCGCGGAAGCGCGGTTTAAGCCACCTATTGCGGCGGTTCCGCGGCCTCTTCAAGGCATCACTACACCAAATTTGCTCTGTAAAATCCTAACTTTCTTATCTCCTTCTCTGTCTGCTCCAATTAAAAAATTTCTGCAGGCTTCTTTGCAAAAATCGCCGCGCCGCAAAAAGCAAAATAAATTTTGCGTGTTTTTGGTTTTGTGGTTGTTTGCATATTAATACGGACATTAAGGGGCACGGCCAAATCCAGATTAGGTGGGGAGTTCATTACCCTTCCTAAGCCCCAAAAATCATAAACTTGCATCCGCATTTACCCTCATTAACTAAAAAAATATCTAGAGATGACTCTAAGGACCGTCGCGCTCACTTAGGATAGAAGAAGGTCGTGGGTAATTCATTGCTTATCCACGTTTCTTTTGTGGTGTCTAAGGCAAGTGTGTCGAAGGCTGGTGGTTACTTAATTAGGCCCACTACTTACGTAGTGGAGAACCTCCCACTTACCTGGCACTTACCCGGCCACAGGTGAGACAAAGAGGCAGTAGAGGATTTATCCTGCGACTTGTCTTTTGGCAGTTAGGAGCGGTCAAGAGCTTTGACCTAGATGACCCCTAGAATTAGGGTTTTTGCTTGTTGCATTTGTTGTGATCGCATCATATTTTCAAAAATCCGTATCACTTTTCAAAACAAGCACCGCTTTCATTCATTTCCCCTAATTATAAGTCACGCTGCCACTTGATCTAACTCTTTTTAGTGCAAGATAGGCTGGACACGGGATTCTAGTGCCCGTTTAGTCCGCGTACCCCCGATCGAATCTGAAGTCGGTATTTCTCTATTTACTTCATCTTTACCCACCACCACACCCACACCGATGGATCCGTCTCCATCGAATTTCTTTACCACTAATTTACCTCCGTCTGTTGGTGCGCAGAATCCACCCCGCATCTCTCTCCAAGAGAGGTGCTATCCTTTGCGAGGTCCTCTTTCGACCTGCTTATCCATTCCACCAACGAACTGTAAGTGCACGGCGGCGCCCCGGCCGTCAATCCAACGGCCAAATGCGGAAGCGGTGATAAACTTAAATTTTTCATGAACTGGCACCACCGCGCACTAATACCCGGATCGAACCATTAACTAGTCCTAGCTAACTACAAGAAAGGGAAGAGAGATATACCGACTGATCCAAGTCCTCCGGTCTTCTCGTCGTCGTCCCGATCTCCTGCGGAAGCTCCGGTCTCCACCTCGTCGCCGGAATTGCACCACATCGCCTACGTCTTTTACGGGCTCCCACCTCAATGCCGAGGCAACTCGGGCACGAAGCTGGCTAGTCGACGTGCCCAAGATTTGCTGTAGAATATAGTGTGGAACTTGTGTCTCATTTTGGGGTAGTGGAGGTTGCCATTGGTGGAGGGATTGAACTTGGAGGTTTTGAGATTGATCTTGTGGGATTTTTGCAACATGAAATGAAGCAAAATCCCACACCAAAATGTTTGGACAGCCCCACCATGAGAGTGGCCGGCCAAGAAAATGGGAATGAGAGAAAATGAGAGTGACAAAAAGAATAATGCAAGAGAAAGAGAGAGAGGAATGGTTATCATATGGAAAATAATGATCACAAAGAAAAGTCCTCACTCAACAACCATATCATCTCCCATCATCAACAATCATGTCATGCCATCATGACAAGAAGAAGTCAAGAAGTCAAGGTCAATGAAAAGTTGTCATGATAAAACAATATGCAAAGACCCCCTCCACAAATGCCTATTTGCAACAATGAAAATAAGCCCTCCTCCACCAAACTTCGGCCAATGAACGATACAAAGGAAATCGGCCGAAACGGAAAGCAAACTGGCAACTCCAGAAAACAGGTCCCGTAATAAATTACAGGAAACCCCGATACTGTGCATACACACCCGCATTTGTATTCCGACCGAAATACAAATGCAATGAGACAAAATCTACACTGTACTATACTAGGATCCGGCTTAAACCAATGCCGGCTAGTAATATCCGTTCGATCCTGATCCGTGCAATACCGCACGTATCTGATCGAACCCTGCCATATATCCATACAGCCTCTAGTACAAACCGTCCGATCCTGATCCGTGCAATACCGCACGTATCTGATTGGACCATGCCATATCTCCATACGGCCTCTACAATTTTTCGCCCGAAAGCTTGAGTAACTAAATGTGGGGGACTCTAAAGACTCATCAACACCTTGGTTGTAGATTTAACCACTAGCACGTCAGAGGTATAAGCCAATACGTAACGGGCTACCAGGTATTGACCAAAAGGGACGTCTGTGAGCGAACTCAGCCTGACACCCTACTGAGCCTGTCAGTGACAATATCCGTACAGTCCGGTTCGTTCGTCTATGAGCATCGCATGGCGGGCCTAGGGGGTTGGTAAAAGTCAGACCCCCAAAAGCGGTACAAGTCGTGTCGGAGTGTAGCCCAGAACACCCTGAGATACTACTGGAATACCTACCAGTAAATCTCCTTGCCTCGGCCGAGGGCTTCTAGTAATGGCTCTCCTAGACACAGCGCGACCTCACCCCCAATACCGGGAGAGACGAACCCCTGAAGATGCGCTCACTGCCTCCATGTGGCTCGGGACTGTACCCAACTAAAACCTGTTTGCACGACTCCTTTGAGCCGTGGTAGGGTAGTAATCAAAGTACAGTGGGAACTCACACAAGACAAATGACGATCCCCAGGTCGATGAACTAACCTGTACACATGTCACCAGGGAACTGCCATCTGACGTCTGGTATATGACCAACTAGCATGTTCCCGGCGAGTCCTGTCCGGTGTACTCATAACCTAATGAGCACCTGTATACATCTTAGGTGATCCAACTGACACCAGTGGCTTGTGAGACCGGCCACCTCCCCTCGTCGGGGTCTCGACTGTATACACTAGTCTACTCTGGAGTACCGATGCCCTGTCTCGAAACTCACACGACTAGGGACCATTTAAGGATATACTTATAGACCCCAGCTCCCACTTATATGATCGCCCTCATACTGCTGGTGGTCAAGCAAGAATCCTAGGGGCTCTATCAACGTGTAATAGCAACTTGTCAGGTCACCTAAAGCAGTACACGATGATAAAGGTAAACCAGATAGCATACTATCATCTCGAGTAAGACTGTCCTACCGGGATAGGTCCTCCATCAATCATTGCAATCACGTACCTGTGACCTAATAATTGACTCTGAGGGCACTATCTCCAACAATCTCCTACTTGCACTCAAGGCTAATTATTGCGATGTCGCATACTCACAGCCCGTGTGATACCGAACACCCAACTCCTCTACTAGTCAGTCTCACAAAGCTCGTTTGCGAAACTATTGCGTTCGAGGAATAGCCTTAGTGAGTGGATCCGCTTTGTAGTCTCTTTCAATGTCTCTCTATATCTCAAGTTCGCGGAGAAAGCCATCTCCCGAAATGAGCAATACTTGTCTTAGAATGTGTCTGGATGTCTGATGGGACCTAGCTCATTAATGAACTCCAAATCAAAACTTCTTAGACTGTATCGTCAACTGAATTTAATCAGTATCTAGCGCCATGCCTCCCTCAGTATTGCCTTGGACCACCTGTCCAAAATACTGCCCCTCGCCAGAAGGAAAACTATAACTCTGACAACCTCCTTGTCGTCCAGGTCACCTTGGAAGCCTGGAATGATAACTGTCTCCTGTATGAGGCTATCGTTATCATATCCCTAGAACATTCACTTATGTTCTAAAACTGCTTCCGACTTCTTCTCCAGGATTGGATCAATATCAACTTATTGCATCTAGTGCAAGAACAATATCTGGTGTGGTACTTGATATCTCATGATTGACTCAATTGCCTAAGCAAGTGATCTGCCAATCATGCACATCCCTCTCCACTTTAGTCTGTAAGACACCTTTAGAGAGGGTGACTCCATCACCTGCAGGTATACTACCGTGCCAGGAGTCGTCCATTCTAAATACTATTAGAATGGTGTCTAAATACCCTGATTGGGAAACCACCCAAATCTAGATCTAAAACCATAGATCTAGTAACCAGAATGTCTGATATAATGTCCAAGTCCCATGTGGAGAAACCACTGTGTGACGACCAAAGTATAACCGATTGTAGTATAGGAGTTTCTTTTCCTACTCTATGTATGTCATCCAAATACCAGGATATCACACCCTACTACCTTCTCAACAGATCCATCTCCTATTCTGATGAAGTCAAGCCCATGACTGTCACATCAGAAATAGATGATCTATCTCCGCTACATCTGCTTTAGTCTATAAATAGACATAAGCAACCTGTCCACCAATGCTTCCGTTGCTCCCACTGACTACGAGAACCCTCTGGCAGAGTCTTATAGACGTACACTTCTAAAACTAGTTTAGAACGACGCTATACTCATCCTCCCGCCGGGTCTCGCAGCCTGGAACAACAGCAATGGTAATTGTGGGTAAACAAGAACTTCCCTGTCACCGTCCTTGAGGCTACCGTAGTACCTCTCGGGTGCCTGAAGTTACCCACCTTATCTGCGGAGTGGCCAATGGAATGTCAAACCAGATTGAATCTTTAGGTTCCTATGAAATCTTCAGTAATCGTTTGTGGTTCTGGAATCACTTCCAGTTCTACCATACTCCCACTACTGTTTTCTGAAAAAATCCATTTTTAATAAAACTGTGGCGAGTCTAGAACAAAATTGCTATTGTTCATCCAGATGGTAGAAAGTCAACCCTCTTCATAGCCTGGGTCAACCCACAAACAGCCATTACAGAAACGTGCCTTGAGTTGTCCAGTGTCTGGTTTTAAGCATAAACCGGACAACTCCCCGTACCTTAACATCGTTAAGATATGAACTGCTCTATATCCAATATAGAAACAGAGGCACTGATTTAATTGAACCAGATCCAAATCATGCAGCTGTCTCCAGTGCATGTCAACTAAATGGAAGGAGGCCGATCAGCGTTACAGAACTTAGGAGCATTTCCAATTATGAGTAACCTGAAAGAGAGGCAAGTTCTCTTAATCATTACTATCAACTGAATACCATACACAAGTATCTACATCTTCGATCACTTTGAAGAATCCTGATTGATACGAAAGAGTGTGTCTGTAGTTTAACCGCAATCAATAACGGTGTCGCACGTAGCTAGACCGAGATGAGTACGGGTCGTCCTCTGGGAAACGTGGAATCTTTTAATTTTACTTTAGATGTGTTGAAAAAGAGAAAGAAATAAGAATTTTGTTGAATTGTTTCTAGATCTACGTTAAACAAAACTGTAAAATATAGATCTAGATTATTTTAAAGAAGTAGTTAATATAATAAGAAGGCTTGTAGGGTTTGTTAGGATTTAGTAGTTATGGACGATTAATTAAAAGTTACCATTTTTATCCATTAATAGATTTAGAACTAGAACGACGGCGATGCGTGTAGATTAGGGTTTCTGGAGGGAAAAGGAATCCCACTCTTAACCCTTATCTCGACACGGAACTCCGTTCATATCTAGCCTTTACCAAAACAATCATTAATCTAATCTCTAATCGTGGTCGGAACTAGCAAAGAATTGCTAGCGCGCCCGATTAGGATGTTAATGATTCTTTTGATAAAGTTCCTAAACTTTATAGGACTTAAAAAGGGTTTAGTTATTTTCATCGCCCATTAGCCTACCCTAATCCTACGAACCCTAACAAGCGGAGAATTACTCGCGCATGTTGGGAGAAGAAGATGAAAAGAAAGAGAGGGAAAACATAATGTAAAAAAAAAAAAACAATTAAATAAAAACTACCTTTATTAATCAACTCCTTCAAGCTACACTTTTAATCCATAGAAAATGATTACAAAACTTGATTTGCTTCTCGATCTTTCCTAAGGAGGTAGTCGAACAGTCGATGATCAGCCTGGATGCGTGAGCGTCGGGAGCTTCGTGATCTCTTCGGCTTGATAGCTTTTCCAAGAGGCTCTCGGTGCTCTTTTATAGTGCAAAGCCAGAATATTTCAGTTGGAAACTTGGTAAAATATGTCAGAGATTCATGCCAAAAAAATCGCAGCAATTGATCCCTCAATCTTGCCACGGATCCGCGGCACAAGGTGGGTAAGGCCGCGGATCCGCGGCCATTTAATCTCATCCCTCCATCAATTTTCAGGGCTTTGTTCTTTGTGACATGTGTACTTCTCTGGAACCTTTGCATCTTTGAAATCTTCTCGTGGTTGCTGCCAGACTTGGTCTCCAAGTTTGCTTCTCTTAATTTGGCAAGTTTTCTTCAACAAATTGATTTCTTCATAACAACTTGGAAATATTCTGCACAACAACTCAAATAAGATTTTAGTAGACTTTGTTCTACTAGGATTAGATCAATAATTTTATTTGCATACATTTTCCTACCAAGTGATAATAAAAATATATTAACACATGGAAAATAATGTTTTTACACATAAACCCTCATATGTATAATATATCATATTAAAGTCCTTTTTTTAATATAAAAATGGTAGGAAAAATGTACTACAAATGTGCAGTTTTATTGACTGAACAAATACCCCCAAACTTATTTTTGATCGTCCCGAGCAAACTAGTTTATTCAAGAGGAGAAAAAGAAAGGAGAAAACTAAGCACACTTTAGTAGGCAGACCGGATTGCACTGAGCACGTGCAACAAGCCGTTAAACCTCTAGGTGTCCCTAGTAGGAGGAGTGTTGTCTCCTGAGGGTTTTCAGTGGATTACACCCACAAAATCCTATAACAAAAGAGAGATGGTGAAATTTACATATAAAGATAAGAACCATAAAAGAAATACTTTGAAAAGAAGAGTTTCCAACTATACTAGTTTTTCAGTTGTCATGAGCCCTATCTTAATAGTCATGAAAAAATGTTAGAAATCACATCATCCCTCAATAAAACATCGTCTTTATTCTTCATTCCTACCTTTCATCCAAACATTGATCATATAACCCCACGTGTGTGAAATGGACATCCCTACACTCGGAGAATTCAATTCAAGCTATTATACCCTTGTCCATCTATCTCAGTACTTTTTAACTTGATGAATATTCAGATTTGCTCACACATTTTCATGCGACCGTTAATACTTCTTGAGGTACTAACCGACCGATTACTCATGTGCTTGCAGATTCGGTGATAATATTTTCCTCGTCTTGCACCACCTAAGGCTTAGCAGTGACTCCCAGACCAGTTGGCCTTAGGGCACTAGGTGAAGAGGCACCCTCGCTATATTTTTTTATTGCTGCCTTGGCGATACAAAACCAGTGTTCATTTTTTTCTTTTCACCATTTATATTTTCTTCATTTTTTTTCATTTCCTTCATACTTTGGCTTTTAGACAAGAGCATTTCAAGGTATCCTCTACTATCCCGAGTTTCAAGACGTGTGTAAGTGCATATAGTAGGGTATCAACATTCAAATGATTGGCTTCCAGAATAGAAACTATTTTTCAGACTTATTTTTATCCTCAGATTAGTGACTTCCTTCATTTTACTAACCCTTGGGACAACAGCTCATAACTACTTATTACCAGTTCGTATAAGAAAACTTCTAATTTTCTTGGTTTTCTTAAACTATTCCTATCTTTTGGATGTAATTTTTTCACTTTCTACTCTTTTGTTATAAATTTTTAATTTTTTTTTTTTGAAAAAGTTGTGCTTATGCAAAATATGATGCAAATTGATGAGTAAATAAGCACAAACCTCCCCCAAACCTGTTTACAGCAGTGTCCTCACTGATGTCATCCGTTAAACTCAAAAACCTGTAGACTTGGGAGGAAATTATTAATGGGGGCAAGAATATATGAAAGTGAAAATCCTTTCCCAAACTTATTTCAGGCTCACAATTTTGTAAAAATCATTTTCTTTCAAGAGCCAAAATATACCACCCCCCCCCAAACTTGAGTTAAACAATTCTAATCTTTTAAAATCACATGAGGGGGTCAAGGTTATTGGTCAATGCCAAGCTTTGCAAAGACCGAAGGTCAACACCAACCATTCAAAAATTTTATCGATGAAGCACCAAGGTTGGTGGAAGAACATGTCACCTATTGACGTGAAGAAGTGGGGAGGTGACAAGAGGTGTAATGGAAAAGGATTGCGTCTCAATTTGGAGAGACGGCACAGTGATAGTAATGATGGATTACTCGCATTATCATGATTGTCCAAAAGAGGGGGTGGAGGTCCAATTTCTTCATCTTGGAGTTGATTCATCTCAACACCCGTGTCTTGTAAAAATGCGAGTTCATCAGCGAAAATTTCCTCAAAGCTTTCATCGATACCCCGAAAAATAATGTCATCAGGAAAAATGGGGTGATCATCCGACTCTATAAAAAGTTCCTCATCAGTGTTAGATGTTGACCCGGACAACTCGGTGGAAGAGTCCGTATCAAGCAACAACATATGAAAAGAGTCAGAATTATGAGGTTGATCAAATTCGCTGCTGTCGACATCCATTAATTCGACAGAACACACATGAGTATAGGGTTCGGAGGGTTCACTTCTCAACTTCTAAATATTAAGCTCAATTGACTTCTTTCCAAAGGATAGGGTCATAGAGCCGTTTCTACAATTAATTACTGCGTTGGAAGTGGCCAAAAAGGGTCGACCGAGTATCACCGGGATTTGATTGTGTGGGTTTGCCACAGGTTGTGTATCTATAACGATAAAGTCCACAGGGAATATGAATTCCCCGACTTTGATTAACACATCCTCTAGCTCGCCCCTAGGTTGGGTGATAGATCGATCGGCCATCTGAAGAGTGCAATGCGCAGGTTTTAACTCTCCGATCCCTAATTGCTCATACACAGAATACGGAAGCAAGTTAACACTAGCACCAAGATCGAGTAGAGCACGATTAATATTTTTACTCCCAATGGAAATAGAAATTGTAGGACTTCCGGGGTCCTTTCGTTTCTTGGGTAGTTGTTGTGTAAAAGCAGCGCTCACATTACTCGTAAGGAAAACTTTTTTAGGCACTTGAACTTTTCTCTTCCTAGTGCACAAGTCCTTTAAGATTTTTGCATATGACGGAACTTGTTGAATAGCATCTAGGAGAGGAATGTTTATGTTAACTTGCTTAAAAATTTCCACAATCTTCTCCATTTGTGGACTTGGTCTGTTGCCCCTCAACCTGTTTGGATAAGGTGCTTGATCAATAAGTTTTGGGTCCAATGTTTGTGGAGAAGACTGTGGGGATGGATTCGATCCCAAAATTGGAGTGGGAATCGACTTAGATAGATTTGGCGAAATGGGAGAAGGGTTCGAGCCTTGGGGAAAACGGAGAATAGGCTCGGGTGAAGGTGGGAGACTAGACGAATTAGGGGAAGAAGAAGAAGCTGGGGTATCATTGGTGTCACTATCATCACATTGCTCACCCACTCGGTCATTCAGCACTTTTCCCGATCTCAACGTGGTAACAGCACTCATATTATAACTTTGTGAGTGGCCAGGATTAGGTATGGGTTGAGATGGGAGTTTCCCTTTCTCTCTCACACTCATTGCGGCGTTTAACTGTGCGATTTGGTTTTCTATTGATTTAATACTCTCACCATGGGAGGCGGAGTTTTTCGTTAGGGTATCAATAGAAGACCTCATCTTAGCCGAATTTTGCATGGATTGTTTCATGAACATATCCAAAGTTTGTGCAAGTGAGTTGTCAGTACCGGCCACTTGTGGTGTAGAAATGTTGGCCGGATTTTGGAAATTCTGTGACTGAAAGGGGGGCTGATTCTGTGGTTGTGGTTGCTGTGGAGGAGGTCTTTGATAATTGCTTTGTTGGTTTTGATTCCATGCAAAGTTAGGATGATTCCTCCATCCTTGATTGTACGTGGAAGAATAAGGGTCGTTTCTAGGTCGCTGCTGAAAAGCAGCATTAGCTTGGAACGATGCATTCATAGGACATTCTTCCGTTAAGTGTGAAGGATCCGAACAGCAACCACAGACGGTCTTAGAAAGCGTGACCTGATTTAGGGAGAAAGATGAGAACTTGTTTTCAATAGCGTCGAGTTTCTTTTGTATCGCTGCCATTTCGGCTTTCACTGCGATGGAAACGTCAAGCTGGTGAATACCTCCCTTAGTTGAAGGTGGTCTTACGCTTTCCCACTGCAAAGTGCTTTCTGCGAGATCTTCCAGATATTTCCAAGCTTCACCGTCATCTTTAGACATGAAATTGCATTGACACATTGTTTCAAGCATCTGCTTTGTCGCTGGATTAATGCCCTCATATATAATCCGACATTAATCCCATCTTTGTATTCCGTGATGGGGGCATTGGACAAGCAGATCTTTGAAACGTTCAAAGCACTTCCAAAATGGTTAATTGGGAAGCTGGGTGAACTGGTTAATCTCGCTCCTAACATGTGCAGTCTTATGATTTGGGTAAAACTTCTTAAGAAATGCTACGACGAATTCATCCCAATTAGTGATAGAATGTGCGGCAGTATTATAAAGCCATTTTTCTGCCAAGTCGCACAATGTGAATGGGAGAAGACGTAAGCGCATAGCATCTAAAGTCAATTGTGAAGTACCCATCATTGCGCATACGTTTTCGAATTTGGTGATGAAAACGTACGCGTCTTCCGACTCAAGCCCGTGAAATTTGGGCAGCAGATTGATGTAGTGGGGTTTAATTTCGAAATTATCCACATTAGGTGGTGGAAGAGATAGACAAGTAGGAAGGGGACCACGAATAGGATAGCATCTCTCTTGGAGAGAGATGCGCGGTGGATTCTGCGCACCTGCGGGCGGTGGCAGCGTGGTGTTATAATTAGATGGAGTGTCGTCCATCACGATCGATGTGGTGTGTGGTGGGGGAAAAGAAGTTGAAGAAGTACCGACTTCGGTGTCGATAGCAGGAACGCGGACAAGACGGGCACTAGGATCCCGTGTCCAGCCGAGCATGCACTAAGCGGGTTTAGTGCAAGTGGCAGCGTGTGTGTGATTTAAAATTGGCTTGTTTTGAAAAATGTGGGACTCAAGACAAATCTCCCTAAGATGCACAAGCAACCCTAGATCTAAGGTCACCTAGGTCCAGTCTCTAAACCGCTCCTAGACTTCCAAAGGACAAGCCGCAGGATAAATCCTCTACCGCCTCCGTACTACCCTTGTAGCGAGGTAAGTGCCAGGTAAGTGGGAAGGAACCACCACAACAGTGGGCCTAATTAAAAACCACTAGCCTTTGTCACACTTGCCTAGGCACTACAAAAGTAATGCGGATAAACGATAGATTACCCACGACCTTCCTCTGTCCTTATTGAGCGCGACAGTCCTTAGAGTCTGGTCTAGATATTTTTTAAATTAATGAAGGGTTGATCTATATGCTCGGTTTGTGATTTGTGGGGATTAGGAAGGGTGATGAAATCCCCACCTAATCTTGATTTGGTCTTTGCCCCTTAAAGTCCGTATTAAATATGCAAAACAAAACCAATCACAAAACTTTTGCAAAAAGATTTTTGAGCGGCGCTATTTTGCAAAGAATCCTGCAGAAAATAGATTTTATTGGATTTGAGGGGAGAGAGAAGGAGTTGAGAATCTTACCAGAGAATTCCGTAGCCCTAATCCCTCCAAGCCGCCGCGTTTCCGCCGCAGGAAGCACCTTTGTGCCGCGGTTCCGCCGCGAGGTGGATGGAACAGTTGATGAAAATTTTTCTCAAGCCCTCTGTGCTCCTCTAGATCTCGATGAATGCCTCTGTCTTCTGTTTTCCTCAATTCTGTAACTCCGGATCTCCTTGCAAAATTCACGCACAAATCGTTAAATATGCAATTTGCAGTTTTGTGTTAATAATGATATAAATCGTCTAAGAATTCAACACAAATATTAAAAATAAAAAATTACGCACGTATCCCCGGCAACGGCGCCATTTGATTGATACGAAAGAGTGTGTCTGTAGTTTAACCGCAATCAATAACGGTGTCGCACGTAGCTAGACCGAGATGAGTACGGGTCGTCCTATGGGAAACGTGGAATCTTTTAATTTTACTTTAGATGTGTTGAAAAAGAGAAAGAAATAAGAATTTTGTTGAATTGTTTCTAGATCTACGTTAAACAAAACTGTAAAATATAGATCTAGATTATTTTAAAGAAGTAGTTAATATAATAAGAAGGCTCGTAGGGTTCGTTAGGATTTAGTAGTTATGGACGATTAATTAAAAGTTACCATTTTTATCCATTAATAGATTTAGAACTAGAACGACAGCGATGCGTGTAGATTAGGGTTTCTGGAGGGAAAAGGAATCCCACTCTTAACCCTTATCTCGACACGGAACTCCGTTCATATCTAGCCTTTACCAAAACAATCATTAATCTAATCTCTAATCGTGGTCGGAACTAGCAAAGAATTGCTAGCGCGCCCGATTAGGATGTTAATGATTCTTTTGATAAAGTTCCTAAACTTTATAGGACTTAAAAAGGGTTTAGTTATTTTCATCGCCCATTAGCCTACCCTAATCCTACGAACCCTAACAAGCGGAGAATTACTCGCGCATGTTGGGAGAAGAAGATGAAAAGAAAGAGAGGGAAAACATAATGTAAAAAAAACAAACAATTAAATAAAAACTACCTTTATTAATCAACTCCTTCAAGCTACACTTTTAATCCATAGAAAATGATTACAAAACTTGATTTACTTCTCGATCTTTCCTAAGGAGGTAGTCGAACAGTCGATGATCAGCCTGGATGCGTGAGCGTCGGGAGCTTCGTGATCTCTTCGGCTTGATAGCTTTTCCAAGAGGCTCTCGGTGCTCTTTTATAGTGCAAAGCCAGAATATTTCAGTTGGAAACTTGGTAAAATATG
Source organism: Agapanthus africanus (assembly GCA_030015575.1). Classification (NCBI taxonomy): domain Eukaryota; kingdom Viridiplantae; phylum Streptophyta; class Magnoliopsida; order Asparagales; family Amaryllidaceae; genus Agapanthus; species Agapanthus africanus. The sequence goes on along the minus strand of CM057344.1, from coordinate 237,406,919 downwards.
TCAGAGATTCATGCCAAAAAAATCGCAGCAATTGATCCCTCAATCTTGCCGCAGATCCGCGGCACAAGGTGGGTAAGGCCGCGGATCCGCGGCCATTTAATCTCATCCCTCCATCAATTTTCAGGGCTTTGTTCTTTGTGACATGTGTACTTCTCTGGAACCTTTGCATCTTTGAAATCTTCTCGTGGTTGCTGCCAGACTTGGTCTCCAAGTTTGCTTCTCTTAATTTGGCAAGTTTTCTTCAACAAATTGATTTCTTCATAACAACTTGGAAATATTCTGCACAACAACTCAAATAAGATTTTAGTAGACTTTGTTCTACTAGGATTAGATCAATAATTTTATTTGCATACATTTTCCTACCAAGTGATAATAAAAATATATTAACACATGGAAAATAATGTTTTTACACATAAACCCTCATATGTATAATATATCATATTAAAGTCCTTTTTTTAATATAAAAATGGTAGGAAAAATGTACTACAAATGTGCAGTTTTATCGACTGAACAAATCCCGATACTGGCTACACCTGGTTCTCTACTCTATTCGAATACCTATAACTTCTCCAAATTCGGACCCTGTGTTTCCACGAAACACTTGTCTAAAAACTAGAGAAGTCATAAGTAAACCGAATATAGTACGAGGACCAACCCCTCTGTCCTGATGGACCCTGGACAACATACAATACTCTGTATAAGTCCCTTGAGTCTGATAACTCATTCACTGTGTGTCGTAGGTTGAAAACTGTACTTATGGTTAAGAAGAATTACACCGCCGTTTAATGCTCCTTACCTAACCATCCACTGATATAGGTAAATGTCGTAGACATAATTTCAAAAAAGGTATATCTCACTCTATGAAAATAGACATACAGATATATCAATTTGAAATTGGTGCATAACAGAGAATATTCAAAACCAAATATTTGCCGACCGGCAAACAACCCAGGTGACTTCCTCAAATATCACTGATTTCAACGAATCCCGATATAATGAGGATGATCACCCAATTCCCAATAACTTACTCCCACTCATCATCTGTAAAACCATACAGATGTGAGAATCCTACCTGGTAAATACATACCCTGGAGCAAGTGTCTAACTGGGAAACCAGTTTTCTTTTAACATTACACAGTGAAACTGAAACATTGAAATGTTTCGATGGGGTATCCTGGTATTCCTAGTAATGCCTCTTCCAGATTTACGACTGTAACCGTTTAATTCTTTGCCACCTCTCCAAATCCCTTCATATGTCTTTAGTCTTTACCTTCTGCACACCCCTTTAGGCCAAATGGTTTTCTTCCTTCCCTACCGTTCGGCACCAGCCTATGGTTTGGAAGAAGACTATCCAATAAGCATAATGGGTGTACTGTCCTAATCCTAGGAACACTCGCAATGCGAGAGAAGGTGAAGATAAAAGACAACCGAATGAACCTTATTCTTATTTCTCCTGAACCAGAATCCATCCCCGAACTGGAACAAGTTCCTTTCGAGTTCGTATATAACCATACGATGGAGTATCCAAATAAACTGTGGATCTTCGTAGTGATACGGAGTGTCCTGGAGAAATACAAAGGTGATTTAGGATTGGCGAAGGAATACTTGGTTTGGTCGTGAATAGCAGTCGCAATTTACTTTGCCCTCTTACTAATCCCTTGCTTTGTCTGAACTTAATACCTCCTGCACACCATCGTTATGCTAATTGGTTTTCTTCATTCCCCACCGTTCGGCACCAGCCTAAGGTTCGGAAGAAGACTATCCAATTTGCGTAATGGGTGTACTATCCCCTAATCTAAGGGGTACTCACAACCTGAGAGAAGGTAAAAGGAAAAGACAACTGAATAGTCCTATCCGTTTCCTCCAGAACCTGAAACCATCCTCGAATTCCTTCGAGTTCGTATATAACCATACGATGGTTTTGTCCAATGGAAATGGACGTTCGTAGTAATACGGGGTGTCCTGGAGAAATAGGTAAAAGTAGGAGTGGCAATGAGGTTCGCAACTCTGACAATCCAAAAGCCAGTGTTAAGAAGGTTCGGTCAACTTGGTCACTGAGTCATAGTCTTAGGATCGAGTCAATGGTCGCTGCCAAAGAGAGAGAGAAAAGAAACACTCAGCGTGCACTCTATCCTAGATCAGAATGGTTACCAATTTATCTAATCAGGAAACCTCCCACTGTACCTCAAATTCTCCTCCAAACCTGAAAGAAGAATTAGTCGGGGTCACCCGAGGAGTATACTAACTCATCAGTGGGAATCGGGATCCAACTATCATCGCATGATAACGTGACGGAATCCGCTCACATCATCACACTCCAGAAGGTATGCGCATATCTGGCAAGTTTCAGTTCTTTTGAAACTCCCGATGTGGATTTTTGCCCCATGCTCTTATGACCTTGGCGAAGGTCAACAAATCATAAGTCACATGTCAAGTTCTACCCGTCATTCTCCAGGTTGATTTGAACCCACCCGCACAAGCCCTTGACGAAGGCCAACAAGGCTATACGACTGTCCCAAACCAACGCATCTATCTATGCTGCAGAAAGGCAACAAGCAGCTACCATACACTATGCCTTGACGAAGGCCAACAAACATAGCATGAATACTACGTGCTACCCGTCTGAAACGACGGAGGGCTACGAATGGTTTCTGGCGAAAACCTTTAACGTAAAGAACTTGATATCGTCGAAGGAACGGATAGCTTTTTTAAAAATATAGTGACGAAAACCTTCGCTAAAGAGGTCACTCCCGGTGAAGGGATCTCGGCTCTTTCCCCGTAGAATGAGGTGCAGGATATTCCAAATGAATACCACGGTGTCAAAGCAAAAGTAATCGGCTATAGTGATGTTAATGCCCTGACGCAAACTTTCTGTCCAAGGGGTCACTCCCGGTGAAGGGATCTCGGCCCTTGCCTCGTCGACTGAGGAGCAGGATATTCCAAATGAATACCACGATGCAAAACAAAAGTGAACGTCCTTGCAATAACAGCTTTTTGAAAAGTGTTCCAACAACATCAGATTAGGTTTGTTTTTAACTTGCATTGATCCGAATCAACGCAGTCCCATCAATTGATCACACTAAAAAGAACGAAAATATACTGATGTACGTATATGCCATCCGCATTCGCCACTGGGTCCCGTCATTACCCGTTAGGTTAGCTAACTAACGACAGAGCGGGGACTGGACTAGCGCGGATGCAAAACATATACAACATCTACTAATATATATACCAATATATTATACTCGCTCAAGGCGTGATAAAAAATGCAACATCACAGAAATGTACAGCATCACAGAAACAATACAGATATCTGGGATCCCCGGGTTTCACAGAGCCGCTGAAACCCGACGTTCCCCTGGTCGTGTGGATAGCCTGTGCAATGAAATCCTAGACCCCTACGGGCGCGGCAAGTTACCCGCCAAAACCTGAAGCGAGGCAGCCCCCTTCAGCAACGTGAATGGACCACCCAGCACTTCACGGAATCCGGTAACTTGGGCACCCCTCCTGGGTCAACCTGTACCCCCTACGAGTGCGACGAATAGCCCGCCAATCCTAGAGTGAAGCCCCCTCTGTCTCAATGCCATGAGATGCGGGCTTGTTGCCTTCTAGAATCCGGCTATCCGTGCACCCCTCCGCGGGGTAATCCTAGTACAGAAAGTAAAATATACATACAACGGGTACATCGACCGCAACCTGGCCGTTCCCCAAAATAATAATACAATCAGGTAGTGACGGCAGTCCACATGTCGGACGCTCGCCCCGCAATATCAAATGTACATAATACAACAGAACTGTACTAGCATTGCATCCAGGCTATCCCCACGACCGATCCGCAACATCACAGCAAAAACAGAACATCAACGTGAAAGTCACGTTCGCAAATCCGTCTAACCGGGCTATAGCAGTTAGACAGGATTTACCGATCAAGTGACATTCACGGTCGCAGATATAATGTAAATACTGTGAAATAATGTGTTTAAAATATCCGATCGATCAAATTTTAACAAGTGGGCCCCTAAGCATTACTGTAGCAGATCAAGAAATTCTGGGCCCAATATTAATATTCCAAAACCCCAATTTTCACCCCAGAAAGATACTGTGGAAATTTGGTGCAGGGAACCCAAAATAGTGCGGCGGAACCGCGGCCCAAAGGGGTGTTTGGCCGCGGTTCCGCGCTCCTACAGTGGAGTTGCTACATCGAATTTTCACAGAATTCTTATTTTTTCTAGTAGATCACTTTTCTGTAACCTGAAAAAATTTTCGACACCAAAAAATTTTCAACAGAAAACTGATGTGGTAAAAAATGCGGTTTTGGGATTTTTGTTCGATCGGAACTGTAAAACACATTAGACAAAGCTAGACTAAGTTAATGGCGAGGCTCTGATACCACTGTAAGTGCACGGCGGCGCCCCGGCCGTCAATCCGACGGCCAAATGCGGAAGCGGTGATAAACTTAAATTTTTCATGAACTGGCACCACCGCGCACTAATACCCGGATCGAACCATTAACTAGTCCTAGCTAACTACAAGAAAGGGAAGAGAGATATACCGACTGATCCAAGTCCTCCGGTCTTCTCGTCGTCTTCCCGATCTCCTGCGGAAGCTCCGGTCTCCACCTCATCGCCGGAATTGCACCACATCGCCTACGTCTTTTACGGGCTCCCACCTCAATGCCGAGGCAACTCGGGCACGAAGCTGGCTAGTCGACGTGCCCAAGATTTGCTGTAGAATATAGTGTGGAACTTGTGTCTCATTTTGGGGTAGTGGAGGTTGCCATTGGTGGAGGGATTGAACTTGGAGCTTTTGAGATTGATCTTGTGGGATTTTTGCAACATGAAATGAAGCAAAATCCCACACCAAAATGTTTGGACAGCCCCACCATGAGAGTGGCCGGCCAAGACAATGGGAATGAGAGAAAATGAGAGTGACAAAAAGAATAATGCAAGAAAGAGAGAGAGAGGAATGGTTATCATATGGAAAATAATGATCACAAAGAAAAGTCCTCACTCAACAACCATATCATCTCCCATCATCAACAATCATGTCATGCCATCATGACAAGAAGAAGTCAAGAAGTCAAGGTCAATGAAAAGTTGTCATGATAAAACAATATGCAAAGACCCCCTCCACAAATGCCTATTTGCAACAATGCAAATAAGCCCTCCTCCACCAAACATCGGCCAATGAACGATACAAAGGAAATCGGCCGAAACGGAAAGCAAACTGGCAACTCCAGAAAACAGGTCCCGTAATAAATTACAGGAAACCCCGATACTGTGCATACACACCCGCATTTGTATTCCGACCGAAATACAAATGCAATGAGACAAAATCTACACTGTACTATACTAGGATCCGGCTTAAACCAAAGCCGGCTAGTAATATCCATTCGATCCTGATCCGTGCAATACCGCACGTATCTGATCGAACCCTGCCATATATCCATACGGCCTCTAGTACAAACCGTCCGATCCTGATCCGTGCAATACCGCACGTATCTGATCGGACCTTGCCATATCTCCATACGGCCTCTACAATTTTTCGCCCGAAAGCTTGAGTAACTAAATGTTGGGGACTCTAAAGACTCATCAACACCTTGGTTGTGGATTTAACCACTAGCACGTCAGAGGTATAAGCCAATATGTAACGGGCTACCAGGTATTGACCAAAAGGGACATCTATGAGCGAACTCAGCCTGACACCCTACTGAGCCTGTCAGTGACAATATCCGTACAGTCCGGTCCGTTCGTCTATGAGCATCGCATGGCGGGCCTAGGGGGTTGGTAAAAGTCAGACCCCCAAAAGCGGTACAAGTCGTGTCGGAGTGTAGCCTAGAACACCCTGAGATACTACTGGAATACCTACCAGTAAATCTCCTTGCCTCGGCCGAGGGCTTCGTGTAATGGCTCTCCTAGACACAGCGCGACCTCACCCCCAATACCGGGAGAGACGAACCCCTGAAGATGCGCTCACTGCCTCCATGTGGCTCAGGACTGTACCCAACTAAAACCTGTTTGCACGACTCCTTTGAGCCGTGGTAGGGTAGTAATCAAAGTACAGTGGGAACTCACACAAGACAAATGACGATCCTCAGGTCGATGAACTAACCTGTACACATGTCACCAGGGAACTGCCATCTGACGTCTGGTATATGACCAACTAGCATGTTCCCGGCGAGTCCTGTCCGGTGTACTCATAACCCAATGAGCACCTGTATACATCTTAGGTGATCCAACTGACACCAGTGGCTTGTGAGACCGGCCACCGCCCCTCGTCGGGGTCTCGACTGTATACACTAGTCTACTCTGGAGTACCGATGCCCTGTCTCGAAACTCACACGACTAGGGACCATTTAAGGATATGCTTATAGACCCCAGCTCCCACTTATATGATCGCCCTCATACTGCTGGTGGTCAAGCAAGAATCCTAAGGGCTCTATCAACGTGTAATAGCAACTTGTCAGGTCACCTAAAGCAGTACACAATGATAAAGGTAAACCAGATAGCATACTATCATCTCGAGTAAGACTGTCCTACCGGGATAGGTCCTCCATCAATCATTGTGATCACGTACCTGTGACCTAATAATTGACTCTGAGGGCACTATCTCCAACACCAACGGGGATAATTTTGAGATTAAACCCCAATACATCAACCTTCTACCCAAATTCCACGGACTCGAGACTGAAGACGCATACGTTTTTATCACTAAATTTGAAAACGTATGCGCAATGATGGATACGTCACAACTTTCTGTGGATGCTATGCGTCTACGTCTTCTTCCTTTTTTTTGTGCGATATAGCCGAGAAGTGGCTATGTAATACTACCGCACATTCCATTACGAATTGGGAAGAATTCGTTGCGGCATTCTTTAAGAAATTCTACCCTATGCAAAAGACAGCTCGAATCCGTAGCGAACTAAATCAATTCACCCAGCTTCCGACAGAACCATTCTCAAAATGCTTTAAATGTTTCGAGGATCTTTTGGTTCAATGTCCACATCACGGCATCCCGAGATGGGATCTATGCCGAATCATTTATGAGGGCATTAACCCAAACACTAAACAGAACCTTGAAAACATGTGTCAAGGCACCTTTTTGACCAAGGATGATGGGGAAGCTTGGAAATTTTTAGAAGAGTTCGCTGAAAAATCCTTACATTGGGAGAGTGGAACCCAATCATCGACTAGGGGTGGCGTACACCAAATTGATGTGTCCATAGGTGTTCGAGCTGAGATGGCAGCAATGCAAAAGAAGCTCGAGGCTATGGAACATAAATTTTCAGCAGCCTCCCTAAACCCAATGTCGCTTCCCAAAACTGTATGTGGGTGCTGTTCTGATCCTTCTCACTTAACGGAAGAATGTCCATCAAACTCTTCGTTTCAAGGTCACGAGCATACCAATGCCGCATTTCAAAAACCTAGAAACGATCCATATTCTTCCACGTACAATCAGGGTTGGAGGAATCACCCGAATTTTGCTTGGAACCAACAACAACAATCTCAAAACACGGTTCCAAACCAAAATAATTTCCAAAAGGCTCTTCCACCACAACAGCAACCACTTCAACTCACTCAGCACCCCTACCAGTCACAAAATTTTCAAAACCAGGTCAACACTCCTGCACCGTCTAATCCTATGCAGTTGACCTGTTCTGACGAGTTCTCTCAATTCATTCAAACCATGAAATCACTCTTCTCAAATTTCATAGAGGTGTCGGCTGAGGTTAGATCTTCCGTCAGTGAGATAAAGAAAAACTCAGCGTCCCAAGCTGAGAGTATCAGATCGATGGAAGCTGAAATTGCACGACTTAGAGCCGAAATGAGTGCGAGAGAAAAAGGAAAACTTCCGTCTCAACCCCTACCGAATCCTGGGCATTACAATGTAAATGCCGTCACAACGTTGAGATCAGGAAGAGTGCTGAATAACCATGTTGGGGAAGGAATTGATGATATTGAAAATCCTATCAATAACACCCCGGCTGAGACCTTTCCTCACACACACACTTCTACTTCTGATCCTTGTTCTTCTACCCCACCGCCTTCTCGCGAGCCTATTCTCCATTTCCCACTAGGCTCGACACCTCAGTATAGCTCTTCTAGTTCTCCACAAACGATCCCCGCTCCTCTTTTGGGATCACGTCTACCCCTACTTCCTTCTCCTATGATGAACCCAGTGCTTATTGCTAAAACTCCTTACCCGAATCGGTTAAGGGGTAACAAATCGAGTCCACATATGGAGAAAATTATGGAAATGTTTAAACAGGTTAACATCAACATCCCTCTCCTAGATGCTATTCAACAAGTCCCCGCTTATGCGAAAATTCTTAAGGACTTGTGCACTAGGAAGAGGAAGACTCAAGAGCCGAAGAAGGTCTTCATGTCTAATAATATTAGCACTTCTTTTATCCCATAGCTACCAAAGAAACGTAAGGACCCAGGATGTCCTACGATATCGATTTCTATTGGGGGTAAAAACATAAACCGTGCTCTTTTAGACCTTGGCGTAAGTGCTAACCTACTTCCATATTCTGTCTATGAGCAGCTAGGGATTGGAGAGTTGAAACCAGCTCACTGCACTCTCCAAATGGCAGACCGTTCAATCACCAAACCTAGGGGTGAACTAGAGGATGTGTTGATAAAGGTCAGGGAATTTGTATTCCCTGTAGACTTCATTGTACTTGATACACAACCTGTAGCAAACCCCCGGAGCCAAATTCCGGTGATTTTGGGTCGACCATTCCTTGCCACTTCCAATGCTGTTATTAACTATAGAAACGGTTCGATGAACTTATCATTTGGAAATATGACCATTGAACTAACCATCTACAAAGTTGGAAGTCAGCCATCAGAACCCACTGCTCATATTCTTGATGTGTGCTCTGTCCACGAGATTGCTCCCGAAAGTTGCGGAGTTGAGGAACTTTGCTTTACAGATCTCGACGACACTACCACATCACTGTTTGATCTTGCACATGATCTTAGTGAGGACACCTTTCCCACACTTGAGTCCGACACTCCTGACCTATCACCACCCGAGTCTGTATCTTTCACAGGCTATGAGCTTCTTTGTGACTCCAAAAATCACTCGATGATCCCACCTTCTATTATTTCTCCGCCAGCATTAGATCTCAAAATTTTACCTTTTCATCTTAAATATGCATATTTAAGTGAGAATGAGTCTTTACCGGTTATCATATCCGCTTCTCTAGCATCAGAGCAAGAGAATGCCCTTTTATCGGTATTGAGATCTAATAGGGAGGCGTTTGGTTGGACCATGGCGGACATCAAAGGGATTAGTCCCTTGATTGTAGAACATCATATACATGTGATGGATGATGCCAGACCAATCCGAGAACCACAGAGACGGTTGAAACCCGTCATGAAGGAAGCGGTGATGAAAGAGATCGTCAAATGCCTTGATAATAGTATTATATACCCAATCTCCGATAGCCAATAGGTGAGTCCAATACATGTCGTCCTTAAAAAAATCCAGCATCACTGTTATTACCATTGAGGCAAATGAGTTGATTCAGACACGCACCCAAACTGGGTGGCGTGTATGTATTAATTACAGAAAACTCAATGCCGCTACGAGGAAAGACCACTTTCCTCTACCATTCATTGATCAGATGCTGGAACGCTTAGCTCGACGTGAGTATTATTGCTTTATGGACAGGTACTCTGGCTATAATCAGGTCCCCATAGCCAAAAAGGATCAAGATAAAACCACTTTTACTTGTCCTTTTGGTACCTTTGTTTATAGACGCATGCCCTTTGGGTTATGCAATGCTCCCGCTACCTTTCAGCGGTGTATGATGGGGATATTCTCTGACATGGTCGAGAATTTTTTGGAGATCTTTATGGACGATTTCTCGATTTTTGGAGACTCTTTTTCTGACTGCCTATCGAATCTTAACGCAGTTCTTACTCGTTGCAAAGAGAAGAACTTAACCTTGAATTGGGAAAAATGCCATTTCATGGTCCAAGAGGGAATTGTGCTTGGACATGTGATTTCACAGAAAGGCATTGAGGTTGACAGAGCTAAGATAGATGTCATTCAAAACCTTCCTCATCCCAAAAGCGTCAAGGACATTCGATCATTTCTTGGCCATGCGGGCTTTTATAAAAGATTCATTAAGGATTTTAGCAAAATTGCTAGACCCTTAACTCTTCTCTTGGCCAAGGATACGACCTTCCAATTTGACTCGGATTGTGAGGCAGCTTTCGACTCACTCAAACACTCCCTCACTACAGTCCCCGTTCTATCGTCTCCAAATTGGGACTACCCCTTTGAGCTTATGTGTGATGCATCTGATTTTGCAGTAGGTGCAGTCTTAGGACATCACATTGAAAAGATGCCACACATGATCTATTATGAGAGTAAGACCCTGAATGATGCTCAAATCAACTATATAACTACCGAAAAATAACTTTTGGTTCCCGGCGAGTCCTGTCATCTCGAGCAAAACTGTCATATCGGTATAGGTCCTGCCATAATCATTGCAATCACGTACCTGCGATCCAATAATTGATTTTGAGGGCACTATCTCCAACAATCTCCCACTTGCACTTAAGGCTAATTATTGCGATGTCGCATACTCACAGCCCGTGTAATACCGAACCTCTAACTCCTCTACTAATCAGTTTCACAAAGCTAGTTTGTAAAACTCTTGTGTTCGAGAAACAGCCTCAGTGAGTGGACCCGCCCTGATGTTTCTTTCTATGTCTCTCTTAATCTCAAGTTCGCGGAGAAAGCCATCTCCCGAATCAAGCAATACCTGTCTTAGAATATGTCTGGATATCTGATGGGACCTAGTTCATAAATCAACTCCAAATCCAAACTTCTTAGACTGTTTTGATAACTGAACCTAATCAGTATCCAGTACCATGCCTCCCACAGTATCCTCTTGGACCACCTGTCCATAATACTGTCCTTTGTCAAAGGGAAAAATATAACTCTGACAATCACTCGGTCATCCATGTCACCTTGGAAGCCTGGAATGATAACCGTCTCCAAAAGGAGGCTGCCGTCATCAAATCCATAGAACATGCACCTTATGTTCTAAAACTGCTTCCTTACGTTTCTTCAGGATTGGATTAATATAAACTTATCGCATCAAGTGCAAAAACTACATCTGGTGTGGTACTTGACATCTCATGATTGACTTAATTGCCTAAGCAAGTGATCTGCCAATCATGCACATCCCTCTCTCCTTTAGTCTCTAAGACACCTTTAGAGAGGGTGACTCCATTACCTGCAGTTACACCACCATGCCAGGAGTCAACTATTCTAAATACCTTTTAGAATGCTGTCAAAGTACCCATATTAGGAAACTACCCAAATCTACATCTAAAACCATAGATCTAGTAACCAGAATGTCTGATATTATATCCATATCCTTTGTGGAGAAACAACTGTGTGACGACCACAGTACAACAGATCGTAGTATAGGAATTTTACTTCCTACTCTATGTATGTCATCCAAATACCAGGACATCACACCCTACTACCTTCTTAACAGATCCATCCCTTACTCTGATGAAGTCAAAGCCATGACTGTCTCATAGAAATTAGATGATCTAATCTCCGCTATATTTGCTCAAGCCTATAAATAGACATAAGCTACTTGCCCACTACGCTTCCGCTGCTCCCACTGACTACGACAACCCTCTGGCAGAATAATATCTACGTACACTTCTAAAGCTAGTTCAGAACGACGTTATACTTATCCTCTTGCCAGGTCTCATAGTCTGGAACAACAGTAGTGTCAAGTCTGGGTAAACAAGAACCTCCCTATCACCGTCCTTGAGGCTACCGGAGTACCTCTCGGGTGTCTGAGGTTACCCACTATATCTGCGGAGTGGCTATTGGAATGTCAAACCTGATTGAATATATAGGTCCTATTAAATTTTCCGTAATCGTTTGCAGTTCTGGAATCACTTCCAGTTCTACCATACTCCCACTACTGTTTTCTGAAAAAATCCATTTTAATAAAACTGTGGCGAGTCTAGAACAATATCACTATTGATCTCCCAGATGGTAGAAATGTCAACCCTCGTCAAAGCCAGGGTCAACCCACAAACAGCCATTACAGAAACGTGCCTTGAGTTATCCAGTGTCAGGTTTTAAGCATAAGCTGGACAATTCCCCGTATCTTAACATCGTTAAGATGTGAACCATTCTATATACAATATAGAAATAGAGGCACTAATTTAATTGGAACCAGATTCAAATCATGCAGCTGTCTCCAGTGCATATCAACTTAATGGAGAAAGGCTAATCAGCATTACTCAACTTAGGAATCCATCCAATTATGAGTAACCTGAAAGAGAAACAAGTTTCTCAAAACCATTACTATCAACTGAATACCAATTACAAGAATCTACATCTTCAATCTCTTTGAAGAATCCCGATACTTGTGATACCTGGTTCTCTACTTTATTCTTATACTCACAACTTCTCATAACTCAGACATTGTATTTCTACGAAACACTTGTCTAAAAACTAAAGAAGTCACAAGTAAACAGAACATAGTACGAGGACCTACCCCTTTGTCCTGACGGACACTGGACAACATACAATACTCTGTATAAGTCCACTGAGTTGAATAACTCAAAAACTTGTGCATCGTAGGTTGAAAACTGTACCCAGGTGATTTCCTCAAATATCACCAATTACAACGAATTCCGATATAATGAGGATGATCACCTAATTCCCAATAACTTCCTCCCACTCATCATCTGTAAAACTATACAGATATGAGAATGAAACCTGATAAATACATACCCTGGAGTAAGTATCTAATCGGGAAATCAGTTTTCTTTTAACAATGCACAGTGTAACTGAAACATGAAAATGTTTCGTAAGGGTATCATGGTATTCCTAGTCATGCCTCTTCCATAATCCTATTCATGACTGTAACCGTATATTTCTTTGCCATCTCTCCAAATCCCTTTATTTGTCTTTAGTCGTTACCTTCTGTACACCATCGTTAGGCTAAATGGTTTTCTTCCTTCCCTACCGTTCGGCACCAGCCTATGGTTTGGAAGAAGACTATCCAGTAAGCATAATAGGTGTACTCTCCTAATCCTAGGAGTACTCGCAACTTGAGAGAAGGTGATGATGAAAGACAATTGAATAATACCTTATTCTATTTCTCCCGAACTGGGAAAAAGCAAAGGTGAAATAGGAGTGGCGATGAAGTACACGGTTTGGTCGTGAATGATAACAGTCGCAATTTACTTTGCCCTCTTTCTAATCCCTTTATTCTTGTCTTTACATATTACCTTCTGCACACCCTACTTAGGATAATTGGTTTTCTTCATTCCCTACCTTTCGGCACCAGCCTATGGTTTGGAATAAGACTATCCAATAAGCATAATAGGTGTACTCTCCTAAACTAAGGAGCCCTCGCAACCTGAGAGAAGGTGATAATAAAAGACAACTGAATAAACTAATTCTATTTCTCCTGAACCTGGATCCATCCTGTAAGTGCACGGCGGCGCCCCGGCCGTCAATCCGACGCCGGAATGCGGAAGCGGTGAATAACTTAAATTTTGCGGACTTAGCAAACCGGCACCACCGCGCACTTTCACCCGGATCGAACCATTAACTAGTCTAAGCTATCTACAAGAATGGGAATAGAGATATACCGACGATCCAAGTCCTCCGGTCTTCTCATCATCGTCTCGATCTCCTGCGGAATGTCCCGTCATCGCCACCTTGCCAGAAGGGCACCACATCGCCTACTTTGTTTACGGGCTCCCACCTCAATGCCGAGGCAACTCGGGCACGAAGCCGGCTACTCGACGTGCCCAAGATTTGCTGTAGAATATAATGTAGAGATCTCATTTTGGGGTTGTAGGAATTGCCTTTTTGGTGGAGGGATGATACAAGCTTTTGGAGGTTGTTCTTGTGGGATTTTTACCAAAGCAAAAACACCAAAAACCCCACATAGGAAATTTGGACAGCCCCTACAAGGAGTGGCCGGCCATGGACATGGTGAGAGGGGAGAATGAGAGTGAGTTCTCCAAAAAAGGAGAGAGTGTCAACCATATCCACAAAGGAGAGAGGAATGGTTATCATGTGAAAAGAAATGATAGCAAGGAAAATCTAACACTCAAACACCAATGATCACTACCATAACCCACACTCCAAAACAAGTAATCAACAACCATGATGGTTACTAAAAGTCAAGCCATCATGAAGATAACAAGTCAAAGGATGGTGCTATCATGATACAACAAAATGCAAAGAACCCCTCCACAAATACTTATTTGCAACAATGCAAATAAGCCCTCCTCCACCAATCTTCGGCCAATGAACGGAACAATGGAAATCGGCCAAAACGGAAAGCAAACTGGCAACTCCAGAAAACTGGTCCCGTAATAAATTACAGGAAAACCCCGATACTGTGCATACACACCCGCATCTGTATTTCGACAGAAATACAAATGCAATGAGACAAAATCTCCACTGTACTATACTAGAATCCGGCTTATACCAAAACCGGCTAGTAATATTTGTTCGATCCTGATCCGTGCAATACCGCACGTATCTGATCGAACCCTGCCATATAACCATACGGCCTTTAGTACAATCTGTCCGATCCTGATCCGTGCAATACCGCACGTATCTGATCGGACCTTGCCATATCTCCATACGGCCTCTACAACCTTTCGCCCGAAAGCTGAGTAACTGAATGTGGGGGACTCTAAAGACTCGTCAACACCTTGGTTGTGGATTTAACCACTAGCACGTCAGAGGTATAAGCCAATACGTGACGGGCTACCAGGTACTGACCAAATGGGACGTCGATGAGGAAGCTCACCCCGACACCCAACTGAGCCTGTCAGTGACAATATCCGTGCAGTCCGGTCCGTTCGTCTATGAGTATCGCATGGCGGGCCTAGGGGGTTGGTAAAAGTCAGACCCCCAAAAGCGGTACAAGTCGTGTCGGAGTGTAGCCCAGAACACCCTGAGATACTACTGGAATACCTACCAGTAAATCTCCTTGCCTTGGCCAAGGACTTTGTGTAATGGCTCTCCTAGACACAGCACGACCTCACCCCCAATACCGGGAGAGACGAACCCCTGAAGATTCGCTCACTGCCTCCATGTGGCTCGGGACTGTACCCAACTAAAACCTGTTTGCACGACTCCTTTGAGCCGTGGTAGGGTAGTAATCAAAATACAGTGGGAACTCACACGAGACAAATGACGATCCCCAGGTCGATGAACTAACCTGCACACATGTCACCAGGGAACTGCCATCTGACGTCTGGTATATGACCAACTAGCATGTTCCCGGCGAGTCCTGTCCGGTGTACTCATAACCCAATGAGCACCTGTATACATCTTAGGTGATCCAACTGACACCAGTGGCTTGTGAGACCGGCCACCGCCCCTCGTCGGGGTCTCGACTGTATACACTAGTCTACTAATGGAGTATCGATGCCCAGTCTCGAAACTCCCACGACTAGGGACCTTTTAAGGATAAGCTTATAGACCCCAGCTCCCACTTATATGATCGCCCTCATACTGCTGGTGGTCAAGCAAGAATCCTAGGGGCTCTATCAACGTGTAATAGCGACGTGTCAGGTCACCTAAAGCAGTACACGATGATAAAGGTAAACCAGATAGCATACTATCATCTCGAGTAAGACTGTCCTACCGGGATAGGTCCTCCCTCAATCATTGCAATCACGTACCTGTGATCCAATAATTGACTCTGTGGGCACTACCTCCAACAATCTCCCACTTGCACTCAAGGCTAATTATTGCGATGTCGCATACTCACAGCCCGTATGATACCGAACACCCAACTCCTCTACCAGTCAGTCTCACAAAGCTCGTTTGCGAAACTATTGCGTTCGAGGAATAACCTTAGTGAGTGGATCCGCTTTGTTGTTTCTTTTAATGTCTCTCTTTATCTCAAGTTCGCGGAGAAAGCCATCTCCCGAAAAGAGCAATACCTGTCTCAGAATATGTCTGGATGTCTGATGGGACCTAGCTCATAAATGAACTCCAAATCCAAACTTCTTAGACTGTATCGTCAACTGAACTTAATCAGTATCCTGCGCGCCATGCCTCCCTCAGTATTGCCTTGGACCACCTGTCCAAAATACTGCCCCTCATCAGAAGGAAAACTATAACTCTGACAACCTCCTTGTCGTCCATGTCACCTTGGAAGCCTGGAATGATAACTGTCTCCTGAATGAGGCTGTCGTTATCATCTCCCTAGAACATCCACTTATGTTCTAAAACTGCTTCCGACTGTTTCTCCAGGATTGGATTAATGTCAACTTATTGCATCTAGTGCAAGAACAACATCTGGTGTGGTACTTGACATCTCACGATTGACTCAATTGCCTGAGCAAGTGATCTGCCAATCATGCCCGTCCCTCTCCCCTTTAGTCTGTAAGACACCTTTGGAGAGGGTGACTCCATTACCTGCAGGTACACTACCGTGCCAGGAGTCGTCCATCCTAAATACTCTTAGAATGCTGTCAAGTACCCTAATTGGGAAACCACCCAAATCTAGATCTAAGACCATAGATCTAGTAACCAGTATGTCTGATATAAAATCCATTTCCTTTGTGGAGAAACAACTGTGTGACGACCAAAGTATAACCGATCGTAGTGTAGGAGTTTCTTTTCCTACTCTGTGTATATCATCCAAATACCAGGATATCACACCCTACTACCTTCTCAACAGATCCATCCCCTATTCTGATGAAGTCAAACCCATGACTGTCACGTCAGAAATAGATGATCTATCTCCGCTACATCTGCTCTAGTCTATAAATAGACATAAGCAACCTGTCCACCAATGCTTCCGCTGCTCCCACTGACTACGACAACCCTCTGGCAGAGTCATATAGACGTACACTTCTAAAACTGGTTTAGAACGACGCTATACTCATCCTCCCGCCGGGTCTCGTAACCTGGAACAACAGCAATGGCAATTGTGGGTAAACAAGAACTTCCCTGTCACCGTCCTTGAGGCTACCGTAGTGCCTCTCGGGAGCCTGAAGTTACCCACCTTATCTGCGGAGTGGCCAATGGAATGTCAATCCAGATTGAATCTTTAGGTTCCTTATCAAATCTTCAGTAATCGTTTGTGGTTCTGGAATCACTTCCAGTTCTACCATACTCCCACTACTGTTTTCTGAAAAAATCCATCTTTAATAAAACTGTGGCGAGTCTAGAACAATATCGCTATTGTTCATCCAGATGGTAGAAAGTCAACCCTCGTCATAGCCTGGGTCAACCCACAAACAGCCATTACAGAAACGTGCCTTGAGTTGTCCAGTGTCTGGTTTTAATCATAAACCGGACAACTCCCCGTACCTTAACATCGTTAAGATATGAACTGTTCTATATCCAATATAGAAATAGAGGCACTGATTTAATTGAACCAGATTCAAATCATGCAGCTGTCCCCAGCGCATGTCAACTAAATGGAAGGAGGCCGATCAGCGTTACTCAACTTAGGAATACTTCCAATTATGAGTAACCTGAAAGAGAAGCAAGATCTCTTTATCATTACTATCAACTGAATACCATACACAAGTATCTACATCTTCGATCTCTTTGAAGAATCCCGATACTTGCTATACCTGGTTCTCTACTCTATTCAAATACCTATAACTTCTCAAAATTTGGACCCTGTGTTTCCGCGAAACACCTGTCTAAAAACTAGAGAAGTCATAAGTAAACCGAATATAGTACGAGGACCAACCCCTCTGTCCTAATGGACACTGGACAACATACAATACTCTGTATAAGTCCCTTGAGTCTGATAACTCTTTCACTGTGTGTCGTAGGTTGAAAACTGTACTTATGGTTAAGAAGAATTACACCGCTGTTTAATGCTCCTTACCTAACCATCCACTGATATAGGTAAATGTCGTAGACATAATTTCAGAAAGGTATATCTCACTCTATGAAAATAGACGTACAGATATATCAATTTGAAATTGGTGCATAACTGCGGTTATTCAAAACCAAATATTTGCCGACCGGCAAACAGACCAGGTGATTTCCTCAAATATCACTGATTACAACGAATCCCGATATAATGAGGATAATCACCCAATTCCCAATAACTTACTCCCACTCATCATCTGTAAAACCATACAGATGTGAGAATCGTACCTGGTAAATACATACCCTGGAGTAAGTATCTAATCGGGAAATCAGTTTTCCTTTAACATTACACAGTGAAACTGAAACATTGAAATGTTCCGATGGGGTATTCTGGTGTTCCTAGTAATGCCTCTTCCAGATTCACGACTGTAACCATATAGTTCTTTGCCACCTCTCCAAATCCCTTCATTTGTCTATAGTCATTACCTCCTGCACACCCCTTTAGGCCAAATGGTTTTCTTCCTTCCCTACCGTTCGGCACCAGCCTATGGTTTGGAAGAAGACTATCCAATAAGCATAATGGGTGTACTGTCCCAATCCTAGGAACACTCGCAATGAGAGAGGGTGAAGATAAAAGACAACTGAATAAACCTTATTCCTATTTCTCCTGAACCAGAATCCATCCCCGAACTGGAACCAGTTCCATTCGAGTTCGTATATAACCATACGATGGAGTATCCAAATAAACTGTGGATCTTCGTAGTGATACGGAGTGTCCTGGAGAAATACAAAGGTGATGTGGGAGTGGTAACGAAATATTTGGTTTGGTCGTGAATATCTGTTGCAATTTACTTTGCCCTCTTACTAATCCCTTGCTTTGTCTTAACTTAATACCTTCTGCACACCATCGTTATGCTAATTGGTTTTCTTCATTCCCCACCGGTCGGCACCAGCCTAAGGTTTGGAAGAAGACAATCCAATTTGCGTAATAGGTGTACTACTCCTAAACCAAGGAGTACTCGTAACCTGAGAGAGGGTAAAAGGAAAAGACAACTGAATAATCCTATCAGTTTTCTCCAGAACCGGAAACCATCCTCGAATAAATTCTTTCGAGTTCGTATCTAACCATACGATGGTTTTGTCCAATGGAAGTGGACGTTCGTAGTAAAACGGGGTGTCCTGGAGAAAAGGGTAAAAGTAGGAGTGGCAATGAGGTTTGCAACTCTGACAATCCAAAAGCCGGTGTTTAAGAAAGTTCGGTCAACTTGGTCACTGAGTCAAAGTCTTAGGGTCGGGTCAAATGGTCGCTGCCAGAGAGAGAGAGAAAAGAAACACTCAGCGTGCACTCTAACCTAGATCAGAATGGTTACCAATTTATCTAATCTGGAATCCTCCCACTGTACCTCAAATTCTCCTCCAAACCTGAAAGAAGAATTAGTCGGGATCACCCGAGGAGTAAACTAACTCATCAGTGGGAATCGGGATCCAACTATCATCGCATGATAACGTGACGGAATCCGCTCACGGTATCACACTCCAGAAGGTATGCGCATATCTGGCAAGTTTCAGTTCTTTTGAAACTCCCGATGTGATTTCTGCCCCATGCTCTTATGACCTTGACTTTGGCCAACAAATCATAAGTCACATGTTAAGTTCCACCCGTCATTCTCCAGGTTGATTCGAATCCACCCGCACAAGCCCTTGACTTTGGCCAACAAGGCTATACGACTGTTCCAAACCAACGCATCTATCTATGCTGCATATGAATAATCAACAGCTACCAAACACTGTGCCTTGACTTTGGCCAACAAACACAGCTTGAATACTATTGACTACCCATATGAAACGACGGAGGGCTACGAATGGTTTCTGGGGAAAACCTTTAACGTAATGAACTTGATATCGTTGAAGGAACGGATAGCTTTTTAAAAATATAGTGACGAAAACTTCCGCTAAAGAGGTCACTCCCGGTGAAGGGATCTCGGCTCTTTCCCCGTAGAATGGGGTGCAGGATATTCCAACTGAATACCACGATGCAAAGTAAAAGTAATCGGCTATAGTGAAGTTAATGCCCTGACGCAAACTTATTGTCCAAGGGGTCACTCCCGGTGAAGGGATCTCGGCCCTTGCCTCATCGACTGAGGAGCAGGATATTCTAAATGAATACCTCGATGCAAAACAAAAGTAAACGTCCTTGCAATAACAGCTTTTTGAAAAGTGTTCCAACAACATCAGATTAGGTTTGTTTTTAACTTGCATTGATCCGAATCAATGCAGTCCCATCAATTGATCACACCAAAAAGAACGAAAATATACTGATGTACGTATATGCCATCCGCATTCGCCACTGGGTCCCGTCATTACCCGTTAGGTTAGCTAACTAACGACAGAGCGGGGACTGGACTAGCACGGATGCAAAACATATACGACATCTACTAATATATATACCAATATATAGTATTTCGCTCAAGGCGTGAATAAAATGCAACATCACAGAAATGTACAGCATCACAGAAACAATACAGATATCTGGGATCCCCGGGTTTCACAGAGCCGCTGAAACCCGACGTTCCCCTGGTCGTGTGGATAGCCTGTGCAATGAAATCCTAGACCCCTACGGGCGCGGCAAGTTACCCGCCAAAACCTGAAGCGAGGCAGCCCCCTTCAGCGCCGTGAATGGACCACCCAGCACTTCACGGAATCCGGTAACTTGGGCACCCCTCCTGGGTCAACCTGTACCCCCTACGAGTGCGGCGAATAGCCCGCCAATCCTAGAGTGAAGCCCCCTCCGTCTCAATGCCATGAGATGCGGGCTTGTTGCCCTCCAGAACCCGGCTATCCGTGCACCCCTCCGCGGGGCAATCCTAGCACAGAAAGTAAAATATACATATAACGGGTACATCGACCGCAACCAGGTCGTGCCCCAAAAGAATAATACAATCAGGCAGTGACGGCAGTCCACATGTCGGACGCTCGCCCCGCAATATCAAATGTACATAATACAACCACAACAGTACTAGCATTGCATCCAGGCTATCCCCCACGACCGATCCGCAACATCACAGCAAAAACAGAACATCAACGTGAAAGTCACGTTCGCAAATCCGTCTAACCGGGCTATAGCAGTTAGACCGGATTTACCGATAGAGTGACATTCACGGTCGCAGATATAATGTAAATACTGTGAAAAATGTGTTTAAAAAATTTCCGATTGATCAAACAATTAACAAGTGGGCCCCAAAGAAAACTGTAGCACTCACAGAAATAATTGGCCCAACTTTAATATTCCAAAGCCCATATATTAAACCCAGAAAACATCTGAAAAAAAATGGTGCAGTAATGTGAACAGTGTGCCGCGGAAGAGCGGCGGAATTGGGGTTTTAGCCGCCCTTCCGCGGTCGTACGGACGAATTGTGCCACCAAATTTTTTTTGTGTTCTTTGTACTCCCTGCACATCATTCTGAGACCACCTGAAAAATTTTTAGACTCCAAAAAAATTTCGACAGAAACTGATGCGAAGGGAATACGGGTTTTGGAACTTTTTGATCGATCGGAAATGCAAAACACATTACACAAAGCTAGACTAAGTTAATGGGGAGGCTCTGATACCACTGTAAGTGCACGGCGGCGCCCCGGCCGTCAATCCGACGCCGGAATGCGGAAGCGGTGAATAACTTAAATTTTGCGGACTTAGCAAACCGGCACCACCGCGCACTTTCACCCGGATCGAACCATTAACTAGTCTAAGCTATCTACAAGAATGGGAATAGAGATATACCGACGATCCAAGTCCTCCGGTCTTCTCATCATCGTCCCGATCTCCTGCGGAATGTCCCGTCGTCGCCACCTTGCCAGAAGGGCACCACATCGCCTACTTTGTTTACGGGCTCCCACCTCAATGCCGAGGCAACTCGGGCACGAAGCCGGCTACTCGACGTGCCCAAGATTTGCTGTAGAATATAATGTAGAGATCTCATTTTGGGGTTGTAGGAATTGCCTTTTTGGTGGAGGGATGATACAAGCTTTTGGAGGTTGTTCTTGTGGGATTTTTACCAAAGCAAAAACACCAAAAACCCCACATAGGAAATTTGGACAGCCCCTACAAGGAGTGGCCGGCCATGGACATGGTGAGAGGGGAGAATGAGAGTGAGTTCTCCAAAAAAGGAGAGAGTGTCAACCATATCCACAAAGGAGAGAGGAATGGTTATCATGTGAAAAGAAATGATAGCAAGGAAAATCTAACACTCAAACACCAATGATCACTACCATAACCCACACTCCAAAACAAGTAATCAACAACCATGATGGTTACTAAAAGTCAAGCCATCATGAAGATAACAAGTCAAAGGATGGTGCTATCATGATACAACAAAATGCAAAGAACCCCTCCACAAATACTTATTTGCAACAATGCAAATAAGCCCTCCTCCACCAATCTTCGGCCAATGAACGGAACAATGGAAATCGGCCGAAACGGAAAGCAAACTGGCAACTCCAGAAAACTGGTCCCGTAATAAATTACAGGAAAACCCCGATACTGTGCATACACACCCGCATCTGTATTTCGACAGAAATACAAATGCAATGAGACAAAATCTCCACTGTACTATACTAGAATCCGGCTTATACCAAAACCGGCTAGTAATATTTGTTCGATCCTGATCCGTGCAATACCGCACGTATCTGATCGAACCCTGCCATATAACCATACGGCCTTTAGTACAATCTGTCCGATCCTGATCCGTGCAATACCGCACGTATCTGATCGGACCTTGCCATATCTCCATACGGCCTCTACAACCTTTCGCCCGAAAGCTGAGTAACTGAATGTGGGGGACTCTAAAGACTCGTCAACACCTTGGTTGTGGATTTAACCACTAGCACGTCAGAGGTATAAGCCAATACGTGACGGGCTACCAGGTACTGACCAAATGGGACGTCGATGAGGAAGCTCACCCCGACACCCAACTGAGCCTGTCAGTGACAATATCCGTGCAGTCCGGTCCGTTCGTCTATGAGTATCGCATGGCGGGCCTAGGGGGTTGGTAAAAGTCAGACCCCCAAAAGCGGTACAAGTCGTGTCGGAGTGTAGCCCAGAACACCCTGAGATACTACTGGAATACCTACCAGTAAATTTCCTTGCCTTGGCCAAGGACTTTGTGTAATGGCTCTCCTAGACACAGCACGACCTCACCCCCAATACCGGGAGAGACGAACCCCTGAAGATTCGCTCACTGCCTCCATGTGGCTCGGGACTGTACCCAACTAAAACCTGTTTGCACGACTCCTTTGAGCCGTGGTAGGGTAGTAATCAAAGTACAGTGGGAACTCACACGAGACAAATGACGATCCCCAGGTCGATGAACTAACCTGCACACATGTCACCAGGGAACTGCCATCTGACGTCTGGTATATGACCAACTAGCATGTTCCCGGCGAGTCCTGTCCGGTGTACTCATAACCCAATGAGCACCTGTATACATCTTAGGTGATCCAACTGACACCAGTGGCTTGTGAGACCGGCCACCGCCCCTCTTCGGGGTCTCGACTGTATACACTAGTCTACTAATGGAGTATCGATGCCCAGTCTCGAAACTCCCATGACTAGGGACCTTTTAAGGATAAGCTTATAGACCCCAGCTCCTACTTATATGATCGCCCTCATACTGCTGGTGGTCAAGCAAGAATCCTAGGGGCTCTATCAACGTGTAATAGCGACGTGTCAGGTCACCTAAAGCAGTACACGATGATAAAGGTAAACCAGATAGCATACTATCATCTCGAGTAAGACTGTCCTACCGGGATAGGTCCTCCCTCAATCATTGCAATCACGTACCTGTGATCCAATAATTGACTCTGAGGGCACTACCTCCAACACATCCTTGAAGTAGTATCTTCGAGTTCGTATATAACCATACGATGGATCTATCCAATGGAAGTGGATATCCGTAGTAATACGGGGTGTTCTAAGAAATGCAAAGGGTAAAAGAAGGAGCGGAATGACTTATGCAACTCAGACAATCCAAAAGTCAGAATTTTAAGAAGGTTCGGTCAACTTGGTCCCTGAGTCATAGTCTAGGATCGGTCAAAGGTCGCTGCCAAAAAGAGAGAGAGAAAAGAAACACTCTGCGTGCATTCTTACCTAGATCAGAATGGTTATCAATTTATCTAATCAGGAAACCTCCCACTGTAATCTCAAATTCTCCTCCAAACCTGAAAGAAGAATTAGTCGGGATCACCCGAAGAGTAAACTAACTCATCAGTGAGAATCGGGATCCAACTATCATCGCATGATAACTTGATGGAAGCCACTCAAGTTATCACACTCCAGAAGGTATGCGCATATCTGGCAAGTTTCAGTTTTTTTAGAAACTCCCGATGTGATTTTTGCCCCATGCTCTTATGACCTTGGCGTTAGGTCAAAATATCATAAGTCACATGTCAAGTTCTATCCGTCATTATCCAAGTTAATTTGAACCCACCCGCACATGCCCTTGACGAAGGGCCAAGTATGACAGAACGACTGTCCCAAACTAACGCATCTATCTTTGCAACAAATGAATACCCAGCAGCTACCAATCACTATGCCTTGGTGTTAGGTCAAAATACATAGCTTGAATACTACTGACCATCCATAAGAAATGACGGAGGGCTACGGCTGGTTTTTGGCGAAAAAACCTTTAACGTAATGAACTTGATCTCGTTGAAGGAAACTGATAGCTTTTTATAAAATATAGTGGCGAAAACGTTTTGCTAAAGAGGTCACTCCCGGTGAAGGGATCTCGGTTCTTTCCTCGTGGAATGAGGTGCAGGATATTCCAACTGAATACCGCGATGCAAAACAACTTGTAATCGACTATATTGAAGTTATTACCCTGACGTAAACTTCTGCCCAAGGGGTCACTCCCGGTGAAGGGATCTCGGCCCTGGCCTCGTCGAATGAGGTGCAGGATATTCTGACCGAATACCGCTATGCAAAACAAAAGGAAACATCTTTGTAATAACACTTTTTAAAATTTGTTCCAACAACATCAAATATAGGTTTGTTTTATCCTTGCATTGATTAGAATCAATGAAGTCCCATCTGTTAGTTGTATGTATGCCCTAGAGGCCAGTATTGTACTGATGATGTATATTATATTGGATGCTTGGACATATATAGAGATGACTTTCTTGCTCGATATGATAGTATGCTATCTGGTTGCTCTTTATCTTAACATGTACACTAGTCTCTTTAAACTGTCTTATGGTTACATGTTGGTAAAGCCCTTAGGATGTGTACTTGACTACCTGGACTATGATGCAGATCATACTAGTGGGGACATGGTAGTCCATAAGTACATCCTTCAAGGTCCCTAGTCGTGGGTGTATCAAGACGGGGCATCGATATACCAGAGTAGACTAGCGTATACGCTTCTCGACCCATGAGATGGGCGATGGATGATCCCATATCCATTGGTGTTTGACATCAGAGATGGTGTACGGGTGCTCAGTGGAGACTGGGTACACTGGACGGACTCGCCGAGAACTCCGAGATGGTATTATACCTCACGTCAGATGGCAGTTCTCAGGTGACACTTGTACAGGTTAGTCTGTAGACCCGAGATCATCATAGATTCTTGTGTGATTCCCACTGTGCTTTGATCTCCACCTTACCACGTCCATGAGGGCGTGCAAAACGGTGGTCTTTGGGTACAGTCCCGAGTCACATGGAGGCAATGAGCGATAGGAGGGGTTTCGTCTCTCCCGGTATTGGGAGTTGATGTTGCGCTGTGCTCGATTGGCCGTAACAGGGAAGTCCCTGGCCAGGGCTGATCAGAGATTTGCTGGTAAGTGTTACCAGTAGTTTCTCGACCCGTTATGAGCCTCACATCGACACAACTTATCGGTTATTGGGGTCTGACATTTACCACCCCTAGACTTGATATGCGACATATCAGACGAACAGACCGGACTGTACGGTAAGTGTTACTGGTTGGATTCACAGGAGTGTGAGCGGGCTAGCTCGTCGATCTTCTGATCGCTCAATACCCGGATGGCCGTTACGTTTAGCAGACCGCTTGCGGCTTGTGGGTGCTTGATATGATCATCATCTGCTACCGGCGTATTGACGAGTCTTTAGAGTCCTACACAGAGGTTTCCTGGCTCAAGCGAAATGAAATAGGAGCGCATATGAGATATGTGCAGGACCGAGAATAATGCGTGTATGTGATACCGCATTTCATTCTCGCGATATATGTTTCGATTGGTGATATTCGATATGACCTAGTTATCGAATCATTGATTCAATAAATCGATACATTGGATTCTAGTCGGTTATGTGCGACATGACCGGATCATTGAATCAAATGTTGATTTAATGATTTAATGTATAATTATATATTTGATATATTACTTTGCATTAACTAGTATTGGTTCACTTTAAATGGATATTCTCATTTGATGTGCAAATTGTATATGTGATATACTTTTGTGCACATGTTTGTATCATGTTTGATGATGCATGCTCATTTGGTTAAGTGTATAGAATTAAACTTAGGTTAAGAAAGTGATTAGGGTTTTTATTTATCCATTCTTTTATTTATTCATTATTGGAAAAAGAATGGGATAAGAATACAAAATGGTTGCTTTCATTCTTGAACATTGTTGAAGCTTCATGAAGCTTTGACTTTGTGACCATTTTGTCTTCACACTAAACCCTAACCATTCTTCTAACCTTAGTTAATTCTCTAAACTTAACTATGGTTCACATTATGATAAGTATTGATTGATTTTTATTTTATCTCAACACTTATCATATTCTTTCTTCTTCTTCATCTTCATCTTCAAGAAAAAAGCTTGATGCCATCAATGGCAACTTGAGCTAAAGTGAGAGAAATCCAATTCTAAAGTGAACCCACCTCCTATTTCTTCACCCTCTACCTCTTGCCAAGTTGTTTTGGGTGTTTTCTTCACAAGTTTCACAACTTTGTGAAGTCGGAGCTTGAACTTGTGATGCCTCGACGTAGATCGTCTTTGACACGAAGCCGACGACCTAGCTCGCCCGTTTCTCCGATGAAGCCGACGAATGAGTTCGGGATTCATGATGGACAGCGAGAAGACACCCACATGGAGCTAAGGAAGTGGATAACCGGATCTACAAAGGTTTTAGCTCTCTTCCTTTAGTTAAAGTGTTAACTAGATTCGTATTTCGCCTAGAAATCTAGCCGACGATCCGTATTAGGGTTTCTCGGCACCCATAAAATTTTAAATTGGCATGATCGATGCCTTGTGAGACCTCTATAGTGTGCCCAGGAACCCTACAGTGGTATCAGAGCCTAGCTAGAGCCTTAGACGAAGTCTAGACGGAGTTTGAAGTCCGAACGAACCGAAACCCTAACTCACAAAATGCTCTCTGTACATTTTCTAAAATCTGGGATTTTTCTAAATTAAAAATGCCTAAAAAATTCAGCAGGAAGATCTAAGAATTATGGTGAAACACGAGATCATGATTCATCTAAATAGCCGCGGAAACGCGGCAGAAGCATGGCTTCTGCCGCGGTTCCGCCGCCTACTGTTCACATTGCGCAATATTGTTTACACAGTAATTCTTCTTTTCTGGTGCTGAGTTTTATGGGAATTTTTAAAATTTATTCAAGAGTTGCATTTTCTGGGGTGTTTTGGAGCTTCGTAGTTTCGATCGGATTATCAAATTTCATCTTTGTGTATTTCCGGATAATTTTTAGAATATGTTAAAAAGTTCGACCGGATATAAATACCCAATTTTTCCCCTGTCGGGAAATTTCCAAGTGTTGGATTTTTCCGTAGTTTAACGACGTTCTAAGTAGTGCAAGTAACGCGATGGACCCTCTAGAAGACAACAAACCTTAACTCGATTATGTGACCGTCTTGAACTGCCCTTTGAACCTTCGGGTTTGGGGCAGTACGGCGTGCCACATGTGAGACGTTGGCTTGACCCTTCTACGGCTGGACCGTTGGTACTAAGGCACGAACTGAATGTTGTTAGACTTATTTCATGTGTTGAGCTGTATCGGGAAAACTTGGGTATTCGAATGTTCGATCGGAAAGTTTAACATTTTCTGTTTATCTGGAATGTGATACAATAATCGGAATTCACAAACAGTTATGAGATAACTGAAAGAATGTTATAAATCTAGCGGTTTAGTTTCACTTGATATTGAAAAGTGTTTTCGATAATGAGACTAAAATGCGGGGTTTATAACTGTTTGGCATGTGATGTCTAAGTATTTCATTTGATTAGGCATGTGATGTCTAAAGAAGTTGCGGATTCCAATTGTTGTAGTTTTACACTTTCTTTTCTGTGACCATAAGTGTAATATGTGATATCGCCGGTTTCGTTGCTATATGTCAATGATAATTGGGATGCGCATATTTACTTACGTTGATGACATGTGATGTTATGTGTTGCTGGATATGTTATATTGGATCGTCGTGTTCGAATAGCCCGGGGGTTTTTATGTAAGATGAGTGTTTTTCATTTTCATTCATGTAAAAACTTGTATGTGATATTCTTTTATTTGGGGCACTTCCAGGTTGCGGAAGTTGTCACCCTTTGTATATTATTTACTTTTCTGCACTAGGACAGACACAAGGAGGGGAGCACAAGTAACCGGGTTCTAGGGTCCAGTGGGAGACCATCTCGAGGAGTCGAGTCCGGGTCTCCTAACCCTAGAATTTGTAGGGTTCCTAAGCACACTAGTGAGGTCTCACAAGCCATCGACCATGGCAATTTCAAAAATTCTAGGTGCCGAGAGACCCGACTACGGATCGTTTGCTAGAAAACTAGGCGAAAAGTAAACTAGTTAACAATTAACTAAGGGATACGGATATACAACCTTTGTAGATCCGTTTGTCCACCTCCATAGCTCCATGAAGAAGTCATCTCCGCTGAACAAATCCGAAATCCGGGCTCTTGCGTCGGCTTCATCGGAGAAGAAGCGGGCTAGGTCATCGACGACGTGCCGAAGATGATCTACGTCGAGGCATCGCTAAATCAAGCTCCGACTTCACCAAGTCAAGAAACTTGTGAAGTAAACACACTCTACTACTTGGCAAGAGGTAGAGGATGAAGAAATAGGAGTTGGGTTCACTTTAGAATTGGATTTCTCACTCATCTTCATCAATCACCATTGATGAAGTGGAGGTTTCTTCATGGAAGAAGATGAAGAAGAAGATGAAAGAAATTATGATAAGTTATTTAAAAATGAAAAGAATATCCAAACTTATCATAATCCTAACTATGGTTATGTGTAGAGAATTGACCATGGTTAAATCATTGGTTAGGGTTAAGGATGAGATAAGAATGGTGGTCAAGGTCAAAGCTTCATGAAGCTTCAACTAAACAACAAATTAAGCCACCATTCTTTTCTCTTTTCCATTTATTTTCCAAAATATATAAACAAATAAATAAATGAATAAATAAGTAATGGAAAATAAAACCCTAATTATATGTTTAACCATGGTTTAATTCTTTATACTTAACCAAGTAAACATGCATCATCAAACATGATACAATCATGTGTACAAAAGTATATCACATATACAATGTGCACAAACCGAGTGAGAAAATCCATTTAAAGTGAACCAATACTAGTTAATGCAAAGTAATATATCAAATATATAATTATGCATTAAATCATTAAATCAACACTTGATTCAATGATCCGGTCATGTCGCACATAACCGACTGGTATCATCAGTAACAACTTATCGAATCAACACTTGATCCGATAACCCGGCTATATCGCATATAACCGATCAATGTCACATCGCGAGATTCGAATACAGTATCACAAACTCGTATTATTCTCGGTCCCGCACATATCTCATATGCGCTCCTATTTCGTTTCGCTTGAGCCAGGAAACCTCTGTGTAGGACTCTAAAGACTCGTCAATACGCCGGCAGCAGATGATGATCATATCAAGCATCCACAAGCCGCAAGCGGTCTGCCAAACGTAACGGCCACCCGGGTATTGAGCGATCTGAAGATCGACGAGCAAGCCCGCTCACACTCCAGTGAATCCAACCAGTAACACTACCGTACAGTCCGGTCTGATCGTCTGATATGTCGCATATCTTTCCTAGGGGTGGTAAACGTCAGACCCCAATAGCTCGATAAGTCGTGTCGATATGAGGCTCATAACGGGTCGAGAAACTACTGGTAACACTTACCAGCAATTCTCTGATCAGCCCTGGCCAGGGACTTCCTGTTATAGCAATCGAACACAGTGCAACATTAACTCCCTATACCGGGAGAGACGAATCCCCTCCTATCGCTCATTGCCTCCATGTGACTCGGGACTGTACCCAAAAACCACCGTTTTGCATGCCCTCTTGGACGTGGTAAGATGGAAATCAAAGCACAGTGGGAACCACACAAGACTCTATGACGATCTCGGGTCAACAGACTACTCTGTACTAGTGTCACCAGAGAACTGCCATCTGACGTGAGGTATAATACCATCTGGGAGTTCTCGGCGAGTCCGTCCAGTGTACCCAGTCTCTACTGAGCACCCGTATATCATCTCCGATGTCAAACACCAATGGATATGGGATCATCCATCGCCCATCTGTATGGGTCGAGAAGCTACACGCTAGTCTACTCTGGTATATCGATGCCCCGTCTCGATACACCCACGACTAGGGACTTTGAAGGATGTACTTATGGACTACCATGTCCCCACTAGTATGATCCGCATCACAGTCCAGGTAGTCAAGTACACATCCTAATGGCTTTACCAACATGTAATAGAGAGACAATCTGTATACACATTTAGGTAAAGAGCAACCAGATAGCATACTATCATGTCGAGCAAGAAAGTCCTCCCTATATATGTCCCAGCATCCACTACAATATACATCCTATGTACAGTAATGGCCTCTAGGGCATACATATAACTAACAATCTCCCACTTGCACTAGGGCCATCTGATAGCAGTGGTTGTAGTATCTCATACTCAACCATCCCATAAAAGTCTCTCTCTGGGAACAGGCCTTTGTGAGTGGATCCGCTGTGTTGTCCTCTGAGTCTACTCTCCTAACCTCGATCACCCTGGAGGTCAACCATCTCCATGATCAGGTGATACTGCCTTAGAATATGTCTGGATCACTGATGGGACGGACGTTCCTTGGCATAAGCCACAACTCCATTGTCTCACAATGGTTGGAACGTAGTTCATCTCATGAACCAATATACACCCAGACTGCCTCTTTGGTAGCATCTTAAGTAGCGATGTATCGTGCCTTTATCGTCTAGTATGTCACGGTATCTAGCTTGGAACTCTTCCACCATACCGTCCCTTTACTGAGGGTAAAGACAATGCATGTGACTGACATTCAGTCGTCTTTATCACCCTGGAACCCTTCCAGTGATTCTCCCCAGGATCGATTGATACCATCTCATCTTCATCAATTAGTGAGAATCCTAACATCCATTTAGATCTATCTCATAGATCCAAAATCCAGGAGTTAGTAGGTATCATTATGATCCTATATGGAGAATCATTGTGATAAACGGAGATTGACCAAGCGTAGCATAGGAAACTCCTTCCCTATCAAGAGTATGTCATCCACGTACTCTACGAGGATCGTCACCATACTCCCTACTACTTTTTTGTATATACAAGGTTCATCTACCATTTTGATGATGTCAAGTTCTTTGACTAATCCATCAAAACAGATGTTCCAACTCCGCGATGCCTGCTTTATCCTATAAAGCATCTTGCACACGTTTCCGCTGCTCCCACTATCTACGAAGCCCTCTGGCTGTGTACTTATAGACACTCTCTTCTAAATCATCATTTAGAAAAGCAGTCAAGACACCCAACCACCAGATATCGCAGTCATGGTATGTAGCCGTGGCAAGTAGGATCTGGATGGACTTAAGCATAGCCACTTGAAAAGGTTTCATCATTATCCACGCCTGGTCGATGACGAAAAGCTTTAACAAGTCTAGCTTTGAAAGTCTCAACTTTTCCATCTACACTAAGTAATCTTCTCAAGATATACTTGCTCCTGATGGGGATTTAACCCTTCAGATATAGCAACCAAAGTCCATACTTTGTTGGTGTATAAGGATTCCATCTCAGATCGCTAAGCATCCAGCCATTCTTACAGAGTCTTACTCCTGATGGCCAGTTCGAAACTAGTTGGGTCATCATCTCATGATGTAATCCTCGCTCCCACTGTCATCGAGAAACCGAAGTATCTCTCAGGTGGGTGAGGAACCGTACTAGGTCGGCGGAGAGGCTGAGGTTCGTTGGCATCTACTGAATCCTTTGGTTGTACCAAATCATCTGCTGTATTTTGTATAGCTGGAACCTTTCCAGTTGTACATCACAGATTTTGCCTCGAGTTTGTCCGGATTTTGCTTTTCAGACATAGGCTGGACAACCCCAAATCTCAACTAACTTGAGAGATGGGCTCTTCCCTTATCATATCAAATATGAAGTGGTAGGCAACTGATTTGATTCGAACCTTATTCAATAGGTATGCATCTTCTCAAGTGCATAACACCCAAAAGGAAATAGGTAACTCAGTAGTACTCATCATAGAGTACACCATATCATATAGGGTGTGATTGCTCCGTCCTGATATACCATCGTGCTATGGTGTATACAGAGGAGTAATGCTGAGAGAGAATCTCATTCTCCTTTAGAATAATCGAGGATTTCCGTGCTCAAGTATTCTCCTCCTTGATCTCATCAAAGGACATAATACTTATACCCGTATTTTGGTTCTCTACTTCTAACTTATATTCCGTGAATATCTCAAAAGGTTCGGACTTGTGTTTCAACAGGAACATAGGTCTGAATCTCGAAAGATCATCAGAGAATGTAATGAAGTACAAAGAACCGGTCTTGGCATGTGTAGACAGGGGACCTACATACATCAACATGTATCATCCCAAGAGTTCACTAACTCTTTCTCTGTTTCCAGTAAACGGAGCTATGGTCATCTTATCTTTGTGACATGACTGGCGAGTTTCATAAGATGTAAATTCAAACTGATTTAAATATGCATCTATATGTAACTCTAGCCAGTCGGGTCGCATTGATCTGACCTAGTCTACAATACCTCAAGAAGGATTCGTTCATTTCTGAACTTTTCCTCTTGTGTGTGTTCCATATACTAAGAACTGTAGTTTGATTTAGAACATCAACGCTTTTAGATAACGTGCCTGAACCGATCAACTTTTGATATAGGAAATGTTCAAAACATTATCCAACAATACAAAATTATATCCTTTCTTTACTAATAAAGAGAGAGATATGATTTTGTATATCAGGTTCGGTATCTAATAACATTCGTTCAGAATCAATGTATTGGTAATACAGGGTGACAGTGACCGACAGACTTGGCTGCAACTCTTGCCCCGTTTTCTGCCTCATGAAACTTATCACCCGTTCTCAGTTCTCTACCTATCTGTAGCCCTATGTAACAGATTACATATCTGGGATCCTGATCTGGTATCACATACCCAGGACGTAAAGGATACTGAGAAACAGTTCTATATAATGAACACACCCGAAGATGATGCATCAGCATGCACTCTCTTCGTTTGGGCGGCACGGGAAATCTGGTATTCCCCAATTTCCTGCTCTGTCTTATAACAATTATAAGTTGGAGCGGCACCAACGTTCCCCAGCTCAGTATAACAAGCGGGTTCGGTCAAATATCCGTATTATTATCTTGATTAAGGCGTGATATGGTCTCTACCTGGAGAGAGAGAGAAGAAAACACTCAGCGTGCGCTCTTGCAAGAATAGATTGGTTATTATTTTATCTAATCAGGATGGCTCCCACTGCTTTTTATCAAATCTTCCTTCAAACCCTAAAAGGAAAGACTAGCCGGGATTAATTACACACTACAAGTTCGCC
This sequence comes from Agapanthus africanus, assembly GCA_030015575.1. Taxonomy (NCBI): domain Eukaryota; kingdom Viridiplantae; phylum Streptophyta; class Magnoliopsida; order Asparagales; family Amaryllidaceae; genus Agapanthus; species Agapanthus africanus. The sequence continues at coordinate 237,373,142 of CM057344.1, read as the reverse complement.
AATCTTTCAGCCAGGCCAGTGTCGGTACTTTGAGGGAGGTCCCCCGTGCTTTCGCACGAACCTAATTAATGTAAACCTCGTTTTCCCAGAGGCGTAACCTCGTTAACACCTTTCTAGACACCTACTTGATCGGCTAATTGTAATGTATAAAACTCTCCCAGGAGTAACTCTTACTCGCAGCGGGTATCGGGATTCAACTATCTCATAGAAGGTATGCAATCTCATTGCAAATTTCAACACTTGAAATTCCCGATAATATTTTGCCCCTAACGTGCTATGACCTTGACGAAAGCCAACAAACCATAGCCCGCTAGTCAAGTTCAACCCGTACATTTCTTGATCGAATTAAACCCACCCGCACGACCCTTGACGAAAGCCAACAAAGCCGCACGACTACCCTAATCCAATCGCATCGTATGCTGACAGATAAGCAGCATATAGCTACCGCACACTGCACCTTGACGAAAGCCAACAAATGCAGCACGAATACTATATACAACTTATCTGAAATGACGGAGGGCTACGACAGGTTTTTCTGAAAACCTATTGCGTAATGAACTTGATATCGTTGTAGAATCAAATGATTTTAAAATGGAGTGTTTTTGAGGCTTTTCTAGTTTTGCTAAAGGAGTCACTCCCGGTGAAGGGATCGTCGGTCCTTTCCTCGTCGAATGAGGTGCGGGATATATCATATATATCACTGTGCAAAGCAAAAACTCTTAAAAGCAATCAAAAGACAAACCGAGTGTGTAGCATCTGCCAGTTATTGCTAAAGGAGTCACTCCCGGTGAAAGGATCTCGGTCCTTTCCTCATCGAATAAGGTGCAGGATATATCACATATACCGCTGTGCAAAGCAAGAACTGTAGCTACCTGTTTTATTTTGAAATTCGATTCTACAACATCTTAGGTTTCTTTTATTTCATTTATCACATTAATGAAGTCCCATCATTTAAGTACCTAAACATCACAGATAAATATGACGTACACTTATGCCATCCGCATTCGCCTCGATGTCCCCTCATGCACCGTTAGGTTAGGTAACTAACGGCAGAGCAGGGCAGGGCTAGCGCGGGTGTAAAACATAAGTAACGTCTATATAATATATCATATATACTATATATAATATCTATCACAGAACATCTCATGATCACATCACAGATATCGCAGCAGAAGAATATCATATGAAATATTGGATATACTAGGACGTCCGTGTTTTCAATACGAGCCAGTATAAAACACGGATTCCACGGTCGTGATGAATAGCCAAACCCACACCCCTAGACCCCTACGAGAGCGGCAAGTAACCCTACCAATTCTAGAGTTAGGAGACCCGGACCCGACTCCTCGAGTTGGTCTCCCACTGGACTCCAGAACCCGGTTACTTGTGCCCTCCTCCTTGGGTCTATCCTAGTGCGGAAAAGTAAATAATATACAAATGGTGACAACTTCCGCAACCTGGAAGCGCCCCAATAAAAGAATATTACATACAAGTTTTTTACATGAATGAAAATGAAAAACACTCATCTCACATAAAAAACCCCGGCTATTCAAACACGACGATCCAATATAACATATCCAGCAACACATAACATCACATGTCATCAACGTAAGTAAATATGCGCATCCCAATTGTCGTTGACATATAGCAACGAAACCGGCGATATCACATATTACACTTACGGTCACAGAAAAGAAAGTGTAAAACTACAACAGTTGGAATCCGCAACCTCCTCAGACATCGCATGCCTGACCAAATGAATACCTTAGACATCGCATGCCTAACAGTTATAAACCCCGCATTTTAGTCTCATTATCGAAAACACTTTTCAATATCAAGTCGGGCAATTCAACAAGATTCCCGACAGTCTGATCGAATACTCGTCGCAAACTTTAGTAGGCGGCCGCACCCCCGATACCGTCGACGAAGTGCACCAAGGCGGAACACCGCTGCCGCGAGCACCCGGACGGATGCTTTCGGCAACGGGGTTCTCCTACAGTCACTTGGTCGGGGCTATGGAGTGAGGCTGTCTATTAAGTTTACCCGGCGAGTATCCGCGTACGCTACGTGATTGCGACGGACTTTTGATCACATCAAAATTCCGTGGCAACCGATCAAGTGAGACTAAACTGCTATGTTTATAACATTCATTTAGTTATCTCATAACTACTTGTGAATTCCAATTATTGTATCCCATTCCAGATAAATAGAAAATGTTAAACTTTCGGATTGAACATTCGAACACCTAAGTTTTCCCGATACAGATTAACACATGAAACAAGTCTAGCAACATTCAGTTCGTGCCTCAGTACCAACGGTCCAGCCGTAGAAGGGTCAAGCCAACGCCTCACATGTGGCACGCCGTACTGCCCCAAACCCGAAGGTTCAAAGGGCAGTTCAAGACGGTCACATAATCGAGTTAAGGTTTGTTGTCTTCTAGAGGGACCATCGCGTTACTTGCACTACTTAGAACGTCGTTAAACTACGGAAAAATCCAACACTTGGAAATTTCCCGACAGGGGAAAAATTGGGTATTTATATCCGGTCGAACTTTTTAACATATTCTAAAAATTTATCCGGAAAGCCACATAGACAAAATTTGATACTCCGATCGAAACACCGAATCCCCAAAACAATCCCAGAAAATTCAACTCTTGAATAAATATTAAAAATTCCCAGAAAACCCAGCATATTAAAATAGGAATTACTGTGCAACAACTGAAAAGTGACGTCATCACCTAGCCGTGGAACCGCCGCAGAAGCTGGGCTTCTGCCGCGGTTCCGCGCTCTGTTGGATGAATTATTCGCCTGAGTTTGCACAGTAATTCTTATAATTATTTATTGAATTTTTTTAGGCATTTTTAATACACAAAAATCCGCATTTTCGGAAAAAGTACAGAGAGCAAGTTTGTGATCGGGTTTCGGGTTCGTTCGGACTTCAAATTCCGTCTGGACTTCGCCTAAGGCTCTAGCTAGGCTCTGATACCACTGTAAGGTTCCTAGGCACACTAGTGAGGTCTCACAAGCCATCGACCATGGCAATTTCAAAAATTCTAGATGCCGAGAGACCCGACTACGGATCGTTTGCTAGAAAACTAGGCGAAAAGTAAACTAGTTAACAATTAACTAAGGGATACGGATATACAACCTTTGTAGATCCATTTATCCACCTCCATAGCTCCATGAAGAAGTCATCTCCGCTGAACAAATCCGAAATCTGGGCTCTTGCGTCGGCTTCATCGGAGAAGAAGCGGGCTAGGTCATCGACGACGTGCCGAAGATGATCTACGTCGAGGCATCGCTAAATCAAGCTCCGACTTCACCAAGTCAAGAAACTTGTGAAGTAAACACACTCTACTACTTGGCAAGAGGTAGAGGATGAAGAAATAGGAGTTGGGTTCACTTTAGAATTGGATTTCTCACTCATCTTCATCAATCACCATTGATGAAGTGGAGGTTTCTTCATGGAAGAAGATGAAGAAAAAGATGAAAGAAATTATGATAAGTTATTTAAAAATGAAAAGAATATCCAAACTTATCATAATCCTAACTATGGTTATGTGTAGAGAATTGACCATGGTTAAATCATTGGTTAGGGTTAAGGATGAGATAAGAATGGTGGTCAAGGTCAAAGCTTCATGAAGCTTCAACTAAACAACAAATTAAGCCACCATTCTTTTCTCTTTTCCATTTATTTTCCAAAATATATAAACAAATAAATAAATGAATAAATAAGTAATGGAAAATAAAACCCTAATTATATGTTTAACCATGGTTTAATTCTTTATACTTAACCAAGTAAACATGCATCATCAAACATGATACAATCATATGTACAAAAGTATATCACATATACAATGTGCACAAACCGAGTGAGAAAATCCATTTAAAGTGAACCAATACTAGTTAATGCAAAGTAATATATCAAATATATAATTATGCATTAAATCATTAAATCAACACTTGATTCAATGATCCAGTCATGTCGCACATAACCGACTGGTATCATCAGTAACAACTTATCGAATCAACACTTGATCCGATAACCCGGCTATATCGCATATAACCGATCAATGTCACATCTCGAGAATCGAATACAGTATTACATACTCGTATTATTCTCGGTCCCGCACATATCTCATATGCGCTCCTATTTCGTTTCGCTTGAGCCAGGAAACCTCTGTGTAGGACTCTAAAGACTCGTCAATACGCCGGCAGCAGATGATGATCATATCAAGCATCCACAAGCCGCAAGCGGTCTGCCAAACGTAACGGCCACCCGGGTATTGAGCGATCTGAAGATCGACGAGCAAGCCCGCTCACACTCCAGTGAATCCAACCAGTAACACTACCGTACAGTCCGGTCTGATCGTCTGATATGTCGCATATCTTGCCTAGGGGTGGTAAACGTCAGACCCCAATAGCTCGATAAGTCGTGTCGATATGAGGCTCATAACGGGTCGAGAAACTACTGGTAACACTTACCAGCAATTCTCTGATCAGCCCTGGCCAGGGACTTCCTGTTATAGCCAATCGAACACAGTGCAACATCAACTCCCTATACCGGGAGAGACGAATCCCCTCCTATCGCTCATTGCCTCCATGTGACTCGGGACTGTACCCAAAAACCACCGTTTTGCACGCCCTCTTGGATGTGGTAAGATGGAAATCAAAACACAGTGGGAACCACACAAGACTCTATGACGATCTCGGGTCAACAGACTACTCTGTACCAGTGTCACCAGAGAACTGCCATCTGACGTGAGGTATAATACCATCTGGGAGTTCTCGGCGAGTCCGTCCAGTGTACCCAGTCTCTACTGAGCACCCGTATATCATCTCCGATGTCAAACACCAATGGATATGGGATCATCCATCGCCTATCTGTATCGGTCGAGAAGCTACACGCTAGTCTACTCTGGTATATCGATGCCCCGTCTCGATACACCCACGACTAGGGACTTTGAAGGATGTACTTATGGACTACCATGTCCCCACTAGTATGATCCGCATCACAGTCCAGGTAGTCAAGCACACATCTTAAGGGCTTTACCAACATGGAATAGAGAGACAATCTGTATACACATTTAGGTAAAGAGCAACCAGATAGCATACTATCATGTCGAGCAAGAAAGTCCTCCCTATATATGTCCCCAGCATCCACTACAATATACATCCTATGTACAGTAATGGCCTCTAGGGCATACATATAACTAACAGAATTGGTAGGGTTGCTTGCCGCTCTCGTAGGGGTCTAGGGGTGTGGGATTGGCTATTCATCACGACCGTGGAATCCGTGTTTTATACTGGCTCGTATTGAAAACACGGACGTCCTAGTATATCCAATATTTCATATGTTTCTTCTGCTGCGATATCTGTGATGTGATCATGTGATGTTCTGTGATGGATATAGTATATAGTATATATGATATATTATATAGACGTTACTTATGTTTTACACCCGTACTAGCCCTGCCCCGCTCTGCCGTTAGTTACCTAACCTAACGGTGCACGAGGGGACACCGAGGCAAATGTGGATGGCATAAGTGTACGTCGTATTTATCTGTGATGTTTAGGTATTTAAATGATGGGACTTCATTAATGAGATTAATGAAAGAAAAGAAACCTAAGATGTTGTAGAATCAGATTTTAAACAAAACAGGTAGCTACAGTTCTTGCTTTGCATAGCGGTATATATGATATATCCTGCACCTTATTCGATGAGGAAAGGACCGAGATCCCTTCACCGGGAGTGACTCCTTTAGCAATAACTGGCAGATGCTGCACACTCGGTTTGTTTTTGATAGCTTCTATAGTTTCTGCTTTGCACAGTGATATACATGATATATCCCGCACCTCATTCGACGAGGAAAGGGCCGACGATCCCTTCACCGGGAGTGACCCCTTTAGCAAAACTAGAAAAGCCTCAAAATCATTCCATTTCAAAAACTTCATTTGATTCTACAACGATATCAAGTTCATTACGCAATAGGTTTTCAGAAAAACCTGACGTAGCCCTCCGTCATTTCAGATAAGTACTAGTTAGTATTCGTGCTACGTTTGTTGACTATGTTAAGGCGTAGTGTGCGGTAGCTAATTAGTGCTTATCTGTATAAGCATATGATGCGATTGGATTAGGGTAGTCGTGCGACTTTATTGACTATGTTAAGGGTCGTGCGGGTGGGTTTAATTCAATCGAGAAATGACGGGTTGAACTTGACTAGCACTTATGATTTGTTGACTATGTTAAGGTCATATAGCTGCTAGGGGCAAAATATTATCGGGAATTTCAAGTGTTGAAATTTGCAATGAGATTGCATACCTTCTATGAGATAGTTGGATCCCGATACCCACTGCGAGTAAGAGTTACTCCTGGGAGAGTTTTACACATTGCAATTAGCCGATCAAGTAGGTGTCTGGAAAGGTGTTAACGAGGTTACGCCTCTGGGAAAACGAGGTTTACAGTAATTAGGTTCGTGCGAAAGCACGGGGGACCTCCCTCAAAGTACCGACACTGGCCTGGCTGAAAGATTGGCGAACTTATAGTGTGTAATTAATCCCGGCTAGTCTTTCCTTTTAGGGTTTGAAGGATGATTTGATAAAAACAGTGGGAGCCATCCTGATTAGATAAGATAATAACCAATCTGATCTTGCACGAGCTTACGCTAAAGTGTTTTCTTCTCTCTCTCTCCAGGTAGCGACCATTTCATGCCTTAATAAAGATAATAATATGGATGTATTGACCGAACCCGCATGTTATACTGTGCTGGGGAACGTTGGTTCCATTCTTTCTTATAAGAGTTATAGGAATGAAAAGGATATAGGGGAATACCAGGATTCCCATGCCACCCGAATGAAGAAAGTACATGTTGATGCATTTTCTTCGGGTGTGTTCGTTACTGAGAACTGTTTCTCTATTTGCTCTACGTCCTGGGTATTGAATACCGGGTCAGGATCCCATATATGTAATCAGTTACATGGGCTTAGGAAAGGTAGAGAACTTGGAGAAGGTGATAAAGACATTAGAGTTGGAAATGGTGCAATTGTTGCAGCTAAGACTGTCGGGGAATATCACCTTGTATTACCAACTGGTAATACATTGGTTCTGAACGAATGCTATTACATGCCGAACCTGATATGCAACATTATATCGGTCTCTTTGCTAAGTAAAGAAGGATATAATTTTGTATTACAGGACAATGTTATGAACATTTTCCATAACCAAAAGTTGGTTGGATCAGGCACGTTGTGCAATGGCATTTATGTTCTAAACCAATCAACAGTTCTGAGCATAACAAACACACACAAGAGGAAGAGTTCAGAACTGAACGATTCTTTCTTGTGGCATTGTAGACTAGGTCACATAAATGCGACACGACTGGCTAAGTTGCATAAAGATGGATATTTGAAACCTTTCGAATTTTCATCTTATGACACTTGCCAGTCATGTCTCAAAGGCAAGATGACCAAAACTCCGTTTACGGGACACGGAGAAAGAGTTACCGAACTCTTGGGACTGATACATAGTGATGTATGCGGTCCCATGTCTACACATGCCACGGATGGTTCTTCATACTTCATTACATTCACTGACGATCTCTCTAGGTTCGGGTATGTGTTCCTGATGAAACACAAATTAGAAGCTTTTGAGAAATTTAGGGAATATAAACAAGAAGTTGAGAACCAAACCGGAAAAAGTATTAAAATCCTTCGATCTGATCGAGGAGGTGAATACTTGAGCAATGAATTCCTGGACTTCCTAAAAGAGAATGGGATTCTCTCTCAGCTGACTCCTCCATATACACCACAGCACAACGGTGTATCAGAACGGAGGAACCGCACCCTATTAGATATGGTGCGCTCTATGATGAGCACAGCTGAGTTACCTATTTCCTTCCGGGGATATGCGCTGGAGACAGCTGCATACCTATTGAATCAAGTTCCATCTAAATCTGTACCTACCACACCATATGAGATATGGAGTGGGAAGAGACCATATTTTAAACGAGTTAAAATATGGGGTTGTCCGGCTTATGTCAAAAGGCAAAATCCAGACAAACTCGAGGCACGGTCAGTTCTCTGCAAGTTTGTAGGATATCCTAAGAATTCACAAGGATATTTTTTCTACCATGCTGAAGAACAAAAGGTGTTTGTTTCTCAATATGCCACCTTTTTAGAAAAGGAATTTCATGAAAAAGAAATTAGTGGCGAAATGGTAGAGCTGGAAGAAGTTCCAGATACACAAACCGTAACTGAAGATTTAGTGGAACCAGAAGATTCAGTAGCTCCCAATGAACCTCAGCCTCTCCGCCGATCTAGTAGGGTTCCTCGCCAACCTGAGAGATACTACGGTTTTCTCATGGATGGTGGGAGCGAGGATTGCATCATGGAGGATGATGACCCAACTAGCTTCGAGCAGGCCATCACGAGTGGGGACTCAGTGAAATGGCTGGATGCTATGCGGTCCGAGATGGAATCCATGTACACCAACAAAGTATGGACTTTGGAAGTTGCTCCTGAAGGGGTAAAACCCATTGGGAGCAAATGGATCTTCAAGAAAAAACTTGGTGTAGATGGGAAAGTGGAGACTTTCAAAGCTAGACTTGTAGCAAAGGGTTTTCGTCAAAGACCAGGTGTGGACTATGACGAGACCTTTTCTCCAGTGGCTATGCTTAAATCCATCCGGATCATGCTTGCCATCGCTGCATATCATGATTACGAAATCTGGCAAATAGATGTTAAGACCGCCTTTCTAAATGGTGATTTAGAAGAGTGCGTGTACATGACTCAGCCAGAGGGCTTCGTAGATAGTGGGAACAGCGGGAAGGTATGCAAGCTGCTTAAATCCATTTATGGATTAAAGCAAGCATCGCGGAGTTGGAACATCTGCTTTGACGTCGTTATCAAAGAGTTTGATTTCGTCAAAAATCCAGATGAACCTTGTATCTACAAGAAGGTGGCAGAGAGTAAGGTTGTCTTCCTCGTATTGTACGTGGACGACATACTCTTGATAGAAATGATATTCCTATGCTGCAATCGGTCAAGCTCTTCTTATCACAAAGATTCTCAATGAAAGATCTTGGTGATGCCTCCTACATATTGGGAATTAGGATCTATAGAGATAGATCCAAAAGGATTTTGGGATTGTCCCAATCCAGGTACATTGACACCATACTAAAGAGGTTTAGTATGGAAGAGTCCAAGCGTGGGAACTTGCCCACGATCTCTGGAGTCACTCTCTCCAAAGAGATGTCTCCCAAGACTGATTTGGAGAGAGCTCGCATGCAAGGGATACCCTATGCTTCGGCAGTAGGCTCTATCATGTATGCGATGCTATGTACCAGACCCGATGTAGCATACCCACTAAGTGTAGTGAGCAGGTATCAAGCTGATCCTGGAGAGAGTCACTGGACAGCTGTGAAGAGCATTCTCAAGTACTTGCGAAGGACTAGAGATATGTTCTTGGTGTATGGTAACGGAGAGCTCCAAGTGGAGTCCTTTACCGATTCGAGCTTCCAGAGTGATAAGGACGACTCTAAGTCGCAGTCGGGCTTTGTCTTTACCCATTACGGAGGGGCGGTTAGCTGGAAGAGTTCCAAGCAGGAATCCGTGGCAGACTCGACGATGGAGGCTGAATACATCGCTGCCAACGATGCTGCCAAAGAGGCTGTCTGGATCAAGAAGTTCATTACTGAACTTGGAGTGGTTCCATCCATTGAGCATCCAATACCTTTGTATTGCGATAACAATGGAGCGGTGGCTTTGGCTAAGGAACCCAGGTCCCATCAGCGATCCAGGCATATTCTGAGACGGTATCACCTGAACCGGGAGATAGTTGATCGCCGGACACGAAGAACAACACGGCGGATCCACTCACGAAGGCCATTCCCCAGATACAGATTGAGAGACTCTTCGGGATGCTCGGTATGCGATACTACAGCAGTTGGCCTTAGTGCAAGTGGGAGATTGTTAGTTGTATGTATGCCCTAGAGGCCAGTATTGTACTGATGATGTATATTATATTGGATGCTTGGACATATATAGAGATGACTTTCTTGCTCGATATGATAGTATGCTATCTGGTTGCTCTTTATCTTAACATGTACACTAGTCTCTTTAAACTGTCTTATGGTTACATGTTGGTAAAGCCCTTAGGATGTGTACTTGACTACCTGGACTATGATGCAGATCATACTAGTGGGGATATGGTAGTCCATAAGTACATCCTTCAAGGTCCCTAGTCGTGGGTGTATCGAGACGGGGCATCGATATACCAGAGTAGACTAGCGTATACGCTTCTCGACCAATGAGATGGGTGTTCAACACAGAATACTGCATTTTATACCGCCCATTCTTACGCTCGGTTGTTTATAGGTAGGTGCTTTTAATCCGTGTTTGTTACATATTTGCAGGATACAGGTTCTCGGTTCTAAAACGGTGAAATTCATGGAAAACACGACAAAATCCGGGTTCCTGCCAACCACTGAGAAAACACGGTCTCCGCTCGTCATCCGTATGTTGCCAGATACCAGTTTAGGAAGACAAAATGTCAAATCAATGTCACCTTCATGCACAAGGCTCAATGGCAACAACAAGTTCCAAGAAATCTACGCGGAGCTCGAGGCAATCATGAAAAAAGCATCCACAAAAGTCCACCTTTCCTCAACAGAAATTCTGGAAGAAATGTGGAGGTATTTTCAGAAAACACATATGCCACACTGAAGGACACACGGAACCAGGGAAAGCCACCAAGTACGATGCCCTGACTCCATCATAGGGCCGCGGATCCGCGGCCAATAGGGGGTATTGGCGGCGGATCCGCGGCCATGTGGGGTCCTCACTTTGTCGTGTTTTGGGGGTATTTTGGGGACTTCATATAGTGGCAGATTCTTGCCCTAGATCTTCAACCCTCTGCCTATAAATACAGCAGATCTGAGCCAAGCCAAAGGTTCATTCTTTTGTTCCTCTTTTTGTTAGGATTTAGACTTTTTCTTCTTCTTCTTCATTCTTTTTCCATGAAAATTGTAGTGAGAGCTTTTTGAGTGGGAGATCAATGAAGATGAGGGCCTTTTGTATCATTCTCTTTTGTTTCTTCTTCCCCTTGAGATTCTTGCTTTCTCTTGATCATTCAACCTCTTCATTGAGCTTGAATGGTTAAGGGTTAATTATTGATCTCAAGGGTCGTATTTTCTTATGGAATTAGCGCTTCATTTCACATGCGTTCTCTACCCTTCTCTTGATCTTGCAACCTCTTGATTGAGCTTGCAAGTTTAAGGGTTGGCTATTGATCACATGCTTGTCTTGAGTTCTAGTTTCTTGTTCTTTTTATTTTCTTATTTATTACTTTCTTTTTGTTACCTTGCTTTACTTTCTTGCAATTTAATTCATGCACTTAATTACTTGTAATCTTTTCTTTTCTTTGTTCTTTTCTTTTGCTCTCTTTTGTTCATTTTGTGAATGTTGTAATTATTATTGTTAAGAAGAAATACGATATTATAAGTTAAAGATTTTCTTTTCTCTTTTCCTTTTCCCGTTATTTTCCATTGAACTCCGCCCAAACCATACGCAAGCGCTCCGTTAGGCACCCTACCCTGACAAGGTAAAGGTGATTCCTAACCGCGACCGGTTGCGTTCGGTTTGGCCGGAGGCGAAAGCAAGAGACAAGAACGGAAGGACAAGGGTAAATAAGCCGTATTCCACGAATACCGCGCTTAAATCCCCTAATCCACGTTGTTGCCGATTGCTTAGCTTCAATTGGTCAAGACTCGGCTCAAAGGTTTTGAGTACGAATTTCTTTAGCTTACAATTTCGTATCTTTTTCTTAACAACTTTATACTTGCAAATATTACACATAGGATAGTCTCGAACAAACTCATACAAATTCTTTATTGACTCGTCTAAAACAAGAAAGGACATACAACCATCTCCCTGTGGATCGACCCGTGCTCAACCGGCTAGCTGCATAGAGACACCGTCTTGATTGCGGTTAACTTTAAATCTAACAATCAAATGGCGCCGTTGCCGGGGAGACGGTAGCGTATTTTCTTTCTTGTTATTCGGGTTAAAATTCTTTTTGTATATATTTATAATAAAAAAAAATAAAAAAAATTATTCTTTTTGTTCTTTTTGGATAATTCTTGTGGGCAAGAGTGCAGATTTTTGCAAGTTTGCAAACTGTGATAGTGGGGAAGCAAAGTGTACGTTCAAAGTTAAGGTAATTACGAAGTACAGTGCCAAAGATCCGGGTAGTTTGACCCGCACAAGCGAACTTTTCAAGCTTACCGGATTTGATTCAACGGGGGTTTCCTAACCCAAAAACTTAACGGTACGTACTTTACTAACACCTTCTTCTCAAATCCGACGCATCCAATATACTATTCTTTGCAGGATTCTTTGCAAGTTCGCTAGCAAACGCCAAAATTGACTAACCCGTATTTGTTGCAGCGCCGCGCTTAAAATAAAAAAAAACGATTGTTTGATTCTTTATAGAATTTTTTTGAATTGCGCATTGCATACATTAATACGGACTTAAGGGCAAGCGAACCCCACAATATACGGTAAAGGATTTCATCACCTTTTCCGTGGCCCACATATCACGAACTTGAGCATAACGTTTACCCGCAGAAATTTAAAAGAAACTAGACTTTAAGCCTTCAGGACTTCGCGCTCACTAGGAGAAGTTAACTATATTTAGAAGCTTGCTTAACGGTATATTGTTTACGGGGTGTCTAGGAAAGTGTTAACGGCGAAACCGCCAAAAGAGAAAGGGTTATTTAATTAAGGAACTTCGCGAAAGCGTTGGAAAACCTCCCCTTATCTCTGCACTTACCTGGCCTCGTGATCAGTGTATTTTTGAGCCTGTTTCTCGACACAGTTTTACTTCGACAATCAAGTTCTGGAGCAGGTCTAGTTGACCTAGGTTAACCCTAGAACGATTAGGTGTGTGGTATTTTTTGTGTCGTGATTATTTTTTGTCCATATTCTTTTTTGTGTATATTTCATTCTTTTGCTAACAACTAACTAAAAAAAAAAAAAAAAAAATCAAATTCTTTCCCCCTCCTTCTTCTCTACCTTTCTTCTTCTCTCTTCATATCATGGGTACCCCACCTCGCAAAACTCTTGCCGAACTTTGGTACCCACAACCAGACATTACTTCATACGGTTCTTGTTTTGGTCGAACTTCAAACGATCCATCCATGCCAAAAATTTCATTGAGAGATCGGATAGACGCGTCTAGGACAAACAACTGGACCCCGCAATCCACTTCGTATCAACCGTTTCAAACATTCACCCCTTCTTGCGTTGATACACCTTTTGAAAATCCAGTTGTAACCCCAAGACCAATGTCTCTTGCTGAACATATCGAACAATCCCGTAGCCGATCTTTCACTCCTTTCACCACTATAAATTCTTGGGATCAACAATTCCATTCACCTTCTTATCCAAATGTTGATCCTACTCCTGTCCAGCCATTCAATTCCTACCAATCCTACCCTACTTTTGCACCTTCCCTAGACATTGCTTCTACACAGCCATTTGGGGGTTTCCAGTATCCAACTAACTTCGCATCTTTTACTGAAACCCCATCACAACCTATGTCTAGCTTAGAACAGTCCTTAGAAGAATTTAGGGTAGCTTTACAACAGACGATGGATTTGAATGCGTCCATGGCCGCCCTCATACAACCTAGTGATCCGGTAGCTAGTTTTCAACTAGCTCCAACTTTTTCAATGTATGATGCGGCGGCAGGACAGGCTGTGAATTTGAGTGGAGAGAGTGAGATATACCCCCTTCCAAATCAAACCTACCCGTCTCAAATTGAATTCCACAACTCCTGTTTTGAAAGTCTATCGAGTATCCCACATGATTTATCAATTGAAGATAGAATGATGAATGAGTTGTGCGACTTCGTAGTGTTTGATTTGCCCGATTGTGAAGGGACTCATCCAAGTGAAACCGATCCTAAACCTTTTGACCTCTACACCTCCACTTTAGAACCTGAATTGATTGATATCCATGCTTTTGATGAGGTGTCAGAGAATTTTGATTTTCACTGGATTGAGGATATTGACGCTGGGGATATTTTGGATGATGAACCCGTAGATTTGGCTGAGTTTGTCTCTTCAAATCATCATCCCGAGTCTTTAACTGTTTTTCCCGAACCCCATATGCGTCTGGACTTTGAAGAGAAGAGCATGGATGTGCTAAATTTTGAGGAGAATTTTGAGGAGATTTTTGAGGATGAAACAGTTCTAGATGATGAGTCGGATTTTCCAATTCATCATGTTCCTTTCACTGACTGTGTACACCCTCCAGAACCCTTAACCGATACCCTTCCTCAACCCCTTCCCTCCACCCTTTCCATCGTTCCGACCTTGCAAGAACCCGTATCATTTTCACTTCATATGTCTGGTTTACCAAGTTCGGCGTACCCATGGTTTCTCACGAACCTTGAGGGATTTGACCCAATCTCTCGACGGGTAAATATATTAGCACAATCGCTTTTTACACATCGCTCATCACAAATTGTGCTAATCTATTTACTCCATTTGCACCCTCAAGTTCGTACTCCACTTCTTTTTCCCTTCCGCCATTCTTCTTCTTCTCATCTACCGAGACCGCATTCCACTTCTATCCACAAGCGGTCTCGCGTATTTTCCATCTCTTTCCTCTTCACCTTCTTTCACCAACCACTGCTTTACCATGATAAAATCTTTGAGTGGTTGGTGTTAACTTTTGGCCTGTGTAAGGCCTTGTATAGATGGATACTGTTCTTTCCCCCCTAATCCTGAATTTCAACGCTTAACAGTGGAAACACTGTTTTACTTAAGTTTGGGGGGGACACTTTTTTTTGTATATATTTTTGGTTTTCTTTGTTGTCTATAATTTGTTTTTAGGGAGCGCCGGCAATTTTGACCCTCTTGGTATAGCCTGACAGTGAGGGCACTGTCAAGTTTAAGTTTGGGGGTGTGCTCGGTAAGCTTTCTTCCTTCGCATTCATATGTATATTTTGCATCTGCATATTAAATCCATAAAATCCATAAAAATCTGAAAATTTTCTAAAAATATAAAAACTTTTTTGTCAAGTTAGATTGTGGAAGAACTCTGATTCAACATTCGACGGTTTTTGTTTGAAAAAATAGGAATAACTAAATCTTATGTTTAGATTTTGAAAACCTGAAAGATAACTCTCCTTTGAAGTTAACTATAGCTGATATACGTCTTTACATCACACTACACGTGTCGTGAGTCTTGGAAATTAGAAGACAAGTCTTTTATGTTTAAAAACTTTTAAACAGATAAATAATTTTCTGAGGATCAAATAGGTTTGTTCTGAAATAAGTAATGTCAAGAATAGTTTATGAAGTAAAGCGAATATGAAGGAATGTTATTGATGCCGTAATTGGAACTAAGTCTGAAAAATAACCCATCTGAAACTTGATTGGAATGATTACACACCAAACCCACTAAACACGTCTTTTATCCAAAAAAATAATTGAACTACCGGTTATATCTCCGTTCGTATTGAATCATCTTGATTTTCACGCCAAACTGTCTTTTGTTTTTGGACCTGGGTAACTTGAGTAATTAAGTCCGCCGGGGTGTTTCTACACCTAATGCCCTAAAACCAACTGGTTTAGGTGCATTGGCCCAAAGCTCGCTAAGAAGCCTAGAAAGTCCAGATAAAAACAAAGTCAAGCAAGTGTTCTCTCCGAGTTAAAATTCCTAACGGTTCTTTGTGTGAGAATAATCTTGATAAAAGACAGGCTTTTATAAAAAAAATTTAACGGAGATATGAAGGTTTTATTCTATGATAAAGACTATTGCACGTTCACAGAGGTGTGTATGAAATGAAAACAAGAAAAAGGTGGAGTGAAGAATAAGACCTAGTTTCCTGTTAGGGAAGATAGAAATTCTGAAGTTGAAACTTTACTGGAAAACGAAACTTGAAAAATGCTTAACTCTTTATAAAACTTATGTGATCCTTTTAAAATTGTTATCTGGGCTTTATTGTGTGACATAATGACTTTATTCGACCTTTCGGGAACTTAACAACACTATTTTGCACTGCACATAAAGACATATAAAATCTGTAGTTAAATAAGAAGAGAGATGTGAAAAATAAAGGTTCGATAGTCTAAACTTAGGATTATAGAATTGTTATTTTCTGAAACAAAACTTTAGGGGCTTGAATCTTAGTTATTTTACAAAACTAGCTTGACCGGATTTTGTGGGTAGTATCCGCTGAAAACCCTCAGGAGACAACACTCCTCCTACTAGGGACACCTAGAGGTTTAACGGCTTGTTGCACGTGCTCAGTGCAATCGCGTTCCCTGCGAAAGTGCGGTTAGGATTTTATTTTTGTGAATAATTGGTTTTGCTCGGGACGAGCAAAAGTTAAGTTTGGGGGTATTTGTTCATCACAGAATACTGCATTTTATACCGCCCATTCTTACGCTCGGTTGTTTATAGGTAGGTGCTTTTAATCCGTGTTTGTTACATATTTGCAGGATACAGGTTCTCGGTTCTAAAACGGTGAAATTCATGGAAAACGCGACAAAATCCGGGTTCCTGCCAACCACTGAGAAAACACGGTCTCCGCTCGTCATCCGTATGTTGCCAGATACCAGTTTAGGAAGACAAAATGTCAAATCAATGTCACCTTCATGCACAAGGCTCAATGGCAACAACAAGTTCCAAGAAATCTACGCGGAGCTCGAGGCAATCATGAAAAAAGCATCCACAAAAGTCCACCTTTCCTCAACAGAAATTCTGGAAGAAATGTGGAGGTATTTTCAGAAAACACATATGCCACACTGAAGGACACACAGAACCAGGGAAAGCCACCAAGTACGATGCCCTGACTCCATCATAGGGCCGCGGATCCGCGGCCAATAGGGGGTATTGGCGGCGGATCCGCGGCCATGTGGGGTCCTCACTTTGTCGTGTTTTGGGGGTATTTTGGGGACTTCATATAGTGGCAGATTCTTGCCCTAGATCTTCAACCCTCTGCCTATAAATACAGCAGATCTGAGCCAAGCCAATGGGTCATTCTTTTGTTCCTCTTTTTGTTAGGATTTAGTCTTTTTCTTCTTCTTCTTCATTCTTTTTCCATGAAAATTGTAGTGAGAGCTTTTTGAGTGGGAGATCAATGAAGATGAGGGCCTTTTGTATCATTCTCTTTTGTTTCTTCTTCCCCTTGAGATTCTTGCTTTCTCTTGATCATTCAACCTCTTCATTGAGCTTGAATGGTTAAGGGTTAGTTATTGATCTCAAGGGTCGTATTTTCTTATGGAATTAACGCTTCATTTCACATGCGTTCTCTACCCTTCTCTTGATCTTGCAATCTCTTGATTGAGCTTGCAAGTTTAAGGGTTGGCTATTGATCACATGCTTGTCTTGAGTTCTAGTTTCTTGTTCTTTTTATTTGCTTATTTATTACTTTCTTTTTGTTACCTTGCTTTACTTTCTTGCAATTTAATTCATGCACTTAATTACTTGTAATCTTTTCTTTTCTTTGTTCTTTTCTTTTGCTCTCTTTTGTTCATTTTGTGAATGTTGTAATTATTATTGTTAAGAAGAAATACGATATTATAAGTTAAAGATTTTCTTTTCTCTTTTCCTTTTCCCGTTATTTTCCATTGAACTCCGTCCAAACCATACGCAAGCGCTCCGTTAGGCACCCTACCCTGACAAGGTAAAGGTGATTCCTAACCGCGACCGGTTGCGTTCGGTTTGGCCGGAGGCGAAAGCAAGAGACAAGAACGGAAGGACAAGGGTAAATAAGCCATATTCCACGAATACCGCGCTTAAATCCCCTAATCCATGTTGTTGCCGATTGCTTAGCTTCAATTGGTCAAGACTCGGCTCAAAGGTTTTGAGTACGAATTTCTTTAGCTTACAATTTCGTATCTTTTTCTTAACAACTTTATACTTGCAAATATTACACATAGGATAGTCTCGAACAAACTCATACAAATTCTTTATTGACTCGTCTAAAACAAGAAAGGACATACAACCATCTCCCTGTGGATCGACCCGTGCTCAACCGGCTAGCTGCATAGAGACACCGTCTTGATTGCGGTTAACTTTAAATCTAACAATCAATGGGCTATGGATGATCCCATATCCATTGGTGTTTGACATCAGAGATGGTGTACGGGTGCTCAGTGGAGACTGGGTACACTGGACGGACTCGCCGAGAACTCCCAGATGGTATTATACCTCACGTCAGATGGCAGTTCTCAGGTGACACTTGTACAGGTTAGTCTGTAGACCCGAGATCGTCATAGAGTCTTGTGTGATTCCCACTGTGCTTTGATCTCCACCTTACCACGTCCATGAGGGCGTGCAAAACGGTGGTCTTTGGGTACAGTCCCGAGTCACATGGAGGCAATGAGCGATAGGAGGGGTTTCGTCTCTCCCGGTATTGGGAGTTGATGTTGCGCTGTGCTCGATTGGCCGTAACAGGGAAGTCCCTGGCCAGGGCTGATCAGAGATTTGCTGGTAAGTGTTACCAGTAGTTTCTCGACCCGTTATGAGCCTCACATCGACACGACTTATCGGTTATTGGGGTCTGACGTTTACCACCCCTAGACTTGATATGCGACATATCAGACGAACAGACCGGACTGTATGGTAAGTGTTACTGGTTGGATTCACAGGAGTGTGAGCGGGCTAGCTCGTCGATCTTCTGATCGCTCAATACCCGGATGGCCGTTACGTTTAGCAGACCGCTTGCGGCTTGTGGGTGCTTGATATGATCATCATCTGCTACCGGCGTATTGACGAGTCTTTAGAGTCCTACACAGAGGTTTCCTGGCTCAAGCGAAACGAAATAGGAGCGCATATGAGATATGTGCAGGACCGAGAATAATGCGTGTATGTGATACCGCATTTCATTCTCGCGATATATGTTTCGATTGGTGATATTCGATATGACCTAGTTATCGAATCATTGATTCGATAAATCGATACATTGGATTCTAGTCGGTTATGTGCGACATGACCGGATCATTGAATCAAATGTTGATTTAATGATTTAATGTATAATTATATATTTGATATATTACTTTGCATTAACTAGTATTGGTTCACTTTAAATGGATATTCTCACTTGATGTGCAAATTGTATATGTGATATACTTTTGTGCACATGTTTGTATCATGTTTGATGATGCATGCTCATTTGGTTAAGTGTATAGAATTAAACTTAGGTTAAGAAAGTGATTAGGGTTTTTATTTATCCATTCTTTTATTTATTCATTATTGGAAAAAGAATGGGATAAGAATACAAAATGGTTGCTTTCATTCTTGAACATTGTTGAAGCTTCATGAAGCTTTGACTTTGTGACCATTTTGTCTTCACACTAAACCCTAACCATTCTTCTAACCTTAGTTAATTCTCTACACTTAACTATGGTTTACATTATGATAAGTATTGATTGATTTTTATTTTATCTCAACACTTATCATATTCTTTCTTCTTCATCTTCAAGAAAAAAGCTTGATGCCATCAATGGCAACTTGAGCTAAAGTGAGAGAAATCCAATTCTAAAGTGAACCCACCTCCTATTTCTTCACCCTCTACCTCTTGCCAAGTTGTTTTGGGTGTTTTCTTCACAAGTTTCACAACTTTGTGAAGTTGGAGCTTGAACTTGTGATGCCTCGACGTAGATCGTCTTTGATACAAAGCCGACGACCTAGCTCACCCGTTTCTCCGATGAAGCCGACGAATGAGTTCGGGATTCATGATGGACAGCGAGAAGACACCCACGTAGAGCTAAGGAAGTGGATAACCGGATCTACAAAGGTTGTAGCTCTCTTTCTTTAGTTAAAGTGTTAACTAGATTCGTATTTCGCCTAGAAATCTAGCCGACGATCCGTATTAGGGTTTCTCGGCACCCATAAAATTTTAAATTGGCATGATCGATGCCTTGTGAGACCTCTATAGTGTGCCCAGGAACCCTACACCATCAATCAATCACACCAGAAAAGAACGAAAATATAATGTACGTATATGCCATCCGCATTCGCCACTGGGTCCCGTCATCACCCGTTAGGTTACTTAACTAACGACAGAGCGGGGGCTGGACTAGCGCGGGTGTAAAACATATACAAAATCTAATAGTGTATATACCAATATACAATAATCGCTCCAGGCAAGATAATATGCAACATTACAGAAAAGTAATAAGCATCACAGAACAATACAGATAATCTGGGATCCCCGAGTTTCACAGAGCCCCTGCTGAAACCCGACGTTCCCCTGGTCGTGTGGATAGCCTGTGCAATGAAACCTAGACCCCTACGGGTGCGGCAAGTTACCCGCCAAAACCTGAAGCGAGGTAGTCCCCACAGCATAGTGAATGGAACACCCGGCACTTCACGGAATCCGGTAAATTGAGCACCCCTCCTTGGGTCAACCTGTACCCCCTACGAGTGCGGCGAGTAGTCTGCCAATTCTAGAGTGAGGTCCCTTTGCCTCTCAAAGCCATGAGATACGGACCCGTTGCCCTCTAGAACCCGGCTATCCGTGCACTCCTTCGCGGAATAAACCTAGTACAGAATTAAAAATATATACAACGGGTACATCGACCTCTACCCGGTCGTGCCCTAAAAGAATATTATACAACAGGCAGTGAGGGCAGTCCACATGTTAGACGCTCGCCCCGCAATATCAAATGTACAAATAAATCCAAACAGCACTATTATTGCACCCTTCTATCCACCACGACATATCCGCAACATCACAGCACAACACAGAACATCAACGCGAATGTCACGTTCGCAAACCCGTCTAAAAGAACTATAGCAATCAGACGCAATTTACCGATCAAATGACATTCCCGGTTGGAGATACAATGTAAATACTGTAAACTAACAAGTTAGTAAAGCTTAATGGTGAGGCTCTGATACCACTGTAAGTCCACGGTAGCGCCCCGGCCGTCTAATAGACGCCAATTGCGGAACAAAAACTTTTTACAAACTGGCGCTATCGCGTACCGTAACCCGGATTTGCCATTAAAGCTAAACTAACAAACTACAAAGAGGGTAGAAGAGTTATACCAAACGATCCGAGTCCTTCGGTCTTCAACCATCATCCCACGCTTGTTGCGGCTGCCCCAATCTCCTGAATCTCCAGTCTCGTCGTCCAGGTGGCACCACGTCGACGGATCTTTAAACGGGCTCCCGCCTCTGAACCGAGGCAACTCGATCGTCAAGTTTGCTAAAAGAGACGACCAAGATGAAGTAGAGAATGAATAGAACACTTTGTCTCGTTACGTCCAAGACTATGGACGAACGGTTAATGAAGTTGCCTTTTGGATTCAACTGAAATGAGAAATGAATATCTTTAATTTCCATGAAGCCAAAACCCTAATCTTTTCCAAGCAACAACCATCATCCATCACAAATGAATGGCCGGCCACTTATAGAAGGAGGGAGGTGAGTGTAGGAGCAAGTGGTGACCATTAGAAAAGCTTCTCACAAAAGATCAAGAGGAAATATCTAAGCAAGAACAAAAACATTAATGAAAAGGTGACTCACTAATTACACCTCATCATCCAATTAATGCAAGATGGTGACTCACTAATCTAGTCACCAAAAGTAGAAGCTTCCACTAATGACTCACCTCATGACTCACCTTCAAGAAGAAAAGATAAATCCGCATTTAACCGACTGTTAAATACGGCAGATAGAAAACTGGAAACTGGCAACTTCCAAAAGCGATCCTGAAACGAATTTCAGGATAACCCCTTATCAGTATAAACATACCCGCATTTATTTTACGACCGAATATAAATGCAACTGAGACAAAGATATTATATCTACACAGTATAATACTGGGTTCTGGCTTAAACCAAAGCCTACCAGTATTATCTGCCCGAAAAAACGACACGTGCTTAAACGCACGTGCTTTTTCCGAACCTTGCCATAAACCCATACGGCCTCTACAACGTTTCGCCCGAACTTGGGAAAGTGTCTGTGGGGGACTCTAATGACTCATCAACACACTAGCACTGGGTATAACCTCTAGCACGTCAGAGGTACAAGCTGTACGTAACGGTTTGCCTATGTATTGATTGGAAGGAAAGCTGACGAGCGAACTCATCTATAAACCCTACTGAGCCTGACAGTGACAATGTATATACAGTCCGGTCTATTCGTCTAAAGAGTATCGCATATCGAGTCTAGGGGGTGGATAAAGTCAGACCCCTAATAACGCGATAAATCGTGTCGGTATGAAGCCCATCACCACCTGAGAAACTACTGATCCAAATCAGTAATTCTCCACTACCTCGCCCCAGGATTCCTAGTGATGGCCACCCGTGCACTGCGCGACATCAACCCCCAATACCGGGAGAGACGAATCCCCGACGATTCGCTCACTTGCCTCCAATGTGGCTCGGGACTGTACCCAACTAAAACCTGTTTGCACAACTCCTTTGAGCGTGGTAGGGTAGTAATCTAAGCACAGTGGGAACTCACACGAGACAAATGACGATCTCAGGTCGATGAACTAACCTGTACACATGTCACCAGGGAATTGCTATCTGACGATATGTATAATACCAACTAGCAGATTCCCGACGAGTCCTGTCCGGTGTACTCATAACTCAATGAGCACCTGTATACATCTTAGGTGATCAAACGGACACCAGTGGCTTGTGAGACCGGCCACCGCCCCTCGTCGGGGTCTCGACTGTATACACTAGTCTACTCTGGAGTATCGATGCCCTGTCTCGAAACTCCCACGACTAGGGACACTTTTAAGGATGTGCTTACGGACACTTTTAAGGATGTGCTTACAGACCCCAGCTCCCACGTATATGATCTCCATCATACTGCTGGTAGTCAAGCGAGAATCCTATAGGCTCTATCATCATGCAATAGTGAACTAAAGCATGTATACGATGATAAAGACAAACCAGATAGCATACTATCATCTCGAGCAAGACTGTCATATCGGTATAGGTCCTGCCTCAATCATTGTAATCACGTACCTGCGATCCAATAATTGACTTTGAGGGCACTATCTCCAACAGAAACATCTTCTGGCGAAGAAGGATGCTAAAGGTAGGCTAATACGT
Organism: Agapanthus africanus; assembly: GCA_030015575.1. NCBI lineage: Eukaryota > Viridiplantae > Streptophyta > Magnoliopsida > Asparagales > Amaryllidaceae > Agapanthus > Agapanthus africanus. The sequence continues at coordinate 237,350,049 of CM057344.1, read as the reverse complement.
TGGATCCTTCTATTACAAGAATTTGATCTTGTTATCAAAGATAAGAAAGGATGTGAAAACGTTGTAGCCGACCATCTTTCACGCATCTCTTCTTCCCCTGTGACCCTGTCGATCAATGATTCGTTTCCGGACGAACAACTCTTGAGCGTATCCAATGAACCTTGGTTCAGGGATATTGTGAACTATCTTGTCACGGGACTGATACCCAGCGATTGGTCAAAACAGGACAAATACCGTTTTCTATCCCAAGTAAAACACTTTTACTGGGATGATCCATATCTGTTTAAGTATTGTCCTGATCAGATCATTCGCCGGTGTGTCCCTAAAGAAGAGTTCAAGAGTGTTCTTTCCTTTTGTCATGATCAGGCCTGTGGGGGTCACTTCGGTCATAAAAAGACGGCGGAGAAGGTTTTGCAATGCGGATTTTATTGGCCGACCTTGTTCAAGGACGCATTTGATTATTGCAAAACCTGTACACAGTGTCAGTACACGGGTAGAATTTCCCGGAGAAATGAAAGGCCTCAACAACCCATCTTAGTGGTTGAAATTTTCGATGTTTGGGGCATTGACTTTATGGGTCCCTTTCCCAACTCCTTTAGGAATTTGTACATACTGCTTGCGGTTGATTACGTCTCAAAGTGGATTGAAGCTATTCCATGTCGCCCTAATGCAAGAAGGTTGTCATTAAGTTCTTAAAAGAAAATATCTTTTCGCGATTTGGACACCCACGCGCTATCATTAGCGATAACGGGACACGTTTCTGCAACAGGTCTTTCGAGACTCTGATGCGGAAATACGCAATCAACCACAGACTTTCTACACCCTATCATCCCCAAACGAGCGGGCAGGCTGAGATTTCAAATAGACAGATCAAACAAATCCTGGAGAAGACTGTTGCTATGAATAGAAAAGATTGATCAACCAAACTGACGGATGCTCTTTGGGCATTCCGAACTGCATTTAAAACCGACCTAGGGATGTCTCCATATAGGTTAGTGTTTGGGAAGGCATGTCACTTACCTGTCGAGATTGAGCATAAAGCATTGTGGGCTATTAAGGAAATCAACTTTGACCTAAACCAAGCATGCAACTTTCGGAAGCTGCAATTAAATAAGCTAAGCGAACTCCGCGATGAAGCTTATGATAACGCTGTAATCGTAAAGAATAGGACTAAGGTTTTTCACGATAAAAACATTTTGTGGAAAACATTTTCACCTGGTCAACATGTCCTTTTTTATGATTCACGACTACACCTTCACGCTGGTATGCTTCGATCTCGGTGGAAGGGACCTTTTGTTGTGCGGTCTGTATACCCGCATGGGGCAGTAGAAGTAGAAAATGTTAAAAACGGCACATTTTTCAAAGTGAATGGACATAGACTAAAGCCGTATTTTTCCACTGACCCCACGGAGGAGCTCCTGTTCTTACAAGAGCCATCTTATCTTGATTAAAATTCCTCCGTCTCACCCCCATGTCCTGTATATCACTGCATCATTTTTTGAATGGAGTTGAGTGAATAGAATAAGTTTAGGGGAGGATCTTCACTTATATATTTTGCCCCCACTAATAAATTCCTCCCAGGCTTACAGGTTTTGTAGATATAGCGGTTGGCAACAGTAAGGACACTGTTGAAAACAAGTTTGGGGGAGGTTTGTGCTTATTTTTGCATCATTTGCATATCATTTGCATAAGCACAAAACATTTCTTTAAAAAACCTATAAAAATTTTAAAAATTTTCAAAACCCATAAAAATTTAAAAATTTTCAAAATATAAAAATAATTAATATTTAACATTTTTTGTACATAAATAAGATAATAAAAGTTCAGATAGTGAAAAATTACATCCATGAGATTAGAAAATTTTAAGAAAACCAAGAAAATTAGAAGTTTTCTTATACGAACTAGTAATAAGTAGTTATGAGCCGTTGTCCCAAGGGTTAGTAAGATGAAGGAAGTCACTAATCTGAGGATAAAAATAAGTCTGAAAAATAGTTTCTATTTTGGAAGCCAAACATTTTGAACGTTGATACCCTGCTATTCGCACTTACACACGTCTTGAAGCCCGAGATAGTAGAGGATACCTTGAAATGCTCTTGTCTTAAAGCCGATGTATGAAGGAAATAAAAAAATGAATAAAATATAAAATGGTGAGAAAAATGGACACTGGTTTTGTTATCGCCAAGGCAGCAATAAAAAAAATATAGCGAGGGTGCCTCTTCACCCAGTGCCCTAAGGCCAACTGGTCTGAGAGTCACTGCTAAGCCTTAGGTGGTGCAAGACGAGGAAAATACACCAAATAAGCAAGCACATGAGTAATTGGGCGGTTAGTACCTCAAGAAGTATTAACGGTCGCATGAAAGTGTGTGAGCAATCTCATCTAAATATTCATTAATTAAAAAGTACTGAGGCTGATGGCCAAGAGTATGATAGCTTTAATTGAATTCTCCGGGTGTAGGGATGTCTTTACACACACGCAAGGTTATATGATCGATGTTAGGAAGAAAGATAGGAATGAAGAATAAGACGATGTTTTATTGAGGGAGGACGTGATTTCTGACATCTTTTCATGATTATTAAGATAGGGCTCATGACAACCGAAAAGCTAGCTTAGTTGGAAACCCTAATTTTCAAGGCTTTTCTTTTACAATTCTTGTCTTTAAATGTAATATTCATGATCTTTCTTTTATTATTGGATTTTGTGGGTACAATCCGCTGAAAACCCTCAGGAGACAACACTCCTCCTACTAGGGACACCTAGAGGTTTAAAGGCTTGTTGCACGTGCTCAGTGCAATCGTGTTGCCTACGAAAGTGTGCTAGTTAGTTTTTTTCTCTTTCTTAATTTTTCTCCTTCTCTTTTTTAATAAAACAGTTCGCTCGAGACGATCGAAAATAAGTTTTGGGGAATTTGATTGGTCGAAAATACTGCATTTTTAATACGGCAATTTCCCTATCATTTGCACTCATCTAGAAGTGTTAGTCATTCATATAGCACATATTAGCAAATCAGTCGTAAAATACCAGATGGCATGTGTTAGACTTTAAAACCGGCATTTCTAAGGAAATTGACTGTATTTCATGGCATCGCATCATTCTTGTGTAGCGCAACTTGTGTTTCGAAGTCTGTGCAGGAAATTCCAAGAGAATGGTCAAATATCTATACCAAGTGCTGTTAAAGAATACGCCAACTCAAGGATTTGAAATCTGGTAGTGATCTAGAAGGCATTTTGGGATTCAGCATATCAGACAGTACACCAAAGTACAGAAGAAGACATACCATGAAGTTTCAAACCCTATCTCTCATATTGGGCCGCGTATCCGCGGCAGGAGCCAGCTTGCACCGCGGATCCGCGGCGGTTATGACATGTCATCACATCTGTTTCACTACAGAATCTCTCTCTCAGTGTGTACACCTCAGAAAGACACTGCAATTTCCAGAAGACTCCTGAACATTCTGCCAGATCAGCAAAGTTCCTTGTGTAAGCTAATGAACTCCTAGCTTCCAAAGCAAGCTTCACCCTAACTACCTTAAGAGCCTAGAACCTTCCCCTAACCTCCTAGTTTAAGGTAGAAGCTAAACCCTAACTAACTAGTTCTAGAGGCTTCTACCTAACTAACTAGCTTACAAGGGAAGCTAACCTAATCCAAGCTTCTTAAGGAAGCTACTCATTCCTAAACCTATAAAAAGGACCCTAGGCCTCACTTAAAAAGGGGTTCATCATTTGTTGTGGTTGTTGATTGTTGTTAAAATCCTATCACTCTATCAACCCAACTCTTGCCACCTCCAAACCCTAACCCTAATCCAATTAAGAAACCAAATTCAAGATCCTATGAGTTCTAGCAAAGCAAGCCTTCAACCATCCTTTAGAAGCGAAGCCGGACTTCATCGGAGCATGAGATCCAAGCCGATCCGCGACTCAAAGAGCCGATGCAACGCTAGATTCGACAATCTTGTTCCTTCTCAAATTCTTGTAGTCTTGAGCAATGTGTAACAAATTGTGGAATAAATAAAGGTGAAGATTCTTTTAACTTGCATATATTTCAATTCAAGCATTATGATTCAACTTCGATTCTTGATTGTATTCTTTGTGATGATGCTTGAGTAAAACTCTGCTCGTGGAGGAGTCGAGATGATCGGTAGAATGATGATGTTGATGAATCTTTAAACGTTTTCTTAAGTCCTATAACGATTGTAAATTCTTGAAAATTGAATGATCGATGATCTAGATCGATGCGAAATGCGTTCTTGATTATTTTCGCACGATCTAGAGATCAACGATCGATCATTTGATTTCCTAGAAGCTATCTTGTTAATGTGATTCATCGAAAGGACAAAGGATAGGATGAGGAAACCCTAATTCTTCGCAAGATCCTTAATCCTCGATAAATCTACATCGATTTAGCATCAATTCGTTAATGGATAAGAAAAGGTAATTGCTAATCTTCTTCACATCTATGATCTAATCGACTCCGACGAGCTTTACTTCAAATCTTGAAACTTAAATCGATTGGAATTATATCAATTCATGATTCTTGATGTTTAACGCTTTCTTGATTCTTGATTAGATCTAGTTGATTCTTGAAATTCATTGACATAAATCTTGAATCGTTTGCTTTTCTTTTCTATTAAATTTTCAATTCAAAACAAAACAACTAAGAACGAATCGCATAATCCCAGTGGACGATCCGCACTTACTAACGCGCTACAAACCGACACCGTTATTGATTGCTATCTAATAATTCTTTGATTGTGATTTCTATTCATTTTCTAAACCGACACACAAAGAAACGATCAATCACCTGTCCCAGTAGGACAGTCTTACTCAAGATGATAGTATGCTATCTGGTTTATCTTTATCATCGTGTACTGCTTTAGGTGACCTTACAGGTCACTATTGCGCGTTGATAGAGCCCTTAGGATTCTTGCTTGACTGCCAGCAGTATGAGGGCGATCATATACGTGGGAGCTGGAGTCTATAAGCACATCCTTAAAAGGTTCATAGTCGTGGGAGTTTTCAAGACAGGGCATCGATACTCCAGAGTAGACTAGTGTATACAGTCGAGACCCCGACGAGGGGCGGTGGCCGGTCTCACAAGCCACTGGTGTCAGTTGGTTCACCTAAGATGTATACAGGTGCTCATTGGGTTATGAGTACACCGGACAGGACTCGCCGGGAACATGCTAGTTGGTCTTATACCTGACGTCAGATAGCAGTTCCCTGGTGACATGTGTACAGGTTAGTTCATCGACCTGAGATCGTCATTTGTCTCGTGTGAGTTCCCACTGTACTTTGATTACTACCCTACCACGCTCAAAGGAGACGTGCAAACAGGTTTTAGTTGGGTACAGTCCCGAGCCACATGGAGGCAGTGAGCGGATCTGCAGGGGTTCATCTCTCCCGGTATTGGGGGTGAGGTCGCGCTGTGTCTAGGAGAGCCATTACACGAAGTCCTTGGACAAAGCAGGAGATTTACTGGTAGGTATTCCAGTAGTATCTCAGGGTGCTCTGGGCTACTCTCCGACACGACTTGTACCGTTTTTGGGGGTCTGACTTTTACCAACCCCCTAGGCCCGCCATGCGATGCTCATAGACGAACGGACCGGACTGTATAGATATTGTCACTGACAGGCTCAGTAGGGTGTCAGGATGAGTTCGCTCATCGACGTCCCTTTTGGTCAATACCTGGTAGCAGGTTACGTATGGCTAATACCTCTAACTTGCTAGTGGTTAAATCCACAGCCAAAGTGTTGACGAGTATTTAGAGTCCCCCACAGACTATTTTCTCAAGTTTAGGGGCGAAACGCTGAAGAGGCCGTATGGAGATATGGCAGGGTTCGATCATATACGTGCGGTATTTCACGGATCATGATCGGACGGATAATTCTAGCGAACTTTGGTTTAAGCCGGATCCTAGTATAGTACAGTATAGATTTTGTCTCATTGCATTTGTATTCGGTCGGAATACAAATGCGGGTACGTATATACAGTAGCGGGGTTTCCTGTAATTAATTACAGGATCTGTTTTCTGAAGTTGCCAGTTGCTTTCCGTTTCGGCCATTTTCCTTTATTTCTTTCCTTGGCTGAAAATTGGTGGAGGAGGGCTTATTTGCAGTTGTGCAAATTAGCATTGTAGAGGGTGGTCTTTGTATATGGTTGCTTCATGATGGTCCTTGCTTCCTTTGACTTCATTAGTCCATGATTGCTTGACTTTTGGAGTAATCATGGTTGTTGATGAGATGGTTGTTGAAGAAGTGATTTTGTTGTGATCATTATTTTTTCTCATGATCACTCATCGTTCTCTTTTGCATTTTTCACACACCTCCCCCCTCTTCTCTTTTGGTGAGGCCGGCAACATTTGTGTGGGGAGGGGATTCATTTTGTGGGTGGAAATTTGATCTCTTTTGGCTCTCACAAAATATATAGCTATCTCCAAAAGTTCATCTCATTCCTCTACCAAACATGGCAACTTCATAACCCTTTAGAGACATAGTGATCTACACTTCATCTACAGTATTTTTGGACACGTCGACTCGCCAACTTCGTGCCCGAGTTGCCTCGGTCCAGAGGTGGGAGCCCATAAAATAACCCGGCGATGTGGTGCCCTTCCGACGAGGAGATGAAGACCGGAGATTCCGCGAGGAGATCGGGACGACGACGAGAAGACCGAAGGACACGGATCGCTCGGTATATCTCTCTACCCCTTCTCTTGTTAGCTAGGAGTAGGTTAATGGCCCAATCCGGGATTTATAGTGCGCGGTGGTGCCGTTTTACAAGTTTCTTAAAATTATCGTTTCCGCATTTTGACCTCGGATTGATGGTCGGGGCGCCGCCGTGCACTTACACTGGTATCAAAGCCACTCCATTAACCTAGTCTAGCTTGCTCTAACGTGTTTAGAACTTCGATCGGACGAATTTTCAAAAACCGCCTTTCCATTTGCATCAGTTTCTGTCGAATTTTTTTGGCTCGAAAAATTTTTCAGTGTGTTTCAGAAATACAGGCTGGCTTTTTAAAGGAATCTGGGAAAATTTGGTGGAATGATCTTCTTGTTTGGCCACGGAACCGCGGCCGTACCCTTACTTTGGCTACGGTTCCGCCGCAGTAATGAAGAGTCACTGCACCAAATTTCTTCTGTTGGTTCCTGAGTTGAAAATGGGGGTTTTGGAATATTCTGTTTGGGCCCATATTTTTTTTGAGTGTTACAGTAGTGCTTGGGGCCCACTTCGGTAAATTTAGTCGATCAAAAATTTTAAACATGTTAGTTCACAGTATTTACATTATATCTGCGACCGTGAATGTCATTTGATCGGTAAATCCTGTCTAACTGCTATAGCCTTTTTAGACGGATTTGCGAACGTGACATTCACGTTGATGTTATGTGTTGTGCTGTGATGTTGCGGATTGGTCGTGGGGATATCCTGGATGCAATGTTAGTACAGTTTCGTTTTATATGTACATTTGATATTGCGGGGCGAGCGTCCAACATATGGACTGCCATCACTGCCTGTTTGTATATTATTCTTTTGGGGCACGACCGGGCTGAGGTCGATGTACCCGTTGTATGTATATTTTACTTTCTGTACTAGGATTACCCCGCGGAGGGGTGCACGGATAGCCGGGTTCTCGAGGTCAACGAGCCCGCATCTCATGGCATTGAGACGGAGGGGGCTTTACTCTAGAATTGGCGAGCTGTTCGCCGCACTCGTAGGGGGTACAGGTTGATGCAAGGAGGGGTGCCCAAGTTACCGGATTCCGTGAAGTGCTGGGTGGTCCATTCACGTTGCTGAAGGGGGCTGCCTCGCTTCAGGTTTTGGCGAGTAACTTGCCGCGCCCGTAGGTGTCTAGGATTTCATTGCACAGGCTATCCACACAACCAGGGGAACGTCGAGTTTCAGTAGCGGCTCTATGAAACCCGGGGATCCCAGATATCTGTATTGTTTTGTGATGCTTATTACATTTCTGTGATGTTGCATTTTATCACGCCTTGAGCGAATATTATATATTGATATATATACTAGTAGATGTTGTATATGTTTTGCATCCGCGCTAGTCCAGTCCCCGCTCTGTCGTTAGTTAAGTAACCTAACGGGTAATGACGGGACCCAGTGGCGAATGCGGATGACATATTCGTACATCATTATTTTCGTTCTTTATTGGTGTGATCAATTGATGGGGCTGCATTGATTTGGATCAATGCAAGCTAAACAAACCTATTCTGATGTTGTTGGAACACTTTTCAAAAAGCTGTTATTGCAAGGATGTTCTCTTTTATTTTGCACATTGGTATTCAGTTGGAATATCCTGCACCTCAGTCGACGAGGCAAGGGCCGAGATCCCTTCACCGGGAGTGACCCCTAGGACAGAAGTTTGCGTCAGGATAATAACTTCACTATAGTCGTTTACTTTTGCTTTGCATCGTGGTATTCATATTGGAATATCCTGCACCTCATTCTATGGGGAAAGAGCCGAGATCCCTTCACCGGGAGTGACCTCTTTAGCAAAGGTTTTCGTTACTATATTTTTATAAAAGCTATCCGGTTCCTTCAACGATATCAAGTTCATTACGTTAAAGGTTTTTCGCCAGAAACCATTCGTAGCCCTCCGTCATTTCAGACGGGTAGCACGTAGTATTCATGCTATGTTTGTTGGCCTTCGTCAAGGCATAGTGTATGGTAGCTGCTTGTTACCTTTCTGCTGCATAGATAGATGCGTTGGTTTGGGACAGTCGTACTGCCTTGTTGGCCAAAGTCAAGGGTAGGTATGGGTGGGTTCAAATTAACCTGGATAATGACGGGTAGAACTTGACATGTGACTTATGATTTGTTGGCCTTCGTCAAGGTCATAAGAGCATGGGGCAAAAATCACATCGGGAGTTTCTAAAGAAACTAAAACTTGCCAGATATGCGCATACCTTCTGGAGTGTGATAACGTGAGCGGATTCCGTCACGTTATCATGCGATGATAGTTGGATCCCGATTCCCACTGATGAGTTGGTTTACTTCCCGACTAATTCTCCTTTCAGGTTTGGAGGAGAATTTGACGATACAGTGGGAGGTTTCCTGATTAGATAAATTGGTAACCATTCTGATCTAGGTTAGAGTGCACGCTGAGTGTTTCTTTTCTCTCTCTCTTTGGCAGCGACCATGACCCGACCCTAGACTATGACTCAGTGACCAAGTTGACCGAACCTTCTTAATCACTGGCTTTTGGATTGTCAGAGTTGCAAACTTCATTACCACTCCTACTTTTACCCTTCTCTCCAGAGCACCCCGTATTACTACGAACGTCCACTTCCATTGGACAAAACCATCGTATGGTTATATACGAACTCGAAGGAATTTATTCTAGGATGGTTTCCGGTTCTGGAGAAAACGAATAGGACTATTCAGTTGTCTTTTCCTTTTACCTTCTCTCAGGTTGCGAGTACTCCTTGGTTTAGGAGATAGTACACCTATTACGCAAATTGGATAGTCTTCTTCCAAACCTTAGGTTGGTGCCGAATGGTGGGGAATGAAGAAAACCAATTAGCATAACGATGGTGTACAGAAGGTATTAAGTAAAGACATATCAAGGGATTAGTAAGAGGGCAAAGTAAATTGTGACTGCTATTCACGACCAAACCAAGTATTTCTTCGCCAATCCTAAATCACCTTTGTATTTCTCCAGGACACTCCGTATCACTACGAAGATCCACAGTTTATTGGATACTCCATCGTATGGTTACATACGAACTCGAAAGGAACTTGTTCCAGTTCGGGGATGGATTCTGGTTCAGGAGAAATAGGAATAAGGTTTATTCGGTTGCCTTTTATTTTCATCTTCTCTCGCATTGCGAGTGCTCCTAGGATTAGGACATTACACCCATTATGCTTATTGGATAGTCTTCTTCCAAACCATAGGCTGGTGCCGAACGGTAGGGAAGGAAGAAAACCATTTGGCCTAAAGGGGTGTACAGAAGATAATGACTGAAGACATATAAATGGATTTGGAGAGATGGCAAAGAATTATACGGTTACAGTTGTGGATCTGGATAATGGAAGAGGCATTACTAGGAATACCAGGATACCCCTACGAAACATTTACATGTTTCAGTTTCACTGTGTATTGTTAAAAGAAAACCGATTTCCCAATTAGCCCTTACTCCAGGGTATGTATTTACCAGGTATGATTCTCACATCTGTATTATTTTACAGATGATGAGTGGGAGTAAATTATTGGGAATTAGGTGATCATCCTCATTATATCGGAATTCGTTGTAATTGGTGATATTTGAGGAAATCGCCTGGGCTGTTTGCCGGTCGGCAAATATTTGGTTTTGAATATCCGTTGCTATCCACCAATTTCAAATTGATATATCTGTACGTCTATTTTTATAGAGTGAGATATAACTTTTTGAAATTATGTCTATGACATTTACCTATATCAGTGGATGGTTAGGTAAGGAGCATTGAACAGCGGTGTAATTCTTCTTAACCATAAGTACAGTTTTCAACCTACGACACACAGGGAATGAGTTATTAGACTCAAAGGACTTATACAGAGTAATGTATGTTGTCCAGTGTCCATTAGGACAGAGGGGTTGGTCCTCGTACTTTATTCGGTTTACTTATGACTTCTCTAGTTCTTAGATAAGTGTTTCATAGAAACACAAGGTCTGAGTTTTGAAAAGTTATAGGTATATGAATAAAGTAGAGAACCAGGTGTTGCAAGTATTGGGATTCTTCAAGGTGATCGAAGATGTAGATACTTGTGTAGGGTATTCAGTTGATAGTAATGATTAAGAGAACTTGCTCTCTTTCAGATTAATCATAATTGGAAGCGCTCCTAAGTTGAGTAATGATGATCGGCCTCTTTCCATTTAGTTGACATGCACTGGAGACAGCTGCATGATTTGAATCTGGTTCAATTAAATCAGTGCCTCTGTTTCTGTATTGGATATAGAACAGTTCGTATCTTAACGATATTAAGGTACGGGGAGTTGTCCGGCTTATGCTTAAAACCAGACTCTGGATAAATCAAGGCACGTTTCTGTAATGGTTGTTTGTGGGTTGACCCAGGCTATAACGAGGGTTGACTTTCTACCATCTGAAAGATCAATAGTGATATTGTTCTTGACTCGCCACAGTTTGAATAAAAATGGATTTTTTCAGAAAACAGTAGTGGGAGTATGGTAGAATTGGAAATGATTCCAGAACCGCAAACGATTACTGAAGATTTGATAAGAACCTAAAGATTCAATCTGGATTGACATTCCATTGGCCACTCCGCAGATAATGTGGGTAACCTCAGGCACCCGAGAGGTACTCCGGTAGCCTCAAGGATGGTAATAGAGAGGTTCTTGTTTACCCAGACTTGCCATTGTTGTTGTTCCACACTATGAGACCTGGCAGGAGGATGAGTATAGCGTCGTTCTGAACTGGCTTTAGAAGCGTACGTGTATATGACTCTGCCAGAGGGTTGTCGTGGTCAGTGGGAGCAGCGGAAGCATTGGTGGACAAGTGGCTTATGTCTATTTATAGACTAAAGCAGATGTAGCGAAGATAGATCATCTATTTCTGATATGACAGTCATAGGTTTGACTTCATCAGAATAGGGGAGTGAGCTGTTAAGAAGGTAGTAGGGTGTGATGTCCTGGTATTTGGATGACATACACAGAGTAGGAAGTGATATTCCTATACTATGGTCGGTTATACTTTGGTTGTCACACAGTGGTTTCTCCACATGGGACTTGGATATAATATCAAGACATTCTGGTTACTGGATCTATGGTTTTAGATCTAGATTTGGGTAGTTTCCCAATCTGGGTATTTAGACAGCATTCTAAAGGTGTTTTAGAATGGACGACTCCTGGCACGGTAGTATACCTGCAGGTGATGGAGTCACCCTCTCTAAAGGTGTCTTACTGACTAAAGGGGAGAGTGATGTGCATGATTGGCAGATCACTTGCTTAGGCAATTAAGTCAATCATGAGATGTCAAGTACCACACCAGATATTGTTTCTGCAGTGGATGCAATAAATTGTTATTAATCCAATCCTGGAGAAACGGTCGGAAGCAGTTTTAGAACATAAGTGGATGTTCTAAGGATATGATAACAACAGCCTCTTTTAGGAGACAGTTATCATTCCAGGCTTCCAAGGTGACATGGATGACAGAGAGGTTGTCAGAGTTATAGTTTTCCCTCTGACAAGGGGAAATAGTTTGGACAGGAGGTCCAAGCGGATACTGAGGGAGGTATGGCGCAGGATACTGATTAAGTTCAGTTAACGATACAGTCTAAGAAGTTTGGATTTGGAGTTCATTTATGAGCTAGGTCCTATCAGATATCCAGACATTCTAAGACAGGTATTGCTCATTTCGGGAGATGGCTTTCTCCGCGAACTTGAGATAAAGAGAGACATAGAAAGAAACATCATGGCGGATCCGCTCACTGAGGCTATTCCTCGAACACATTAGTTTCGCAAACCGGTTTTGTGAGACTGATTAGTAGAAGAGTTGGGTGTTCAGTATCACATGGGCTGTGAGTGTGCGACATAGCAATAATTAGCCTTGAGTGCAAGTGGGAGATTGTTGGAGATAGTGCCCTCAGAGTCAATTATTGGATCACAGGCATGTGATTGCAATGATTGAGGGAGGACCTGTCCCAGTAGGACAGTCTTACTCAAGATGATGGTATGCTATCTGGTTTATCTTTATCATCGTGTACTGCTTTAGGTGACCTTACAGGTCACTATTGCGCGTTGATAGAGCCCCTAGGATTCTTGCTTGACTGCCAGCAGTATGAGGGCGATCATATACGTGGGAGCTGGGGTCTATAAGCACATCCTTAAAAGGTCCCTAGTCGTAGGAGTTTTCGAGACAGGGCATCGATACTCCAGAGTAGACTAGTGTATACAGTCGAGACCCCTACGAGGGGCGGTGGCCGGTCTCACAAGCCACTGGTGTCAGTTGGTTCACCTAAGATGTATACAGGTGCTCATTGGGTTATGAGTACACCGGACAGGACTCGCCGGGAACATTCTAGTTGGTCTTATACCTGACGTCAGATAGCAGTTTCCTGGTGACATGTGTACAGGTTAGTTCATCGACCTGAGATCGTCATTTGTCTCGTGTGAGTTCCCACTGTACTTTGATTACTACCCTACCACGCTCAAAGGAGACGTGCAAACAGGTTTTAGTTGGGTACAGTCCCGAGCCACATGGAGGCAGTGAGCGGATCTGCAGGGGTTCGTCTCTCCCAGTATTGGGGGTGAGGTCGCGCTGTGTCTAGGAGAGCCATTACACGAAGTCCTTGGCCAAGGCAGGAGATTTACTGGTAGGTATTCCAGTAGTATCTCTGGGTGTTCTGGGCTACTCTCCGACACGACTTGTACCGCTTTTGGGGGTCTGATTTTTACCAACCCCCTAGGCCCGCCATGCGATGCTCATAGACGAACGGACTGGACTGTACGGATATTGTCACTGACAGGCTCAGTAGAGTGTCAGGATGAGTTCGCTCATCGACGTCCCTTTTGGTCAATACCTGGTAGCAGGTTACGTATGGCTAATACCTCTGACTTGCTAGTGGTTAAATCCACAGCCAAAGTGTTGACGAGTCTTTAGAGTCCCCCACAGACTGTTTTCTCAAGTTTCGGGTGAAACGCTGTAGAGGCCGTATGGAGATATGGCAGGGTTCAATCATATACGTGCGGTATTGCACGGATCATGATCGGACGGATAATACTAGCGGGCTTTGGTTTAAGCCGGATCCTAGTATAGTACAGTGTAGATTTTGTCTCATTGCATTTGTATTCGGTCGGAATACAAATGCGGGTATGTATATACAGTAGCGGGGTTTCCTGTAATTAATTACGGGATCTGTTTTCTGAAGTTGCCAGTTTGCTTTCCGTTTCGGCCATTTTCCTTTGTTTCTTTCCTTGGCTGAAAATTGGTGGAGGAGGGCTTATTTGCAGTTGTGCAAATTAGTATTGTGGAGGGTGGTCTTTGTATATGGTTGCTTCATGATGGTCCTTGCTTCCTTTGACTTCATTAGTCCATGATTGCTTGACTTTTGGAGTAATCATGGTTGTTGATGAGATGGTTGTTGAAGAAGTGATTTTGTTGTGATCATTATTTTTTCTCATGATCACTCATCGTTCTCTTTTGCATTTTTCACACACCTCCCCCCTCTTCTCTTTTGGTGAGGCCGGCCACATTTGTGTGGGGAGGGGATTCATTTTGTGGGTGGAAATTTGATCTCTTTTGGCTCTCACAAAATATATAGCTATCTCCAAAAGTTCATATCATTCCTCTACCAAACATGGCAACTTCATAACTCTTTAGAGACATAGTGATCTACACTTCATCTACAGTATTCTTGGACACGTCGACTCGCCAACTTCGTGCCCGAGTTGCCTCGGTCCAGAGGTGGGAGCCCGTAAAAGAACCCGGCGATGTGGTGCCCTTCCGACGAGGAGATGAAGACCGGAGATTCCGCGGGGAGATCGGGACGACGACGAGAAGACCGAAGGACACGGATCGCTCGGTATATCTATCTACCCCTTCTCTTGTTAGCTAGGAGTAGGTTAATGGCCCAATCCATGATTTATAGTGCACGGTGGTGCCGGTTTATAAGTTTCATAAAATTATCGTTTCCGCATTTTGGCCTCGGATTGACGGCCGGGACGCCGCCGTGCACTTACAGGGGCTTCACTCTAGAATTGGCGGGCTATTCGCCGCACTCGTAGGGGGTATAGGATGACCCATGGAGGGACGCTCAAATTACTGGATCCCGTGAGGTGCTGGGTGGCCCATTCACATTGTTGATTAGGGTTGCCTCACTTCTGAGATTGGCGGGTAACTTGCCGTGCTCATAGGGGTCCAGATTTTCATTGCATGGGCTATCCACACGACCGAGAACGTCGGGTTTTATTTGCGGCAAAACTGAAACCCGGGGCTCCAAGATTATCCACCATTCTGTGTTAGTATCTGTGATTTTGCTTATATCATGCTTGGGACGAATGTTATAAATATTTTTATATATATACTAGTAGATGTTGTATATGTTTTGCACCCGCGCTAGTCCAGCCCCCACTCTGCCATTAGTTAAGTAACCTAACGGTGCATGACGGGGCCCCGTGGCGAATGCGGATGGTATATACATACATCGTATTTTCGTTCTTTTCTGGTGTAATAGGTATTAAATGATGGGGCTGCATTAATTTCAATTAATGCAAGAAAAGAAACCTAAAAAGATGTTATTGGAACAAGTTTCGAAAAACTATAGTCATAATCTTTCACTTTGCATAGTAGTGTTCGGTCATGAACATCCAGCACCTCATCCTACGAGGCAAGAGCCTACGCAGGGAGTGACTTCTTGAGCAACAGTTTATACTGTAGATTACTCGATTTTCTTCAAAACCAATAGTTTTCAAAGCTATCCGGTTCCTTCAACTATATCAAGTTCAATACATTCACGATTTTTTGCCAAAAACCATCCGTAGCCCTCCGTCATTTCGGATAAAAAGCACATAGTATTCATGCGGTGTTTGTTGGCCAAAGTCAAGGCATCGTGAATGGTAGCTATATGTTGCTTATCCGTAGCATAGATAGATGCATTGGTTTAGGACATTCGTACCACCTTGTTGGCCAAAGTCAAGGGTGTGTGCGGGTGGGTCTAAATCAATCTGGACAATGAAGGGTAGAACTTGACTTGGGCGTTATGATTTGTTGGCCAAAGTCAAGGTCATAAGCGCTTGGGGCAAAAACCACATCTGGAGTTTCAAATATACAGGAAACTTGCTAGTGTTGCATACCTTCTAGAGTGTGGTGACTAGAGTGGATTCCATCTAGGTCATCACACAATGATAGTTGGATCCCGATCCCACTGATGAGTAGGATTACTCTTGGGAGATTATTTCACTTAACAATCAATGCTATAAACCAAGTAGGTGACTAGAATAGTGTTAGCAGGGCTACGTCTCTAGGAAAAAGAGGTTATATAATTAAGGAACTTCGCGAAAGCATTGGAAAACCTCCCTCGAAGTACCGACACTAGCCTGGCCGAAAGGTTAAGCAAGTATTGTGATGTGCGATTAATCCTGACTAGTTCTTCTTTTAGGGTTTGAAGAAGAATTCGAGGAAACAGTGGGAGCCATCCTGATTAGATAAACTAATAACCAATCTAATCTTGCAAGAGCGCACGCAGAGTGTTTCTTTCTCTCTTTCCAGGTTGCAAACATTTCACGCCCTAATCATGATAATAAAATGTATCGCTTGATCGATCTGAATTCTTATTCGGGGCTGGGGAACGTCGATTTGGCTCTAACTCATGACAGTAGACATGAGTATGAGCAGAGGAAAGAGGATTGCATGAAATCCTTGATGACCCCAACGAAGAAGAAGCATTCTATTGCGTCTCCTTCAGGTGTTCTTGTTATTGAGAACCGCTTTTCGGTCAGTCCTGCCTCCTGGGTACTAGATACCGGATCAGGATCTCATATCTGTAATTTATCACACGGACTGAGAAAAAGTAGGATAGTTGGACCTGGTGATATGTCCCTCACGGTAGGGAATGGAGAACAAGTTGATAATTCTGTCGTCGGTGAATATCACCTAGCATTGCCTAATAGCAATACTATGATTTTGAACAATTGCTACTATATACCTTCCATGGTTTGCAACATCATATCAGTTTCTTTACTTGATAAATATGGATATAACTTTGTTCTTGATAGAAATATCATGAACATTTACCTCAATAAGGTATTGGTTGCAGAAGGTACACTGTGTAATGGTATCTATGTTCTAAATCAAAACGCAGTTTTCAATATACAAAACACATGCAAGAGGAAGAGTTCAGAAGAGAACGAATCCTACTTGTGGCATTGTAGACTTAGTCATATCGGAGAGAAAAGACTAACTAAGTTGCATAAGGATGGATATTTGAATATGTTCGAATTTTCATCTTATGAAACTTGTCAGTCCTGTCTCAAAGGAAAGATGACCAAATCTCCGTTCATTGGACACGGAAAAAGAGCAACTGAGCTCTTGGGACTCATACACGGTGATGTATGTAGTCCAATATCTATACATGCATGGGGTGGGTTCTCGTACTTCATCACATTCATCGACGATCTCTCTAGGTTCGAATATATATATCTCATGGAACACAAATCTAAAGCTTTTGAGAAATTCAAAGAATTCAAAAATAAAGTAGAGAACCAGACTCGAAAAAGTATCAAGATCATCCGATCTGATAGAGGAGAGGAGTACTTAAGTACGGAATTCCGGGACTTTCTAAAAGAGAATGGTATTCTCTCTCAGCTTACTCCTCCGTATACACCACAGCACAACGGTGTATCCAAGTAGAGGAACCGTACCTTATTGGGCATGGTTCACTCCATGATGAGTAATGCTGAGTTGCCTCTTTCATTCTGGGGGTTTGCTCTTGAATCAGCTGCATTCATATTGAATAGATCACCGACCAAATCAGTGCCTACCACCCCACATGAAGTATGGAGTGGGAAGAGATCATGTCTAAATTACATTAAGATATGGGGATGTCCTGCCTTTGTTAAAAAGCAGAATCCTGGTAAACTCAAAGCAAGGTCTGTATTATGCAAGTTTGTGTGATACTCTAAGCATTCAAAAGGATATATGTTCTACCACACTGAGGAACAGAAGGTGATTGTATCTCGCCACGCTACCTTTTTGGAAATGGAATTTCTTGCAAAAAAAATTAGTGGGAGTATGGTAGAACTAGAAGAAATTTCTGAACCACAAACTATAACAGAAGATTTGGTAGAACCCCTAGATTCAATAGTACCCGACGAACTTCAGCCACTCCGCAGATCTAGTAGGATTTCTCATCCGCCCGATAGATACTACGGTTTTCTCATAGACGGGGATCGAGAGGATTGCATCTTGGAAGAATATGATCCTACTAGTTTCAAGCAGGTCATTATCAGTAGGAACTCTGATAAGTGGTTGGATGCTATACGATCCGAAATGGAGGTCCATGTACGCCAATAAAGTGTGGACCTTGGATATTGCTCCAACTGGGCACCTATTGGATGCAAATGGATCTACAAAAGGAAGATTGATGTAGATGGGCAGGTGGAAACCTATAAGACTAGACTTGTTGCAAAAGGTTTTCGTCAAAGACCGGGTGTGGACTATGACGAAACTTTTTTCTCTAGTGGCTATGCTCAAATCCATTCGGATCCTACTTGTCATTGCTGCCTTCCATGACTATGAAATCTGGCAGATGGACGTAAAAACGGCTTTTCTAAACGGAAGTTTGGAAGAGTGCGTTTATATGGATCAGCCGGAGGGTTTTGTAGACAATGGGAGCAGCGGGAAGGTGTGCAAGTTGCTTAAATCCATTTATGGATTAAAGCAGGCATCCGAAGCTGGAACATCTGTTTTGATGAAATAGTCAAGGAATTTGACTTCATCAAGAATGAGGATGAGCCGTGTATATATAAGAAAATTGTAGGACGAACTGTCGTATTTTTAGTCTTGTACGTGGACGACATTCTTTAGATAGGAAATGGTATTCCTATGCTACAATCGGTCAAGTTGTTCTTATCACAAAGGTTCTCCATGAAGGACTCGGCTGATGCCTCATACATTATGGGGATCAAGATCTACAGAGATAGATCCAAAAGATTATTGGGACTTTCGCAGTCCAGATACATAGAGACTGTACTAAAGAGATTTAGTATGGAAGATTCCAAGCGCGGTAACATACCCGCATTGCACGGAATCACCCTCTCCAAAGAGATGTCTTCCAAGGCTGATGAGAAGAGGGTTCGCATGAGTATTATACCCTACGCTTCGGCGGTAGGATCTATAATGTATGTGGTGCTATGTACAAGACCAGATGTAGCTTACGTGCTTAGCGTGGTGATCCGGTATCAGTCGGACCCAGGTGAGAACCGCTGGACAGCAGTGAAGAACATTCTCAAGTACCTGAGAAGGACAAAGGAGATGTTCTTGGTTTACGGTAATGGAGACCTGCAGGTCGAGTCCTTTACCGATTCAAGCTTTCAGAGTGACAAGTATGACAGCAAGTCTGTCTCGAGTTTTGTGTTTACCCTCAATGGAGCAGCGGTGTATTGGAAAAGTTCCAAACAGGACACTGTCGCAGACTCGATGATGGAGGCTGAATACATTGCTACCAGTGATGCCGTAAAAGAAGCCGTCTGGATTAAGAAGTTCATTACTGAACTTGAGGTGGTTTCGTCCATTGTTAATCCAATACCTTTGTATTGCGATAACAATGGGGCTATAGCTTTAGTGAAGGAACCATGGTCCCATCAGAAATCCAGACACATCTTAAGGCGGTATCACCTGATCAGGGAGATCGTTGATCGCCAGGAGATCGAGGTGCGGAGAGTAGACACAAAAGACAACACGGCGGATCCATTCACGAAGGCCCTCCCTCAAGTGCAGTTCGAGCGACTTTTTGAGATGTTGGGTATGCGATATGCCAACAACTGGTCCTAGTACAGACGTTGGGTACTCGGTACGCCAATATATGGCCTTAGTGCAGGTGGGAGATTGTTGGATATGTATGCCCTAGAGCTCATTATTGTATATGTATATATGTGGATGCTTGGACATATATATACAGGACAATCTTGCTCGATATGATAGTATGCTATCTGGTTTGTTTTTATCTTAACATGTGTGTATGTCTTACTTGTTATTACATATCATTTATACATGTTAATAGAGCCCGTAGGATCATTGCTTGACTATCTGCGTTGTGATGGCGATCATACTTGTGGGAGTAGAGTGGTCGATAAGTACATCCTTAAATGGCCCCTAGTCGTGGGAGTATCGAGACTGGGCATCGATATTCCGAAGTAGACTGGTGTATACGTTTCTAGACCTCGACGAGGGGCGATGGTTGGTCCCCCAGCCATTGGTCATTTGCACCTAAGATCGTATACATGTGCTTACTGGGGGTGAGTACACTAGACAGGTTCGCCGAGAACTTCTAGATAGTATTGTACCTATCGTCAGATAGACGTTCTCAGGTGGCATAAGTATAGGTTAGTCTTTAGACCAGAGATCGTCATTTGTCTCGTGTGAGTTCCCACTGTACTTTGATCACTACCCTATCACAGCTCTACTAAGTCGTGCAAACAGGTTTTGGTTGGGTACAGTCCCGAGCCATATGGAGGCAGTGAGTGATTGTTGGAGATCCGTCTCTCCCGGTGTAACATTTCAGAAAAATAAAATATTATTTTTTGGAATTTTTATAATTTAATGATAAATATTATTAATATTTTGATAATGCGGTATAATTAAATACCGATAAATTGGGAAATATTTGGAAAATTATAGGAATTACTGAAATGATAGTGCTTTTTTATGATTTAAGCAAATTATGAATTTTTATGATTAATTATATTCTATTTTAATGCTAATCGCGATTAAATATCTCTAATCGCGCATTAAGCTTGATTTGTGCACATGACATGCACCATGTCATATTACACATTTCTACATTTTTCCTACCATGGTCTTTTCTTTTTCTTTTTCATTTTGGTTTGGTTTAAAATGAGAAGAGAAGAGAATAGAAAACAAAACAAAACAAAACAAAATAAATGGAAGATATTTTAGAGACATGGAGGTATGGGCTTGGAGAGAGAGAGAGAGAGGGGGTGAGGGGTCATTGTTGACCATGGCCATTGTTTTTTCATTTGGATTCCTTCATCATTTCCTCTCCCCTCCTTCCTCCATGGCTGCCCTCCTGCCTCCACCATCTCAACCCCTCACAACGCCACCAAAAAACCATCAAAACCTCACTTCCATTTCATTAAAAATGTGCACAAGCTCACTACAAACACTTTGGACCGAGCAAAATTGGACTTTGAAGACTTGGGGCAACTCAAGAAAATTCTTGAGTTGCCAAATGAGGTATTTCCTGCACCCCTAGCATAGTATTACATTCACTTTAGCATCTTGACTTGTTTAGAAGTGTTTTAGTGTTGTTTAGTGAACTTAGAAAATTCCTAGATGAGGTTGTGAGGAATTCTTGAGTTGTGAAGTGTAATTGAGGTTAGTAGAGATCTTATAACCCCTCTAGTTTTAGTTTCATAGACTGAAACCTTAGACTTACACCTAAACCCCAAACTTAGAAATCCCCGATATCGTATTTTGTGGGAATTGTGAGGGTAATTAGAGATCTGCTAACACCTGGGGACCCTAGGAATTATTTAGCAAACACAGTGATACATGCAGGTGACCTAGAAGCTACCCTGAAGACCCGAGCCCCATACCCTTCACCCTGGCCGCAATTTTATTCCTTCTGGCCGCAATTTGCGGCCAGAGCAGTGGTGTTTGTGTTCGTATTTGGTCCAGGGCTTTATTATCTGTAAACTAGACCCTCCATGTATGCAAAATTGTCTAATTTCACCTAGGTGAAATCTAGAGTTGTTTTCTTGAGTTGCTGCATTGTGTTGCGACTTCGTTTTAACTTGAGTTTTGGTATTTGATATTTTAATTCCGTCGTGTGGCGTTTGAACGTCAACGGCTAGGGCTATTGGTCGTGTTTTGCATGCAAGGCTATAGGTTTTAATCTATGAGCGAAACGTGTGCCGTTTTGGTTTTCCGTCTTGATTTTTAATACGCATTTGCGATTGTATATTGGTTGTAGGTACCCCCATGTGGAATTCGAGACGACGAAGAGAGCGTGGCGTCATCGACTCCAGCAAGCGAGGATCAAGGTGAGTAGATCTATATCTACGAGAGAAGTCGGGTGGATGGCATATAGCACCCCCGCAAGTTTTTGATGGAAACCGATTCATAGAATGTGGTTAAGGAAATCTAGATTAGAAAACTATGGATAGGGTTAGAAAGATAGTTAGAGATGATATGAATGATGGAATATGTATATTAAGAGATGAGATGAAAGCTTTAGGGATATGAAAATTTTAATGTGAATCACGACTTATAGATATATAGTTGCACAAGAATAAGTATGAGTTTTAGAGTAACATGACATTGATGTATAGGGTAGAATGTATATGTAGAATTGACTTGATGTGAGGTATAAATGCGATGAAGGAATACGATGTGATATGATGATTTGATGATATGTTGGTATACGGATGCGAGTCGATTGAGATGCTTAATACCTTGTCGGTCCCCAGATATGAGATTGTTATGGATGTGGCCTGGGATATAGATATATATGTATATATGTTGTGAATCTTGAGTGATATGCCATACGAGACGTTAGGTCCGTACCCTCATTGTCATATAGGTTGATAGGATCCCCATTGGTTTAATGCCGCCGTACGATAATTTTCCGTACATGATGAGTTTGACTTGAGGTTTGATCCATACCCTTGACTAGAGGATGCCGTACGATGGATTATACCGTACGTGATGTTGTGAGGCTGGATGCCGATTGATAGATTCACCGACTCGATCATGTAGATATGTATACCTTATAGCTTTTAGCTGATGATTTACATTATGCTGCATTCATGTTATTCTCATGGCATTGCATATACCCGTGCTAGTACACTTACACCATTATCGATGATGCATATATTACACTTACACAAATTTGTCGGCTCACACACTTCATCATCGATAATTGCCATGTCACTACACAGTAGGATTGCTGCATCATGATATGACTCCTTGCATAATTTACTTGTTATAGTTGCATATGCACCTTTATACGATGTTGCATTGGACTTTGGAGAATTTGGGAACCGCGGGGTACATTTTAAAACTAGATTCATTTAAAAGAGCGGTTTTCCCTTGATATGTGCATATTACTGTTCCAGGTTTCATGATATACGGATATGCTTACATTTCTGTTATATGTCGCATACATCATGCTTTACGATTATACGCATTGAGACATGCTGTTTTTATGAGATTTCTAGATTTGAGAACCGTGGTCATTTTAAAAGAAAGTATGTACTGTTTTAAAAACCCGGTTTCTCTCGATATGATATTTAGAGATGTCCACCATGAGTTTTCTCGGTTCTGAGATTTGTTTTCGCGACCCGGTTCGAGGAGTGGAGGAACCGTCTGCGGGTACATGGTGGACCCGGTATGGTTCCCCGGGGCGATAAATGTTTTTTCGTGGAGTAGACGATGTGCCTGGCAGGGTGGGCATTACCTACAGTTGATTGGTTAGACCCGGCGGCTATCCGGAGGATACCGACCGGAGTCGAGAGATGATACGGGCCGATCCGGACTGACGGAGCCCGTGAGCCAATCCGGACCGACGGAGCCCGAGAGATATGAGGATTTACATGCCGATACTGGGCACAGGTTTCATGATGTTTCGAGTGTCGATGCTGGACACTCAGGTTCCATGAGTTGATGTGTCGCGAGGGACACACATTGATTTATATCCTCATATTTTCATGCATATGCTTTTATGATATTTGCATGCATGATGTTGTTGTGTCATTGGTTGACACGTGGATGAGATCCACATGCCTACAGACATTGATTATATAGTTGGACGAGATCCACATGCATACAGACATTGATTATATTGTTGGATAATATCCACATGCTGATAGGCATTTACTTATAGTGCTGCCATATATACAGATACGGTCACCCTAGATATCATTGTATTACCTTTATGATATAGTTGACCTAGGAAATCGTTATTTTATTCGATTTCTACCTGTTGATGTTTTCTACTCACGAGTTGGTAACTCACCCCCGTTGTGCCACAGTTCTTGCAGGTTGACCGCACGGATCAGTAGCGGCATCGCTGGCACATAGCTACTCTTGGGTGATTTCCTTGGTAGGTGGGACATTTGTATCGTACCCACTCTTTTATTATATTTCATACTGTATCTAGTCAACTCCATCAATCAAACTAGTATTTGTATAAGTAATGAGACTTAGTGAGACTTGTGGTTGCGAGACTTAGAGCGAGGTGTATTCCGCTACTTGTGGTGTTGATGTCTTGCTTACTTCTTTATCTTTTGTGGTGAACTTCGCCGTTGGGCGTCGTATACTTATATTTATGCTTTGCATGGTTGTGGATCCGCCGTTTGGCAAAGAGCTAGTTCCCTCTTGAGGATGCCTTTTATATTATCATGTATGGTGGTTTTGGATCAAAATATACAAAGGAGGTGCTGCCCAAATTTTTTTTTAAAGACGAAAAATGTTTTTCAACTAGTAAATTCCAGTTGCATTTTTCATGTTCTTTTACTTATGTATTTAGAAAATATTGATCTCACCCTACCTTTATTTCAAAACATCACCTTTTTTAATTTCTTAAAAAAGTTTAGATTTCTGGGTTTCGGCTTACTTGAATTATGTTACTCCTTTAGACGTTGCGTGATTCGAGTGCTAGTCACGAGCTAAATTTCGGGTCGTGACACCCGGTATAGGGAGTCGATATCGCATTGTGTTCGATTGGTCAGGACCATAAAACCTTGGCCAAGGCAGTTGGGATTTACCGATAGGTTGATCGGTAGTTTCCCGGATTGGTCATGAGCTGCATCTGCACGAATTATCGGGTTATTAGGGTCTGACGTTTACCACCCCTAGACCCAATATGCGATAGTCTCAGACGAAGAGACCGGACTGTACGGAGATTGTCACAGATAGGCTCAATAGGGATCCGGATGAGTTTGCTCGTCGGCCTTCCTTTTCGACAGGTACTCGGGTAGCCGTTACGTACAGCTAGTGCCGCTGTCATGCTTGTTGTTATGGATTTGTCCAGTAACTCACTACCGACGTACTGTCGAGTCTTGAGTGTCCCTCACAGAGGGTTTTCCTGGTTCAGGTGAAATGATGTGAAGGGTTACCCTAGTGCCCCGGCCAACTTCCGTGGCCAAATGCGGAACTTAACCCGGATCAAAACTTTGGCACTAGAATAAAACATAACCCGGATCTTTAACCATAAACCTAGTTAGCTATACTAGAGTTCTATCTACTAATAAAGAAGTTATACCAAGAGGCTCAAGTCCTTCGGTCTTCTCTCCTCGTCATGTGCTACAAGTGCTCTCCTTGAACTTGCTTAATCTCCAACTCTGGCTCCATCGGTCCTCCGGGATCGAGCTTGTTCTTCGGCCTTTCTTTGTCATAGATGATCCACCCGAGGAGTATGATCCATGGCTCTAGCTCTTTGCTATATGTCAAAAGAGCAACTAGAGAACTTGGGATGCTAGTCCAAGTAATCTAGGATGTAGTGAAGGTGTCTAAGTGTTTACTATCTCTTTTCTAACCTCTTCACTTATTTCTCAACTCATGAGAATATTAGTGAAGAGGAAGAAGATGAAGGTGGAGGAAAGAAAGAGGAGGGAGTAACTTGAGAGAAAAATGGGAGCTTAAGAAATTATGAAGTATAGCATGAAAGAGAAAATACACACAAGGGTTTTGTGTATGAATTCTTTCAACTATGCTTCAATAGTAATTCCAAATGAATTAAAAATTCATTTGTAAACTATTAAAGCATGGTTATCACCATTCCTCCCATACCTTTTACTTTACACCTCATTTCCAATTATCAAATAAAAGGAAAATACATAATGAGGTGGCCACCTTCTAGAAGGAAATCTGTAGTAAATACGGATTTCAGTCTACTGTACATATATACCGGCAATCAGATAAAAATCCGAACGCCCAAAGAGATAGAATAACACAAAGAACGTAATACTAGAATATATATATCGAAATACATATACGTAAATTATTAAATCAATACCCGATTTAATAATCCGGCTCAAACCCGAGCCGGCTAGTATTACCAACTGTCCGATCGAAAGTCCGAGTACAAAAGTACATCAATTGATCGAACCCTGCACGTATCCAATACAGCTACTACATCATTTCACCTAAATCAGGGAAACCCTCTGTGTGGGACTCTAAAGACTCGACAGTACTCTGGCAGTGGGTTTAACCACAAGCACGTCAGCGGCACTAGCTGTACGTAACGGCTACCCAGGTACCTGTCGAAAAGAAAGCCGATGAGCAAACTCATCCGAATCTCCTACTGAGCCTATCCATGACAATATCCGTACAGTCCGGTCTCTTCGTCAAAGAGTATCGCTTACCGGGTCTAGGGGGTGGTGAACGTCAGACCCTTACAACCTGATAAGTCGTGTCGATTGGCTCAGGACCAATCCGGGAAACTACTGATCAACCTATCTGTAAATCCCAAGTGCCTTGGCCAAGGTCTTATGGTCCTGACCAATCGAATCACAATGCGATATCGACTCCCTATACCGGGAGAGACGAATCCCCGACAATCGCTCACTGCCTCCATGTGGCTCGGGACTGAACCCAACCAAAACCTGTTTGCACGACTCAGTGGAGCCGTGGTAGGGTAGTGATCAAAGTTTAGTAGGAACTCACATGAGACAAATGCCGATCTTGTTAGTTATGTATATGCCCTAGAGGCCATTGTTGTACATATGATGTATATTATAATGGATGCTTGGATATATATAGAGATGACTTTCTTGCTCGTCATGATAGTATGCTATTTGGTTTCACTTTATCTTAACATGTTGACTTGTATTGGTTTACTGTTTTACTCTCACATGTTGATAAGGCCCTTAGGATATGTACTCGACTACTGGGACTATGATGAGATCATACTAGTGGGGCCGCGGTAGTCGATGAGTACATCCTATAACTGTTCCCAGTCGAGGGTATATCGAGACAGGGCATCGATACACCAGAGTAGACTAGCGTATACGCATCTTGACCCATATGATGGGCGATGGATGATCCCATATCCATCGGTGTTTGACATCAGAGATGGTGTACGGGTGCTCAGTGGAGACTGGGTACACTGGACGGACTCGCCGAGAACTCCCAGATGGTGATATACCACACGTCAGATGGCAGTTCTCCGGTGACACTGGTACAGGGTAGTCTGTAGACCCGAGATCGTCATGGAGTCTTGTGTGATTCCCACTGTGCTTTGATTTCCACCTTACCACGTCCAAGAGGGCGTGCAAAACGGTGGCTTTTGGGTACAGTCCCGAATCACATGGAGGCAATGAGCGATAGGAGGGGATTCGTCTCTCCCGGTATAGGGAGTTGATGTTGTGCTGTGTTCGATTGGCTATAACTGGAAGTCCCTGGCCAGGGCTGATATAGAGATTTACTGGTAAGTGTTACCAGTAGTTTCTCGACCCGTTATGAGCCACACATCGACATGACTTATCGGTTACTGGGGTCTGACGTATACCACCCCTAGACTTGATATGCGACATATTAGACGAACAGACCGGACTGTATGGGAGTGTTACTGATTGGATTCACAGGAGAACGCACAGGCTAGCTTGTTGATCTTCTGATCGCTCAATACCTGGGTGGCTGTTACGTTTAGCTGACCGCTTGCAGCTTGTGGGTGTTTGATATGATCACCACCTGCTACCGGCGTATTGACGATTCTTTAGAGTCCTACACAGAGGTTTCTTGGCTCAGGCGAAACGGAGTAGAGGCACATATGTGATATGTGCAGGACCGAGAATAATGCGATATGAGATACCGTATTATATTCTCGCGATATTTAGATATGAACCGGGACATCGGATCAAGTGTTGATTCGATGAATCGGTACATGATATATTAGTCGGTAATATTCGATATAGCCGGATCGTCGGATCAAGTGTTGATTCGATGATTTAATGTATAATAATATATATGATATATTGTATTACATTATCTAATATTGGCTCGCTTTATTATTTCATTTTCTCACTAGATGATACATTGATATATATGCGATATATGTTAATTGTATTATTTTCTTTTGTTGCAAATATATAATATATATGTGATATATATTATTGTGACATGATATGATTAATTGTTAAACATGTTTAAGGATGATTAATTGAGGTTAGGGTTTGATTAGGGTTAGATGCTTCATGCACCTTCTAGAAGCATTTTCTTTTGTCATTGTTTAGATATTTTGTGATGACACATTTTTAACCCAACCAAACCCTAACTCTAGTTATTTCTCTACACAATCTTAGCCACTCATCCTTGACCATGGTTTATATATCAATCATATACATTTCTTTCTATTCATCACAAAAGGATTGATGATTATCATTTTCCATTATCATCTTCTTCTCTCTAAAAAAAAAAAGCTTACTTGATTTTCTTTATGTGATGAATAAATATGAGAAAATGATTTAAAAAGGAAAGCAAAAATACTACTCTCTCATCCTCATCTCATCTAGCCCATGAGATTAGTGTGTTCATCTCTTTAGAGTGAGAAAGCTTGAGTCTTTGCAACTTCGACGTAGATCATCGGAGATTTGGAACACTTCAAGCTAGCATGGATCGTTCGAGTCGTGGAGCCTCTCATGAGTCCGGGAGATCGTGGATCGCGGCAAAAGGACTTCTACTCGGAGCTTGTGAAGCGAAGGAGCGGACTACAAAGGTTGTAATCCCTCACACTTAGATAAAAGTTATCATCTTGCATGTTAAACCCTAATAATCTAGCAAAGATCCCGGCTTTGGGTTGTTCGGCACGTCTAAATTTTTATCCGGGCATGTTTGATGCCTTATGAACCTTCACAAGAGTGCCTAGGAACCCTACAGATCTCGGGTCCAAAGACTAACTTGTACACATGTCACCTGAGAATTTCCATCTGACGATAGGTATAGTACCACATAGAAGTTCTCGGCGAGTCCGTCCAGTGTACTCACACCCAGTGAGCACATGTATACGATCTTATGTGCATCAGACCAATGGCTGCGGGACCAACCATCCCCCGACGGGACTAGAAACGTACACACCAGTCTACTCTGGAGTATCAGTGCCCAGTCTCGATACTCACGCGACTAGGGACCATTTAAGGATGTGCTTATGGGCTACCCTGCTCCTATAAGTATGATCGCCATCACAACGCAGGTAGTCAAGCGAGATCCAAGGGGCTTTATCAATATGTAACTGCAATATGTAATAACGAGTATGACATATGTTGGATATATATGCCCTAGAGGTCTTCATTGTATAGGATGCTAGGGATATGTATGTACATGACAATCTTGCTTGATATGATAGTACGCTATTTGGTTTGTCTTTATCTTAACATGTGATATATTTTACTTTGTATTTATATACATGTTGATAAAGCCCGTAGGGTGTTTGCCTGACTACCGGCGTTGTGATGGCAGTCATACTTGTGGGAGCTGGATAGTCAATAGGCACATCCTTAAATGTCCCTAGTCGCAGAAGTATCGAGACTGGGCATCGATGCTCCAGAGTAGACTAGTGTATACATATCTAGACCCTGACGAGTGGCGATGGATTGGTCCCGCAGCCATTGGTGATGTGCACCTAAGATTGTATACAGATGCTCACTGAGTGTGAGTACACGGGACAGGACTCGCCGAGAACTGGCTGGATAGTATTATACCTAACGTCAGATAGAAGTTCTCAGGTGACATGTGTGCAGATAATCTGTCGACTTGAGGTCGTCATTTTTCTCGTGTGAGTTCCCACTGTACTTTGATTACTACCCTATCACGGCTCAAAGGAGTCGTGCAAACAGGTTTTAGTTGGGTACAGTCCCGAGCCACATGGAGACAGTGAACAACTGTTAGGGATTCGTCTCTCCCAGTATAGGGAGTCAATATCGCACTGTGATCGGTTGGTCATTACCATAAGTCCCTGGCCAGGGCTGATAGAGAATTACTGGTGGACTGACCAGTAGATTCTCGGATGGTCTTGAGCCACACCGGCACGACTTGTACGGTTGTTAGGGGTCTGACATTTACCACCTCCCTAGACCATACATGCGATACTCTCATACGAACAGACCGGACTGCACGGATATTGTCACGGACAGGCTCAGTAGGGGTTAAGGACGAGTTCGCTCGTCGGCCTCCTTTTCGACACGTACCTGGGTTGCCGTTACGTACAGCTAGTGCCACTGACGAACTTATGGTTAAACCCACTGCCAGCGTACTGTCGAGTCTTTAGAGTCCCACACAGAGGGTTTCCCTGGATCAGGCGAGACGATGTAAACGCCGTATGGTCTTACGGCAGGGTTTCGATCGCATTTGTGTACTGGCTACTCGAATGACGATCGGACGGATTATACTGATAAGTTTTGGTTTAAGCCGGATACTAGTATTGTAGTATTGGATTATACTGATCTCGGTGTATCCGTATTTTTCGGAATACGGATACGGGTATGAAAATACTGAAAAAGGGCATTCTTGTAAATTCACAAGATTGACCTTCTAGAAGGAGACACCTCATTATTGTTTTATTCTTTTTCATTAAAGAATTAATGAGGTGGAAATTAGGAGGCATGGGTTGAAGAATGGCTAAGTATTTGTTTATTTCATTTGGAGCCACTATTCAAGTATGGTTGTAAATTATATGATTTAATAATGCCATGGTTGAATTATTGGCTCAAGACTTAACCATTCTTCTTCTCATTTTTTATTATCATTATCACAAAAGCATTCTCTCTCCTAGGTTTTTCTTCTCTCCTTCTTCCTCAAGCTCATACACTTGCATGTGTTGCAAAACAATGAGCTTTGAGATCAAATAATCCAATACACTCACTCTACATCAACTTAGTCTTCCCTCTTAGCAAGTTGGATCACTAAGTTATCTCATGGAGGTTGGAGCTTGACCATATCCCTCGGGTGGATCCATCTTCGACACAAAGGAGACCGGCAACCGAGATCGTTCTTGAACCAAGGAGCAAGGAGCAACTTGAAGACCCGAAGGACTAGGAACGAGGGTATAACTCCTTTACTTAGTAGTTAACTCTCTCTCTTAGTCTAGTATTTTGTTAGCTAAGGTTTAAACAAGATCCTAAAGTGGAACAAGTTCATGATGCAAAGTTAAAACATGTTTCTTTTGAGGTGAGAAAATCGTTTTTAAAGTATTCCGCCTCCCAGCGAGTCGTGGGGTGTGCATCATGGACTTACAACATATGCCATGTTAAGATAAAGACAAACCACAATAGTGTACTACCGTATCGAGTCCTTATCAATATGTGCAGACCAGATATAACAACAATACAAATAAATACACATATCCCGATAAAGACAAGTCAAATAACAGACTATAAAACTGAGCAAGATTGTTCTGTACATACATATCCCTAGTATCCATATGTATACATATACAATACTGGCCTCTAGGGCATATACATCCAACAATCTCCCATTTGCACTAAAGGCCAGTGATTGGCGTACCGAATACCCAACGTCTGTTCTAAGGCCAGCTGCTGGCGTACCACATACCCAACATCCCAAAAAGTCGCTCGAACTGTGCTTGAGGGGGGGCCTTTGTAAATGGATCCGCCGTGTTGTCTTTCGTATCCACTCTCCGGACCTCGATCTCCTGGCGATCTACGATCTCCCTGATCAGATGATACCGCCTTAAGATGTGCCTGGATTTCTGATGGGACCGTGGTTCCTTCGCTAAAGCTATAGCCCCATTATTATCACAATATACTGGTATCGGATCAACAATGGACGGAACCACCTGAAGTTCAGCTATGAACTTCTTTATCCAGACCGCCTCTTTTGTGGCATCGCTTGCAGCAATGTATTCAGCCTCCATCGTCGAGTCTGCAACGGTATCCTGTTTGGAACACTTCCAACATACCGCCCCTCCGTTGAGGGTAAACACAAAACCCGAGACAGACTTGCTGTCATCCTTGTCACTCTGAAAGCTTGAGTCGGTAAAGGACTCGACCCTGAGGTCTCCATTACCGTAAATCAGGAACATCTCCTTAGTCCTTCTCAGGTACTTGAGAATGTTCTTTACTGCTGTCCAGTGGTTTTCACCTGGGTCTGACTGATACCGGCTCACCACACTTAGCACGTAAGCTACATCTGGTCTTGTACATAGCATCGCATACATTATAGATCCTACCGCCGAAGCGTAGGGTATAGTGCTCATGCGAACCCTCTCCTCGTCAGTCTTGGGAGACATCTCCTTGGAGAGGGTGATTCCGTGCAATGCGGGTATGTTACCGCACTTGGAATCTTCCATACTAAATCTCTTTAGTACGGTCTCTATACACCTGGACTGTGAAAGTCCCAGTAATCTCTTGGATCTATCTCTGTAGATCTTGATCCCCAAAATGTACGAGGCATCACCTAGGTCTTTCATGGAGAACCTTTGTGATAAGAATAGGTTGACCGATTGTAGCATAGGAATGCCATTTCCTATCAAAAGAATGTCGTCCACGTACAAGACTAGGAACACGACAGTTCGTCCTACATCTTCTTATAAATACAAGGCTCATCTTCATTCTTGATGACGTCAAAGTTCTTGACTGTCTCATCAAAACAGATGTTCCAGCTCCGCGATGCTTGCTTCAATCCATAAATGGATTTGAGCAACTTGCACACCTTGAAGGGTTACCCTAGTGCCCCGGCCAACTTCCGTGGCCAAATGCGAAACAAAAATTTTCTAACGAACAAAAACTTGGCACTAGTTTAACTCTAAACCCGGATCTTTCCATAAAAATAACTAGCTACACTATGAGAGCTATCTACTATGATGAGGAATTCTTACCAAACGAACCAAGTCCTACGGTCTTCGTTCTTCATCCTTAGCTCCTACTAGCCACCTTGAACTTGCTTGATCTTCTTTCCTTACTCCGTCGGTCCTCCGGGATCGAGCTTGTTCTCCGGCCTTCCTTGGTCCCTGATGATCCACCTGGGGAATATGATCCATGGCTCTAGCTCTTTGTTAAGTGTCAAAAGAGAAACTAGAGAACTTGGGATGCTAGTCCAAGTAATCTAGGATGTAGTTTGGATGTCTAAGTGTTTACTATCTCTTTTCTAACCTCTTCACTTGTTTCTCAACACATGAGAATGTTAGTGAAGAGGAAGAAGATGAAGATGGAGGAAAGCAAGAGAAGGGAGGAGCTTTGAGAGAAAATGGAGCTCAAGAAAATAATGATCAAGCATGAGAGAGAAAATAACAGACAAAGGTTTTGTATGCGATTTTCTTTCATTAAACAGTAGCAACCATGCTTCAATAGTAAACCCAAATGAATTATAAATTCATTTGTAAACTATTGAAGCATGGTCAACTCCATACCTCCCTCACCTCTCACTATACACTTCATTTCCATTTATCAAATAAATGGAAAATCCATAATGAGGTGGCCACCTTCTAGAAGGAAATCTGTAAGATTTCAGTCTACTATACAAATATACCGGCAATCAGATAAAAACCCGAACGCCCGAAAGAGATAGAATAAAACGAAGAACGTAATACTAGAATATATATATCGAAATACATATACGTAAATTATTAAATCAATACCTGATTTAATAATCCGGCTCAAAACCCGAGCCGGCTAGTATTACAAATTGTCCGATCGAAAATCCGAGTACCAAGTACATCAATCGATCGAACCCTGCACGTATCCAATACGGCTACTACATCGTTTTGCTTAGATCAGGGAAACCCTCTGTGTGGGACTCTAAAGACTCGACAGTACTCTGGCAGTGGGTTTAACCACAAGCATGTCAGCGGCACTAGCTGTACGTAACGGCTGCACAGGTACCTGTCGAAAAGGAAGGCCGACGAGCAAGCTCGTCCGAACTCCAACTGAGCCTATCCGTGACAATATCCGTACAGTTCGGTCTCTTCATCAAAGGGTATCGCATACCGGGTCTAGAGGGTGGTGAGCGTCAGACCCTAACAACCTGATAAGTCGTGCCGATGTGGCTCAGGACCAATCCGGGAAACTACTGATCAACTTATCAGTAATTCCCAAGTGCCTTGGCCAAGGTCTTATGGTCCTGACCAATCGAATCACAGTGCGATATTGACTCCCTATACCGGGAGAGACGAATCCCCGACAATCGCTCACTGCCTCCATGTAGCTCGGGACTGAACCCAACCAAAACTTGTTTGCACGACTCAGTAGAGCCGTGGTAGGGTAGTGATCAAAGTTCAGTGGGAACTCACATGAGACAAATGCCGATCTCGGGTCCAAAGACTAACCTGTACACATGTCACCTAAGAACTTCCATCTGACGATAGGTATAGTACCACACGGAAGTTCTCGGTGAGTCCGTCCAGTGTACTCATACCCAGTGAGCACCTGTATATGATCTTAGGTGCATCAGACCAATGGCTGTAGGACCAACCATCCCCCGACGGGGGTAGAAACTATAGGGTTCCTAGGCACACTAATGAAGTCTCACAAGGCATCAAACATGGCCAATTCAAATTTTACAAGTGCCGAGAAACCCTAATACGGATCGTTAACTAGATGTGTAGGCTATAAGATGCAAGTTAACGATTTTAACTTAAAAGAGAAGGGGCTACAACCTTTGTAGATCCGGTCCACCACTTCCTAAGCTCCGCGATGATGTCCCTCCGCTGTCCAAATCGGATTCCGGACTCTAGCATCGGCTTCATCGAAGAAATGGGAGGGCTTGGTCGTCGGCTTCGATGCCGAAGATGATCTACGTCGAGGCATCACTAGATCAAGCTCCCACTTCACCAAGTCATGAAACTTGTGAAGAAAACACCCTATACTACTTGGCAAGAGGTAGAGGATGAAGAAATAGGAAGTGGGTTTACTTTAGAATTGGATTTCTCACTCATTTTCACTAGTTGCCATTGATGGTAGCTAGGTTTTCTTCATGTTGAAGATGAAGAAGAAGAAGAAAAGATATGATAAGTGTTATTAAAAATAGAAAATAAAATCAACACTTATCATTTTCTAACCTTGGTTAGGTGTAGAGAATGTACTAAGGTTAAGTGGAATGGTTAGGGTTAAGTATGAGACAAAATGGTCACTTTAGTCAAAGCTTCAAGAAGCTTCAAAGAAAAACAAAACTAGCAACCATTTCATTTCTTATCTTTTCCAAAATAAATAAATAAATAAGTAAGTAAGAAAAAGAAAACCCTAATCATTAACTTAACCATGGTTTAATTCTTTACACTTAACCAAGTAAACATGTATCATCAAACATGATACAATCAAGTGCACAAAAGTATATCACATATACAACTTGTGATATTCAAGTGAGAAAATCCATTTAAAGTGAACCAATACTAGTTAATGCAAAGCAATATATCAAATATATAATTATACATTAAATCATTAAATCAACACTTGATTTAACGATCCGGTCATATCGCATATAACCGACTAGTATCCTATGTATCGGCTTATCGAATCAATCCTTGATTCGACAACTAGGTTATATCGCATATAACCAATCGATACATTCATCGCGAGAATGGAATACGGTATCACATACACAAATTATTCTCGGTCCCGCACATATCTCATATGCGCTCCTATTTCGTTTCGCTTGAGCCAGGAAATCTCTGTGTAGGACTCTAAAGACTCGTCAATACGCCGGCAGCAAGTGATGATCATATCAAACACCCACAAGCCGCAAGCGGTCTGCTAAACGTAACGGCCACCCGGGTATTGAGCGATCAGAAGATCGATGAGCAAGCCCGCTCACACTCCTGTGAATCAAACACCCACAAGCCGCAAGCGGTCTGCTAAACGTACTATCATGTCGAGCAAGAAAGTCCTACCTATATATGTCCCAGCATCCACTACAATATATATCCAATGTACAGTAATGGCCTCTAGGGCATACATATAACTAACAATCTCCCACTTGCACTAGGGCCATCTGTAGCAGTAGTTCTAGTATCTAATACTCAACCATCCCATATAAGTCTCTCTTTGGGAAAAAGCCTTTGTGAGTGGATCCGCCGTGTTGTCCTCTGAGTCTACTCTCCTAACCTCGATCATCCTGGAGAACATCTATCTCCATGATAAGGTGATGCTGCCTCAGAATGTGTCTGGGTCACTAATGGGACCATGGTTCCTTGGCCAAAGCCACACTTCCATTGTCATGCAATGGTAGGAACCTAGTTCATCTTATGAACCAATATACACCCAAACTTCCTCTTTGGTAGTATCTATAATAGCGATGTTACCAGCCTTTATCGTCTAGTTTGTCACGGCATCTAGCTTGGAACTCTTCCAACATACCGTACCTCCACTGAGGGTGAAGACAATGCCTGTGACTGACATTCAGTCGTCTTTATCACCCTGGAACCCTTCCAGTGATTCTCCCCAGGATCGGTTGATACCATCTCACTACATCTAGTGGGAATCCTAGCATCCAATTACATCTATCTCATAGATGAAAACACAGGATTTAGGAGGTATCACTTTGATCCTATTGGAGAATCTATGTGATAAGCGGAGATTGACCGAGCGTAGTATAGGGAACTCCTTTCCTATCAAGAGTATGTTGTCCACGTACAATACGAGGATGACCACCTTACTCTCTACAACCTTTTTGTACTTACAAGGTTCATCTACTATTTTGATGAAGTCAAACTCTTTGACTACCACATCAAAACAGATGTTCCAACTCCGCGATGCCTGCTTTATTATGTAAAGCAACTTGCACACGTTTCCGCTGCTCCCACTGTTTACGAAGCCCTCTGGCTGTGTTCTTATAGACGTTCTCTTCTAAATCATTATTTAGAAAAGTAGTCATGGCACCCAACCACCAGATATCGTAGTCATGGTGTGTAGCAATAGCAAGTAGGATCTAGATGGACTTAAGCATAGCCACTGGAAAAGGTTTCATCATTATCCACGCCTGGTTGATGACTAAAACCTTTAACAAGTCTAGCTTTGAAAGTCTCAACTTTTCCATCTACACCAAGTAATCTTCTCAAGATATACTTGCTCCTGATGGGGATTTAACCCTTCAGATAAAGCAACCAAAGTCCATACTTTGTTGGTGTACATGGATTCCATCTCAGATCACTAAGCATCCAGCCATTCTTACAGAGTCTTACACCTGATGGCCAGCTCGAAACTAGTTGGGTCATCATCTCATGATGCAATCCTCGCTCCCACTGTCATAGAGAAACCAAAGTATCTCTCAGGTGGGTGAGGAACCCTACTAGATCGGCGGAGAGGCTGAGGTTCGTTGGGAACTGTTGAATCCTTTGGTTCTGTCAAATCATCAGCTGCAGTTTTGTATAGCTGGAACCTTTCCAGTTCTACAGAACTGACATTGCCTCGATCTTGTCCGGATTTTGCTTTTGACATAGGCCGGACAACCCCAAATCTTAACTAACTTAAGATATGGGCTCTTCCCTTTCCATATCACATATGAAGTGGTAGGCAACTGATTCGATTCGAACCTAATTCAATAGGTATGCAGCTTCTCAAGTACATAACTTTCAAAAAGGAAATAGGAAACTCAGTAGTACTCATCATAGAGCGCACCATATCATATAGGGTGTGATTGCTCCGCCCCGATATACCATCGTGCTATGGTGTATACGGAGGAGTAATGCTGAGAGAGAATCTCATTCTCCTTTAGAATAGTCCAGGAATTCCATGCACAAGAATTATCCTCCCTGATCTCATCATAGGATATAATACTTATACCCGGTTATTGGTTCTCTACTTCTAGCTTATATTCTGTGAATATCTCAAAAGGTTCGGACTTATGTTTCAACATGAACATATGTCTGAATCTTGAGAGATCGTCAGAGAATGTAATGAAGTAAAAAGAACCGGTCTTGGCATATATAGACTGGGGACCTTACATACATCATCATGTATCAGTCCCAAGAGTTTACCAACTCTTTCTCTGTTTCCAATAAACAGAGCTATGGTCATCTTATCTTTGTGACATGACTGGAAAGTTTCATAAGATGTAAATTCAAACTAATTTAAATATGCATCTAAATGTAACTTCAGCTAGCCGGGTCGCATTGATATGACCTAGTCTACAATGCCTCAAGAAGAAGTCGTTCATTTCTGAACTCTTCCTCTTGTGTGTATTCCGTATACTAAGAACTGTAGTTTGATTTAGAACATCAATGCTTTTAGATAACGTTCCTAAACCAATCAACTTTTGATATAGGAAATGTTCAAAACATTATCCAACAATACAAAATTTTATCATTTCTTTACTAATAAAGAGAGTGATATGATTTTGTATATCAGGTTCAGTATCTAATAACATTCGTTCAGAATCAATGTATTTGGAATACAGGGTGACAGTGACCAACAGACTTGGCTGCAACACTTGCCCCGTTTTCTGTCTCATGAAACTTATCACCCGTTCTCAGTTCTCTACCTAGCTGTAGCCCTATGTAACAGATTACATATCTGGGATCCTGATCCGGTATCATATACCCAGGATGCGGAGGATACTGAGAAACAGTTCTTTGTAATGAACATACCCGAAGATGATGCATCAGCATGCACTCTCTTCGTTTGGGCGGCACGGGAATTCAGGTAATCCCCAATTTCCTGCTCTGTCTTATAACAATTATAAGTTGGAGCGGGACCAACGTTCCCCAGTTCAGTATAACAAGCGGGTTCGGTCAATATATCCATATTATTATCTTGATTACGGCGTGATATGGTCGCTACCTGGAGAGAGAGAGAAGAAAACACTCTGCGTGCGCTCTTGCAAAATTAGATTGGTTATATATTTTATCTAATCAGGATGGCTCCCACTGTTTTTATCAAATCTTCCTTCAAACCTTAAAAGGAAAGACTAGCCGGGATTAATTACACTCTACAAGTTCGCCAATCTTTCAGCCAGGCCA
This sequence comes from Agapanthus africanus, assembly GCA_030015575.1. NCBI lineage: Eukaryota > Viridiplantae > Streptophyta > Magnoliopsida > Asparagales > Amaryllidaceae > Agapanthus > Agapanthus africanus. The sequence continues at coordinate 237,311,468 of CM057344.1, read as the reverse complement.
GTGTCGGTACTTTGAGGGAGGTTCCCCGTGCTTTCGCACGGACCTAATTACAGTAAACCTCGTTTTCCCAGAGGCGTAACCCCGTTGACACCTTTCTAGACACCTACTTGATCGGCTAATTGCAAAGTGCAAAACTCTCCCAGGAGTAACAATTACTCGCAGTGGGTATCGGGATCCAACTATCACATAGAAGGTATGCAATTTTATTGCAAATTTCAACACTTGAAACTCCCGATAAAGATTTTTACCCCTAGCACTTATGACCTTAACTATGGTCAACAAATCATAAGTACTAGTCAAGTTCTACCCATCATTTCGTGATTAATTAGACCCACCCACATGACCCTTAACTAAGGTCAACAAAGTCATACGACTGTCCTAACTAATCGCATCATATGCGGTGTAGGAAGACATCACTTAGCTACCGTACACTGTGCCTTAACTAAGGTCAACAAACACAGCACGAATACTAAGTACTCTACTTCCTAAAATGACGGAGGGTTGCGAATGGTTTTTGTGAAAACCTTTGACGCTTTGAACTTGATCTCGTTGCGGAATCAAATGGTTTTTAAATGGAATGATTTTTAGGCTTTTCTAGTTTTGCTAAAGGGGTCACTCCCGGTGAAGGGATCGTCGGCCCTTTCCTCGTCGAATGAGGTGCGGGATATATCATATATATCACTGTGCAAAGCAGAAACTATAGAAGCGATCAAAAGACAAACCGAGGGTTGTAGCATCTGCCAGTTATTGCTAAAGGAGTCACTCCCGGTGAAGGGATCTCGGTCTTTTCCTCATCGAATAAAGTGCAGGATGTTCTATAAGGAACACCGCGATGCAAAGCAAGAACTGTAGCTACCTGTTTTATTTTTGAAATTCGATTCCACAACATCAGTTAGGTTTATTTTCTTTCATTAATCTCATTAATGAATATCCCATCATTTAAGTCCACCTAAACAACACAGATAAATATAACGTACGCTTATGTCATCCGCATTTGCCTCGATGTCCCGTCTGCACCGTTAGGTTAGGTAACTAACGCCAGAGCGAGGCAGGGCTAGCGCGGGTGTAAAACATAAGCAACGTCTATATAATATATCATATATACTATATATAATATCTATCTGAACAAAACTCATGATCACATCACAGATAACGCAGCAGAAAATATCATATGAAATATTGGATATACTAGGACGTCCGTGTTTTCAATACGAGCCAGTATAAAACACGGATTCCACGGTCGCGATGAATAGCCAAACCCACACCCTAGACCCCTACGAGAGCAGCAAGCAACCCTACCAATTCTAGGGTTAGGAGACCCGGACTCGACTCCTCGAGTTGGTCTCCCACTGGACCCTAGAACCCGGTTACTTGTGCCCTCCTCATTGGGTCTATCCTAGTGCAGAAAAGTAAATAATATACAAATGGTGACAACATCCGCAACCTGGAAGTGCCCCAATAAAAGAATATTACATACAAGTTTTTACATGAATGAAAAGGAAAAACACTCATCTCACATAAAAAACCCCGGCTATTCGAACACGACGATCCAATATAACATATCCAGCAACACATAACATCACATGTCATCAACGTAAGTAAATATGCGCATCCCAATTGTCGCTGACATATAGCAACGAAAACGGCGATATCACATATTACACTTACGGTCACAGAAAAGAAAGTGTAAAACTACAACAGTTGGAATCCGCAACCTCTTTAGACATCGCATGCCTAATCAAATGAATTCCTTAGACATCGCATGCCTAACAATTATAAACCCCGCATTTTAGTCTCAAAATCGAAAACACTTTTCAATATAAAGTCGGGCAATTCAACAAGATTCCCGACATCCTGATCGAATGCTCGTCGCAAACTTCAGTAGGCGGCCGCACCGCCGACGACGTCGACGAAGTGCACCAAGGCGGAACACCGCTGCCGCGAGCATCCGAACGGATGCTTTCGGCGACGGGGTTCTCGTACAGTCACTTGGTCGGGGCTATGGGGCGAGGCTGTCTATTAAGTTTACCCGGCGAGTATCCGCGTACGCTACGTGATTGCGACGGACTTTTGATCACATCAAAATTCCATGGCAACCGATCAAGTGAGACTAAAGTGCTATGTTTATAACATTCATTCAGTTATCTCATAACTTCTTGTGAATTCCAATTGTTGTATCACATTCCGGATAAATAGAAAATGTTAAACTTTCCGATCGAACAATCGAACACCCAAGTTTTCCCGATACAGCTCAACACATGAAATAAGTCTAAAAACATTCAGTTCATGCCTCAGTACCAACGGTCCAGCCGTAGAAGGGTCAAGCCAATGCCTCACATGTGGCACGCCGTACTGCCCCAAACCCTAAGGTTCAAAGGGAAGTTCAAGACGGTCACATAATCGAGTTAAGGTTTGTTGACTTCTAGAGGGTCCATCGCGTTACTTGCACTACTTAGAACGTCTTTAAACCACGGAAAAATCCAACACTTGGAAATTTTCCGGCAGGGGAAAAAGTGGGTATTTATATCCGGTCGAAACTTTTAACATATTCTAAAATTACCCGGAAAAACACACAGACAAAGTTTGATAATCCGATCGAATTTACGAACTCCCAATACAACCCAGAATATTCAACTCTTGAATAAATATTAAAAAATCCCAGAAAATCCAGAACCAAAATATAGGAATTACTGTGCAAAAACTATTGGGCAATGAGACAATACTGCCGCGGAACCGCCGCAGAATGCATGCTTCTGCCGCGGTTCCACGGCGGTTTAGATGATTCAGGGGCTCGTTTTGCACTATAATTCTTATATCTTCCTGCTGAATTTTTTAAGAATTTTTAATCAGGAAAAAACCCAGTTTTTTAAAAAAGTACAGAGAGCCGTTTTGTGATTGGGGTTTCGGTTCGATCGGACTTCAAACTCCGTCTACGCATCGTCTAAGGCTCTAGCTAGGCTCTGATACCACTGTAGGGTTCCTAGGCACACTAATGAAGTCTCACAAGGCATCAAACATGGCCAATTCAAATTTTACAAGTGCCGAGAAACCCTAATACGGATCGTTAACAAGATGTGTAGGCTATGCGATGCAAGTTAACGACTTTAACTTAAAAGAGAAGGGGCTACAACCTTTGTAGATCCGGTCCACCACTTCCTAAGCTCCGCGATGATGTCCCTCCGCTGTCCAAATCGGATTCCGGACTCTAGCATCGGCTTCATCGAAGAAATGGGCGGGCTTGGTCGTCGGCTTCGATGCCGAAGATGATCTACGTCGAGGCATCACTAGATCAAGCCCCCACTTCACCAAGTCATGAAACTTGTGAAGAAAACACCCTATACTACTTGGCAAGAGGTAGAGGATGAAGAAATAGGAAGTGGGTTCACTTTAGAATTGGATTTCTCACTCATTTTCACTAGTTGCCATTGATGGTAGCTAGGTTTTCTTCATGTTGAAGATGAAGAAGAAGAAGAAAAGATATGATAAGTGTTATTAAAAATAGAAAATAAAATCAACACTTATCATTTTCTAACCTTGGTTAGGTGTAGAGAATGTACTAAGGTTAAGTGGAATGGTTAGGGTTAAGTATGAGACAAAATGGTCACTTTAGTCAAAGCTTCAAGAAGCTTCAAAGAAAAACAAAACTAGCAACCATTTCATTTCTTATCTTTTCCAAAATAAATAAATAAATAAGTAAGTAAGAAAAAGAAAACCCTAATCATTAACTTAACCATGGTTTAATTCTTTACACTTAACCAAGTAAACATGTATCATCAAACATGATACAATCAAGTGCACAAAAGTATATCACATATACAACTTGTGATATTCAAGTGAGAAAATCCATTTAAAGTGAACCAATACTAGTTAATGCAAAGCAATATATCAAATATATAATTATACATTAAATCATTAAATCAACACTTGATTTAACGATCCGGTCATATCGCATATAACCGACTAATATCCTATGTATCGGCTTATCGAATCAATCCTTGATTCGACAACTAGGTTATATCGCATATAACCAATCGATACATTCATCGCGAGAATGGAATACGGTATCACTTACACGAATTATTCTCGGTCCCGCACATATCTCATATGCGCTCATATTTCGTTTCGCTTGAGCCAGGAAACCACTGTGTAGGACTCTAAAGACTCGTCAATACGCCGGCAGCAGGTGATGATCATATCAAACACCCACAAGCCGCAAGCGGTCTGCTAAACGTAACGGCCACCCGGGTATTGAGCGATCAGAAGATCGACGAGCAAGCCCGCTCACACTCCTGTGAATCCAACCAGTAACACTTACCGTACAGTCCGGTCTGATCGTCTGATATGTCGCATATCTCGCCTAGGGGTGGTAAACGTCAGACCCTAGTAGCTCGATAAGTCATGCCGACGTGAGGTCCATAACATGTGTGAAACTACTGATAACACTTACCAGTAGATCACTGCAACCCTGGCCAGGGATTTCCTGTTATGGCCAGTCGAGCATAGCGCAACATCAACCCCCAATACCGGGAGAGACGAATCCCCTCCTATCGCTCATTGCCTCCATGTGAATCGGGACTGTACCCAAAAACCACCTGTTTGCACGACTCAGTAGAGCCGTGGTAGGGTGGAAATCAAAGCACAGTGGGAGACACACAAGACTCTATGACGATCTCGGGTCAACAGACTAAGCTGTACCAGTGTCACCAGAGAACTGCCATCTGACATGAGGTATAATACCATCTGGAAGTTCTCGGCGAGTCCATTCAGTGTACCCAGTCTCCACTGAGCACCCGCATACCATCTCTGATGTCAAACACCAATGGATATGGGATCATCCATCGCCCATCACATGGGTCGAGAAGATATACGCTAGTCTACTCTGGAATATCGATGCCCCGTCTCGATATTCCCACGACTAGGAACATTGAAGGATGTACCCATAGACTACCCAGGCCCCACTAGTATGATCTGCATCATAGTCCTGGAAGTCGAGTACACATCCTAAGGGCTTTATCAACATGTAACAGAGAGACAGAAAGTATACATGTTAAGATAAAGAGCAACCGGATAGCGTACTATCATGTCGAGCAAGAAAGTCCTACCTATATATGTCCCAGCATCCACTACAATATACATCCAATGTACAGTAATGGCCTCTAGGGCATACATATAACTAACAGAAACGTACACACCAGTCTACTCTGGAGTATCAGTGCCCAGTCTCGATACTCACGCGACTAGGGACCATTTAAGGATGTGCTTATGGACTACCCTACTCCCACAAGTATGATCGCCATCACAACGCAGGTAGTCGAGCAAGATCCTAGGGGCTTTATTAACATGTAACCGCAATATGTAATAACGAGTATGATATATGCCATATTAAGATAAAGACAAACCATAATAGTATACTACCGTATCGAGTCTTTATCAATATGTGCAAACCAGGTATAACAACAATACAAATAAATACACATATCCCGATAAAGACAAGTTAAATAATATACTATAAAACTGAGCAAGATTGTTCTGTACATACATATTCCTAGTATCCATATGTATACATATACAATACTGGCCTCCAGGGCATATACATCCAACACACCTTCCCGCTGCTCCCACTGTCTACAAAACCTTCTGGCTGATCCATATAAATGCACTCTTCTAAACTTCCGTTTTGAAAAGTCGTTTTCACGTCCATCTGCCAGATTTCATAGTCATGGAAGGCAGCAAAGGCAAGCAGGATCCTAATGGATTTGAGCATAGCCACTGGAGAAAAGGTTTCGTCATAGTCCACTCGTGGTCTTTGACGAAAACCTTTTGCAACGAGTCTAGCCTTATAGGTTTCCACCTGTCCATCTACACCAAGTTTCTTCTTGTAGATCCATTTGCATCTAATGGGTTTTACCCCAGGTGGAGCAACTTCCAGGGTCCACACTTTATTGGTGTACATGGACTCCATTTCAAATTGCATAGCATCCAGCCACTTATCAGAGTCCCTACTGATAATGGCCTGCCTGAAACTAGTAGGATCATCTTCTTCAAAGATGCAATCTTCTCAATCCCCATCTATGAGAAAACCGTAGTATCTCTCGGGCGGATGAGAAATCCTACTAGATCTGCGGAGTGGCTGAGGTTCGTTTAGGATTACTGAATCTAGTGGTTCCTCCAAATCTTTAGTTACATTTTGTGGTTCATGGATTTCTCCCTGTAACAACCCTAATTTTGTTATACACTTTTTCCTATACAAATTTTTTAAAAATATTTTTTTTTAAATCCATAAAGGGGTATTTATTGCCTGAGCACAAGACTTAAGTAATTGATTAGCAATTTAATTATAAGAAGGAACTTGTAGCTCTTTGGTAATATCTTGCACTGCTGAACCAAGCCACCAGAGTTCAAATCCCATGCCTCACATTATTTTTAATATTTATTTTGTTTTAAATTTTATGGAAGCCCAACAGTCCACACAAGATTACTCCAGATTTTCCCACTACACTTTAAAAACTAAATATACCAGAGGCTACACTAGATGACCCCCCTACCTCCCCATGCCCTGACTCGGCCCGACTCGGGCCGGCGCTGCCGGCCGAACTCGTCCGGACGGCCGAGTTCCCTTCTTCAATATTGTGTCTCTTCATTTTCTAAACCCCCATGTACACTTCAAATTCCTAGATCGGTTTCAGAGACCTTTGAAATCCCCGTTTACTCCATTTTAATGATTTTTTAATACATTTTTACATTAAAACCTTTCATATACCCTATTTACTCCAATTTTTAATGATTTTATACATTTTTACATTTTTTTTATTTAAAACTCCTTCACCTACCCTACCCCCTCTACCCACTCATCCCAAAATCCTAAGCTCAGTCTCTCAAAATTTTCCAAGAGTTGTGTACTTTGAAAACAAGCTCGCGGCGAAGCTCCGACGAAATTCCGGCGGAAATTCCGGCGACGTTTTTAGGAACTACCAGCAACGACGCAACGCATCGGCAATCCCTTTAGTTCCCCCTCACTCTAGTGTAATCGAAAACCCGTAAGTCCCTTTCTATCTCACTCTTCCCTATTCAAGAAAATACGGAATTACAAACCCGACGGAATCGGAACAAATCCGATTTCCGATTCGGTTTTCTAAAAATTTCACTTCTCACTACTACAATCATAATTAAACAACCTTATGTTGACTACTAAACACTAATCAAAGAATTTGAACAAGTTTCATCACATGAAATGATAGCTTTCTCAAATTATCGTATTTTTCACTAAAATACCACATTGTTTCAATCATTCATTTAACCCATCAAACTTGCTATACATTTAAAGTAGATCACGAGAGAACGACCTACCTCCTCATACACTTACATACAACCTAACACGATACCATTGAAACCTTAGAATACGAGAAAACAAGCATTTACATCTAAATACCATATACTTAATAAAACTATTTCTAAAAGAGTTAGAGTTGATACACTTTTAAATAAAAATATCTTATTATGAAAATGCGATAAGTTGTGGACATCAGTCGTTTATCTAAACCTGACTTTGTGGTGTCTAGGCTAGGCAAGTGAGAAAGGTAACTTTAAAATGCCCAACTCACGGTGATTCGTGAGCGGATCCCTCCTTTCCTCACTTGTACTTACCTGGCCACAATTGGCGGTGAAGAGGCGATTTGAGGCATCTAACGACTTGCCATTTAGACCATTTAGAAATAAGCTAGTTGACTTAGGAAACCCTAGAATCTAAAATACGGAAAATTGACATTTTTACAAATAAATACCTTTAACTTTAGAAAACCGTTTTCTAAAGGATTGATATTTTACAATCTTTGCAAAGCGCCACTACAACCCATTACCCATTCGGGATGGTGCGGATTATCGCACATCCTTGGGCTTAGTAGTGCAAGATTCAGACCTCCGCAAGGAGCATTCGGTCTCGAAAGGTTTAAAATACGACATCTTAAGAAAATGAGACTTTTGGAATATAAAATAATTACTAAAATTATTTTTGTATAAAAATATGTATATTTATCATTTAAATATCTATTTTATTATAATGTAAATATTCCACCTTTTTCTAAAAATCACAACAATAAATCTTACACTAAAATACCATGAACTTCAAATAAATCAATATTATAGATAAATACCTTTATTTATAAAAACTAGGATATTTTCACTAGAAATGTCACAATATAAAATCCACCCTCATTACAACTCTAAAGACGAGTAATAAATACTTGAGGTGTATTTTGAAAAGTATATAAAAGTATTTTTACATAAAAACCCCTCAAGTTTTATAAATTACCCTAAGGACCCTAGCAATTATAAGACTTTGATTCACATTTCTGATTGTCTGACTCGGGCTTGAGTCTGATTAATCTGAATTGAATATAATTCAAGTACAATCTAAAATCTACAATATTCCAATTCAATATGAACACATGAATCCGTGAATCCAGTTATCAATCTATACAACTTGACTGAATCAAACCATGGATATACATACATTATCCAGTTATTCCATTTACATGATTATGCAGTTACATCCGTTTACTGATATCATGGTTTTGGTCAGTCATCCAATTATACAATTCAATTTACAAGACAATACAATGCAATACAGTACTATCAATAACATAACTACACAGGGTATCAGGGTAGTTCATTCGTGAATCCAACATAATCTCAAGAGTCCCCCTAGATCATGAATCCATGTCTACTAACACAAGCAAGCAATCATGATGGCCCGTGTTTCCATGCTCCTGGACTGTGGCCTGTTGAGTTTGGAATACTTCGACGACAGTCGAAGTCCCGATACTAACATATCATTTGGGCCCGTGGTTCCCTACCCCTGAACTGTGGCCTGTTGGGTTGGAGAACACTCTTGAGATTAGTTGACATTCACCCTTGAACTTACGATAACAACAGCATTAACACTAAAACAATATAATACAACTGTAAAAGCTACTCTCTCTCTCTATCTTACTCTCTATTGTAAGTCCACGTTGCCCACCCCGGTGCTTGCGGGGAGGCGGAAACGTTATGAAAAAACTGATTTTTACAACACTAGGCAACATGGACTATGTAAAGGAGGGATCTTTGCTAAACAAAACTAACTACAAAGAGAAAAAGAGTTTAGCTACTCGGAAAGGGGGTTATACCTAGGTCTTCAAGTCCTTCTCTTCTTGCTCCTTGGAGTGAAAGAACGGATCGTCTAGTCGCCTTCTCTTGCCGAAGAAAGATCCACCCGAGGGCCTCTACCTTTGGCTCCAACTTCAAACTAGAAGTAACTAAGGTGCTTGGTGTGCTAAACCTAGGACCTTAGAAAGAGTAGAGAGTATTTTTGAGGGTTTTATCTCAAGCTCAAAGGGTTCTCAACTCATGAGAGGGGAGAGCTAGAGAGAGAGGAAGAGGAGGAGAGAGAATGAGAATGATAAAGTGAGAAGAATAATGCAACCTTCTCTCATATAGGTGATTTATGAAAAATAGATAATTAGCCAATGATAATTGTCATGGTTAATCAAGAAATGACCATTATCATTTCACATTAAATGCTTTTGCAAGGATCAAAGAGCATCTTTCATATGGAATGATGATGGTCAACTTGTCAACCTAGGTCAACAAGTAAAGTATAGTCAAATGGTCAACAACCCTAACCATGCACAATTATAATTAACTAATATTAATAAATCATAATTCACACATAAACATTAGGGTTAAGAAAATAACAATGGTCATCAACCCTAATGAAAGTCCTCTGCCTCTGTCTCAGTCAACTGTGCATACACACCCGTATCCGTGTTCCGAGGAACATGAATACAATGAGATAAAACCAATCCCAAATCATATACTAGGATCCGGCTTAAACCAAAGCCCGCTAGTATAAGCTGTCCGGACACCAAGCGTGCACAAGTGCGTGGATATGAACGAACCCTGTCGCAAAACCATGCGACCTCTACTCATTTTGCCTAAAGGCGAATAACCCTCTGTGTGGGACTCTAAATACTCGACACTACGCTGGCAGTGGGTTTAACCACAGACCGCAAGCGGCACTAGCTGTACGTAACGGTCCCCAGGTAGATGCCGATAAGAAGACTGACGAGGTAAACCAATCTGAACTCCTACTGAGCCTGTATGTGACAGTCTCCGTACAGTCCGGTCTGTTCGTCTAAGAACATCGCATAGCGGGCCTAGGGGGGCGGTAAACGTCAGTCCCCTACTAGCGGTACAAGTCATGCCGGAGTGTAGCCCAGAACACCTGAGAGAACACTGGAAACCTACCAGTCTATCTCGCTTGCCCTGGCCAGGGACTTTGTGTAATGGCTCTCCTAGACACAGCGCGATATCAACCCCCAATACCGGGAGAGACGAATCCTGTCTAACCGTCACTGCCTCCAAGTGCTTCGGGACTGCACCAAAAAAACTACATGTTTGCATGACTCCTTTGAGCCATGGTAGGGTAGTAATCAAAGTACAGTGGGAACACACTCGAGGCGAAGTGACAGTGTCAAGTCAACGGACTAAGCTGTACTCATGTTACCTGGGAACTGATAACTGACGATAGGTATAATACCAACCAACAGTTCCCGACGAGTCCTGTCCAGTGTACTCGTAACCTAACGAGCACCCGCATACTATCCCAAGTACAACGTACTGACGGCTGTGGGACAGGCCGTCTCCCAAGCTGGGATGAGAAGCGCATACGCTAGTCTACTCCGGAGTATCGATACCCTGTCTCGATAGTCCTGCAACTAGGGACCTGCATAAGGATGTGCTTGTAGATTACCCAGCCCCCACGAGTGTGACTGCCATCACAACACTGGTAATCAAGCAAAGATCCTAAGGGCTCCACTAATGTGTAAAGGCGATATGCTAAAAGAAACACATGCACACATTAAAGAAAAAACAAACCAAGTAGCATACTACCATTTTGAGCAAGAATGTCAATACAAAGTGAATATCCCAAGCTTCCATTAAGTAATATACAATCTAGTATGATACAGTAATGGCCTCTAGGGCATATATACTAACAATCTCCCACTTGCACTAATAAGGCCATGTACTGGCGTATCGAAGACCTATCATCTCGATCAGCCGCTCGAACTGAGTCTGGGGTAAGGCCTTGGTGAATGGATCAGCAGTGTTATCTTCCGTAGCAACTCTCCGAACCTCGATCTCCTGGCGACCCACGATCTCCCTGATCAGGTGATACCGCCTCAAGATGTGTCTGGACTTCTGATGGGACCTGGGTTCCTTCGCTAAAGCTATAGCCCCGTTGTTGTCGCAATACAGAGGTACTGGATCAACAATGGACGGAACCACCTGAAGTTCTGTTAGGAACTTCCTTATCCAGACGGCTTCTTTTGCGACATCTGCAGCAGCGATGTATTCCGCTTCCATCGTCGAGTCAGCAACAGTTTCCTGTTTGGAACTCTTCCAACACACCACCCCTCCATAGAGGGTAAAGACATAACCCGACATGGACTTGGAATCATCCTTGTCACTCTGGAAGCTGGAGTCAGCATAAGCCTCGATCTGGAGGTCTTTTCCGCCATACACCAAGAACATCTCCTTAGTCCTTCTCAGGTACTTAAGAATGTTCTTTACCGCTATCCAGTGTTTCTCCCCAGGGTTTGACTGATACCGGCTTTCCACACTCAGTGCATAAGCTACATCTGGTCTGGTACACAACATCGCATACATTATAGAGCCTACCGCAGAAGCGTAGGGTATAATAGACATGAGAACCCTTTCCAAATCAGTCTTGGGAGACATCTCTTTGGAAAGGGTGATCCCGTGACAAGCCGGTAGATTACCGTGCTTGGAATCTTCCATACTGAATCTTTTCAATATGATGTCGATATACCTGGACTGTGAGAGTCCTAATATCCTCTTGGATCTGTCACGATAGATCCGGATCCCCAGAATGTATGAGGCATCACCCAAGTCTTTCATGGAGAACCTGTGTGACAAGAACCCTTTGACAGATTGTAGCATAGGAATGTCATTTCCTATCAAGAGAATGTCATCCACGTATAAAATGAGGAATACTACAGTTCTCGCTACAAATCTACTATAGATGCATGGTTCATCTGGATTTTTGATAAAGCCAAATTCTTTGACCGTCTCATCAAAACAGATGTTCCAACTCCGAGATGCCTGCTTTAGTCCATAGATGGACTTAAGCAACTTGCATAACTTTCCGCTACTCCCACTCTGAATGAAACCCTCTGGCTGGTCCATATAGACACACTCCTCTAAATTTCCATTTACAAAAGCGGTTTTTATGTCCATCTGCCAGATCTCATAATCGTGGAAAGCAGCAATGGCAAGAAGGATCCGAATGGATTTCAGCATAGCCATTGGAAAAAAGGTTTCGTCGTAGTCCAAGCCAGGTCTTTGACGGAAACCCTTTGCAACAAGTCTAGCTTTATAGGTCTCAACCTGTCCATCTACACCAATCTTCCTTTTGAAGATCCACTTGCATCCTACTGGTTTTACCCCATCTGGAGCAATGTCCAACGTCCATACTTTGTTGGTGTACATGGACTCCATTTCGGTCCGCATTGAATCCAGCCATTTTACCGAGTCAACGCTCTGAATGGCCTGCTGGAAGCTAGTAGGCTCATCACTACCAATGATGCAATCCTTTTTATCCCCGTTTATGAGAAAACCGTAGTATCTCTCGGGCGGATGAGACTGGCTACTACTTCTACGGTAGCGGCGCAGGAATGTCTTGATCTTTCGAACCCTCTGGTTCTACTAAGCTTTCAGTAATAGCTCGTGGTTCTGGAATTTCTTCCAATTCTATTGTGCTCCCACTTATCTGTTTTTCCAAAAACTGAGTTTCCAAGAAGTGGGCATGACGAGAAACAAAAACCTTTTGTTCCTCTTCGCAATAGAAGAAATATCCCTTGGAGTTCTTTGGATATCCCACAAACTTGCACTGTACTGAGCGTGCCTCGAGCTTGTCCGCATGCTACTTTTTGACAAAAGCTGGACATCCCCATGTCTTAATGTGATTAAGATAGGGTCTCTTCCCACACCACATCTGATATGGTGTAGTAGGCACAGTCTTAGTTGGAACTCGGTTCAAAAGATATGCAGCTGATTCTAGTGCATATCCCCAGAATGATCGCGGTAACTCAGCGTTACTCATCATGGACCGTACCATATCCAATAGGGTTCGGTTCCGTCTCTCCGATACACCGTTATGTTGCGGAGTGTATGGAGGAGTAGGCTGAGAGAGAATTCCATTCTCTTTTAAGTAATCCAGGAACTCGGCACTCAAGTATTCACCACCTCGATCAGATCTCAGTGTCTTGATACTTTTGCATGTTTGTTTTTCTACTTCATTCTTATATTGCTGGAATTTTCCAAAGGCTTCGGATTTATGTTTCATTAAGAAGACATAACCGTACCTTGAAAAGTCATCCGTAAAAGTAATGAAGTAAGAATAACCGCTTCGTGCATTCGCAGACATTGGACCGCACACGTCGCTGTGTACGAGTCCCAAGAGCTCGCTCGCTCTCACTCCGTGTCCAGTGAACGGAGTCTTTGTCATCTTTCCTTTGAGACAGGATTGACAAGTTGCATATGATTGATATTCGAACGGATCCAAATATCCTTCTATATGTAACTTCGTCAACCTTCACTCATTGATGTGACCCAGTCTACAATGCCATAAGAAAGTCTGATTTGTTTCCGGAGACTTTCTTTTGTGTGTATTCTGGACATTGAAAATCTGTGGTTGGTTTAATACGTATATACCATTGCTTAATGTACCTGACCCAATCAGAACTTGATTAAGGTGAATGTTTACAACATTACTTACAAACGCAAATTCATAACCTTCTTTAGAAATCCAAGATACAGAAATGATATTACAAGTTGCGTTGGGTACAAAAAAGCAATTACGTAAAACCAAAACATGTCCATCTAACATTCCCAGGTGATAGTCCCCCACGGCCTCAGCATCCATGCTAGCTCCGTTTGCAACTTTGAGGGTCATGTCACATGCCTTCAAAGACCTACGCTTTCTCAATGCCTGCAAAGAATTACAGATATGAGATCCTGATCCGGTATCCAATACCCAGGACGTAGAGTTTATTGATAGACAGTTTTCAATAACATACACACCTGAAGCTGAAGCCGCAACTTGCTTCAGTTCCTGTGTTCTGGCCTTCCAAGCCCTGCAATTTTTCTTCCAGTGTCCACTCTTGTGACAGTAAAAGCACTCTTCCTTATCCACAAGCTTCCCCGCTACCTTTGTTGCTTTTGCCTTTCCCTTCATATCCACTTTATTAACACCGCCCCTTGGTTTGGCGAGGGTTTTCTTCTTCTTTCCCTTGGCTTTCGCCTTGGACCTAGAAGAGGAAGATCCTCCTACAAACAAAGTGGATGTTTCCCTACCTTTCTGTAGGGTGCCCTCCGCACTCCTCAGCATGTTGAGGAGTTCTGAAAGTTCAACTTCCTTTTCTTGCAAGTTGAAATTCAGGATGAACTGGGCGTAAGTGGAAGGAAGGGACTGAAAAATCAAGTCCGTATAGAGCTCATTCTCCAACGTGGTCCCAAGGTCCGCGAGCTCCTCTATGTAGTCAATCATCTTAAGCACGTGTTCCGCTACCGATGATCCGACGGCCAATCTTGCCGAAAACAACTTCTTCGACACTTCGTATCTGGCGATACGAGATTGCTCTCCATACAGTTCTTTTGTACGGAGAAATATGGATTTGAGGTCCATATTCTTGTGCCTCCTCTGATGTTCGTTGTCCATAGAGGCAAGCACGAGGCACTTGGCCTTCGCGCAGTCGATTTCCCAGGTCTTGCGGATTTCCCTATCCACGACGCTGGTTTTGGGACCTGGGACAGGGGGAGCTTTGGTGGTAAGAAGATACTCCAACTTGTCATAAGTGATTGCCATTTTGACATTCCTGAGCCAATCTTTGTAGTTTGGCCCTGTCAGTATGTTTTTATCTAGAAGTAACATAAGTCCAGTCATGATAATTGGTCGCTGCAATTAGGAGAGAGAGAAGAAATACTTTAGCATGATGCTCTTGTAAGTTTAGAGTGGTTTTTAATTTGTCTAAACAGGATGGCTCCCACTGTCTCTCGAATCCCTCCTCAAACCATAAAGGAAGAACTAGTCGGGATCAATCTCACCGTACAATACTAGCTTAACCGTTCAGCCAGGCCAGTGTCGGTACTTCGAGGGAGGTTTTCCAACGCTTTCGCGAAGTTCCTTAATTAAGTAACCTCTTTTCCCTATGGGCGTAGCCCCGCTAACACCTTTCTAGACACCTACTTGGTTTATAGCATTGATCGTTAAGTGAGAAAGTTCCGGAGGAGTAGCATATACTCACAGTAAGATCGGGATCCAAATATCATCGCGTGACAAAATTGAAGGAATCCTACCAGAATCATCACACTCCAAATGGTATGCAGCGCTAGCAAGTTTCAATTCTTTTGAAACTCCCGATGTGGATTTTTGCCCCATGCTCTTATGACCTTGACTTTGGCCAAAATATCATAAGTCACATGTCAAGTTCTACCCGTCATTCTCCAGGTTAATTTGAGCCCACCCGCACATACCCTTGACTTTGGCCAACATGGTAGAACGACTGCCCCAAACCAACACATCTATCTATGCTGTACATGAATACCCAATAGCTACCAATCACTATGCCTTGACTTTGGCCAACATACATAACTTGAATACTTATTGACCATTCATGTGAAATGACGGAGGGCTACGAATGGTTTTGGCGAAACCGTGAACGTAGTGAACTTGATATAATCGAAGGAACGAGATAGCTTTCAAAAGGAGTGGTTCAAGCTCCGCATTTAAAAGTTTGTTTTTGAAAAGAACCGAGTGGTTTTCAAAGTGTTCCAACTAATTTTACTTGGTTTATTTTTTCTTGCATTAATTCCAATGCATCCCATCATTAAATCCTACCATTGCAGAAAACAACAAAAATATGACGTACGCTTATGCCATCCGCATTCGCCACGGGGTCCCGTCATCACCCGTTTGGTTACTTAACTAACGACAGAGCGGGGGCTGGACTAGCGTGGATGCAAAACATAAGCAACGCCTAAATAGATATCATATAAATATATATAAACATTCGTCACATGCAATGATAGCTATTCCAGATCACAGATGAATACATTGGATGTACTAGGAATCCGCAATTCATACGAGCCTGTAATGAAGAACGGATTACACGGTCGCGATGAATAGCCAAACCCCACCCTAGACCCCTACGGGTGCGGCAAACTACCCGCCAAGTATCCGAAGTGAAGCAACCTCCCTCAACAACGTGAGTAGGCCACTCGGCACTTCGAGGTACCCGGTAGTTTGTGCACCCCTCCTTGGGTCTATCCTAGGAGCAAAAACAGTAAAAAGAAATTATACAATGACGGCTACAACCCCGACCCGGTTGCACGGCTATACAAATAATATTACATCAAATTACATATTACAAGAATTGAAAGAATAAGAAAACTCACATCTCACAACCCCCGGCTATTCATCCGCGACAATCCAACGAATTCATATACACAAACCATCAACATTACAGATCACAGATATGTATAACCCCACTAATCGACATATAGCGATTAGCAGACGTTCGGTACATATATCACATCACAGATATAACCCATTAGCCAAAGTGTAAAGAAATTCGATCAAAATACGGATTTGTGACCACCCCAAAAACCAACTTGTTCTCTGGAAAATCTAGGCAGAAACAAACTATATTAAAAATCCCAAAACAGCAACAGAAGAACACTGCACCAAACTCGGTCCACAGCCGAGTCAACTCGACCGCGGATCCGCGGCAAGAAGCATGTTCTTGCCGCGGAACCGCGGCGCTTTGACCGGTTCAGTGGATCGTTTTTGGTGTGTTTCTTTACAAAACCCTGAGCCAATTTTTGAAGTATGATTTATTATTTTTAAAGCAGAAATAAAAATCGACAGAAACTTAGGGTTTTAGAAAAAAGTTTTGCGATTTTTTCCGATCGAAGTTCTAGATACTTTCTAAACTAGTTAGTTTGTGTTTAGCTAGGCTCTGATACCACTGTAAGTCCATGTTGCCCACCCCGGTGCTTGCGGGGAGGCGGAAACGTTATGAAAAAACTGATTTTTACAACACTAGGCAACATGGACTCTGTAAAGGAGGGATCTTTGCTAAACAAAACTAACTACAAAGCGAAAAAGAGTTTAGCTACTCGGAAAGGGGGTTATACCTAGGTCTTCAAGTCCTTCTCTTCTTGCTCCTTGGAGTGAAAGAACGGATCGTCTCGTCGCCTTCTCTTGCCGAAGAAAGATCCACCCGAGGGCCTCTACCTTTGGCTCCAACTTCAAATTAGAAGTAACTAAGGTGCTTGGTGTGCTAAACCTAGGACCTTAGAAAGAGTAGAGAGTATTTTTGAGGGTTTTATCTCAAGCTCAAAGGGTTCTCAACTCATGAGAGGGGAGAGCTAGAGAGAGAGGAAGAGGAGGAGAGAGAATGAGAATGATAAAGTGAGAAGAATAATTCAACCTTCTCTCATATATGTGATTTATGAAAAATAGATAATTAGCTAAAGATAAATGACCATTATCATTTCACATTAAATGCTTTTGCAAGGATCAAAGAGTATCTTTCATATGGAATGATGATGGTCAACTTGTCAACCTAGGTCAACAAGTAAAGTATAGTCAAATGGTCAACAACCCTAACCATGCACAATTATAATTAACTAATATTAATAAATCATAATTCACACATAAACATTAGGGTTAAGAAAATGACAATGGTCATCAACCCTAATGAAAGTCCTCCGCATCTGTCTCAGTCAACTGTGCATACACACCCGTATCCGTGTTCCGAGGAACATGAATACAATGAGATAAAACCAATCCCAAATCATATACTAGGATCCAGCTTAAACCAAAGCCATCTAGTATAAGCTGTCCGGACACCAAACGTGCACAAGTGCGCGGATGTGAACGAACCCTGTCGCAAAACCATGCGACCTCTACTCATTTTGCCTAAAGGCGAATAACCCTCTGTTTGGGACTCTAAAGACTCGACACTACGCTGGCAGTGGGTTTAACAACAAACCGCAAGCGGCACTAGCTGTACGTAACGGTCCCCAGGTAGATGCCGATAAGAAGACTGACGAGGTAAACCCATCTGAACTCCTACTGAGCCTGTATGTGACAGTCTCCGTACAGTCCGGTCTGTTCGTCTAAGAACATCGCATGGCGGGCCAAGGGGGCGGTAAACGTCAGTCCTCTACTAGCGGTACAAGTCGTGCCGGAGTGTAGCCCAGAACACCTGAGATAACACTGGAAACCTACCGGTCTATCTCGCTTGCCCTGGCCAGGGACTTTGTGTAATGGCTCTCCTAGACACAGCGCGATATCAACCCCCAATACCGGGAGAGACGAATCCTGTCTAACCGTCACTGCCTCCAAGTGCTTCGGGACTGCACCCAAAAACTACCTGTTTGCACGACTCCTTTGAGCCGTGGTAGGGTAGTAATCAAAGTACAGTGGGAACACACTCGAGGCGAAGTGACGGTGTCAAGTCAAACGGACTAAGCTGTACTCATGTCACCTGGGAACTGATAACTGACGATAGGTATAATACCAACCAACAGTTCCCGACGAGTCATGTCCAGTGTGCTCGTAACCTAATGAGCACCCGCATACTATCCCAAGTACAACGTACTGACAGCTGTGGAACAGGCCGTCTCCCAAGCTGGGATGAGAAGCGCATACGCTAGTCTACTCCGGAGTATCGATGCCCTGTCTCGATAGTCCTGCGACTAGGGACCGGCATAAGGATGTGCTTGTAGATTACCCAGCCCCCACGAGTGTGACTGCCATCACAACGCTGGTAATCAAGCAAAGATCCTAAGGGCTCCACTAATGTGTAAAGGCGATATGCTAAAAGAAACACATGCACACATTAAAGTAGAAACAAACCAAGTAGCATACTACCATTTTGAGCTAGAATGTCAATACAAGGTGAATATCCCAAGCTTCCATCAAGTAATATACAATCTAGTATGATACAGTAATTGCCTCTAGGGCATATACACTAACATCTATCTATTCTCCTCTTACCTTTGGGACTTACCGAGCGACCTGTTCGCTGACGACATTCCATTTCTTTCTTCTTTGAATGTCGTCAGGTGATTCGGACCTGGCAGAGATCGAGCCATCTGATTAGTCGAAAATATTGCATATTTCAGCCGGCAATTTTCTCATCATTTGCATTCATTTAGAAGTGTACGGTATTCATATTTCACATATTAGCAAAACTGTCGCAAAATATCAGATTGCATGTATTAGACTCTAAAACCGACACTATAAAGAAAATTGACTGCATTTCATGGCATCGCATCATCCCTATATTGCGCAACACATGTTTTGAGAATCTGTGCAGGAAAATCCAGAAGAAAGGCCAAAATTTATACGGTACCGATCAAACACTACGCCAACTCAATGATTTCAGTTCTGGTATCAATCCAAAGGGACGAATAAAATTCAGCACATCAGATAAATCCCCAAAGGGCATCCCAAGACCACACCTGAAAGCCCAAGGCCCAAGCCCCACAAAGTGCCGCGGATCCGCGGCAGGAGCCTGCTTGCACCGCGGATCCGCGGTGGGTCCAATAAGTTAGCTCCTCAATTTTGGTGCAAAATGTTTCTCTCAGGGCTCGCACTTCAGAAAGGCACAACAATTTCCAGAAGACTCCAGAGA
Source organism: Agapanthus africanus (assembly GCA_030015575.1). Lineage (NCBI taxonomy): Eukaryota > Viridiplantae > Streptophyta > Magnoliopsida > Asparagales > Amaryllidaceae > Agapanthus > Agapanthus africanus. The sequence continues at coordinate 237,291,702 of CM057344.1, read as the reverse complement.
CTTCTGCCAGGTCAGCAAAACCCTTGTTCCTACACTAAACTAAGCCTTGTATTCTAGAAACTTCTTCTTAAATCCTAGCTTAAACCCTAAGCTAAGCCTAACAAACTCCTTCTAGAAGCCTCAACAAACTTTTGGAGGGAATTGTAATTTCAAACCTAGACCTAGGGTTTGGGAGATCTATAAATAAAACCCTAGGCTCACTTGTAAAAGATATATCTCACATCTTGGGAAGGAAGACTTGATCCTTGACTAGTTCATTTTTAGTAGCCAATTTAGAGCCATTCTATCTCTCTCTTTCATCTCCTTCCACAAGTCTAGTGAGAGGACTTGTGTGAAACCCTAACCCTAATTCCAATCAAAAGCCAAGATCCCGAGTACCCATCAAGCAAGAAGCCTTGCAACCTTTTATGAGCCGAGCCGATCTTCAACAGAGCAAGTGGTCCAAGCCAATCCGCGACTCACGGAGCCGAGCGACGCCAATTCGACAATTTAGTTCTTCCTCTTGTAGTTCTTGAGCGACTGTAATCAAATTGTTGATATAAATAAAAGGTGATATTCTTTTATCTTGTTTTCTTTAAATTCTCGCATCATGATATCTTTTCAATTCTTGAATACTTTCTGTGTGATGATGTTTCAGTAATACTCCGCTCGTCGAGGAGTCGAGACGATCAATAGAAAGATGATGTAACATATCTTAAATCAATTCTTGAATCCTACGAGTTTTGTAAACCCTAGCAAGTTCAAGAATCGACGACCCAATTCGTTGCGATGCTTTCTTGATTGATATCGCTCGAGATTGGGGAGTTACGATCGTTTCTTGAAATTGCTAGAGGCTAGAATGTGAATGATATCTACGAAAGAACAAGGGTTAAACGATGAAACCCTAGTTTCATCAAGAAAGCCCTAACTCTCATCGATGATCATCGATCTAGTATCAATCCTTCGAAGGACAAGAACACGAAATCTTGAGATTACATCACGTCTGTAGATCCGATCAATTCCTACGAGCCTCATTTAGATTCTTGACATTTGGTTGGAAATATCATCGAAACCCGATTCTTGATTTGTTTATCAGTTTCTTGATTCTTGATTAAACTCGTGACACCTGAATCAATCGATAAATTCTTGAATCATGTTTTCTTTTCTTTTCGATTAACTTTTCCATTCAAACAAATTAAACATAGAAACGAATCGCACAATCCCTATGGACGATCCGCACTCGCTTACGATCTACAACCGACACCGTAATTGATTGCGGTCAAATATAATTCTTTGATTGTGATTTCTTTATACAATTTTCTAAATACCGATACAAGATACTGTTATCAATCAAATGAAACCGTTATCGGGAAACAATTGATTCGATACTTGCTTTTACAAACACATCCGAGAAAAACATATAACAATCACCATCTGCAGAAGACTTGGAGCAGTTTGCCGAAGATCCAGCACTTTAGTTCATTGTACACTTTTCCATTGAGTATTTTACATTTCCTGTTATGCCACTGTTTAGGCATCTTTTTATTTCTGGTATATTTCCTTTCATGCATTGTACAAAGAATGTTAATAAATAAAAGTTGCTATTCTTTTTATATCTTGTCTCTTGTATATTTATTTTATATTGCTTAGATACGCTTAGCGTATGTATTTCTGAGTATATACGTAGCGGACCTCGTCGCGTCCCCTTCGCCGTACACTGGGAAGCGGGGCGTGACACTCCCAGTTCTACAGTATTCCCACTAGTTTCTTTTGCAAGAAACTCTCTTTCTAAGAAGGTAGCATGGCGAGATACAAACACCTTCTGTTCCTCGGTGTGGTAGAACAGATATCCTAGTAAATCCTTAGGATATCCCACAAATTTACATAGAACCGACCGTGCCTCTAGTTTGTCCGATTTTTGTGTTTTCACATAGGCCGGACAACCCCATATCTTAAATCGCTTAAGATATGGATTTCGTCCACTCCATATTTGATATGGAGTCTTAGGCACAGATTTGGATGGAACGTAGTTTAGTAAGTATGCAACTGTTTGAAGCGCATATCTCCAAAAAGAAAGAGGCAACTCAGTGTCACTCATCATGGAGCGAACCATATCCAATAGGGTACGATTCCTCCGCTCCGATACACCATTGTACTGTGGTGTATACGGAGGAGTAAGCTAAGAGAGAATTCCATTCTCTTTTAAGTATTCTAGGAATTCCGTGCTTAAGTACTCTCCTCCTCTATCAGATCGGAGGATCTTGATACTTTTGCTAGTCTGGTTCTCTACTTCGTTTCTGAATTCTTTGAATTTCTCAAAAGCTTCAGATTTGTGTTTCATAAGATACACATATCCGAATCTAGAGAGATCATCAGTGAATGTGATGAAGTACGAGAACCCACCCCTTGCATGTATAGACATCGGACCACATACATCGGTGTGTATGAGTCCCAAGAGCTCTGCTGCTCTTTCTCCATGTCCGGTGAACGGAGATTTGGTCATCTTTCCTTTGAGACAAGACTGACAAGTTTCATAGGATGAAAATTCGAACGTATTCAAGAGTCCATCTTTATGCAACTTATTTAGTCTTTTCTCTCCGATATGACCAAGTCTACAATGCCACAAGTAGGATTCGTTCGTATCTGAACTCTTCCTCTTGCGTGTGTTTTGTACATTGAGAACTGCCGTTTGATTTAGAACATAGATACCATTACACAGTGTACCTTCTGCAACCAATACTTTATCAAGGTAAATGTTCATGATATTTCTATCAGGAACAAAATTATATCCGTCTTTATCAAGTAAAGAAACTGATATGATGTTGCAAAGCATGGAAGGTACATAGTAGCAATTGTTCAAAATCATAGCATTGCCATTTGGCAGTACTAGGTGATATTCACCGACGGCCGCAGCATTAACTTGTGCTCCGTTCCCTACTCTGAGGGACATATCACCAGGTCCAACTATCCTATTTTTTCTCAGTCCCTGCAATAAATTACAGATATGAGATCCTGATCCGGTATCGAGTACCCAGGAGGTAGGACTGATCGAAAAACGGTTCTCAATAACAAGAACACCTGAAGAAGACGCAACAGTATGTTTCTTCTTCGATGGGGTTATCAAGGAATTAAAACTTTCCTCTTTCCTTTGCTCATACTTATGACAGTTGTCATAAGTTAGAGCTGAACCGACGTTCCCCAGCCCCGAATAAGAATTCGGATCGGTCAAGTGATACATTTTATTATCTTGATTAGGACGTGAAATGGTTGCTACCTGGAGAGAGAGAGGGAAAACACTCAGCGTGCGCTCTTGCAAGATTAGATTGGTTTATTTAATTTATCAAATCGGGGTGACTCCCACTGTTTCCTTAAATTCTTCTTCAAACCCTAAAAGAAGAACTAGTCAGGATTAATCGCACGTCACAATACTTGCTTAACCTTTCTGCCAGGCTGGTGTTGGTACTTCGAGGGAGGTTTTCCAACGCTTTCGCGAAGTTCCTTAATTACATAATCTCTTTTCCCTGGAGGCGTAGCCCCGCTAACACCGTTCTAGACACCTACTTGGTTTATAGCATTGATTGTTAAGTGAAAAAATCTCCCAAGAGTAATCCTACTCATCAGTGCGATCGGGATCCAACTATCATTGTGTGATGCACTAGATGGAATCTACTCTAGTCACCACACTCCAGAAGGTATGCTAAATCTGCAAGTTTCCTGTATGTTTGAAACTCCCGATGTGGTTTTTACTCCTAGGACCCTAGTGACCTTGACGGAGTCAACAAATCAAAGAGTCCTAATTAAGTTCAACCCGTCGTTATCTAGATTGCGTCAAACCCACCTGCATAACCCTTGACGGAGTCAACAAGGTTATACGACTGTCCTAACCAATCGCATCTAGTGCTACAAACAAGCTCCACTCAGCTACCGTACACTACGCCTTGACGGAGTCAACAAACGCAGCACAAATACTAAGTGTTACTTGTAGGAAATGACGGAGGGCTACGACTGGGTTTTGAGCGAAAAACCCATTAACGTAATGAACTTGATATCGTTGAAGGAACCTGAGTTTTTTTTTATAGAAATTTATAGTGGCGAAAACCTTTGCTAAAGAGGTCACTCCCTGTGAAGGGATCTCGGCTCTTTCCTCATCGAATGAGGTGCAGGATATTCTAAAATAAATACCACGATGCAAAGCAAAAAATAATTGACTATAGTGAAGTTATTACCCTGACACAAAATTTTACTCAAGGGGTCACTCCTGGTGAAGGGATCTCGGCCCTTGCCTCGTCGAATGAGGTGCTGGATATTCCAGACTAAATACCACTGTGCAAAGCAAAAGAGAACGTCTGTAATGTCAGTTTTTAAAGCTTAGTTCCAACAACATCTTTTAGGTTTATTATCTTGCATTAATCAAAATTAATGCGGCCCCATCAATTTGTAACCTATCACACCAGAAAAGAACGAAAATAAAATGTACGTATATGCCATCCGCATTAGCCACAGGGCCCCGTCATCACCCATTAGGTTACTTAACTAACGACAGAATGGGGGCTGGACTAGCGCGGGTGCAAAACATATACAACATCTGCTAGTATATATAAGTATATATAACATCCGTCCCAGGCATGATAATAAGCAATATCACAGATAACAATACAGAATGGTGGATAATCTTGGAGCCCCGGGTTTCATTTGAGCCACAAATAAAACCCGATGTTCCCGGTAGTGTGGATAGCCTGTGAAATGAAAACATGTACCCCCTACGAGTGCAGCGAATAGCCCGCCAGTTCTAGAATGAAGCCCCCTCCATCTCAGTGCCATGAGATGCGGGCTTGTTGCCTTCTAAAACCCGGCTATTCGTGCACCCCACCACGAGGTAATCCTAATACAGAAAATGAAAATAATATATACAAGTGGTGACATCGACCTCAACCCGGTCGTGCCCTAAAATAATATACAACCTGGCAAAGACGGCAGTCCACATGTCAGACGCTCGCCCCGCAATAACAAATGTACAAATGAAATATAAACTGTATTTCTAACATTGCACCACATGCTATCCACCATGACAATCCAACCACAATCACAGAACAAGCACACAACATCAACGCGATTGTTACGTTCGCAAAAACCGTCTAAAAGAACATATAGCGATTGGACGAGTTTTACCGATCGAGTGACATTCCTAGTCGCAGATAAAAGTGAATGAACTGTAAACTATTAAACAGTGTTAAATATAACGAATTCGAATCACCACAAGTTGCCTCAAACTTGAATCTATAGAGAATCAAATTTGAGCAAAAAATAAACAACACCATGAAACCAAATACCTAGAGATAAGCACCCTGAACGAAAAAAAATTGCATAAATCCCAAGGAAAACCGAGGAGGCCGGTTTTGAGCCGTCTGTGGCCGGCCCAAAGTGACTGGAATTGCCTCGTTTTTGGTTTGGGTGCATCTAATAGGGTAAGGACCACTCTGCACTTGTTTCAAAAAATTTCTGAGACTTTTTTGAAAAACACAGAAACTGCAGAAATGGATTTGGTTTCGTGTGTTTGTTTCAATTTCGTTGTTTTAATCATTGTTTAAACTGCTAAGCTAGGGTTTATGGGCTGGCTCTGATACCATGAAGGGTTACCCTAGTGCCCCGGCCAACTTTCGTTGCCAAATGCGGAACAAAAATTTTAAGACGATCAAAACTTTGGCACTAGAATAAAACATAACCCGGATCTTTAACCATAAACCTAGTTAGTTATACTAGAGTTCTATCTACTAAGAAAGAAGTTATACCAAGAAGCTCAAGTCCTTCGGTCTTCTCCCTTCGTCATGTGCTCCAAGTGGTCTCCTTGAACTTGCTTGATCTCCAACTCCGGCTCCATCGGTCCTCCGGGATCGAGCTTGTTCTCCGGCCTTCCTTTGTCATAGATGATCCACCCGTGGAGTATGATCCATGGCTCTAGCTCTTTGCTATATGTCAAAAGAGCAACTAGAGAACTTGGGATGCTAGTCCAAGTAATCTAGGATGTAGTGAGGGTGTCTAAGTGTTTACTATCTCTTTTCTAATCTCTTCACTTGTTTCTCAACTCATGAGAATGTTAGTGAAGAGGAAGAAGATGAAGGTTGAGGAAAGCAAGAGGAGGGAGGAACTTGAGAGAAAAATGGGAGCTTAAGAAATTATGAAGCATAGCATGAAAGAGAAAATACACACAAGGGTTTTGTGTATGAATTCTTTCAACCATGCTTCAATAGTAACTCCAAATGAATTAAAAATTCATTTGTAAACTATTAAAGCATGGTTATCACCATTCCTCCCATACCTTTTACTTTACACCTCATTTCCAATTATCAAATAAAAGGAAAATACATAATAAGGTGGCCACCTTCTAGAAGGAAATCTGTAGTAAATACGGATTTCAGTCTACTGTACATATGTACCAGCAATCAGATAAAAATCCGAACACCCAAAGAGATAGAATAACACGAAGAACATAATACTAGAATATATATATCGAAATACATATACGTAAATTATTAAATCAATACCTGATTTAATAATCCGGCTCAAACCCGAGCCGGCTAATATTACCAACTGTCCGATCGAAAGTCCGAGTACAAAAGTACATCAAACGATCGAACCCTGCACTTATCCAATACGGCTACTACATCATTTCACCTGAATCAAGGAAACCCTCTATGTGGGACTCTAAAGACTCGATAGTACTCTGGCAGTGGGTTTAACCACAAGCATGTCAGCGGCACTAGCTGTACGTAACGGCTACCCAGGTACCTGTCGAAAAGAAGGCCGATGAGCAAACTCATCCGAATCTCCTACTGAGCCTACCCGTGACAATATCCGTACAGTCCGGTCTCTTCGTTAAAGAGTATCGCATACCGGGTCTAGAGGGTGGTAAACGTCAGACCCTAACAACCTGATAAGTCGTGTCGATGTGGCTCAGGATCAATCCGGGAAACTACTGTTCAATCTATCAGTAAATCCCAAGTGCCTTGGCCAAGGTCTTATGGTCCTGACCAATCGAATCACATTGCGATATCGACTCCCTATACCGGGAGAGACGAATCCCCAACAATCGCTCACTGCCTCCATGTGGCTCGGGACTGAACCTAACCAAAACCTGTTTGTACGACTCGGTAGAGCCGTGGTAGGGTAGTGATCAAAGTTCAATGGGAACTCACACGAGACAAATGCCGATCTCGGGTCCAAAGACTAACCTGTACACATGTCACCTGAGAATTTCCATCTGACGATAGGTATAGTACCACATGAAAGTTCTCGGCGAGTCCGTCCAGTGTACTCACACCCAGTGAGCACCTGTATACGATCTTAGGTGCATCAGACCAATGGCTGCGGGACCAACCATCCCCCGACGGGGCTAGAAACGTACATACCAGTCTACTCTGGAGTATCAGTGCCCAGTCTCGATACTCACGCGACTAGGGACCATTTAAGGATGTGCTATGGCTACCCTGCTCCCACAAGTATGATCGCCATCACAACGCAAGTAGTCAAGCGAGATCCTAGGGGCTTTATCAATATGTAACTGCAATATGTAATAACGAGTATGACATATGCCATGTTAAGATAAAGATAAACCACAATAGTATACTACCGTATCGAGTCTTTATCAATATGTGCAGACCAGATATAACAACAATACAAATAAATACACATATCCCGATAAAGAAAAGTCAAATAATATACTATAAAACTGAGCAAAATTGTTCTGTATATACATATCCCTAGTATCCATATGTATACATATGCAATACTGGCCTCTAGGGAATATACATCCAACATGATGTAGTAGCCGTATTGGATACGTGCAGGGTTCCGATCGATTGATTATACTATGTAACAAGACTTTCGATCGGACAGTTGATAATACTAGCCGGCTAGGGTTTTGAGCCGGATTATTAAATCAGGTATTGATTTAATAATTTACATATATATATTTCGATATGTATATTCTAGTATTATGTTCTTTGTGTTATTCTATCTCTTTGGGTATTCGTGTTTCGATACGAATACAGGTATGTATATACAGTAGACTGTAATCCATATTTTGTACGGAAAACATTCTAGAAGGTGGACAACTCATCATGGCTTTTTCCATTTATTCTTAAATAGAAATGAGGTGTAAAATGAAGGGGAGGGGAGTATGGTGAGAACCATGCCTCAATAGTTGACAAATGAATTCTTAATTCATTTGTGGCAACTATTAAAGCATGGTTGATATTTTTTTATTGTAAAAATGATTTTATAAAACCATGTGTGAGTATTTTCTCTCACTTGTATGCTTCATTTTCAAGCTCTCATCATTTTTGCTTCACTCTCCTCTCCTTCTCTTGAGCTCCTCCACCTTCATCATCTACCTTCTTTCTACACTCTCATGTGTTGAGAAACAAGAGAGAAGGTGAGATAGTGATATAGAAATACACTTTGAACCTTACACTACATCATAGAGTTCTTAGACTAGCAATCCAAGTTCTCTACTTGCTCCATTTGATACTTAGCTTGGAGGTAGAGCCATGGATCACATCTCTCGGGTGGATAATCTACGATGGAGGGAGACGGACGATCAAACTAGATCTCAGAGGACCGAAGGAGCTAGCAAAGGAGATCAAGCTCGATCATGGAGGCCACTTGGAGCTATGGAAGAGGAGACAAGACCGAAAGACACGGATCTTTTGGTGAGACTCTTTTTCAAAAAAATAAAATATTATTTTTGGGAATTTTTAGAATTTAATATTAATTTTAATGAATATTTTAATATATCGGTATAATTAAATACCGATAAATTGGGGAAAAAATTTAAAAAATTATAGAAATTACTAAAAGAGGGTGTTCTATGTGAATTATGCAAATTTTAAGTTTTTATGATTTATTATACACTAATTTTGTGCTAATCGCGATTAAAAATCGCTAATCGCGCTTTAAGCGTATTTTGTGCAAAACATGCACCATATATTTTTATTAACACTTGTTGCATTTTTACTACATGTTTTGGGTGCATGGACTTGTTTTGGGGTTACTATTGAGGTGAGAAAGAAAAAAGAAAAGAAAAGAAAAGAAAAGAAAAAGGAAATTGATTAAAGAAAGGAAGTATGGGCAAGTGAGAGAAAGTGAGGGGTCAAGGGAGAGCCTTAACCATTTGTTCCCTTCTTCTTCCTCCATCATTTTCTCCCATCATTTCCCTCATAGCTGCTGCTCATCTCCCCCTCCTCAAATAATCACAAACACACGCAAAAACCACTCAAAACCCCACTCCCACTTCACAAAAAAATGTGCACAAGCTCTCAAGCTCCACTTTAGACCAAGAAAAATCACATTTTAGTGCTGTAGAGGATCCATGGGAGCTAAATGAGGTAACCCTTTCACAATTAGTGTAGTGTTTCAAGTGCTTAAGCCACATGTCAAGTTTAAAATCGTTTTGGCGAAGTTTAGCGATGTTTGAAATCTCAAGTTGGGAATTAGGGTTTGATTTGAGTAGAGATGGTGTAATTGGGCCTTAGGGATGACCTTAGACCCCCTTAGATGTTAGAAACCCCGAACCAAACACAATACCAGACCTGAAACGAAAAACTGAAACTTTGCATATTTGTGAGTGTATAAGGCGTGCAGGGAAATCTGGAATGAACCGAGGCCTTTACGAGATAAATAAACAACTTCAGGAGCTTAGATTGACTACCAGGAGACCACCCTACCAATACAAGACGATTCCACCCTACTAAAACCGAGGAGACCGGTTTTACTGGGTATGTGGCCGGCCATGGGGTGGGGGTTAGGGCCCAGGTTGCTTCAGTAGGTCATATGTACCATATACATCACCCCAGAGTTGTTTGCTTACCTTGTTATCACCTGAGACGAAATCTAGGACCACTTTTCTGGGTTGCTGCCATGTGTTTCATGATGTATATGGATTTAAGTTCTGATATTTGTGTTGTACTTGGTCACTTGACATTTGTACGTCTACCCCGAGTGTTATTGGGTTGAGTTGCGAGATGCAAACTATAGGTTCTAACCTATAGGCTTTTAAGCATATCGTTTTGGTTTTCGTGTGTCGCTTTGGTTTTGATTTGGTTTTAATGCGATACGATACGTGTGATATGTAGGTACCCCCACGGTGATTCGAGACGATGAAGAAGATGGTGGCGACATCGGAATCGGCAAGCAAGAACAAGATGAATAGATTATATCTATGGGGGAAGTCGGGTGGATGGCATATAGCACCCCCGCAGTTCGATGTTTAGTATACTATGTATATGCTATATGTATATGTATGATAGCGTTATGTGTGACTTGGATATTCTAGATGTGATTAGGTGTACTATGGATAGATTAGGGTTTAGAAGTAAACTAGTATAGTTTCCTTGTTATACTTATCCTGGATGATGAGGATAGTGGATGATATTTGGAGATGAGTCGATGAGATTGGGCATAGTGCCATGAGATCGGTGACGTGATGTGATTCGTATTTGGGATACGACATGAGATTTTAGCGGGCCTTTGGACGTGTGTTTCACACACACATTTATATTTATATAGATGGTATCGATTTGTACTAGACTTAGATCAGTACCCCAGATCATGAGATATGATGATAAGGATACCAGATAATTGATGAGATGAATGTGATATTGACCCGTACCCAGCTTTTGGTATGTCGTACGATGATTTACCGTACGAGCTTTATATTGATGATAGATCCGCACTCATGACTCGAGGATGTCATATGATATTGTATCGTATGCGGTACCTTTGAGGCGGGATCACCGACTTTTATATATATATATATATATCGACTCAGATTTAGGCGGTTTCCATACCCCTCCTGATTGACTTGTTAGTTAGAGCTGTAGTTTTGCTAGTAGATGTTAGGCTAGGCCGATGTCATACCTATTTCAAAAATACTAACGAATCGGGAGTATTTCAATAACAGGAAAAGGGATCCTACGGATATTTTCAAAAGGCGCATCTTTTCTTAAAAACACAGTAGCCCTTATTTTCCTAAAAACCCCGATTCGTCTTCTTGCAATGGCAAAACAGTATGACATAGATACATTGTTGTAGATACTACATTGTTGTGTTTATTATTCATTTGCCGCATATTCTTGCTTTTCACATCGCATTGCATGTTTAAACATGTTTATTGTCATATCAAACCCATGCTATTAGGACACCAGCACCATTATCGATGATGCATATGTTCCACGTACACCTGCTTGCCGGCTCACACACTTCATCATCGATAATTGCCATGTCACTACACAGTAGGATTATTGCATCAGGATATGACTCCTTGCATGACATACTTGCGTACCCACATATTGTACCCCCATATTTACACATTCATAGATGATTCTGTATTGATTAGAGATTTGGGAACCGCAAGATACTCTTTAAAACTGATTCATTTTGAAAAAGCGGTTTCCCTCCATATGTTCATATTACTATTCCATGTTGCATGATATACTGATATGCTTACATTTTTTTACATGTCACATACATCATGCTTTTTGATTAGACGCATTGAGACATGTTGTTTCCATGATATTTCTGGATTTGGGAACCGTGGGTATTTCAAAGAGAGTATGTAATTGTTTTAAAAACCCGGTTACCCTTGATATGATATTTCAGTGCATCCACCATGTGTTTTCTCGGTGCTGAGAGCGACATGTGAAACCCGATTCGAGGAGGCGGATGAGGCCGATTGTGGGTACATGGTGGACCCGGTATGGTTCCCCGGGGCGAGAAATGTTTTCCGTGGAGTAGACGATAAGCCTGGCAGGGTGGCTAGTACCTACCGGTGATTGTATTTGAGCTCGGCGGATATCCGGAGGATACCGACCGGAGTCGAGAGATGATATGGGCCGATCCGGACTGACGGAGCCCGTGGGCCGATCCGGACTGACGGATCCCGATATATGAGGACTTACGTGCCGATGCTGGGCATAGCTTTCATGATGTTTTCGAGTGTCGATGCTGGACGCTCCGGTTCTATGATTTTGATGTGTCGCGAGGGACACATGTTGATTATATCCCCATACTTCCATGCATATGCTTTATGAAATTTACATGCATGATGTTTATTGTCATTGGGTGACACGTGGACGATATCCATGTTGTGCAACGGCAGCGCCCCGGCCGTCTACTCGAGGCCAAAATGCGGAATCAAAAATTTTCTTAACTTTAAACCGGCGCTACCGCGGACACTAAACCCGGATCGTAACCATTAACCTAATCCTAGCTATCAAGAGAATGGGGTAGAGAGCTATACCAAGCGATCCGTGTCCTTCGATCTTCGTGTCATGACCCGCAGGGTACGGAACGTGACTGGCACTTAAGTTTACGAAACGTCTCAAGACGTCCGTAAATTAAGTAAGCCAAAGCCCAGAAAACCAAAACCAAATAAGCAAAAGAGTGAAGAAAACCCAATCAATTGAAAGCGATTTTATCAAATAAGTCATGTAAAACCCTTTTTAAAAACAATACCAATTTTTCCGAAAATTTCGGCAGAGTCTCCTTTGTAAATACTGGCCCCCAAAATGGGTACAACAAGAATATATATAAATCCAACAAATAAGGCATCCCCAAGCGGAAGCTAGCTCTTCGCCACAAGGCGGTCACAAATCCCACGCAATAAAAAGCAACAACATGCGAAATAATCATAATGAAGCATAAGAAAAACAGCATGTCAACTCAAGTGAGCTCGACCCCAAAATACAGCATAAAAGTCCACAAACCTCACAGTCTCATCTCTAGGTCAATATACAATAATACTGGTAGATACAGTAGATGGAGTACACTAGATACAAAGAATATACAAGGTGGTACAAAAATAGTAATACAACCCACCTAAGAGCAAAACCTCGAGTCCAGGCAAAAGAGGCAAAAGAAGCAAGTGCGCCCGCCGCTACTATACTGACGGAGCGGACCTGCAAAAGGCTGTGGCACAACGGGGGTGAGTTGGCAACTCATGAGTAATAAATAACATCTACACAGGCTATCGAAAGCATGCACACAAGTATCCTAGCATCTAAAATACAGGTAAGGCTGGATGCACTAGCAGGTGGGTATACAACATCAGTGTACTAGCAGGTGTATGTATGCAACATGAATATCTGAGGTCTCAATAGGTATATATAAGAAACATTTTCTCTCTTTTTGTTTTTGAAACTCTTTTAAAATGCCAGCATAATACTCATAGAATCGACAACAATCTGTGTCCAGCAATGACACCTAAAAACTGTCTCAAATCTCATAAATCCATGTCATAGTGTCTCTGGCCTCAGCCGTCCAGCTGACCCATCTCAATATCAATATCTCATCCTTTCGCGGCTCCGGTCGGTATCCTCTGGATATCCGCCGTGCCCAATGAAGTCACCGGTAGGTAATCCGTCCCCTGCCAGGCTCATCGTCAGCAACACGAGCTTCTTGCCCCGGGGTACCTTACCGGGCCCACCATGTACCCGAGACGGTTCATCCAACTCCTCGAAACGGGTCTCGAAAACCACAGCAAACTCATGGTGGACGACACTTACATCACTAGAAAACCGCAATTTACATATTTTAAAAACATAATAAGTTTAGAAATTTTGCGGCTTTCCCCTGAAATCCAGAAATATCATAAAATCTCAAGAAATCCTCATAAGTGCATATGTCAATGATAATGAATGCATATGGTATCAATAATCAAGTTGCGATGTGTGATTAATAGATTAGGCATGAACAAATAATATGATGAAGCACATGCACATGAATAGCAATCCTACGATTTCATTTTAAGGAATTAAAGCAATAGCGTGAGTTTAAGTATCAATTATAGTAAAAGGTTTCAATTTAAAGGTTATCTAGTGTGGTGGCATGGCAATTACCAGGGCGTGTGTGTAAGCATGAATAGTGCTCGTGCTGCATATAAAAACCCTGGCAATGGTGCAGGTGTCCTATAAAATGGGTTCGCATATGTATGTCAATATAAGGCATGGATGCAGCAAATAATCATATAAGTATTACACCCCTAATTACTAACATCACTAAGAATCTTTTAAGTTACTAAAACTATCGGGCGGCTTGCGCCATCCAACGATAGTCCCCCGTAGATGTTATATCTACTCACCGGAATCCCTAGCTAGCTGCGTCCAATCACCGCTTTCCCCTTTCGTGCCGCGTCTGACGTCTCCGCGGCCGAACCTGGAATTTGCATCAATACCAACATAAGGCTACATATCAAGAACGATGCAAAACCCTAACGAAAATACTAACGTTCACAAGCTAGGTACAACGTGCACAAGGTGCGCGGAACACACGCGAAAATCGCAAAAACTGCAAAAATCGCCGATTTGGTCGCCCGGCAAAACTAAAACCCGACTACTCAAAAATCCGCACTCACGCATCCTAAATGTCATAGGATATGCCAACAATATAATCTAGATATCGCAATTAATTCGCCACAATAATTTACATAAAAACCTAGTAAGCTAGAAATTGCAAATTTGGTACAAACATCGACAATTAGCGACAAGGTTAACACAATCCAACACAACAATCCAAACTAACCCACTAGCTAGCCATTACATTAATTTTAAACCATTAACTATGCTTAAAAACCTAATTTCCATAAACAAAACATTTCTTGATTTTCATAATTAGCAATTTCAATCCAAAACTAAACATGACAATACCAAATTAACACTAATTTGAAGCCCACACAAATAAAGTAACCTCATTAACCTAGATTAGCAAACAACTAGATAGCTAATTAGTTTTAATTAACTAAATAATGGTTTCAAGAAACCCTAGTTAACTCAACCATTAACTTTAAACAAAACTAGAATGAGAATAGCACTAAATTGACACTAAACAACTAGATTAAAGAATTCTAACCATATTAACTTAAAAGAGTAGAAATTATACCTCAAATCTATGGATCTAGCAAGAAGAAATTTGCTTCAATTGATGGCCTCATAGCATCATGATCCAAGCAAGGGAGGTGAAGGAAAAAGGGATGAAGAATGGGGTTTAATTTGTGAGTTTTTGCTTGAAATTTGGAGCAAACTTAATGAATTTTTGAAGAAAAAGAAAAGAACAAAGATGAAGGGGGCTGCTGCAGCAATTCTCGGCCAGTAGAGGGAGAGGGGAGGGTGTGGGGTGTGTGGGAAAGTCTTGGTCAACTCCTACCAACCCACCAAAAGACCATACCTAATAAAAAAATCCAAAATCCTTAAAAAAACACCTCTTTTCTACACAAAAATGAAGTCAAAGAGGCAAGCAATTTTTTTTTCTTGGGTTGCTGGAAATGGGCCGGCCTAGGGCTGAGGGAAGAGAGGGAGGGGTTTTACAAAAGAAATTTTATGCAAAAAGACCCCCTACAAGTCAAAAATTGCAAGTTTAAGCTTAAATTCAATAAATTTCGTTTTCTATAATAAAAATTAGTTAAAAATCAAAATAAAATACTAAAAATTTATGTTACAACTAGATTTTAATTATCATTATTTTAGAGCTTAAATTTATCCAATTTAAATTTGTATTTATCGCTAATTTAATGTATTTTCTTACCGGCTTAAAATAATATTAAAAAATTGAAAAATAGGGAAAAAATTTTAAATGACCAAAATTTAATAAGTAACTCATTAGCTACTAAATACAAGTAATTACCTATCCAAATTAGGTATAATTAGTCCTAAACTGCAAAATAACAAAAAGGACGGTTTTCGGAAAAATACCGAATTTTCACCGATTTTCAGGAAAACACCAAAACGACTTTTCAAGGCGTTACACTTCGTCTCCACTCTGATCTCCTCGCGGAATCTCCGATCGTCGCCTCCTCGTCGAAACGGGCACCACATCGCCGGGTTCTTTTACGGGCTCCCACCTCTGGACTGAGGCAACTCGGGCGCGAAGTTGGCGAGCCGACGGGTCCAAGGAATGCTGTAGACTAGTGTAGAAACTTTGTCTCTTGGGGTTGTGAAAGTTGCCATGATGGAGGTGGAATGAACTTTGGAGAGAGCTAGCATTTGAGTAGCAAGAAAAATGAGATATGAATAATTTCCCACACTCACCAAAATGAAAACTCATTCTCTCTCTTTCTCTCAGCGGCCGGCCTTCTTTGATGGTGTGGGAAAAAGAAACCAACATGAAGGGAGGTGAGTGTAGGAAATAAAAGAGGTGACCACATCCAAAAGCAAGCCTCACATCAACTCCTAATCAACTCTAATCTCATTAATGAAAGAAATGATCACAAGAAAAGAATGGAATCAAAAGATGCTCTCATAATCTCCCATTTCATAAATAACCCCTCCACAATAGATAATTTGCACAACAGCAAATAACCCCCTCCATCGGAAAAGTCCGGCCGGGAAGGAACAAAGGAAAACTGGCCGGAACGGAATGCAAACTGGCAACTTCAGAAAACTGATCCCGTAATAAATTACAGGAAAACCCCGCGACTGCATATACATGCCCGCATTTGTATTCCCACTGAATACAAATGCAAAGAGACAAAACTACACTGTCTAAAACTAGGATCCGGCTTAAACCAAAGCCGGCCTGTAAAAAACCGTCCGATCACGATCCGTGCAATACCGCACGTATTTGATCGAACCCTGCCATATCTCCATACAGCCTCTACAGCGTTTCGCCCGAAACTTGAGTAACTGTGTGTGGGGGACTCTAAAGACTCGTCAATACTATGGCTGTGGATTTAACCACTAGCACGTCAGAGGTATTAGCCATACGTAACGGGCTACCAGTTATTGACCAAAAGGGACGTCGATGAGCGAACTCATCCTGACACCCTACTAAGCCTGTCAGTGACAATATCCGTATAGTCCGGTCCGTTCGTCTATGAGCATCGCATGACGGGCCTAGGGGGTTGGTAAAAGTCAGACCCCCAATAGCGGTACAAGTCGTGTCGGAGTGTAGCCCAGAACACCCTGAGATACTGCTGGAATACCTACCAGTAAATCTCCTGCCTCGGCCGAGGGCTTTGTGTAATAGCTCTCCTAGACACAGCGCGTCCTCACCCCTAATACCGGGAGAGACGAACCCCTGCAGATTCGCTCACTGCCTCCATGTGGCTCGGGACTGTACCCAACTAAAACCTGTTTGCACGACTCCTTTGAGTCGTGGTAGGGTAGTAATCAAAGTACAGTGGGAACTCACACTAGACAAATGACGATCTCAGGTCGATGAACTAACCTGTACACATGTCACCAGGGAACTGCTATCTGACGCTAGGTATAATACCAACTAGCATGTTCCCGGCAAGTCCTGTCCGGTGTACTCATAACCCAATGAGCACCTGTATACATCTTAGGTGGACCAAGTGACACCAGCGGCTTGTGAGACCGGCCACCGCCCCTCGTCGGGGTCTCGACTGTATACACTAGTCTACTCTGGAGTATCGATGCCCTGTCTCGAAACTCCCATGACTAGGGACCATTTAAGGATGTGCTTATAGACTACCAGCTCCCACGTATATGATCGCCCTCATACTGCTGGCAGTCAAGCAAGAATCCTAGGGGCTCTATCAACGTGTAATAGCGACCTGTCAGGTCACCTAAAGCAGTACACGATGATAAAGATAAACCAGATAGCATACTATCATCTTGAGTAAGACTGTCCTACCGGTATAGGTCCTCCCTCAATCATTGCAATCACGTGCCTGTGATCCAATAATTGACTCTGAGGGCACTATCTCCAACAATCTCCCACTTGCACTCAAGGCTAATTATTGCGATGTCGCATACTCACAGCCCGTGTGATACCGAACACCCAACTCCTCTACTAGTCAGTCTCACAAAACTCGTTTGCAAAACTATTGCGTTCGAGGAATAACCTCAGTGAGTGGATCCGCTATGATGTTGTTGGAGATAGTGCCCTCATAGTCAATTATTGGATCACAGGCACGTTATTGCAATGATTGAAGGAGGACCTATCCCGGTAGGACAGTCTTACTCGAGATGATAATATGCTATCTGGTTTATCTTTATCATCGTGTGCTGCTTTAGGCGACCAGACAGGTCGCTATTACACGTTGATAGAGCCCCTAGGATTCTTGCTTGACCACCAGCAGTATGAGGGCGATCATATAAGTGGGAGCTGGGGTCTATAAGCACATCCTTAATTGGTCCCTAGTCATGGGAGTTTCGAGACAGGGCATCGATACTCCAGAGTAGACTAGTGTATACAGTCGAGACCCCGACGAGGGGCGGTGGCCGGTCTCACAAGCCACTGGTGTCAGTTGGTTCACCTAAGATGTATACAAGTGCTCATTGGGTTATGAGTACACCGGACAGGACTCGCCGGGAACATGCTAGTTGGTCTTATACCTGACGTCAGATAGCAGTTCCCTGGTGACATGTGTACAGGTTAGTTCATCGACCTGGGGATCGTGATTTGTCTCGTGTGAGTTCCCACTGTACTTTGATTACTACCCTACCACGCTCAAAGGAGACGTGCAAACAGGTTTTAGTTGGGTACAGTCCCGAGCCACATGGAGGCAGTGAGCGGATCTTCACGGGTTCGTCTCTCCCAGTATTGGGGGTGAGGTCGCGCTGTGTCTAGGAGAGCCATTACACGAAGCCCTCGGCCGAGGCAGGAGATTTACTGGTAGGTATTCCAGTAGTATCTCAGGGTGTTCTGGGCTACACTCCGACATGACTTGTACCGCTTTTGGGGGTCTGACTTTACCAACCCCCTAGGCCCGCCATGCGATGCTCATAGACGAACGGACCGGACTGTACGGATATTGTCGCTGACAGGCTCAGTAGGGTGTCAGGATGAGTTCGCTCATCGACGTCCCTTTTGGTCAATAACTGGTGGCCCGTCACGTATTGGCTTATACCTCTGACGTGCTAGTGGTTAAATCCACAACCATGGTGTTGACGAGTCTTTAGAGTCCCCCACATTCAGTTGCTCAAGTTTTCGGGCGAAACGCTGTAGAGGCCGTATGGAGATATGGCAGGGTTTGATCAGATACGTGCGGTATTGCATGCATCAGGATCGGACGGTTAGTACTAGAGGCCGTATGGTTATATGGCAGGGTTCGATCAGATACGTGCGGTATTGCACGGATCAGGATCGGACGGATAATACTAGCCGGCTTTGGTTTAAGCCGGATCCTAGTATAGTACAGTGTAGATTTTGTCTTATTGCATTTGTATTTCGGTCGGAATACAAATGCGGGTGTGTATACACAGTATCGGGGTTTTCCTGTAATTTATTACGGGACCAGTTTTCTGGAGTTGCCAGTTTGCTTTCCGTTTCGGCCATTTTCATTTGTATCTTTCAATGGCCGAAGATTGGTGGAGGAGGGCTTATTTGCAATTGTGCAAATAAGCATTTATGGAGGGGGTTCTTTGCATTTTGTTGCTTCATGATAGCTCTTGTTGACCTTGACTTGTTCACTTCATCATTGCTTGACTTTTGGAGTCATCATGTTTTGATGATGGTTGTGGTTGAGTGTGGATGTGTTTGTGATCATGTTCTTTCATGATTTCTTTTGATTCCCTCTTGCATTATTGTGTGGCCTCTCTCATTTTTGATACACACTCTCATTTCTCTCCACTCCATCATGCATGGCCGGCCATTCTTTTAGAAGGGTTGTCCCATTTTTGGTGAGGGGTTTTTGTTCATTTGTATTGCACAAAATCCATTTAGCTCCATCTCCAAAACTCCATTCCTCCACCATCTCAAAAGGCAACTCCGTACAAACCCCAAATGAGATATAGATCTCTTCACTATTCTACAGCATATCTTGGGCACGTCGACTCGCCAGCTTCGTGCCCGAGTTGCCTCGGTATATAGGCGGGAGCCCGTAAAAGAAGCTGGCGACGTGGTGCTTTTCCGGCGAGGGGGTGGAGACCGGACATTCCGCGGGAGATCGGGACGACGACGAGAAGACCGGAGGACACGGATCGCTCGGTATATCTCTCTTCCCCATCTTGTAGTTGCTAGGACTAGTTAATGGCCCGATCCGGGTTTTAGTGCGCGGTGGTGCCGGTTCATGAAAATTAAAGTTAACTATCGCTTCCGCATTTGGCCTCGGGATGGAGGCCGGGGCGCTGCCGTGCACTTACAGATGTTTCTTTCTATGTCTCTCTTTATCTCAAGTTCGCGGAGAAACCCATCTCCCGAAATGAGCAATACCTGTCTTAGAATATGTTTGGATGTCTGATGGGACCTAGTTCACAAATGAACTCCAAATCCAAACTTCTTAGACTGTATCGTCAACTGAACTTAATCAGTATCCTGCGCCATGCCTCCCTCAGTATCGGCTTGGACCACCTGTCCAAAATACTGCCCCTCGTCAGAGGGAAAACTATAACTCTGACAGTCATTCTGTCATCCAGGTCACCTTGGAAGCCTGGAATGATAACCGTCTCCCAAAAGAGGCTGCCGTTATCATATCCCTAGAACATCCACTTATGTTCTAAAACTGCTTCCGATCGTTTCTCCAGGACTGGATTAATATCCTATGTGGAGAAACCACTGTGTGACAACCAAAGTATAACCGATTGTAGTATAGGAATTTCACTTCCTACTCTGTGTATGTCATCCAAATACCAGGACATCACACCCTACTACCTTCTTAATAGATCCATCCCCTATTCTGATGAAGTCAAACCTATGACTGTCACATCAGAAATAGATGATCTATCTCCGCTATATCTTCTTTAGTCTATAAATAGATATAAGCCACTTGTCCACCATGCTTCCGCTGCTCCCACTGACTACGACAACCCTCTGGCAGAGTCATATACACGTACACCTCTAAAGCTAGTTTAGAACGACGCTATACTCATCCTCCTGCCGGGTCTGACAGTCTGGAACAATAGCAATGGCAAGTCTGGGTAAACAAGAACCTCCCTGCCACCGTCCTTGAGCATACCGAAGTACCTCTCGAGCGCCTGAGGTTACCCACCATATCTGTGGAGTGGCCAATGGAATGTCAAGCCAGATTGAATCTTTAGGTTCTTATCAAATCTTCAGTAATCATTTGCGGTTCTGGAATCACTTCCAGTTCTACCATACTCCCACTACTGTTTTCTGAAAAAATCCATTTTTATTAAAACTATGGCGAGTCTAGAACAATCTCACTATTGATCTTCCTGGTGGTAGAAAATCAACCCTCGTCATAGCCCGGGTCAATCCACAAACAGCCATTACAGAAACGTGCCTTGAGTTATCCAGAGTCTGGTTTTAAGCATAAGCCGGACAACTCCCCATACCTTAACATCGTTAAGATATGAACTGTTCTATATCCAATATAGAAACAGAGGCACTAATTTAATTGAACCATATTCAAATCATGCAGCTGTCTCCAGTGCATGTCATCTAAATGGAGAGAGGCCGATCAGCATTACTCAACTTAGGAGTGCTTCCAATTATGAGTAACCTGAAAGAGAAACAAGTTTCTCAAAACTATTACTATCAACTGAATACCATGCACAAGTATCTACATCTTCGATCATCTTGAAGAATCCCGATACTTGCAACATCCGGTTCTCTACTTTACTCTTATACCTATAACTTCTCAAAACTCAGACCTTGTGTTTCTACGAAACACTTGTCTAAGAACCAAAGAAGTCATAAGTAAACTGAATATAGTACAAGGACCAACCCCTCTGTCCTAATGGACACTGGACAACATACAATACTCTGTATAAGTCCCTTGAGTCTAGTGACTCATTCACTGTGTGTCGTAGGTTGAAAACTGTACTTATGGTTAAGAAGAATTACACCGCTGTTTAATGCTCCTTACCTAACCATCCACTGATATAGGTAAATGCCACCGACATAATTTCAAAAGGTTATATCTCACTCTATAAAAATAAACGTACAGATATATCAATTTGAAATTGGTGCATAACAACGGATATTCAAAACCAAATATTTGCCGTCTGGCAAACTACCCTGGTGATTTCCTCAAATATCACCAATTACAACGAATTCCGATATAATGAGGATAATCACCTAATTCCCAATAACTTATTCCCACTCATCATCTGTAAAACCATACAGATGTGAGAATCAAACCTGGTAAATACATACCCTGGAGTAAGTGTCTAATTGGGAAATCAGTTTTCTTTTAACAGTACACAGTGAAACTGAAACATTGAAATGTTTCGATGGGGTATCCCGGTATTCCTAGTAATGCCTCTTCCATTATCTAGATTCATAACTGTAACCGTATAATTCTTTGCCATCTCTCCAAATCCCTTTATATGTTTTTAGTCATTATCTTCTGTACACCCCTTTAGGCCAAATGGTTTTCTTCCTTCCCTACCGTTCGGCACCAGCCTATGGTTTGGAAGAAGACTATCCAATAAGCATAATGGGTGTACTGTCCTAATCCTAGGAGCACTCGCAATTCGAGAGAAGATGAAGATAAAAGACAACCGAATAAACCTTATTCCTATTTCTCCTGAACCAGAATCCATCCCCGAACTGGAACAAGTTCCTTTCGAGTTCGTATATAACCATACGATGGTGTATCCAAATAACTGTGGATCTTCGTAGTAATACGGAGTGTCCTGGAGAAATACAAAGGTGATTTAGGATTTGCGAAGAAGTACTTGGTTTGGTCGTGAATAGCAGTCGCAATTTACTTTGCCCTCTTACTAATCCCTTTCTTTGTCTTTACATAATACCTTCTGTACACCATCGTTATGTTAATTGGTTTTCTTCATTCCCCACCGTTCGACACCAGCCTAAGGTTTGGAAGAAGACTATCAAATTTGCGTAATAGGTGTACTATCTCCTAAACCAAGGAGTACTCACAACCTGAGAGAAGGTAAAAGAAAAAGACAACTGAATAGTCCTATTCGTTTTCTCCAGAACCGGAAACCATCCTTGAATAAAATCCTTCGAGTTCGTATATAACCATACGATGGTTTTGTCCAATGGAAGTGGACGTTCGTAGTAATACGGGATGTCCTGGAGAAAAGGGTAAAAGTAGGAGTGGCAATGAGGTATGCAACTCTGACAATCCAAAATCCAGTGTTTAAGAAGGTTCGGTTAACTTGGTCACTGAGTCATAGTGTAGGGTCGGGTCAATGGTCGCTGCCAAAGAGAGAGAGAAAAGAAACACTCAGCGTGCACTCTATCCTAGATCAGAATGGTTGTCACTTTATCTAATCAGGAAACCTCCCACTGTAACCTCAAATTCTCCTCCAAACCTGAAAGAAGAATTAGTCGGGATCACCCGAGGAGTAAACCAACTCATCAGTGGGAATCGGGATCCAACTATCATCGCATGACAACGTGACGGAATCCACTCACGTTATCACACTCCAGCCACTCACGTTATCACACTCCAGAAGGTATGCGCATATCTGGCAAGTTTCAGTTTCTTTAGAAACTCCCGATGTGTGTTTTTACCCCTAGCGGTTTATGATCTTGACTAGGTCAACAAACCATAAACCGCCAGTCAAGTTCAACCCGTCATTGTTCTGGACTGCATTAAACCCACCCGTACGTGCCCTTGACTAGGTCAACAAGGCCGCATGACTGTCCTAACCAATCCCATTTATGAAACAAACAAGTACCACGTAGCTACCGAACACTACGTCTTGACTAGGTCAACAAACGCAGCACGAATACTAAATAATACCCGTAGGAAATGACGGAGGGCTACGGCTGGTTTTTGGCGAAAATCCATTAACGTAATGAACTTGATATCGTTGAAGGAACTGCATAGCTTTTTATAAAAATATAGTGACGAAAACCTTTTGCTAAAGAGGTCACTCCTGGTGAAGGGATCTCGGCTCTTTCCCCATAGAATGAGGTGCAGGATATTCCAACTGAATACCACGATGCAAAGCAAAAGGCAATCGGCTATAGTGAAGTTATTGCCCTGACGCAAACTTCTGTCCAAGGGGTTACTCCCGGTGAAGGGATCTCGGCCCTTGCCTCGTCGACTGAAGAGCAGGATATTCCAACTGAATACCACTGTGCAAAACAAAAGAGAACGTCCTTGCAATAACAGCTTTTTGAAAAGTGTTCCAACAACATCAGAATAGATTTTTTTAGCTTGCATTGATCAGAATCAACGCAGTCCCATCAATTGATCACACCACAAAAGAACGAAAATAATGATGTACGTATATGCCATCCGCATTCGCCACTGGGTCCCGTCATCACCCGTTAGGTTACTTAACTAACGACAGAGCGGGGACTGGACTAGCGTGGATGCAAAACATATACAACATCTACTAGTATATATATAATATTCGCTCAAGGCGTGATAAAATGCAACATCACAGAAAAATAACCAGCATCACAGAACAATACAGATATCTGGGATCCCCGGGTTTCATAGAGCCGCTACTGAAACCCGACGTTCCCCTGGTCATATGGATAGCCTGTGCAATGAAAATCCTAGACCCCTATGGACGCGGCAAGTTACCCGCCAAAACTTGAAGCGAGGCAGCCCCTTTCAGCAACGCGAATGGACCACCCAGCACTTCACGGAATCCGGTAACTTGGGCACCCCTCCTGGGTCAACCTATACCCCCTACGAGTGCGGTGAATAGCCCGCCAATTCTAGAGTAAAGCCCCCTCCATCTAAATGCCATGAGATGCGGGCCCATTGCCCTCTAGAACCCGGCTATCCGTGCACTCCTCCTTGGGGTAATCCTAGTACAGAAAGTAAAATATATATACAACGGGTACATCAACCTCGACCCG
The DNA here is from genome assembly GCA_030015575.1 of Agapanthus africanus. Classification (NCBI taxonomy): domain Eukaryota; kingdom Viridiplantae; phylum Streptophyta; class Magnoliopsida; order Asparagales; family Amaryllidaceae; genus Agapanthus; species Agapanthus africanus. The sequence continues at coordinate 237,267,015 of CM057344.1, read as the reverse complement.
GTCGTGCCCCAAAAGAATAATACAAACAGGCAGTGATGGCAGTCCACATGTCGGACGCTCGCCCCGCAATATCAAATGTACATATAAAACAAAACTGTACTACCACTGCAACCAGGCTATCCCCCATGACCAATCTGCAACATTACAGCACAACACAGAACATCAACGTGAATGTCACGTTCGCAAATCCGTCTAACCGGGCTATAGCAGTTAGACAGGATTTACCGATCAAATGACATTCACGGTCGCAAATATAATGTAAATACTGTGAACTAACATATTTAAAATTTTCGATCGATCAAATTTTACCAAGTGGGCCCCAAGCACTACTGTAGCACTCAAAGAAAATCTGGGCCCAAACAGAATATTCCAAAACCCCTATTTTCAAGTTCAAGAGCCTCGGGAAAAATTTGGTGCCACGTAGAGTTATTATGGCCGCGGAACCGCGGCCAAAGCATGGGTTTGGCCGCGGTTCCGCGGTGGAAAAGTAAGTTTAGGCCACCAAATTTTTTGCAGAACCCTTATAATTACCTGCATGTTCCTCTGCAATGTACTGAAAAATTTTTGGAGCTAAAAAAATTTCGACAGAAAACTGATGCAATGAAAACACGGTTTTTGGAAATTCCGATCGATCGAACTTGTAAACATGTTAGAGCAAGCTAGACTAGGTTAATGGCATGGATCTGATACCATGTTGTGCCACGGCAGCGCCCCGGCCGTCTACTCGAGGCCAAAATGCTGAATCAAAAATTTTCTTAACTTTAAACCGGCGCTACCGCGGACAATAAACCCGGATCGTAACCATTAACCTAATCCTAGCTATCAAGAGAATGGGGTAGAGAGCTATACCAAGCGATCCGTGTCCTTCGGTCTTCGTCTCCACTCCGATCTCCTCGCAGAATCTCCGGTCGTCGCCTCCTCGTCGAAACGGGCACCACATCGCCGGGTTCTTTTACGGGCTCCCACCTCTGGACTGAGGCAACTCGGGCGCGAAGTTGGTGAGCCGACGCGTCCAAGGAATGCTGTAGACTAGTGTAGAAACTTTGTCTCTTGGGGTTATGAAAGTTGCCATGATGGAGGTGGAATGAACTTTGGAAAGAGCTAGCATTTAAGTAGCAAGAAAAATGAGATATGAATAATTTCCCACACTCACCAAAATGAAAACTCATTCTCTCTCTTTCACTCAGTGGCTGGCCCACTTTGATGGTGGGGGAAAAAGAAACCAACATGAAGGGAGGTGAGTGTAGGAAATAAAAGAGGTGACCACATCCAAAAGCAAGCCTCACATCAACTCCTAATCAACTCTAATCTCATTAATGCAAGAAATGATCATAAGAAAAGAATGGAATCAAAAGATGCTCTCATAATCTCCCATTTCATAAATAACCCCTCCACAATAGATAATTTGCACAACAGCAAATAACCCCCTCCATCGGAAAAGTCCGGCCGGGAAGGAACAAAGGAAAACTGGCCGGAACGGAATGCAAACTGGCAACTTCAGAAAACTGATCCCGTAATAAATTACAGGAAAACCCCGCAACTGCATATACATGCCCGCATTTGTATTCCCACTGAATACAAATGCAAAGAGACAAAACTACACTGTCTAAAACTAGGATCCGGCTTAAACCAAAGCCGGCCATGAAAAAACCGTCCGATCACGATCCGTGCAATACCGCACGTATTTGATCGAACCCTGCCATATCTCCATACGGCCTCTACAGCGTTTCGCCCGAAACTTGAGTAACTGTGTGGGGGGGGACTCTAAATACTCGTCAATACTATGGCTATGGATTTAACCACTAGCACGTCAGAGGTATTAGCCATACGTAACGGACTACCAGCTATTGACCAAAAGGGACGTTGATGAGCGAACTCATCCTGACACCCTACTGAGCATGTCAGTGACAATATCCGTACAGTCCGGTCCGTTCGTCTATGAGCATCGCATGGCGGGCCTAGGGGGTTGGTAAAAGTCAGACCCAATAGCGGTACAAGTCGTGTCGGAGTGTAGCCCAGAACACCTTGAGATACTGCTGGAATACCTACCAGTAAATCTCCTGCCTCGGCCGAGGGCTTTGTGTAATGGCTCTCCTAGACACAGCGCGTCCTCACCCCCAATACCGGGAAAGACGAACCCCTGCAGATCCGCTCACTGCCTCCATGTGGCTCGGAACTGTACCCAACTAAAACCTGATTGCACGACTCCTTTGAGTCGTGGTAGGGTAGTAATCAAAGTACAGTAGGAACTCACACGAGACAAATGACGATCTCAGGTCGATGAACTAACCTGTACACTTGTCACCAGGGAACTGCTATCTGACGCTAGGTATAATACCAACTAGCATGTTCCCGGCGAGTTCTGTCCGGTGTACTCATAACCCAATGAGCACCTGTATACATCTTAGGTGAACCAAGTGACACCAGTGGCTTGTGAGACCAGCCACCGCCCCTCGTCGGGGTCTCGACTGTATACACTAGTCTACTCTGGAGTATCGATGCCCTGTCTCGAAACTCCCACGACTAGGGACCATTTAAGGATGTGCTTATAGACTACCAGCTCCCACGTATATGATCGCCCTCATACTGCTAGCAGTCAAGCAAGAATCCTAGGGGCTCTATCAACGTGTAATAGCGACCTGTCAGGTCACCTAAAGCAGTATACGATGATAAAGATAAACCAGATAGCATACTATCATCCTGAATAAGACTGTCCTACCGGTATAGGTCCTCCCTCAATCATTGCAATCACGTGCCTGTGATCCAATAATTGACTCTGAGGGCACTATCTCCAACAATCCATATACTCGTAGACTTCATGATATAGTCGACATTGATCATACCTCATATTTAGGATATGTTATTACCTGAGGCACTGGCACGAGCACTTGGCACCACACTCATGTGTAGATGTTACATTGCCACCTTATCATGCTTCAGACTTATTCATTTGAGGTTTACATATATATTTGATCGTATTGACCTAGGATTGTGTCATACATATGATTTCTGCTCTGTGATGTTTTCTATTCACGAGTTGGCAACTCACCCCCGTTGTACCACAGTTCTTACAGGTTTTGCCGTACAAGTTCCATTGCGGCTTTTCTGGCACACTGCTTCCTTTCTGGGTGATTGCATTGGTAGGTGGGTTCTTTTGCATCAGAACCACCATTGTATATGTATTATTCAGTTGTATCTAGTAATTCCATCAACCAAACTTGTATATTGTTTTAGACCTAGAAAACCAGTTGTGTATTATTTCGACCTTAGAGTCGCGCGTTGTAGTATTATGGTTTTCATGCTGATTTTGAGTTTCCTTTTGAGTTTTGACCCTCGCCCTTCGGCGTTGTATATTATACTGCTTGCGTGGTTGTGACCGTCGATTGACGAAGAGCTAGCTCCAGCTTGGGGATGCCTTTTATCATTGTATATATATTATTATTTTGTACCCCATTCGGGGCCAGTATTTACAAAAGAAACTCTGCCGAAATTTTCAGAAAAGATATTGAGGATTTAAAATGCATATTCGGCTTACTTATTTTTTTAAAAAACCTTGTTTTTAAAACATGTTTTCTACACTTCTTTAAAACTAGTTTTCATTAATTACTCCTTAAAATGGTTTTAGATTTCTGGGCTTTTGGCTTACTTGGATTAGATTGGGTCCTATAGACTTCATATGATTCAAGGGCCAGTCACGTACTATTTCGGGTCATGACAAAGTTAGTATCAGAGCGCTAGGTTAACCTTGGTTCGAGTCTAAGTTTGACTATGTGGAGACTAGAGCGTTTATATATATACGGAACTTAGGCTTGACCCTACGGAACTTAGACTTAGTCGAGGGGGTATTATACCCGAACTTTCGTCGCGTAGGATGACCCTTGGTTGATGGAGTAGGTAGCTTGAGTAGAGTGACGTACCGTACGTATGTTCCACGGCATTCGTACGATACGCTACTCCGCTTAAGAAACCTTAGGATGTACATTTCCTTGCACAGTATTATATTCATTCCTATGATCTATCCTCATCGATACTGGTTATGATTTTGCTGCCACGATTACACGGGCAGAGAGAGCTACGGCTAGAGTTGCGGTCAGCACGAGCTCGTCATGGACGAGGACTGACCAGAGCGTGATTCCAGGGACATACGATTGCACAGAGAGGCGTCGTTTTAGTGTGTTTTCGCGCCATGAGCGTTTGACAAATCGCTTTTACGAGATTTCTCGGACGTGCAGATCAGCACCAGAGGATCAGACTACTGCTAGAAGCCAGCCAGAATGTGATGACCATTGGTGTATCGCTTATTCATGATGATTAAGGCACTGTTCAGCGTGCAGACGAATGAGCCAGTTGTTGCTGCAAATGATGAGATGTCGCCCAGATGTTGGAGCTACTGCAGCATGAGTTTATACCTAGAGATATGATGGAAGGTCGCTGGTCACCCGAGGATGAATGACTATGACATGTGGTTCGTTCGCTTACCCCGATGCGTGGTCATCAGATTGATTGATTCCAGCTAGAGACGACTTCACGCAGGTTCGTTGAGAGTCGATAGAGACGATCGAATGTCAGGAACCCATTTCCAAGTTTAAAGTATTCGGAAGACAATGCAAGTAATGCTATAGACCCTCTAGAAGAATGAAACCCTAACTCGACGTAATGACCATGGAACGCCTTCGAATCTTAGGGTTGGCGGCAGTTTAGCGGTGCCATTTGTGAAGCTTGGGTTTGCCCTTCTACGGTTGGTCCACAGGTGCTATGGTATGTACCGGAATACTATTAAACTGTACCCAAGGTGTTGATCTCTTGGGGGATTATGAGGTTTTGGCATATCGATCGGATGGTTCGACATCATTCGGATATCATGTGATGGGATACATTGCTTGGGAGACTACAGATACGAGTATAGCCGTTGGAGCGCAGTCCATGCAGCCACGAGAAAATGAGTCCGAATCGGTCGACATTGGGACAGAGTGGAGTAAAGAGTTCGCATGAGATTTCGACGAGATGACGTTCCACCCCGCTGACATCAGAGATGTGATACGCATGCAGAGGCGTTGTATATGGATATATCTTCCAGAAGGAGTCGCGATGAGTATGCAGCCGTTCCGGAACGAGAAACAGATATAGTAAGGGTGGTAACTTCCGGGCAATTCGGCAGAAGCGAGATTTGAGAAAGATCACGGCAGGACCTTTCCGGAATACTATACGAGAAGACTTGGACCTAGGAGCGATCATATTGCGCACACCTAGCAGGCCAGAGTTCGGCATCGTCGACGAGATAGTTGGCCAGAGAGCTGTAGAGGATGTGCCAGAGCGGGACTGTTTCCGTCGTCATTCCATATTGGGCCGTTGAGCCGAGGAGCTATATATCTAGCAATGCACAGTGAGAGACAAGAGCCTAAAAGCACCAGACGACAGGTCATGAACAGGAGGCAAGTAGATATCTTGCTCTGCTAGTATTGGATGCACCGACACCTTCTCGACCTTGAGGGAGGATATATCGACGGCGATATTTATAATTTGAGATTTGGTGATTCGATTATCACATATCCGTCACCTTGGATTTCGGTATTTTGGGCGACCTATTCGCATGATTTAGTCTTGATGACTGAGTTTCATGATATTTGTTTTCATGCACCATGGTTGCACCTACTGAGTATTCATATTTTGTGCATAGTTATTACGCTTGAGGTACTGATTGTGATTTCATGCCTATTTTATGCCTGTGATTTGATTTATGCTTCCAGCATAGTTTTCATGCACTTTTAGTGTTTTGATATGATTTGTGCACGCTGATGCACATGGTTGTGAGATTATATACCGCGATATACCTGATCTGGATTGAGCTGTATTGTATACCGTCGATTTCGATTCTGATTTTGATATTGATTTCGTGATTTCGTGCATGATGGATGCACTGATTAGTCCAAAAAATACTTGTTTACCGTAATCAGAAACGGCGTCTCTTTGCAGCTAGTCGGTGAGTACGGGTCGATCCACAGAGATGTGTAATTTTCTTAATGTGTTTTTACTAGTTGATTCCAAATGTTGTAGGATTGATTTATTAAATCTAAGAAACCTAGATCTATCGATAAACTAAATTAATCTAAATTAAAGTCTTGCTAGGGTTAGGCTTAGGGGAAGTTGGAAGATTAAAGGTTCCCTCACCGCTTTCAATGCCTTATTTTAGATCTATTAGATGTTATAGTAATTATCAATAAAGTGGATTAGAATCTTTTGGGAAGATGTTTCTTCCTCTAGATTCTTATCCTTCCTTTATCAATACTTACCCTAACTTCCATGGAAAACACGCGCAACCGGGCCTTTACACTACGGTGTCATCGTTACCTCGAGGGGTAGGATGCCGTAGGGCTGTACGTGCATGCATGGAGTTCTAATTCTTAGGTGTGAATGGCATGAAAGGGGTGAGAGATCTCATCTCTCAAACTTTTCCCTAAGGCTCACCCTAACAAGCGAGGAGATTACTCGCTCATTAGGGGATTAAAAGACATTCTAATTAAAAGAGAATAAAAAGCGAAGAAATAAAATTAACTTACTAATTTGATGGCTCCCTCCAAGCAATAATACAGAACAGATCTGAATTTGTGTATTGAAAAGAGGCATAGTGTTTTACAATTTTCGATTACAATTTTATAAGTAAACAGGAGAATTAAGGGTTACGGGATTCGCACATGTGCAATTACAGATTTGCCCACGGAAAATCCAAACCCCCGTACCGACGCACCGACATGAGAAAAATCCACCGACACGGGCACTTAATGGCCGCGGAACCGCGGTAATGATAGGCCTTGGGCCGCGGTTCCGCGGCCCTTTGGTGAGCTCAGCTCACCAAACTTCATGAGCTGTATTCTGGTATCTTTTCCTCTCTGTTTCTTCAGTACTTTTCTCTATTTGGGTTCAGGATCTTCTCTAGATTTTTCAGTGAAATTTGTAGCGGTCTTTTAACTGTTTCTTTTAACATTTCGGACCCTGCATTGCCTTATGAGTTTTTCTTCGTCTAAGCTTGAGTAGGACCCTTCTACTTGCTGGTCAAAAGTCACTTTTCTATATCAATTTCCATCTTTTTCACTGTATTTGCTCCAAGAACCAGTATCCTGTAATACGCAGCAGACATGCGTCAAAAGCACCTGTTTAGTTATAAAACGAATAAGAATTGGGGAATATGAAATGCGATATTATGATATGAACAAATACCCCCAAACTTATCTTTTGCTCGTCCTCGAGCAAACTTATTTTTTATTCACTAAAATCCTAACCACACTTTCGCAGGGAAACGCGATTGTACTGAGCACGTGCAACAAGCCGTTAAACCTCTAGGTGTCCCTAGTAGGAGGAGTGTTGTCTCCTGAGGGTTTTCAGCGGATACTACCCACAAATCCTATCAATTTGGCCCATTGACTTTTGTCATCCAATTAGGCTTTCTAAGAAGGAATTCTATTATCTTTTGACTCGCAAATTATCCACCCATATTCATCACACTTCCTCATTATTTAACTTAAGATTATATATGTTATGTAGACCTACTTAGCTTTCGGCATCTCTTAAATCTTCCTTCTAGGGTTTCATCTCCACTTAGGAATTTCTATCAACTCTATTAAAGATACAAGTTCTATCTTTCATTCCTCTCTCTTATCTAAATTCCAATCGCATACCCCTACGTGTGTGTATAGATCACCCCTACACTTGGAAATTCAAATCAAGCAATCGTACTCTCGTCCTTTATCCAAAGCACTTATTAATTAGTGAATTTTTAAATGAAATTTGCTTACACATCCTTCATGCGACCGTTAATACTTCTTGAGGTACCAACAACCGATTACAAGATGCGTTAGCACTTTAAAGCGTACTTCCTAGTTTTGCAACACCCAAGGCTTTAGCAGTGACTCCCAAACCAGTTGGTCTAAGGCACTAGGTGATAAGGCACCCTCGCTAAATATTTTTCTATTTTTGCAGCCTTAAGTAATCACAAAAACCAGTGTCCATTTTTTTTTATTCTTCATTCACATTTTATTCTTTTATTTTCATCGTACTAAGGACTTTAGACAAGAGCATTTCAAGGTCTCTTCTACTATTCCAAGTTTCAAGATGCGTGATTGTGCATTTTGTAGGATATACATTTTCAGAATCTAGACTTAAGCTAGGAACTATTTTTCAAACTTATACTCTAATAAGAACATCAATACTCTTCCCTCATTTTGACTTAGCCCAAGAAGTGAACCCAAAATTTGCCTATTTCTAAATAAACTATAAGGCATATACTTTCTACCGTTAAACTTTATGGAATGTTATTTTTAGGGTTTTTAATTCACTAAGTCTAAGATCTAGTTGCTCCTAGCTAGTTAACCTATCTGTCGAACTCTAGTCAAATAAGCCAAAATTGAATACGATAATTTTTATAATTTTTGAAATTTTTCAAATTTTTATGGTTTTTCAAATAAATATGCAAATGCAAAAAATATATACAAATGAATGCGAAGGAAAAAGATGTACCGAGCATACCCCCAAACTTGAACTTGACAGTGTCCTCACTGTCGTGCTAAACCAAGAGGGTCAAAATACCGGCACTTCCCTGTTTATTTATTTATAATTTTTTTATTGTTAAGAAAAACAAAAAATATATACAAAAGGGCCCTCCCCCAAACTTCATTTAAACTATGTTAGACATTACTGCCAAACTTTGTATAGACCAAACGTCAACACCAACCAGTTGCAAAATTTATCAGTAAAGAGTATTGATTGGTGGAAGAATAAGTTGTAGCGATCCATAAAGAATTGGGGAAGATAGAAGTGGTGGTATGGAAGGTATGGAGGTGAATAGACAGGAGGTGGTGATGAATCAAAACGAGAATGCGGATGATCAGCAATCAGTGGAATGTTGGCATTCTCGTAGCTTCTTAAAAGAAATGGGGGTGGTTCAACTTCTAAAGGAGGAGGTTGACTAACCACAATACCCCCAAAATGTTTCCGTGGGTCCTCTATTGACTTGGCATCATCCATCAATTGCATATGATATTCAATTATAATGGAACTGATCTCCTCGATGTCCGCCATAGTCCAACCGAAAACTTGCCGCCTATCTTGTAAGACTTTTAAATAAAACGAATAAGAATTGGGGAATATGAAATGCGATATTATGATATGAACATGCACCGATTTAGATTTTCGCACATGTTGGGCGCATGTTACGAGATGTGATTTTTGTGCACACCAGATGCACTAAATCGAGATTCTTCGTGCATATCAGATGCACCTGATTTGCTGTCAGGCACACCCGTTGCCTCTGACAGGGGTTTTGTGCACACCCGTTTCACCTATATGTTGTTTCTGTGCACATATATGGCACATATATGGATTTTGATTTCTGTGCGCACCAGATGCACAGGGTATTCTTATATACATTTTGGGGTTGATTCCTTATGGAGCAGTACGTTTTTATGATATCTGCTATATGTTCTCGTACTGAGCGGGACTAGTCAGAGGACAGTATCTGGATATATTGTCACGACCCGAAAGAGCACGTGACTGGCCCTTGAACCATATGAAGTCTATACGACCCCATCTGATCCAAGTAAGCCAAAAGCCCAGAAATCAAAAACCATTTAGGCATTTAATCAAACACTTGCTACGCATAACAAAGAGCACAACCTACACAAGCAATATAATATACAACGCCGAAGGGCGACGATCAAAACCAAGAGAGTCTCCAATAAGCAAGAAAATCGTAATACTACTGAGCGCGACTCTAAGGTCGAAATAATACATCACCAGTGTCTAAGTCTGAAACAATATACAAGTTTTGGTTGATGGATTTCTAGATACAATGAATAATACATGTACAACGGCGGTTCTGATACAAAGAACCCACCTACCAAGCAAATCACCGGCAAAGGAAAGCAGTGTGCCAGAAATGCCGCTATGGAACCTATACGGCAAACCTGTAAGAACTGTGGCACAACGGGGGCGAGTTGCCAACTCGTGAATAGAAAATATCTACAAGCAGAAATTGGAAGCATGACATAATCCTTAGTCAAAACGATCAGATATAATATAAACCTCAAATGAATAAGTGTGAAGCATGGTAAAGTGGCAATGTAACATCTGAACATAAGTGTATTGCCAAGAACTCGTGCCAGTGCCTCACGTAATAACATATCATAAATATGATGTATGTATGCGATGAAATGAAAGCAGAAGGTATCCCGAATGAAGTCATCAGAAAATCAGTGTCGAGCATCGACACAGATATATATCTCAATATTAAGTAAATCCCATATATCATGTATCCGATATGTATGCAACATCCATGAAGGTACTCTATCAGGTACTACTAATACATGATGCAATGCATATAAAATAAATGTGGGGTAGGGGAGATATAATATACCATCGACCATAAAGACTCATCTCATATCGAGCATATAGGCTCCGAGCACATAGGCTCCTTTCATATATCGGGCATCCGTCAGTCCGGGTCAGTCCCCACTCTCATATATCGGGCATCCGTCAGTCCGGGTCAGCCCCCACTCTCATATATCGGGCATCCGTCAGTCCAGGTCAGCCCCTACTCTCATATATCGAAATGCATATATAAGTTTGTATAGATCATCATGATGATATATTATGTAGGCGTATATATATATATCAGCGTCCCATACCACTAATATATATATACTCTATGGGTATACATATATATTTCAGCGTCCCATATCTCTGATATATATACGCAGAAGTAAAACAATCCAGAATCATCATATGCCACCATATCACAGTGCGAAATCCTTGAATTATAATACATGCAACATGAAACACTAATATGAGCATGGAACTATGTAAAGGAATATGCACAAAAGAATATGAATCAATAACATATTAGCATGCAATGCAATGCGAGCCGTAGAGTAAATGATAAATGAATAGTAATGCAGCTTGCCATTTGAAATAAGACAAATAGGGTTTTTAGTAAACTAAGTGCTACAGTGTTTTTAAGATATTCCCGATTCGTTAGTTTTTTATATAGGTATGACTCGGGTCTAGTCTAACATCTACTATGCAAACTACAGATCTAAGTATCAAGTCAATCAGGAGGGGTATGGAAACCACCTAAATCTGAGTCGATATATATATATATATATATATATATATATATATATATATGTATGTATGTATATATATAGTCGGTGATCCCGTCCCAATAGTATCGCGTACGATACCGTATATCACATGACATCCTCAAGTCATGAGTGCGGATCTATCATCAATATAAAGCTCGTACGGTAAATCATCGTACGGCATCCCAATAACTGGGTACGGGTCAGTATCACATTCCTTTCATCAAATATCAGGTATCATTTTCATCATATCACATACTCTAGGTTACGGATCCAAGTCTAGTACAAATCAATACTATCTATATAAGTATGGAAGCGGGGTAAAACACATGCCCAAGGGCCTGCTAAGATCACATGTCGTATCGCAAGTACGAATCACATCACATCACCGATCCCGCGGCACAATGCCCAAAATCATCGACTCACCTCCAATATCGTCCAATATCATCAAACACAGTGGAAGTATAATGAATGTGCAAGGGTGTACATGTAGGTGTAAATCTATTCTAGGGTTCGCGACTATGAACTACACTAGTTGCTTCTAACCCTAAACTATCCATAATACACCTAACACAATATCCACAACACACTATAACTATTATACATATATTAGTATATCAACTACGGACTGCGGGGGTGCTATACGCCATCCACCCGACTTCCCCCAGTAGATATAATCTACTCACCTTGCGTCTTCATTTGTCAACGTCACCACGCGCATTGCTTGTCGTCCCGAAGCCTTCATGGGGTACCTACACGTCAAAGTATCGTATTGCGTATTAAAGCCAAATCAAAGTTAAAACGGCATACGAATCCCAAAACGATACGCTATGATCTATAGGTTAAAACCTATGGACAACGCCTTCCAAAACCATCAATCAATCCTCGATATCGTCGTATAAACGCCAAATAGTCGAGGTAAAACACAATACACAATTTCAGAACTAAAAATACGGAATACGGAAATACGAATCCAAAACTGCAATTAAGGAAATAGCCTCCAGATTTCATCCTAGGTCAAACTAGACAAATCTACACATACCAGGGGCCTAATCTACTGATGAGGGAACACCAAAACCAAGACGAACCAAAATAGGGCAGGTCTGGCCGCAAATTGCGGCCAAACAGGATAAATCTGCGGCCGGGTCTAGGAGTTAGGGGCTAGGGTCTTAGGGTTAGCTTCCTGGGTGCCTGCACATCTCACTGTACAATCAATTTTATTTTAGGATACCTCGGGTGATAGCAGATCTCAAATAACCTTCACAGATTCCACAAACATTCCGATATCAGTTTCTAAATCCGTATTCCGGGCCTTAATTCTCAGGTTTTGGTCTCAATTCATGCACTAGGGTGTTTATCTAACCTCTACTGAGCTCAATTTCACATTATTACTCAATTTCCCTCAAACCCTAACTAGGTTTTCCTCAAGTCCAAAAAATCAAACAATATCGATATGAAACTTGAATCAAAGCTTAAGCACAAGAAATACCACTCTAATTGTGAAGGAATTACCTCATAAGACCCCCAAGAATCCTCAACAGCACCAAAATGAAAGCTTTCTTGGTCCATCCTATAGCTCTCGAGCTTGTGCACACTTTTAATGAAATGGGGGTAGGGTTTTGGTGATGTTTGTGAGATGATTTGGGGCTTGAAGAGGGGTGGGAGATGAAGGAGCAGCAGCAGGAGGAGGAGAAGGGGAAGAGGGATGAAGAAAATGAAGAGAGAAGAGAAGTCTCATGGTCAAATGAACCCCCCTCACCTCTCTCTCACTCTCTCACTCACCTACTACCACATTATTCTAATCAATTCTTTTTCCTTTCTATTCTTTTCCCTCAAATTCCTTCTCACTCAAATAGTGAACCCCAAAATAAAACCATGGCAAGAAAAATGCAACATAAGTGTAGGAAATGATATGTGCATGTTTTGCACAAAATTGCCAGAAAACCCGATTAGCGATTTTTAATCGCGATTAGCACTAAATTAGCATATAACTAAGCATAACAACTTTAAAATGGCATAATTCTCTAAATTACCCTATTTTAGAATTTTCCATAATTTTTCCAAATTTTTCTCCATTTATTTGTATTTAATTATACCGAATTATTAAAATATTCAATAAAGTAATATTAAATTATAAAATTTCCAAAAAATGATATTTTATTATTTTGAAATGTTACAATCTACCCCCCTTAAATAAATTCAGTCCCCGAATTTAAATTTAAACCCCCAAGTACTAAAACATTTCAGCAAAAATCCAAATTGTCGGGGCTCCACAAACATCAATCATAAGGCGTATATAAGAATACCCCATGCGTCAGGTGCGCACGGAAAACAAAATCCACATAAGTATCATTCAGGTGCAATGGGTGTGCACTCAACACCTGTCATAAGCAACGTGTGTGCCTGACAGCAAAACCAGGTGCATCTGACATGCACAAGGAAACCCGATTTAGTGCATCTGGTGTGCACCAAAATCGTACCTCAAAACACTAAAGGTGCATCCAATGCTAGCAGCGCAAGACATCTACTTGCCTCTTGCTCACGGTCTGGCGTCTTCTGTCTCTGGGTCCTCATCTCCTCTGCAGATTACCAATCTCACAATCAATCGGCTCATCGGCCCTGTGAGGTGTGCTAACGGGGACAATTCCGTTCTGGCACTTCTCTGGTCATCTCTCGGTCAATCCTCACGACCACTTGTAAAGCAGTAAGTCGCTGGCGTCGGCCTCTGGCTCTCTGAATGCACGTGACACATCTGATCATGGGTGCAAATATCATTGCAGCAGTGTCCTGGAAGGAATCCTGCTCAAGGTCTCTTCCGATCTTACCTATGCCGGTCTGTACAGAGTATGGTACTCTTGCATAATCTCTTCTCGCTCGATGGACATCTGCGTCGTCAGCACAACTTTTTCTCGGAAATTGGTCGCATCCCAACGCCTCTGTAAGCATATCAGGTCTCTAGTCTCGACGGGAAGTAATGACAGCTCGTCAGCGTCTCGCAATAACCTCTGGTTCCACTTGTTTCTATCGTTGTCCACTATGACGTCACGCCATGCTATCTACGCACTGCACTGTTCTCGGCCACGGTCAATCCGAAGTGTCTTGCACGGACTCGAAATCACGTACTCTGTAGCTTCATTATTCTGTAGAAGATGTGTGGCCGAACAGGTCCTCGGGAACGCATCCCAACCATCGGAGGAATACTCAATACTCGTCCGTCCTTGATCAATTCGCAATGCATCTGGGTAAGGTCTTTTATCCGAACCTGGTCAACTATCTCATCGACGATGCGGGACTCTGGCCTGCTGGGTGTGCGCAATATGACCCCTCTTGGGTCCAGGTCTTTTCGTAGTATTCCAGAAAGGTCCAGTCGAGGTCTCTCTCTCAAATCTCATTCCTGCCGAATTGCCCAGAAGTCATCATCCATTGCTGAAGCTAATTCTTATTCCGGAACGGCTGCATACTTATCGCGCCTCTTTCTGGAAGATATATCCATATACAATGCCTCTGCGTGCGTATCGCATCTCTGATGTTAGCGGAGTGGGACGTCATCTCGTCGAAATCTCTTGCGAACTCTTTACTTCACTCTGCTTCAATGTCGACTAATTCGGACTCGTCTCATCGTGGCTGCATGAACTGCGCTCCAACGGCTATGCTCGTATCTGGAGTCTCCCAAGCAGTGTGTCCCATCACATGATATCCGAATGATGTCGAACCATCCGATCGACTCATCAGAACCTCATATTCCCCCAGGAGATCAACATCTTGAGTACAGTTTAATAGTATCGAGTACATATCACAGCATCAGTGGTCCAGCCGTAGAAGGGCAAACCCAAGCCTCACTAATGGCACCGCGGAACTGCCACAAACCCTAAGGTTCAAAGGTTTTCACACGGTCATTAAGTCGAGTTAGGGTTTCATTCTTCTAGAGGGTCCATAGAATCGCCTGCATGTCTTTGTTGGAGATAGTGCCCTCAGAGTCAATTATTGGATCACAGGCACGTGATTGCAATGATTGAGGGGAGGACCTATCCCAGTAGGACAGTCTTACTCGAGATGATAGTATGCTATCTGGTTTATCTTTATCATCGTGTACTGCTTTAGGTGACCTTATGAGTCGCCATTACATGTTGATAGAGCCTATAGGATTCTTGCTTGACTACCAGCAGTATGAGGGCGATCATATAAGTGAGAGCTGGAGTCTATAAGCACATCCTTAAAAGGTCCCTAGTCGTGGGAGTTTCGAGACAGGGCATCGATACTCCAGAGTAGACTAGTGTATACAGTCGAGACCCCGACGAGGGGCGGTGGCCGGTCTCACAAGCCACTGGTGTTTGTTGGTTCACCTAAGATGTATACAAGTGCTCATTGGGTTATGAGTACACCGGACAGGACTCGCCGGGAACCTGCTAGTTGGGATTATACTAGACGTCAGATAGCAGTTCCCAGGTGACATGTGTACAGGTTAGTTCATCGACCTGAGATCGTCATTTGTCTCGTGAGAGTTCCCACTGTGCTTTGATTACTACCCTAACACGGCTCAAAGGAGTCGTGCAAACAGGTTTTAGTTGGGTACAGTCCCGAGCCACATGGAGACAGTGAGCGGATCTGCAGGGGTTCGTCTCTCTCGGTATTGGGGGTGAGGTCGCGCTGTGTCTAAGAGAGCCAGAACATGGAAAGTCCTTGGCCAAGGCAGGAGATTTGCTGGTAGGTATTCCAGTAGTATCTCAGGATGTTCTGGGCTACACTCCGACACGACTTGTACCGCTATTGGGGGTCTGACTTTACTAACCCCCTAGGCCCGCCATGCGATGCTCATAGACGAACGGACCGGACTGTACGGATATTGTCACTGACAGGATCAGTAGGGTGTCAGGATGAGTTCGCTCATCGACGTCCCTTTTGGTCAATAGCTGGTGGCCCGTCACGTATGGCTGATACCTCTGACGTGCTAGTGGTTAAATCCACAGCCATAGTATTGACGAGTCTTTAGAGTCCACCACACTCAGTTACTCAGGTTTCGGGCGAAACGCTGTAGAGGCCGTATGGAGATATGGCAGGGTTCGATCAGATACGTGCGGTATTGCACGGATCGTGATCGGACGGTTTTTACTAGCCGGCTTTGGCTTAAGCCGGATCCTAGTATTAGATAGTGTAGTTTTGTCTCTTTGCATTTGTGTTCAGTGGGAATAAAAATGCGGGCATGTATTTGCAGTTGCGGGGTTTTCCTGTAATTTATTACAGGATCAGTTTTCTGAGGTTGCCAGTTTGCATTCCGTTCCGGCCGGTTTTTCTTTGTTCCTTCACGGCCGGACTTTTCGTTGGAGGGGGTTAATTGCAAGTTTGCAATTAACTTAGTTGTGAGGAGTTTTCTTGCATTTGTGGCTTTATGATGGGACTAGCACCATGATGATATTCTATTATGGTCATTTCCATTGCTTATCTTGTGATGGTTGGTGAAAAGATTTAGATAAGTATGAAGTGTGACCATTTTATCATTATCACTTTTTTTCCCTCATAAATTTTTGTGATTTTTTACCACCACCATTCTCATGCTTGAGGGGGGTCGGACACTTCATGAGTGAGGAAGAGAGAAGTTCATTTTTGCATGTGTGGCATTCTTTCTTCATCTCATATCTAGCTAGGAAAAATGAAAGCATCATTTTTCTTAACTTCATTCCTCCACAACTTCATCCAAGGCAACTTCTAAAACCCTAAAGAGACATGGCAACTACACTATTCTAAAGCATCTCTTGGACGCGTCGGCGAGCCAATTTCGCGCCCGAGTTGTCTCGGTCAAGAGGTGGGAGCCCGTAAAAGATTCCGGCTTTGTGGTGCCCGGAGATTCCGCGGGAGATCGGAGTGGAGACGAAGACCGAAGGACACGGATCGCTTGGTATACTTCTCTACCCGTATTTCAGTTTGCTAGTTGCTAGGTTAAGGCCCGATCCGGGTGAAAAGTGCGCGGTGGTGCCGGTTGCAAGTTTTGCAAAGTTTTTGTTTCCGCGTTTCCGGCGTCAGATCGACGGCCGGGGCGCCGCCGCGGGCTTACATTGGTATCAGAGCCACGCTATTAACCATGCCTAGCTTGCTCTAGTTTGTTTAAAACCCGATCGAACAAAAATCCCCGAAAACCGTATTTTCCAATGCCCAAGTTTCTGTCGAATTATTTTTGTCTCGAAAAATTTTTCAGGTCGTTTCAGAAACATGTGTAGACAATTCTAAGAATTCTGGTAAAATTTGGAGCAGTGATTCGTTAGTACGACCGCGGAAACACGGCCAAACCCCTGGTTTGGCCGCGGTTCCGCGGTGGTAAGGTGTCCTCACTGCACCAAAATTTCCCAGTAGGCTTTAGATTTGGAAATAGGGGTCTTAGGATATTCTTTTTGGGCCCAGATTTTCAGTAAGTGCTACAGTACTGCTTGGGGCCCACTTCGATAAATTTGTTCGATCGGATATTTTAAGCATGCTAGTTCACAGTATTTACATTATATCTGCGACCGTGAATGTCACTCGATCGGTAAATCCAGTCTAACTGCTATAGCCCGGTTAGACGGATTTGCGAACGTGACATTCACGTTGATGTTCTGTGTTGTGCTGTGATGTTGCGGATCGGTCGTGGGGGATAGCCTGGATGCAATGTTAGTACAGTTCTGTTTTATATGTACATTTGATATTGCGGGGCGAGCGTCCGACATGTGGACTGCCGTCACTGCCTGTTTGTATTATTCTTTTGGGGCATAACCAGGTTGCGGTCGATGTACCCGTTGTATGTATATTTTACTTTCTGTACTAGGATTACCCCGCGGAGGGGTGCAGGGATAGCCGGGTTCTAAAGGGCAACAAGCCCGCATCTCATGGCATTGAGACGGAGGGGGCTTTACTCTAGAATTGGCAGGGCTATTCGCCGCACTCGTAGGGGGTATAGGATTGACCCAGGAGGGGTACCCAAGTTACCGGATTCCGTGAAGTGCTGGGTGGTCCATTCACGTTGCTGAAGGGGGCTGCCTCGCTTCAGGTTTTGGCGGGTAACTTGCCGCGCTCGTAGGGGTCTAGGTTTTCATTGCACAGGCTATCCACACGACCAGGGGAACGCCGGGTTTCAGCGGCTCTGTGAAACCCGGGGATCCCAGATATCTATATTGTTCTGTGATGCTGTACTTTTCTGTGCTGCTGCATTTTTATCACGCCTTGAGCGAAAATTATATATTATATATATACTAGTAGATGCTGTATATGTTTTGCATCCGCGCTAGTCCAGTCCCCGCTCTGTCGTTAGTTAGCTAACGTAACGGGTGATGACGGGACCCAGTGGCGAATGCGTATGGCATATACGTACGTCAGTATATTTTCGTTCTTTGTGGTGTGATCAATTGATGGGACTGCGTTGATTCGGATCAATGCAAGATAAACAAACCTAATTGATGTTGTTGGAACACTTTTTCAAAAAAATCTGTTATTGCAAGGGCGTTCTCTTTGTTTTGCATCGTGGTATTCAGTTGGAATATCCTGCTCCTCAGTCGACGAGGCAAGGGCCGAGATCCCTTCACCGGGAGTGACCCCTTGGACAAAAGTTTGCGTCAGGGCAATAACTTCACTATAGCTGATTACTTTTGCTTTGCATCGTGGTATTCAGTTGGAATATCCTGCACCTCATTCTATGGGGAAAGAGCCGAGATCCCTTCACCGGGAGTGACCTCTTTAGCGAAGGTTTTTCGTTACTATATTTTCTAAAAAGCTATCCGTTCCTTCAACGATATCAAGTTCATTACGTTAAAGGTTTTCGCCAGAAACCATTCGTAGCCCTCCGTCGTTTCATATGGATAGTCAATAGTATTCAAGCTGTGTATGTTGGCCAAAGTCAAGGCACAGTGTTTGGTAGCTGTTGGGTATTCATATGCAGCATAGATAGATGCGTTGGTTTGGGACAGTCGTACTGCCATTTTGGCCAAAGTCAAGGGTAGGTACGGGTGGGTTCAAATTAACCTGGATAATGACGGGTAGAACTTGACATGTGACTTATGATATGTTGTCCAAAGTCAAGGTCATAAGAGCATGGGGTAAAAATCCACATCGGGAGTTTCAAAAGAACTGAAACTTGCCAGATATGCGCATACCTTCTGGAGTGTGGTAACGTGAGCGGATTCCGTCACGTTATCATGCGATGATAGTTGGATCCCGATTCCCACTGATGAGTTGGTTTACTCCTCGGGTGATCCCGGCTAATTCTTCTTTCAGGTTTGGGGAAGAATTTGACGTTACAGTGGGAGGTTTCCAGATTAGATAAAGTGATAACCATTCTGATCTAGGTTAGAGTGCACGCTGAGTGTTTCTTTTCTCTCTCTCTTTGGCAGCGACCATTGACCCGACCCTAGACTATGACTCAGTGACCAAGTTGACCGAACCTTCTTAACACTGGCTTTTGGATTGTCAGAGTTGCAGACCTCATTGCCACTACTACTTTTACCCTTTTCTCCAGGACACCCCGTATTACTACGAACGTCCACTTCCATTGGACAAAACCATCGTATGGTTATATACGAACTCGAAGGAATTCGAGGATGGTTTCTGGTTCTGGGTAAAACGAATAGGACTATTCAGTTGTCTTTTCCTTTTACCTTCTCTCAGGTTGCGAGAACTCCTTGGTTTAGGAGACAGTACACCTATTACGCAAATTGGATAAGTCTTCTTCCAAACCATAGGCAGGTGCCGACCGGTAGGGAATGAAGAAAACCAATTAGCCTAAATGGTGTACAGAAGGTATTAAGTTAAGACAAAGAAAGGGATTAGTAAGAGGGCAAAGTAAATTGCGACTGCTATTCACGACCAAACCAAATATTTCTTCGCCAATCCTAAATCACCTTTGTATTTCTCCAGGACACTCCATATCACTACGAAGATCCCAAGTTTATTGGATAATCGATCGTATGGTTATATACGAACTCGAAAGGAACTTGTTCCAGTTCGGGGATGGATCCTGGTTCAGGAGAAATAGGAATAAGGTTCATTCGGTTGTCTTTTATCTTCACCTTCTCTCGCGTTGCGAGTGCTCCTAGGATTAGGACAGTACACCCATTATGCTTATTGGATAGTCTTCTTCCAAACCATAGGCTGGTGCCGAACGATAGGGAAGGAAGAAAACCATTTGGCCTAAAGGGGTGTACAGAAGGTAATGACTAAAGACATAAAAAGGGATTTGGAGAGGTGGCAAAGAATTATACGGTTATAGTTGTGAATCGGATAATGGAAGAGGCATTACTAGGAATACCGGGATACCCCATCGAAACAGTTCAATGTTTCAGTTTCACTGTGTACTGTTAAAGGAAAACTGATTTCCCAATTAGACACTTACTCCAGGGTATGTATTTACCAGGTAGAATTCTCACATCCGTATGTTTTTACAGATGATGAGTGGGAGTAAGTTATTGGGAATTAGGTGATCATCCTCATTATATCGGAATTCGTTGTAATTGGTGATATTTGAGGAAGTCACCTGGGTTATTTGCCGGACGGCAAATATTTGGTTTTGAATATCCGTTGTTATGCACCAATTTCAAATTGATATATCTGTACGTCTATTTTTATAGAGTGAGATATATCTTTTGAAATTATGTCTATGACATTTACCTATATCAGTGGATGGTTAGGTAAGGAGCATTGAACAGCGGTGTAATTCTTCTTAACCATAAGTACAGTTTTCAACCTACGACACACAGTGAATGAGTTATTAGACTCAGGGGACTTATACAGAGTATTGTATATTGTCCAGTGTCCATTAGGACAGAGGGGTTGGTCCTCGTACTATATTCGGTTTACTTATGACTTCTCTAGTTCTTAGACAGGTGTTTCGTGGAAACAGGGTCTGAGTTTTGAGAAGTTATAGGTATGTGGATAAAGTAGAGGACCAAGTATTGCAAGTATCGGGATTCTTCAAGGTGATCGAAGATGTAGATACTTATGAATGGTATTCAGTTGATAGTAATGATTAAGAGAACTGGCTTCTCTTTCAGGTTACTCATAATTGGAAGTATTCCTAAGTTGAGTAACGCTGATCGGCCTCTCTCCATTCAGTTGACATGCACTGGAGACAGCTGCATGATTTGAATCTGGTTAAATTAAATCAGTGCCTCTGAATCTATATTGGATATAGAACAGTTCATATCTTAACATTGTTAAGGTACGGGGAGTTGTCCGGCTTATGCTTAAAACCAGACTCCGGATAACTCAAGGCACGTTTCTGTAATGGCTGTTTGTGGGTTGACCCGGGCTATGACGAGGGTTGACTTTCTACCATCTTGAAGATCAATAGTGATATTGTTCTTGACTCGCCACGGTTTTAATTAAAAATGGATTTTTTCAGAAAACAGTAGTGGGAGTATGGTAGAACTGGAAGTGATTCCAGAACCGCAAACGATTACTGAAGATTTGATAAGAACCTAAAGATTCAATCTGGTTTGACATTCCATTAGCCACTCCGCAAATATGGTGGGTAACCTCAGGCGCTCGAGAGGTACTTCGGTATGCTCAAGGACGATGACAGGGAGGTTCTTGTTTACCCAGACTTGCCATTGCTGTTGTTCCAGACTGTGAGACCCGGCAGGAGGATGAGTATAGCGTCGTTCTGAACTAGCTTTAGAAGTGTACGCCTATATGACTCTGCCAGAGGGTTGTCGTAATCAGTGGGAGCAGCGGAAGCATTGGTGGACATCAGGCTTATGTCTATTTATAGACTAGAGCAGATATAGTGGAGATAGATCATCTATTTCTGATGTGACAGTCATAGGTTTGACTTCATCAGAATAAGGGATGGATCTGTTAAGAAGGTAGTAGGGTGTGATGTCCTGGTATTTGATGACATACACAGAGTAGGAAGTGATATTCCTATACTACGATCGGTTATACTTCGGTCGTCACACAGTGGTTTCTCCACATAGGACTTGGATATTGTATCAGATATTCTGGTTACTAGATTTATGGTTTTAGATCTAGATTTGGGTGGTTTCCCAATCTGGGTATTTAGACAGCATTCTAAGAGTATTTAGAATGGACTACTCCTGGCACGGTGGTGTACCTGCAGGTAATGGAGTCACCCTCTCTAAAGGTGTCTTACAGACTAAAGGGGAGAGGGATGTGCATGATTGGCAGATCACTTGCTTAGGCAATTGAGTCAATCATGAGATGTCAAGTACCACACCAGATGTTGTTCTTGCAATAGGTGCAATAAGTTGATATTCATCCAATCCTGGAGAAACAATCGGAAGCAGTTTTAGAACATAAGTTGATGTTCTAGGGATATAATAACAGCATTCTCCTTCGGGAGACAGTTATCATTCCAGGCTTCCAAGGTGACCTGGATGGCAGAGTGGCTGTCAGAGTTATAGTTTTCCCTCTGACGAGGGGCAGTATTTTGGACAGGTGGTCCAGGCAGGATACTGAGGGAGGTATGGCGCAGGATAGTGATTAAGTTCAGTTGACGATACAGTCTAAGAAGTTTGGATTTGGAGTTCATTTTTGAGCTAGGTCCCATCAGACATCCAGACACATTCTAAGACAGGTATTGCTCATTTCGGGAGATGGATTTCTCCGCGAACTTGAGATATGGAAAGACATAGAAAGAAGCATCACAGCGGATCCACTCACTGAGGCTATTCCTCGAACGCAATAGTTTCGCAAACGAGCTTTGTGAGACTGACTAGTAGAGGAGTTAGGTGTTCGGTATCACACGGGCTGTGAGTATGCGACATCGCAATAATTAGCCTTGAGTGCAAGTGGGAGATTGTTGGAGATAGTGCCCTCAGAGTCAATTATTGGATCACAGGCACGTGATTGCAATGATTGAGGGGAGGACCTATCCCAGTAGGACAGTCTTACTCGAGATGATAGTATGCTATCTGGTTTATCTTTATCATCGTGTACTGCTTTAGGTGACCTTATGAGTCGCCATTATATGTTGATAGAGCCCCTAGGATTCTTGCTTGACTACCAGCGGTATGAGGGCGATCATATAAGTGAGAGCTGGAGTCTATAAGCACATCCTTAAAAGGTCCCTAGTCGTGGGAGTTTCGAGACAGGGCATCGATACTCCAGAGTAGACTAGTGTATACAGTCGAGACCCCGACGAGGGACGGTGGCCGGTCTCACAAGCCACTGGTGTCTGTTGGTTCACCTAAGATGTATACAGGTGCTCATTGGGTTATGAGTACACCGGACAAGACTCGCCGGGAACCTGCTAGTTGGGATTATACCAGACGTCAGATAGCAGTTCCCAGGTGACATGTGTACAGGTTAGTTCTGTTGCGCCACGGCAGCGCCCCGGCCGTCTATCCGAGGCCAAAATGCGGAATCAAAATTTTCTTAACTTTCAAACTGGCGCTACCGCGGACAAAATACCCGGATCGTAACCATTAACCGATACTAGCTAACAAGAGAAAGGGTGAGAGATATACCGAGTGATCCGAGTCCTCCGGTCTTCTCGTCGTCGTCCCGATCTCACGCGGAAAGTCCGGTCTCCATCTCCTCGCCGGAAGGGCACCACGTCGCCTGTTTCTTTTACGGGCTCCCGCCTCTATACCGAGGCAACTCGGGCGCGAAGTTGGCTGGCCGACGCGTCCAAGATTTGCTGTAGAAAGTGTAGTGTAGAGGCTATGTCTCATTAGGGGTAATGAAGTTGCCATTGGATGGAGGGAAGTAATGAACAAAATGGAGATGAACTTTGGTGTATCAAAATGAGATGATAATTTTCCCACTTCACCAAATGAAAATCACTCTCTTTCTTCTCACCAAGTGGCCGGCTCTTATAGAAGAAATGAGGAGGGGAAAAAGAAAACAAGAGGGAGGTGAGTGTAGGAGAGCACAAGGGTGACCACATCCAAAAGGTGAACCTCACATCAAAGAAGCAAATCAATCCCATCAAAATCCTTTCTCATTAAAACAAGTAATGGTGCACCAAAAGAAAAGATGGAAAAGGAATCTAAAGATGCTATCATAATCTCTCATCTCACAAATAAACCCTCCACAAAATGTTATTTGCAAACTTGCAAATAACCCCCTCTATCGGGAAAGTCCGGCCGGGAAAGAACAAAGGAAAACCGGCTGGAACGGAAAGCAAACTGGCAACTCCAGAAAACTGGTCCCGTAATAAATTACAGGAAAACCCCGCTACTGCATATACATGCCCGCATTTGTATTCCGACCGGATACAAATGCAATGAGACAAATCTACACTGTACTATACTAGGATCCGGCTTAAACTAAAGCCGGCCAGTAAAAACCGTCCGATCCAGATCCGTGCAATACCGCACGTATCTGATCGAACCCTGCCATATATCCATACGGCCTCTACAGCGTTTCGCCCGAAAGCTGAGTAACTGAATGTGTGGTGGACTCTAAAGACTCGTCAATACTATGGCTGTGGATTTAACCACTAGCACGTCAGAGGTATAAGCCAATACGTAACGGGCCACCAGCTATTGACCAAAAGGGACGTCGATGAGCGAACTCATCCTGACACCCTACAGAGCCTGTCAGTGACAATATCCGTACAGTCCGGTCCGTTCGTCAATGAGCATCGCATGTCGGGCCTAGGGGGTGGGTAAAAGTCAGACCCCCAAAAGCGGTACAAGTCGTGTCGGAGTGTAGCCCAGAACACCCTGAGATACTACTGGAATACCTACCAGTAAATCTCCTGCCTTGGCCAAGGACTTCGTGTAATGGCTCTCCTAGACACAGCGCGACCTCACCCCCAATTGTTGGAGATAGTGCCCTCAGAGTCAATTATTGGATCACAGGCACGTGATTGCAATGATTGAGGGAGGACCTATCCCGGTACGACAGTCTTACTCGAGATGATAGTATGCTATCTGGTTTACCTTTATCATCGTGTACTGTTTCAGGTGACCTTATAGGTCGCTATTACACGTTGATAGAGCCCCTAGGATTCTTGCTTGACTGCCAGCAGTATGAGGGCGATCATATACGTGGGAGCTGGTAGTCTATATGCATATCCTTAAATGGTCCCTAGTCGTGGGAGTTTCGAGACAGGGCATCGATTCTCCAGAGTAGACTAGTGTATACAGTCGAGACCCCGACGAGGGGCGGTGGCCGGTCTCACAGGCCACTGGTGTCAGTTGGTTCACCTAAGATGTATACAGGTGCTCATTGGGTTATGAGTACACCGGACAGGACTCGCCGGGAACATGCTAGTTGGTCTTATACCTGACGTCAGATAGCAGTTCCCAGGTGACATGTGTACAGGTTAGTTCATCGACCTGGGGATCGTCATTTGTCTCGTGTGAGTTCCCACTGTACTTTGATTACTACCCTACCACGGCTCAAAGGAGTCGTGCAAACAGGTTTTAGTTGGGTACAGTCCCGAGCCATATGGAGGCAGTGAGCGGATCTTCGGGGGTTCGTCTCTCCCGGTATTGGGGGTGAGGTCGCGCTGTGTCTAGGAGAGCCATTACACGAAGTCCTTGGCCAAGGCAGGAGATTTACTGGTAGGTATTCCAGTAGCATCTCAGGATGTTCTGGGCTACACTCCGACACGACTTGTACCGCTTTTGGGGGTCTGACTTTTACCCACCCCCTAGGCCCGACATGCGATGCTCATAGACGAACGGACCGGACTGTACGGATATTGTCACTGACAGGCTCAGTAGGGTGTCAGGATGAGTTCGCTCATCGACGTCCCTTTTGGTCAATAGCTGGTGGCCCGTTACGTATTAGCTTATACCTCTGACGTGCTAGTGGTTAAATCCACAGCCATTGTATTGACGAGTCTTTAGAGTCCACCACACATTCAGTTACTCAGCTTTCGGGCGAAACGCTGTAGAGGCCGTATGGAGATATGGCAGGGTCCGATCAGATACGTGTGGTATTGCACGGATCAGGATCGGACGGTTAGTACTAAAGACCGTATAGATATATGGCAAGGTTCGATCGGATACGTGCGGTATTGCACGGATCAGGATCGAACGGATATTACTAGCCGGCTTTGGTTTAAGCCGGATCCTAGTTTAGTACAGTGTAGATTTTGTCTCATTGCATTTGTATCCGATCGGAATACAGATGCGGGTGTGTATGCACAGTATCGGGGTTTTCCTATAATTTATTACGGGACCAGTTTTCTGGAGTTGCCAGTTTGCATTCCGTTCCGGCCGGTTTTCCTTTGTTCTTTCCCGGCCGGACTTTTCCGATGGAGGGGGTTATTTGCAAGTTTGCAAATAACACATTGTGGAGGGGTTTCTTGCTAATGTTTTGATTATGATGGCATCTTTTCTTTTCCACCATCATTTTGATTCTCTTGCATTAATTGTGATTAAAGAGAAGGTATGGGTTTGATGTGAATTGAGTATGGTTGATGTTTGGATGTGGTCATCTCTTGCTTTTCCTACTCTTACCTTCCTCTTGTATTTGTTTTGCCCTCCACCACCATTCCTCATATAGCAAGGCCGGCCACTTTATAGAGGAGGGGAGAAAATGAGAGATTTCATTTTTGGTGGGAAATTAATCATCCATCTCATTTTTCCATAGCTACCAAAAAATCCCCAAGTTGATATCTTGTTGATTCCTCCATCAAGGCAACTACAAACCCCAAATGAGACTAGCATGATCTACACTACATTCTACAGTACTTCTTGGGCATGTCGACTTGCCAGCTTCATGCCCGAGTTGCCTCGGCATTGAGGTGGGAGCCCGTAAAAGATACAGACGATGTGGTGCCCTTCCGGCAAGGAGGCGACGGCCGGAGTTTCCGCGGGAGATCGGGACGATGATGAGAAGACCGGAGGACTCGGATCACTCTGTATATCTCTTCCCTATCTTGTTAGTTAGCTAGGACAAGTTTAATGGCCCGATCCGGGGTTTAGTGCGCGGTGGTGCCGGTTTGCTAAGTTCGCAAAATTAAAGTTTATCATCGTTTCCGCATTTGGCCGTCGGATTGACGACCGGGGCTCCGCCGTGCACTAACAGTGGTATCAGAGCCTCGCCATTAACTTCGTCTAGCTTTGTTTGATGTGTTTGCATTTCCGATCGACCAAAATTCCAAAAACCCGCGTTTTTCTTTACATCAGTTTTCTGTCGAAATTTTTTGAAGTCCAAAAATTTTTCAGGTTGTCTCAGAATGATGTGCAGGGAGTTCTAAGAACACTGGAAAAATTCGACAACACGATCTCTCCGTACGACCGCGGAACCGCGGCCATAACCACTCTGGAGGCCGCGGATCCGCCGCATGAATGAGGGATCATGTCATCGTTTTTTTGCAGTGGGCTTGTGGGCTAAAAATAGGGGTTTTGGAATATTAAAATTGGGCCCAGAATTTCTGTGAGTGCTACAGTATTGCTTGGGGGCCCACTTGTTAATTTTTGATCGATCGGATATTTTAAACACATTATTTCACAGTATTTACATTATATCTGCGACCGTGAATGTCACTCGATCGGTAAATCCGGTCTAACTGCTATAGCCCGGTTAGACGGATTTGCGAACGTGACCTTCACGTTGATGTTCTATGTATTTGCTGTGATGTTGCGGATCGGTCGTGGGGGATAGCCTGGATGCAATGCTAGTACAGTTTTGTTGTATTATGTACATTTGATATTACGGGGCGAGCGTCCGACATGTGGACTGTCGTCACTGCCTGTTTGTATTATTATTTTGGGGCACGACCTGGTTGCGGTCGATGTACCAATTGTATGTATATTTTACTTTCTGTACTAGGATTGCCCCGCGGAGGGGTGCACGGATAGCCGGGTTCTGGAGGGCAACAAGCCCGCATCTCATGGCATTGAGACGGAGGGGGCTTCACTCTAGGATTGGCGGGCTATTCGCCGCACTAGTAGGGAGTACAGGTTGACCCAGGAGGGGTGTCCAAGTTGCCGGATTCCGTGAAGTGCTGAGTGGTCCATTCACGGTGCTGAAGGGGGCTGCCTCGCTTCAGGTTTTGGCGGGTAACGTGCCGCGCCCGTAGGGGTCTAGGATTTCATTGCACAGGCTATCCACACGACCAGGGGAACGTCGGGTTTCAGTAGTGGCTCTGTGAAACCCGGGGATCCCAGATATCTGTATTGTTTCTGTGATGCTGTACATTTCTGTGATGTTGCATTTTATTCACGCCTTGAGCGAAATACATATATATTAATAGATGTAGTATATGTTTTTCATCCGCGCTAGTCCAGTCCCCGCTCTGCCGTTAGTTAGCTAACCTAACGGGTGATGACGGGACCCAGTGGCGAATGCGGATGGCATATACGTACGTCAGTATACTTTCGTTCTTTGTGGTGTGATCAATTGATGGGACTGCATTGATTCGGATCAATGCAAGATAAACAAACCTATTCTGATGTTGTTGGAACACTTTTAAAAAGCTGTTATTGCAAGGACGTTCACCTTTGTTTTGCATCGTGGTATTCATTTGGAATATCCTGCTCCTCAGTCGACGAGGCAAGGGCCGAGATCCCTTCACCGGGAGTGACCCCTTGGACAGAAGTTTGCGTCAGCGCATTAACTTCACTATAGCCGATTACTTTTGCTTTGCACAGTGATATTCGGTTATGAATATCCAGCACCCCATTCTACGGGGAAAGAGCCGAGATCCCTTCACCGGGAGTGACCTCTTTAGTAAAGGTTTTCGTCACTATATTTTCTATAAAGCTATCCGTTCCTTCAACGATATCAAGTTCATTACTTTAAAGGTTTTCGCCAGAAACCATTCGTAGCCCTCCTTCGTTTCATATGGGTAGTCTCAAGCTGTGTTTGTTGGCCAAAGTCAAGGCACAGTGTTTGGTAGCTGTTGGTTATTCATATGCAGCATAGATAGATGCGTTGGTTTGGAACAGTCGTACTGCCTTGTTGGCCAAAGTCAAGGGTAGGTACGGGTGGATTCAAATTAACCTGGAGAATGACGGGTAGAACATGACATGTGACTTATGATTTGTTGGCCAAAGTCAAGGTCATAAGAGCATGGGGTAAAAATCACATCGGGAGTTTCAAAAGAACTGAAACTTGCCAGATATGCGCATACCTTCTGGAGTGTGATACCGTGAGCAGATTCCGTCACGTTATCATGCGATGATAGTTGGATCCCGATTCCCACTGATGAGTTGGTTTACTCCTCGGGTGACCCCGACTAATTCTTCTTTCAGGTTTGGAGGAGAATTTGAGGAACAGTGGGTGGTTTCCAGATTAGATAAATTGGTAACCATTCTGATCTAGGTTAGAGTGCACGCTGAGTGTTTCTTTTCTCTCTCTCTTTGGCAGCGACCATTGACCCGACCCAAGACTATGACTATGTGACCAAGTTGACCGAACCTTCTTTACACTGGCTTTTGGATTGTCAGAGTTGCAGACCTCATTGCCACTCCTACTTTTACCCTTTTCTCCAGGACACCCCGTATTACTGCGAACGTCCACTTCCATTGGACAAAACCATCGTATGGTTAGATACGAACTCGAAGAAATTCGAGGATGGTTTCCGGTTCTGGATAAAACGGATAGGATTATTCAGTTGTCTTTTCCCTTTTACCTTCTCTCAAGTTGTGAGTACTCCTTGGTTTAGGAGATAGTACACCTATTATGCAAATTGGATAGTCTTCTTCCAAACCTTAGGCTGGTGCCGACCGGTAGGGAATGAAGAAAACCAATTAGCCTAAACGGTGTACAGAAGGTATTAAGATTAAGACAAAGCAAGGGATTAGTAAGAGGGCAAAGTAAATTGCGACTGCTGTTCACGACCAAACCAAGTATTCCTTCGCCAATCCTAAATCACCTTTGTATTTCTCCAGGACACTCCGTATCACTACGAAGATCCACAGTTTATTTGGATACACCATCGTATGGTTATATACGAACTCGAAAGGAACTTGTTCCAGTTCGGGGATGGATTCTGGTCCAGGAGAAATAGGAATAAGGTTTATTCAGTTGTCTTTTATCTTCACCTTCTCTCGCATTGCGAGTGCTCCTAGGACTAGGACAGTACACCCATTATGCTTATTGGATAGTCTTCTTCAAAACCATAGGCTGGTGCCGAACGGTAGGGAAGGAAGAAAACCAATTGGCCTAAAGGGGTGTGCAGAAGGTAATGACTAAAGACATATAAAGGGATTTGGAGAGGTGGAAAAGAATTATACGGTTATAGTTGTGAATCTGGATAATGGTAGAGGCATTACTAAGAATACCAGGATACCCCATCGAAACATTTCAATGTTTCAGTTCAACTGTGTACTGTTAAAAGAAAACTGATTTCCCGATTGGACACTTGCTCCAGGGTATGTATTTACCAGGTTTGATTCTCACATCTGTATGGTTTTACAGATGATGAGTGGGAGTAAGTTATTGGGAATTGGGTGATCATCCTCATTATATCGGGATTCGTTGTAATCGGTGATATTTGAGGAGATCACCTGGGCTGTTTGCCGGTCGGCAAATATTTGGTTTTGAATATCCGCTGTTGTGCACCAATTTCAAATTGATATATCTGTACGTCTATTTTCATAGAGTGAGATATACCTTTTGATATTATGTCGATGACATTTACCTATATCAGTGGATGGTTAGGTAAGGAGCATTAAACAGCGGTGTAATTCTTCTTAACCATAAGTACAGTTTTCAACCTACGACACACAGTGAAAGAGTTGTTAGACTCGGCGGACTTATACAGAGTATTGTATGTTGTCCAGTATCCATTAGGACAGAGGGGTTGATCCTCATACTATATTCTGTTTACTTTTAACTTCTCTAGTTCTTAGACGTGTGTTTCGTAGAAACACAGGGTCTAAGTTTTGAGGAGTTATAGGTATTTGAATAGAGTAGAGAACCAGGTGTAGCAAGTATCGGGATTCTTCAAAGTGATCGAAGATGTAGATACTTGTGTATGGTATTCAGTTGATAGTAATGATAAAGAGAACTTGCTTCTCTTTCAGGTTACTCATAATTGGAAGCATTCCTAAGTTGAGTAACGCTGATCGGCCTCTCTCCATTTAGTTAACATGCACTGGAGAAAGCTGCATGATTTGAATCTGGTTCAATTAAATCAGTGCCTCTGGTTCTATATTGGATATAGTACAGTTCATATCTTAACATTGTTAAGGTACGGGGAGTTGTCCGGCTTATGATTAAAACCAGACTCTGGATAACTCAAGGCACGTTTCTGTAATGGCTGTTTGTGGGTTGACCCAGGCTATGACGAGGGTTGACTTTCTACCATCTGGGAGATCAATAGTAATATTGTTCTAGACTCGCCACAGTTTTAATAAAAATGGATTTTTCAGAAAACAGTAGTGGGAGTATGGTAGAACTGGAAGTGATTCCAGAACCGCAAACGATTACTGAAGATTTGATAAGGAACCTAAAGATTCAATCTGTTTTGACATTCCATTGGCCACTCCGCAGATAAGGTGGGTAACTTCAGGCACCCGAGAGGTACTCCGGTAGCCTCAAGGACGGTGACATGGAAGTTCTTGTTTACCCACACTTGCCATTGTTGTTGTTCCAGACTGCGAGACCCGGCAGGAGGATGAGTATAGCGTCGTTCTAAACTAGCTTTAGAAGTGCACATCTATATGACTCTGCCAGAGGGTTGTCGTAGTCAGTGGGAGCAGCGGAAGCATTGGTGGACATCAGGCTTATGTCTATTTATAGACCAAAGAAGAAATAGCGGAGATAGATCATCTATTTCTGATGAGACAGTCATGGGTTTGACGTTATCAGAATAAGGGATGGATCAGTTGAGAAGGTAGTAGGGTGTGATATCCGGGTTTTGGATGACATACGCAAGGTAGGAAGTGACATTCCTATACTACGATCGGTTATACTTTGGTCGTCACACAGTGGTTTCTCCACAAGGGACTTGGACATTATATCAGACATACTGGTTACTAGATCTATGGTTTTAGATCTAGATTTGGGTGGTTTCCCAATCAGGGTACTTTGACAGCATTCTAAGAGTATTTAGAATGGACGACTCCTGGCACGGTAGTGTACCTGCAGGTGATGGAGTCACCCTCTCTAAAGGTGTCTTATAGACTAAAGTAGAGAGGGATATGCATGATTGGCAGATCACTTGCTTAGGCAATTGAGTCAATCATGAGATATCAAGTACCACACCAGATGTTGTTCTTGCACTAGATGCAATAAGTTAACATTGATCTAATCCTGGAGAAACAGTCGGAAGCAGTTTTAGAACATAAGTGGATGTTCTAGGGATATGATAACGACGGCCTCATTTGGGAGACAGTTATCATTCCAGGCTTCCAAGGTGACATGGACGACAAGGAAGTTGTCAGAGTTATATTTTTCCTTCTGACGAGGGGCAGTATTTTGGACAGGTGGTCTAAGGAAATACTGAGGGTGGCATGGCGCAGGATACTGATTAAGTTCAGTTGACGATACAGTCTAAGAAGTTTGGATTTGGAGTTCATTTATGAGCTCGGTCCCATCAGACATCCAGACATTCTAAGACAGGTATTGCTCATTTCGGGAGATGGCTTTCTCCGCGAACTTGAGATATAGAGAGACATAGAAAGAAACTTCAAGGCGGATCCACTCACTGAGGCTATTCCTCGAACGCAATAGTCTTCCAAACAGGCTTTGTGAGACTGACTAGTAGAGGAGTTGGGTGTTCGGTA
Source organism: Agapanthus africanus (assembly GCA_030015575.1). Taxonomy (NCBI): domain Eukaryota; kingdom Viridiplantae; phylum Streptophyta; class Magnoliopsida; order Asparagales; family Amaryllidaceae; genus Agapanthus; species Agapanthus africanus. The sequence continues at coordinate 237,234,269 of CM057344.1, read as the reverse complement.
TCACACGGGCTGTGAGTATGCGACATCGCAATAATTAGCCTTGAGTGCAAGTGGGAGATTGTTGGAGATAGTGCCCTCAGAGTCAATTATTGGATCACAGGCACGTGATTGCAATGATTGAGGGAGGACCTATCCCGGTACGACAGTCTTACTCGAGATGATAGTATGCTATCTGGTTTACCTTTATCATCGTGTACTGTTTCAGGTGACCTTACAGGTCGCTTTTACACGTTGATAGAGCCCCTAGGATTCTTGCTTGACTGCCAGCAGTATGAGGGCAATCATATACGTGGGAGCTGGTAGTCTATAAGCACATCCTTAAATGGTCCCTAGTCGTGGGAGTTTCGAGACAGGGCATCGATTCTCCAGAGTAGACTAGTGTATAAAGTCGAGACCCCGACGAGGGGCGGTGGCCGGTCTCACAGGCCACTGGTGTCAGTTGGTTCACCTAAGATGTATACAGGTGCTCATTGGGTTATGAGTACACCGGACAGGACTCGCCGGGAACATGCTAGTTGGTCTTATACCTCATGTCAGATAGCAGTTCCCAGGTGACATGTGTACAGGTTAGTTCATCGACCTGGGGATCGTCATTTGTCTCGTGTGAGTTCCCACTGTACTTTGATTACTACCCTACCACGGCTCAAAGGAGTCGTGCAAACAGGTTTTAGTTGGGTACAGTCCCGAGCCACATGGAGGCAGTGAGCGGATCTTCGGGGGTTCGTCTCTCCCGGTATTGGGGGTGAGGTCGCGCTGTGTCTAGGAGAGCCATTACACGAAGTCCTTGGCCAAGGCAGGAGATTTACTGGTAGGTATTCCAGTAGTATCTCAGGGTGTTCTGGGCTACACTCCGACACGACTTGTACCGCTTTTGGGGGTCTGACTTTTACCTACCCCCTAGGCCCGACATGCGATGCTCATAGACGAACGGACCGGACTGTACGGATATTGTCACTGACAGGCTCAGTAGGGTGTCAGGATGAGTTCGCTCATCGACGTCCCTTTTGGTCAATAGCTGGTGGCCCGTTACGTATTGGCTTATACCTCTGACGTGCTAGTGGTTAAATCCACAGCCATTGTATTGACGAGTCTTTAGAGTCCACCACACATTCAGTTACTCAGCTTTCGGGCGAAACGCTGTAGATGCCGTATGGAGATATGGCAGGGTCCGATCAGATACGTGCGGTATTGCACGGATCAGGATCGGACGGTTAGTACTAGAGACCGTATAGATATATGGCAAGGTTCGATCGGATACGTGCGGTATTGCATGGATCAGGATCGAACGGATATTACTAGCCGGCTTTGGTTTAAGCCGGATCCTAGTTTAGTACAGTGTAGATTTTGTCTCATTGCATTTGTATCCGGTCGGAATACAGATGCGGGTGTGTATGCACAGTATCGGGGTTTTCCTGTAATTTATTACGGGACCAGTTTTCTGGAGTTGCCAGTTTGCATTCCGTTCCGGCCGGTTTTCCTTTGTTCTTTCCCGGCCGGACTTTTCCGATGGAGGGGGTTATTTGCAAGTTTGCAAATAACACATTGTGGAGGGGTTTCTTGCTAATGTTTTGATTATGATGGCATATTTTCTTTTCCACCATCATTTTGATTCTCTTGCATTAATTGTGATTAAAGCGAGGGTATGGGTTTGATGTGAATTGAGTATGGTTGATGTTTGGATGTGGTCACCTCTTGCTTTTCCTACTCTTACCTTCCTCTTGTATTTGTTTTGCCCTCCACCACCATTCCTCATATAGCAAGGCCGGCCACTTTTTAGAGGAGGGGAGAAAATGAGAGATTTCATTTTTGGTGGGAAATTAATCATCCATCTCATTTTTCCATAGCTACCAAAAAATCCCCAAGTTGATATCTTGTTGATTCCTCCATCAAGGCAACTACAAACCCCAAATGAGACTAGCATGATCAACACTACATTCTACAGTACTTCTTGGGCATGTCGACTTGCCAGCTTCATGCCCGAGTTGCCTCGGCATTGAGGTGGGAGCCCGTAAAAGATACAGACGATGTGGTGCCCTTCCGGCAAGGAGGCGACGGCCGGAGTATCCGCGGGAGATCGGGACGATGATGAGAAGATCGGAGGACTCGGATCACTCGGTATATCTCTTCCCTATCTTGTTAGTTAGCTAGGACAAGTTTAATGGCCCGATCCGTGGTTTAGTGCGCGGTGGTGCCGGTTTGCTAAGTTCGCAAAATTAAAGTTTATCACCGTTTCCGCATTTGGCCGTCGGATTAACGACCGGGGCTCCGCCGTGCACTAACACCAATACCGGGAGAGACGAACCCCCGAAGATCCGCTCACTGCCTCTATGTGGCTCGGGACTGTACCCAACTAAAACCTGTTTGCACGACTCCTTTGAGCCGTGGTAGGGTAGTAATCAAAACACAGTGGGAACTCACACGAGACAAATGACGATCCCCAGGTCGATGAACTAACCTGTGTAAGTGCACGGCGGCGCCCCGGCCGTCAATCCGACGCCGGAATGCGGAAGCGGTGAATAACTTAAATTTTGCGGACTTAGCAAACCGGCACCACCGCGCACTATCACCCGGATCGTTACCATTAACTAGTCTAAGCTAACTACAAGAAAGGGAATAGAGATATACCGACGATCCAAGTCCTCCGGTCTTCTCGTCATGGTCCCGATCTCCTGCGGAAAAGTCCCGTCTCCTCCTCATCGCCGGAAGTGCACCACATCGCCTTCTTCGTTTACGGGCTCCCACCTCAATGCCGAGGCAACTCGGGCACGAAGCCGGCTACTCGACGTGCCCAAGATTCGCTGTAGAATATATGAAGAACCATGTCTCACTTGGGGTTGTGGAATTGCCATTGGAGGAGGGATTGAACTTGGAGCTTTTTAGATGGAACTTGTGGGATTTTTGCAACATGAATTGAAGCAAAATCCCACCTCAAAATATTTGGACAGCCCCCCCCAATTGAGTGGCCGGCCATCACCTAAAGAGAGGAGAGAATGAGAGTGACCAAAAGAATGATCCAAGAGAGAGAGAGAGAGAGGAGGGTTATCATATCAAAAGAAAATGATCACAAAGAAAAAGTCCTCACTCAACAACCATACCCCTCATCATCATCAAATCAAAACCCACACTCAACCACCTTCCACCAACCTCATGATCAACAACCATGATGAGCCAAAGTCAAGCCATCATGTAAAACAAAGTCAAGAAGTCAAGGTAAGGTGCTCCATCATGATACAAGGAAAAAAGCAAAGACCCCCTTCCACAATTGCCTATTTGCAACAATGCAAATAAGCCCTCCTCCACCAAACATCGGCCAATGAACGAAACAATGGAAATTGACCGAAACGGAAAGCAAACTGGCAACTCCAGAAAACTGGTCCCGTAATAAATTACAGGAAAACCCCGATACTGTGCATACACACCCGCATCTGTATTTCGACCGAAATACAAATGCAATGAGACAAAGTCTACACTGTACTATACTAGGATCCGGCTTATACCAAAGCCGGCTAGTAATATCTTTTCGACCCTGATCCGTGCAATACCGCACGTATCTGATCGAACCCTGCCATATAACCATACGGCCTATAGTACAAACTGTCCAATCCTGATCCGTGCAATACCGCACGTATCTGATCGGACCTTGCCATATCTCCATACGGCCTCTACAACCTTTCGCCCGAAAGCTGAGTAACTGAAATGTGGGGGACTCTAAAGACTCGTCAATACTATGGCTGTGGATTTAACCACTAGCACGTCAGAGGTATAAGCCAATACGTAACGGGCCACCAGCAATTGACTAAAAGGGACGTCGATGAGCGAACTCATCCTGACACCCTACTGAGCCTGTCAGTGACAATATCCGTGCAGTCCGGTCCGTTCGTCTATGAGCATCGCATGGCGGGCCTAGGGGGTTGGTAAAAGTCAGACCCCCAAAAGCGGTACAAGTCGTGTCGGAGTGTAGCCCAGAACACCCTGAGATACTACTGGAATACCTACCAGTAAATCTCCTTGCCTTGGCCAAGGACTTTGTGTAATGGCTCTCCTAGACACAGCACGACCTCACCCCCAATACCGGGAGAGACGAACCCCTGAAGATACGCTCACTGCCTCCATGTGGCTCGGGACTGTACCCAACTAAAACCTGTTTGCACGACTCCTTTGAGCCGTGGTAGGGTAGTAATCAAAGTACAGTGGGAACTCACACGAGACAAATGACGATCCCCAGGTCGATGAACTAACCTGCACACATGTCACCAGGGAACTGCCATCTGACGTCTGGTATATGACCAACTAGCATGTTCCCGGCGAGTCCTGTCCGGTGTACTCATAACCCAATGAGCACCTGTATACATCTTAGGTGATCCAACTGACACCAGTGGCTTGTGAGACCGGCCACCGCCCCTCGTCGGGGTCTCGACTGTATACACTAGTCTACTAATGGAGTATCGATGCCCGGTCTCGAAACTCCCACGACTAGGGACCTTTTAAGGATATGCTTGTAGACCCCCAGCTCTCACTTATATGATCGCCCTCATACTGCTGGTGGTTAAGCAAGAATCCTAGGGGCTCTATCAACGTGTAATAGCGACGTGTCATGTCACCTAAAGCAGTACACGATGATAAAGGTAAACCAGATAGCATACTATCATCTCGAGTAAGACTGTCCTACCGGATAGGTCCTCCCTCAATCATTACAATCACGTACCTGTGACCTAATAATTGACTCTGAGGGCACTATCTCCAACAATCTCCCACTTGCACTCAAGGCTAATTATTGCGATGTCGCATACTCACAGCCCGTGTGATACCGAACATCCAACTCCTCTACTAGTCAGTCTCACAAAGCTCGTTTGCGGAACTATTGCGTTCGAGGAATAGCCTCAGTGAGTGGATCCGCTAAGTTGTTTCTTTCTATGTCTCTCTATATCTCAAGTTCGCGGAGAAACCTATCTCCCGAAATGAGCAATACCTGTCTTAGAATGTGTCTGGATGTCTGATGGGACATAGCTCATAAATGAACTCCAAATCCAAACTTCTTAGACTATATCGTCAACTGAACTTAATCAGTATCCTGCGCGCCATGCCTCCCTCAGTATTGCCTTGGACCACCTGTCCAAAATACTGCCCCTCATCAGAAGGAAAACTATAACTCTGACAACCTTCTTGTCGTCCATGTCACCTTGGAAGCCTGGAATGATAACTGTCTCCCGAATGAGGCTGTCGTTATCATATCCCTAGAACATCCTCTTATGTTCTAAAACTGCTTCCGACTGTATCTCCAGGATTGGATTAATGTCAACTTATTGCATCTAGTGCAAGAACAATATCTGGTGTGGTACTTGACATCTCATGATTGACTCAATTGCCTAAGCAAGTGATCTGCCAATCATGCATATCCCTCTCCCCTTTAGTCTGTAAGACACCTTTAGAGAGGGTGACTCCGTTACCTGCAGGTACACTACCGTGCCAGGAGTCGTCCATCCTAAATACTCTTAGAATGCTGTCAAGTACCCTGATTGGGAAACCACCCAAATCTAGATCTAAGACCATAGATCTAGTAACCAGTATGTCAGATATAATGTCCAAGTCCATGTGGAGAAACCACTGTGTGACGACCAAAGTATAACCGATCGTAGTGTAGGAGTTTCTTTTCCTACTTGGTGTATATCATCCAAATACCAGGATATCACACCCTACTACCTTCTCAACAGATCCATCCCCTATTCTGATGAAGTCAAACCCATGACTGTCACGTCAGAAACAGATGATCTATCTCCGCTACATCTGCTCTAGTCTATAAATAGACATAAGCAACCTGTCCACCAATGCTTCCGCTGCTCCCACTGACTACAACAACCCTCTGGCAGAGTCATATAGACGTACACTTCTAAAACTGGTTTAGAACGACGCTATACTCATCCTCCCGCCGGGTCTCGTAACCTGGAACAACAGCAATGGCAATTGTGGGTAAACAAGAACTTCCCTGTCACCGTCCTTGAGGCTACCGGAGTACCTCTCGGGTGCCTGAAGTTACCCACCTTATCTGCGGAGTGGCCAATGGAATGGCAATCCAGATTGAATCTTTAGGTTCCTTATCAAATCTTCAGTAATCGTTTGTGGTTCTGGAATCACTTCCAGTTCTACCATACTCCCACTACTGTTTTCTGAAAAATCCATTTTTAATAAAACTGTGGCGAGTCTAGAACAATATCGCTATTGTTCATCCAGATGGTAGAAAATCAACCCGCGTCATAGCCTGGGTCAACCCACAAACAGCCAATACAGAAACGTACCTTGAGTTATCCGGAGTCTGGTTTTAAGCATAATCCGGACAACTCCCCGTACCTTAACATCGTTAAGATATGAACTGTTCTATATCCAATAAAGAAACAGAGGCACTGATTTAATTGAACCAGATTCAAATCATGCAGCTGTTCCCAGCGCATGTCAACTAAATGGAAGGAGGCCGATCAGCGTTACTCAACTTAGGAATACTTCCAATTATGAGTAACCTGAAAGAGAAGCAAGATCTCTTTATCATTACTATCAACTGAATACCATACACAAGTATCTACATCTTCGATCTCTTTGAAGAATCCCGATACTTGCTATACCTGGTTCTCTACTCTATTCAAATACCTATAACTTCTCCAAATTCGGACCCTGTGTTTCCACGAAACACTTGTCTAAAAACTAGAGAAGTCATAAGTAAACCGAATATAGTACGAGGACCAACCCCTCTGTCCTGATGGACCCTGGACATCATACAATACTCTGTACAAGTCCCTTGAGTCTGATAACTCTTTCACTGTGTGTCGTAGGTTGAAAACTGTACTTATGGTTAAGAAGAATTACACCGCTGTTTGATGCTCCTTACCTAACCATCCACTGATATAGGTAAATGTCATCGACATAATATCAAAAGGTATATCTCACTCTATGAAAATAGACGTACAGATATATCAATTTGAAATTGGTGCACAACAGCGGATATTCAAAACCATATATTTGCCGACCGGCAAACAACCCAGGTGATCTCCTCAAATATCACCGATTACAACGAATCCCGATATAATGAGGATGATCACCCAATTCCCAATAACTTACTCCCACTCATCATCTGTAAAACCATACAGATATGAGAATCAAACCTGGTAAATACATACCCTGGAGCAAGTGTCTAATCGGGAAATCAGTTTCCTTTAACAGTACATAGTGAGACTGAAACATTGAAATGTTTCGATGGGGTATCCTGGTATTCTTAGTAATGCCTCTTCCAGATTCACGACTGTAACCGTATAGTTCTTTGCCACCTCTCCAAATCCCTTCATATGTCTTTAGTCTTTACCTTCTGCACACCCTTTTAGGCCAAATGGTTTTCTTCCTTCCCTACCGTTCGGCACCAGCCTATGGTTTGGAAGAAGACTATCCAATAAGCATAATGGGTGTACTGTCCGCATCCCAGGAACACTCGCAATGAGAGAGAGGGTGAAGATAAAAGACAACCGAATAAACCTTATTCCTATTTCTCCTGAACCAGAATCCATCCCCGAACTGGAACAAGTTCCATTCGAGTTCGTATATAACCATACGATGGAGTATCCAAATAAACTGTGGATCTTCGTAGTGATACGGAGTGTCCTGGAGAAATACAAAGGTGATGTGGGAGTGGTAATGAAATATTTGGTTCGGTCGTGAATATCTGTTGCAATTTACTTTGCCCTCCTACTAATCCCTTGCTTTGTCTGAACTTAATACCTTCTGCACACCATCGTTATGCTAATTGGTTTTCTTCATTCCCTACCGGTCGGCACCAGCCTAAGGTTTGGAAGAAGACAATCCAATTTGCGTAATAGGTGTACTACCCCTAAACCAAGGAGTACTCGTAACCTGAGAGAGGGTAAAAGGAAAAGACAACTGAATAATCCTATCCGTTTTCTCCAGAACCGGAAACCATCCTCAAATAAATTCTTTCGAGTTCGTATCTAACCATACGATGGTTTTGTCCAATGGAAGTGGACGTTCGTAGCAATACGGGGTGTCCTGGAGAAAAGGGTAAAAGTAGGAGTGGCAATGAGGTCTGCAACTCTGACAATCCAAAAGCCAGTGTTAAGTAAGTTCGGTCAACTTGGTCACGGAGTCATAGTCTAGGGTCGGGTCAATGGTCGCTGCCAGAGAGAGAGAGAGAAGAAACACTCAGCGTGCACTCTATCCTAGATCAGAATGGTTACCAATTTATCTAATCTGGAATCCTCCCACTGTACCTCAAATTCTCCTCCAATCCTGAAAGAAGAATTAGTCGGGGTTACCCGAGGAGTATACCAACTCATCAGTGGGAATCGGGATCCAACTCTCATCGCATGATAACGTGACGGAATCCGCTCACGGTATCACACTCCAGAAGGTATGCGCATATCTGGCAAGTTTCAGTTCTTTTGAAACTCCCGATGTGATTTCTGCCCCATGCTCTTATGACCTTGGCGTGAGGTCAAAATATCATAAGTCACATGTCAAGTTCTGCCCATCATTATCCAGGTTAATTTGAATCCACCCGTACATACCCTTGACGTAGGCCAAAATAGTAGTACGACTGTCCCAAACCAACGCATCTATCTATGCAACAGATAAATACCCGGCAGCTACCAAACACTATGCCTTGGCGTGAGGTCAAAATACATAGCTTGAATACTACCGAATATTTAACTGAAATGATGGAGGGCTACGAATGGTTTCTGGCGAAAACCTTTAACGTAAAGAACTTGATATCGTTGAAGGAACTGATAGCTTTTTGAAAATATAGTGACGACAACCGTTGCTAAAGAGGTCACTCCCGGTGAAGGGATCTCGGCTCTTTCCTCGTCGACTGAGGAGCAGGATATTCCAATGAATACCTCAATGCAAAGCAAAAGTAATCGGCTATAGTGAAGTTAATGCCCTGACGCAAACTTCTGTCCAAGGGGTCACTCCCGGTGAAGGGATCTCGGCCCTTGCCTCGTCGACTGAGGAGCAGGATATTCCAATGAATACCACGATGCAAAACAAAAGTAAACGTCCTTGCAATAACAGCCTTTTGAAAAAGTGTTCCAACAACATCAGATTAGGTTTGTTTTTAACTTGCATTGATTCGAATCAATGCAGTCCCATCAATTGATCACACCAAAAAGAACGAAAATATACTGATGTACGTATATGCCATCCGCATTCGCCACTGGGTCCCGTCATTACCCATTAGGTTAGCTAACTAACGACAGAGCGGGGACTGGACTAGCGCGGATGCAAAACATATACAACATCTACTAATATATATACCAATATATTATATTCGCTCAAGGCGTGAATAAAATGCAACATCACAGAGAATGAACAGCATCACAGAAACAATACAGATATCTGGGATCCCCGGGTTTCACAGAGCCGCTGAAACCCGACGTTCCCCTGGTCGTGTGGATAGCCTGTGCAATGAAATCCTAGACCCCTACGGGCGCGGCAAGTCACCCGCCAAAACCTGAAGCGAGGCAGCCCCCTTCAGCGCCGTGAATGGACCACCCAGCACTTCACGGAATCCGGCAACTTGGGCACCCCTCCTGGGTCAACCTGTACCCCCTACGAGTGCGGCGAATAGCCCGCCAATCCTAGAGCGAAGCCCCCTCCGTCTCAATGCCATAAGATGCGGGCTTGTTGCCCTCCAGAACCCGGCTATCCGTGCACCCCTCCGCGGGGCAATCCTAGTACAGAAAATAAAATATACATACACCGGGTACATCGACCGCAACCAGGTCGTGCCCCAAAAGAATAATACAAACAGGCAGTGACGGCAGTCCACATGTCGGACGCTCGCCCCGCAATATCAAATGTACATAATACAACAGAACTGTACTAGCATTGCATCCAGGCTATCCCCCACGACCGATCCGCAACAACACAGCAAATACATAGAACATCAACGTGAAAGTCACGTTCGCAAATCCGTCTAACCGGGCTATAGCAGTTAGACAGGATTTACCGATCGAGTGACATTCACGGTCGCAGATATAATGTAAATACTGTGAAAAATGTGTTTAAGATTTTCCGATTGACCAAAAATTAACAAGTGGGCCCCAAACTAATACTGTAGCACTCACAGAAATAATTGGCCCAATTTTAATATTCCAAAACCCCTAATTACACCCCTGAAGCCCACTGGAAAAAGATGGCCCACTGAACTCTCAAGACTGCGGCGGAACAGCGGCCCAATAGAAGGGTGGGGCCACGGATCCGCGCTCTGTGTGAGAGATCAGAGTGTCGAATTTTCCCAGAGTTCTTAGAATCTCCTGCACATCATTCTGAGACCACCAGAAAAATTTTTAGACACCAAAAATTCTTAACAGAAAACTGATGTGAGGTAAAAATGAGTTTTTGGAATTTTGGTCGATCGGAACCGCAAAACACATCAAACGAAGCTAGACGAAGTTAATGGCGAGGCTCTGATACCACTGTAAGTGCACGGCGGCGCCCCGGCCGTCAATCCGACGCCGGAATGCGGAAGCGGTGAATAACTTAAATTTTGCGGACTTAGCAAACCGGCACCACCGCGCACTATCACCCGGATCGTTACCATTAACTAGTCTAAGCTAACTACAAGAAAGGGAATAGAGATATACCGACGATCCAAGTCCTCCGGTCTTCTCGTCATGGTCCCGATCTCCTGCGGAAAAGTCCCGTCTCCTCCTCATCGCCGGAAGTGCACCACATCGCCTTCTTCGTTTACGGGCTCCCACCTCAATGCCGAGGCAACTCGGGCACGAAGCCGGCTACTCGACGTGCCCAAGATTCGCTGTAGAATATATGAAGAACCATGTCTCACTTGGGGTTGTGGAATTGCCATTGGAGGAGGGATTGAACTTGGAGCTTTTTAGATGGAACTTGTGGGATTTTTGCAACATGAATTGAAGCAAAATCCCACCTCAAAATATTTGGACAGCCCCCGCCAATTGAGTGGCCGGCCATCACCTAAAGAGAGGAGAGAATGAGAGTGACCAAAAGAATGATCCAAGAGAGAGAGAGAGAGAGGAGGGTTATCATATCAAAAGAAAATGATCACAAAGAAAAAGTCCTCACTCAACAACCATACCCCTCATCATCATCAAATCAAAACCCACACTCAACCACCTTCCACCAACCTCATGATCAACAACCATGATGAGCCAAAGTCAAGCCATCATGTAAAACAAAGTCAAGAAGTCAAGGTAAGGTGCTCCATCATGATACAAGGAAAAAAGCAAAGACCCCCTTCCACAATTGCCTATTTGCAACAATGCAAATAAGCCCTCCTCCACCAAACATCGGCCAATGAACGAAACAATGGAAATTGACCGAAACGGAAAGCAAACTGGCAACTCCAGAAAACTGGTCCCGTAATAAATTACAGGAAAACCCCGATACTGTGCATACACACCCGCATCTGTATTTCGACCGAAATACAAATGCAATGAGACAAAGTCTACACTGTACTATACTAGGATCCGGCTTATACCAAAGCCGGCTAGTAATATCTGTTCGACCCTGATCCGTGCAATACCGCACGTATCTGATCGAACCCTGCCATATAACCATACGGCCTATAGTACAAACTGTCCAATCCTGATCCGTGCAATACCGCACGTATCTGATCGGACCTTGCCATATCTCCATACGGCCTCTACAACCTTTCGCCCGAAAGCTGAGTAACTGAAATGTGGGGGACTCTAAAGACTCGTCAATACTATGGCTGTGGATTTAACCACTAGCACGTCAGAGGTATAAGCCAATACGTAACGGGCCACCAGCAATTGACTAAAAGGGACGTCGATGAGCGAACTCATCCTGACACCCTACTGAGCCTGTCAGTGACAATATCCGTGCAGTCCGGTCCGTTCGTCTATGAGCATCGCATGGCGGGCCTAGGGGGTTGGTAAAAGTCAGACCCCCAAAAGCGGTACAAGTCGTGTCGGAGTGTAGCCCAGAACACCCTGAGATACTACTGGAATACCTACCAGTAAATCTCCTTGCCTTGGCCAAGGACTTTGTGTAATGGCTCTCCTAGACACAGCACGACCTCACCCCCAATACCGGGAGAGACGAACCCCTGAAGATACGCTCACTGCCTCCATGTGGCTCGGGACTGTACCCAACTAAAACCTGTTTGCACGACTCCTTTGAGCCGTGGTAGGGTAGTAATCAAAGTACAGTGGGAACTCACACGAGACAAATGACGATCCCCAGGTCGATGAACTAACCTGCACACATGTCACCAGGGAACTGCCATCTGACGTCTGGTATATGACCAACTAGCATGTTCCCGGTGAGTCCTGTCCGGTGTACTCATAACCCAATGAGCACCTGTATACATCTTAGGTGATCCAACTGACACCAGTGGCTTGTGAGACCGGCCACCGCCCCTCGTCGGGGTCTCGACTGTATACACTAGTCTACTAATGGAGTATCGATGCCCGGTCTCGAAACTCCCACGACTAGGGACCTTTTAAGGATATGCTTGTAGACCCCCAGCTCTCACTTATATGATCGCCCTCATACTGCTGGTGGTTAAGCAAGAATCCTAGGGGCTCTATCAACGTGTAATAGCGACGTGTCATGTCACCTAAAGCAGTACACGATGATAAAGGTAAACCAGATAGCATACTATCATCTCGAGTAAGACTGTCCTACCGGATAGGTCCTCCCTCAATCATTACAATCACGTACCTGTGACCTAATAATTGACTCTGAGGGCACTATCTCCAACAACCTGTACACATGTCACCTGGGAACTGCTATCTGACATGAGGTATAAGACCAAGTAGCATGTTCCCGGCGAGTCCTGTCCTGTGTACTCATAACCCAATGAGCACCTGTATACATCTTAGGTGAACCAACTGACACCAGTGGCCTGTGAGACCGGCCACCGCCCCTCGTCGGGGTCTCGACTGTATACACTAGTCTACTCTGGAGAATCGATGCCCTGTCTCGAAACTCCCACGACTAGGGACCATTTAAGGATGTGCTTATAGACTACCAGCTCCCACGTATATGATCGCCCTCATACTGCTGGCAGTCAAGCAAGAATCCTAGGGGCTCTATCAACGTGTAATAGCGACCTGTAAGGTCACCTGAAACAGTACATGATGATAAAGGTAAACCAGATAGCATACTATCATCTCGAGTAAGACTGTCGTACCGGGATAGGTCCTCCCTCAATCATTGCAATCACGTGCCTGTGATCCAATAATTGACTCTGAGGGCACTATCTCCAACAATCTCCCACTTGCACTCAAGGCTAATTATTGCGATGTCGCATACTCACAGCCCGTGTGATACCGAACACCCAACTCCTCTACTAGTCAGTCTCACAAAGCCTGTTTGGAAGACTATTGCGTTCGAGGAATAGCCTCAGTGAGTGGATCCGCTCAGATGTTTCTTTCTATGTCTCTCTATATCTCAAGTTCGCAGAGAAAGCCATCTCCCGAAATGAGCAATACCTGTCTTAGAATGTCTGGATGTCTGATGGGACCTAGCTCATAAATGAACTCCAAATCCAAACTTCTTAGACTGTATCGTCAACTGAACTTAATCAGTATCCTGCGCCATGCCTCCCTCAGTATCTGCCTGGATCACCTGTCCAGAATACTGCCCCTCGTCAGAAGGAAAAACTATAACTCTGACAGCCACTCTGCCATCCATGTCACCTTGGAAGCCTGGAATGATAACCGTCTCCTAAAAGAGGCTGTCGTTATCACATCCCTAGAACATCAACTTATGTTCTAAAACTGCTTCCGACTGTTTCTCCAGGATTAGATTAATATCAACTTATTGCACCTACTGCAAGAACAACATCTGGTGTGGTACTTGACATCTCATGATTGACTCAATTGTCTAAGCAAGTGATCTGTCAATCATGCGTATCCCTCTCTCCTTTAGTCTGTAAGACACCTTTAGAGAGGGTGACTCCATCACCTGCAGGTACACTACCATGCTAGGAGTCGTGCATTCAAAATACTCATAGAATGCTGTCAAAGTACCCAGATTGGGAAACTACCCAAATCTAGATCTAAAACCATAGATCTAGTAACCAGAATGTCTGATATAATATCCAAGTCCTGTGTGGAGAAACCACTGTGTGACAACCAAAGTATAACCGATCGTAGTATAGGAATATCACTTCCTACTCTGTGTATGTCATCCAAATACCAGGACATCACACCCTACTACCTTCTTAACAGATCCATCCCTTATTCTGATGAAGTCAAACCTATGACTGTCATCAGAAATAGATGATCTATCTCCGCTATATCTGCTTCAGTCTATAAATAGACATAAGCCAACTGTCCACCAATGCTTCCGCTGCTCCCACTGACTACGACAACCCTCTGGCAGAGTCATATAGACGTACACTTCTAAAGCTAGTTTAGAAGGACGCTATACTCATCCTCCTGCTGGATCTCATGGTCTGGAACAACAGCAATGGCAAGTCTGGGTAAACAAGAACCTCCCTGCCACCGTCCTTGAGCATACCGAAGTACATCTCGAGTGCCTGAGGTTACCCACCATATCTGCGGAGTGGCTAATGGAATGTCAAAACAGATTGAATCTTTAGGTTCTTGTCAAATCTTCAGTAATCGTTTGCGGTTCTGGAATCACTTCCAGTTCTACCATACTCCCACTACTGTTTTCTGAAAAATCCATTTCCTTTAAAAATATGGCGAGTCAAGAAAAATATCACTATTGATCTTCCAGATGGTAGAAAGTCAGCCCTCGTCATAGCCTGGGTCAACCCGCAAACAGCCATTACAGAAACGTGCCTAGAGTTATCCAGAGTCTGGTTTTAAGCATAAGCCGGACAACTCCCCGTACCTTAACAATGTCAAGATATGAACTGTTCTATATCCAATATAGAAACAGAGGCACTGATTTAATTGGAACCAGATTCAAATCATGCAGCTGTCTCCAGTGCATGTCAACTAAAATGGAGAAAGGCCGATCAGCGTCACTCAACTTAGGAATACTTCCAATTATGAGCAACCTGAAAGAGAAGCTAGTTCTCTTAATCATTACTATCAACTGAACACCATACACAAGTATCTACATCTTCGATCACCTTGAAGAATCCCGATACTTGTAATACTTGGTTCTCTACTTTATTCAAATACCTATAACTTCTCAAAATTCGGACCCTGTGTTTCCACGAAACAGCTGTCTAAAAACTAGAGAAGTCATAAGTAAACCGAATATAGTACGAGGACCAACCCCTCTGTCCTGATGGACGCTGGACAACATACAATACTCTGTACAAGTCCCTTGAGTCTGATAACTCATTCACTGTGTGTCGTAGGTTGAAAACTGTACTTATGATTAAGAAGAATTACACCGTTGTTCAATACTCCTTACCTAACCATCCACTGATATAGGTAAATGTCATAGACATAATTTCAAAAAGGTATATCTCACTCTATGAAAATAGACGTACAGATATATCAATTTGAAATTGGTGCATAGCAACGGATATTCAAAACCAAATATTTGCCGACCGGCAAACAACCCAGGTGGCTTCCTCAAATATCACCAATTACAACGAATCCCGATATAATGAGGATGGTCACCTAATTCCCAATAACTTACTCCCACTCATCATCTGTAAAACCATACAGATGTGAGAATCCAACCTGGTAAATACATACCCTGGAGCAAGTGTCTAATTGGGAAATCAGTTTTCTTTAACAGTACACAGTGAAACTGAAACATTAAAATGTTTCGATGGGATATCCTGGTATTCCTAGTAATGCCTCTTCCAATATCCAGATTCACAACTGTAACCGTATAATTCTTTGCCACCTCTCCAAATCCCTTTATATGTCTTTAGTCATTACCTTCTGTACACCCCTTTAGGCCAAATGGTTTTCTTCCTTCCCTACCGTTCGGCACCAGCCTATGGTTTGGAAGAAGACTATCCAATAAGCATAATGGGTGTACTGTCCTAATCCTAGGAACACTCGCAATGCGAGAGAAGGTGAAGATAAAAGACAACCGAATAAACCATATTCCTATTTCTCCTGGACTAGGATCCATCCCCGAACTAGAACAAGTTCCTTTCGAGTTCGTATATAACCATACGATGGATTATCCAATAAACTTGGGATCTTCGTAGTGATACGGAGTGTCCTGGAGAAATACAAAGGTGATTTAGGATTGGCGAAGAAAAACTTGGTTTGGTCGTGAATAGCAGTCGCAATTTACTTTGCCCTTATACTGATCCCTTTCTTTGTCTTAACTTAATACCTTCTGTACACCGTTTAGGCTAACTGGTTTTCTTCATTCCCTACCGTTCGGCACCAGCCTAGGGTTTGGAAGAAGACTATCCAATTTGCGTAATAGGTGTACTATCTCCTAAACCAAGGAGTACTCGCAACCTGAGAGAAGGTAAAAGAAAAAGACAACTGAATAGTCCTATTCGTTTTCTCCAGAACCGGAAACCATCCTCGAATAAAGTCCTTCGAGTTCGTATATAACCATACGATGGTTTTGTCCAATGGAAGTGGACGTTCGTAGTAATACGGGGTGTCCTGGAGAAAAGAGTAAAAGTAGGAGTGGCAATGAGGTTTGCAACTCTGACAATCCAAAAGCCAGTGTTAAGAAGGTTCGGTCAACTTGGTCACTGAGTCATAGTCTAGGGTCGGGTCAATGGTCGCTGCCAAAGAGAGAGAGAAAAGAAACACTCAGCGTGCACTCTAACCTAGATCAGAATGGTTATCATTTTATCTAATCTGGAAACCTCCCACTGTAACCTCAAATTCTTCCCCAAACCTGAAAGAAGAATTAGTCGGGATCACCCGAGGAGTAAACCAACTCATCAGTGGGAATCGGGATCCAACTATCATCGCATGATAACTTGACGGAATCCACTCAAGTCACCACACTCCAGAAGGTATGCGCATGCCTGGCAAGTTACAGTTTCTTTAGAAACTCCCGATGTGATGTTTTTACCCCTAGGACTCAAGTGACCTTGACGGAGTCAACAAATCAAAGAGTCCTAGTCAAGTTCAACCCGTCATTATCTGGATTGCATTAAACCCACCCGTACGTGCCCTTGACGGAGTCAACAAGGCCGCACGACTGTCCTAATCAATCCCATTTATGCAACAAACAAGCACCACTTAGCTACCATACACTACGCCTTGACGGAGTCAACAAACGCAGCACGAATACTAAATAATACCCATAAGAAATGACGGAGGGCTACGAATGGTTTTTGGCGAAAAAACTTTAACGTAATGAACTTGATATCGTTGAAGGAACTGCATAGCCTTTTATAAAAATATAGTGACGAAAACCTTTGCTAAAGAGGTCACTCCCGGTGAAGGGATCTCGGCTCTTTCCCCGTAGAATGAGGTGCAGGATATTCCAACTGAATACCACGATGCAAAGCAAAAGTAATCGGCTATAGTGAAGTTAATGCCCTGACGCAAACTTCTGTCCAAGGGGTCACTCCCGGTGAAGGGATCTCGGCCCTTGCCTCGTCGACTGAGGAGCAGGATATTCCAAATGAATACCACGATGCAAAACAAAAGTGAACGTCCTTGCAATAACAGCTTTTTGAAAAGTGTTCCAACAACATCAGAATAGGTTTGTTTATCTTGCATTGATCCGAATCAACGCAGTCCCATCAATTTATCACACCACAAAGAACGAAAATATACTGATGTACGTATATGCCATCCGCATTCGCCACTAGGTCCTGTCATTACTCGTTAGGTTAGCTAACTAACGACAGAGCGGGGACTGGACTAGCGCGGATGCAAAACATATACAACATCTACTAATATATATACCAATATATTATATTTCGCTCAAGGTGTGAATAAAATGCAACATCACATAAATGTACAGCATCACAGAACAATACAGATATCTGGGATCCCCGGGTTTCACAGAGCCACTACTGAAACCCGACGTTCCCCTGGTCATGTGGATAGCCTGTGCAATGAAATCCTAGACCCCTACGGGCGCGGCAAGTTATCCGCCAAAACCTGAAGCGAGGTAGCCCCCTTCAGCACCGTGAATGGACCACCCAGCACTTTACGGAATCCGGCAACTTGGGCACCCCTCCTGGGTCAACCTGTACCCCCTACGAGTGCGGCGAATAGCCCGGCAATCCTAGAGTGAAGCCCCCTCCGTCTCAATGCCATGAGATGCGGGCTTGTTGCCTTCCAGAACCCGGCTATCCGTGCACCCCACCGCGGGGTAATCCTAGTACAGAAAGTAAAATATACATACAACGGGTACATCGACCGCAACCAGGTCGTGCCCCAAAAGAATAATACAAACAGGCAGTGACGGCAGTCCACATGTCGGACGCTCGCCCCGCAAAATCAAATGTACATAATACAACAAAACTGTACTAGCATTGCATCCAGGCTATCCCCCACGACCGATCCGCAACATCACAGCAAAAACACAGAACATCAACGTGAAAATCACGTTCGCAAATCCGTCTAACCGGGCTATAGCAGTTAGACAGGATTTACCGATCAAGTGACATTCACGGTCGCAGATATAATGTAAATACTGTGAACCAATGTGCTTAAAATATCCGATCGATCAAATTTTAACAAGTGGGCCCCCCAAGTAATACTGTAGCACATCAAGAAATTCTGGACCCAATATTAATATTCCAAAACCCCTAAAATCAGCCCAGAAGCCCACTGGAAAATTTTGACCCATTGATCCCTCAAACCTGCGGCGGAACCGCGGCAACAAGGGGGGGTTTGCCGCGGTTCCGCGCTCTACCTGAGAGATCAATGTCTCGAATTTTCCCAGAACTCTTAGAACTTCTTGTACATCAGTTTTCTACAACCTGAAAAAATTTTAGAGCCAAAAAAAATTCGACAGAAAACTGATGTGAGGAAAAAGTGGTTTTTTGGAATATTGGTCGATCGGAAATGCAAACACATCAAACAAAGCTAGACGAAGTTAATGGCGAGGCTCTGATACCATGTTGCGCCACGGCAGCGCCCCGGCCGTCTATCCGAGGCCAAAATGCGGAATCAAAATTTTCTTAACTTTCAAACTGGCGCTACCGCGGACAAAATACCCGGATCGTAACCATTAACCGATACTAGCTAACAAGAGAAAGGGTGAGAGATATACCGAGTGATCCGAGTCCTCCGGTCTTCTCGTCGTCGTCCCGATCTCACGCGGAAAGTCCGGTCTCCATCTCCTCGCCGGAAGGGCACCACGTCGCCTGTTTCTTTTACGGGCTCCCGCCTCTATACCGAGGCAACTCGGGCGCGAAGTTGGCTGGCCGACGCGTCCAAGATTTGCTGTAGAAAGTGTAGTGTAGAGGCTATGTCTCATTAGGGGTAATGAAGTTGCCATTGGATGGAGGGAAGTAATGAACAAAATGGAGATGAACTTTGGTGTATCAAAATGAGATGATAATTTTCCCACTTCACCAAATGAAAATCACTCTCTTTCTTCTCACCAAGTGGCCGGCTCTTATAGAATAAATGAGGAGGGGAAAAAGAAAACAAGAAGGAGGTGAGTGTAGGAGAGCACAAGGGTGACCACATCCAAAAGGTGAACCTCACATCAAAGAAGCAAATCAATCCCATCAAAATCCTTTCTCATTAAAACAAGTAATGGTGCACCAAAAGAAAAGATGGAAAAGGAATCTAAAGATGCTATCATAATCTCTCATCTCACAAATAAACCCTCCACAAAATGTTATTTGCAAACTTGCAAATAACCCCCTCCAGCGGGAAAGTCCGGCCGGGAAAGAACAAAGGAAAACCGGCTGGAACGGAAAGCAAACTGGCAACTCCAGAAAACTGGTCCCGTAATAAATTACAGGAAAACCCCGCTACTGCATATACATGCCCGCATTTGTATTCCGACCGGATACAAATGCAATGAGACAAATCTACACTGTACTATACTAGGATCCGGCTTAAACCAAAGCCGGCCAGTAAAAACCGTCCGATCCTGATCCGTGCAATACCGCACGTATCTGATCGAACCCTGCCATATATCCATACGGCCTCTACAGCGTTTCGCCCGAAAGCTGAGTAACTGAATGTGTGGTGGACTCTAAAGACTCGTCAATACTATGGCTGTGGATTTAACCACTAGCACGTCAGAGGTATAAGCCAATACGTAACGGGCCACCAGCTATTGACCAAAAGGGACGTCGATGAGCGAACTCATCCTGACACCCTACAGAGCCTGTCAGTGACAATATCCGTACAGTCCGGTCCGTTCGTCTATGAGCATCGTATGTCGGGCCTAGGGGGTGGGTAAAAGTCAGACCCCCAAAAGCGGTACAAGTCGTGTCGGAGTGTAGCCCAGAACACCCTGAGATACTACTGGAATACCTACCAGTAAATCTCCTGCCTTGGCCAAGGACTTCGTGTAATGGCTCTCCTAGACACAGCGCGACCTCACCCCCAATACCGGGAGAGACGAACCCCCGAAGATCCGCTCACTGCCTCCATGTGGCTCGGGACTGTACCCAACTAAAACCTGTTTGCACGACTCCTTTGAGCCGTGGTAGGGTAGTAATCAAAACACAGTGGGAACTCACACGAGACAAATGACGATCCCCAGGTCGATGAACTAACCTGTACACATGCCACCTGGGAACTGCTATCTGACATGAGGTATAAGACCAACTAGCATGTTCCCGGCGAGTCCTGTCCTGTGTACTCATAACCCAATGAGCACCTGTATACATCTTAGGTGAACCAACTGACACCAGTGGCCTGTGAGACCGGCCACCGCCCCTCGTCGGGGTCTCGACTGTATACACTAGTCTACTCTGGAGAATCGATGCCCTGTCTCGAAACTCCCACGACTAGGGACCATTTAAGGATGTGCTTATAGACTACCAGCTCCCACGTATATGATCGCCCTCATACTGCTGGCAGTCAAGCAAGAATCCTAGGGGCTCTATCAACGTGTAATAGCGACCTGTAAGGTCACCTGAAACAGTACACGATGATAAAGGTAAACCAGATAGCATACTATCATCTCGAGTAAGACTGTCGTACCGGGATAGGTCCTCCCTTAATCATTGCAATCACGTGCCTGTGATCCAATAATTGACTCTGAGGGCACTATCTCCAACAAGTTCATCGACCTGAGATCGTCATTTGTCTCGTGTGAGTTCCCACTGTGCTTTGATTACTACCCTAACACGGCTCAAAGGAGTCGTGCAAACAGGTTTTAGTTGGGTACAGTCCCGAGCCACATGGAGGCAGTGAGCGGATCTGCAGAGGTTCGTCTCTCCCGGTATTGGGGGTGAGGTCACGCTGTGTCTAGAAGAGCCAGAACATGGAAAGTCCTTGGCCAAGGCAGGAGATTTGCTGGTAGGTATTCCAGTAGTATCTCAGGGTGTTCTGGGCTACACTCCGACACGACTTGTACCGCTATTGGGGGTCTGACTTTACCAACCCCCTGGGCCCGCCATGCGATGCTCATAGACGAACGGACTGGACTGTACGGATATTGTCACTGACAGGCTCAGTAGGGTGTCAGGATGAGTTCGCTCATCGACGTCCCTTTTGGTCAATAGCTGGTGGCCCGTCACGTATGGCTGATACCTCTGACGTGCTAGTGGTTAAATCCACAGCCATAGTATTGACGAGTCTTTAGAGTCCACCACACTCAGTTACTCAGGTTTCGGGCGAAACGCTGTAGAGGCCGTATGGAGATATGGCAGGGTTCGATCAGATACGTGCGGTATTGCACGGATCGTGATCGGACGGTTTTTACTAGCCGGCTTTGGCTTAAGCCGGATCCTAGTATTAGATAGTGTAGTTTTGTCTCTTTGCATTTGTGTTCAGTGGGAATACAAATGCGGGCATGTATTTGCAGTAGCGGGGTTTTCCTGTAATTTATTACAGGATCAGTTTTCTGAGGTTGCCAGTTTGCATTCCGTTCCAGCCGGTTTTTCTTTGTTCCTTCACGGCCGGACTTTTCGTTGGAGGGGGTTAATTGCAAGTTTGCAATTAACTTAGTTGTGAGGGGTTTTCTTGCATTTGTGGCTTTATGATGGGACTAGCATCATGATGATATTCTATTATGGTCATTTCCATTGCTTATCTTGTGATGGTTGGTGAAAAGATTTAGATAAGTATGAAGTGTGACCATTTTATCATTATCACTTTTTTTCCCTCCTATATTTTTGTGATTTTTTACCACCACCATTCTCATGCTTGAGGGGGGCCGGCCACTTCATGAGTGAGGAAGAGAGAAGTTCATTTTTGCATGTGTGGCATTCTTTCTTCATCTCATATCTAGCTAGGAAAAATGAAAGCATCATTTTTCTTAACTTCATTCCTCCACAACTTCATCCAAGGCAACTTCTAAAACCCCAAAGAGACATGGCTACTACACTATTCTACAGCATCTCTTGGACGCGTCGGCTAGCCAACTTCGCTCCCGAGTTGCCTCGGTCAAGAGGTGGGAGCCCGTAAAAGATTCCGGCTTTGTGGTGCCCTTTCCGACGAGGAGTTGACGGACGGAGATTCCGCGGGAGATCGGAGTGGAGACGAAGACCGAAGGACACGGATCGCTTGGTATACTTCTCTACCCGTATTTCAATTTGCTAGTTTCTAGGTTAATGTCCCGATCCGGGTGAAAAGTGCGCGGTGGTGCCGGTTGCAAGTTTTGCAAAGTTTTTGTTTCCGCGTTTCCGGCGTCGGATCGACGGCCGGGGCGCCGCCGCGGGCTTACAGTCTTTCCGAATACTTTAAACTTGGAATAGCTTGTTCCCGACATTCGATCGTCTCTGTCGACTCTCAACGTCTCTGCGTGAAGTCGTCTCTAGCTAGAAGCAATCTATCCGATGACCTCTCATCTGGGTAAGCGAACGAATCACATGTCCTAGTCCTTCATCCTTAGTGACTAGCGACCTTCCATCATATCTCTAAGTGTATACTCATGCTGCAATAGCTCCAATCATCTGGGCGATATCTCGTCATTTGCAGCAGCAACTGGCTCATTCGTCTGTACGCTGAACAGCGCCTCAATCCTCCAGGAAAGGCAATACATTGGCGGTCATCTCTAAATCGGTCTGCTCTAGATCCGAGTAAGACTCTCCACACTGGAAATATTTAACTCAACTGGGCCTGCTCCGGCGCATAAATCGGACGAATCACCTTCGTCTCTCAAATCGGGTAGACTAGCTATCATCTGTCTCATATCTGCCTGGAAGCTCCGGCGATCTCAGTGTTAGTGTTTATGCCCTAGAAGGCCATTACTGTATCATACTAGTTTGTATATTACTTAATGGAAGCTTGGGATATTCACATGCATATAACAGTCTTGCTAAACATGGTAGTATGCTACTTGGTTTTTCTATCTTAATATGTGAGTGTACGTATTGATAGAGCTCTTAGGATCTTGCTTGTCTACCAGCGTTGTGATGGCAGTCACACTAGTGGGGGCTGGGTAGTCTACAAGCACATCCTTATTCAGGTCCCTGGTCGTTGGATTATCGAGACAGAGCATCGATACTCCGGAGTAGACTAGTGTGTACGCTTCTCATCCCAGTTGGGGAGATGGTCTGTCCCACAGCCGTCAGTACGTCGTACTGGAGATAGTATGCAGGTGCTCGTTAGTTTACGGGTACACCGGACAGGACTCACAGGGAACTTTTGGTTGGTTTTATACCAGTCGTCAGTGAACAGTTCCCAGGTGACATGAGTACAGCATAGTCCGCAGACTTGACACTGCTACTTCGCCTCGAGTGTGTCCCACTGTTCTTAGATTGCTACCCTACCACGGCTCAAAGGAGTCATGCAAACAGGTAGCAGTTGGGTGCAGTCCCGAGCACTTGGAGGCAGTGGCGGTTAGACAGGATTCGTCTCTCCCGGTATTGGGAGTTGATATCGCGCTGTGTCAGAGAGCCATTACGCAAAGTCCCTGGCCAGGGCAAGCGAGATTTGCTGGTAGGTTCCAGTAGTTTCTCAGGGTGTAATGGGCTTCGCTCCGACACGACTTATACCGCTATTAGGGGACTGACGCTTGCCACCCCCCTAGGCCCGATATGCGATAGTCTAAGACGAACGAACCGGACTGTATGGAGATTGTCACAGCAGGCTCAGTAGGAGTTCGGATGGGTTTCCTCATCGGCCTTCTTATCGACAACTACCTGGGGACCGTTACGTACAGCTAGTGCCGCTTGCGGTCTGTGGTTAAACCCACTGCCAGCGTAGTAGTCGAGTCTCTAGAGTCCCACACAGAGAGTTTCCTACTCCAGGCGAAACGATATAGAGGTCGTATGGTTTTACGACAAAGGGTTCGGACGCGTATGTGTGTTTACACACTTACGTCGTTTGGACAGTTTTTACCAGTCGGCTTTGGTTTAAGCCAGTTACTGGTATCCGGTTATTGGATTTATACAGTCTAAAGTTTTTCCGTATTTTTGCGGATCGGAGGGGCGTTCTCGTAATTACGCGAGAAGCTTCTAGAAGACGGTGACTAAGGAGGTTTAGGTGGCATATACATTGAATGAGATTAGTGAGTCATGAGAGTGATTCATCATGGTCATTAATGCATCATAAATGCTTAATGACTCATGACAATGAATCACCACTTGATATTTGTGAAGCATGATTATTCATCACTTATTTTCTTTTCTTGATAAAAGTAAATGCTTCATATATATTATGATAACTTACTATTCTCACTTGATAATATCATTCACATTCTCTCTCCTCAAGCTCACTCTCTTCAAACCCTAATCCTCACCTCTCATGTGTTGAGAACAAGGATTAGTTAGACTAAACAATCCATAACCCTCACTCTATCTCATCTATCTTCTTTGATTAGCAATCCAAGAAGGTTAGTTGCCTCAAGTTTAGAGGCTAAGCTTAGAGTTTTGCTCTCGGGTGGATCATCTACTACATCGAGAAGGCCGAGGAGGACGAGGAGATCGTAAAGCCGAAGGACTTGGTTCGATAGGTATAATCCCTAAGCATAGTAGTTTAGAACAACTATGTGTTTGGTTAGTTATCGTTTAGCTTCGATTTAAGCGGTTAGTCGATGTTTGTTCACTAAACAAGTTCGTTTTTGAAAATTCCGCCTCCCCACAAGTATTGGGGTGTTGTACATCGACTTACAGTGGTATCAGAGCCTCGCTAAACAATAAATAACCTTTTTGCAAATTTGTATGAATTTCGAACGGAAAAAACGAAACCGGAAAAGCCCGAAAAATCATGTTTCTGTCGATTTATAAATGAATTCCAAAAATTTTTCAGGGTTGTTCAGAAAGCTTAAAATGACAGTAGTAGAACACACAAAAAATTTGGTCTCCTGAATCGCCTACGGCGCCGCGGATCCGCGGCGGCTAACACAGATAGCGCCGCGCTTCCGCCGCCGAGTTGACGATTCAGGGAGCCATTTTTCTTGTGGTGGTTCTCTGTGATATTTGGGATTCTCTGGTAATTTTTAATTTTGCTCAGGTTCAAGTTTACAGAGCAGTATTGGAGCAAGATTAAAAGTGTTTAATCGATCGAAATTATACAGTATTTGCTTGTTGGATTATATCTGTGATTGTATAATGTGTTCGTAAACCTCCCCTAACTGCTAGTATGTCAGTTGGCAGGGGGTTGCACATTTCTGAAATGGATTTTATCTGTTTGTGCATATGAACTGTGTTGGACTGTTGTGATGTATAGCCGGGGTTTTATGATGGGTTATTATTTAATTCATTTGATGTAAATGTAATTTGTTGTAATATTATTTTTGCGGGGCACATCCAGGTTGCGGTTGTAGCCACCGTTGTATTATTTCATTTTACTGTTTATGCTCCTAGGACTGACCCAAGGTGGGGTGCACAAACTGCCGGGCGGGTAGTTTGCCGCACCCGTAGGGGTCGTGGGTGGGGTAATGGCTATTCATCACAACTGTGTAATCCGTCTTTTGTTGCAGGCTCAAAACAAACACGGATTGCTTGCAAATCCAATTAAGTTCATCTGTGATCTGGAATGTATATCATTGCGTCAGACGAATGTAAAATATCTATATATATGATAGCTATTTAGACGTCACTTATGTTTTACACCCGCGCTAGCCCAGCCCCCGCTCTGTCGTTAGTTAAGTAACCTAACGGGTGATGACGGGACCCCGTGGCGAATGCGGATGGCATAAGAGGACGTTGTATTTTCGTTGTTTTCTGCAATGATAGGTTAATGATGGGACGCATTATCTATAATGCAAAGAAAAACAAACCAAAGTTTAAATCGTTGGAACAATTTAAAAGAAACCACTCGGTTAATTTTAAAAACAGATATTTTTAAATGCGGAGCTTTAACCACTCCTTTTAAAAGCTATCAGGTTCCTTCGGTTATATCAAGTTCACTACGTTCACGGTTTCGCCAAAACCAGTCGTAGCCCTCCGTCATTTCCTATGGATAGTCAGTAGTATTCAAGCTGTGTTTGTTGGCTTTTGTCAAGACATAGTGTTTTGTAGCTGCTGGGTATTCATTTGTTACATAGATAGATGTGTTGGTTTGGGACAGTCGCATTACCTTGTTGGCTTTCGTCAAGGGTATATACGGGTGGGTTCAAATTAACAAGATAATGATGGGCAGAACTTGACATGTAACTTATGATTTGTTGGCTTTCGTCAAGGTCATAAAAGCATGGGGCAAAAACTTATATCAGGAATTTCTAAAGAAACTGAAATTTGCAAAGAGATGCATACCATTTGGAGTTTGATGAATGTTGGTAGGATTCCTTCAACATTATCATACGATGATATTTGGATCTTGATCCTACTGTGAGTACATGCTACTTATCAGGATATTCGTCACTTAACGATCAATGCTATAAACCAAGTAGGTGTCCAGAAAGGTGTCAGCGGGGTTACGCCCCCAGAGAAAAGAGGTTATTTAATTAAGGAACTTCGCGAAAGCGTTGGAAAACCTCCCTCGAAGTATCGACACTGGCCTGGCTGAACGGTTAAGCAAGTATTGTACGGTGAGAATAGTCCTGGCTAATTCTTCTTTTATGGTTTAAGGAAGGATTCGAGAAACAGTGGGAGCCATCCAGTTTAGATAAACTAAAAACCACTCTAAACTTGCAAGAGCATCATGCTAAAGAGTTTTCTTCTCTCTCTCCTAATTGCAGCGACCCTGAAAATGACTGGACTTAAGTTACTTTTAGAGAAAAATATACTGACAGGGCCAAACTATAAAGATTGGCTGCGGAATGTCAAAATGGCTTTGACCTATGACAAATTGGGGTACATCCTCACCGCTACGGCACCTGCTGTCCCTGGTCCCAAATCCAGCAATGCGGATAAGGAAATCCGCAAAACCTGGGATTTAGATTGCGCGAAAGCCAAGTGCATCGTGCTTGCCTCAATGAACAATGAACATCAGAGGAGGCACGAGGATATGACCCTAGATGGCATATTTCTCCATACAAAGGAACTTTATGGAGAGCAATCTCGTATAGCAAGATACGAGACCTCTAAGAACTTGTTTCGAGCGAGGTTGGCTGTCGGGTCATCGGTAGGAGAACATGTCCTAAAGATGATCGGCTATATTGAAGAGCTCGCAGACCTTGGGACGACTTTGGATAATGAGCTGTATACAGACCTTATTCTCCAGTCCCTTCCTCCCACCTACACCCAGTTTATCCTGAACTTCAACCTTCAAGGAAAAGAAGTTGAACTTCCGGAACTCCTGAACATGTTAAGGAGTGCAGAGGGCACCTTGCAGAAGGCAAGGGAAACACCCGCTATGTTTGTTGGCGGAGCATCTTCTTCCGGGTCCAAGGCTAGGGCCAAAGGAAGGAAGAAGAAGGCCGTCCCCAAACCTAGAGGAGGTGTTAGTAAGGTGGGAGGGAAGGGAAAGAAAAAGTTTGCAGTACCGGTAGTTGGCCAGGATGAGTGCTTCCATTGTCACAGGAAAGGGCACTGGAAGAAGGAATGCAAGGCATGGAACGCCAAGAACCAGGAACCGAAGCAAGCTGTGGCTTCGACCTCAGGTGTGTTTGTAATTGAGAATTGTCTGTCGATCAACTCTACTTCCTGGGTATTGGATACCGGATCAGGATCTCATATTTGCAATTCATTGCAGGCACTGAGAAACCGTAGAGTGCTGAAGGAAGGTGATATGACCCTAAAGGTTGCTAACGGAGCTAGCGTGGGAGCTGCGTCCGTCGGGGATTATCACCTAGGATTGACGAGTGGACACATTTTGGTTTTACATAACTGTTATTTTGTACCAAGCTTAACGTGTAATATCATATCAGTTTCCTTGTTATCAAATAAAGGTTATGATTTCACGTTTGTAAGAGATGTTGTTAACATCCACCTTAATCATGGTTTGATTGGGTCAGGTACTCTAAATAACGGTATATATGTTTTAAACCAACTCCAAATTTTCAATGTCCAGAACACACTAAAAAGAAAGTCTCCAGATTTAAATAAAGCTTTCTTATGGCATTGTAGACTGGGTCACATCAATGAGAGAAGGTTGACTAAGTTGCATAGAGAAGGATATTTGGACTCGTTCGAATATCAAACTTATGACACTTGTCAATCTTGTCTCAAAGGAAAGATGACAAAGACTCCATTCACTGGACAAGGAGTAAGAGCGAGCGAGCTCTTAGGACTCATACACAGCGATGTATGTGGTCCAATGTCTACACATGCGAGAGGTGGTTATTCCTACTTCATTACTTTTACAGATGATTTCTCTAGGTATGGACATGTTTTCTTGATGAAGCATAAATCCGAGGCCTTTGAGAAATTCCTGGAATACAAGAGTGAAGTGGAAAACCAAATGATTGTTAGGATACGTGCGTGTCAAGTTTAGTTCTAAATACCGCAATCAAGACGGTTTCGCTTGTAGCTAGCCGGTTGAGTACGGGTCATCCGCAGGGAGATGGGAATCTTTTTCTATGTGTTTTTCGACGAGTTAAGTCCGGTTGTTCAGATTTTTGTTGTGGTTATCTAAGTGTTAAGTTGATATTTAAAGAGAGCTTGTTAGGGTTAGGATTAGGTTAGTTTGAGTTAGGAGTCTCCACATCTTTCGTTGCCCCTCTTAATATCGGTGTTACGGTAATCGGCAACAACGGGGATTAGCACGACTAGGAAGGACTTTGCGAGTATAAGCTAGGCTTTCCAACGCATAAGTCTTCCTTTTGGTGCTTGTCCGTCCGTTCTTGGCTCTTATCCATAACCTCCGGTTAATTCAACCACAACCGGTCTCACTACGGAATCACCGCTATCATGTAGGATAGGGTGCCGTAAGGAGCGGATTGTGGTTCAATTAACGGGAGTTGATTTAAGTTGTTGGGCAAGGAAAGAGTGAGAGAGATTTCCTTCTCTCAAACTTCCCTTATCCTACCCTAACAAGTATAACACTACTCACACTTCATGATAGGAAAAACAAAACAAAACAAAAGAAGAAGATAGAAAGAAGGAGATTAGAAGAATACGAATAACTGTTTGCGACCTCACCTTGGCGAGGATCAAGCGTAAGTATCATTGTCGTATGAATGATAAAGAAAAAGAGAGAAGAAATAAGCAACAAGGAAATAACAACAACTACTTAACGAATTAAAATTACAACAAGCATAAAGATAAGGAGACAAGCATGATAATAAAATGGTCTTCTTTATTCATCACTCTTCACTCAAAAGCTCACTTACAAGTTTAATGGAGAAGAGGTGAGAAGAGGAAGAAGAACATGTAACTAAAACCTAGCAAAAGAATTACAAGAATTGGACCCTTTCCTTCACAAACTTCTGGGCTATTTATAGGCCAAAACATGAAACCCTAGGGCAACCAACAGAACATACATGAAAAGACCAGAATACCCCCCTTTTTCCTGCAGAGTTGGCGCCAGAATGGCCGCGGAACCGCGGCCTAGACCCCCCTTTGGCCGCGGTTCCGCGGCCCTTTAGGGGAATTGGGCTGTGGCCTTTTTGTTGGTGGCCTGGTTTGTTGTGAACTTCCTTCTGGTATATGTATTTTTTTATAATTGCTTCACGAATTTTCCAGAATTCTGTTGAGGGAAAGGTGGACTTTTTGTCAAGATTTTGTCATGATTTGCCTCGAGCTCCGCGTAGATCTCTTGGATTTTGTGCTACCATTGAGCCTTGTGCATGAGAATGACATTGATTTGATCTTTTGTCTTCCTATTGATATCTGGCAACATGCGGATGAAGAGCAGAGACCGTGTTTTTATCTGTGGTTGGCAGGAACCCGGGTGTTTTCCATGAATTTCACCGTTTTGGAACCGAGAACCTGTATCCTGCAATTGACTAGCAAACACGGCTCAAGAGTATCTACGGATATGCAATGTGATAAAAATTGGGCGGTATGAAAATGCAAAAATCTGATATGAACAAATACCCCCAAACTTATCATTTGCTCGTCCCGAGCAAAGTCCATTTATTCATAAAAAATTTCCTAACCTCTCTTTCGCAGGGAACGCGATTGCACTGAGCATGTGCAACAAGCCGTTAAACCTCTAGGTGTCCCTAGTAGGAGGAGTGTTGTCTCCTGAGGGTTTTCAGCGGATACTACCCACAAAATCCGGTCAAGTTGGTTTGTAAAAATGACTAAGTTTCAAACCCTAAAGTTTTGTTTTAGAAAATAACAATTCTATAATCCTTAGTCTAGACTATCGAACCTTTATTTTTCACACCTCACATCTTATTTAACTACAGATTTTATATGTCTTTACGTGCAGTGCGGATAGTGTCGTTAAGTTCCAGAAGGATCGATTAGAGTCATCATGTCGCACAATAAAGCCCAGATAATAATTTTAAAAGGATCACATAAGTTTTATAACGAGTTAAGCATTTTTCAAGTTTCGTTTTCCAGTAAGGTTTCAACTTCAGAATTTCTATCTTCCTTAACAGGAAACTAAGTCGTATTTTTCACTCCACCTTTTCTTGTTTTCATTTCATACACACCACTGTGAACGTGCAATAGTATTT
Organism: Agapanthus africanus; assembly: GCA_030015575.1. Classification (NCBI taxonomy): domain Eukaryota; kingdom Viridiplantae; phylum Streptophyta; class Magnoliopsida; order Asparagales; family Amaryllidaceae; genus Agapanthus; species Agapanthus africanus. Next base: position 237,203,297 of record CM057344.1, on the reverse strand, counting down.
ATCATAGAATAAAACCTTCACATCTCCGTTAAAATTTTTTTTTAAAAGCCTGTCTTTTATCAAGATTATTCTCACACAAAGAACCGTTAGGAATTTTAACTCGGAGAGAACACTTGCTTGACTTTGTTTTAAAACTGGACTTTCTAGGCTTCTTAGCGAGCTTTGGGCCAATGCTCCCAAACCAGTTGGTTTTAGGGCATTAGGTGTAGAAACACCCCAGCGGACTTAATTACTCAAGTTACCTAGGTCCAAAAACAAAAGACAGTTTGGCGTGAAAATCAGATGATTTAATACGAACGGAGATATAACCGGCAGTTCAAATATTTTTTGGATAAAAGACGTGTCTAGTGGGTTTGGTGTGTAATCATTCCAATCAAGTTTTAGATGGGTTATTTTTCAGACTTAGCTCCAATTACGGCATCAATAACATTCCTTCATATTCGCTTTACTTTATAAACTATTCTTGACATTACTTATTTCAGAACAAACCTATTTGATCCTCAGAAAATCATTTATCTGTTTAAAAGTTTAAACATGAAAAACTTGTCATCTAATTCCCAAAACTCACGACACGTGTAGTGTGATGTAAAGACGTATATCAGCTATAGTTAACTTCAAAGGAGAGTTATCTTTCAGGTTTTCAAAATCCAAACAGAAGATCTAGTTATTCCTATTTTTTCAAACAAAAACCGTCGAATGTTGAATCAGAGTTCTTTCATAAGCTAACTTGACAAAGAAGTTTTTATATTTTTAGAAAATTTTCAAATTTTTATGGATTTTATGGATTTAATATGCAGATGCAAAATATACATATGAATGCGAAGGTAAGAAATGCGTACCGAGCGTACCCCCAAACTTAAACTGGACAGTGTCCTCGCTGTCGTTGCATGAAGAGATCAGTTTGAAGGTTCAAAATTGTCGGTTAGTGATACACAAATTTTTATTTGTTTTTGTTTTTAAAGAAAAGAAAGAAAAAAAAAAAGAATATACACAAATATAAACAAAATGGTTTGTCCATACCCCCAAACTTATTTGGAACAGTGTCCACTGTTCTTGGCTGGATAACCGAAGTTTGGAGGTAGGTAGAGGAAGATCATGCAAGGTAAACCGGCTCCTGTAAGAATAGGAGCTCCTCTGTTGGTTCGGCGCTAAGGTATGGTTTGCATCGGTGTCCATTTACCTTGAAGAGTGAACCGTCCTTTGGATTTTCCAAATCCAAAGCGCCCTGCGGATACACATTCCGCACAAAATACGGCCCTTTCCAGCGAGATCGGAGCTTTCCAGGATGGAAATGAAGTCGGGTGTCATAAAGCAGTACCTGTTGACCAGGTACGAAGGTTTTGCGCAAAAGGTGTTTATCGTGAAACACCTTCGTTCGATTCTTAACGACAACCGCGTTATCGTAAGCCTCGTCCCTAAGCTCGCATAGTTCGTTCAGCTGCAGCTTCCGATGGCTGCCCGCGTCCTCAAGAGACAGATTCAGCTCCTTAATCGCCCAAAATGCGCGATGCTCGATTTCGACAGGAAGGTGGCAGGCTTTTCCGTACACAAGCCGATAGGGAGACATGCCAAGGTCGGTCTTATACGCGGTTCTAAATGCCCAAAGGGCATCAGTGAGTTTCAGAGACCAATCCTTACGGTTCTTGGAAACCGTCTTCTCCAATATCTGCTTGATTTGCCGATTTGAAACTTCGGCCTGCCCGCAGGTTTGGGGGTGGTAGGGCGTAGAAAGCTTATGATTAATGGAGTATTTCCGCATCAAGGCTTCGAAAGTTTTATTGCAGAAATGACTTCCATTGTCGCTAATGATCGCTCGGGGGTGCCCAAACCGTGAGAAAATGTTTTCTTTAAGGAACCTAACGACAACCTTGTTGTCGTTAGTCCGGCTGGGCACAGCCTCGACCCATTTAGAGACGTAATCAACAGCTAGAAGAATGTACAAGTTCCCAAAAGAGTTGGGAAACGGCCCCATGAAGTCTATCCCCCAAATATCGAAAATATCCACAACCAAGATCGGTTGGAGCGGCATCTCGTTCCTCCGGGATATCCGGCCCATGTGTTGGCACCGGGAGCAAGTCTTGCAATAATCGTGAGCGTCTTTGAAAAGTTGTGGCCAGTAGAAACCACATTGCAAGATCTTCTCAGCTGTCTTTCTGGGCCCAAAATGCCTGCCACACGCTTGATCGTGGCAAAAAGACAGCACACTCTTGAATTCTTCATCAGAGACACACCGACGGATAATCTGGTCGGGACAGTACTTGAACAAGTAGGGTTCGTCCCAGTAAAAGTGTTTTGCTTGGGATAAGAAGCGAAGTCTGTCCTGACTCGACCATTCAGTCGGTAGTAATCCCGTGGCCAAATAGTTCACAATATCTGCGAACCAGGGTTCGCACGATACTGTCAAGAGTTGTTCATCCGGAAAAACGTCATTGATCGGAATTGGAAGCGAAGGCGAAGAAGGAAGTCGTGAGAGATGATCGGCAACCACGTTTTCACATCCTCGTTTGTCCTTAATGACAAGGTCAAACTCTTGAAGCAAGAGGATCCAACGGATTAACCGAGTTTTTGCATCTTTCTTCGCAAAAAGATGGCGCAAAGCTGAATGGTCCGTGTAGACAATGACTGGAGAGCCGATGAGGTAGGGCCTGAACTTTTCTAGAGCAAATACAACAGCTAAGAATTCCTTCTCAGTCGTTGTATAATTGAGTTGGGCGTCGTTCAGGGTTCGGCTCGCGTAATAGATTACATGCGGCATCTTGTTGATGTGCTGTCCAAGGACAGCACCGATGGCAAAGTCGGATGCATCGCACATAATCTCGAATGGGTGCGTCCAGTCAGGTAAGGAGAGAATGGGAGCAGAAGTGAGTGAGCGTTTCAGTGACTCGAATGCAGTCACACAGCTCGAGTTGAAGTCGAATGGTGTATCCTTGGCCAGCAAAAGAGTCAAGGGCCTAGCAATCTTGCTAAAGTCCTTGATAAACCGTCTATAGAAACCGGCATGGCCAAGGAAGGCTCGGATATCTCTGACGCAACGGGGAGGAGGCAGATTGGAAATGATCTCAATCTTTGCCTTGTCAACCTCTATGCCATTTTGCGAGATGATATGTCCTAAGACAATACCTTCGCGCACCATGAAGTGGCATTTCTCCCAGTTCAAAGTGAGATTCTTGTCCTTACATCGGGTAAGGACAGCGTCAAGATGCAGCAAACACTCGTTGAAGGAATCGCCGAAGATGGAGAAGTCATCCATGAAAATATCCAGAAATTTTTCCACCATGTCCGAGAAAATTCCCATCATACACCGCTGGAAGGTAGCGGGCGCATTGCATAACCCAAAGGGCATGCGTCGATATGCAAATGTGCCGAAAGGACAAGTGAAAGTGGTCTTGTCCTGGTCTTTTTCGGCGATGGGAATTTGATTATAGCCAGAGTAGCCATCAAGAAAACAATAGTACTCATGTCCGGCCAATCGTTCCAGCATCTGGTCAATGAAAGGTAGCGGAAAGTGGTCTTTCCGCGTTGCGGCGTTGAGTTTTCTGTAATCAATGCAAACTCGCCACCCAGTTTGGGTGCGAGTAGGGATTAACTCATTCGCCTCGTTGGTTATGACCGTGATGCCCGACTTCTTGGGGACAACATGAATGGGGCTAACCCACTGGCTATCAGAGATAGGGTAAATGATACCACTATCTAGACATTTGACGATCTCCTTCTTCACAGCCTCCTTCATGACTGGATTAAGACGTCTTTGTGGATCCCGGGCTGGTTTGGCATCATCCATCAGATGAATGTGATGCTCAACGATGAGGGGACTAATCCCCTTGATGTCCGCCATGGACCAGCCAAACGCTTGCCTGTTGCTGTGCAAGACCGCGAGAAGGGCTTTCTCTTGCTCGGGAGCTAGAGAAGCCGAGATGATGACTGGGAGGGTCTCGTTCTCACCTAAGTAAGCATACTTAAGGTGAGACGGCAACGGCTTGAGTTCGAGCGTTGGAGGTGAAATGATGGAAGGCAAGACTGGTGCAAAGGTCTCGAACTCAAAGGACTCCAGCAAAGGTTCAAAGCGAGTGTAGGCAACCGAGTTGGATGGTTCAGGTAACTCATCCGGAAAGTCAAAAGATTCAAACTCGGGTTGTGCGCGGCTAAGATCGTTGAAGAACGTGAAACACTCGTATTCGTTGTCGGGCGCAGAAGCAGCAGCAGGTTCGAAGAGAAACGCACTAGTGGCGTCAAGATTATCGTGTTCAAACAGAAACTCCTCGAATTCACACTCTTCGGGGGTGATCTCCTGGATCGAGCAGACGTCCAGTATATGAGCATTAGGTTCGGCGGGCTGATTCCCCAACCTAAAAATGTTGAGTTCAATCGTCATATTTCCAAAAGAGCGGTTCATCGAACCATTGCGACAATTGATCACAGCATTTGAGGTTGCGAGAAATGGGCGACCGAGTATCACCGGAATTTGATTCCGGGGGTTAGCTACAGGCTGTGTATCTAATACAATGAAGTCAACGGGGAATATGAAGTCCCCGACTCTTATCAACACATCCTCTAGCTCACCCCTAGGGTGGGTGATCGATCGGTCGGCCATCTGGAGAGTGCAGTGTGTGGGTTTCAACTCTCCGACGCCTAATTGCTCGTATACTGAATACGGAAGCAAGTTAACACTGGCACCAAGATCTAATAGTGCGCGGTTGATGTTCTTATCCCCAATGGTAATTGAAATCGTAGGACAGCCAGGGTCCTTCCATTTTTGTGGTAAAGATTGGGTAAGGGCATCACTCACAGCACTAGCCAAGAAAACTTTCTTGGGTACCTGAGACTTCCTCTTTTTCGTGCACAAGTCCTTTAAGATTTTCGCGTAAGACGGGACTTGTTGGACAGCATCTAAAAGAGGAATATTAATGTTAACTTGCTTAAATAACTCCAGAATCTTCTCCATTTGTGGATTTTGTTTGTTAGACCTCAACCGGTTTGGAAATGGAACATTTTGAAAATTGGTTGAGTCTAAAGCTGGAGGAGGAGATTGTGGAGTTGGAACGGATCCCAGAATAGGTGTCTTCGTGGAGTGAGAAGTGGGTCCGTTCAGAGCAGAAGAAGAGGAAGGAGAGCCTGTTGAAGAACGGAGAATAGGCTCGGAAGACGAAGAAGAAGGAGAAGAAGAAGAAGCGGCGGCCGGGGTGTCATCGTTGATTCGCTTGCCAATGTTGTTTTGCAGCATCCTTCCCGATCTCAGTGTAGTCACGGCACTCACATTATGGTTTTGTTGTTCAAGAGCAACATGTGCATTATGTGGGTGACCGGGATTTGGAAGTGGCTGGGACGGGAGCTTCCCCTTCTCTCGCTCGCTCAAGGCCGCGTTCAGCTGTGCAATCTGGGCCTCGATGGTCTTGATGCTCTGCCCGTGTGCGGCGGAGTGTTGCACTAAAGATTGGATCGAAGACTGGATGTTGGCGGTGGATTGAGTCGATTGTTTAACAAACGCCTCCAGACTTCGCTCAAGCGAGGAAACCTTATCGTTGTTAGACGGAACAAGGTTGTTTGGTGGAAAAGAATTGTTCGGTGCAAAGTTGTTCGTCTGGTTTTGGTAAGGTTGGGGTTGGAAGGGCTGCTGATACTGAGTTTGTTGTTGCGCTTGTTGTTGCGGTGGAGGGGCCCTTTGGAAATTGTTGCCCTGGAATTGATTCTGATTCTGATTCCAGGCGAAATTGGGGTGGTTCCTCCAACCGGGATTGTAGGTGGAAGAGTATGGATCATTCCTTGGTCTTTGCTGGAATGCATTAACCTGATCCTGTCCTTGCGATGGTGGATTGTAAGGACACTCTTCAGTCAAGTGGGAAGGATCGGAACAACAAGCGCAGATCGTACGAAGTGGGAGAACAGGTGTGGGGGCAGGAGCAGAAAATTTGCTCTCTATTGCTTCAAGCTTTCGTGTTATTGCAGCCATTTCAGCTTTCATCGCAATAGAGACATCGAGTTGGTGGATTCCTACCCTAGACAGACCGGTAGAAGTGGAGGTAGAAGAAGAAGAAGTCGGTCTAGTGCTCTCCCACTGTAGCGTTTGCTCCGCAAGATCGTCAAAGAACTGCCACGCTTCCTCGTCAGATTTGGATAGGAAGTGGCCCTGACAGATGGTTTCCAGCAACTGCTTCGTTGCTGGGTTCAGTCCCTCGTATAAGGTTTGGCAGAGTTGCCATTTCTCTATACCGTGGTGAGGACACTGAACAAGAAGGTCTTTGTATCGGTCAAAGCACTTCCAGAAGGGTTCAGAAGGAAGCTGGGAGAATTGGTTGATCTCATTTCGAATTCTTGCGGTCTTATGATTTGGGTAGAATTTTTTCAGAAACGCTTTAACAAACTCGTCCCAGCTGGTGATTGAGTGGGAAGCGGTGCTATACAGCCATTTTTCAGCGAGATCGCATAGAGTGAACGGAATGACCCATAGACGTATAGCATCGTCCGACAGCTGGGTGGTTTTCATCATGGCACAGACGTTTTGAAATTTGTTTATGAAGATATAGGCATCTTCAGATTCAAGCCCATGAAAACGTGGAAGCATGTTGATGAAATGGGGCTTAATTTCAAAGTTGTCCCCATTGGCCGGAGGAAGAGAAAGGCAGGTGGGAAGTGCAGAACGGGTAGGATAGAAACGATCCTGGAGCGCAATTCGCTGCGGCGCTACAACAGGCGGAGGTGGTGGAAGATTGGTCTCCATAGGAGGTGGAGCCAATCCAGGGGTGGTTAACGAGATGTTCGGATTAAATCCCGACATCGCGGAAGAAGAGGTTGGTGAAGGTGAAGGTGAAGGTGAAGATGTATGAACAGAATTCCGGTCAACGTCGGAGTTGGCCGGCAAAAGAAGGGGAGAAAGAGGAGTGGATGGAGTATCGACTTCGGAGTCGATCGCGTAGTCGGTCGCGACTAACGTAACGCGGACTAGACGGGCGCTAGTGTCCCGAGTCCAAACGGACATACACTAAACGAGTTTAGTATAGTCAAAGCGGAGAAGGTGAGGGTAAGAAAACGTCAATGAAGAAAGGCGATGGGTGTTGGGTGAAAATGGATTTGGCGACAAAAGGGCAAGTTTTTATAAAAGTTTTTGATTTTTTCTTTTTATTTTGTTTTTAGAAAGAGATTTACAGAAGTATGTACGGAAATACGGCTTAAGCAATCACAAACAAGATATGCACAATCACACCTAGATCTAGGGTAACCTAGGTCTACTAGACCTGCTCCTGAACTTGATTGTCGAAGTTAAACAATGTCGAGAAACGGGCTTAAAAATACACTGATCACGAGGCCAGGTAAGTACAGAGATAAGGGGAGGTTGTCCAACGCTTTCGCGAAGTTCCTTAATTAAATAACCCTTTCTCTTTCGGCGGTTGCGCCTTTAACACTTTCCTAGACACCCCGTAAACAATATACGGTTAAGCAAGGTTCTAAACAAGGTTTATCTTCTCCTAATGAGCGCGAAGTCCTTAGGGCTGAAGTCTAGTATTTTTTAATTTACAATGGACAATGCATATGCTTTAGTGATTTCCGGGGTCCTGGGAAGGGTGATGAAATCCCCACCCAATCTGGATTGGTTTCAAGCCCCTTAAGTCCGTATTAAAGAAATGCAAAGCAGTAACAAATCAACTGCAAACAATTTTTTATTTGCGGCGCAAAGAATCCTGCACAAGAACAGTTTATTGGAAGGGGGAGAAGAGTTTGCGCAAAGAAGCCTGCAGAAAACACAATTCAGTGGAGCTTAGAGGAGTGGAGAGAGGCAGAGAGAGTTACCCAGAAAAAATGGCAGCCCAAAGGCACCAAGTGGCCGCGGTTCCGCGGCCAAACAGGTGATAAGGCCGCGGTTCCGCGGCAATATAGTAGGCTTGGGCTTTGAAATTTTGTGGAGATGCTAGTGTGTGTCTCTTCTGGTTGTCTGGATGTCCTGAATTTGGATTTGCTCACTGGAACAGCTCCAGATTTGTACAGTAGACCGGATGCTTCGTTTTTGTCCGTCGCGGTGTAGCCGCGAACTGTGGGTCTATCTTCCCACGTCTTTGGCACTGTACTTGAACTCCGTATTTTCAACGTCCTTGGCGTCGATCGTGAACTTCGTATTTCCTGCACACTTGCACAAAAACTAATCAAAAATAACAAGATGGTTTTGTTTACAATGTATATATATTTTTTTTTTCGGTTTTTCGGTTAGAGTGATACTTACAAATTAACCCGAAATTTCACAAAGAAACAAACTACCGTCTCCCCGGCAACGGCGCCATTTGATTGTTAGGATACGTGCATGTCAAGTTTAGTTCTAAATACCGCAATCAAGACGGTTTCGCTTGTAGCTAGCCGGTTGAGTACGGGTCGTCCGCAGGGAGATGGGAATCTTTTTCTATGTGTTTTTCGGCGAGTTAAGTCCGGTTGTTCAGATTTTTGTTGTGGTTATCTAAGTGTTAAGTTGATATTTAAAGAGAGCTTGTTAGGGTTAGGATTAGGTTAGTTTGAGTTAGGAGTCTCCACATCTTTCGTTGCCCCTCTTAATATCGGTGTTACGGTAATCGGCAACAACGGGGATTAGCACGACTAGGAAGGACTTTGCGAGTATAAGCTAGGCTTTCCAACGCATAAGTCTTCCTTTTGGTGCTTGTCCGTCCGTTCTTGGCTCTTATCCATAACCTCCGGTTAATTCAACCACAACCGGTCTCACTACGGAATCACCGCTATCATGTAGGATAGGGTGCCGTAAGGAGCGGATTGTGGTTCAATTAACGGGAGTTGATTTAAGTTGTTGGGCAAGGAAAGAATGAGAGAGATTTCCTTCTCTCAAACTTCCCTTATCCTACCCTAACAAGTATAACACTACTCACACTTCATGATAGGAAAAACAAAACAAAACAAAAGAGGAAGATAGAAAGAAGGAGATTAGAAGAATACGAATAACTGTTTGCGACCTCACCTTGGCGAGGATCAAGCGTAAGTATCATTGTCGTATGAATGATAAAGAAAAAGAGAGAAGAAATAAGCAACAAGGAAATAACAACAACTACTTAACGAATTAAAATTACAACAAGCATAAAGATAAGGAGACAAGCATGATAATAAAATGGTCTTCTTTATTCATCACTCTTCACTCAAAAGCTCACTTACAAGTTTAATGGAGAAGAGGTGAGAAGAGGAAGAAGAACATGTAACTAAAACCTAGCAAAAGAATTACAAGAATTGGACCCTTTCCTTCACAAACTTCTGGGCTATTTATAGGCCAAAACATGAAACCCTAGGGCAACCAACAGAACATACATGAAAAGACCAGAATACCCCCCTTTTTCCTGCAGAGTTGGCGCCAGAATGGCCGCGGAACCGCGGCCTAGACCCCCCTTTGGCCGCGGTTCCGCGGCCCTTTAGGGGAATTGGGCTGTGGCCTTTTTGTTGGTGGCCTGGTTTGTTGTGAACTTCCTTCTGGTATATGTATTTTTTTATAATTGCTTCACGAATTTTCCAGAATTCTGTTGAGGGAAAGGTGGACTTTTTGTCAAGATTTTGTCATGATTTGCCTCGAGCTCCGCGTAGATCTCTTGGATTTTGTGCTACCATTGAGCCTTGTGCATGAGAATGACATTGATTTGATCTTTTGTCTTCCTATTGATATCTGGCAACATGCGGATGAAGAGCAGAGACCGTGTTTTTATCTGTGGTTGGCAGGAACCCGGGTGTTTTCCATGAATTTCACCGTTTTGGAACCGAGAACCTGTATCCTGCAATTGACTAGCAAACACGGCTCAAGAGTATCTACGGATATGCAATGTGATAAAAATTGGGCGGTATGAAAATGCAAAAATCTGATATGAACACCAAACAGGCAAAAGTATTAAGACACTGAGATCTGATCGAGGTGGAGAATACTTAAGTGCCGAGTTCCTAGGTTATCTAAAAGAGAAAGGAATTCTCTCTCAGCTTACTCCTCCATACACTCCACAGCATAACGGTGTATCGGAGAGACGGAATCGAACCCTATTAGATATGGTACGATCCATGATGAGTAATGCTGAGTTACCGCGATCATTCTGGGGTTATGCACTAGAGACAGCTGCATATATTTTGAACAAAGTTCCAACCAAAACTGTGCCTACCACACCATATCAGATATGGAGTGGGAAGAAACCCTGTCTTCAGTACCTGAAGACGTGGGGATGTCCAGCTTTTGTAAAAAAGCAGCATTCGGACAAGCTCGAGGCACGCTCAGTAGAGTGTAAGTTTGTGGGATATCCAAAGAACTCTATGGGATATTATTTCTATTACGCAGAGGAACAAAAGGTTTTTGTTTCTCGTCATGCCCGCTTCTTAGAAACTGAATTTTTAGAAAATCAGAAGAGTGGGAGCGTAGTAGAACTGGAAGAAATTCCAGAACCACAAACTGCTACTGAAAGTTTGGTAGAACCAGGAGTTCAAGAAGAACAGGACATTCCCGCACCCCTCCGCAGGAGTAGTAGGCCGTCTCATCCGCCTGAGAGATGCTACGGTTTTCTCATAGATGGGGATAGAGAGGATTGCATCATAGATGATGATGAACCTACTGACTTCCAGCAGGCCATCCAGAGCGGCGACTCGGTACGATGGCTAGATGCAATGCGGACCGAGATGGAGTCCATGTACACCAACAAAGTATGGACTTTGGACTTTGCTCCAGATGGGGTAAAACCCATAGGATGCAAATGGATCTTCAAGAAAAAGATTGGTATAGATGGACAGGTGGAAACCTATAAGGCTAGACTTGTTGCAAAGGGTTTTCGTCAAAGACCTGGTTTGGACTATGACAAAACTTTTTCTCCAGTGGCTATGCTCAAATCCATTCGGGTCCTTCTTGCTATTGCTGCCTTCCATGATTATGAAATCTGGCAGATGGACGTAAAGACGGCTTTTCTGAATGGAAATTTAGAAGAGTGCGTCTATATGGATCAGCCAGAGGGTTTCAATCAGAGTGGGAGCAGCGGGAAAGTATGCAAGCTGCTTAAGTCCATTTATGGACTAAAGCAGGCATCGCGGAGTTGGAACATCTGTTTTGATGAGACAGTCAAAGAATATGACTTTATCAAAAATCCAGATGAACCGTGCATATATAGTAAAGTTGTTGCCATAAGTGTCGTATTCCTCGTCTTGTACGTGGATGACATTCTATTGATAGGAAATGACATTCCTATGCTACAATCTGTCAAAGGATTCTTGTCACACAGGTTCTCCATGAAAGACCTGGGTGATGCCTCTTACATTCTGGGGATCCGGATCTATCGTGATAGATCCAAGAGGATGTTGGGACTTTCGCAGTCCAGGTATATCGACACTGTACTGAAAAGATTCAGTATGGAAGATTCTAAGCGCGGTAATCTACCGGCTTGTCACGGAATCACCCTCTCCAAAGAGATGTCTCCCAAGACTGATTTGGAAAGGGAACGCGTGTCTATTATACCCTACGCTTCTGCGGTAGGCTCTATAATGTATGCGATGTTGTGCACCAGACCAGATGTAGCTTACGCACTGAGCGTGGTAAGCCGGTATCAGTCAGACCCAGGGGAGAAGCACTGGATAGCAGTAAAGAACATTCTCAAGTACCTGAGAAGGACTAAGGAGATGTTCTTGGTTTACGGCGGAAAAGACCTCAGGTTGGAGGCCTTTGCTGATTCCGGCTTTCAGAGTGATAAGGACGATTCCAAGTCCATGTTGGGTTATGTCTTTACCCTCAATGGAGGGGCGGTGTGCTGGAAGAGCTCCAAGCAGGACACCGTTGCTGACTCGACGATGGAAGCGGAGTATATAGCTGCTTGCGATGCCGCAAAAGAAGCAGTCTGGATGAAGAAGTTCCTAACAGAACTTCAGGTGGTTCCTACCATAGTTGATCCAATACCTCTGTATTGCGACAACAACGGAGCTATAGCTTTAGCGAAGGAACCAACGTCCCATCGGAAGTCCAGACACATCTTAAGGCGGTATCACCTGATCAGGGAGATCATTGATCGTCAGGAGATCGAGGTTCAGAGAGTTGCTTCTGAAGAGAACATTGCTGATCCATTCACGAAGGCCCTACCTCAGATTTAGTTCGAGAGGCTACTCGAGATCATCGGTCTACGATATGCCAGTACATGGCCCTAGTGCAAGTGGGAGATTGTTAGTGTTTATGCCCTAGAAGGCCATTACTGTATCATACTAGTTTGTATATTACTTAATGGAAGCTTGGGATATTCACATGCATATAACAGTCTTGCTAAACATGGTAGTATGCTACTTGGTTTTTCTATCTTAATATGTGAGTGTACGTATTGATAGAGCTCTTAGGATCTTGCTTGTCTACCAGCGTTGTGATGGCAGTCACACTAGTGGGGGCTGGGTAGTCTACAAGCACATCCTTATTCAGGTCCCTGGTCGTTGGATTATCGAGACAGAGCATCGATACTCCGGAGTAGACTAGTGTGTACGCTTCTCATCCCAGTTGGGGAGATGGTCTGTCCCACAGCCGTCAGTACGTCGTACTGGAGATAGTATGCAGGTGCTCGTTAGGTTACGGGTACACCGGACAGGACTCACAGGGAACTTTTGGTTGGTTTTATACCAGTCGTCAGTGAACAGTTCACAGGTGACATGAGTACAGCATAGTCCGCAGACTTGACACTGCTACTTCGCCTCGAGTGTGTCCCACTGTTCTTAGATTGCTACCCTACCACGGCTCAAAGGAGTCGTGCAAACAGGTAGCAGTTGGGTGCAGTCCCGAGCACTTGGAGGCAGTGGCGGTTAGACAGGATTCGTCTCTCCCGGTATTGGGAGTTGATATCGCGCTGTGTCAGAGAGCCATTACGCAAAGTCCCTGGCCAGGGCAAGCGAGATTTGCTGGTAGGTTCCAGTAGTTTCTCAGGGTGTAATGGGCTTCGCTCCGACACGACTTATACCGCTATTAGGGGACTGACGCTTGCCGCCCCCCTAGGCCCGATATGCGATAGTCTAAGACGAACGGACCGGACTGTATAGAGATTGTCACAGCAGGCTCAGTAGGAGTTCGGATGGGTTTCCTCATCGGCCTTCTTATCGACAACTACCTGGGGACCGTTACGTACAGCTAGTGCCGCTTGCGGTCTGTGGTTAAACCCACTGCCAGCGTAGTAGTCGAGTCTCTAGAGTCCCACACAGAGAGTTTCCTACTCCAGGCGAAACGATATAGAGGTCGTATGGTTTTACGACAAAGGGTTCGGACGCGTATGTGTGTTTACACACTTACGTCGTTTGGACAGTTTTTACCAGTCGGCTTTGGTTTAAGCCAGTTACTGGTATCCGGTTATTGGATTTATACAGTCTAAAGTTTTTCCGTATTTTTGCGGATCGGAGGGGCGTTCTCGTAATTACGCGAGAAGCTTCTAGAAGACGGTGACTAAGGAGGTTTAGGTGGCATATACATTGAATGAGATTAGTGAGTCATGAGAGTGATTCATCATGGTCATTAATGCATCATAAATGCTTAATGACTCATGACAATGAATCACCACTTGATATTTGTGAAGCATGATTATTCATCACTTATTTTCTTTTCTTGATAAAAGTAAATGCTTCATATATATTATGATAACTTACTATTCTCACTTGATAATATCATTCACATTCTCTCTCCTCAAGCTCACTCTCTTCAAACCCTAATCCTCACCTCTCATGTGTTGAGAACAAGGATTAGTTAGACTAAACAATCCATAACCCTCACTCTATCTCATCTATCTTCTTTGATTAGCAATCCAAGAAGGTTAGTTGCCTCAAGTTTAGAGGCTAAGCTTGGAGTTTTGCTCTCGGGTGGATCATCTACTACATCGAGAAGGCCGAGGAGGACGAGGAGATCGTAAAGCCGAAGGACTTGGTTCGATAGGTATAATCCCTAAGCATAGTAGTTTAGAACAACTATGTGTTTGGTTAGTTATCGTTTAGCTTCGATTTAAGCGGTTAGTCGATGTTTGTTCACTAAACAAGTTCGTTTTTGAAAATTCCGCCTCCCCACAAGTATTGGGGTGTTGTACATCGACTTACACTCAGCTAGTAAGCTCCGGAAGCGACATCCTGTCAATCTCAGCAACAGCTGGTCCATCTGTCTGCACGGTAGGCGACATCATAATCTCTGAGGTATGCTGTACATCAACAGTCCTCTCTCAACTGGCAGCTCTAACAATGGCCCGATCATCCGGTGCAAAACCAAGCACTCGCCTCCACTAGAGGTCACAATCACCAATACTAACTCAAGACATTCCCATGTCACCAGAAAACACAATGGCCGGCCCTCGTACCAAACGAGCTCGCACTGACCGTAACCCTAGCAGCAGCCCAAACTGTGCTCAAACATGGCGACAGGAACCTCAATTGAGTATCGAAGAGAGCAGATCAATGGCAAGAAAGAAAACAACAGATCCAGAATGGATACATGATCGCAAGAAGGAACAGCATCAATGAAGGTATGATCATGAAACTAATAGAATCGAGGATCTCTAATGGATGTATAATCATGGATATGAAAAGAATCACTGATCTCGAAAATATGTACATCCTAAGGTTCCTTAAGTGGAGTGGCGTGTCGTAAGTATGCCGCGGAACATACCCATGGTACGTCACTCTACTTTAGTCACCTATTCCATCAACCAAGGGTCATCCTACGCGACGAAAGTTCGGGTCTAATACCCCCTGGACTAAGTCTAAGTTCTGTAAGGTCAAGCCTAAGTTCTATATATATATATATATAGACGCCCTAGGCTCCACATAGTCAAACTTAGACTCGAACCAAGGTTAACCTAGCGCTCTGATACCAACTTTGTCACGACCCGAAAGAGCACGTGACTGGCCCTTGAACCATATGAAGTCTATACGACCCCATCTGATCCAAGTAAGCCAAAAGCCCAGAAATCAAAAACCATTTAGGCATTTAATCAAACACTTGCTACGCATAACAAAGAGCACAACCTACACAAGCAATATAATATACAACGCCGAAGGGCGAGGATCAAAACCAAGAGAGTCTCCAATAAGCAAGAAAATCGTAATACTACTGAGCGCGACTCTAAGGTCGAAATAATACATCACCAGTGTCTAAGTCTGAAACAATATACAAGTTTTGGTTGATGGATTTCTAGATACAATGAATAATACATGTACAACGGCGGTTCTGATAGAAAGAACCCACCTACCAAGCAAATCACCCGCAAAGGAAAGCAGTGTGCCAGAAATGCCGCTATGGAACCTGTACGGCAAACCTGCAAGAACTGTGGCACAACGGGGGTGAGTTGCCAACTCGTGAATAGAAAATATCTACAAGCAGAAATTGGAAGCATGACATAATCCTTAGTCAAAACGATCAGATATAATATAAACCTCAAATGAATAAGTCTGAAGCATGGTAAAGTGGCAATGTAACATCTGAACATAAGTGTATTGCCAAGAACTCGTGCCAGTGCCTCACGTAATAACATATCATAAATATGATGTATGTATGCGGTGAAATGAAAGCAGAAGGTATCCCGAATGAAGTCATCAGAAAATCAGTGTCGAGCATCGACACAAATATATATCTCAATATCAAGTAAATCCCATATATCATGTATCCGATATGTATGCAACATCCATGAAGGTACTCTATCAGGTACTACTAATACATGATGCAATGCATATAAAATAAATGTGGGGTAGGGGAGATATAATATACCATCGACCATAAAGGCTCCTCTCATATCGAGCAGATAGGCTCCGAGCATATAGGCTCCTTTCATATATCGGGCATCTGTCAGTCCGGGTCAGCCCCCACTCTCATATATCGAGCATCCTTCAGTCCGGGTCAGCCCCCACTCTCATATATCGGGCATCCGTCAGTCCAGGTCAGCCCCCACTCTCATATATCGGGCATCCGTCAGTCCGGGTCAGCCCCCACTCTCAAATATCGGGCATCCGTCAGTCCGGGTCAGCCCCCACTCTCATATATCGAAATGCATATATAAGTTTGTATAGATCATCATGATGATATATTAAGTAGGCGTATATATATATCAGCGTCCCATACCACTAATATATATATATACTCTATGGGTATACATATATATTTCAGCGTCCCATATCTCTGATATATATACGCAGGAGTAAAACAATCCAGAATCATCATATGCCACCATATCACAGTGCGAAATCCACGAATTATAATACATGCAACATGAAACACTAATATGAGCATGGAACTATATAAAGGCATATGCACAAAGGAATATGAATCAATAATATATTAGCATGCAATGCAATGCGAGCCGTAGAGTAAATGATAAATGAATAGTAATGCAGCTTGCCATTTGAAATAAGACAAATCGGGGTTTTTAGTAAACTAAGGGATACAGTGTTTTTAAGATATTCCCGATTCGTTAGTTTTTGAAATAGGTATGACTCGGGTCTAGTCTAACATCTACTATGCAAACTACAGATCTAAGTATCAAGTCAATCGGGAGGGGTATGGAAACCATCTAAATCTGAGTCGATATATATATATATATATATATATAGTCGGTGATCCCGTCCCAATAGTATCGCGTACGATACCGTATATCACATGACATCCTCAAGTCATAAGTGCGGATCTATCATCAATATAAAGCTCGTACGGTAAATCGTCGTACGGCATCCCAATAACTGGGTACGGGTCAGTATCACATTCCTCTCATCAAATATCAGGTATCATTTTCATCATATCACATACTCTGGGTTACGGATCCAAGTCTAGTACAAATCAATACTATCTATATAAGTATGGAAGCGGGGTAAAACACATGCCCAAGAGCCCGCTAAGATCACATGTCGTATCGCAAGTATGAATCACATCACATCACCGATCTCGCGGCACAATGCCCAAAATCATCGACTCACCTCCAATATCGTCCAATATCATCAAACACAGTGCAAGTATAATGAATGTGCAAGGGTGTACGTATAGGTGTAAATCTATTCTAGGGTCCGCGACTATGAACTACACTAGTTGCTTCTAACCCTAAACTATCCATAATACACCTAACACAATATCCACAACACACTATAACTATCATACATATATTAGTATATCAACTACGGACTGCGGGGGTGCTATACGCCATCCACCCGACTTCCCCCAGTAGATATAATCTACTCACCTTGCGTCTTCATTTATCAACGTCACCACGCGCATTGCTTGTCGTCCCGAAGCCTTCATGGGTTACCTACACGTCAAAGTATCGTATTGCGTATTAAAGCCAAATCAAAGTTAAAACGGCATACGAATCCCAAAACGATACGCTATGATCTATAGGTTAGAACCTATGGACAACGCCTTCCAAAACCATCAATCAATCCTCGATATCGTCGTATAAATGCCAAATAGTCGAGGTAAAACACAATACACAATTTCAGAACTAAAAATACGGAATACAGAAACACGAATCCAAAACAGCAACTAAGGAAATAGGCTCCAGATTTCATCCTAGGTCAAACTAGAGAAATCTACACATACCAGGGGCCTAATCTACTGATAAGAGAACACCAAAACCAAGACGAACCAAAATGGGGCAGGTCTGGCCGCAAATTGCAGCCAAACAGGATAAATCTGCAGCCGGGTCTAGGAGTTAGGGGCTAGGGTCTTGGGGTTAGCTTCCTGGGTTCCTGCACATCTCACTGTCCAATCAATTTTATTTTAGGATGCCTCGGGTGATAGCAGATCTCAAATAACCTTCATAGATTCCACAAACGTTCCGATATCGGTTTCTAAATCCGTATTCCGGGCCTTAATTCTCAGGTTTGGGTCTCAATTCATGCACTAGGGTGTTTATCTAATCTCTACTGAGCTCAATTTCATATTATTACTCAATTTCCCTCAAACCCTAACTAAGTTTTCCTCAAGTCCACAAAATCAAACAATATCGATATGAAACTTGAATCGAAGCTTAAGCACAAGAAATACCACTCAAATTGTGAAGGAATTACCTCATAAGACCCCCAAGAATCCTCAACAGCGCCAGAATGAAAGCTTTCTTGGTCCATCCTATAGCTCTTGAGCTTGTGCACACTTTTAATGAAATGGGGGTAGGGTTTTGGTGATGTTTGTGAGATGATTTGGGGCTTGAAGAGGGGTGGGAGATGAAGGAGCAGCAGCAGGAGGAGGAGAAGGGGAAGAGGGATGAAGAAAATGAAGAGAGAAGAGAAGTCTCATGGTCAAATGAACCCCCCTCACCTCTCTCTCTCTCTCTCTCACTCACCTACTACCACATTATTCTAATCAATTCTTTTTCCTTTCTTTTCTTTTCCCTCAAATTCCTTCTCACTCAAATAGTGAACCCCAAAATAAAACCATGGCAAGAAAAATGCAACACAAGTGTAGGAAATGATATGTGCATGTTTTGCACAAAATTGCCAGAAAACCCGATTAGCGATTTTTAATCGCGATTAGCACTAAATTAGCATATAACTAATCATAACTTAAAAATGGCATAATTCTCTAAATTACCCTATTTTAGAATTTTCCATAATTTTTCCAAATTTTTCTCCATTTATTTGTATTTAATTATACCGAATTATTAAAATATTCAATAAAGTAATATTAAATTATAAAATTTCCCAAAAATGATATTTTATTATTTTGAAATGTTACATATATTTTGCATGCATTGATAGTTATTGAAGGGATTTCCAAAAAGCGAGCTATAGTCTCAGTATTTACCTACGTGTCTGATATGACACGACACGTTTAAAACAAGGAAACCCTTCTAAATTGTTTTCAAAATAGCGGAACATACATATTAAACAAAAGATATATACATATATAGTTATTTTCCTACAATAGACGTCCGCCACTGTGCAGTGTTATGTGCATCGCACAGCGATTTAAAAAGGTTTGACTTGCATTTCTTTCAGTTATTTACATATATAGATTTGATATCTACATGTATAATTTTGATGTATATCATATTGGTGTTGTTTTGGATTTGACATTTGTGTCTTTACCATGACTCCGATGATTGCGGGATACTTGACGGAGTTTTGATTTTGAGTTATCTGCTCATTTTTCATGCGCATGCATTGCGCTATGCTGCGTTTTATGTAATGATGATTTCGGAGCCCCGATGACTTCGACTTTTACTGAAATGTTTTAGTATTGGAGGGGTTTTAAATTTAAATTCGAGGACCGAATTTCTATAAGGGGGGAAGATTGTAACATTTCAAAAAAATAAAATATTATTTTTGGGAATTTTTAGAATTTAATATTAATTTTAATGAATATTTTAATATATCGGTATAATTAAATAAAGATAAATTGGGAAAAAAATTTGAAAAATTAGAAATTACTAAAAGAGGGTGTTCTATGTGAATTATGCAAATTTTAAGTTTTTATGATTTATTATACACTAATTTTGTGCTAATCGCGATTAAAAATCGCTAATCGCACTTTAAGCGTATTTTGTGCAAAACATGCACCATATCTTTTTATTAACACTTGTTGCATTTTTACTACATGTTTTGGGTGCATGGCTCTTGTTTTGGGATTATTATTGAGGTGAGAAAGAAAAAAGAAAAGAAAAAGGAAATTGATTAAAGAAAGGAAGTATGGGCAAGTGAAAGAAAGTGAGGGGTCAAGGGAGAGCCTTAACCATTTGTTCCTTTCTTCTTCCTCCATCATTTTCTCCCATCATTTCCCTCATAGCTGCTGCCCTCATCTCCCCCTCCTCAAATAACCACAAACACACCCAAAAACCACTCAAAACCCCACTCCCACTTCACAAAAAAATGTGCACAAGCTCTAAAGCTCCACTTTAGACCAAGAAAAATCACATTTTAGTGCTGTAGAGGATCCATGGGAGCTAAATGAGGTAACCATTTCACAATTAGTGTAGTGTTTCAAGTTCTTAAGCCACATGTCAAGTTTAAAATCATTTTGGCGAAGTTTAGCGATGTTTGAAATCTCAAGTTGGGAAGTAGGGTTTGATTTGAGTAGAGATGGTGTAATTATGCCTCAGGGATGACCTTAGACCCCCTTAGATGTTAGAAACCCCGAACCAAACATAATACCAAACCTGAAACGAAAAAATGAAACTTTGCATATCGGTTTTGTGAGTGTATAAGGCGTGCAAGGAAATCTGGAATGAACCAGGGCATTTACGAGATAAATAAACAACTTCAGGAGCTTAGATTGACTACCAGGAGACCACCCTATCAACACGAGACAATTCCACCCTACCAAAACTGAGGAGGCTGGTTTTACTGGGTATGTGGCCAGCCATGGGGTGGGGGTTAGGGCTTAGATTGCTTCAGTAGGTCATATGTACCCTATACATCACCCAAGAGTTGTTTGCTTACCTTGTTTTCACCTGAGACGAAATCTGGGACCACTTTTCTGGGTTGCTGCCATGTGTTTCATGATGTATATGGATTTAAGTTATGATATTTGTGTTGTACTCGGTCACTTGACGTTTGTACATCTACCCCGAGTGTTATTAGGTTGAGTTGCGAGATGCAAACTATAGGTTCTAACCTATAGCTTTTAAGCATATCGTTTTGGTTTTCGTGTATCGTTTTGGTTTCGATTTGGTTTTAATGCAATGCAATACGTGTGACATGTAGGTACCCCCACGGTGATTCAAGACGATGAAGAAAATGGTGGCGACATCGACATCGGCAAGCAAGATCAAGGTGAATAGATTATATCTATGGGGGAAGTCGGGTGGATGGCGTATAGCACCCCCGCAGTTCGATATTTAGTATACTATGTATATGCTATATGTATATGTATGATAGCGTTATGTGTGACTTGGATATTCTAGATGTGATTAGGCGTACTATGGATAGATTAGGGTTTAGAAGTAAACTACTATAGTTTCCTAGTTGCGAACCCTAGAATTGGTTTACACCCACACATACACACAATCTTGCTTGTTATACTTATCCTGGATGATGAGGATAGTGGATGATATTTGGATATGAATCGATGAGATTGGGCATAGTGCCATGAGATCGGTGACGTAATATGATTCGTATTTGGGATACGACATGAGATTTTAGCGGGCCTTTGGACGTGTGTTTCACACACGCATTTATATTTATATAGATGGTATCGATTTGTACTAGATTTAGATCAGTACCCCAGATCATGAGATATGATGATAAGGATACCAGATAATTGATGAGATGAATGTGATATTGACCCGTACCCAGCTTTTGGGATGCCGTACGATGATTTACCGTACGAGCTTTATATTGATGATAGATCCGCACTCATGACTCGAGAATGTCATATGATATTGTATCGTACGCGGTACCTTTGAGGCGGGATCACCGACTTATATATATATATATATATATATATATATATATATATATATCGACTCAGATTTAGACGGTTTCCATACCCCTCCTGATTGACTTGTTAGTTAGAACTGTAGTTTTGCTAGTAGATGTTAGGCTAGGTCAATGTCATACCAATTTCAAAAATACTAACGAATCGAGAGTATTTCAAAGACAGGCAAAGGGATCCTACGGATATTTTCAAAAGGCGCATCTTTTCTTAAAAACACCGTAGCCCTTATTTTCCTAAAAACCCCGATTCGTCTTCTTCCAATGGCAAAACAGTATGACATTGATACATTGTTGTAGATACTACATTGTTGTGTTTATTATTCATTTGCCGCATATTCTTGCTTTTCACATCGCATTGCATGTTTAAACATGTTTATTGTCATATCAAACCCATGCTGTTAGGATACCAGCACCATTATCGATGATGCATATGTTCCACATACATCTGCTTGCCGTCTCACACACTTCATCATCGATAATTGCCATGTCACTACACAGTAGGATTATTGCATCAGGATATGACTCCTTGCATGACATACTTGCGTACACACATATTGTACCCCCATATTTACACATTCATAGATGATTCTGGCTTGATTAGAGATTTGGGAACCGCAAGATACTCTTTAAAACTGATTCATTTTGAAAGAGCGGTTTCCCTCCATATGTGCATATTACTATTCCATGTTGCATGATATACTGATATGCTTACATTTCTTTTACATGTCACATACATCATGCTTTTTGATTAGACGCATTGAGACATGTTGTTTCCATGATATTTCTGGATTTGGGAACCGTGGGTATTTCAAAGAGAGTATGTAATTGATTTAAAAACCCGGTTACCCTTGATATGATATTTCAGTGCGTCCACCATGTGTTTTCTCGGTGCTGAGAGCGACATGTGAAACCCGATTCGAGGAAGCGGATGAGGCCGATTGCGGGTACATGGTGGACCCGGTATGGTTCCCCGGGGCAAGAAATGTTTTTCGTGGAGTAGACGATGAGCCTGGCAGGATGGCTAGTACCTACCGGTGATTGTATTTGAGCTCGGCGGATATCCAGAGGATACCGACCGGAGTCGAGAGATGATATGGGCCGATCCGGACTGACGGAGCCCGTGGGCTGATCCGGACTGACGGAGCCCGATATATGAGGATTTACGTGCCGATGCTGGGCACAGCTTTCATGATGTTTTCGAGTGTCGATACTGGACACTCCGGTTCCATGATGTTGATATGTCGCGAGAGACACGTGTTGATTATATTCTCATACTTCCATGCATATGCTTTATGATATTTACATGCATGATGTTTATTGTTATTGGGTGACACATGGACGATATCCACATACTCGTAGACTTCATGATATAGTCGACATTGATCATACCTCATATTTAGGATATGTTATTACCTGAGGCATTGGCACGAGCACTTGGTACCACACTCATGTATAGATGTTACATTGCCACCTTATCATGTTTCAGACTTATTCATTTGAGGTTTACATATATATTTGATCGTATTGACTTAGGATTGTGCCATACATACGATTTCTGCTCTGTGATGTTTTCTATTCACGAGTTGGCAACTCACCCCCGTTGAGCCACAATTCTTGCAGGTTTTACCGTACAGGTTCCATTGCGGCTTTTCTGGCACACTGCTTCCGTTCTGGGTGATTGCATTGGTAGGTGGGTTCTTTTGCTTCAGAACTACCATTGTATATGTATTATTCAGTTGTATCTAGTAATTCCATCAACCAAACTTGTATATTGTTTCAGACCTAGAAAACCAGTTGTGTATTATTTCGACCTTAGAGTCGCGTGTTGTGGTATTATGGTTTTCATGCTGATTTTGAGTTTCCTTTTGAGTTTTGACCATCGCCCTTCGGCGTTGTATATTATACTGCTTGCGTAGTTGTGACCGTCGATTGACGAAGAGCTAGCTCCTGCTTGGGGATGCCTTTTATCATTGTATATATATTATTCTTGTTGTACCCCGTTCGGGGCCAGTATTTACAAAAGAAACTCTGCCGAAATTTTCAGAAAAGATATTGAGGATTTAAAATGCATATTCGGCTTACTTATTTTTAAAATATGTTTTTCTTTAAAACTGGTTTTCCTTAATTACTTCTTAAAATGGTTTTAGATTTCTGGGCTTTTGGCTTACTTGGATTAGATGGGTGTTGGATATAGTGCCCTAAAAATCAATTATTGGATCGCAGGTACGTGATTGCAATGATTGAGGAGGATCTATACCGGTAGGACAGTCTTACTAGAGATGATAGTATGCTATCTGGTTTGCCTTTATCAGTCGTGTACAAGTTCAGGAGACTGATCGCTATTACACGTTGATAGAGCCCTTAGGATCTTGCTTGACTACCAACAGTATGATGGCGATCATATACGTGAGAGTTGGGTAGTCTATAAGCACTTCCTTAAAAGTGGTCCCTAGTCGTGGGAGTTTCGAGACAGGGCATCGATACTCCGGAGTAGACTAGTGTATACAGTCGAGACCCCGACGAGGGGCGGTGGCCGGTCTCACAAGCCACTGGTGTCAGTTGGATCACCTAAGATGTATACAGGTGCTCATTGGGTTATGAGTACACCGGACAGGACTCACCGGGAACCTGCTAGTTGGTATTTATACCTAGCGTCAGATACCAGTTCCCTGGTGACATGTGTACAGGTTAGTTCATCGACCTGAGGTCGTCATTTGTCTCGTGTGAGTTCCCACTGTGCTTTGATTTCTCCCCTACCACGGCTCAAAGGAGTCATGCAAACAGGTATTTTTGGGGTACAGTCCCGAGCCACATGGAGGCAAGTGAGCGGATCGGCAGGGGATTTGTCTCTCCCGGTATTGGGGGAGAGATCGCACTGTGTCTAGGAAGCCATTACACCAAGTCCTTGGCCAAGACAGGTGAGAATTACTGGTAAGTATTCCAGTAGTTTCTCAGGGTGTTCAGGGCTTGTCTCCGACACGACTTATACCGCTATTAGGGGTCTGATGTTACCAGCCCCCTAGGCCCGATATGCGATACTCATAGACGAATGGACCGGACTATATGTATATTGTCACAGTTAGGCTCAGTAGGGTTCCAGGATGAGTTCGCTCATCGGCTACCCTTGAGGTCGGTACATGGGCAGCCGTTACGCACTGCTAGTGCCGCTGCCGTGCTTGTGGTTAAACCCACCGCCAGGGTACTGACGAGTCATTAGAGTCCCCCACAGATAGTTTCTCAAGTTCGGGCGAAACGTTGTAAAGGACGTATGGTTTTATGGCAGGGTTCGGAAAATGCACGTGCGTTTACGCAGTGTCATATTTCGGGCAGATAATACTGGTGGGCTTTGGTTTAAGCCGGATCCATGTATTATATTGTGTAGATATAATATCTTTGTCTCAGTTGCATTTGTATTCGGTCGTAATACAAATGCGGGTATGTTTATACTGTTACGGGGTTATCCTGAAATTCGTTTCGGGGTCGCTTTTCGAAGTTGCCAGTTTTCTATCACCCGTATTAAACATTCGGTTTAATACGGATTTATCTTTTCTTGAGGTGAATCATTGTAGGGTTCCTTAGCACACTAATGAGGTCTCACAAGGCATCAACCATGCCAATTTCAAAAATTACAAGTGCCGAGAAACCCTAATACGGATCGTTGACTAGATTTTTAGGCGAAACAAGCAACTAGTTAACAACTTAACTAAATGAACGGAAATACAACCTTTGTAGATCCGGTCCTCCACCTCCTTGGCTCCGTGTAGACGTCCCCTCGCTGTCCAAATCGGATCCCGGGCTCTAGCATCGGCTTCATCGGAGAAATGGGCGGGCTAGGTCGTCGACTTCGATGCCGAAGATGATCTACGTCGAGGCAACACTAGATCAAGCTCCCACTTCACCAAGTCATGAAACTTGTGAAGAAAACACCCTATACTACTTGGCAAGAGGTAGAGGATGAAGAAATAGGAAGTGGGTTCACTTTAGAATTGGATTTCTCACTCTTTTCATCAAATCACCATTGATGGAAGCAAGGTTTTCTTCTTGAAGAAGAAGAAGAAGAAGATAATATATTATGATAAGTTATTTTCAAAATAGAAAATAAAATCAATACTTATTATATGGCAACCATGGTCAAGTGTAGAGAATGAACTAGGGTTAAGTGGAATGGTTAGGGTTAAGCATGAGACAAATATGGTGGACTTGTTCAAAGCTTCATGAAGCTTCAACAAGCAAACAAACAAAGCCACCATATCATTTCCTTTTCCAAAATAAATAAACAAATGAAATGAATAAGTAAATCAAAACCCTAACCATTACACAACCATGGTTTAATCATACACTTAACTAAGTATGCATGTATCATCAAACATGATACAAATAAGTGCACAAAAGTATATCACATATACAACTTGTGTACATCAAGTGAGAAAATCGATTTAAAGTGAACAAATATTAGTTAATGCAAAGTAATATATCAAATATATAATTATACATTAAATCATTAAATCAACACTTGATTTAACGATCCTGTCATATCGCATATAACCGACTAATATCCAATGTATCGTCTTATCGAATCAATCCTTGATTCGATAACTAGGTTATATCACATACAACCATTCGACACATTCATCGTGAGAATGGAATACGGTATCACATACACGCATTATTCTCGGTCCCGCACATATCTCATATGCGCTCCTATTTCGTTTTGCTTGAGCCAGGAAACCTCTGTGTAGGACTCTAAAGACTCGTCAATACGCCGGCAGCAGGCGATGATCATATCAAACACCCACAAGCTGCAAGCGGTCTGCTAAACGTAACGGCCACCCGGGTATTGAGCGATCAGAAGATCGACGAGCAAGCCCGCTCACACTCCTATGAATCCAACCAGTAACACTTACCGTACAGTCCGGTCTCGTCGTCTGATATGTCGCATATCTCGCCTAGGGGTGGTAAACGTCAGACCCCAATAGCTCGATAAGTCGTGTCGATATGAGGTCTATAACAGTTCGAGAAACTACAGGTAACACTTACCAGTAAATCTCAGCAACCCTGGCCAGGGATTTCCGGTTATAGCCAATCGAACACAGCGCAACATCAACCCCCTATACCGGGAGAGACGAATCCCCTCCTATCGGTCATTGGCTCCATGTGACTCGGGACTGTACCCAAAAACCACCGTTTTGCACGCCCTCTTGGACGTGGTAAGGTGGAAATCAAAGCACAGTGGGAACCATACAAGACTCTATGACGATCTCGGGTCAACAGACTACTCTGTACCAGTGTCACCTGAGAACTGCCATCTGACGTAAGGTATAATACCAACTGGGAGTTCTCGGCGAGTCCGTCCAGTGTACCCAGTCTCCACTGAGCACCCATATATCATCTCTGATGTCAAACACCAATGGATATGGGATCATCCATCGCCCATCTGTATGGGTCGAGAAGGTATACGCTAGTCTACTCTGGTATATCGATGCCCCGTCTCGATACACCCACGACTAGGGACCTTGAAGGATGTACTTATGGACTACCATGTCCCCACTAGTATGATCCGCAACATAGTCCAGGTAGTCAAGTACACATTCTAAGGGCTTTACCAACATGTAACAGAGAGACAATCAGTGTACACATTAAGGTAAAGAGTAACCAGATAGCATACTATCATGTCGAGCAAGAAAGTCCTCCATATATATGTCCCAGCATCCACTACAATATACATCCAATGTACAGTAATGGCCTCTAGGGCATACATATAACTAACAATCTCCCACTTGCACTAGGGCCATCTGATAGCAGTGGTTGTAGTATCTCATACTCAACCATCCCTTAAAAGTCTCTCTCTGGGAAAAGGCCTTTGTGAGTGGATCCGCCTTGTTGTCCTCTGAGTCTACTCTCCTTACCTCGATCTCCCTGGAGATCAACCATCTCCATGATCAGGTGATACTGCCTTAGAATATGTCTGGATCACTGATGGGACGGACGTTCCTTGGCATAAGCCACAACTCCATTGTCACACAATGGGAGGAACTAAGTTCATTTCATGAACAAATATACACCCAGACTGCCTCTTTGGTAGCATCTTAAGTAGCGATGTATCGAGCCTTTATCGTCTAGTATGCCACGGTATCTAGCTTGGAACCCTTCCAACATACCGTCCCTTTACTGAGGGTAAAGACAATGCCTGTGACAGATTTTCAGTCGTCCTTATCACCCTGTAACCCTTCCAGTGATTCTCCCCAAGATCGGTTGATACCATCTCACTACAACTAGTGAGAATCCTAACATCCAATTAGATCTATCTCATAAATCCAAAATCCAGGATTTAGGAGGTATCATCTTGATCCTATATGGAGAATCATTGTGATAAGCGGAGATTGACCGAGCGTAGCATAGGATGTAAGTGCACGGCGGCGCCCCGGCCGTCAATCCGACGCCAAAAATGCGGAAGCGAAAAACTTTAATTTTGCAAACTAGCAAACCGGCACCACCGCGCACTAAACACCCGGATCGAACCATTAACTAGTCTTAGCTAACTACAAGATGGGTTAGAGATATACCGACTGATCCGAGTCCTCCGGTCTTCTCGTCGTCGTCCCGATCTCCTGCGGAAAGTCCTGTCTCCACCTCGTCGCCGGAAGTGCACCACATCGCCTACATCTTTTACGGGCTCCCACCTCAATGCCGAGGCAACTCAGGCACGAAGCTGGCTAGTCGACGTGCCCAAGATTTGCTGTAAAATGTGTAGTGAAGAACCATGTCTCATTTGGGGTTATGGAATTTGCCATTTTGGTGGAGGGATGATACAAGAGCTATGTGGAGGGACTTGGGGATTTTTGGAGCATGAAATGAAGCAAAAACCCACACATACAAAATTGGGCAGCCCTCCCCTTAAGTGGCCAGCCCTTGCAATTGCAAGAGAGTGAGAGAGTGGAGAGTGTAGCAAAAAAGGAGAGAGCCATCCAATAATCCAAGGGAGAGAGAGAGAAGGCTATCATGCAAAAAGAAAATGATCACTAGCTTAATCCAACACTCCATCAACAATCATCACTTCCAAAAGTCATGCCATGATGGATGAAGAAGTCAAATGGTCAAGGGAGGGTTTACCATCATGACAAAATAATATGCAAAGACCCCCTTCCAAAATGCTTATTTGCACAAATGCAAATAAGCCCTCCTCCACCAATCTTCGGCCAATGAAAGATACAAATGAAATCGGCCGAAACGGAAAGCAAACTGGCAACTCCAGAAAACTGGTCCCGTAATAAATTACAGGAAAACCCCGATACTGTGCATACACACCCACATTTGTATTCCGACCGAAATACAAATGCAATGAGACAAAATCTACACTGTACTATGCTAGGATCCGGCTTAAACCAAAGCCGGCTAGTAAGAACCGTTCGATCCTGATCCGTGCAATACCGCACGTATCTGATCGAACCCTGCCATATCTCCATACGGCCTCTAGTACCAACTGTCCGATCCTGATCCGTGCAATACCACACGTATCTGATCGGACCTTGCCATATCTCCATACGGCCTCTACAGTTTTTCGCCCGAAAACTTGAGTAACTGAATGTGGGGGACTCTAAAGACTCGTCAATACCCTGGTTGTAGATTTAACCACTAGCACGTCAGAGGTATGAGCCAATACGTAACGGGCTACCAGGTATTGACCAAAAGGGACGTCTGTGAGCGAACTCAGCCTGACACCCTACTGAGCCTGTCAGTGACAATATCCGTACAGTCCGGTCCGTTCGTCTATGAGCATCGCATGGCGGGCCTAGGGGGTTGGTAAAAGTCAGATCCCCAAAAGCGGTACAAGTCGTGTCGGAGTGTAGCCCAGAACACCCTGAGATACTACTAGAATACCTACAAGTAAATCTCCTACCTCGGCCGAGGGCTTCGTGTAATGGCTCTCCTAGACACAGCGCGACCTCACCCCAAATACCGGGAGAGACGAACCCCTGAAGATACGCTCACTGCCTCCATGTGGCTCGGGACTGTACCCAACTAAAACCTGTTTGCACGTCTCCTTTGAGCGTGGTAGGGTATTAATCAAAGTACAGTGGGAACTCACACGAGACAAATGACGATCATCAGGTCGATGAACTAACCTGTACACATGTCACCTGGGAACTGCTATCTGACATCTGGTATAAGACCAACTAGCATGTTCCCGGCGAGTCCTGTCCGGTGTACTCATAACCCAATGAGCACCTGTATACATCTTAGGTGATCCAACTGACACCAATGGCTTGTGAGACCGGCCACCACCCCTCGTCGAGGTCTCGACTGTATACACCAGTCTACTCTGGAGTATCGATGCCCTGTCTCGAAACTCGCACGACTAGGGACCTTTTAAGGATGTGCTTATAGACCCCAACTCCTACTTATATGATCGCCCTCATACTGCTGGTGGTCAAGCAAGAATCCTAGGGGCTCTATCAACGTGTAATAGCGACCTGTCAGGCCACCTAAGCAGTACATGATGATAAAGATAAACCAGATAGCATACTATCATCTCGAGTAAGACTGTCCTACTGGGACAGGTCCTCCCTCAATCATTGTAATCACGTGCCAGTGATCCAATAATTGACTCTGAGGGCACTATCTCCAACAATCTCCCACTTGCACTCAAGGCTAATTATTGCGATGTAGCATACTCATAGCCCGTGTGATACCGAACACCCAACTCCTCTACTAGTCAGTCTCACAAAGCTCGTTTACGAAACTATTTCGTTCGAAGAATAGCCTCAGTGAGTGGATCCGCCTTGATGTTTCTTTCTATGTCTCTCTATATCTCAAGTTCGCGGAGAAACCATCTCCCGAAATGAGCAATACCTGTCTTAGAATGTGTCGGATGTCTGATGCGACCTAGCTCATAAATGAACTCCAAATCCAAACTTCTTAGACTGTATCGTCAACTGAACTTAATCAGTGTCCTGCGCCATGCCTCCCTCAGTATTGCCTTGGACCACCTGTCCAAAATACTGCCCCTCGTCAGAAGGAAAAACTATAACTCTGACAACCTCCCTGTCGTCCATGTCACCTTGGAAGCCTGGAATGATAACTGTCTCCCGAATGAGGCTGTCGTTATCATATCCCTAGAACATGCACTTATGTTCTAAATCTGCTTCCGACTGTTTCTCCAGGATTGGATTAATATCAACTTATCGCATCTACTGCAAGAACAGCATCTGGTGTGGTACTTGACATCTCATGATTGACTCAATTGTCTGTGCAAGTGATCTGTCAATCATGCACATCCCTCTCCCCTTTAGTCTGTAAGACACCTTTAGAGAGGGTGACTCCATCAACTGTAGGTACACTACCATGCCTAGAGTCGTCCATTCTAAATACTCTTAGAATGCTGTCTAAGTACCCTGATTGGGAAACCACCCAAATCTAGATCTACAACCATAGATCTAGTAACCAGTATGTCTGATATAATGTCCAAGTCCCATGTGGAGAAACCACTTTGTGACGGCCAAAGTGTACCCGATTGTAGTATAGGAATATCACATCCTACTCTGTGTATGTCATCCAAATACCATGACATCACACCCTACTACCTTCTTAACAGATCCATCCCCTATTCTGATGAAGTCAAACCTATGACTGTCCCATCAGAAATTGATGATCTATCTCCGCTATGTCTGCTTTAGTCTATAAATAGACATAAGCCACATGTCCACCATGCTTCCGCTGCTCCCACTGACCACGACAACCCTCTGGCAGAGTCATATAAACGTACACTTCTAAAGCCAGTTTAGAACGACGCTATACTCATCCTCCTGCCGGGTCTCACAGTCTGGAACAACAGCTATGGCAAGTGTGGTAAACAAGAACTTCCCTGTCACCGTCCTTGAGGCTACTGGAGTACCTCTCGGGTGCCTGAAGTTACCCACCGTATCTGCGGAGTGGCCAATGGAATGTCAAACCAGATTGAATCTTTAGGTTCCTTTCAAAATCTTCAGTAATCGTTTGTGGTTCTGGAATTACTTCCAGTTCTACCATACTCCCACTACTATTTTTTGAAAAAATCCATTTTTATTAAAACTGTGGCGAGTCAAGAACAATATCACTATTGCTCTTCCAGATGGTAGAAATTCAACCCT
Source organism: Agapanthus africanus (assembly GCA_030015575.1). Lineage (NCBI taxonomy): Eukaryota > Viridiplantae > Streptophyta > Magnoliopsida > Asparagales > Amaryllidaceae > Agapanthus > Agapanthus africanus. The sequence goes on along the minus strand of CM057344.1, from coordinate 237,171,822 downwards.
CGTCATAGCCTGGGTCAACCCACAAACAGCCATTACAGAAACGTGCCTTGAGTTGTCCAGTGTCTGGTTTTAATCATAAACCGGACAACTCCCCGTACCTTAACATCGTTAAGATATGAACTGTTCTATATCCAATATAGAACCAGAGGCACTGATTTAATTGAACCAGATTCAAATCATGCAGCTGTCTCCAGTGCATGTCAACTAAATGGAAAGAGGCCGATCAGCGTTACTCAGCTTAGGAATGCTTCCAATTATGAGTAACCTGAAAGAGAAGCAAGTTCTCTTTATCATTACTATCAACTGAATACCATACACAAGTATCTACATCTTCGATCACTTTGAAGAATCCCGATACTTGCTACACCTGGTTCTCTACTCTATTCAAATACCTATAACTTCTCAAAATTCGGACCTTGTGTTTCCACGAAACACCTGTCTAAAAACTAGAGAAGTCATAAGTAAACCGAATATAGTACGAGGACCAACCCCTCTGTCCTGATGGACCCTGGACAACATACAATACTCTGTATAAGTCTCTTGAGTCTGATAACTCATTCACTGTGTGTAGTAGGTTGAAAACTGTACTTTTGGTTATGAAGAATTACACCGTTGTTCAATGCTCCTTACCTAACCATCCACTGATATAGGTAAATGTCATAGACATAATTTCAAAAAGGTATATCTCACTCTATGAAAATAGACGTACAGATATATCAATTTGAAATTGGTGCACAACAGCGGATATTCAAAACCAAATATTTTGCCGACCGGCAAACAGTCCAGGTGACTTCCTCAAATATCACCGATTACAACGAATCCCGATATAATGAGGATGATCACCCAATTCCCAATAACTTACTCCCACTCAACATCTGTAAAACCATACAGATGTGAGAATCATGCCTGGTAAATACATACCCTGGAGTAAGGATTAATTGGGAAATCAGTTTTCCTTTAACAGTACACAGTGAAGCTGAAACATTGAAATGTTTCGTAGGGGTATCCTGGTATTCCCAGTAATGCCTCTTCCAGATTCACGACTGTAACCGTATAATTCTTTGCCACCTCTCCAAATCCCTTTATATGTCTTTAGTCATTACCTTCTGCACACCCCTTAGGCCAAATGGTTTTCTTCCTTCCCTACCGTTCGGCACCAGCCTATGGTTTGGAAGAAGACTATCCAATAAGCATAATGGGTGTACTGTCCTAATCCCAGGAGCACTCGCAATGCGAGAGAAGGTGAAGATAAAAGACAACCGAATAAACCTTATTCCTATTTCTCCTGAACCAGAATCCATCCCCGAACTGGAACAAGTTCCTTTCGAGTTCGTATATAACCATACGATGGAATATCCAATAAACTGTGGATCTTCGTAGTGATACGGAGTGTTCTGGAGAAATACAAAGGTGATTTGGGAGTGGTAATGAAATACTTGGTTTGGTCGTGAATAGCAGTCGCAATTTACTTTGCCCTCTTACTAATCCCTTTATATGTCTTTACTTAATACCTTCTGTACACCATCGTTAGGCTAATTGGTTTTCTTCATTCCCTACCGGTCGGCACCAGTCTAAGGTCTGGAAGAAGACTATCCAATTTGCGTAATAGGTGTACTATCTCCTAAACCAAGGAGTACTCTCAACCTGAGAGAAGGTAAAAAGAAAAGACAACTGAATAGTCCTATCCGTTTTCTCCAGAACCGGAAACCATCCTCGAATAAATCCCTTCGAGTTCGTATATAACCATACGATGGTTTTGTCCCATGGAAGTGGACGTTCGTAGTAATACAGGGTGTCCTGGAGAAAAGGGTAAAAGTAGGAGTGGCAATGAGGTTTGCAACTCTGACAATCCAAAAGCCAGTGTTTAAGAAGGTTCGGTTAATTTTGGTCTCTGAGTCAAAGTCTTAGGGTCGGGTCAATGGTCGCTGCCAAAGAGAGAGAGAAAAGAAACAGTCAGCGTGCACTCTATCCTAGATCAGAATGGTTACCAATTTATCTAATCTGGAAACCTCCCACTGTAACCTCAAATTCTTCTCCAAACCTGAAAGAAGAATTAGTCGGGATCACCCGAGGAGTAAACTAACTCATCAGTGGGAATCGGGATCCAACTATCATCGCATGATAACGTGACGGAATCCGCTCACGCTATCACACTCCAGAAGGTATGCGCATATCTGGCAAGTTTCAGTTCTTTTGAAACTCCCGACGTGATTTTTACCCCATGCTCTTATGACCTTGACTTTAGCCAACATATCATAAGTCACATGTCAAGTTCTCCCCGTCATTCTCCAGGTTAATTTGAATCCACCCGTACATACCCTTGACTTTGGCCAAAATGGCAGTACGACTGTCCCAAACCAACGCATCTATCTATGCTGCATATGAATACCCCAATAGCTACCAATCACTGTGCCTTGACTTTGGCCAACATACACAGCTTGAATAATATTGACTATCCATATGAAACGACGGAAGGCTACGAATGGTTTCTGGTGAAAACCTTTAACGTAATGAACTTGATATCGCTGAAGGAACGGATAGCTTTATAAAAATATAGTGACGAAAGCCTTTGCTAAAGAGGTCACTCCCGGTGAAGGGATCTCGGCACTTTCCCCGTAGAATGAGGTGCAGGATATTCCAACTGAATACCACGGTGCAAAGCAAAAGTAATCGGCTATAGTGAAGTTATTGCCCTGACGCAAACTTTTTGTCCAAGGGGTCACTCCCGGTGAAGGGATCTCGGCCCTTGCCTCGTCGACTGAGGAGCAGGATATTCCAACTGAATACCACGATGCAAAACAAAAGTGAACGTCCTTGCAATAACAGCTTTTTGAAAAGTGTTCCAACAACATCAGATTAGGTTTGTTTTTAACTTGCATTGATCCGAATCAACGCAGTCCCATCAATTGATCACACCACAAAGAACGAAAATATACTGATGTACGTATATGCCATCCGCATTCGCCACTGGGTCCCTTCATTACCCGTTAGGTTAGCTAACTAACGACAGAGCGGGGACTGGACTAGCGCGGATGCAAAACATATACAACATCTACTAATATATATACCAATATATTATATTTCGCTCAAGGCGTGAATAAAATGCAACATCACAGAAATGTACAGCATCACAGAACAATACAGATATCTGGGATCCCCGGGTTTCACAGAGCCGCTGAAACCCGACGTTCCCCTGGTCGTGTGGATAGCCTGTGCACTGAAATCCTAGACCCCTACGGGCGCGGCAAGTTACCCGCCAAAACCTGAAGCGAGGCAGCCCCCTTCAGCAAAGTGAATAGACCACCCAGCACTTCACGGAATCCGGTAACTTGGGCACCCCTCCTGGGTCAACTTGTACCCCTTACGAGTGCGGCGAATAGCCCGCCAATTCTAGAGTGAAGCCCCCTCCGTCTCAATGCCATGAGATGCGGGCTTGTTGCCCTCTAGAACCCGGCTGTCCGTGCACCCCTCCGTGGGGCAATCCTAGTACAGAAAGTAAAATATACAACGGGTACATCGACCGCAACCTGGTCGTGCCCCAAAATAATAATACAAACAGGCAGTGACGGCAGTCGACATGTCGGACGCTCGCCCTGCAATATCAAATGTACATAATACAACAAAACTGTACTAACATTGCATCCAGGCTATCCCCCACGACCGATCCGCAACATCACAGCAATACACAGAACATCAACGTGAAAGTCACGTTCGCAAATCCGTCTAACCGGGCTATAGCAGTTAGACAGGATTTACCGATCGAGTGACATTCACGGTCGCAGATATAATGTAAATACTGTGAAATAATGTGTTTTAAATATCCGATCGATCAAATTAACCAAGTGGGCCCCCAAGTACTACTGTAGCACATCAAGAAATTCTGGGCCCAAAATTAATATTCCAAAGACCCTATTTTCCAGTCCAAGCCCCTTTGTAAAAAGATGGTCCAGTGAGGAGGCTAAACGGCGGCGGAACCGCGGCCCAAGCATGGCTTTCGCCGCGGTTCCGCGGTGATATGGTGTGATCATCCGACCAAATTTTCACAGAGTTCTTAGAATTTCCTGAACAGTATTCTGAGACCACCTGAAAAAATTTTCGAGACAAAAAAATATCGACAGAAAACTGTTGTTTAGAAAAATACGGGTTTTAGAATTTTGTTCGATCGGAAACGTAAAACACATTACACAAAGCTAGACTATGTTAATGGCGAGGCTCTGATACCACTGTAAGTGCACGGCGGCGCCCCGGCCGTCAATCCGACGCCAAAAATGCGGAAGCGAAAAACTTTAATTTTGCAAACTAGCAAACCGGCACCACCGCGCACTAAACACCCGGATCGAACCATTAACTAGTCCTACCTAACTACAAGATGGGTTAGAGATATACCGACTGATCCGAGTCCTCCGGTCTTCTCGTCGTCGTCCCGATCTCCTGCGGAAAGTCCTGTCTCCACCGTCGCCGGAAGTGCACCACATCGCCTACATCTTTTACGGGCTCCCACCTCAATGCCAAGGCAACTCGGGCACGAAGCTGGCTAGTCGACGTGCCCAAGATTTGCTGTAGAATGTGTAGTGAAGAACCATGTCTCATTTGGGGTTATGGAATTTGCCATTTTGGTGGAGGGATGATACAAGAGCTATGTGGAGGGACTTGGGGATTTTTGGAGCATGAAATGAAGCAAAAACCCACACATACAAAATTGGGCAGCCCTCCCCTTAAGTGGCCGGCCCTTGCAATTGCAAGAGAGTGGGAGAGTGGAGAGTGTAGCAAAAAAGGAGAGAGCCATCCAATAATCCAAGGGAGAGAGAGAGAAGGCTATCATGCAAAAAGAAAATGATCACTAGCTTAATCAAACACTCCATCAACAATCATCACTTCCAAAAGTCATGCCATGATGGATAATGAAGTCAAATGGTCAAGGGAGGGTTTATCATCATGACATAATAATATGCAAAGACCCCCTTCCAAAATGCTTATTTACACAAATGCAAATAAGCCCTCCTCCACCAATCTTCGGCCAATGAAAGATACAAATGAAATCGGCCGAAACGGAAAGCAAACTGGCAACTCCAGAAAACTGGTCCCGTAATAAATTACAGGAAAACCCCGATACTATGCATACACACCCGCATTTGTATTCCGACCGAAATACAAATGCAATGAGACAAAATCTACACTGTACTATGCTAGGATCTGGCTTAAACCAAAGCCGGCTAGTAAGAACCGTTCGATCCTGATCCGTGTGTAAGTCTACGGTAGCGCCTCGGCCGTCTACAGACGCCAAATGCGGAACAAAAACTTTTTAGCTGGCGCTATCGTATACATTAACCCGGATCTGCCATTATTGCTAAACTAACAAACTGTAAAGAGTGTAGAAAGGTTATACCGAACGATCCGAGTCCTTCGTTCTTTAACCATCATCCCACGCTTCGTTGCGGCTGCTCTGATCTCTTCGATCTCCGATCTGCTCGTCCAGGTGGCACCACGTCGACGATTCTTTAAACGGGCTCCCGCCTCTGACTCGAGGCAACTCGGTCGTCAAGTTTGCTAAAAGAGACGACCAAGAAAGATGTAGAATATGAGTAGATTACTTTGTCTCACTTCGTCCAAAACCGTGGACGATCGGTTAATGAAGTTGCCACTCGAATCGGGTGATGGAATGAAAGAGGCTATGAAATTTCCATGCACCCAAAACTATACTCTTTTAATCAAAATGAAATCAACCAAGTGAATGAGAGAGAGGGGAGGGGCCGGCCATATAAAGAGAAGGAGGAGGGTGAGTGTAGGAGCAAAGAAGGAAGGTGATAATAAACCTTAAGCTTATCATAACCATTCATGGAAGCATGAGTCACAAAGAGCAATTAATGCAAACCAATGAACATAATACAACTCTCCCTTGCATTAAATGAATCATTAATGGCACTAATGAGTCACTTAACACCTCACCACTTCTAGAACCTTCTAGAAGAATCCACACTCATCTCAAGAAAAGATAAACCCGTCTTTAACCGAATGTTAAAAGACGGCTGATAGAAAACTGGAAACTGGCAACTTCCAAAAGTGATCCTGAAACGAATTTCAGGATAACCCCGAAACTGTATAAATATACCCGCATTTGTATTACGACCGAATACAAATGCAACTGAGACAAAGATATTATATCTACTCAATACAATACTCGGACCCGGCTTAAACCAAAGCCGACCGGTATCATCTGTCCGAAAACCGACACGTGCGTAAACGCACGTGCATTTTCTGAACCCTGCCATAAAACCATACGGCCTCTACAACGTTTCGCCCGAACTTGGGAAACTGTCTGTGGGGGACTCTAATGACTCGTCGGTACCCTGGCAGTGGGTTTAACCACAAACCGTCAGCGGCACTAGCTATGCGTAACGACTGCCCATGGACTGACCTCAAGGGATGCCGATGAGCGAACTCATCCGGAAACCCTACTGAGCCTAACAGTGACAATGTATATACAGTCCGGTCCGTTCGTCTATGAGTATCGCATATCTGCCTAGGGGGCTAGTAACGTCAGACCCCCAATAGCAGTATAAGTCGTGTCGGAGTAAAGCCCAATAACACCCTGAGATACTACTGGAGTACCTACCAGTAAATCTCCTGCCACGGCCGTGGGCTATGTGTAATGGCTCTCCTAGACACAGCACGATCTTGCCCCCAATACCGGGAGAGACGAATCCCCTGCCGATCCGCTCACGTGCCTCCATATGGCTCGGGACTGTACCCAAAAGCTACCTGTTTGCACAACTCCTTTGAGCCGTGGTAGGGTAGAAATCAAAGCACAGTGGGAACTCACACGAGACAAATGACGACCTCAGGTCGATGAACTAACCTATACACATGTCACCAGGGAACTGCTATCTGACGATATGTATAATACCAACTAGCAGATTCCCGGCGAGTCCTGTCCGGTGTACTCATAACCCAATGAGAACCTGTATACATCTTAGGTGATCCAACTAACACCAGTGGCTTGTGAGACCGGCCACCGCCCCTCGTCGGGGTCTCGACTGTATACACTAGTCTACTCCGGAGTATCGATGCCCTGTCTCGAAACTCCCACGACTAGGGACCACAATTAAGAATATGCATATAAACTACCCAACTCTCACGTATATGATCGCCATCATACTGTTGGTAGTAAAGCAAGATCCTAAGGGCTCTATCAAAGTGTAATATGTAATCAGTCACCTGAACATGTACACGACTGATAAAGGCAAACCAGATAGCATACTATCATCTCGAGTAAGACTGTCCTACCGGTATAGGTCCTCCGCAATCATTGCAATCACGTGCCTGCGATCCAATAATTGACTCTGAGGGCACTATCTCCAACAATCTCCCACTTGCACTTAAGGCTAATTATTGCGATGTCGACTACTCACAGCCCGTGTGAAACCGAACATCCAACTCCTCTACTAATCAGTTTCACAAAGCCTGTTTGTAAAACTATTGTGTTCGAGAAATAGCCTTAGTGAGTGGATCCGCCTAGATGTTTCTTTCTATATCTCTCTTAATCTCAAATTCGCGGAGAAAGCCATCTCCCGAATTGAGTAATACCTGTCTAAGAATATGTCTGGATATCTGATGGGACCTAGTTCATAAATGAACTCTAAATCCAAACTTCTTAGACTGTATCGATCACTGAACCTAATCAGTATCCTGCACCAAGCCACCCACAGTATCCTCTTGGACCACCTGTCCATAATACTGTCCCTCGTCAGAGGGAAAACTAAAACTCTGACAATCAGTCTGTCATCCACGTCACCTTTGAAGCCTGGAATGATAATCGTCTCCCGAAGGAGGCTGCCGTCATCAAATCCGTAGAACATGTACTTATGTTCAAAAACTGCTTCCTTATGTTTCTCCAGGATTGGATTAATACAAACTTATCGCATCAAGTGCAAAAACAATATCTGGTGTGGTACTTGACATCTCATGATTGACTCAGTTGCCTAAGCAAGTGATCTGTCAATCATGCCCATCCCTCTCCCCTTTAGTCTGTAAGACACCTTTAGAGAGGGTGACTCCATCACCTACAGGTACACCACCATGCTAGGAGTCATCTATTCTAAAAACCATTAGAATACTGTCAAAGTACCCACATTGGGAAACTACCCAAATCCAGATCTAAAAACCATTAGATCCAGAAACCAGAATGTCAAATATTATATCCATATCCTATCTGGAGAAACAACTGTGTGACGACCACAGTACAACCGATCGTAGTATAGGAATTTTACTTCCTACTTTGTGTATGTCATCCAGATACCATGACATCACATCCTACTACCTTCTTAACAGATCCATCCCCTATTCTGATTGAAGTCAAACCCATGACTGTCACATCAAAATTAGATGATCTATCTCCGCTATAACTGCTTAAGTCTATAAATAGATATAAGCATCTTGCCCACTATGCTTCCGCTGCTCCCACTGACTACGACAACCCTCCTACCGGGTCTCATAGCCTGGAACAACAGTAGTGTCAAGTCTGGGTAGATAAGAACCTCCCTGTCACCGTCCTTGAGGCTACCGAAGTACCTCTCGGGTGTCTCAGGTTTCCCATCGTATCTGCGGAGTGGCTAATGGAATGTCAAACCTGATTGAATATATAGGTCCTATTAAATTTTCCGTAATCATTTGCGGTTCTGGAATCACTCCCAGTTCTACCATACTCCCACTACTGTTTTCTGAAAAAGATCCATTTTATTAAAACTGTGGCGAGTCAAGAACAATATCAGTATTGATCTTTCAAATGGTAGAATATCAACCCTCGTCATAGCCAGGGTCAACCCACAAACAGCCATTACAGAAACGTACCCTGAGTTGTCCAGAGTCTGGTTTTAAGCATAAGCTGGACAACTCCCCGTACCTTAACATCTTTTAAGGTACGAACTATTCTATATCCAATATAGAAACTTTGGCACTTTATTTAATTGGAACCAGATTCAAATCATGCAGCTGTCTCCAGTGCATATCACCTTAATGGAAAGAGGCTAATCAGCTTTACTCAACCAAGGAATCCTTCCAACTATGAGTAACCTGAAAGAGAAATAAGTTTCTCAAAATCATTACTATCATCTGAATACCAATCACAAGAATCTACATCTTCGATCTCTTTGAAGAATCCCGATACTTGTGACACCTGGTTCTCTACTTTATTCTTATACCCACAACTTCTCAAAACTTAGACCTTGTATTTCTACGAAACACTTGTCTAAAAATTAGAGAAGTCATAAGTAAACAGAACATAGTACGAGGACCTACCCCTTTGTCCTGATGGACACTTGGACAACATACAATACTCTGTATAAGTCCGCTGAGTTAAACAACTCAAAACCTGTGCGTCGTAGGTTGAAAACTGTACCCTGGCGATTTCCTCAAATATCACCTAATTGCAACGAATTCCGATATAATGAGGATAATTACCTAATTCCCAATAACTTACTCCCACTCATCATCTGTAAAACCATACAGATACGAGAATGAAATCTGGTAAATACATACCCTTGGAGTAAGTATCCAATCGGGAAAACAGTTTTCTTTTAACAATGCACTGAAACATGAAAATGTTTCGTAGGGGTATCCTGGTATTCATAGCAATGCCTCTTCCATAATCCAATTCATGACTTCAACCGTATATTTTATTGCCATCTCTCCAAATCCCTTTATTTGTTTTTAGTCGTTACCTTCTGTACACCATCGTTAGGCTAAATGGTTTTCTTCCTTCCCTACCGTTCGGCACCAGCCTTTGGTTTGGAAGAAGACTATCCAGTAAGCATAATAGGTGTACCCTCCTAAACCAAGGAGTACTCGCAACTGAGAGAAGGTGATGATAAAAGACAACTGAATAATACCTTATTCTTTTAAAGGTGAAATAGGAGTGACGGTGATGTACGCGGTTTGGTCGTGAATGATAACAGTCGCAACTTACTTTGCCCTCTTTCTAATCCCTTTATTTTGTCTTTTGTTATTTCCTTCTGTACACCCTACTTAGGCTAATTGGTTTTCTTCATTCCCTACCTTTCGGCACCTGCCTATGGTTTGGAATAAGACTATCCAATAAGCGTAATAGGTGTACTCTCCTAAACCAAGGAGCCCTCGCAACCTGAGAGAAGGTGATAATAAAAGACAACTGAATAAACCAATTCTATTTCTCCTGAACCTTGATCCATCCTCGAAGAAGTCCCTTCGAGTTCGTATATAACCATACGATGGATCTATCCAATGGAAGTGGATGTCCGTAGTAATACAGGGTGTTCTGAGAAATTCAAAGGGTAAAAGAATGAGTGGCAATGACTTATGCAACTCAGACAATCCAAAAGCCAGTATTTTAAGAAGGTTCGGTCAACTTGGTCACTGAGTCATAGTCTAGGGTCGGTCAAAGGTCGCTGCCAAAGAGAGAGAGAAAAGAAACACTCTGCGTGCACTCTAACCTAGATCAGAATGGTTATCACTTTATCTAATCCGGAAACCTCCCACTGTCTTGTCAAATTCTCCTCCAAACCTGAAAGAAGAATCAATCGGGATCACCCAAAGAGTAAACCAACTCATCAGTGGGAATCGGGATCCAACTCTCATCGCATGATAACGTGATGGAATGCATCCACGTTACTCATACTCCAGAAGGTATGCACATACTTGGCAAGTTTCAGTTTCTTTAGAAACTCCCGATATCATTTTTGCCCCATGCTCTTATAAGCTTGGCGTTAGGTCAAAATGTCATAAGTCACATGCCAAGTTCTACCCGTCACTATCTTGTTAATTTGAACCCACCCGCACATGCCCTTGGCGTTAGGTCAAAATGGCAGAACGGCTGTCCCAAACCAACTCATCTATCTATGTAACAATTGAATACCTAGCAGCTACCAAACACTATGCCTTGGCGTTAGGTCAAAATACATAGCTTGAATACTACTGAATACCCAAAAGAAGGGACGGAGGGCTACGGCTGGTTTTTGGCGAAAAACCTTTAACGTAGTGAACTTGATATCGCTGAAGGAACCTGATAGCTTTTTATAAAAATATAGTGGCGAAAACCTTTGCTAAAGAGGTCATTCCCGGTGAAGGGATCTCGGCTCTTTCCTCGTGGAATGAGGTGCAGGATATTCCACTGAATACCGCGGTGCAAAGCAACATGTAATCGACTATAGTGAAGTTATTACCCTGACGCAAACTTCTGCCCAAGGGGTCAGTCCCGGTGAAGGGATATCGGCCCTTGCCCCGTCGAATGAGGTGCAGGATATTCCACTGAATACCGCTATGCATAACAAAAGGAAACGTCTTTGCAATAACACTTTTTAAATTGTTCCAACAACTGCCAAATAGGTTTGCTTTCCTTTGCATTGATCAGAATCAACGCAGTCCCATCAATCAATCACACCAGAAAAGAACGAAAATAAAATGTACGTATATGCCATCCGCATTCGTCACTGGGTCCCGTCATCATCCGTTAGGTTACTTAACTAACGACAGAGCGGGGACTGGACTAGCGCGGGTGTAAAACATATACAATATCTAATAGTATATAAACCAATATACAATAATCGCTCCAGGCGTGATAATATGCAACATTACAGAAAAGTAATAAGCATCACAGAACAATACAGATAATCTGGGATCCCCGGGTTTCACAGAGCCGCTGCTGAAACCCGACGTTCCCCTGTCGTGTGGATAGCCTGTGCAATGAAACCTAGACCCCTACGGGTGCGGCAAGTTACCCGCCAAAACCTGAAGCGAGGCAGCCCCCTACAGCAAAGTGAATGGACCACCTAGCACTTCACGGAATCCGGTAATCTTAGGCACCCCTCCTTGGGTCAACCTGTACCCCCTACGAGTGCGGCGAATAGTCTGCCAATTTTAGAGTGAGGCCCCTCTGCCTCTCAAAGCCATGAAATGCGGACCCGTTGCCTTCCAGAACCCGGCTATCCGTGCACTCCATCTCGGGACAAAACCTAGTACAGTAATGAAAAATAGTACAACAGGTACATCGACCGCAACCTGGTCGTGCCCCAAAAGAATATTATACAACAGGCAGTGACGGCAGTCCACAAGTTGGACGCTCGCTCCGCAATATCAAATGTACAAATAAACTCAAACTGTACTACCATTGCACACTGCTATCCACCACGACAAATCCGCAACATCACAGCACAACACAGAACATCAACGCGAATGTCACGTTCACAAACCCGTCTAAAAGAACTATAGCAATCAGACGCAGTTTACCGATCAAATGACATTCCCGGTCGGAGATATAATGTAAGCACTGTAAACTAACATGTTTAAATTTCGATCGACTAAATATCACAAAGTGGGCCCCACGAACAACTGGTGAACAGTAACAAAATCTGGGCCCAAAAGATATATACCAAAAACCCCAATTTCCAGAGGAGAACACACTGTACAAATTTGGGAGTATGATCTTACCAAATGGCCGCGGATGCGCGGCCAAACCATGGGTTTGGCCGCGTTTCCGCGGCGGTTTGGTGGAATCACGTGCCCAAATTTTGTCGGTGCTCTTATAAAACCCTGCACAGATTTCTGTGATATGTGGAATATTTTTAGGACACCATTTAAAATCGACAGAAACTGTGAAAATGAAAAAATGCGGTTTTTGATTTCCGGTTCGATCGATGTTTTAAACGCGTTAGCACAAGTTAGTATAGCAAAATGGTGAGGCTCTGATACCACTGTAAGTCTACGGTAGCGCCCCGGCCGTCTACAGACGCTAAATGCGGAACAAAAACTTTTTAACTGGCGCTATCGTATACTTTAACCCGGATCTGCCATTATTGCTAAACTAACAAACTGTAAAGAGTGTAGAAAGGTTATACCGAACGATCCGAGTCCTTCGTTCTTTAACCATCATCCCACGCTCCGTTGCGGCTGCTCTGATCTCTTCGATCTCCGATCTGCTCGTCCAGGTGGCACCACGTCGACGATTCTTTAAACGGGCTCCCGCCTCTGACTCGAGGCAACTCGGTCGTCAAGTTTGCTAAAAGAGACGACCAAGAAAGATGTAGAATATGAGTAGATTACTTTGTCTCACTTCGTCCAAAACCGTGGACGATCGGTTAATGAAGTTGCCACTCGAATCGGGTGATGGAATGAAAGAGGCTATGAAATTTCCATGCACCCAAAACTATACTCTTTTAATCAAAATGAAATCAACCAAGTGAATGAGAGAGAGGGGAGGGGCCGGCCATATAAAGAGAAGGAGGAGGGTGAGTTTAGGAGCAAAGAAGGAAGGTGATAATAAACCTTAAGCTTATCATAACCATTCATGGAAGCATGAGTCACAAAGAGCAATTAATGCAAACCAATGAACATAATACAACTCTCCCTTGCATTAAATGAATCATTAATGGCACTAATGAGTCACTTAACACCTCACCACTTCTAGAACCTTCTAGAAGAATCCACACTCATCTCAAGAAAAGATAAACCCGTCTTTAACCGAATGTTAAAAGACGGCTGATAGAAAACTGAAAACTGGTAAATTCCAAAAGTGATCCTGAAACGAATTTCAGGATAACCCCGAAACTGTATAAATATACCCGCATTTGTATTACGACCGAATACAAATGCAACTGAGACAAAGATATTATATCTACTCAATACAATACTCGGACACGGCTTAAACCAAAGCCGACCGGTATCATCTGTCCGAAAACCGACACGTGCGTAAACGCACGTGCATTTTCCGAACCCTGCCATAAAACCATACGGCCTCTACAACGTTTCGCCCGAACTTGGGAAACTGTCTGTGGGGGACTCTAATGACTCGTCGGTACCCTGGCAGTGGGTTTAACCACAAACCGTCAGCAGCACTAGCTATGCGTAACGACTGCCCATGGACTGACCTCAAGGGATGCCGATGAGCGAACTCATCCGGAAACCCTACTGAGCCTAACAGTGACAATGTATATACAGTCCGGTCCGTTCGTCTATGAGTATCGCATATCTGCCTAGGGGGCTAGTAACGTCAGACCCCCAATAGCAGTATAAGTCGTGTCGGAGTGAAGCCCAATAACACCCTGAGATACTACTGGAGTACCTACCAGTAAATCTCCTGCCACGGCCGTGGGCTATGTGTAATGGCTCTCCTAGACACAGCACGATCTCGCCCCCAATACCGGGAGAGACGAATCCCCTGCCGATCCGCTCACGTGCCTCCATATGGCTCGGGACTGTACCCAAAAGCTACCTGTTTGCACAACTCCTTTGAGCCGTGGTAGGGTAGAAATCAAAGCACAGTGGGAACTCACACGAGACAAATGACGACCTCAGGTCGATGAACTAACCTGTACACATGTCACCAGGGAACTGCTATCTGACGATATGTATAATACCAACTAGCAGATTCCCGGCGAGTCCTGTCCGGTGTACTCATAACCCAATGAGCACCTGTATACATCTTAGGTGATCCAACTGACACCAGTGGCTTGTGAGACCGGCCACCACCCCTCGTCGGGGTCTCGACTGTATACACTAGTCTACTCCGGAGTATCGATGCCCTGTCTCGAAACTCCCACGACTAGGGACCACAATTAAGGATATGCATATAAACTACCCAACTCTCACGTATATGATCGCCATCATACTGTTGGTAGTAAAGCAAGATCCTAAGGGCTCTATCAAAGTGTAACATGTAATCAGTCACCTGAACATGTACATGACTGATAAAGGCAAACCAGATAGCATACTATCATCTCGAGTAAGACTGTCCTACCGGTATATGTCCTCCGCAATCATTGCAATCACGTGCCTGCGATCCAATAATTGACTCTGAGGGCACTATCTCCAACACCGTGCAATACCGCACGTATCTGATCGAACCCTGCCATATCTCCCTACGGCCTCTAGTACCAACTGTCCGATCCTGATCCGTGCAATACCGCACGAATCTGATCGGACCTTGCCATATCTCCATACGGCCTCTACAGCTTTTCGCCCAAAAGCTTGAGTAACTGAATGTGGGGGACTCTAAAGACTCGTCAACACCCTGGTTGTAGATTTAACCACTAGCAAGTCAGAGGTATGAGCCAATACGTAACGGGCTACCAGGTATTGACCAAAAGGGACGTCTATGAGCGAACTCAGCCTGACACCCTACTGAGCCTGTCAGTGACAATATCCGTACAGTCCGGTCCGTTCGTCTATGAGCATCGCATGGCGGGCCTAGGGGGTTGGTAAAAGTCAGACCCCCAAAAGCGGTACAAGTCGTGTCGGAGTGTAGCCCAGAACACCCTGAGATACTACTGGAATACCTACCAGTAAATCTCCTGCCTCGGCCGAGGGCTTCGTGTAATGGCTCTCCTAGACACAGCGCGACCTCACCCCCAATACCGGAAGAGACGAACCCCTGAAGATACGCTCACTGCCTCCATGTGGCTCGGGACTGTACCCAACTAAAACCTGTTTGCACGTCTCCTTTGAGCGTGGTAGGGTTGTAATCAAAGTACAGTGGGAACTCACACGAGACAAATGACGATCATCAGGTCGATGAACTAACCTGTACATATGTCACCTGGGAACTGCTATCTGACATCTGGTATAAGACCAACTAGCATGTTCTCGGCGAGTCCTGTCCGGTGTACTCATAACCCAATGAGCACCTGTATACATCTTAGGTGATCCAACTGACACCAATGGCTTGTGAGACCGGCCACCGCCCCTCGTCGGGGTCTCGACTGTATACACTAGTCTACTCTGGAGTATCGATGCCCTGTCTCGAAACTTGCACGACTAGGGACCTTTTAAGGATGTGCTTATAGACCCCAGCTCCCACTTATATGATCGCCCTCATACTGCTGGTGGTCAAGCAAGAATCCTAGGGGCTCTATCAACGTGTAATAGCGACCTGTCAGGTCACCTAAGAAGTACACGATGATAAAAATAAACCAGATAGCATACTATCATCTCGAGTAAGACTGTCCTACTGGGACAGGTCCTCCCTCAATCATTGTAATCACGTGCCAGTGATCCAATAATTGACTCTGAGGGCACTATCTCCAACATAGGAAACTCCTTCCCTATCAAGAGCATGTCATCCACGTACTCTACGAGGATCGTCACTATACTCTCTACTACCTTTTTGTATATACAAGGTTCATCTACCATTTTGATGATGTCAAACTCTTTGACTAACACATCAAAACAGATGTCCCAACTCCGCTGTACCTGCTTTATCCTATAAAGCATCTTGCACACGTTTCCGCTGCTCCCACTGTCTACGAAGCCCTCTGGCTGTGTACTTATAGACGCTCTCTTCCAAAACATCATTTAGAAAAGCAGTCATGACACCCAACCACCAGATATCGTAGTCATGGTATGTAGCCGTAGTAAGTAGGATCTGGATGGACTTAAGCATAGATCCTTAGAAAAGGTTTCATCATGATCCATATCTGGTCAATGATGCAAACCTTTAACAAGTCTAGCTTTGAAAGTCTCAACTTTTCCATGTACACCAAGTAATCTTCTCAAGATATACTTACTCCTGATGGGGATTTAACCCTTCAGATATAGCAACCAAAGTCCATACTTTGTTGGTGTATAAGGATTCCATCTCAGATCGCTAAGCATCCAGCCATTCTTACAGAGTCCCACTCCTGATGGCCAGCTCGAAACTGGTTGGGTCATCATCTCATGATGCAATCCTCGCTCCCACTTTCATAGAGTAACAGAAGTATCTCTCAGGTGGGTGAGAAACCCTACTAGATCGGCGGAGAGGCTGAGGTTCGTTGGTAACTATTGAATCCTTTGGTTCTATCAAATCATCAGCTGTAGTTTGTATAGCTGGAACATTTCCAGTTCTACATAACAGATCTTGCCTCGAGCTTGTCCGGATTTTTCTTTTAGACATAGGCCGGACAACCCCAAATCTTAACTAACTTGAGATATGGGCTCTTCCCTTTCCATATCACATATGAAGTGGTAGGCAACTGATTTGATTCGAACCCTATTCAATAGGTATGCAGCTTCTCAAGCGCATAACTCCCAAAAAAGGAAACAGGTAACTCAGTATTACTCATCAGAGAGCGCACCATATCGAATAGGGTGCAATTGCTCCATCCCGATACACCGTTGTGCTGTGGTGTATTCAGAGGAGTAATACGGAGAGAGAATCCCATTCTCCTTTAGAACAATCCAGGAATTCTATGCACAAGTATTCTCCTCCCTGATCACATCAAAGGACATAATACTTATACTCTTATTGGTTCTCTACTTCTAGCTTATATTCTGTGAATATCTCAAAAGGTTCGGACTTGTGTTTCAACAGGAACATATGTCTGAATCTTGAGAGATTATCAGAGAACGTAATGAAGTATAAAGAACCAGTCCTGGCATGTGTAGACAGGAGACCTTACATACATCATCATGTATCAGTCCCAAGAGTTCATTAACTCTTTCTCTGTTTCCAACAAACAGGGCTATGGTCATCTTATCTCTGTGACATGACTGGCAAGTTTCATAAGATGTAAATTCAAACAGATTTAAATATGCATCTAAATGTAACTTCAGCTAGTCAGGTCACATTGATATGACCTAGTCTACAATACCTCAAGAAAAATTCGTTCATTTCTGAACTCGTCCTCTTGTGTGTGTTCCGTATACTAAGAACTGTAGTTTGATTTAGAACATCAATGCTTTTAGATAACGTGCCTGAACCGATCAACTTTTGATATAGGAAATGTTCAAAACATTATCCAACAATACAAAATTTTATCATTTCTTTACTGATAAAGAGACTGATATGATTTTGTATATCAGGTTCGGTATCTAATAGCATTTGTTCAGAATCAATGTATTGGTAATACAGGGTGACAGTGACCAACAGACTTGGCTGCAACACTTGCTCCGTTTTCTGTCTCATGAAACTTATCACCCGTTCTCAGTTCTCTACCTTTCTGTAGCCCTATGTAACATATTACATATCTGGGATCCTGATCTGGTATCACATACCCAGGACGTAGAGGATACAGAGAAACAGTTCTTTGTAATGAACACACCCGAAGATGATGCATCAGCATGCACTTACTTCGTTTGGGCGGCACGGGAATTCTGGTAATCCCCAATTTCCTGCTCTGTCTTATAACAATTATAAGTTGGAGCGGGACCAACGTTCCCCAGCTCAGTATAACAAGCGGGTTCGGTCAAATATCCATATTATTATCTTGATTAAGGCGTGATATGGTCGCTACCTGGAGAGAGAGAGAAGAAAACACTCAGCGTGCGCTCTTGCAAGATCAGATTGGTTATTATTTTATCTAATCAGGATGGTTCCCACTGTTTTTATCAAATCTTCCTTCAAACCCTAAAAGAAAAGACTAGCCGGGATTAATTACACACTACAAGTTCGCCAATCTTTCAGCCAGGCCAGTGTCGGTACTTTGAGGGAGGTCCTCCGTGCTTTCGCATGAACCTAATTAATGTAAACCTCGTTTTCCCAAAGACGTAACCCCATTGACACCTTTCTAGACACCTACTTGATCGGCTAATTGTAATGTGTAAAATTCTCCCAGGAGTAACAATTACTCGCAGTGGGTATCGGGATCCAACTATCTCATAGAAGGTATGCAATCTCATTGCAAATTTCAACACTTGAAATTCCCGATAATATTTTGCCCCTAACGTGCTATGACCTTGACGAAAGCCAACAAACCATAGCGCGCTAGTCAAGTTCAACCCGTACATTTCTTGATTGAATTAAACCCACCCGCACGACCCTTGACGAAAGCCAACAAAGCCGCACGACTACCCTAATCCAATCGCATCGTATGCAGCAGATAAGCAGCATATAGCTACCGCACACTACACCTTGACGAAAGCCAACAAATGTAGCACGAATACTATATACAGCTTATCTGAAATGACGGAGGGCTACGACAGGTTTTTCTGAAAACCTATTGCGTAATGAACTTGATATCATTGTAGAATCAAATGATTTTAAGATGGAGTGTTTTTGAGGCTTTTCTAGTTTTGCTAAAGGAGTCACTCCCGGTGAAGGGATCGTCGGTCCTTTCCTCGTCGAATGAGGTGCGGGATATATCATATATATCACTGTGCAAAGCAAAAACTCTTAAAAGCAGTCAAAAGACAAACCGAGTGTGTAGCATCTGCCAGTTATTGCTAAAGGAGTCACTCCCGGTGAAGGGATCTCGGACCTTTCCTCATCGAATAAGGTGCAGGATATATCATATATACCACTGTGCAAAGCAAGAACTGTAGCTACCTATTTTATTTTGAAATTCGATTCTACAACATCTTTAGGTTTCTTTTATTTCATTAATCACATTAATGAAGTCCCATCATTTCAATACCTAAACATCACAGATAAATACGACGTACACTTATGCCATCCGCATTCGCCTCGATGTCCCCTCGTGCACCGTTAGGTTAGGTAACTAACGACAGAGCGGGGCAGGGCTAGCACGGGTGTAAAACATAAGTAATGCCTATATAATATATCATATATACTATATAAAGTATCCATCACAGAACATATCACATGATCACATCACAGATATCGCAGCAGAAGAATCATATGAAATATTGGATATACTAGGACGTCCGTGTTTTCAATACGAGCCAGTATAAAACATGGATTCCACGGTCGTGATGAATAGCCAAACCCACACCCCTAGACCCCTACGAGAGCGGCAGCAACCCTACCAATTTTAGGGTTAGGAGACCCGGACTCGACTCCTCGAGTTGGTCTCCCACTGGACCCTAGAACCCGGTTACTTGTGCCCTCCTCCTTGGGTCTATCCTAGTGCGGAAAAGTAAATAATATACAAAAGGTGACATCTTCCGCAACCTGGAAGTGCCCCAATAAAAGAATATTACATACAAGTTTTTACATGAATGAAAATGAAAAACACTCATCTCACATAAAAACCCCCCGGCTATTCAAACACAACGATCCAATATAACATATCCAGCAACACATAACATCACATGTCATCAACGTAAGTAAATATGTCCATCCCAATTGTCGTTGATATATAGCAACGAAACCGGCGATATCACATATTACACTTACGGTCACAGAAAAGAAAGTGTAAAACTACAACAGTTGGAATCCGCAACCTCTTTAGACATCGCATGCCTAATCAAATGAAATACTTAGACATCACATGCCTAACAATTATAAACCCCGTATTTTAGTCTCAAAATCGAAAACACTTTTCAATATCAAGTCGGGTAATTCAACAAGATTCCCGACATCCTGATCGAATACTCGTCGCAAATTTTAGTAGACGGCCGCACCCCCGATACCGTCGACGAAGTGCACCAAGGCGGAACACCGCTACCGCGAGCACCCGGACGGATGCTTTCGGCGACGGGGTTCTCCTACAGTCACTTGGTCGGGGCTATGGAGTGAGGCTGTCTATTAATTTTACCCGGCGAGTATCCGCGTACGCTACGTGATTGCGACGGACTTTTGATCACATCAAAATTCCGTGGCAACCGATCAAGTGAGACTAAAGTGCTATGTTTATAACATTCATTCAGTTATCTCATAACTACTTGTGAATTCCAATTATTGTATCCCATTCCAGATAAATAGAAAATGTTAAACTTTCCGATCGAACATTCAAACACCCAAATTTTCCCGAAACAGCTCAACACATGAAACAAGTTTAAAAACATCCAGTTCATGCCTCAGTACCAACGGTCCAGCCGTAGAAGGGTCAAGCCAACGCCTCACATGTGGCACGCCGTACTGCCCCAAACCCGAAGGTTCAAAGGGCAGTTCTAGACGGTCACATAATCGAGTTAAGGTTTGTTGTCTTCTAGAGGGACCATCGCGTTACTTGCACTACTTAGAACGTCGTTAAACTACGGAAAGATCCAACATTTGGAAATTTCCCGACAGGGGAAAAGGTGGGTATTTATATCCGGTCGAACTTTTTAACATATTCTAAAATTATCCGGAAAACACATAGACAAGATTAGACAATCCGATCGAATCTACGAACTCCCAATACAACCCAGAAATTTCAACTCTTTAATAAATATTAAAAATTCCCAGGAAAACCAGCACAGCAAAGTAGGAGTTACTTTGCAAAATTCAATGCATGATAAGACAAATAGGCCGCGGAACCGCCGCACGAGCCATGCTCGTGCCGCGGAACCGCGGCGGCTTGATGGAATTAGGGCATCGAATTTTACAGTAACTCTTAGATATTCCTGCTGATTTTTCTGCATATTTTTAATTCTCAAAAATCCACAATTTTCAAAAATGTACAGAGAGCAATTTTTGGGTTAGGGTTTCGGTTCGTTCGGATTTCAAACGTCGTCTAGACTTCGCCTAAGGCTCTAGCTAGGCTTTGATACCACTGTAGGGTTCCTTGGCACACTAATGAGGTCTCACAAGGCATCAACCATGCCAATTTCAAAAATTACAAATGCCGAGAAACCCTAATACGGATCGTTGACTAGATTTTTAGGCGAAACAAGCAACTAGTTAACAACTTAACTAAATGAACGGAAATACAACCTTTGTAGATCCGGTCCTCCACCTCCTTGGCTCCGCGTAGACGTCCCCTCGCTGTCCAAATCGGATCCCGGGCTCTAGCGTCGGCTTCATCGGAGAAATGGGCGGGCTAGGTCGTCGACTTCGATGCCGAAGATGATCTACGTCGAGGCAACACTAGATCAAGCTCCCACTTCACCAAGTCATGAAACTTATGAAGAAAACATCCTATACTACTTGGCAAGAGGTAGAGGATGAAGAAATAGGAAGTGGGTTCACTTTAGAATTGGATTTCTCACTCTTTCATCAAATCACCATTGATGGAAGCAAGGTTTTCTTCTTGAAAAAGAAGAAGAAGATAATATATTATGATAAGTTATTTTCAAAATAGAAAATAAAATCAATACTTATCATATGGCAACCATGGTCAAGTGTAGAGAATGAACTAGGGTTAAGTGGAATGGTTAGGGTTAAGCATGAGACAAATATGGTGGACTTGTTCAAAGCTTCATGAAGTTTCAACAAGTAAACAAACAAAGCCACCATATCATTTCCTTTTCCAAAATAAATAAACAAATGAAATGAATAAGTAAATCAAAACCCTAACCATTACACAACCATGGTTTAATCATACACTTAACTAAGTATGCATGTATCATCAAACATGATACAAACAAGTGCACAAAAGTATATCACATATACAACTTGTGTACATCAAGTGAGAAAATCGATTTAAAGTGAACAAATATTAGTTAATGCAAAGTAATATATCAAATATATAATTATACATTAAATCATTAAATCAACACTTGATTTAACGATCCGGTCATATCGCATATAACCGACTAATATCCAATGTATCGTCTTATCGAATCAATCCTTGATTCGATAACTAGGTTATATCACATACAACCATTCGACACATTCATCGCGAGAATGGAATACGGTATCACATACACGCATTATTCTCGGTCCCGCACATATCTCATATGCGCTCCTATTTCGTTTTGCTTGAGCCAGGAAACCTCTGTGTAGGACTCTAAAGACTCGTCAATACGCCGGCAGCAGGCGATGATCATATCAAACACCCACAAGCCGCAAGCGGTCTGCTAAACGTAACGGCCACCCGGGTATTGAGCGATCAGAAGATCGACGAGCAAGCCCGCTCACACTTCTGTGAATCCAACCAGTAACACTTACCGTACAGTCCGGTCTCGTCGTCTGATATGTCGCATATCTCGCCTAGGGGTGGTAAACGTCAGACCCCAATAGCTCGATAAGTCGTGTCGATATGAGGTCTATAACAGTTCGAGAAACTACAGATAACACTTACCAGTAAATCTCAGCAACCCTGGCCAGGGATTTCCGGTTATAGCCAATCGAACACAGCGCAATATCAACCCCCTATACCGGGAGAGACGAATCCCCTCCTATCGCTCATTGGCTCCATGTGACTCGGGACTGTACCCAAAAACCACCGTTTTGCACGCCCTCTTGGACGTGGTAAGGTGGAAATCAAAGCACAGTGGGAACCACACAAGACTCTATGACGATCTCGGGTCAACAGACTACTCTGTACCAGTGTCACCTGAGAACTGCCATCTGACGTAAGGTATAATACCATCTGGGAGTTCTCGGTGAGTCCGTCCAGTGTACCCAGTCTCCACTGAGCACCCATATATCATCTCTGATGTCAAACACCAATGGATATGGGATCATCCATCGCCCATCTGTATGGGTCGAGAAGGTATACGCTAGTCTACTCTGGTATATCGATGCCCCGTCTCGATACACCCACGACTAAGGACCTTGAAGGATATACTTATGGACTACCATGTCCCCACTTGTATGATCCGCATCATAGTCCAGGTAGTCAAGTACACATCCTAAGGGCTTTACCAACATGTAACAGAGAGACAATCAGTGTACACGTTAAGGTAAAGTGTGACCAGATAGCATACTATCATGTCGAGCAAGAAAGTCCTCCCTATATATGTCCCAGCATCCACTACAATATACATCCAATGTACAGTAATGGCCTCTAGGTCATACATATAACTAACAATCATGAGTGTGGAAGGTTCTAGAAGCTTCTTGTTTTGGTGACTTGATTCATGAATCATTCATTAGCATTAATTGAATGGATGACTAGGTTAATGAATCATTCATTTGCATTTAATGTTTTTTGTGACTCATTCTTTTCATTAAGTGTTATGATAAGGATTCATGCTTATGGTCACTCTCTCCCTTGCTCCTACACTTACCCCCTTTTCATCATATGGCCGGCCAATTCATTTGGAGGCAAGGAGTTGGTTTTGGGAAAAAGTTTATGATAGATTTGTTCATGGAAATTTCATATAGCTCATTTTTCTCATCACCCGATAAAAAAGGCAACTTCATTAACCGTTCATCCATGGCTTTGGATGAAGCAAGACAAAGTGTTCTACTCATTCTCTACATCAATCTTGGTCATCTCTTTTAGCAAACTTGATGATCGAGTTGCCTCGGTATAGAGGCGGGAGCCCGTTTAAAGATCCGTAGATGTGGTGCCACCTCGACGAGGAGCCAGGAGATCGGAGCAGCCGCAACGGAGCGTGGGATGATGGTTAAAGAACGAAGGACTCGGATCGTTCGGTATAACCTTTCTACCCACTTTGTAGTTTGTTAGTTTAGCGTTAATGGCAGATCCGGGTTATAGTCTGCGATAGCGCCAGTTATAAAAGTTTTTGTTCCGCATTTGGCGTCTGAAAGACGGCCGGGACGCTACCGTAGACTTACAATGGGGTCCTATAGACTTCATATGATTCAAGGGCCAGTCACGTGCTATTTCAGGTCATGACAGGTATCTATATTGATCCCTTACATATATAATATCCGTAAAAATATCATGTGTTAACTATCCTTAATCACTCATGAGTTGATCACACATATATCACCGGGCGACTTCGTATCTCTCCCTGCCTTAATCCCTCATGGATTGAGAACACATACACACACACCCATGGATCCCCGGCTATATCCACCGTGTCCAAGTCATCTTTATTTTCTTTTATTACTTTATATATATATATATATATATATATATATATATATGAGAATAATGGAGGAAAGATGCTATAGGAGGGAATTTCCTCCTATGGCATCGAAAAAGTACAATCTCCATCGTGTTTTCCAACGATCGGCACCCATCATCTTCATCGTTATCATCTAAGATATGGGTACACCAAATTTAATGTGACTCAAGTGGGTTCAAAATTAACGGTTTACCAACAATAGAACTTTTTATATTGCTAAATCAACGGTGAAAAAGTTGTAGAATCACATGAAATTTGGCGTATCCACATATTAGATGATAACGATGAAGATGATGGATTCCGATCGTCGGAAAACACGATGGAGGACGTATTTTTTTGACGCCATAGGAGGAAATTCCCTCCTATGGCCTATTTCCTCCATTATTATTATTATTATTATTATATATATATATATATATATATATATATTCAATCTTCTAGGATTGATATCATATCACATCATATCCATAGTAATATAAATCTTGTCAAACCCGTGCCCTTTTAGTCAGTGTGAACTAGACATAAGTGTAGCGATATATCATACATACATACGTGTGTGTGTGTGTGTCGGTGTCCCATACCACTGAGGTGTAACATCAACAATATATAACGCACAGCGAAAATCATAAAGCGTAACATGACTAAAAGGATAAATAAAGCTCGAGCGAATGACATGTAAGATAAACGTAGCGTAAAATAACAGTAAATAGGTAATTCATTCTAATATTCCTACTTATATTTATTTTAAAGTAGAACAAAACGTAATTTGAAAATAAAGAGGTTACAATGTTTTTAAAACACATATATATACCCTTTTGAAATCCACGTAGTACATCCTTTCATTATCACCTTTTAAAAAAATATGAAACGAATCGTTGTTTATAGAACATGGGTGATACCGACATATCAGTAAAATCTCCCAAACGGGTAAAATAGTAAGACTCCACGAGTCAAGTAAATATGGGGTCATATCCGGCTAATCATCATCTATACTCATCATATCATCCCGTACGGATTCTTACCTCGTACGATAACCATCAAATATTCCATTATCACATATCATAATAATAATCGGTACGGATATCTAATTTACGTACCTAAACACATAGTATATCTAGTACGGACATCAAGTTTACGTACCCACATAACAATGGAATATCAACACTACGGACATCTAATCACATACAAATATAGCACCGGTGTGGACACCTCGTTCACGCACCCGCCCCACGGTCGGTACAGACACATCGTGTCACGTACACGCACGGCGACAAGTACAGACTTCAAGTCTTGTACGCGCATCCAATATGAATCATATATAGATCGTCTTACTATAACGTCGATATTACTACGATACGTAAGTATGGTAAGTTCTATGTGACATGGCACTACTAATGATGTGCGGTGTATATGTGAGTCTGTGATTGTGCAGTATGGTAATTATTAGTATTTGTGCTAGTGTTCTCCCAAGTGTATCTACATTAAGACTTCTAAGCGTTATTAACGAAATATAGTACATATCGAACAAGTCTAACGTATATGGCATAAATTCTAAGTAATTTCAATGATATAATAAAAGGTATGTTTCACAGGGGTGTTATACACCATCCACCCGATTTCTCACTCGTAGATATAATCTACTCACTGTTTGCGATCGAGCTAGTCGTATCCTGCGACCGCCTTGCCCTTCGTCGCCGTCTCGGAGGTCTCCGCAATCAAACCTAGCATTCACATAACCATACACGCATATAAAATTTCAATTCGACATCGATAAAACGAACAACACCCATAGGTTAGAACGTATGACCAATCGTGAGCCATCCTTATGCTAACTACCACGAATTAATCTCGGACTCTCTATTCTACAACAAAAGACCGCATCATGACTTCAAAATACGGATTATCAAGTTTGAAAACCTTAAAACATCATAAAAAGGCTAAGTAAAACACCTCCAGATTTTGACTCAAGAAATCTGGGACGATTTAGCATATAAAAAGGGCTTATATATCATGTATAAGATCTACCGGCTAAACCCCGACACCTAGATCAAAAATTGGACCGTCAAAATATTAGATTTTCCCGCAATTTGCGATCTGAACTTGGGCTCAGGATCTCGTGCTCTTGGTGGGGTAATCTTTACGCAAAATGTTTTGCAGAGATCCCAACTACTCCAGATTTTATTTGAACACTAAAACTTCACTAAAACTCCTAGTTTTTGAAAACTTAACCGATATTTGAAACTCTAAACACATGTAAAACTTGATAAAAGAAGGATTTTTACCTAAATGAAGAGATGAATAAGAAGATCAAGCTTGTAGGATGTCACTTGAAAGTTGATGGAGGCTTCACTTGAAGGAGTTGTGCTTGGCATCAAGGAGAGGGTCATTTTAGCTGATTTTTGTTGAGATTGAATTTGTGGTGAGTGGGAGAGAACAGCCATGAGCGAGTGAGAATGAAAAGGGTTGTAGAGTATGAGGAGGAGAATGGTTGAGGAAAGGAGAGGGCGAAAGAAAGAATGGGTATGGGTGCCATGCCTTTCTGTTCTCATTCTCACCAATTAGAAATACCACGAATTATTTTAGCCATGCAATAAACCTAAATATATATGTAGTCATGCTCCAAACAAAAAGAAACCCCAAATCATGTTAGAATGATAAGTGATAACATTAACACAAATGAAGTATTTGCCATTTCCAAACTAAATGCTTAACCATAAAAAGAAAATATTGGTTTTATCATGACAAAATTATGATAACCCAATTCAATAATTGGTGTTAATATAACAAACATATTATTTTATTATTTAGATTCTAAAATAATATTTTCCATTTTCTGAAATATTACAGGTTCTAAGTTAACCGCGGAGGGGTATTTAGTTGGGTTAAAAGTTTGGAATGGGTTATTTAAAATTATCAAAAAGTGAAGTGTTTTTCAAAATATGTAATTTGTGAGGGGGAATATAAAAAAAATCCTTAAAAAATTAGCTATGACCCGATTATTTTTTTCCCTGTTGATCTCTTTTTCTTTCTTTCAAAAAAAGAATAATTTAACTCAATCATACATGAAAAGAAAATGTAAGCATTAAATGCATATTCTTATCCCAAACTATTCAAACATCTACAAATTAAAATAATCCTTAGAAATTTCATTTAAAGAAATGCAGGTGAACACCATGATTTATTTATCCAAAATGAAATCCCTATAATTATTTTCCAAACTATAAATGGGGTAAGGTTATTATCCCAATAAGGTTATTATCCCAATCCCAGAAACTATAAATGGGGTAAGGTTATTATCCCAATCCCAGGTTCCCACCAAACCGCCCCAAATCCCGCTGCACCTACACCGCCGAGCTTTGGTCATCATGACCCAGCGCTACCATATCCGCTTAACAAGAAAACTGGATACAACATACCCAATCACACCAGGGCATATAACTTCACGCAACTTGATTTGATTATCGCTAAATGTGAATGCTTTTACTGGTTTCGGTAGATGATGAACAGAGAGGGTACTTCCTGCTAACAAATCACATTAGTTATAATGGCTACAGGAAAGTTTCGGCCAAATTAACCCAGAATTGAATATACAAATAAAACAATAATTATTGTCCTCGGCTCCATAATACAAGCATGATAATGTACCTTGGCTGCTTCACTACCTCAATCAATCATTAGTAAGACTAACCATTATCATTTATAACCTTATAAATGTTTAGGTGCAGTGTGACCAATAACAAAAGAAATTCATGCCTCCCTCTACATGGCATACAGTAAATTCATAATGCATTCCAAATCCCATTTTCAGTGAGAAAAATGGGGTTATAAAAAATATAAGGGTTGCATGATATAAACTAGTACCAAAACAAATCAAATATAATGACATATAATGAGTAATAGATGATCGTGATTGTTAAGTTCCCTATTAACAAAATGAAAGGAACCATCCACAAGTTACTTACAACCTCCACTCCATTGATCAAACAATCGAACATTCAAAACTTAACGGAGTAGATTATAAAAAACAAAAGCATTATCTAGTTTATTGCAGGACTTATATTTATATATCATAATATTCATAACCACCATACCAACCACCACCACCATCTATCAAATGGCAATCTCGTCAAGATAACGATCCAGGATATCGGACACAGATTCAAGAAACGCAGCCTCGCTGGTGCCAGGAAGAACCGAATTGTTCGCTTCATGAACGATTTCCTCAATTCTGGATTCCTTTTTTAGGGTTTCGCGGCACATTAAGCTTCCGATTTGAAAAGGAGTGAGCCCTTTCTCTGCACCCTTTTTCAGAAGCATGGTTGATATCCGAAGAGTGCGGGCGCACACAAGAGACAGGTCCCACCCATAAAGTTTGAGGAGATCAATGTCTTCTTCGGCGTCGAGGGACTTTATGTAGTCTAGGGTTTCAGGAGTGAGAGGTTGACGTGCCTGAGGCCAATAAAGCCACTCGAATGTGCAATCTTCGAACTGCATTGGGGATCAGTAAGAT
The DNA here is from genome assembly GCA_030015575.1 of Agapanthus africanus. NCBI lineage: Eukaryota > Viridiplantae > Streptophyta > Magnoliopsida > Asparagales > Amaryllidaceae > Agapanthus > Agapanthus africanus. The sequence goes on along the minus strand of CM057344.1, from coordinate 237,142,727 downwards.
TCAGAAAAATTAAATCTTTGATCTTTCTAAAGCAATTAGATGTTGAATCTAAGGACACAAGCCAATGAAATGAACTGTAATATCGCCAAAAAAGGTCAAATTACGAATAAAAAAAGCTGATGGCATTTAATAGCAAATGACCTCGAGGTTTGTCAATAATTAGGTTCATTGTAAAGGCACAAGCGCATGGAACTTGACATCAAATATGTTACAAACTTCGCGTTATTATTTAAACAAATTTATCATTAAGGAAAAATAAATATGACAGTAGTTTATGTGAAAATAAGGGATTTAATTGGGCCACTAAAAATCAGGAGTTGAAACTGAAATAATTACTAAATTTTCAATCTTTCCAACAATTCTACAAGCATGCTTCACATATGATTGATTTGTGGTCTATATGTTCTAGTAAGTATAATAAGGTGATTTCTTATTCATTTTGAGTTAAGTAGAAGTTGTTCTAGAAACTCCAAAGCTTATGTATTCATATTCTTAATTGTCATAAGCAATTATAATGTTTCTCATGTTATATATGTCAAGCCTGAATCACATATCACATAACTTGATTATGGATTTCCGCTTTCAACAAAATTTCGCACATACAGCATGAATGTTTGAAAATTTCAGGAATGATGGCCAATGGGATCGCTCCCAAATATAAGCGCTTCAAACATTTCCAATAAAAAACATAATAAAAATTAAGACAAGAAGATAAAGTTGGTGGGAAAGGCCACAATAGACATAAACGGGGGAACAGAAAAAAGATCCATGACATAAAAAGAAAGTAAGAAATTTTAAAATGTAGTTGTTGTATAATGGAAATTGAAGAGGAGCAAACAAAAATCTGATTAAAAATGGGCACGAATAAAACCACAGAAAAATGTGTCAGGTAATAATTTTAAGATACCTTTTCAAAGATGTTTCATCATTCTAATGGCATCGCCAAAGAAATTGTAAATGTATAGAAAGTGAATGCTAGAAAGTTCTCTTTAAAGGTTATTTCTAATTTTACAACCCGAGAATAAAAGTGCATACATCAAATTCTCAAATGACCAAAACAAAAACCTTCCAAAACAACATAAATAAACAATGCAACAACTGCGTTACCAGCATAAATTTCGATTGCTCAATGATCTACTAATATTGCTAATTGCAGTGCATATAACAAATAAAGCATGATATACATGATATATTACAAATAAATAAAAAACCAAAACCACGCATGGGTATACTTAAATTACGGAAAAAATATATTCATACTCACATTTTCTGGCAAACAATATCCATGATCGATCGGGAGAAGCACAATTCGCCCCCCTTCCTCCTTCGAAACCAATATATTCCCCGCATGGCGATCCGCATTCGCCAACCTAATGTCCAAAACCGATATCTTATGCACCTCGTCGACTGGAAAAGCACTCGGCCCCATATCCTCGCAGCTCCCATTGTTCTTCACAAACATCTGCAAAGATCCAATCTTGAAACCATTTTCCCCATCCCTATCCCCAAAACAACCCTTCAAAATCCTAACCATCGTCGTCGGGGGCACGCCCGAAAACCCCAACTCGTCAGAAATGAACGATCGGGGCCCACTAATTGGATGATCCAAAACATAGGCCGCAACCTCCCTAAATGCACCTTCACCGACTTTTGTACCCCTTTTAAGCCCTTCACCATCTAATGACACGGGCAAGCCCCGAGGATTGTTTTCTGCCATCGGCTCTTCGTCCATCGGTTTGAATACACCGACATACTTGAGCCCAGATTCATCTTGCATAAAGTATGCTCCCCCTGATCCTTCTGAAGATATTAGGGGCAAATTTCCATTCTCTAATCCAAGATATGCTGATCTCACGAAATCCTCAATCCCTGGAGACAATTTAACCTTGGGATTAACAACAACCGGCTCGATCCATGCATCTGCATTCGTATCGAGAAGTTTTGTTTCGGGCGTTGGATAATCCTTCGCCTCAATCGAAAGCTCGAAATCTTTTCCAACTTGTTTGGTTCTAATCTTGGCCGATTTATTCACAAACAGATGAATAACCCCATCCTTGTTCTTAAACACGTCATTAATGATCTTCGTATCATCGAGCTCTTCGCCATCACAAATCAATTCTTGCCCGTCGATATCCACAAAGTCCTTCCCTTTCTTAGAGATCTGCTGCTTAATGTAACCGACATTGCGACGAGACTCGACCTGAAACTTGAATTTCTTTCCACAAGTGGTTTTCACAGTGATCAAGCGGAGATCGGATATCCGAATGACAAGATGAAGCACATTGCCATTGGAAACTCCATAGTCTCGGACGAGACAGTCGTTTCGAGCCAGCTCGCGGCCATCAAAGACGAGCTTTTGCTTCTTGACCACAAAGCCCTTGAAGCTCTGGATCCGGAGCTTAACGGATGCGATCGAGTCGGATTCAAGAACCCGCAATGGCATCACAGATGAGCCCGGAACCGTGAGAAAAACCATGATCGAATCAGGCGAGCAGTGAGGCGATCTGCTGCCGTCGAATCTGATAGGGCAAAGAACTGGATCCTCGAGAATTGGGGCTAAGCTTAAAGTAGCGATGCCAGCTGAAGACATCTTGATCTTCTAATTTCTCTAATCGAAAATCTAATGAAAAAATGAACCCTACCACAAGAAAAGAAACTAAATCTAGAGACCCATCGATGATTCCATGCGAAAAATTTGAACTTGGGAGGATAGAAACCCTTATCTCATGATCCAGGAAGGAACCCTTCAAGGAATTAGGGTTTCATGGCGAAAATATCGAAGAAATTTAAAAAAAAAAAAAAACCTAAAAGATCAAAGAGGGGCTCTTAGAGTTGAAGATTGGCTATAATCGAAACATTATGCTTTTGGAATCGGTCTCTACTTCCTCTCGTAGGCCGATCGATTCCAAAAGGCCAAAGCTTTACGAATTTGTTTTGCTTTTTTAACGAATTAAACAAAAAAATTTAAGGCAAAAAGGAGAATATTTTTTGTTGTAAGCAAAGGACGAGTGAGGAGAAGGCCTTTAATATTGTACGACCGAAACAAACGTTGCGTTTATGTTAACGGCGTTAGTGACATGGCATAGGACCGGTTCGTGGAAGTTGTCTTGAATGATGTGCACACTTCTAGAACAATAAATTTAAGGGTAAATTGTCGAAAAAACCCCGGCCTAAGAAAAGTGGCAGGTTTTTTGACATGTTAAAAACCCCATCACTACTTCACCCACGTAATCATGACCATGGGTGTTTTAGTATATCCCAAAAATACCCTTCTCTTTCTTCTCACAGACCGCTGTCTAAAAAATTCCACTCTATTTCTCTTCTCTCTCTCTCACCTCCTATGTTCCTTCCCTATCACCGCCATCGTCAAGGACGATTCTTACCGCCTTCTCCTCTCCCGTCTCGATCGTCGTCTGCGATCTCAATTCATCGTCGTCTTCTTCTCTTCCCTTTTCGATCCCTCCGCTTTCATCATCGACGCAACCGAAATCCTAAACGAGTTATTCTCATCCTCGTCGGTTACTCTCTATCTTCATAACCATTTTATTTAAATACTCCAATCACACACCTCAACACAGCAAGGCCCAAAAAAACAAAAAAATAAAAATGGAGATGGGTTCTTGCAATTGGTTATTTTCTGCTATTTTCCTCATTAAATTTTTTTTTTCTTTCATTCTATCTAATATTAGCTTTGTTGTTTGCTGTTTTTTTATCTTTTATAATGTAGGTTTAGATTTGGATGTGAGGTTTTGTGGAAAATATTGATGGTTTTGTTTTGAAAAAAATGAGGATGAGGGGAGAAAAATATTAATTGGTTGTGTTGGAATTGTAAGAAGAAAAGAAAAAGGAAAAGAAAACAGAATAGATAATCTTCTTAATACATGCAAGTGGTTAGAAATTAAAGGCAAGTACATAACACTTATCTACATTGTCTGTAACTCATAGGCTGTTGTCTGTAACTTGTAAACACTTAGCTGTAACTTCTAGACGGTTGCCTGTAACTTATAAGCAGTTGTCTGTAACTTCTAATTAGTTGCCAGACATCTAGGCCAAACATCTGGCAACTAATTAGAAGTTACAGATAAGATATGCAGATTTCTTTCTACTCTTATATGAGGAGAAAAATAAGTTGAGAGTAAATTATCTCCAAACTACTTGAGGTATTCTCAAATCAATATTCAGTCAATTTAGTGGTTACCAATAAAAATAAAGGACTTACATATGAATTTACCCTCGCAATGCTACAGAATTAGACATTGAGAACGGCATATTGTTGTTATTGTTTATTACTTAAATACAAAAGAGGAATGGTCTCCGTCGCTCCACTAAAATAAGTGACTCTATAAGACCCAAGCCACAATCCAAATTTGGGGAATAGCTGAATTCTCTAAGCTATTTGAATTACTCACTGAATCAATAATTCAATGAACCCAACAATAATTATAGAGAAAAACAAGTTGTCCTCAACATTTAACCTTTTGATAAGTTGTCTGAAACTTTTTGACAGTTGCCTCTAATTTCTAATTAGTTGCCAGATATCTGGTCTAAATGTCTGCAGTTCAAAAATTTTCTAAAGATGTCTATCCCAGAAGTATCCTTTTAGAAACAGAAACTGAAACTGACATCCCGGCAATAAACCAGCAGGGGGGTTCTTTCCAGATATTGAAAATTTCCTTCAGCAGAGACATTTGCAGACGTCCGCTGAAGGAAATTTTCAATATGTCGGTTTCTGCTTTTAAAAGAAGACGTCTGGGGCAGATGTTTTTAGAAAATTTTTGAACTGCGGACGTCTTGCAACTAATTAGAAATTACAGACAACTGCTTACAGGTTACAAACAACTATCTAGAAATTACAGGCAACTTATCAAAAATTATAGACAAGTGTTTCTGCTTGGAGCAAGAAGAGTGTCTTCTCATTTTTTTCCTCTTAAGTTTCTTAATTGTTGAGCTGTTGATGTTGAGGAGATGTGTGGTGGAAGAGGAGAGAGAGAGAAAATGAATGTGTAGGAAAACGATGCAGAGAAGAGAAATGGAATTAAGTTTTGAGTTGTATGTAACTTCTTTTCTTTTTCTCCTTGCAATTCCAATGCAGCCTATCAATATTTTTCTCCCCTCATCATCATCCTTTTCCAACACAATCCATCGGTATTTTCGAACACAATCCATTAAAAACTTGCAAAATTAAACCTTTTATTTTCTCCACTAACCAATTGCCTGTAATTTCTAATCAGCTGCCTGTAATTTCTAATAAGTTGCATATAACTTCTAATAAATTGTATGTAAGTTCTAAGAAGTTGGTTGTAACTTCTCACACTTCTTCTTCTTCTTTACAACTCAAAACCTTTTCTCTTTAATTTCACGTTATCTATTCGGCTTTCTTTTCTTTTTTCATTTCTCCTTACAATTCCAACACAACTCATCAATATTTTGCTCCGTTCGTCATACTTTTCCAACACAACCCATCAATATTTTCCAACACAACCCATTAAGTTTCTTAATTGTTGAGTTGTTGATGTTGAGGAGATATGCATGCGTGTGTGTGTGTGAGGAAAAGAGAGAGAGAGAATGAATGTGTGTGAAAAGGAAGCAGAGAGAGGAGAACTGAAATTAAAAAGAGAAGAAAAAGAGCATCAGATCTAAAAAGGTCATTGGGATGTCAACTTAGGAACACGAGATTGTGACAAGGGAGGCAGCGGCGACGGCGACGAGGAAGACGGCAGCGACGAAAAGGGGCATGGGTTCTCTGAGAAGCTCGAGCGACTGAGTTAGAGTGACAGAGAGAGAGAATTTTGAATGAGGGGTATTTTCGTTCCTCCACCAAATTATAATACTCAAACCTTGGGTCAGGGTTTTTTGAACAGTAGGCCCTTTCTCCCCATTTCGAAAATACCGAAGACTTTTTGACCCATTTTGCTTGGGCCGGAGGCTTTTCAACAATTTACCTTAAATTTAATTAAAAAATGTTGGGCTTGTGCAGTAAGTATGTATCAAAATTGTAAGTCAAAACATGATGAATGAGCTAAGGTTTAATTGCTAAATAATACCCCAATATTTCACATACTTTGCACTTATATACCTTATTGTTTTTTCACTGCATTTATATATCCTAAAGTACAAACCGTTGATACTTTACTCTCTCTGTTAACTAGCCGTTAGAATATTTGAGTCGGTTCTGATCATGAAACTTTGTACTTTCGAGTATAGAAATGCAGCGAAAAAACAATAAGTTATATAAGTGCAAAGTTGGTGAAACATTGGGGTATTATTTAGCAATTAACTCACGAGTAAATAACAAAATGTTTTGAATAGTTTATAATGCATGACTAGACAGGTAGTTACTATCTACTCAAATAGATATTCATTTATAAAATATTATGCGATGTTTTTAATGCATTATTATTTTGAAAACCATGAAATTTAGCAGTTAACTGTTTTATTATGCATTTAGCATCCATCAAAATTTTACTTTTAGACTGATGATGCTGAATAACGGTAATTTCTTAGATCATGACACGTGGCGGATAACGTGTCACATGCGTAAGCTATTTAGGCCCCTGAGGGCCACGAAAGGGGAACCAGTGTGTTACAGTGGGGGCTTCTCTCGAACCCCGTCTTCGAGATTGCACCCCACTCCTTTCCCCCGAGCACTTCAGCAGCCAAGCCAACTGTCCCTTTGCTCTACTCCGAGTTATCACGGGCCCGAGCCTTCCTTCGGGCTGAGTGATCAGTCGAAAATATTGTATATTTTAGCCGGCAATTTCCCCATCTTTTGCATACATTTAGAAGTGTTCGGTATTCATATTTCACATATTAGCAAATCAATCGTAAAATACCAGATTGCATGTATTAGACTTTTAAACCGACACTTTAAGGGAAATTAACCGCATTTCATGGCATCGCATCATTTCTGTATTTGCGCAACACTTGTCTTGAGTCTGTGCAGGAAAATACGGAAGAAAACCAAAGAGCTGATCAAAATTACGCCAACTCAAAAGATGTAGATCTCGTAGCATTTCAGATGGAGATATTAAATTCAACATATACAATAAAGGCCCATATATCAGCCCAAGCCTGTACCAGAGAGCCCAAGCTCTAACTCCCCCAAAGCGCCGCGGATCCGCGGCGGGAGCTTGCTTGCGCCGCGGATCCGCGCCTCTTATGCCACTTCATCAGTCCATTTTTACTGCAGAATCTCAATCTATGGGCCCACAGTCATTTCTGATATGTAAAGTTCCAGAATACCCTCGAAGATACTGCCAGATCAGCAAAGAAGATTAAAGCAAGGCTAATCCTAATTAAGCTCCTAACTAATCTCTTCTAGAAGCTCCCTCCTAACTAATCACACCTAGAAGCTTCTCCTCTAACTAACTTTTGGAGGGAAATTTGAATTTCCTCAGCAAACTTTAGGAGGGAAACTTAGAATTTGAAATCTTAGATCTAGGGTTAGTTATCTATAAATAGGAGCTTAGATCTAAGGGTTGAGGTTGTTCTTTAGTTAGCTAGTTCATTAAATAATCTCTCATTCCCTCTTTCATCATCTTCTTCCACAAGTCTCGTGACAAGGCTTGTGCGAAACCCTAACCCTAATTCCACTCCAAATCCAAGATCTTGAGTACCAAATCAAGCGAGAAGCCTTCAACCTTTTAGGAGCCGAGCCGATCTTCAATCGGGCAAGTGATCCAAGCCGATCCGCGATCCACGGAGACGAGCGAAGCCAAGTCGACGATCGAATTCTTCCTCTTGTAGTTCTTGAGCGAATGTAATGAAATTGTTGATATAAATAAAAGGTGAAATTCTTTAATCTTGCTTTCTTTTAATTCTTGCATCATGATTAGATCTCAATTTGTAATTGTTGTTCTTGTTGTGATGTTTGAGTAAAACTCCGCTCGTAAAGGAGTCGAGACGATTGTAGAATGATGATGTAACAAATCTTAATACGATTTTTAAGTCCTACGAGTTTTGTAAACCCTAGCAAGTTCAAGAATCGATGACCTAGTTTCGTAGCGATGCTTTCTTGATTGTGATCGCTCGAAATTAGGGATCTACGATCGTTTCTTGAATTTACTAGAGGCTAGAATATGAATGATATCGACGAAAGAACAAGGGATGAGATGAAACCCTAGTTTCACTAGAAATCCCTAATTCTTGTCGATCATCATCGATCTAGTATCAATTCATCGAAGGATAAGAATACGTAATTGTAAGATTACATCACATCTATAGATCCGATCGATTCCTACGAGCCTCATTTCGATTCTTGATATTTGGTTTGGAAAAATCATCAAACGATCAATTCTTGATTCTATCTTTTAATGCTTTCTTAGATCTAGTTTTTTCTCATTCTTGAACTTTAATTTCAAATCATGAATTGTTTTCGTTTCTTTCCTTTAAAGTTTCGACTCATCTAATTCGAAAGACGAACGATTACACTTTCCCTATGGACGATCCGCACTCACTTACAATCTACAATCCGACACCGTAGTTGATTGCGGTCAAATAATTTTTGGTTGTGATTTCTTTACAATTTTTCATACTACACATCAAGAATTCTTTACAATCAAATGGCGCCGTTGCCGGGGATAGTGCGCTAATAGTTCGTATTTTGAAATTTGAGTTGAAAATTTAATTCCATCATAATTTTTAGATCTAAACTCGTACAAACCCTAATACGTGTTTTGTGATTTGTTGCTAGAAAATCTGGAATCATTGGAGCTGGAGAAATTTTTTTCTGAATTTTCCAGAGAGCTGAAGAGTTCAAGTTGAACAGTGTCAAGAATTTTGGTGCAGTGAACAGTCATTTTGACCGCCCATCCGCGGCATTATAGCCTCATCCGCGGCGGTTCCGCGCCTCTGTGGAATCTTCTCTGCACCAATTTTGCTCTGTAAATCTCTATCTTTCTTATCTTCTTCTCTGTCTACTCCAATTAACAGTTTGCTACAGGTTTCTTTGCAAATAAATCGCTGCGTCGTAAAAGCAAAATAAAATTTGTGCGTGTTTTGATTCTTTTGGTTGTTTGCATATTAATACGGAAATTAAGGGGCACGACCAAATTCAAATTAGGTGGGGAATTCATTACCCTTCCTAGGCCCCGAAAATCGCAAAACTTGCATCCACATTTACCCTCATTAATTAAAAAATATCTAGAGATGACTCTAAGGACCGTCGCGCTCAATTAGGACAGAAGAGGGCCGTGGGTAATTCATTGCTTATCTACGTTTTCTTGTGGTGCCTAAGGCGAGTGTGTCTAAGGCTAGTGGTTTTTAATTAGGCCCACTACTTACGTAGTGGAGTACCTTCCCACTTACCTGGCACTTATCCGGCCACAGGAGGACAAAGAGGCACTGGAGGATTCTATCCTGCGACTTGTCTTTTGGCAGTTAGGAGCGGTCTAGAGCCGGACCTAGGTGACCACTAAATTCTAGGGTTTGTGTGTTGCATTTGTTGTGTTGCATCATTTTTTTTAAAATCCGTATCAATTTTCAAAACAAACACCGCATTCATCATTTCCCCTAATTATAAATTCACGCTGCCACTTGTACTAACCCTTTTTAGTGCAAGATAGGCTGGACACGGGTTTCTAGTGCCTGTTTGTCCGCGTCCCCCGATCGACCCAAAAGTCGGTATTTCTACATTTACCTTTTCTTTACCCACCACCACACCCACATCGATGGATCCACCTCCATCGAACTTCTTTTCCACTACTCTGCCGCCGTCCGTTGGTGCGCAGATTCCACCTCGCATCTCTCTCCAAGAGAGGTGCTATCCTACACGAGGCCCACTTTCCACCTGTCTATCCATTCCACCAGCCAACGGGGAAAATTTTCAAATAAAACCCCAATACGTCAACCTTCTACCAAAATTTCACGGTCTCGAGTCTGAAGACGCATACGTGTTTATCACGAAATTTGAAAATGTATGCGCAATGATGGGTACTTCACAGCTTTCTGTGGATGCTTTCCGTCTACGTCTTCTCCCATTCACTTTGTGCGATTTAGCCGAGAAGTGGCTATATAACACTACCGCACATTCCATTTCAAATTGGGACGAATTCGTCAAAGCATTCCTTAAGAAATTCTACCCACATCATAAGACAGCTCGAGTCCGCAGCGAAATCTATCAATTCACCCAGCTTCCAAATGAAACATTTTCAAAATGTCTTGAACGTTTCAAGGATCTGTTACTCCAATGTCCACACCACGGCATCCTGAAATGGGAATTATGCCGAATCATTTATGAGGGCATTACTCCTTACACAAGACAGACCCTTGAATCCATTTGTCAAGGCAACTTTATGACCAAAGATGATGGGGAAGCCTGGAACTTTCTAGAAGATTTCGCTGAAAAATCTTTACAGTGGGAGGGTGTGAGTCAATCGTCTAGGGATGGCAATGATATTTCCATAGGAGTTAGAGCTGACATTGCAGCTATCAATAAGAAACTCGAGAATATGGAAAATAAATTTTTAGCCACCGCCCTAAGTCAAATATCACTCTCCAAAACTGTATGTGGATGCTGTTCTGATCCGTCTCACTTGACGGAAGAGTGTCCGTTTCAAGGTCATGAGCATACCAATGCCGCATTTCAAAGACCTAGAAACAATCCATCTTCCTCCACATATGATCAGGGTTGGAGGAATCACCCTAACTTTGATTGGAACCAATCCCAATTTCAAAACACGGTTCCAACCCAACACAATTTCCAAGGGGCCCCTCCACCACAACAGCACCCACAACTTCAATTGAGTCAGCACCCCTTCCAATCACAAAACTTCCAAAATCCGGCCAACACTTTTGCACCGTCTAGTCCTTTGCAATTGACCGGTACAGATAATACCTCTGCACTAGCACAAACCTTGGATACTTTCATGAAACAATCCATCCAAGGGACGGCAAGTTTGCAATCTTCCGTCGAGAATGTGATGAAGATCATTATCTCTCAAAATGAGAACATCAAATCGATGGAAGAACAAATTGCACAACTAAAAGCTGAAATGAGTGCACGAGAGAAAGGGAAACTTCCAGCTCAACCTTTACCCAATTCTGGCTATTCACATCATGTGGATGAGATCACGTTGAGATCTGGAAGAGTGCTTGACCATCACGTTGGGGAAGAGTTTGATGATAATGATAAATCAATCAATAAAACCCCGGCTGAGACCTTTCCTCACACACACACTTCTGACCCCAGTTCTTCTACCCCACCTTCTTCCGAGCCTATTCTTCGTTTCCCAAAAGGCTCGCCACTTCAGCCCACCTCTTTTACCCCTCCACGGACGATCCCCACTTCTATTCTGGGATTGGTTCCACACACACTTCCTTCTCCTATGATGGACCCAGCGCTTATTGCTAAAGCACCTTATCCTAATCGGTTAAGGGCTAACACACCAAGTCCACATATGGAGAATATTATGAACATTTTTAAGCAAGTAAACACCAACATCCCTCTCCTAGATGCCATCCAACAAGTTCCGTCCTATGCGAAAACTCTTAAGAACTTGTGCACTAGGAAGAGGAAGACTCAAGCGCCCAAAAAGATATTCATGGAAAAAACAATAGACACGGCTTTCCCCCAACAATTACCGAGGAAACGTAAGGATCCAGGATATCCTACTATTTCCGTTTCTATTGGGGAAAAACACATCAACCGTGCTCTATTAGACCTTGGCGCTAGTGTTAACTTGCTTCCATACTCAGTCTATGAGCAATTAGGGATCGGAGAGTTGAAGCCAACCAATTGCACTCTCCAGATGGCTGACCGATCTATCACAAAACCTAGGGGTGAACTGGAGGATGTGTTAATAAAAATCGGAGAATTTATATTCCCGGTAGATTTTATTGTAATTGATACACAGCCTGTAGCGAACCCACGGAATCAAATTCCGGTGATTTTAGGTCGCCCCTTTTTGGCCACTTCCAATGCTATTATCAACTGTCGTAACGGCTCTATGACTCTATCTTTCGGGAACAGGTCAATAGAGCTGAACATTTACAAGTTGGGAAGTGTACCCTCCGAACCTACTGCTCAGGTCTGTTCTGTCGACTTAATGGATGTCGACAGCAGCGAATTTGATGATCCTCCTGATATCGATCTTGACTCTTTTCATACGTTAGTGTTTGACCCAACTATGTATCATACACATACGGACTCTTCCACCGAGATGTCCGGGTCAACAATTAACACCGATTATGAACTGCTTTTAGAGTCTGAAGATCACCCCGCACTTTGTGATGACATTATTCACCGGGGTATTGATGGAACTTTCGAGGAGATCTTCGCTGATGAACTCGCATTTTTAAATGACACGGGTGTTGAGATGAATTATGTCCCAATCACTGAAATTGAACCTCCACCCCTTCTTCTGAACTGTAAAAAGAATGCGAGTAATCCATCACATTCACTGCATCGTCTCTCTAAAACGAGACGCACACACATTCTATTCCACCACTTAACCTTTCCCCACTTCTTCTTCCACCAACCAGAGCACTGCATTGATAAATTTTTTGAATGGTTGGTGTTGACATTTGGTCTTTGCAAAGCTTGGCATCGACCACGGATTTTTGACCCCCTCATGTGATTTTCAAAGCTTAACATTGCATAACTCAAGTTTGGGGGGGTATGATCGGGCTCCTGAAAAGAAAATTTTACAAAATGATGAGCCAAAAATAAGTTTGGGGGAGATTCTTCACTTAAATATTTTGCCCCCACTAATAAATTCCTCCCAAGCTTACAGGTTTTTCGAGATTTAGCAGAAGGCAACAGTGAGGACACTGTTGAAAACAAGTTTGGGGGAGGTTTGTGCTTATTTGCGCATCATTTGCATCATACTTTGCATAAGCACAAAACATTTTTTCGAAAACCTATAAAAATTTAAAAAATTTCAAAAAGATAAAAACAGTTTTTGTACATAAATAAGATAATAAAAGTTTAGATAGTGAAAAATTACATCTATGAGATTAGAAAAATTTAAGAAAACTAAGAAAATTAGAAGTTTTCTTATACGAACTAGTAATAAGTAGTTATGAGCCGTTGTCCCAAGGGTTAGTAAAATGGAAGACGTCACTAATCTGAGGATAAAAATAAGTCTGAAAAATAGTTTCTATTCTGGAAGCCAAACATTTTGAACGTTGATACCCTGCTATTCGCACTTACACACGTCTTGAAACCTGGGATAGTAGAGGATACCTTGAAATGCTCTTGTCTTAAAGCCAAAAGTATGAAGGAAATAAAAAAATAAAAAAATGAAGAAAATATAAAGTGGTGAGAAAAATGAACACTGGTTTTGTTATCACCAAAGGCAATAAAAAATGTATAGCGAGGGTGCTTCTTCACCTAGTGCCCTAAGGCCAACTGGTCTGGGAGTCACTGCTATGCCTGAGGTGGTGCAAGACGAGGAAAACACACCAAGTAAGCAAGCACAGGAGTAATCGGTCGGTTAGTACCTCACGAAGTATTAACGGTCGCATGAAAGTGTGTGAGCAATCTCATCTAAATATTCATTAATTAAAAAAAGTACTGAGGCTGAAGGGCAAGAGTATGATAGCTTGAATTGAATTCTCCGGGTGTAGGGATGTTCTTTACACACACGTAGGGTTATATGATCGATGTTTGGAAGAAAGATAGGAATGAAGAATAAGACGATGTTTTATTGAGGGAGGACGTGATTTCTGACATCTTTTCATGACCATTAAGATAGGGCTCATGACAACCGAAAAGCTAGCTTAGTTGGAAACCCTAATTTTCAAAGTTTTTCTTCTACAATTCTTTTCTTTAAATGTAATATTCATGATCTTTCTTTTATTATTGGATTTTGTGGGTGCAATCCGCTGAAAACCCTCAGGAGACAACACTCCTCCTACTAGGGACACCTAGAGGTTTAAAGGCTTGTTGCACGTGCTCAGTGCAATCGTGTTGCCTACGAAAGTGTGCTAGTTAGTTTTTCTCTTTCTTTATTTTCTCCTTCTCTTTTTAATAAAACATTCGCTCGAGACGATCGAAATTAATTTTGGGGGTATTTGATCAGTCGAAAATATTGTATATTTTAGCCGGCAATTTCCCCATCTTTTGCATACATTTAGAAGTGTTCGGTATTCATATTTCACATATTAGCAAATCAATCGTAAAATACCAGATTGCATGTATTAGACTTTTAAACCGACACTTTAAGGGAAATTAACCGTATTTCATGGCATCGCATCATTTCTGTATTTGCGCAACACTTGTCTTGAGTCTGTGCAGGAAAATACGGAAGAAAACCAAAGAGCTGATCAAAATTACGCCAACTCAAAAGATGTAGATCTGGTAGCATTTCAGATGGAGATATTAAATTCAACATATACAATAAAGGCCCATATATCAGCCCAAGCCTGTACCAGAGAGCCCAAGCTCTAACTCACCCAAAGCGCCGCGGATCCGCGGCGGGAGCTTGCTTGCGCCGCGGATCCGCGCCTCTTATGCCACTTCATCAGTCCATTTTTACTGCAGAATCTCAATCTATGGGCCCACGGTCATTTCTGATATGTAAAGTTCCAGAATACCCTCGAAGATACTGCCAGATCAGCAAAGAAGATTAAAGCAAGGCTAATCCTAATTAAGCTCCTAACTAATCTCTTCTAGAAGCTCCCTCCTAACTAATCACACCTAGAAGCTTCTCCTCTAACTAACTTTTGGAGGGAAATTTGAATTTCCTCAACAAACTTTAGGAGGGAAACTTAGAATTTGAAATCTTAGATCTAGGGTTAGTTATTTATAAATAGGAGCTTAGATCTAAGGGTTGAGGTTGTTCTTTAGTTAGCTAGTTCATTAAATAATGTCTCATTCCCTCTTTCATCATCTTCTTCCACAAGTCTCGTGACAAGGCTTGTGCGAAACCCTAACCCTAATTCCACTCCAAATCCAAGATCTTGAGTACCAAATCAAGCGAGAAGCCTTCAACCTTTTAGGAGCCGAGCCGATCTTCAATCGGGCAAGTGATCCAAGCCGATCCGCGATCCACGGAGACGAGCGAAGCCAAGTCGACGATCGAATTCTTCCTCTTGTAGTTCTTGAGCGAATGTAATGAAATTGTTGATATAAATAAAAGGTGAAATTCTTTAATCTTGCTTTCTTTTAATTCTTGCATCATGATTAGATCTCAATTTGTAATTGTTGTTCTTGTTGTGATGTTTGAGTAAAACTCCGCTCGTAAAGGAGTCGAGACGATTGTAGAATGATGATATAACAAATCTTAATACGATTTTTAAGTCCTACGAGTTTTGTAAACCCTAGCAAGTTCAAGAATCGATGACCTAGTTTCGTAGCGATGCTTTCTTGATTGTGATCGCTCGAAATTAGGGATCTACGATCGTTTCTTGAATTTACTAGAGGCTAGAATATGAATGATATCGACGAAAGAACAAGGGATGAGATGAAACCCTAGTTTCACTAGAAATCCCTAATTCTTGTCGATCATCATCGATCTAGTATCAATTCATCGAAGGATAAGAATACGTAATTGTAAGATTACATCACATCTATAGATCCGATCGATTCCTACGAGCCTCATTTCGATTCTTGATATTTGGTTTGGAAAAATCATCAAACGATCAATTCTTGATTCTATCTTTTAATGCTTTCTTAGATCTAGTTTTTTCTCATTCTTGAACTTTAATTTCAAATCATGAATTGTTTTCGTTTCTTTCCTTTAAAGTTTCGACTCATCTAATTCGAAAGACGAACGATTACACTTTCCCTGTGGACGATCCGCACTCACTTACAATCTACAATCCGACACCGTAGTTGATTGCGGTCAAATAATTTTTGGTTGTGATTTCTTTACAATTTTTCATACTACACATCAAGAATTCTTTACAATCACTGAGCTTCCTCACCCTCCCTGCTCGCCTCCGAGCTATCACAGAACCAAGATGCCTCGGCCTTCCGCTCGTGTCCGAGCCTCCCGCCGAGCTCATCTTTCTTGGTCTCACCGACCGACCCGTAACGCTGATCACAGACACTTTCGCCACGGCTCCGCGAAACTCGCCACACGCGAGATATTCTCCGCCCATGACCCGCGTTCCACGCCACCACTGTAACACCCTAGTTCGTTATACCATACTTGATTTGATTAATTTATATATTGGATGGCTATTCTTGATTTATTGCTGTTATGGGTGCGAATAGTCTAATTGTGATCTGTGTTTGCATCCGACCCGACCCGTTTGCTGGAAACCCATCTTGATTCATTTTTATGATTTATCCCGGCTCGTTATGAGGATTCATGCACTGTCATGTTGTATATCTTGTATATCTGCATCGTTTATCTGGTATCTGCATTTTTTTTACTAATACAATTATAATCTAATAAAATATTTTAAAAATATCTAGCATGGCATGCATCATACCCCTAACCCTGTTGTAGCATCCATACATCTTGTTCTCGTCCCGTTCAGTGAAATGGACTCGTTTGGATAGCTACGTGCACGCTACGTGTATCCGATCTTGGGGGTATGCATTTTCGTTATCCGGATATCTTATTTTGGTTTTGATTGATACGTATATTATCCGTATTTTCAAACCATAATTTTAGACCCAACCCAGGCATATTTTGGAATAATTTTTGTATTAGCCAAAATCTCAAATTTAACTAATATTATATTATTATAATATAATTTTATATATTTATATACATTTTAAAAAAATTTAACTAAAAATATTTTCAAATCCTAACCCGCACTCAAATATCTGCCTCTCTCTCTCCTCCATATATATATATATATATATTATGCTAATATTTTTCTTAAACCTATTTTCTTTTCAAAACCCACGATCCTGTCACCCCTCACCCATTATTCTCACCTCTCTCTTCTCTATTCTCACCTCCTTCTCCCCGTTCTCACTTTCCCGCCTCCGAGCTCGAACCTACGCCCGCGCCTCGCCTCGTCGTCGACCACCTCCTCATCCTCGCGGCCACCCTCGTAGACACCTTTTTCCTCTCCTTCCTCTCCTCCTCCGCCTGCACAACCCATCTTCCCTGTCCCCGACTGCACAGAACGCACGCCTGCAACCCTCTGCCTTCGTCGTGTCGCCGTTGCCGGCACTCTCACCGCCCATCCTAACCTCGTCGTCGCCTCTCCCCGATCATCTCCCTCTCCTCTCTCCATCCCCGAGCTCACAACCCCGACAAACCATCTCCCTGTCGCAACCCACCGAACCACCAACTCATCGCTTTCACCGCCGGTGACCCCTCGTTGACACCCTCCCCTTCACCCTACCTCACCGTCCCCTCTTCCTCGTCATCCTCGTCTCCATCACCTCACCTTTCTCTCTCCTCTCTCCAACCCCGACGAACCGCAACCCCACAGCCCACACCTGATGCCAGCACCCATCTTCACCACCGCCGATCACCTCGTCGGCCTCACCCGTCACAACCACCTCCCTCTACTCCCCCGACCTCCTGACATCACCACCAACTTCATCCCCGACGAGAAACCTTTCCCCAGCAACCCTGCACCCATGACCACAAGCTACTGCCCTTGCCGTGGACCTTACCGTCATGGCCAATCGCCGACGTCACCCCCTCGCCACCTCTTCTGACCCCGAACCAAAACCCAGAACACCAAACCCAGTCCCCTCTCCTTCTTCTTCTTCTTCTTCTTTTCTTTCTTTCTTGATTCATGTTTTCCGGTGATCGCCAGAGCCGTGCAAGACGCTGACGATCTGGGCGACCCGATCGTCGTCCTCATCCAGCGTGGTCACATTCGTGAGTAACCAAGCCCGATCTCGTATGCACGTGTGTGCATCGCGACGTTGAACCGACGTCGGACGCAGCATGCGCATCCTGTGAGATCCGATCAGACAAGTTTATCTTGCTACATGCTATGTTATTATATTTGCATCCATATGAATAAAAATATCACATGTTTACTGTGTTGTGCATCCTATATTACAGTTTTACAGTTTTACAATATCCTTTCACATCCGTACAGCTTATTACATATCTAGTTGCATGCAATTTTATCTCGTTACAGGTTATGCAACGTATTTTACATCCATAGGTATAGAATTATTACATGTTCATTGCATTTCATATCCATGTTATAGTTTTACTGTTTCTCTGATATCCGTTCGTATCCGTGTTATTGATTATATATCTAGTTGCATGCCATGTCATATTATATCATATTACCGTTATGTTAGCACCCCATGTGTCACGACCCGAAATTTGGTACGTGACGGCCCTTAAATTACGCAACGTTTACAGGCATAACGCAATTTAAATAAGCCGAAAACCCAGCAATCAAAAGTAGTAAGTGATAATAACATTTTCAAAACTTTTGAAATCTCTAACCAAATTCTTTAAAGTCCAACTTTGTTTCCTTTAAAAATTTCGGCAGCACCTCGTTTGTAGAAACTAACCCCAAAAATGGGTACAACAAAGAATATAAGTAAAGCATCCCCAACAGGAGCAAAATCCACGCCTAAAGGCGGAAACAACCACCACATCAAATATACGACGCCGTAGCGAAGAAATAAAAGACGATATAAATAAAACTGCAATAAAAAACCTCCAAGTCACAATAATATACAATATCGCCCTCACATCACGTCTCTAAGTCATATAAGAAAGTGGCAGATGGAGAGTATATAGTACAAAGATATACAATGAGCAACATCGGATAACCGCAAAACCCACCTATAGCAAAACTGTACCCAGTCAGCCGAGACGGTATCCGCTGCAAAAGATGATATGATAGGTAAACACCCTGCCTCGACTACTCTGAGGAACAACCTGCAAAACCCTGTGGCACAATGGGGTTGAGTTGCCAACTCGTGAATAGTAAATAACATATACAAGTAATTGCAAGTATGCATGTACTGCGTGAATCTATCACGTGCAAGCTAATAGCAATAAATGGCCATATGTATGCAACAGTCATGAAAGGTACTCTATCAGGTTCAACTAATACATGAAGCAATAATATGGCAATATGTATATGCAACAGTTATGAAAGGTACTCTAGCAGGTACAACTAATACATGAAGCAATGCATATAAGTAAATGCGGAAAATGGGATAAAACATGTCATCCTCACGGAATCCTCATCGTGGCAGGACCAATATCCATCAAGACAAACCAAATCCCAAAATATCCTCATATTGGCTCATAGATCGGCCCTCATTTCGGCCCACAGATCGGCCCTCATATCAAGTAATGAATAAGAATACATGCATAGATCATTGTGATGATATATATTTAAAATATATATATAACTGTTAGTTATATGTATGCCCTAGAGGCCATTACTGTACATGCGATGTATATTGTAGTGGATGCTTGGACATATATAGGAAAGACTTTCTTGCTCAACATGATAGTATGCTATCTGGTTGCACTTTATCTTAACATGTAAACAAATACTGTTTTGTGATCACATGTTGATAAAGCCCTTAGGATGATTACTTGACTACCAGGATTATGATGCAGATCATACTAGTGGGGACAGGGTAGTCGATAAGTACATCCTTCAAATGTTCCTAGTCATGGGAGTATCGAGATAGGGTATCGGTACTCCAGATTAGACTAGCGTATGCGCTTCTTGACCCATATGATGGGCGATGGATGATCCCATATCCATTGGTGTTTGACATCAGAGAAGGTATACGGGTGCTCAGTAGAGACTGGGTACACTGGACGGACTCGCCAAGAACTCCTAGATGGTATTATACCTATCGTCGGATAGCAGTTCTCTGGTGACACTGGTACAGGTTAGTCTGTAGACCCGAGATCGTCATAGAATCTTGTGTGATTCCCACTGTGCTTTGATTTCCACCTTACCACGGTCAAGAGATCATGCAAAACGGTAGCGTTTGGGTACAGTCCCAAATCACATGGAGGCAATGAGCGATAGGAGGGGTTTCGTCTCTCCCGGTATTGGGGGTTGATGTTGCGCTGTGCTCGATTGGCCATAACAGGAAATCGCTGGCCAGGGTTGCTGAGATTTACTGGTAAGTGTTATCAGTAGTTTCTCGAACCGTTATGGACCTTGCATCGGCATGACTTATCAGGCTATTAGGGTCAAACGTTATACCACCCCCAGGCTGTTGATATGCGACATATCAGACGAAGAGACCGGACTGTAAGGTAGTGTTACTGATTGAATTCGCAGGAGTTATAGCAGGCTTGCTTGTTGATCATCTGATCGCTCAATACCCGAGTGGCCGTTACGTTTAGCAGACCGCTTGCGTCTTGTGGGTGTTTGATATGATCATCACCTACTGCCGGCGTATTGACAAGTCTTTAGAGTTCTACATAGAGCTTCCTGGTTCATGCGAAACGGAGTAGGAGCGCATATGTAATATGTGCGGGACCGAGATTAATGCGAGAATGTGATACCGCATTCTAATCTCGCAATTTGTGATAGCGGTAGGTTATATGTATTATACCCGGATTATTAAATCAATAGTTGATTTAATAGTTTAATGTATAATTATATATTTGATATATTATATTACATTAACTAATATTTAGCTCACTAATGATTTCTTTTTTCATTTGATGTGCACATTGTATATATATGTGATATGTATATTTGTGTACATGTATTGTGTCATGTTTGATGATACATACTAGATGGGTGTATGAAACTTATACCATGCTAGGGTTAAATTAGGGTTTTGATTATTCTTAAGTTATTGCAAAAGAGCAAAAGACTTGATCAAAGTTTTAAGCTTGGAGAAGCTGTAGGGTTCCTAGGCACGCTAATGAGGTCTCACAAGTGATCAAACATGGCTAATTCAAAATTTTCCATGTGCCTACAAACCCTAATACGGATCGTTAACTAGATATATAGGCGATGCAATGCAAATAAACAACTTTAACTTAAAAGGAAAGAGGTTACAACCTTTGTAGATCCGGTCCTCCACCTCCTAGGCTCCGTGATGACGTCCTTCCGCTGTCCATATCGAATCCCGGACTCTAGCATCGGCTTCATCGGAGAAATGGGCGGGCTAGGTCATCGACTTCGATGCCAAAGATGATCTACGTCGAGGCAACTCAAGATCAAGCTCCAACTTCACCAAGTCATGAAACTTGTGAAGAAAACACCCTATACTACTTGGCAAGAGGTAGAGGATGAAGAAATAGGAAGTGGGTTCACTTTAGAATTGGATTTCTCACTCTTTTTCTCAAGTTGCCATTGATGGAGGCAAGCTTTTTCTTTTGTTGATGAAGAAGAAGAAGAAGAAAGAATATGATAAGTCTTTTCAAAATAGAAAATAAAATGAATACTTATCATTTAGCAACCATGGTTAGGTGTAGAGAATAGACTATGGTTAGGTTTAATGGTTAGGGTTAAGCATGAGACAAAAAGGTGGACTTGTTCAAAGCTTCATGAAGCTTCAACAAGCAAACAAAGAAAGCCACCATGACTTATTATGCAAAAAAAAAGAATAAATAAATAAATGGTTAATAAAATCCAAACCCTAACCATTTACTTAACCAAGGTTTAAGCATACACTTAACCAAGTTAGCATGTATCATCAAACATGATACAATCTTGTGCACAAAAGTATATCACATATACAACTTGTGTACATCAAGTGAGAAAATCCAATTTAAAGTGAACAAATACTAGTTAATGCAAATTATTATATCAAATATATAATTATGCATTAAATCATTAAATCAATACTTGATTTAACGATCCGGTCATATCGCATATAACCGACTAATATCCAATGTATCGGCTTATCGAATCAATCCTTGATTCGATAACTAGGTTATATCGCATAAAACCAATCGATACATTCATCGCGAGAATAAAATACGGTATCACATACACGCATTATTCTCGGTCCCGCACATATCTCATATGCGCTTCTATTTCGTTTCGCCTGAGCCAGGAAACCTCTGTGTAGGACTCTAAAGACTCGTCAATACGCCGGCAGTAGGTGATGATCATATCAAACACCCACAAGCCGCAAGCGGTCTGCTAAACGTAACGGCCACCCGGGTATTAAGCGTTCAGAAGATCGACGAGCAAGCCCGCTCACACTCCTGTGAATCCAACCAGTAACACTTACCGTACAGTCCAGTCTGTTCGTCTGATATGTCGCATATCTCGCCTAGGGGTGGTAAACGTCAGACCCCAATAGCTTGACAAGTCATGCCGACGTGAGGTCTGTTGGAGATAGTGCCCTCAGAGTCAATTATTAGGTCACAGGTACGTGATTGTAATGATTGAGGGAGGACCTATCCCGGTAGGACAGTCTTACTCGAGATGATAGTATGCTATCTGGTTTACCTTTATCATCGTGTACTGCTTTAGGTGACATGACACGTCGCTATTACACGTTGATAGAGCCCCTAGGATTCTTGCTTGACCACCAGCAGTATGAGGGCGATCATATAAGTGGGAGCTGGGGGTCTACAAGCATATCCTTAAAAGGTCCCTAGTCGTGGGAGTTTCGAGACCGGGCATCGATACTCCATTAGTAGACTAGTGTATACAGTCGAGACCCCGACGAGGGGCGGTGGCCGGTCTCACAAGCCACTAGTGTCAGTTGGATCACCTAAGATGTATACAGGTGCTCATTGGGTTATGAGTACACCGGACAGGACTCGCCGGGAACATGCTAGTTGGTCATATACCAGACGTCAGATGGCAGTTCCCTGGTGACATGTATGCAGGTTAGTTCATCGACCTGGGGATCGTCATTTGTCTCGTGTGAGTTCCCACTGTACTTTGATTACTACCCTACCACGGCTCAAAGGAGTCGTGCAAACAGGTTTTAGTTGGGTACAGTCCCGAGCCACATGGAGGCAGTGAGCGTATCTTCAGGGGTTCGTCTCTCCCGGTATTGGGGGTGAGGTCGTGCTGTGTCTAGGAGAGCCATTACACAAAGTCCTTGGCCAAGGCAAGGAGATTTACTGGTAGGTATTCCAATAGTATCTCAGGGTGTTCTGGGCTACACTCCGACATGACTTGTACCGCTTTTGGGGGTCTGACTTTTACCAACCCCCTAGGCCCGCCATGCGATACTCATAGACGAACGGACCGGACTGCACGGATATTGTCACTGATAGGCTCAGTTGGGTGTCGGGGTGAGCTTCCTCATCGACGTCCCATTTGGTCAGTACCTGGTAGCCCGTCACGTATTGGCTTATACCTCTGACGTGCTAGTGGTTAAATCCACAACCAAGGTGTTGACGAGTCTTTGGAGTCCCCCACATTCTGTTACTCAGCTTTCGGGCGAAACGCTGTAGAGGCCGTATGGAGATATGGCAGGGTCCGATCAGATACGTGCGGTATTGCACGGATCAGGATCGGACGGTTTTGTACTAGTGGCCGTATAGTTATATGGCAGCGTTCGATCAGATACGTGCGGTATTGCACGGATCAGGATCGGACGGATATTACTAGCCGGCTTTGGTTTAAGCCGGATCCTAGTATAGTACAGTGTAGATTTTGTCTCATTGCATTTGTATCCGGACGGAATACAGATGCGGGTGTGTATGCACAGTATTGGGTTTTCCTGTAATTTATTACGGGACCAGTTTTCTGGAGTTGCCAGTTTGCTTTCCGTTCCGGCCGGTTTTCCTTTGTTCTTTCCCGGCCGGACTTTTCCGATGGAGGGGGTAATTTGCAGTTTTGCAAATTACATTTGTGGAGGGGGTTTCATGCATTATGAGGCATTATGATAGTTTTGGCATCTTTTCCTTTTTTCCTTCATAATGGTTACCATTTATTATGATTGGATTTGAAAAAGGTTTTGATTAGAAATGAGATGAGTGTTGATGTGAGTTTTGCTTTTGTTATGGTCACCTCTTGAGTTCCTACACTTACCTTCCTTAGTGGTTTCCCTCCACCTTTTTCCTATGAAGAGGGGCTGGCCAATTTTTGATGAGGGGTTGGTTCATTTGGTTTTGGTGTAGGAAATTTATCAATTATCTCATTTTATATTGCCACCAAAAACCCTCTCCAAAGTTCTTGATTTCCCTTCTCCCTCCATGGCAACTTCACCACCCCAAAAGAGAGACTATGATTCTACACTATACTTCTCTACCCCCTCTCTAGATTGCTTAGACTAGTTTAATGGCACGATCCGGAGTTTAGTGCGCGGTGGTGCCGGTTTGCCAAGTCCGCAAAAATTTATGTTTATCACCGTTTCCGCGTTTGGCCGTCGGATTGACGGCCGGGGCGCCGCCGTGCACTTACAAGGTCCATAACAATCGTGAAACTACTAATAACTCTTAGCAGTATATCACTGCAACCCTGGTCAGGGATTTCCTGTTATGGCTAGTCGAGCATAGCGCAACATCAACCCCCAATACCGGGAGAGACGAATCCCCTCCTATCGCTCATTGCCTCCATGTGAATTGGGATTGTACCCAAAAACCACCTGTTTGCATGACTCAGTAGAGCCGTGGTAGGGTGGAAATCAAAGCACAGTGGGAGACACACAAGACTCTATGACGATCTCGGGTCAACAGACTAAGCTGTACCGGTGTCACCAGAGAACTGCCATCTGACGTGAGGTATAATACCATCTGGGAGTTCTCGGCGAGTCCGTTCAGTGTACCCAGTCTCCACTGAGCACCCGCATACCATCTCTGATGTCAAACACCAATGGATATGGGATCATCCATCGCCCATCACATGGGTCGAGAAGATATACGCTAGTCTACTCTGGAATATCGATGCCCCGTCTCGATATTCCCACGACTAAGAACATTGAAGGATGTACTCATGGACTACCCAGGCCCCACTAGTATGATCTGCATCATAGTCCTGGAAGTCGAGTACACATCCTAAGGGCTTTATCAACATGTAACAGAGAGACTGAAAGTATACATGTTAAGATAAAGAGCAACCAGATAGCGTACTATCGAGCAAGAAAGTCCTACCTATATATGTCCCAGCATCCACTACAATATACATCCAATGTACAGTAATGGCCTCTAGGGCATACATATAACTAACAATCTCCCACTTTCACTAGGGCCATCTGTAGCAGTAGTTGTAGTATCTAATACTCAACCATCCCCTAAAATTCTCTCTTTGGGAAAAGGCCTTCGTGAGTGGATCCGCCGTGTTGTCCTCTGAGTTTACTCTCCTAACCTCAATCACCCTGGAGATCAACTATCTCCATGATCAGGTGATACTGCCTCAGAATATGTCTGGGTCACTGATGGGATCGGGGTTCCTTGGCCAAAGCCACACTTCCATTGCCATACAATGGTAGGAACCTAGTTCATCTTATGAACCAATATACACCCAAACTGCCTCTTTGGTAGTATCTTTAATAGCGATGTTACCAGCCTTTATCGTCTAGTTTGCCACGGTATCTAGCTTGGAACTCTTCCAACATACCGTCCCTCCACTGAGGGTGAAGACAATGCCTGTGACTGACATTCAGTCGTCTTTATCACCCTGGAACCCTTCCAGTGATTCTCCCCAGGATCGATTGATACCATCTCACTACATCTAGTAAGAATCCTAGCATCCAATTACATCTATCTCATAGCTGAAAACTCAGGATTTAGGAGGTATCACTTTGATCCTATTGGAGAATCCTTGTGATAAGCGGAGATTGACCGAGCGTAGTATAGGAAACTTTTTTCTTATCAAGAGTATGTTGTCCACGTACAATACGAGGATGACCGCCTTACTCTCTACTATCTTTTTGTATATACAAGGTTCATCTACCATTTTGATGAAGTCAAACTCTTTGACTACCACATTAAAATAGATGTTCCAACTCCGCGATGCCTGCTTTATCATGTAAAGCAACTTGCACACGTTTCCGCTGCTCCCACTATTTACGAAGCCCTCTGGCTGTGTTCTTATGGACGTTCTCTTCTAAATCATTATTTAGAAAAGTAGTCATGGCACCCAACCACCAGATATCGTAGTCATGGTATGTAGCAATGGCAAGTAGGATCTGGATGGACTTAAGCATAGTCCCTGGAAAAGGTTTCATCATTTTCCATGCCTGGTTGTTGACGAAAAACTTTAACAAGTCTAGCTTTGAAAGTCTCAACTTATCCATCTACACCAAGTAATCTTCTCAAGATATACTTGCTCCTGATGGGGATTTAACCCTTCAGATATTGCAACCAAAGTCCATACTTTGTTGGTGTACATGGATTCCATCTCAGATCGCTAAGTATCCAGCCATTCTTACAGAGTCCCTACTCTCGATGGCCTGCTCGAAACTAGTTGGGTCATCATCTCATGATGCATTCCTCGCTCCCACTGTCATCGAGAAACCGAAGTATCTCTCAGGCGGATGAGAAACCCTACCAGATCGGCGGAGAGGCTGAGGTTCGTCGGGAACTATTGAATCCTTTGGTTCTGTCAAATCATCAGCTGCAGTTTTGTATAGCTGGAACCTTTCCAATTCTACAGAACTGATCTTGCCTCAATCTTGTCCGGATTTTGCTTTTGACATAGGCCGGACAATCCCAAATCTTACTCAAGAGATAGGCTCTTCCCACACCATATCTTATATGGATTGGTAGGCACTGATTTGATTCGAACCTAATTCAATAGGTATGCAGCTTTTCAAGTGCATAACCCCCTAAAAGGAAATAGGAAACTCAGTAGTACTCATCATAGAGCGCACCATATCATATAGGGTGTGATTGCTCCGTCCCGATATACCATCGTGCTATGGTGTATGCGAAGGAGTAATACTGAGAGAGAATCTCATTCTCCTTTAGAATAGTCCAGGAATTCTATGCACAAGTATTCTCCTCCCTGATCTCATCATAGGATATAATACTTATGCCCGTATTTTGGTTCTCTACTTCTAACTTATATTCTGTGAATATCTCAAAAGGTTCGGACTTGTGTTTCAACAGGAACATATGTCTGAATCTTGAGAGATCATCAGAGAACGTAATGAAGTATAAAGAACCGGTCCTGGCATGTGTAGACAGGAGACCTTACATACATCATCATGTATCAGTCCCAAGAGTTCACTAACTCTTTCTCTGTTTCCAATAAACAGAGCTATGATCATCTTATCTCTGTGACATCACTGGCAAGTTTCACAAGATGTAAATTCAAACTGATTTAAATATGCATCTAAAATGTAACTTAAGCCAGTCGGGTCGCATTGATATGACCTAGTCTACAATGCCTCAAGAAGGATTCGTTCATTTCTGAACTCTTCCTCTTGTATGTGTTCTGTATACTAGTAACTGTAGTTTGATTTAGAACATCAATGCTTTTAGATAACGTGCCTGAACCGATCAACTTTTGATATAGAAAATGTTCAAAACAGTGTCCAACAATACAAAATTTTATCATTTCTTTACTAATAAAGAGACTGATATGATTTTGTATATCAGGTTCGGTATCTAATAGCATTTTTTCAGAATCAATGTATTGATAATACAGGGTGACAGTGACCAACAGACTTGGCTGCAACACTTGCCCCGTTTTCCGTCTCATGAAACTTATCACCCGTTTTCAGTTTTCTACCCTTTTGTAGCCTTATGTAACAGATTACATATCTGGGATCCTGATCCGGTATCAAATACCCAGGATGCAGAGGATACTGAGAAACAGTTCTTTGTAATGAACACACCCGAAGGAGATGCATCATATGCACTTTCTTCGTTTTGGCGGCATAGGAATTTTGGTATTCCCCTAATTCCTGCTCTGTCTTATAACAATTATAAGTTGGAGCGGGACCAACGTTCCCCAGCTCAGTATAACAAGCGGGTTCGGTCAATATATGCATATTATTATCTTGATTAAGGCGTGATATGGTCGCTACCTGGAGAGAGAGAGAAGAAAAACACTCTGCGTGCGCTCTTGCAAGATTAGATTGGTTATATATTTTATCTAATCAGGATGGCTCCCACTGTTTTTATCAAATTTTCCTTCAAACCTTAAAAGGAAAGACTAGTCGGGATTAATTACACTCTACAAGTTCGCCAATCTTTCAGCCAGGCCAGTGTCGGTACTTTGAGGGAGGTTCCCCGTGCTTTCGCACGGACCTAATTACAGTAAACCTCGTTTTCCCAGAGGCGTAACCCCCTTGACACCTTTCTAGACACCTACTTGATCGGCTAATTGTAAAGTGCAAAACTCTTCCAGGAGTAACAATTACTCGCAGTGGGTATCGGGATCCAACTATCACATAGAAAGTATGCAATCTCATTGCAAATTTCAACACTTGAAACTCCCGATAATGGTTTTTACCCCTAGCACCTATGACCTTGGCTAAGGTCAACAAATCATAGGTACTAGTCAAGTTCTACCCGTCATTTCGTGATTAATTAGACCCACCCACATGACCCTTGGCTAAGGTCAACAAAGCCACATGACTGTCCTAACTAATCGCATCATATGCTGTGTAGGAAGACATCACTTAGCTACCGCACACTACGCCTCGGCTATGGTCGACAAAAGTAGCACGAATACTAAGTACTCTACTTCCTAAAATGACGGAGGGTTGCGAATGGTTTTTAAGAAAACCTTTAACGCTTTGAACTTGATCTCGTTGCGGAATCAAATGGTTTTTAAATGGAATGTTTTTGAGGCTTTTCTAGTTTTGCTAAAGGGGTCACTCCCGGTGAAGGGATCGTCGGCCCTTTCCTCGTCGAATGAGGTGCGGGATATATCATATATATCACTGTGCAAAGCAGAAACTATAGAAGCGATCAAAAGACAAACCGAGTGTGTAGCATCTGCCAGTTAATGCTAAAGGAGTCACTCCCGGTGAAGGGATCTCGGTCCTTTCCTCATCGAATAAGGTGCAGGATGTTCTTCAAGGAACCCCGCAATGCAAAGCAAGAACTGTAGCTACCTATTTTTATTTTGAAATTCGATTCCACAACATCAATTAGGTTTATTTTCTTTCATTAATCTCATTAATGAATATCCCATCATTTAAGTCCACCTAAACATTACAGATAAATATAACGTACGCTTATGCCATCTGCATTCGCCTCGATGTCCCGTCTGCACCGTTAGGTTAGGTAACTAACGCCAGAACGAGGCAGGGCTAGCGCGGGTGTAAAACATAAGCAACGTCTATATAATATATCATATATACTATATAATATATCTATCTGAACAAATCACATGATCACATCACAGATAACGCAGCAGAAAGTATCATATGAAATATTGGATATACTAGGACGTCCGTGTTTTTAATACGAGCCAATATAAAACACGGATTCTACGGTCGTAATGAATAGCCAATCCCACACCCCTAGACCCCTACGAGAGCAGCAAGCAACCCTACCAATTCTAGGGTTAGGAGACCCGGACTCGACTCCTCGAGATGGTCTCCCACTGAACCCTAGAACCCGGTTACTTGTGCTCCCCTCCTTGGATCTATCCTAGTGCAGAAAAATAAATAATATACAAATTGTGACATCATCCGCAACCTGGAAGTGCCCCAATAAAAGAATATTACATACAAGTTTTTTCATGAATGAAAAAGAAAAACACTCATCTCACATAAAAAAACCCCGGCTATTCAAACACGACGATCCAATATAACATATCAAGCAACACATAACATCACATGTCATCAACGTAAGTAAATATGCGCATCCCAATTGTCGTTGACATATAGCAACGAAATCGGCGATATCACATATTACACTTATGGTCACAGAAAAGAAAGTGTAAAACTACAACAGTTGGAATCCGCAACCTCTTTAGACATCGCATGCCTAATCAAATGAAATACTTAGACATCGCATGCCTAACAATTATAAATGCCGCATTTTAGTCTCATTATCGAAAACACTTTTTCAATGTAAAGTCCGGCAATTCAACAGGATTCCCGGCATTCTGATCGAATGCTCGTCGCAAACTTTAGTAGATGGCCGCACCCCCAATACCGTCGACGAAGTGCACTAAGGCGGAACACCGCTGCCGCGAGCACCCGAACGGATGCTTTCGGCGACGGGGTTCTCCTACAGTCACTTGGTCGGGGCTATGAGGCGAGGCTGTCTATTAAGTTTACCCGGAGAGTATCCGCGTACACTACGTGATTGCGACGGACTTTTGATCGCATCAAAATTCCATAGCAACCGATCAAGTGAGACTAAACTGCTATGTTTATAACATTCATTCAGTTATCTCATAACTCCTTGTGGATTCCAAATATTGTATCACATTCCGGATAAATAGAAAATGTTAAACTTTCCGATCAAACAATCGAACACCCAAGTTTTCCCGATACAGCTCAACACATGATATAAGTTTAAAAACATTCAGTTCATGCCTCAGTACCAACGGTCCAGCCGTAGAAGGGACAAGCCAACGCCTCACATGTGGCACGCCGTATTGCCCCAAATCTGAAGGTTCAAAGGGCAGTTCAAGACGGTCACATAATCGAGTTAAGGTTTGTTGTCTTCTAGAGGGACCATCACGTTACTTGCACTACTTAGAACGTCATTAAACTACGGAAAAATCCAACAATTGGAAATTTCCCGGCAGGGGAAAAAGTGGGTATTTATATCCGGTCGAACTTTTTAACATATTCTAAAATTACCCGGAAAAACACATAGACAAAGTTTGATAATCCGATCGAATCTACGAACTCCCAATACAACCCAGAAAACCCAACTCTTGAGTTCAGATTAAAAATTCCCAGGAAAACCAGCACTGCAAAATAGGAATTACTGTGTAAAATTCTTTGAACAAGGAGACCGTACGGCCGCGGAACCGCCGCACGAGCCATGCTCGTGCCGCGGAACCGCGGCGGTTTGATGGAATTGGGCGATCGAATTTCACAGTAACTCTTACAAACTCCTGCTGATTTTTCTGCATATTTTTAATTCGTAAAAATCCCCGATTTCAAAAAATGTACAGAGAGCATTTTTGAGTTAGGGTTTCGGTTCGATCGGACTTCTAACTCCGTCTGTGCATCGCCTAAGGCTCTAGCTAGGCTCTGATACCACTGTAGGGTTCCTAGGCACGCTAATGAGGTCTCACAAGTGATCAAACATGGCTAATTCAAAATTTTCCATGTGCCTACAAACCCTAATACGGATCGTTAACTAGATGTATAGGCGATGCAATGCAAATAAACAACTTTAACTTAAAAGGAATGAGGTTACAACCTTTGTAGATCCGGTCCTCTACCTCCTAGGCTCCGTGATGACGTCCCTCCGCTGTCTATATCGAATCCCGGACTCTATCATCGGCTTCATCGGAGAAATGGGCGGGCTAGGTCGTCGACTTCGATGCCAAAGATGATCTACGTCGAGGCAACTCAAGATCAAGCTCCAACTTCACCAAGTCATGAAACTTGTGAAGAAAACACCCTATACTACTTGGCAAGAGGTAGAGGATGAAGAAATAGGAAGTGGGTTCACTTTAAAATTGGATTTCTCACTCTTTTTCTCAAGTTGCCATTGATGGAGGCAAGCTTTTTCTTTTGTTGATGAAGAAGAAGAAGAAGAAAGAATATGATAAGTCTTTTCAAAATAGAAAATAAAATGAATACTTATCATTTAGCAACCATGGTTAGGTGTAGAGAATAGACTATGGTTAGGTTTAATGGTTAGGGTTAAGCATGAGACAAAAAGGTGGACTTGTTCAAAGCTTCATGAAGCTTCAACAAGCAAACAAAGAAAGCCACCATGACTTATTATGCAAAAAAAAAAAGAATAAATAAATAAATGGTTAATAAAATCCAAACCCTAACCATTTACTTAACCAAGGTTTAAGCATACACTTAACCAAGTTAGCATGTATCATCAAACATGATACAATCTTGTGCACAAAAGTATATCACATATACAACTTGTGTACATCAAGTGAGAAAATCCAATTTAAAGTGAACAAATACTAGTTAATGCAAATTATTATATCAAATATATAATTATGCATTAAATCATTAAATCAATACTTGATTTAACGATCCGGTCATATCGCATATAACCGACTAATATCCAATGTATCGGCTTATCGAATCAATCCTTGATTCGATAACTAGGTTATATCGCATAAAACCAATCGATACATTCATCGCGAGAATAAAATACGGTATCACATACACGCATTATTCTCGGTCCCGCACATATCTCATATGCGCTTCTATTTCGTTTCGCCTGAGCCAGGAAACCTCTGTGTAGGACTCTAAAGACTCGTCAATACGCCGGCAGTAGGTGATGATCATATTAAACACCCACAAGCCGCAAGCGGTCTGCTAAACGTAACGGCCACCTGGGTATTAAGCGTTCAGAAGATCGACGAGCAAGCCCGCTCACACTCCTGTGAATCCAACCAGTAACACTTACCGTACAGTCCAGTCTGTTCGTCTGATATGTCGCATATCTCGCCTAGTGGTGGTAAACGTCAGACCCCAATAGCTTGACAAGTCATGCCGACGTGAGGTCCATAACAATCGTGAAACTACTAATAACTCTTAGCAGTATATCACTGCAACCCTGGTCAGGGATTTCCTGTTATGGCTAGTCGAGCATAGCGCAACATCAACCCCCAATACCGGGAGAGACGAATCCCCTCCTATCGCTCATTGCCTCCATGTGAATTGGGACTGTACCCAAAAACCACCTGTTTGCATGACTCAGTAGAGCCGTGGTAGGGTGGAAATCAAAGCACAGTGGGAGACACACAAGACTCTATGACGATCTCGGGTCAACAGACTAAGCTGTACCGGTGTCACCAGAGAACTGTCATCTGACGTGAGGTATAATACCATCTGGGAGTTCTCGGCGAGTCCGTTCAGTGTACCCAGTCTCCACTGAGCACCCGCATACCATCTCTGATGTCAAACACCAATGGATATGGGATCATCCATCGCCCATCACATGGGTCGAGAAGATATACGCTAGTCTACTCTGGAATATCGATGCCCCGTCTCGATATTCCCACGACTAAGAACATTGAAGGATGTACTCATAGACTACCCAGGCCCCACTAGTATGATCTGCATCATAGTCCTGGAAGTCGAGTACACATCCTAAGGGCTTTATCAACATGTAACAGAGAGACTGAAAGTATACATGTTAAGATAAAGAGCAACCAGATAGCGTACTATCATGTCGAGCAAGAAAGTCCTACCTATATATGTCCCAGCATCCACTACAATATACATCCAATGTACAGTAATGGCCTCTAGGGCATACATATAACTAACAGAAGCTTGTAGAACTTTGACAAAGTCCACTCTTTTGTCACTCCTTAGGATATTTTACTTGACCCAACCCTTAACCATAGCCATGAGTTAATTCTCTACATGAGTTAAGCATGATTGCTTTAACTCAACCATGGGTGCAATAATTCATTTGGATGAATTATTCTTGAGTTCTTCTTCTTCTTCATCAAGCTCCATGAAAAGCTTTCTAGCTTCAATGGAGGTATGAGATAAAATATGAGAAAATGATTTCTAAAGTGAGCCCACTTCCTACTTCATCATCCTATACTATTAGCCATTTAGTTTAGGGTGTTTGCCTCACTAATCTACACAATTAGTGAAGTGATAGCATGAGCTAGTATTTCCTCGACGTAGATCATCTTCGGCCTCGAAGACTTCGAAGCAAGCTTGTTCGTTTCTTCATGGGAGCCTCTCTAGAGTCCGGACGATCGTGATCGCAGCGAAGGGACTTCTACACGGAGCTATTGAAGTGAAGGACCGGTCTACAAAGGTTATATTCCTTGTTCACTTAGATGTAAAGTGTTTACATATTATGTTTTACCCTAAGTCTCTAGTTAAGATCTTGGTTAGGGTTTGTTTAGCACTCCAAAATTTTTAAAGTAGCATGATTGTTACTTGCCAAAACCTTCACAAGGTGCTAAGCTAACCCGACAGTGGTATCAAAGCATGCTAGAGCATTAGGCGTCGTGTAGGCGAAGTTTAAAGTCCGATCGAACTCCGAAACCCCGAAAAATCCCACTTTCTGGAAAAAATTTCAAAAGTTGAAATTTTTCATATTAAAAATACTCAGAAAATCATGCAGGGAATTCTAAGAATTACCGTGAAGTATGAATCCATGACTCACTCAAGAGAACGCGGAACCACGGCCAAACCATGCGTTTGGCGGCGGTTCCGCGGCCAACTTTGGGAGTTAGGGACTAATACTTCAGGGATTTATTCTTGGGTATTAGCCCCTAACTCCCAAAGTTGGCCGCGGAACCACCGCCAAACGCATGGTTTGGCCGCGGTTCCGCGGTCTCTTGAGTGAGTCATGGCTTCGTACTTCACAGTAATCCTTAGAATTTCCTGCATGATTTTCTGAGTATTTTTATGAAGTACGAAGCCATGACTCACTCAAGAGACCGCGGAACCGCGGCCAAACCATGCGTTTGGCGGCGGTTCCGCGGCCAACTTTGGGAGTTAGGGGCTAAAACTTCAGGGATTTATTCTTGGGTACTTTTTCATGCTTCTGGGAATTTTTAATTCTACTCAAGTGTTGAGCTTTCTGGGAAATATTGGGAACTCGTTGATTCGATCGGAAAGTTTAACTTCGTTTAAGTTTTTCCGGGTAATTTAGAACGTGTTAAAAAGTTCGAACGGATATCAATAACTCACTTTTTCCCCTGTCGGAAAACTTTCAAGTGTTGGATTTTTCCTGAGTTTAAAATTTTCAGAAAATCATGCAAGCGAATTTGTGGACCCTCTAGAAGAATGTAACCTTAACTCGATTATGTGACCGTCAAAACCGCCACTGAACCATATGGTTTGTGGTAGTTTAGCGTTACCACATGTGAGGCGTTGCTTTGACCCTTTTACGGCTGGTTCATAGCGGCTCTGACATGTTCTGGGACTTTTTGAACTCCGTTCAAGTGTTGAGCTATTTAGGAAATCTTTGGTGTTTTTTTATTCGATTGGAAAGTTTAACATTGTCTATTTATCTGGAATGTGATACAATATCTGGAATTCATATAGTTAGGCATGAAATGCGAAGTTTGTGATATTTCGGATTTAAGATAACTAAAGTGATTGTGGATTCCAAATGTTGTAGTTTTACACTTTCTTTTCTGTGACCGTAAGTGTAATATGTGGTGTATCGCTGGTTTCGGTGCTATATATCAACGACAATTGAGATACGCATATTTACTTACGTTGATGATATGTGATGTTATGTGTTGCTGTGATATGTTATATTGGATCGTCGTGTTTTGAATAGCCGGGGGTTTTATGTGAGATGAGGGTTTTTCATTTTCATTCATGTAAAATTCATTGTATATAATATTCTTTTATTGGGGCACTTCCGGGTTGAGGATGATATCACCATTGTATATTATTTACTTTTCCGCATTAGGATAGACCCAAGGCGGGGAACACAAGTAACCGGGTTTTAGGGTCCAGTTGGAGACCATCTCGAGAAGTCGAAACCGGGTCTCCTAACTCTAGAATTGGTAGGGTTGCTTGCCGCTCTCGTGGGGGTCTAGAGATGTGGGTTTGGCTATTCATCGCGACCGTGGAATCCGTGTTTTATACTGGCTTAACTTAAAACACGGAATTCCTAGTATATCCAATATTTCATATGTGATTCTTCTGCTGCTGATATTCTGTGATGTGATCATTTTATATGCGTGAGACGAATGCTTATACTATATATATATATATATATATATATATGATATATAAATATTATTGCTTTCGTTTCTTCTCTGATGCTTGGGAAGCATAAATAAATGGGACTTCATTAATGAGATTAATGAAACAAAAAGAAACCTAAAGATATTGTAGAAACTTGTTTAAAAACTGGTAGATCTAGTTCTTGCTTTGCATAGCGGTATTCCTTGTAGAATATCTAGCACCTTATTCGATAAGGAAAGAGCCGAGATCTCTTCACCGGGAGTGACCTCTTTAGTGAAACTAGCAGATGCTACAAACACGGTTTGTCTTTTGATTGCTTCTATAGTTTTTGCTTTGCATAGTGGTATTTGTGAAATATGCTGCACCTTATTCGATAAGGAAAGAGCCGAGATCCCTTCGCCGGGAGTGACCTCTTTAGCAAAACTAGTAAAAGCCTAAAAAACACTCCTTTTTCAAAATTCACTCGATTCTACGACGATATCAAGTTCATTACGCAAAAGGTTTTCATAAAAACCTGTCGTAGCCCTCCGTCATTTCAGATAAGTACCGGTTAGCATTCGTGCTACGTTTGTTGACTATGTTAAGACGTAGTGTGCGGTAGCTGATTAGTGCTTATCTGTATAAACATGAGATGTGATTGGATTAGGGTAGTCGTACGACTTTTTTGACTATGTTAAGGGTCGTGCGGGTGGGTTTAATTCAATCGGGAAATGACGGGTAGAACTTGACTAGTACTTATGATTTGTTGACTATGTTAAGGTTATATAGATGCTAGGGGTAAAACATTATCGGGAATTTCAAGTGTTGAAATTTTCAATGAGATTGCATACCTTCTATGAGATAGTTAGATCCCGATACCCACTGCGAGTAAGAGTTATTCCTGGGAGAGTTTTACACATTACAATTAGACAATCAAGTTGGTGTTTAGAAAGGTGTTAAACGGGGTTACGCCCATGGGAAAACGAGATTTATTTTAATTAGGTCCGTACGAAAGCACGGGGAACTTCCCTCAAAGTACCAACACTGGCCTGGCCGAAAGATTGGCGAAGTTGTAGGGTGTAATTAATCCCGGCTAGTCTTACCTTTTAGGGTTTGAAGGAAGATTTGACTAAAACAGTGGGAGCCATCCTGATTAGATAAAATGATAACCAAATCTAATCCTGCAAAAACGCACGCAGAGTGTTTCTTCTCTCTCTCCTGGTAGCGACTATTTCACGCCTTAATCAAGATAATAATATTGATGCATTTACCGAATCTACTTATTATACTGGGCTAGGGAATGTTGGTTCCGCTTTATTTTATAATTGTTATAAGTTCGAGCAGGAAATAGAGGGATATCCGGATTCCCATGCCACTCAATTCGAAGAAAGTACATGTTTATGCATATTCTGTTAGTTGTATGTATGCCCTAGAGGCCAGTATTGTACAGATGATGTATATTATATTGGATGCTTGGACATATATAGAGATGACTTTCTTGCTCGATATGATAGTATGCTATCGGGTTACCCTTTATCTTAACATGTACACTTGTCTCTTTAAACTGTCTTATAGTTACATGTTGGTAAAGCCCTTAGGATGTGTACTTGACTACCTGGACTGTGATGCAGATCATACTAGTGGGGACATGGTAGTCCATAGGTACATCCTTCAAGGTCCCTAGTCGTGGGTGTATCGAGACGGGGCATCGATATACCAGTGTAGACTAGCGTATACGCTTCTCGACCCATGAGATGGGCAATGGATGATCCTATATCCATTGGTGTTTGACATCAGAGATGGTATACGGGTGCTCAGTGGAGACTGGGTACACTGGACGGACTCGCCGAGAACTCCCAGATGGTATTATACCTCACGTCAGATGGCAGTTCTCAGGTGACACTTGTACAGGTTAGTCTGTAGGCCCGAGATCGTCATAGAGTCTTGTGTGATTCCCACTGTGCTTTGATCTCCACCTTACCACGTCCATGAGGGCGTGCAAAATGGTGGTCTTTAGGTACAGTCCCGAGTCACATGGAGGCAATGAGCGATAGGAGGGGTTTCGTCTTTCCCGGTATTGGGGGTTGATGTTGCGCTGTGCTCGATTGGCCGTAACAGGGAAGTCCCTGGCCAGGGCTGATCAGAGATTTGCTGGTAAGTGTTACCAGTAGTTTCTCGACCCGTTATGAGCCTCACATCGGCATGACTTATCGGTTATTGGGGTTTGACGTTTACCACCCCTAGACTTGATATGCGACATATCAGACGAACAGACCGGACTGTACAGTAAGTGTTACAGGTTGGATTCACAGGAGTGTGAGCGGGCTAGCTCGTCGATCTTCTGATCGCTCAATACCCGGATGGCCGTTACGTTTAGCAGACCGCTTGCGGCTTGTACGTGCTTGATATGATCATCATCTGCTACCGGCGTATTGACGAGTCTTTAGAGTCCTACACAGAGGTTTCCTGGCTCAAGCGAAACGAAATAGGAGCGCATATAAGATATGTGCAGGACCGAGAATAATGCGTGTATGTGATACCGTATTCCATTCTCGCGATGAATGTATCGATTGATTATATGTGATATAACCTAGATATCGAATCAAGGATTGATTCGATAAGCCGATACATAGGATACTAGTCGGTTATATGCGATATGACCGGATCGTTAAATCAAGTGTTGATTTAATGATTTAATGTATAATTATATATTTGATATATTATTTTGCATTAACTAGTATTGGTTCACTTTAAATGGATTTTCTCACTTGATGTGCAAGTTGTATATGTGATATACTTTTATGCACATCTTTGTATCATGTTTGATGATGCTTGCTCATTTGGTTAAGTGTAAAGAATTAAACCTAGGTTAAGAAAGTGATTAGGGTTTTAATTATCCATTCTTTTATTTATTGATTTTGGAAAAAAAGGAATGGGATAAGAATACAAAATGGTTGCTTTCATTCTTGAACCTTTGTGAAGCTTCATGAAGCTTTGACCAAAGTGACCAATTTGTCTTCATGCTTAACCCTAACCACTCTTCTAACCTTGGTCAATTCTCTACACCTAACCATGGTTCCTATTATGATAAGTATTCATTTCTTTTTCATTTTTGATTGACTTATCATAATATTTCCTTCTTCTTGATCTTCTTCTTCAAGAAAGAAAGCTTGATGCCATCAATGGCAACTTGAGTTCTAAAGTGAGAAATCCAATTCTAAAGTGAACCCACCTCCTATTTCTTCACCCTCTACCTCTTGCCAAGTTGTTTTGGGTGTTTTCTTCACAAGTTTCACAAATTTGTGAAGTCGGAGCTTGAACTTGTGATGCCTCGACGTAGATCATCTTCGGCACGAAGCCGACGACCTAGTCCGCCCATTTCTCCGATCAAGCCGACGATTGAGTCCGGGATTCGAGATGGACAGCGAGAGGACACCTACGTGGAGCCAAGGAAGTGGATAACCGGATCTACAAAGGTTGTAGCTCTCTTCTTTTAGTTAAGATGTTAACTAGTTTACTGTTTCGCCTAAATTTCTAGTCGACGATCCGTATTAGGGTTTCTCGGCACCCATAAAATTTGAAATTGGCATGGTTGATACCTTGTGAGACCTCTATAGTGTGCCTAGGAACCCTACATATTCTTCAGGTTTGCTTATTACAGAGAACTGAGAATGGGTGATATGTCTCTAAGTGTTAGAGAATGGTGCAGTTGTTGCAGCCAAAACAGTTGGCAGATATCACCTTGCATTAATACATTGATTCTAAACAAATGTTATTACATACTGAACCTGATATACAACATTACATCATGTTCTTTACTGAGTTAAAGAAGGATATAATTTTGTATTGGAGGATAATGCTGTGAACATTTTCCTGAATCAAGAGTTGATTCTATCAGGCACGTTATATAATAGCAAAGAAGTTCTAAATCAAACTACAGTTCAAAGTATATAGAACACAGACAAGAGGAGTAGTTCAGGAATGAATGAATCCTTCTTGAGGCATTGTAGACTAGATCATATCAATGTGACACGACCAGCTAAGTTACATAAGGATGAATATAAGAATCTATTCGAATTTTTATCTTATGCTACTTGCTAGTCTTGTCTCAAAGATAAAAATAACCAATACTCCGTTTACTGGAAACAGAGAAAGAGTTATTGAACTCTTGGGACAGATACATGTTGATGTATATGGTCCCATGTCTACAAATGCCAAGGTTGGTTCTTTTGAGAACCAAACGGGTAAAAGTATTAAAGTCCTACGATGTGATCGAGGAAGCGAATACTTGTGTATGGAGTTCCTGGATTTTCTAAAAGGAGAATGTGATTCTCTCTCAGCTTACTCATTCGAATACACCACAACACAAAGGTGTATCGGGGCAGAGATATCGCACCCTATGAGATATGGCGCGCTCTATGATGAGTACTATTGAGTTACCTGTTTTCTTTTGGGAGTTATGCACTTGAGAAGTTGCATACATATTGAATAAGGTTCCATCCAAATCAGTGCCTACCACTACATATGAGATATGAAATGGGAAGAGACCATGTCTTAAACGAGTTATGATATGGGGTTGTCCGGCCTATGTTGAAAAGCAAAATCCGGACAAGCTCGAGGCAAGGTCAATTGTGAGAGTTTGTTGGAATATCCCAAACATTAGTAAGGGAATATCTTCTACCAAACTGAGGAGCAAAAGGTGTTTTATTTCTCAGCATGCCACCTTTATAGAAAAGGAATTTCTTGTGAAGAAATTAAGTGGTCATGAGGTAGAACTGGAAGGAGTTCCAGCTAGACAAACTAACAGCTGATAATTTGGTAAAACCAAAGGATTCAATAGTTCCGACGAACCTCAGCCTCTCCACGAATCTGGTAGGGTTCCTCATCCACTCGAGAGATACTACGATCTTCTCGGTGACAGTGGGAGCAAGGATTGCATCATAAGATGATGGCCCAACCGGGTTCAGGCAGTTAGAACGTCTGTTTTGATGTGATAGTCAAAGAGTTTGACTTCATCAAAATGGTAGATAAACCTTCTATATATAAGAAGGTTGTAGAGAGTAAGGTTATCTTCCACGCATTGTACGTAGATGACATACTCTTGATAGGAAATGGTTTCCTATGCTACACTCGGTCAAGCTCCTCTTATCACGGGGATTCTCAATAGAAGATCTGGATGATACCTACTACATCTTATGGATTATGATCTATGAGATAGATCTAAATGGATGTTGGGAGTGTCCCAAAAGTCCAGGTACATAAACACCATACTAAAAGAGTTTAGTATGGACGATTCTAAGCGTGGTAGTTCGCCCACTTACTCTTGGATCACTCTCTCCAAAAAGATGTCTCCCGAGACTGA
Organism: Agapanthus africanus; assembly: GCA_030015575.1. NCBI lineage: Eukaryota > Viridiplantae > Streptophyta > Magnoliopsida > Asparagales > Amaryllidaceae > Agapanthus > Agapanthus africanus. Next base: position 237,101,856 of record CM057344.1, on the reverse strand, counting down.
TTTGAAGAGAGCTCGCGTACAAGTGATATCCTATGCTTCGGCAGTAGGCTCTATCAGAGTATGCAATGTTATGTACCAGACTAGATGTAGATGACACACTATATGTAGTGATCAGGAATCAATCGGATCTTGGGAGAATCACTGGAAAGCTGTGGAGGACATTCTTAAGTACTTGAGAAGCACTAAAAGAAAGTTCTTGGTTCCAGCTTCCAGAGTGATAAGTTCGACTGAGATTCAGTCACAGGCATTGTCTTTACCCTCAGTGTAGGGACGGTATATTGGAAGAGTTCCAAGCTAGATACCATGACATACTAGACGATAAAGGCTGAATACATTATTATCAACGATACTACTAAAGTGGCTGTCTGGATATTTCTTGTTCATAAGATGAACAAGGTTCCTACCATTAAGCTTCCAATAACTGTTATTGTAACAACAATGGAGTTGTGGCTTAAGCCCAGGAACACAGGTCCTATCAGCGTTCCAGACATATTCTGAGGCAAGTATCACCTGATCAGAGAGAAGGTTGATCTCCAAGGGATCAAGGTTAGGAGAGTAGACCAGAAGGTAGACATAAAGGATCCACTCACAAAGGCCTTACCCCTAGAGAGAATTCTCTATAATGGTTGAGTATGGGATACTACAACCTCTGCTATATTGTTGGGTATTGGATACTACAACAAATGACCTTAGTGCAAGTGGGAGATTGTTAGTTATATGTATGCCCTAGAGGCCATTACTGTACATGCGATGTATATTGTAGTGGATGCTTGGACATATATAGGAAGGACTTTCTTACTCAACATGATAGTATGCTATCTGGTTGCACTTTATCTTAACATGTAAACAAATACTGTTTTGTGATCACATATTGATAAAGCCATTAGGATGATTACTTGACTACCAGGATTATGATGCAGATCATACTAGTGGGGACAAGGTAGTCGATAAGTACATCCTTCAAATGTTCCTAGTCATGGGAATATCGAGATAGGGCATCGGTACTCCAGATTAGACTAGCGTATGCGCTTCTTGACTCATATGATGGGCGATAGATGATCCCATATCCATTGGTGTTTGACATCAGAGAAGGTATACGGGTGCTCAGTGGCGACTGGGTACACTGGACGGAGTCGTCGAAAACTCCTAGATGGTATTATACCTATCGTCGGATAGCAATTCTTTGGTGACACTGGTACAGGTTAGTCTGTAGACCTGAGATCGTCATAGAGTCTTGTGTGATTCCCACTGTGTTTTGATTTCCATCTTACCACGGTCAAGAGATCATGCAAAACGGTGGCTTTTGGGTACAGTCCCGAATCACATAGAGGCAATGAGCGATAAGAGGGGTTTCGTCTCTCCCGGTATTGGGGGTTGATATTGCGCTGTGCTCGATTGGCCATAACAGGAAATCCCTGGTTAGGGTTGCTGAGATTTACTGGTAAGTGTTATCAGTAGTTTCTCGAACCGTTATGGACCTTGCATCGGCATGACTTATCAGGCTATTGGGGTCTGACGTTATACCACCCCCAGGCTGTTGATATGCGACATATCAGACGAAGAGACCGGACTGTACGGTAGTGTTACTGATTGGATTCGCAGGAGTTATAGCAGGCTTGCTTGTTGATCTTCTGATCGCTCAATACCCGGGTGGCCGTTACATTTAGCAGACCGCTTGTGGCTTTTTGGTGTTTGATATGATCATCACGTACTGCCGGCATATTGACGAGTCTTTAGAGTCCTACATAGAGGTTTCCTAGTTCATGCGAAACGGAGTAGGAGCGCATATGTGATATGTGCGGGACCGAGATTAATGCGAGAATGTAATACCGCATTCTAATCTCGCGATTTGCGATATCGGTCGGTTATATGTATTATAGCCGGATTATTAAATCAAGAGTTGATTTAAGAATTTAATGTATAATTATATATTTGATATATTATATTACATTAACTAATATTTAGCTCACTAATGATTTCTTTTCTCACTTGATGTGCACATTGTATATATATGTGATATGTATATTTGTGTACATGTATTGTGTCATGTTTGATGATACATACTAGATGGGTGTATGAGACTTATACCATGCTAGGGTTAAATTAGGGTTTTGATTATTTCTTAAGTTATTGCAAAAGAGCAAAAGACTTGGTCAAAGTTTTAAGCTTGGAGAACTTTGACAAAGTCCACTCTTTTGTCATTCCTTAGGATATTTTACTTGACCCAACCCTCAACCATAGCCATGAGTTAATTCTCTACATGAGTTAAGTATGATAGCTTTAACTCAACCATGGGTGCAATAATTCATTTGGATGAATTATTCATGAGTTCTTCTTCTTCTTCATCAAGCTCCTTGAAAAGCTTTCTAGCTTCAATGGAGGTATGAGATAAAATGTGAGAAAATGATTTCTAAAGTGAGCTCACTTCCTACTTTATCATCCTATACTATTAGCTATTTAGTTTAGGGTGTTTGCTTCACTAATCTACACAATTAGTGAAGAGATAGCATGAGCTAGTGTTTCCTCGACGTAGATCATTTTCGGCCTCGAAGACTCAAAGCAAGCTTATTTGTTTCTTCATGGGAGCCTCTCTAGAGTCCGGACGATCGTGATCGCAGCGAAGGGACTTCTACACGGAGCTATTGAATTGAAGGACCGGTCTACAAAGGTTGTATTCCTTGTTCACTTTGATGTAAAGTGTTTACATATTATGTTTTACCCTAAGTCTCTAGTTAAGATCTTGGTTAGGGTTTGTTTAGCACCCCAAAAATTTTAAAGTAGCATGATTGTTGCTTGCCAAAGCCTTCACAAGGTGCTAAGCTAACCCGACAATAACAGCGTCCCATACCACTGATACACACACACACACACACACACATGCATATATAACAGCGTCCCATACCACTGATATATATACTTAGAGGTAAAATATCATGAAAACTAGTGTCTAGTATCGACATATAAATACTCATCTATCAAGCGTCGTAACCACGACTGCCCCTGATATGTACGTATCATACGTTCATCGGAAACCCGAGTACCCAGCTTCGAAACTCTAATTCCCCGTATCCATACGTACATGACTCCGGTCGATATCTACGCGATCACCGACAAGTCCAATACTGTCACCGGTAGGTATGATTCCCCTGCTAGGCTCATCGGCGTGAACCTTCGACATACCTTTCTTGCCCCGGGGTACCCTCGGGCCCCACCATGTGCCCGCACACGGCCCACGACGCCACCTCGCATGGGGTATATATCAGAACCGAGAAATCTCATGGTGGATGCTGAAATATCATATCAAGAGAAACCGTGTTTTTCAAATAATGCATAATTTCATGAAACTACCACGGTCCTCAAATCCAGAATACATCATGAAAAATCCATATCTTAATGCGAAAATTCATGAATATAATATATGCAACATAAAACTGAAATGTAAGCATATAAAGGAAAAGCCGCTATTTAACTGCAACAAGTTAATATATATATCATATGGTTTCTAATTTCTCCAAGTCCACACAACATCAAATAAAGGTGAACATGTAGCTATAGCCAGGTATGCGTAACCATGTCGACATAGAAAGATATGTGTATCTACCTATCAATAATGATGTAATACCCTCCAGGTATATGTAAGTATGTATGCAAGATGTACATGTAGCTATGTCTCATATGTGTATATACCTGTCACTAATGGTACGATACCATATAGGTATATAGGTAATTAGCATATAAGTATGTCAAGGCATATGTGTAAGCATGTAGGTATACAGGTATGCTATATGTCATATGCACGAAGGAAAATAAGGATCATGTCTCAATGTCCTTAAACAATACAATATCATATATGTATAGGTGATGTGCGTGTCATGGCAATTATCGACGGTGTGGGTGTAGCATACAATTAGTGCTCGTGCAACATGAACCGTCAATAATAATGTTGTGTCTCATTAATACTATGTCCAAACGCAATAGGTAAATGAGATATGCAACAAGAGTACACAAGCACAATCAAGTCCATATACTTACAACCAATAGTCATGTCATAAATCTAGCCCAAACCCATAACGCCATGCGGGCGATTCCCCTGTAGATGTTAAATCTACTCACCAACGCTCCTGGCTAAATAAAACCAACCACCTGCTTTCCCTTCTTCGCAGCGTCCGAGGTCCTCGCCTGCGACCCTAAGATCATAAAACAATATAACAAGTATATATTAGCAATCGACCAATAACACGTACCAACTACGTTTGACCGACACACCAACTCCAAACATACTCTCAAGTGTCCGTCTAGTGGCTAACGCACGTAGCGACACTACGAAACCAATTTAAGAACAAAAGCTATACAAAAACACAAACGACATCGGCACAACCCTATCTAGGAACGCTAAACGACACAATCATCAAGCCTAGACCCTGATCGTACCGATCGCGTATTCACAACACAATAAATAACGTGGAATCTAATATAAATAACGTCGTAACGTCAAAAGAAACCAACGCCAAAATTATCCGGAAATCCAGTAAGCAACATTTAATCATTTTAGCTCAAAACTATAAGTTTTACCAAAAACTAGCAATCACAAACATCACCAAATAGCATGATTAAACCACTCATATTTTTACTAGAATTTTAATCTTACCTAATTAGAATTTAGTAAAATCTTAGTTTTCTAATTAGCATATTTATACAATTAGGAGAATATCATATAACAAATCTAGCAACTAGGTTAAGTTTTCATTTGTCTAAACTTCATACGTTACCATTTCACCAACTTAAACCCTAACTTAATCTTCATAAACCCTTTTCTAGGAATTCTAAACATGCAGTTAAAAGTTTTAATTTAAACATCTAATAACTAGTTTAAGGTATTTTAACAATACAAAAGCTTAGGATTAGGATTTTATACCTCCTCAAGAACATAAAAACTTGCAACAAAACACCAAATTTAACCCTCCAAAATGAAGTCTTTCATGAAAATCCAAGCATGTTTTGTGAAGAAGAATAATGGGTAATGATTTATTTATGAGTTTGTGTGATAATTTGATGATTTTTGAATATTTATTTGAGCTTGAAATTGTTGAAATGAGGTGAGAAGAAAGAAAGGGCAGCAAGGAAAAGTGGCCCGCCTTGCAAGGAAGAAAAGGGGGTTTTGTGAAAAGTGTGGAAAAATCTAGAAGAAAAAACATTATAAAAGCTTAATTCCAAATTCCACCTCTTAATATTTCTTTTCTAATTAAAATTTTCCTTTAATTCAACAAATATCTAGATATTTTCCTAGAATATTTTCAAGGATGGATTAGCTAAAAATCTAGTGATTAGATTAGCATAGATTCACATTAGTAATAATTAACCCAAACCAAAATGTAATTACGACTAATTTAGTGCATAGTTAAAAGCTTAAAATAATATTTTAATTAGTGAAGAATATTAAAATGCACTAAAATTACAAGTGGCTTACAAAAACCCGCAAACTAGAAAAATTCTAGCTAAACTAGCTGCAGCGAATTCTATACTGCAAAAGGATCGCTTCTAGGTTTTTACGGAAAATACTGACTAATTTACCCTAAAAAAGGAAAATCGCCTAAACGATTTCCAAAACGTTACAATTTTCCCTCCTTAAAGAAATTCAGACCCCGAATTAAAAATTCTTACTACGCACACCTTCAAAGAGATGAGTGCAAAACTCCCAGATCTCGCTCGCAGCCTCCCAAGTGATCACCTCACTATACGGCTACGCCAAAGAAACCTCCACAGATGGCAAGGCGCTTGACCGAAATTTCTCCACCTGCCGATCCACTAACACTATCGGCTGCCGGTGAATGAAAAGATCGCGTTCAAGCTAAATGGTCTGAAACTGAATCATGTGAGAAAGGTCATGAAGGTATTTGTGAAGTATCGACACAAGGAATACAGTGTGAATACTCAAAAATCTGGGCGGAAGTGCCAAATTATAAGCAACAGAACTAACTCGCTCGAGGATCTTAAAAGGACCTACAATCTGGGACTAAATTTCCCAAATCTCAACACGTCATTCATCGGAAAATCCTTAGGAATACATTATCTCCCACTGCAAACTCAAGTCTGCGACCACCACGGTCGGCATAAGACTTTTGTCTGTACTGGGCTGCTCTCATCCTGACGTGAATCAACTGGATCATCTCCGAAGCCTATCGACTAGCTGGGGTCCAAAAATCCTACTCTCGCAGAGTCAGAAAAATAGACTGGCGATCGACACCACCTACCACACAAAGCTTAAAAGTTGCCATCTGAAACGTCTCCTGATAACCGTTATCGTAGGAGAACTCCATTAATGGCATGTGACGATCCCAACAGCCAACAAACAAAAAGTACATACGCACAATCATATCCTCCAGAGTCTGTATAGTCCGCTCTGTCCGACCATCGGCCTACGGATGGAAAAGCGGAGCTAAAGCTCAACCAGTACCCAAGGCTTCTTGAAGCTTCTGCCAAAAACGGCTAGCGAACGAGGTGCCTCTATTGGATACAACACATGAAGGAACTCCGTGCAAACGCATAACTTAACGAAGAACAACTGAGCAAACTGAGCATAACTGGACAACAAACACCCGAATGGAGTCACACCCTGTCTGACCCTTGGTAGACACCACAACGAAATTCATGGAGATCTGCTCCCATTCCCATTCCGGAACGGTTAAAGATTGCAACTCTCCAGCCGGTCTTAAATGCTCAACCTTAGCTCGCAACAAGCCAGACATCTTGAAACAAAGTCCGAAACTTCACTCTTCATCCCTGCCCACCCGTAACTATTTCACAAATCACGCTACATATTGGTGGAACTTGGACGAACACAGAAAGCTGACTGATGTGCCTGCTCTAGTATCTCGCGTCTCTACCCATCAGTATCAGGTACACACAAACGCGTCCCTAAACGTAGCACACCTTGGTCACAAGTCAGAACTCCGAATCTTTACCCAGCCAAGCATGCTCAGAATCTTAAACAAACGAGCATCGGCGGGTGATTTAATGATTTTCCGTTGTGTATTAGAGAGAATTGTATATAGAAATCACAACAAAAAATATTTGACCGCAATCAATAACGGTGTCGAATGTAGCGCGTTAGTAAGTGCGGATCGTCCACAGGGAAAGTGTAATCGTTCGTCTTTCGAATTAGATGAGTCGAAACTTTAGGGAAAAGAAAAGAAAACAATTCATGATTTGTAATTGAAATTCAAGAAAGAGAAAAATCTAGATCTAGAAAAGAAACATTTAAAACAAGAATTGAGATGTTTGTGATGATTTCCAAACCAAATGTCAAGAATTGAAATGAGGCTCGTAGGAATCGATCGGATCTATAGATGTGATGAGATCTAAAGATTTCATATTCTTATCCATTAACAAATTGATACTAGATCGATGATGATTCGTCGAGGTTAAGGATCTTGCGAAGAAGCTAGGGTTTCCTCGTCTTATTCTTTATCCTTTCGATAAATCTCATTCAAATTCTAGCTTCTAGTTAATCAAATGATCAATTGTTGTTCCCTAGTTTCAAGTGAACACAATCAAGAAAGGATCATCTCGAAACTAGGTCATTAATCATTTGATTCACTAGAATTTACAATCGTTATAGGATTTAAGAATTGTAAAAGGATCTAAATCATCATCATTCTATTGATCGTCTCGACTCCTTTACGAGCGGAGTTTTACTCAAACATCACAACAAGAACCACAATCACAAATTGAGATCTAATCATGATGCAAGAATTAAAAGAAAGCAAGATTAAAGAATTTCACCTTTTATTTATATCAACAATTTCATTACAATCACTCAAGAACTACAAGAGGAGGAACTCGATCGTCGATTTGGCTTCGCTCGTCTCCTTGAGTCGCGGATCGGCTTGGATCACTTGCTCGATTGAAGATCGGCTCGGCTCCTAAAAGGTTGAAGGCTTCTTGCTTGATTTGGTACTCGGGATCTTGAATTTGGAATTGGATTTTGAATTTGGGGCTACAAGATGTGTCACTCAACTTGTAGATGGGGGGATGATGAAGAATTAACCCTACTTCTAGGCTCTCTTTTATAGACCATAAAAACCTAGATCTAAGATTGAAATTTGAATTTTCCCTCCACAAGTTAGTTAGCACAAGATTTGAATTTCCCTCCAAAAGTTTGTTAAAGAGAAACCTCTAGATGAAGTTTGTTAAGCCGAGCCTTCTAGATGTGCCACGTGGAGAATCGGGAGTCTTCTGGAAGCTTGTGCAGTTATGAGAGACACGTGTAAGAAAATTAAGCTGATGAAGCCACCATAGAGCCGCGGTTCCGCGGCGCAAGCGCGCTACCGCCGCGGAACCGCGGCGGTTCTGAAGCTTCGGAGCATGGGATTTCTGGTACAGGCTTGGGATCATTCTTGGACCTTTATAAAATATATTAAATCTTATTTGGATTTTTGTATCACTGCCAGATCTCAGATCTTTGAGTTGACGTATCTTTTATCCGCACTTTGACAATTTTGGCCTGTCTCCTGGATTTTCCTGCATAATTTCTCAAGACAAGTGTTGCGCACTATAGGGATGATGCGATGCTATGAAATGCGGTCAATTTCCTTTATAGTGCCAGTTTTAGAGTCTAACACATGTAATCTGATATTTCAGGGATGTTTTGCAAATATGTGCAATATGATTACCGAACACTTCTAAATGAGTGCAAATGATAGGGAAATTGCCGTGTTAAAAATGCAGTATTTTCGACTGATCAAATTCCCCCAAACTTATTTTCGATCGTTTCGATCGAACAGTTTTATTAAAAAGAGAAGGAGAAAATAAAGAAAGAGAAAAACTAACTAGCACACTTTCGTAGGCAACACGATTGCACTGAGCACGTGCAACAAGCCTTTAAACCTCTAGGTGTCCCTAGTAGGAGGAGTGTTGTCTCCTGAGGGTTTTCAGCGGATTGCACCCACAAAATCCAATAATAAAAGGAAGATCATGAATATTACATTTAAAGAAAAGAATTGTAAAAGAAAAGCCTTGAAAATTAGGGTTTCCAACTAAGCTAGCTTTTCGGTTGTCATGAGCCCTATCTTAATGGTCATGAAAAGTTGTTAGAAATCACGTCCTCCCTCAATAAAACATCGCCTTATTCTTCATTCCTATCTTTCTTCCAAACATCGATCATATAATCCTGTGTGTTTGTAAAGGACATCCCTACACCCGGAGAATTCAATTCAAGCTATCATACTCTTGCCCATCAGCCTCAGTACTTTTTACTTAATGAATATTAGATGAGATTGCTCACACACTTTCATGCGACCGTTAATACTTCTTGAGGTACTAACCGACCGATTACTCATGTGTTTGCTTATTTGGTGTATTTTTCTCGTCTTGCACCACCTTAGGCATAGCAGTGACTCCCAGACCAGTTGGCCTTAGGGCACTAGGTGAAGAGGCACCCTCGCTATATATTTTTATTGCCCTCGGTGATAACAAAACTAGTGTTCATTTTTCTCACCACTTTATATTTTTTTATTCACTTTTTCTTTTTATTTCCTTCATACATCGGCTTTAAGACAAGAGTATTTCAAGGTATCCTCTACTATCCCGGGCTTTAAGACGTGTGTAAGTGTGAATAGCAGGGTATCAACGTTCAAAATGCTTGGCTTCCAGAATAGAAACTATTTTTCAGACTTATTTTTATCCTCAGATTAGTGACTTCTTTCATCTTACTAACCCTTGGGACAACGGCTCATAACTACTTATTACTAGTTCGTATAAGAAAACTTCTAATTTTCTTAGTTTTCTTAAATTTTTCTAATCTCATGGATGTAACTTTTCACTATCTAATCTTTTATTATCATAAATATTAAATATTTTTATATTTTGAATTTTTTTTTGAATTTTTATGGATTTTGAAAATTTTTGAATTTTTGATTTTTTTTTTATAAATTTTTATAGGTTTTTATGGGTTTGAAAAACTATTTACAAAAAATGATGAGCCAAAAATATGTACACAAAATTTTTATGGGTTTTGAAAATTTTTAAATTTTTATGGTTTTATAAAGAAATGTTTTGTGCTTATGCAAATGATATGCACATGATGCAAAACTAAGCACAAACCTCCCCCAAACTTGTTTTCAACAGTGTCCTCACTGTTGCCATCCGCTATATCTACAAAAACCAGTAAGCCTGGGAGGAATTTATTAGTGGGGCCTATTAGTTATATGTATGCCCTAGAGGCCATTACTATACATTGGATATATATTGTAGTGGATGCTGGGACATATATAGGGAGGACTTTCTTGCTCGACATGATAGTATGCTATCTGGTTACTCTTGACCTTAACGTGTATACTGATTGTCTCTCTGTTACATGTTGGTAAAGCCCTTAGGATGTGTACTTGACTACCTAGACTATGATGCGGATCATACTAGTGGGGACATGGTAGTCCATAAGTACATCCTTCAAAGTCCCTAGTCGTGGGTGTATCGAGACGGGGCATCGATATACCAGAGTAGACTAGCGTATACCTTCTCGACCCATACAGATGGGCGATGGATGATCCTATATCTATTGGTGTTTGACATCAGAGATGATATACGGGTGCTCAGTAGAGACTGGGTACACTGGACGGACTCGCCGAGAACTCCCAGATGGTATTATACCTTACGTCAGATGGCAGTTCTCTGGTGACACTGGTACAGAGTAGTCTGTTGACCCGAGATCGTCATAGAGTCTTGTGTGGTTCCCACTGTGCTTTGATTTCCATCTTACCACGTCCAAGAGGGCGTGCAAAACGGTGGTTTTTGGGTACAGTCCCGAGTCACATGGAGGCAATGAGCGATAGGAGGGGATTCGTCTTTCCCGGTATAGGGAGTTGATGTTGCACTGTGTTCGATTGGCTATAACCGGAAATCCCTGGCCAGGGTTGCTGAGATTTACTGGTAAGTGTTACCAGTAGTTTCTCGAACTGTTATAGACCTCATATCGACACGACTTATCGAGCTATTGGGGTCTGACGTTTACCACCCCTAGGCGAGATATGCGACATATCAGACGATCAGACCGGACTGTACGGTAGTGTTACTGGTTGGATTCACTGGAGTGTGAGCGGGCTTGCTCGTTGATCTTCTGATCGCTCAATACCCGGGTGGCCGTTACGTTTAGCAGACCGCTTGCGGCTTGTGGGTGCTTGATATGATCATCACCTGCTGCCGGCGTATTGACGAGTCTTTAGAGTCCTACACAGAGGTTTCCTGGCTCAAGCGAAACGAAATAGGAGCGCATATGAGATATGTGCGGGACCGAGAATAATACCAGTATGTGATACTGTATTCGATTCTCGCGATTTGTAACATTGATCGGTTATATGCGTTATAGCCGGGTTATCGGATCAAGTGTTGATTCGATAAGTTGTTACTATTAATATTAGTCGGTTATATGCGATATGACCGGGTCGTTAAATCAAGTGTTGATTTAATGATTTAATGTATAATTATATATTTGATATATCACTTTACATTAACTAATATAGGTTCACTTAAAAAGGATTTTCTCACTTGATGTGCACATTGTATATATGATATACTTTTGTGCATTAGATTGTATCATGTTTGATGATACATGATTGTTTGGTGTATAGTTTAAACCATGGTTGGTCAATGGTTAGGGTTTCTTTTGCTTCATTTACTTATTCATTTATTTATTTATTTATCCATTTTGTTTATTTTTGCAAAAGAAAAGGAAAAATGAGGAAAATGGTGGCTTTCTTTGTTTGTAGTTGAAACTTCATGAAGCTTTGACTACATGACCATTTTGTCTCATGCTTAACCCTAAACCATTAAACCTTACCATGGTCTATTCTCTACACCTAACCAAGGTTAGGATATGAGAAGTATTCATTTTATTATTTATTTTGAATAACACTTATTATATTCTTTCTTCTTCTTCTTCATCTTCAACATTGAAGCAAGCTTGCCTCCATCAATGGCAACTTGTGAAAAAGAGTGAGAAATCCAATTCTAAAGTGAACCCACTTCCTACTTCTTCATCCTCTACCTCTTGCCAAGTAGTAGAGTGTGTTTTCTTCACAAGTTTCATGACTTGGTGAAGTGGGAGCTTGATCTTGTGATGCCTCGACGTAGATCATCTTCGGCATCGTCGTCGATGACCTAGCCCCCTTTTTCTCCGATGAAGCCGACGCAAGAGCCCAAGATCCGATTTGTACAGCGAGGAGACTTCATCACGGAGCCATGGAGGTGGAGAACCGGATCTACAAAGGTTGTATTTCCGTTTACCATTTAGTTTAGTTGTTAACTAGTTTCTTTTTCGCCTAAACTTCTAGCCAACGATCCGTATTAGGGTTTCTCGGCACCGTAATTTTTGAAATTGTCATGGTTGATGCCTTGTGAGACCTCTTGAGAGTGCCTAGGAACCTTTCAATGGTATCAGAGCTACTAGGCATTAGATGTCGACCTATGGGGGGTTCTCACTGTGTGACAGTGTGGCGAAGCATAGGCTCTTACCCCCAGGGTGTCCCGAGACCGGAAGGTGTTCCGGCGGGTTGTAGTCCTCGCGAGGGGGCATGCGTAAAAAGTAGTTGCTGAGGGACCCGTTGGTGCCACGGCGACCCCATTGGATGGGGTGGCTCCCTGACTTTCATTGGTATCAGAGCCTAGCTAGAGCCTTAGGCGATGCATAGACGAAGTTTGAAACCCGATCGAACCGAAACCCTAACTCTCAAATTGCTCTCTGTACAATTTCTGAAATCGGGGATTTTTCCAAATTAAAAATTGCTAAAAAATTCAGCAGGGTCCTATTAGAATTACTGTGAAATTCGGTGGGCCAATTCGTCAAGTGTGCGGCGGAACCGCGGCAGAAGCATGGCTTCTGCGGCGGTTCCGCGGCAGTATTATTAAATTGTCCAATACTTTTTGCACAGTAATTCATGTTTTCAGGTGCTGGATTTTCTGGGAATTTTTAATATTTATTCAAGAGTTGAATATTCTGGGTTGTTTTGGGGATTCGTTGTTTCGATCGGATTATCAAGCTTTGTCTATGTGTTCTTCCGGATAATTTTTGAATATGTTAAAAAGTTCGACCGGATATAAATACCCAACTTTTCCCCTGCCGGAAAATTTCCATGTGTTGGATTTTTCCGAGGTTTAAAGACGTTCTAAGTAGTGCAAGTAACGCGATGGTCCCTCTAGAAGACAACAAACCTTAACTCGATTATGTGACCGTCTTGAACTGCCCTTTGAACCTTCGGGTTTGGGGCAGTACGGCGTGCCACATGTGAGGCGTTGGCTTGACCCTTCTACGGCTGGACTGTTGGTACTGAGGCACGGAGTGAATGTTAGTGTATATGCCCTAGAGGCCATTACTGTATCATACTAGTTTGTATATTACTTGATGGAAGCTTGGGATATTCACCTTGTATAAACAATCTTGCTCAATATAGTAGTATGCTACTTGGTTTGTTTCTACTTCAATGTGTACTTGTGTTTATTTCAGAATATCACTTATACGCATTAGTGGAGCCCTTAGGTCTTTGCTTGATTACCAGCGTTGTGATGGCAGTCACACTAGTGGGGGCTGGGTAATCTATAAGCACATCCTTGTACAGGTCCCTAGTCGCAGGACTATCGAGACAGGGCATCGATACTCCGGAGTAGACTAGCGTATGCGCTTCTCATCCCAGTGTGGGAGATGGTCTGTCCCGCAGCCATCAGTATGTCGTACTGGAGATAGTATACGGGTGCTCGTTAGGTTACGGGTACACTGGACAGGACTCGTCGGGAACTGAAAGGTTGGTATTATACCTATCGTCAGTTATCAGTTCCCAGGTGACATGAGTACAGCTTAGTCCGCTGACTTGACACTGGCACTTCGCCTCGAGTGTGTTCCCACTACACTTTGATCACTACCCTACCACGGCTCAAAGGAGTCGTGCAAACAGGTAGTGGTTGGGTGCAGTCCCGAAGCACTTGGAGGCAGTGCCGGTTAGACAGGATTCGTCTCTCCCGGTATTGGGGGTTGACATCGCGCTGTGTCTAGGAGAGCCATTACACAAGTAGTCCCTGGCCAGGGCAAGCGAGATATACTGGTAGGCTTCCAGTGTTATCTCAGGGTGTTTTGGGCTTCACTCCGACACGACTTGTACCGCTATTGGGGACTGACGTTTTACCGCCCCCTAGGCCCGACATGCGATGTATCAGACGAACAGACCGGACTGTGCGGAGAATGTCACATTCAGACTCAGTAGGAGTTCAGATGGGGTTTCACCTCGTCAGCCTTCTTGTCGGCATCTACCTGGGGACCGTTACGCACAGCTAGTGCCGCTTGCGGTCTGTGGTTAAACCCACTGCCAGCGTAGTGTCGAGTCTTTAGAGTCCCACACAGAGGGTATTCGCCTCTGGGCAAAACAGAGTAGAGGTCGCATGGTTATTGCGACAGGGTTCGTTCTCATCCGCGCACTTGTGCACGTTTGGAGTCCGGACGGATATTACTGGCTGGCTCTGGTTTGAGTCAGATGCTGGTATATGTTTTGGGGTTGCTTTTATCTCTCAGTATTCATGTTCCTCGGAACAAGGATGCAGGTGTGTATGCACGGTTATTTGAGGAAGAGGAAGATGGCTTTCATTAGGGTTTCGGAACGGGTGCGTATGCACAGTTGACAGTCGTCTTTTTCCAAACCCTAATGGATTTATGTTATATCAATTAATAATATATAATAAAATGAAATTGTGTCATGGTTGGTTTTTATGTTGACTTGTTGACCATGGTTGACTTGTTGACCATGGTTGAAGTTTTGACCATCATCATTACAAAAGAAAGATGCTCTTTGATTCTAGCAAATTCATTTAATGTTTGAAATGATAATGGTCATTCTAAAACTTTCCATCAACCTTTTCATTTTCATTATTATTATTATTTTATAATTCTTTTGCTTTATGTTATGCTTGCAAAAGAAAAAGAGCTCATTTTTTTATCATAACAACTCTCTCTCCTCACTTCATCTTCTTCTTCCTCTAGCAAAAGAGAACCCTTCTCATGTGTTGAGAATCCTTCTCTTTAAAAAGAAAAGCAACCCCTAGTCACTCTCTACTGATTCTAGGTTCAAGGTTTAGCAAGCCGGAAACCCTAGTTCACTCAAAGATCGAGGAAGAGCCCAAAGGTCGAACCTTCGAGGTGGATCCATCTTCGACGGAAGAAGGCGACAAGAAGAGAACCATCAACCTCTACAAAAGTTTGAAGAAGAAGGAGTTCAAGTTTAGGTATAACCATCTTCATCCGAGTAGCTAAATCTCTTTAGCAAGTATGCTAGTTTTAGTTTAGACACGATCCCGACATTGTTTTAGTCCATGTTGCCTCTTGCGATAAAAATTTGTTTTTTATACCGTTTCCGCCTCCCCGTAAGCACCGGGGGTCGCAATATGGACTTACAGTGGTATCAGAGCCTAACTAAACTTAAACTAGCTTGGTAGCGAAGTGTATGGAAGTTCGAAACCGAAAAATCGCAAAACCGGAAAAACTAAAACCCTAAGTTTCTGTTGAATTTTTTCTGCTCTAAATGAAAAACTTTATACTTGAAAATTCGGCTCAGGGTTTTGTGTGAACACCCATGAAAAACGATCCACTGTTTCGTTCAAACCGCCGCGCTTCCGCGGCATGAGGTAGGCATGTGCCGCGGAACCGCCGCCGTTTGTCGTCTTCTCTGCATCGTTTTTCGTGCAGTGTGTGTCTGTGTTGGTTTTGGGATTTTTAAAATATATTATATGTGCCCAGATTTTCCTGAACTGAAATTCACTTTTGGGGTCCTATAATTCCGTATTTTTTCCGAACTTCACTGCACTTTGGCTATGTTGGTTATATCTGTGTTGCTTGCATGTATTGAACGTCGGCTAATCGCTATAAGTCGATTAGTCGGGGTTATACATGATCTGTGTTTGATATTGGATTGTGTATATGAATGTGTTGGACTGTCGCGGGTGAATAGCCGGGGTGGATGTGAGATGAGCTTTTGTTTTTCTTTCATTCATTGTAAATGTAAATTGATGTAATAATTATTATTTGTTTGGCCGCACAACCGGGTCGGGGTTGTAGCCGTCATTGTATAATTCTTTTTACTGTTTTTGCTCCTAGGATAGACCCATGGAGGGGTGCACAAACTACCGGGAACTTGGCGGGTAGTTTGCCGCACCCATAGGGGTCTTGGGTGGGGTATTTGCTATTCACCGCGACCGTGTAATCCGCTTTTCGTTGCAGGCTCGAAAGGATTGCGGATTGCTAGTATATCCAATGTATTCATCTGTGATCTGTAATGTCTATCATTGCTTTCTATTTAGGCGTTGCTTATGTTTTACAGCCGCGCTAGCCCAGCCCCCGCTCTGTCGTTAGTTAAGTAACCTAACGAGTGATGACGGGACCCCGTGGCGAATGCGAATGGCATAAGCGTACGTCATATTTTGGTTGTTTTCTGCAATGGTAGGATTAAATGATGGGACGCATTAAAAGAACTAATGCAAGAATATCACGCATTAAAAGAACTAATGCAAGATAATAAACCAAGTTAAAATCGTTGGAACACTTTCGAAAAACCACTCGGTTCTTTTCAAAACTAACTTTTAAATGCGGAGCTTGAGCCACTCCTTCTAAAAGCTATCTCGTTCCATCGATTATATCAAGTTCACTACGTTCACGGTTTCGCCAAAACCATTCGTAGCCCTCCGTCGTTTCGTATGAATATTCAATAGTATTCAAGCTATGTTTGTTGACCTTCGTCAAGACATAGAGATTGGTAGCTGTTGGGTGTTCATATGTAGCATAGATAGATGCGTTGGTTTGGGACAGTCGTATTGCCTTGTTGACCTTCGTCAAGGGTATATACGGGTGGGTTCAAATTAACCTGGATAATGACGGGCAGAACTTGACATGTGACTTATGATTTGTTGACCTTCGTCAAGGTCATAAGAGCATGGGGCAAAAATCCACATCGGGAGTTTCATAAGTACTGAAACTTGCTAGATTTGCATACCATTTGGAGTGTGATGATTATGGTAGGATTCCTTCATTTTCGTCACGCGATGATATTTGGATCCCGATCCTACTGTGAGTATATGCTACTCCTCGGGAAATTTCTCACTAAACGATCAATGCTATAAACCTAGTAGGTGCCTAGAAAGGTGTTAGCGGGGCTACGCCCCCAGGGAAAAGAGGTTCTTAAATTAAGGAACTTCGCGAAAGCGTTGGAAAACCTCCCTCGAAGTACCGACACTGGCCTGGCTGAACGGTTAAGCAAGAATTGTGCGGTGGGATTGATCCCGGCTAATTCTTCCTTTGTGGTTTGAGGAGGGATTCGAGAGACAGTGGGAGCCATCCTGTTTAGACAAAATTAAAAACCATTCTAAACTTGCAAGAGCATCGTGCTAAAGTGTTTCTTCTCTCCCCCCTGCAGCGACCAAATTCGAAATGACTGGACTTAAGTTACTTCTAGATAAAAACATACTGACAGGGCCAAACTACAAAGATTGGCTCAGGAATGTCAAATTGGCAATCGCTTACGACAAGCTGGGGTATCTTCTTACCACCAAAGCTCCCCCCGTCCCAGGTCCCACCTCCAGCGTCGCGGATAAGGAAATCCGTAAGACTTGGGAGATTGACAGCGCGAAGGCCAGGTGCCTCGTACTTGCCTCGATGGACAACGACCATCAGAGGAGGCACGAGAATATGGATTTGGAATCCATATTTCTTCATACAAAAGAACTGTATGGAGAGCAGTCTCGTATCGCAAGATACGAAGTGTCGAAGAAGTTATTTTCGACAAAATTGGCCGTCGGATCATCGGTAGCGGACCACGTGCTTAAGATGATTGGCTACACTGAGGAGCTCGCGGAACTTGGGACCACGTTGGACAGTGAACTCTATACGGATATAATTCTCCAGTCCCTTCCATCCACTTACGCCCAGTTCATACTGAATTTCAACTTGCAAGAAAAGGAAGTTGAACTTTCAGAACTCCTCAACCTGCTGAGGAGTGCAGAGGGCACCCTACAGAAGGGTAGGGATACACCCGCTTTGTTTGTAGGAGGATCTTCTTCCTCTAGGTCCAAGGCGAAAGCCAAGGGAAAGAGGAAGAAAGCCCCCGCCAAACCAAGAGGCGGTGTTAGTAAAGTGGGTACGAAGGGAAAGGAAAAGGCAACAAAGATTGCGGGGAAGCTTATTGGAAAGGAAGAATGCTTCTATTGTCATAAGAGCGGACACTGGAAGAAAGATTGCAGGGCTTGGAAGGCCAAGACACAGGAACTGAAGCAGGTTGCGGCTTCAGCTTCAGGCGTTGAGAAATCGTAGGTTTTTGAAGGAAGGTGACATGACCCTCAGAGTTGCGAACGGAGCTAGCATGGATGCTAAAGCCGTGGGGGACTATCACCTGGGAATGTCAGATGGGCATGTTTTGGTTTTGCGTAATTGCTTTTTTGTACCCAACGCAACTTGTAATATCATTTCTGTATCTTTGGTTTCTAAAGAAGGTTATGAATTTGCGTTTGTAAGTAATGTTGTAAACATTCACCTTAATCAAGTTCTGATTGGGTCAGGTACATTGAGCAATGGTATATACGTATTAAACCAACCACAGATTTTCAATGTCCAGAATACACACAAAAGAAAGTCTCCAGATATCAATCAGGCTTTCTTATGGCATTGTAGACTAGGTCACATCAATGAGACACGGTTGACTAAGTTACATAAAGAAGGATACTTGGATCCGTTCGAGTATCAGTCTTATGCCACTTGTGAATCTTGTCTCATGGGAAAGATGACAAAAACTCCGTTCACTGGACACGGAGAAAGAGCGAGCGAGCTCTTAGGACCCATACACAGTGACGTGTGTGGTCCAATGTCTACACATGCGCGAAGCGGTTATTCATACTTCATTACTTTCACAGACGATTTCTCTAGGTATGGACATGTCTTCTTAATGAAGCACAAATCCGAGGCCTTTGAGAAATTTCGGGATTACAAGAATGAAGTTGAAAAACAAACAGGCAAAAGTATTAAGATTCTAAGATCGGATCGAGGTGGAGAATACTTGAGTGCCGAGTTCCTGGACTATTTAAAAGAGAATGGAATTCTCTCTCAGCGTACTCCTCCATACACTCCGCAACATAACGGTGTATCGGAAAGGAGGAATCGAACCCTATTGGATATGGTTCGTTCCATGATGAGTAAGGCTGAGTTACCGCGATCTTTTTGGGGCTATGCACTAGAAGCAGCTGCATATCTCTTGAACAAGGCTCCCACCAAGACTGTGCCTACCACTCCATATCAGATATGGAGTGGGAAGAAACCCTGTCTTAAGTACCTTAAGATATGGGGATGTCCAGCTTTTGTAAAAAAGCAGCATGCAGACAAGCTCGAGGCACGTTCAGTACAGTGTAAGTTTGTGGGATACCCAAAGAACTCCAGGGGGTATCTGTTCTATTCCGCTGAGGAACAAAAGGTTTTTATTTCTCAACATGCCCGCTTCTTGGAAACTGAGTTTTTGGAAACCCAGATAAGTGGGAACGCAATAGAACTGGAAGAGATTCCAGAACCACAAGCTATTACTGAAAACTTGGAAGAGCCAGTAAGTTCAAAAGAACAGGACATTCCTATGCCGCTCCGCAGGAGTAGTAGGCAGTCTCATCCGCCCGAGAGATACTGCGGTTTTCTCATAGACGGGGATAGAGAGGATTGCATCATAGACTATGATGAGCCTACTAGCTTCCAGCAGGCCGTTCAGAGCATTGACTCGGTAAAATGGCTGGATGCAATGCGGACCGAAATGGAGTCCATGTACACCAACAAAGTATGGACGTTGGACATTGCTCCAGACAGGGTAAAACCCGTAGGATGCAAGTGGATCTTCAAAAGGAAGATTGGTGTAGATGGACAGGTTGAAACCTATAAAGCTAGACTTGTAGCAAAGGGATTCCGTCAAAGACCTGGCTTGGACTATGACGAAACCTTTTCTCCAGTGGCTATGCTGAAATCCATTCGGATCCTTCTTGCCATTACTGCCTTCCACGATTATGAGATTTGGCAGATGGACGTAAAAACCGCTTTTCTAAATGGAAATTTAGAGGAGTGTGTCTATATGGATCAGCCAGAGGGTTTCATTCAGAGTGGGAGCAGCGGAAAAGTGTGCAAGTTGCTTAAGTTCATCTATGGACTAAAGCAGGCATCGCGGAGTTGGAACATCTGTTTTGATGAGACGGTCAAGGAATTTGACTTTATCAAAAATCCAGATGAACCATGCATCTATAGTAGATTTGTAGCGAGAACTGTAGTATTCCTTGTTTTATACGTGGATGACATTCTCTTAATAGGAAATGACATTCCTATGCTACAATCTGTCAAGGGTTTCTTGTCACACAGGTTCTCCATGAAAGACCTGGGTGATGCCTCTTACATCCTGGGGATCCGGATCCATCGTGATAGATCCAAGAGGATATTAGGACTTTCACAGTCCAGGTACATCGACACCATACTGAAAAGATTCAGTATGGAAGATTCCAAGCGCGGTAATCTACCGGCTTGTCACGGGATCACCCTCTCTAAAGAGATGTCTCCCAAGACTGATTTGGAGAGGGATCGCATGTCTATTATACCCTACGCTTCTGCGGTAGGCTCTATAATGTATGCGATGTTGTGTACCAGACCGGATGTAGCTTATGCACTGAGTGTGGTAAGCCGGTATCAGTCAAACCCTGGGGAGAAACACTGGATAGCAGTAAAGAACATTCTCAAGTACCTGAGGAGGACTAAGGAGATGTTCTTGGTGTATGGCGGAAAAGACCTCCAGATCGAGGCCTTTGCTGACTCCAGCTTCCAGAGTGACAAGGATGATTCCAAGTCCATGTCGGGTTTTGTCTTTACCCTCAATGGAGGGGCGGTGTGTTGGAAGAGTTCCAAACAGGAAACCGTTGCAGACTCGACTATGGAAGCGAAATACATCGCTGCATCTGATGCCGCAAAAGAAGCTGTCTGGATGAGGAAGTTCTTGAAAGAACTTCAGGTGGTTCCGTCCATTGTTGACCCAATACCTCTGTATTGCGACAACAACGGGGCTATAGCTTTAGCGAAGGAACCCAGGTCCCATCATAGATCCAGGCACATCTTGAGGCGGTATCACCTGATCAGGGAGATCGTGGATCGCAAGGAGATCGAGGTTCGGAGGGTTGCTTCAGAAGAGAACACTGCAGATCCATTCACCAAGGCCTTACCCCAGACTCAGTTCGAGCGGCTGATCGAGATGATAGGTCTTCGGTACGCCAGTTCATGGCCTTAGTGCAAGTGGGAGATTGTTAGTGTATATGCCCTAGAGGCCATTACTGTATCATACTAGTTTGTATATTACTTGATGGAAGCTTGGGATATTCACCTTGTATAAACAATCTTGCTCAATATAGTAGTATGCTACTTGGTTTGTTTCTACTTCAATGTGTACTTGTGTTTATTTCAGAATATCACTTATACGCATTAGTGGAGCCCTTAGGATCTTTGCTTGATTACCAGCGTTGTGATGGCAGTCACACTAGTGGGGGCTGGGTAATCTATAAGCACATCCTTGTACAGGTCCCTAGTCGCAGGACTATCGAGACAGGGCATCGATACTCCGGAGTAGACTAGCGTATGCGCTTCTCATCCCAGTGTGGGAGATGGTCTGTCCCGCAGCCATCAGTATGTCGTACTGGAGATAGTATACGGGTGCTCGTTAGGTTACGGGTACACTGGACAGGACTCGTCGGGAACTGAAAGGTTGGTATTATACCTATCGTCAGTTATCAGTTCCCAGGTGACATGAGTACAGCTTAGTCCGCTGACTTGACACTGGCACTTCGCCTCGAGTGTGTTCCCACTACACTTTGATCACTACCCTACCACGGCTCAAAGGAGTCGTGCAAACAGGTAGTGGTTGGGTGCAGTCCCGAAGCACTTGGAGGCAGTGCCGGTTAGACAGGATTCGTCTCTCCCGGTATTGGGGGTTGACATCGCGCTGTGTCTAGGAGAGCCATTACACAAGTAGTCCCTGGCCAGGGCAAGCGAGATATACTGGTAGGCTTCCAGTGTTATCTCAGGGTGTTTTGGGCTTCACTCCGACACGACTTGTACCGCTATTGGGGACTGACGTTTTACCGCCCCCTAGGCCCGACATGCGATGTATCAGACGAACAGACCGGACTGTGCGGAGAATGTCACATTCAGACTCAGTAGGAGTTCAGATGGGGTTTCACCTCGTCAGCCTTCTTGTCGGCATCTACCTGGGGACCGTTACGCACAGCTAGTGCCGCTTGCGGTCTGTGGTTAAACCCACTGCCAGCGTAGTGTCGAGTCTTTAGAGTCCCACACAGAGGGTATTCGCCTCTGGGCAAAACAGAGTAGAGGTCGCATGGTTATTGCGACAGGGTTCGTTCTCATCCGCGCACTTGTGCACGTTTGGAGTCCGGACGGATATTACTGGCTGGCTCTGGTTTGAGTCAGATGCTGGTATATGTTTTGGGGTTGCTTTTATCTCTCAGTATTCATGTTCCTCGGAACAAGGATGCAGGTGTGTATGCACGGTTATTTGAGGAAGAGGAAGATGGCTTTCATTAGGGTTTCGGAACGGGTGCGTATGCACAGTTGACAGTCGTCTTTTTCCAAACCCTAATGGATTTATGTTATATCAATTAATAATATATAATAAAATGAAATTGTGTCATGGTTGGTTTTTATGTTGACTTGTTGACCATGGTTGACTTGTTGACCATGGTTGAAGTTTTGACCATCATCATTACAAAAGAAAGATGCTCTTTGATTCTAGCAAATTCATTTAATGTTTGAAATGATAATGGTCATTCTAAAACTTTCCATCAACCTTTTCATTTTCATTATTATTATTATTTGATAATTCTTTTGCTTTATGTTATGGTTGCAAAAGAAAAAGAGCTCAATTTTTTATCATAACAACTCTCTCTCCTCACTTCATCTTCTTCTTCCTCTAGCAAAAAAGAACCCTTCTCATGTGTTGAGAATCCTTCTCTTTAAAAAGAAAAGCAACCCCTAGTCACTCTCTACTCATTCTAGGTTCAAGGTTTAGCAAGCCGGAAACCCTAGTTCACTCAAAGATCGAGGAAGAGCCCAAAGGTCGAACCTTCGAGGTGGATCCATCTTCGACGGAAGAAGGCGACAAGAAGAGAACCATCAACCTCTACAAAAGTTTGAAGAAGAAGGAGTTCAAGTTTAGGTATAACCATCTTCATCCGAGTAGCTAAATCTCTTTAGCAAGTATGCTAGTTTTAGTTTAGACACGATCCCGACATTGTTTTAGTCCATGTTGCCTCTTGCGATAAAAATTTGTTTTTTATACCGTTTCCGCCTCCCCGTAAGCACCGGGGGTCGCAATATGGACTTACAGTGAATGTCTTTGAACTTATTTCATGAGTTGAGCTGATTTGGGAAAACTTGGGTGTTCGATTGTTCGATCGGAAAGTTTAAAATTTTCTATCATAGATAGAAAGTGATACAATAATTGGAATTCACAAATAGTTATGAGATAACTGAATGAATGTTATAAACATAGCATTTTAGTCTCACTTGATCGGTTGCCACGGAATTTTGATGTGATCAAAAGTCCGTCGCAATCACGTAGTGTACGCGGATACTCGCCGGGTAAACTTAATAGACAGCCTCACCCCATAGCCCCGACCAAGTGACTGTAGGAGAACCCCGTCGCCGAAAGCATCCGTCCGGATGCTCGCGGCAGCAGTGTTCCGCCTTGGTGCACTTCGTCGACGGTATCAGGGATGCAGCCGCCTACTAAAGTTTGCGACGAGCATTCGATCAGGATGTCGGGAATCTTGCTGAATTACCCGACTTGATATTGAAAAGAGTTTTCGATAATGAGACTAAAATGCGGGGTTTATAATTGTTAGGCATGCGGTGTCTAAGTATTTCATTTGATTAGGCATGCGATGTCTAAAGAGGTTGCGGATTCCAACTGTTGTAGTTTTACACTTTCTTTTCTGTGACCGTAAGTGTAATATGTGATATCGTCGGTTTCGTTGCTATATGTCAACGACAATTGGGGTGCACATATTTACTTACGTTGATGACATGTGATGTTATGTGTTGCTGGATATGTTATATTGGATCGTCGTGTTTGAATAGCCGGGGTTTTTTATGTGAGATGAGTGTTTTTTATTTTCATTCATGTAAAAAACTTGTATGTAATATTCTTTTATTGGGGCACTTCCAGGTTGCGGAAGATGTCACCCATTGTATATTATTTACTTTTCCGCACTAGGATAGACCTAAGGAGGGGAGCACAAGTAACCGGGTTCTAAGGTCCAGTGGGAGACCAACTCGAGGAGTCGAGTCCGGGTCTCCTAACTCTAGAATTGGTAGGGTTGCTTGCCGCTCTCGTAGGGGTCTAGGGGTGTGGGTTTGGCTATTCATCACGACCGTGGAATCCGTGTTTTATACTGGCTCGTATTGAAAACACGGACGTCCTAGTATATCCAATATTTCATATGTATCTTCTGCTGCGATATCTGTGATGTGATCATGTGATGTTCTGTGATAGATACTATATATAGTATATATGATATATTATATAGACGTTACTTATGTTTTACACCTGCGCTAGCCCTGCCCCGCTCTGCCGTTAGTTACCTAACCTAACGGTGCACGAGGGGACATCGAGGCGAATGCGGATGGCATAAGTGTACGTCGTATTTATCTGTGATGTTTAGGTACATAAATGATGGGACTTCATTAATGAGATTAATGAAATAAAAGAAACCTAAAGATGTTGTGGAATCGAATTTCAAAATAAAACAGGTAGCTACAGTTCTTGCTTTGCACAGCGGTATATATGATATATCCTGCACCTTATTCGATGAGGAAAGGACCGAGATCCCTTCACCGGGAGTGACTCCTTTAGCAATAACTGGCAGATGCTACACACTCGGTTTGTATTTTGATTGCTTTTAACAGTTTTTGCTTTGCACAGTGATATATATGATATATCCCGCACCTCATTCGACGAGAAAAGGACCGACGATCCCTTCACCGGGAGTGACTCCTTTAGCAAAACTAGAAAAGCCTCAAAAACACTCCATTTCAAAAACATTTGATTCTACAACGATATCAAGTTCATCACGCAATAGGTTTTCAGAAAAACCTGTCGTAGCCCTCCGTCATTTCAGATAAGTAGTAGTTAGTATTCGTGCTACGTTTGTTGACTATGTTAAGGCGTAGTGTGCGGTAGCTAATTAGTGCTTATCTGCATAGGCATATGATGCGATTGGATTAGGGTAGTCGTGCGACTTTGTTGACTATGTTAAGGGTCGTGCGGGTGGGTTTAATTCAATCGGGAAATGACGGGTTGAACTTGACTAGCACTTATGATTTGTTGACTATGTTAAGGTCATATAGCTGCTAGGGGCAAAATATTATCGGGAATTTCAAGTGTTGAAATTTGCAATGAGATTGCATACCTTCTATGAGATAGTTGGATCCCGATACCCGCTGTGAGTAAGAGTTACTCCTGGGAGAGTTTTACACATTACAATTAGCCGATCAAGTAGGTGTCTAGAAAGGTGTTAATGAGGTTACGCCTCTGGGAAAACGAGGTTTACATTAATTAGGTTCGTGCGAAAGCACGGGGGACCTCCCTCAAAGTACCGACACTGGCCTGGCTGAAAGATTGGCGAACCTGTAGTGTGTAATTAATCCCGGCTAGTCTTTCCTTTTAGGGTTTGAAGGAAGATTTGATAAAAACAGTGGGACCCATCCTGATTAGATAAAATAATAACCAATCTATTCTTGCAAGAGCGCACGCTGAGTGTTTTCTTCTCTCTCTCTCCAGGTAGCGACCATATCACGCCTTAATCAAGATAATAATACGGATTATTGACCGAACCCGCTTGTTATACTGAGCTGGGGAACGTTGGTCCCGCTCCAACTTATAATTGTTATAAGACAGAGTAGGAAATTGGGGATTACCAGAATTCCCGTGCCGCCCAAACGAAGAGAGTGCATGCTGATGCATCATCTTCGGGTGTGTTCATTACAAAGAACTGTTTCTCAGTATCCTCCGCATCCTGGGTATATGATACCGGATCAGGATCCCAGATATGTAATCTGTTACATAGGGCTACAGAAAGGTAGAAAACTGAGAACGGGTGATAAGTTTCATAGGCAGAAAACGGGGCAAGTGTTGCAGCCAAGTCTGTTGGTCACTGTCACCCTGTATTACAAATACATTGATTCTGAACGAATGTTATTAGATACCGAACCTGATATACAAAATCGGTTGGTGCGGAAAAGAATAGAGGGCTAGACGATTACATCGCCTTTTCTTCTTATCATATCACAAGGGCGCGGCTAAACTACGAAACCAACTTCTTTCGCACCGGGAGAACAAGATTCGGAGTAAAGACTCACCACTTCCAATTGAAAAACAAATTGTAGTGATTTATGTCATCATTTTGTGCTTTCTCAGTCAGAGTCGAGCTCCCCAGATGCGAAGATCCGCTTTTGATCAAATATCAGTCTCTTTATTAGTAAAGAAATGGTAAAATTTTGTATTGTTGGATAATGTTTTGAACATTTCCTATATCAAAAGTTGATCGGTTCAGGCACGTTATCTAAAAGCATTGATGTTCTAAATCAAACTACAGTTCTCAGTATACAGAACACACACAAGAGGAAGAGTTCAGAAATGAACGGATTCTTCTTGAGGTATTGTAGACTAGGTCATATCAAATGCGACCCGACTAGCTGAAGTTACATAAAGATGCATATTTAAATCAGTTTGAATTTACAACTTGTGAAACTTGCCAGTCATGTCACAGAGATAAGATGACCATAGCTCTGTTTACTGGAAACAGAGAAAGAGTTAATGAACTCTTGGGACTGATACATGATGATGTATGTAGGTCCCCTGTCTACACATGCCAAGACTGGTTCTTTGTACTTCATTACATTCTCTGATGATCTTTCGAGATTCAGACCTATGTTCCTGTTGAAACACAAGTCCGAACCTTTTGAGATATTCACAGAATATAAACTAGAAGTAGAGAACCAAAATACGGGTATAAGTATTATGTCCTTTGATGTGATCAAGGAGGAGAATACTTGAGCACGGAATTCCTGGATTATTCTAAAGGAGAATGAGATTCTCTCTCAGCATTACTCCACCGTATACACCATAGCATGATGGTATATCGGGGCGGAGCAATCACACCCTATATGATAAGGTGTGTTCTATGATGAGTACTACTGAGTTTCCTATTTCCTTTTGGGAGTTATGCAATTAAGAAGCTGCATACCTATTGAATAGGGTTTAAATCAAATCAGTTGCCTACCATTTCATATGTGATATGGAAAGGGAAGAGCCCATGTCTTAAGCTAGTTAAGATTTGGGGTTGTCCGGCCTATGTCTAAAAGCAAAATCCAGACAAGCTCGAGGCAAGGTCTGTTATGTACAACTGGAAAGGTTCCAGCTATACAAACTACAGTAGATGATTTGGTAGAACCAAAGGATTCAATAGTTTCCAACGAACCTCAGCCTCTCCGCCGATCTAGTAGGGTTTCTCATCCACCTGAGAGATACTTTGGTTTCTCTATGACAGTGGGAGCGAGGATTGCATCATGAGATGATGACCCAACTAGCTTCGAGCTGGCCATCAGGAGTAAGACTCTGTTAGAATGGCTGGATGCTTAGTGATCTGAGATGGAATCCTTATACACCAGCAAAGTATGGACTTTGGCTGCTATATCTGAAGGGTTAAATCCCCATCAGGAGCAAGTATATCTTGAGAAGATTACTTGGTGTAGATGGAAAGGTTGAGACTTTCAAAGCTAGACTTGTTAAAGGTTTTCGTCATCGACCAGGCGTGGATAATGATGAAACCTTTTTCCAATGGCTATGCTTAAGCCCATCCAGATCCTACTTGTCACGGCTACATACCATGACTACGATATCTGGTGGTTGGGTGTCATGACTGCTTTTCTAAATGATGTTTTGGAAGAGAGCGTCTATAAGTACACAGCCAGAGGGCCTCGTAGACAGTGGGAGCAGCGGAAACGTGTGCAAGATGTTTTATGTAATAAAGCAGGCATCGCGGAGTTGGAACATCTGTTTTGATGAGTTAGTCAAACAGTTTGACATCATCAAAATGGTAGATGAACCTTGTATAAACAAAAAGGTAGTAGGGAGTATGGTGGTGATCCTCGTAGAGTACGTGGATGACTTACTCTTGATAAGAAAGGAGTTTCTTATGCCACGCTCGATCAATCTCCGTTTATCACAAAGATTCTCCGTGTAGGATCAAAATGATACCTCCTAAATCCTGAGTTTTGGATCTATGAGATAGATTTAATTGGATGTTAGGATTCTCACTAGTTGTAGTGAGATGGTATCAATTGATCCTGGGGAGAATCACTGGAAGGGTTCCAGGGTGATAAAGACGACTGAGTGTCAGTCACATGCATTGTCTTAACCCTCAGTAAAGGG
Source organism: Agapanthus africanus (assembly GCA_030015575.1). Classification (NCBI taxonomy): domain Eukaryota; kingdom Viridiplantae; phylum Streptophyta; class Magnoliopsida; order Asparagales; family Amaryllidaceae; genus Agapanthus; species Agapanthus africanus. The sequence continues at coordinate 237,073,330 of CM057344.1, read as the reverse complement.
ACGGTATGTGGGAAGGGTTCCAAGCTAAATACCGTGGCATACTAGATGATAAAGGCAGGATACATCGCTACTTAAGATGCTACCAAAGAGGCTGTTTGGGTGTATATTGGTTCATGAGATGAACTACGTTCCTACCATTGTGAGACAATGGAGTTATGGCTTATGCCAAGGAATGCCGGTCCCATCAGTGATCCAGACATATTCTAAGGCAGTGTCACCTGATCATGGAGATGGTTGATCTCTAAGTGATCGAGGTTAGGAGAGTAGACTCAGAGGACAACACGGCGGATCCACTCACGAAGGCCTATTCCCAAAGAGAGACGATTATGGGATGGTTGAGTATAAGATACTACAACCACTGCTACAGATGGCCCTAGTGCAAGTGGGAGATTGTTAGTTATATGTATGCCCTAGAGGCCATTACTATACATTGGATGTATATTGTAGTGGATGCTGGGACATATATAGGAGGACTTTCTTGCTCGACATGATAGTATGCTATCTGGTTACTCTTGACCTTAACGTGTATACTGATTGTCTCTCTGTTACATGTTGGTAAAGCCCTTAGGATGTGTACTTGACTACCTGGACTATGATGCGGATCATACTAGTGGGGACATGGTAGTCCATAAGTACATCCTTCAAAGTCCCTAGTCGTGGGTGTATCGAGACGGGGCATCGATATACCAGAGTAGACTAGCGTATACCTTCTCGACCCATACAGATGGGCGATGGATGATCCCATATCCATTGGTGTTTGACATCAGAGATGATATACGGGTGCTCAGTAGAGACTGGGTACACTGGACGGACTCGCCGAGAACTCCCAGATGGTATTATACCTTACGTCAGATGGCAGTTCTCTGGTGACACTGGTACAGAGTAGTCTGTTGACCCGAGATCGTCATAGAGTCTTGTGTGGTTCCCACTGTGCTTTGATTTCCATCTTACCATGTCCAAGAGGGCGTGCAAAACGGTGGTTTTTGGGTACAGTCCCGAGTCACATGGAGGCAATGAGCGATAGGAGGGGATTCGTCTCTCCCGGTATAGGGAGTTGATGTTGCACTGTGTTCGATTGGCTATAACCGGAAATCCCTGGCCAGGGTTGCTGAGATTTACTGGTAAGTGTTACCAGTAGTTTCTCGAACTGTTATAGACCTCATATCGACACGACTTATCGAGCTATTGGGGTCTGACGTTTACCACCCCTAGGCGAGATATGCGACATATCAGACGATCAGACCGGACTGTACGGTAGTGTTACTGGTTGGATTCACTGGAGTGTGAGCGGGCTTGCTCGTCGATCTTCTGATCGCTCAATACCCGGGTGGCCATTATGTTTAGCAGACCGCTTGCGGCTTGTGGGTGCTTGATATGATCATCACCTGCTGCCGGCGTATTGACGAGTCTTTAGAGTCCTACACAGAGGTTTCCTGGCTCAAGCGAAACGAAATTGGAGCGCATATGAGATATGTGCGGGACCGAGAATAATACCAGTATGTGATACTGTATTCGATTCTCGCGATTTGTAACATTGATCGGTTATATGCGTTATAGCCGGGTTATCGGATCAAGTGTTGATTCGATAAGTTGTTACTATTAATATTAGTCGGTTATATGCGATATGACCGGGTCGTTAAATCAAGTGTTGATTTAATGATTTAATGTATAATTATATATTTGATATATCACTTTACATTAACTAATATAGGTTCACTTAAAAAGGATTTTCTCACTTGATGTGCCCATTGTATATATGATATACTTTTGCGCATTAGATTGTATCATGTTTGATGATACATGATTGTTTGGTGTATAGTTTAAACCATGGTTGGTCAATGGTTAGGGTTTCTTTTGCTTCATTTACTTATTCATTTATTCATTTATTTATCCATTTTGTTTATTTTTTCAAAAGAAAAGGATAAATAAGGAAAATGGTGGCTTTCTTTGTTTGTAGTTGAAACTTCATGAAGCTTTGACTACATGACCATTTTGTCTCATGCTTAACCCTAAACCATTAAACCTTACCATGGTCTATTCTCTACACCTAACCAAGGTTAGGATATGATAAGTATTCATTTTATTATTCATTTTGAATAACACTTATTATATTCTTTCTTCTTCTTCTTCATCTTCAACATTGAAGCAAGCTTGCCTCCATCAATGGCAACTTGTGAAAAAGAGTGAGAAATCCAATTCTAAAGTGAACCTACTTCCTATTCCTTCATCCTCTACCTCTTGCCAAGTAGTAGAGTGTGATTTCTTCACAAGTTTCATGACTTGGTGAAGTGGGAGCTTGATCTTGTGATGCCTCGACGTAGATCATCTTCGGCATCGTCGTCGATGACCTAGCCCCCTTTTTCTCCGATGAAGCCGACGCAAGAGCCCAAGATCCGATTTGTACAGTGAGGAGACTTCATCGCGGAGCCATGGAGGTGGAGAACCGGATCTACAAAGGTTGTATTTCCGTTTACCATTTAGTTTAGTTGTTAACTAGTTTATTTTTCGCCTAAACTTCTAGCCAACGATCCGTATTAGGGTTTCTCGGCACCGTAATTTTTGAAATTGGCATGGTTGATGCCTTGTGAGACCTCTTGAGAGTGCCTAGGAACCTTTCAGGGCCAAAATATTTAAGTGAAGAACATCCCCCAAACTTATTCTTGGCTCATCATTTTGTAAAAATTTTCTTTTCAAGAGCCAGAAAAAAAAAATGCCCCCCCAAACTTATGCAATGTTAATTTTTGAAAATCACATGAGGTGGTCAAAAATTAGTGGTCGATGCCAAGCTTTGCAAAGACCAAATGTTAACACCAACCATTCAAAAATTTTATCGATGCAGTGCTCTGGTTGGTGAAAGAAGAAGTGGGGAAAGGTCAAGTGATGGAATAGAATGTGTGTGCGTCTCATTTTGAAGAGACGATGCAGTGATTGTGATGGATTACTCGCATTCTTTTTACAGTTCAGAGAAAGTGGTGGAGGTTCAATTTCAGTGATTGGGACATGATTCATCTCAACACCTGTGTCATTCAAAAATGTGAGTTTATCAGCGAAGATTTCCTCAAAAGTCTCATCAATACCTCGAAAAATAATGTCATCACAAAGTGCGGGGTGATCTTCAGACTCTAAAAGCCGTTCATAATCAGTGTTAGTTGTTGACCCGGACATCTTGGTGGAAGAGTCCGTATGTGTATGATACATAGTTGGGTCAAACAACAACGTATGAAAAGAGTCAAGATCAGTATCATGAGGATCGTCAAATTCGCTGCTGTCGACATCCATTAAGTCGACAGAACAGACATGAGCAGTAGGTTCGGAGGGTACACTTCCCAACTTATAAATGTTCAGCTCTATTGACCTATTCCCGAAGGATAGGGTCATAGAACCATTACGACAGTTGATTATTGCATTGGAAGTGGCCAAAAAGGGGTGACCTAAAATCACCGGAATTTGATTCTGTGGGTTCGCTACAGGCTGTGTATCAATTACAATAAAATCCACAGGGAATATAAATTCCCCGATTTTTATTAACACATCCTCCGGTTCACCCCTAGGTTTGGTGATTAATCGGTCAGCCATCTGGAGAGTGCAATGGGTTGGCTTCAACTCTCCGATACCTAGTTGCTCATAGACTGAGTATGGAAGCAAGTTAACACTAGCGCCAAGGTCTAGTAGAGCACGGTTAATGTGTTTTTTCCCGATAGAAATGGAAATGGTAGGATATCCAGGATCCTTACGTTTCCTCGGTAATTGCTGGGGGAAAGCCGTGTCTACCGTCTTTGCCATTAATATCTTTTTCGGCACTTGAGTCTTCCTCTTCCTAGTGCACAAGTTCTTAAGAGTTTTCGCATAGGACGGAACTTGTTGGATGGCATCTAGGAGAGGGATGTTGATGTTAACTTGCTTAAAAATGTTCATAATCTTCGCAATTTGTGGACTCGGTGTGTTTGCCCTTAACCGATTAGGATAAGGTGCTTTAGCAATGAGCGCTGGGTCCATCATAGGAGAAGGAAGTGGGGGTAGACATGATCCCAAAAGAGGAGTGGGGATCGTCTGTGGAGAACTAGAAGAGATGGGCTGAGGTGGCGAGCCTTGTGGGAAACGAAGAATAGGCTCGCAAGAAGGTAGTGGGGTAGAAGAACTGGGGTCAGAATTAGAAGTGTGTGTGGAAGGAAAGGTCTCAACCGGGGTGTTTTTGATTGATTTATCTGTGTCATCAAACTCTTCCCCAACATGATTGTCAAGCACTCTTCCAGATCTCAACGTGGTTGCATTCACAAGATGTGAATAGCCAGGATTGGGTAAAGGTTGAGCTGGAAGTTTCCCTTTCTCTCTTGCACGCATTTCAGCCTTTAGTTGTGCAATTTGTTCTTCCATCGATTTGATATTCTCATTTTGAGAGACAATGATCTTCATCACATTCTCGATGGAAGATTGCAAACTTGCCGTCCCTTGGATGGATTGTTTCATGAAAGTATCCAAGGTTTGTGCTAGTGCAGAGGTGTTATCTGTACCGGTCAATTGCAAAGAGTTTTCATGTGGTGCAAAAGTGTTGGCCGGATTTTGGAAGTTTTGTGATTGGAAGGGGTGCTGACTCAATTGAAGTGGTGGTTGCTGTTGTGGTGGAGGGATCCTTTGGAAATTGTGTTGGTTTTGAACCGTGTTTTGAGATTGTGATTGGTTCCAAGCAAAATTAGGGTGATTCCTCCAACCCTGATCATATGTGGAGGAAAATGGATCGTTTCTAGGTCTTTGAAATGCGGCATTGGTATGCTCATGACCTTGAAACAGACATTCTTCCGTCAAGTGAGACGGATCAGAACAGCATCCACATACAGTTTTGGAGAGTGACATTTGATTTAGGGCGGCAGCTAAAAATTTGTTTTCCATATTCTCGAGTTTCTTGTGTATAGCTGAAATGTCAGCTCTAACTCCTATGGAAATATCATTGCCATCCCTAAACGATTGACTCACACCCTCCCACTGTAAAGATTTTTCAGCAAAATTTTCTAGAATATTCCAGGCTTCCCCATCATCTTTAGTCATGAAGTTGCCTTGACACATGGATTCAAGGGTCTGTCTTGTGTTAGGATTAATGCCCTCATAAATGATTCGGCACAGTTCCCATCTCGGGATGCCGTGATGTGGACATTGGACTAACAGATCCTTGAAACGTTCAAGACATTTTGAAAATGTTTCATTTGGAAGCTGGGTGAATTGATAGATTTCGCTACGGACTCGAGCTGTCTTTTGATGTGGGTAAAATTTCTTCAGGAATGCTTTGACGAATTCATCCCAATTTGAAATGGAATGTGCGGTAGTGTTATATAGCCACTTCTCGGCTAAATCGCACAAGGTAAATAGGAGAAGACGAAGACGCAAAGCATCCACAGACAACTGTGAGGTACCCATCATTGCGCATACATTTTCAAATTTCGTGATAAACACGTATGCGTCTTTAGACTCGAGACCGTGAAACTTTGGTAGAAGGTTGATGTATTGAGGTTTTATCTGAAAATTGTCCCCGTTGGCTGGTGGAATGGATAAGCAGGTGGAAAGGGGGCCTCGTGTAGGATAGCACCTCTCTTGGAGAGAGATGCGAGGTGGATTCTGCGCACCAACGGACGGCGGCAAAGTAGTGGTAAAGAAGTTCGATGGAGACAGATCCATCGATGTGGGTGTGGTGGTGGGTAAAGAAAAGGTAAGTGTAGAAATACCGACTTTAGGGTCGATCGAAAGGACACGGACTAAACAGGAACTAGAATCCTGTTGTCCAGCCTATCTTGCACTAAAAAGGGTTAGTACAAGTGGCAGCGTGAATTTATAATTAGGGGAGAATGAATGAATGAATGCGGTGTTTGTTTTGAAAAATGGACGGATCTTTGAAAAATTGATGCAACACAACAAATGCAACACACAAAACCCTAAAATCTAGTGGTCACCTAGGTCCAGCTCTAGACCGCTCTTAACTGCCAAAAGACAAGTCGCAGGATAGAATCCTCCACTGCCTCTTTGTCCCCCTGTGGCCAGGTAAGTGCCAGGTAAGTGGGAAGGTACTCCACTACGTAAGTAGTGGGCCTAATTAATAACCACTAGCCTTCGACACACTTGCCTTAGACACCACAAAAGAAACGCGAATAAACAATGAATTACCCACGGCCTTATTCTGTCCTAAGTGAGCGCGACGGTCCTTAGAGTCATCTCTAGATATTTTTTTAATTAATGAGGGTAATGCGGATGCAGGTTTGTGATTTTTGGGGCCTAGGAAGGGTAATGAACTCCCCACCTAATCTGGATTTGGTCGTGCCCTTTAATGTCCGTATTAATTATGCAAACAACCACAAAATCAAAAAAAGCACAATTTAATTTTTGCTTTTTGCGCGCTGCGATTATTTGCAAAGAAGCCTGCAGAAATTTGTTAGTTGGAGCTAAAAAGAGGAGAGAGGAGAAGGTAAGAAAGTACCTGAGGAATTTTGGTGCAGAGATACCTCAAGGAGGCCGCGGTTCCGCCGCAAATCTTGGCTATTGCCGCCCTTCCGCGGTCGAATGAAAAGAACACTGCACAAAATTTTCAGGTAATGTTCCTGTTCACTTCCCCTGTCCTCTGGAATTCTCCAAAGAATTTTCCAATTTCACAGCAAGCTCCAGATTTCCTCGCACAAATCACAACAACACGTATTAGTGTTTGCGCAAGTTTTGATCTAAAAAATATGGATGGAATAAACTTTTCAACTCAAATTTCAAAATACTAATAATTAGCGCACTATCCCCAGCAACGACGCCATTTGATTTAATGATTTTTCGTTGTGTATTAGAGAGAATTATATATAGAAATCACAACCAAAAATATTTGACCGCAATCAATAACGGTGTCGAATGTAGCGCGTTAGTAAGTGCGGATCGTCCACAGGGAAAGTGTAATCGTTCGTCTTTCAAATTAGATGAGTCGAAACTTTAGGGAAAAGAAAAGAAAACAATTCATGATTTGTAATTGAAATTCAAGAAAGAGAAAAATCTAGATCTAGAAAAGAAACATTTAAAACAAGAATTGAGATGTTTGTGATGATTTCCAAACCAAATGTCAAGAATTGAAATGAGACTCGTAGGAATCGATCGGATCTATAGATGTGATGAGATCTAAAGATTTCATATTCTTATCCATTAACAAATTGATACTAGATTGATGATGATTCGTCGAGGTTAAGGATCTTGCGAAGAAGCTAGGGTTTCCTCGTCTTATCCTTTATCCTTTCGATAAATCTCATTCAAATTCTAGCTTTTAGTTAATCAAATGATCAATTGTTATTCCCTAGTTTCAAGTGAACACAATCAAGAAAGGATCATCTCGAAACTAGGTCATTAATCATTTGATTCACTAGAATTTACAATCGTTATAGGATTTAAGAATTGTAAAAGGATCTAAATCATCATCATTATATTGATCGTCTCGACTCCTTTACGAGCGGAGTTTTACTCAAACATCACAACAAGAACCATAATCACAAATTGAGATCTAATCATGATGCAAGAATTAAAAGAAAGCAAGATTAAAAAATTTCACCTTTTATTTATATCAACAATTTCGTTACAATCACTCAAGAACTACAAGAGGAGGAACTCGATCGTCGATTTGGCTTCGCTCGTCTCCTTGAGTCGCGGATCGGCTTGGATCACTTGTTCGATTGAAGATCGGCTCGGCTCCTAAAAGGTTGAAGGCTTCTTGCTTGATTTGGTACTCAGGATCTTGAATTTGGAATTGGATTTTGAATTTGGGGCTACAAGATGTGTTACTCAACTTGTAGATGGGGGGATGATGAAGAATTAACCTTAGATCTAGGCTCTCTTTTATAGACCATCAAAACCTAGATCTAGGATTGAAATTTGAATTTTCCCTCCACAAGTTAGTTAGCACAAGATTTGAATTTCCCTTCAAAAGTTTGTTAAAGAGAAGCCTCTAGATGAAGTTTGTTAAGCCGAGCCTTCTGTATGTGCCACGTGGAGAATCGGGAGTCTTCTGAAAGCTTGTGCAGTTATGAGAGACACGTGTAAGAAAATTAAGCTGATGAAGCCACCATAGCGCCGCGGTTCCGCGGCGCAAGCGCGCTACCGCCGCGGAACCGCAGCGGTTCTGAAGCTTCGGAGCATGGGATTTCTGGTACAGGCTTGGGCTCATTCTTGGACCTTTATAAAATATATTAAATCTTATTTGGATTTTTGTATCACTGCCAGATCTCAGATCTTTGAGTTGACGTATCTTTTATCCGCACTTTGACAATTTTGGCCTGTCTCTTGGATTTTCCTGCACAATTTCTCAAGACAAGTGTTGCGCACTATAGGGATGATGCGATGCCATGAAATGCGGTCAATTTCCTTTATAGTGCCAGTTTTAGAGTCTAACACATGTAATCTGATATTTCAGGGATGTTTTGCAAATATGTGCAATATGATTACCGAACACTTCTAGATGAGCGCAAATGATAGGGAAATTGCCGTGTTAAAAATGCAGTATTTTCGACTGATCAGCAGGCGTGCCTCAAGAAAACGATTAAGTAAAAGTGGACAGGTGCGGACATGAGCAAGCTATCCCCCCTTAGAAGAGGCGAACTTAAGCTATACTCCACGATCGCAGAAGAACTGTAAATCTACAGAAGATTGTCTCTGAACTACGCACAACTGGAACAAGCTACCCCCGAGCCTACGACTCAAAGCATCAGCTACTACAATCACCTTGCCACAGGTAATAAAGGATCTCACAATCACAATCCTTCACAAGATCCATCCAATGGCCCTGTCTAAACTCAAATCCCGCTGCAGGAAGATGTATATTAAGCTCTGGTGGTCTGTAAAAATCTGACACGACTCTCCGTACAAGTAGTGTCTCCCAATCTTTAACGCATGACCACCGCGGCCATCTCCAGATCATGAGTGGGATATCCTGCTCGTACTCCCTCCAACTATCGGGAAGCATGAGCGATAACTCTATAGTGCCACATCAGTACACAATCGAACCCCACTCGCGAAACATCACAGTAAACAACAACGTCGCCCGATCCAGAAAGCAAAGATAGAACTGGTGCGGTCATCTACCAAGTCTTCAACCACTGAAAACTCAGCACGCATGCCTCGGTCTAAAGAAAAGGAACTCCCTTCCTTGTCAGTATGGTAAATGGTGCAGCGATACACAAAAATCCTGCACGAAACGGCGGTAAAAACCGGCTAAGCACAAAAAGCTGCGGACCTCTGTCCCTGATACAAGTCTGGGCCAAAGCTGTATGGCCTCGATCTCCTTCGGGTCCATATGAATACCGTCTCCCATAACCACATGACCAAGGAGTTCAAAACAATCAAGCCTGAAGGAACACTCAGAGAATTTAGCAAACAGCTGGTGCTCTCCCAATGTCTGCAAAGCAAATCCTCAAGTGCTGCTCAACTTCCTCACAACTCTTGGAGTAGACCAGAATGTAATCAATTAACACAACAATAACTGGTCGAGGAATGGCCTGAGAAATCTGGTTCATCACATCCACGAATGCTGCTAGGGCATCAGTGAGTCCAACGACACCACCAAAACTCATACTGCCCGTAGCGCGCACAAAAGCAGTCTTCGGAATGTCATCACTCCGAACCCGCAACCAATGATGACCTGATCCCAATCAAACTTAGAAAATGTCTCGCATTCTGGAGCTGCTCAAAGAAATTGTCAATGCGAGTTAAAGGATACCTATCCGCACCGTAACTCGGTTCAATTGACGATCAACAATACACAACCTCAAACTGCCGTCCTTCTCCTTGACGAACAGAGTAGGAGCTCTCCAAAGCTAACCACTCGAACGCATAAGTCCCCCTATCTAGCAGCTTTGCAGCAGATCCTTAAGCTCCCTAAGCTCCGCCGGCTTATCTGAAATAACGTCGGAAAACTCTTTGTAAATCCCCGTTTCCTTCAATAAAGTTTTCCCTATTTTCCCAAGTTCCCGAATATTATCCCATTTTTCCCATATCATTATTTTGTGTGAAGATTAGTGCGTAAGTTGTAGCATTCGTTTTTCTAAAACCAATTAAAAAAAATCAAAACCCAAAATTTAAAACCAAATATAATAATTTCCCTCATTTTAAACCACTGCCGAGCCCAAGTTAAATAGATTAATTTCCCTTTTAGATTAATCAAGCCCAAAATGAAAATTTATTTAAACAAATGAATTAACCCCGGCCCACTCCCCTCCTCAGCCCAGGGAACAAATAAAAAGGAATTTATTTAACTAACCCTTATCGGCCCAGCCCGTTTCCCCCAAGCCCAGCTACCCAAATCTAACCCGACCCGACCCGTTTTAACCCCCTCCTTCTTCCCCAACGTCTCTTTTTCCCGCTCACTCTTTTTCTCCCGATCCACTTCTCGCGCCGACGCTCGCGGCCACGTCGCGTGCCGTTGCCCCACGACCCGCGCACCTCCTCGCGATTCCCTCAACCCCTCGTCGCTTACTCATTATCTCAATCCCTCACACTCTCTCAAACTCTTCTCGAATCTCTCTCTCGTTCACCCAAAAACCAACCTCGAGCCACTGCCAACCCCACCGCTCAACCTCCGACGATGACGACTGTGACTTTCCCCCTTCTTCCCTTCCTCCTCCTCCGCCAACAGAGCCCTTCACTACTCCACTCCCTCAACCGATCACCCCTCACTCGAGTTCCAACTCCACTGCACCCATCTCGTCCACTCCCGTGCAATCGACGCCGGCGAGCTCCTCACCACATCGTCGACGTCCCTACACCCTCCTCATCATCAGCATCATCACCAACACCCCCTAAACCTACAAACCCGAGCCCACTACCTCTCTCTCACTACCTTTTTCTAACCCTAAAACCACAGCTCCGACACCCACTGTGCACGTCGCCGGAGCGACGCCGCCGACCATCGTCGACCCCAGCATATCTCAGGAGATCCACAGTGCACCCCCTCCGCTTCCAGTAACCGCGAGACGTCTCCGGGCAACTCCGACGTCGAACCCGAATCGCGAACCGAGGCCGTGAAACCAAACCATGCCGTTCGTCGCTTGTTCGTGACGTTGCCGCTGTCGTACATCGCCAAAACGTTTCCAGGCAAGTACCCTACTTGCTACATGCTAATTTATTCGTGTTACAAACTAAAATTGTATAAATTCCATATTTACAATAGCCGATAAATTATATGACATACCTGTTCGATGCAAGATCCCAATGAAAATCTTCACTTAATTTGACGGAACTCATTTGCATAGTCTGGACCGTATGGGAGTGAACCTTGTGTATAAATTTCACTAGAAAATATGACTGTTAATGACTAAAACGAACACCCCTAAATACACCCGTAAAACTGGAAATTTCCCGCATCTGAAAATTGTTAAAATCACCATAAATTATGTACATATTGAAATAATGCATTTAAGGGATCAAATCGAATCCGACTCGACGAAATGTAACCCTATTCAAGTTTCTAATGGTTTCTGTACTGAAATTGTGACGATAATTGGGTCGGAGAGCGGCTCTGGACTGCACTCCAGAGCGACTCTGGTTACTGTTTACTGTCCCGTAATGTGTACCACCTTGTTTCCTAAATTCTTATGCTGCGGGACTCTGCATTTTATTAAAGGTGAATCTGTTAGCTAAATAAAACAAGTGGTTTCATTCCGTTTTATCGTCGTTTGCTATTTAATCTGTAATTTAAAAGAACAGGACGTAGAACAGTCCAGAACAGAATCAGAATTGACATACCAGTGTTGAACAGTGCATAACTTTTGACGTACAGATGAGATTGAGAATCCGTCTATTGCGTTGAACACCCTATTGGAAACCCTAGAATTTTTTCAACGGTAGCGTCGCTAAATTCTGATCCCAACTGGGTGAAATTCGTGTCGCGAAACGGACGTTCAGTTCAGAAACTGAATTTCCTGCAGCGAGCACTTAAAACGAAACGGCTGTAACTTGAATACCGGAAACCCGATTGAACTGAAACCAATTTTGATGAACTTCTGACAGAGTGTACTTACTATCGTATTTGTATCATTTCGTTGAATTCTGAGCATATGAATTACTGCAATTTTTGTAAGTTATGACGTGCATATTGGTTCATAATATACATGACTTGTTAACGGCATACATACACATATCTTACCTAATTGCCATATACATAGTGTTAGTGTGTGTTAGTGTTCAGTGGATATTGCATTATCGTGCAAGAATGATATTAGTTTAGGAGTGTCAAGTACACCAATGGAAAGTGAATGATTCGTGACAGTGATTAATATAGTGAACAGTGATAAAACCGTGCCATTGGTATACTTGTACACGACTAAATCATAATCATAAATAGTGTAAACCTGGGGAAAAAGGAGAAATCGAAGTGGAAAGAGTATCGTATTTAGCGGGACCGTATTTTAGAAGATGATCATTCGAGCAGTGATATATATATTAGGTAGGATCTAGCGATCCGGCTGACAGGGTTATGTCCCGGGCATGTGGGCCGTTATCTCAGGTATGTACAAGACTCCTGTTAAACATGATCCTCCTTTCCACTATACGATTTCAAACATGACTTAGAGACCGATAGGGACACAGATCATACTTTGCATCATTTAGTGACATAGTGATTAACCGCATTTTACTTTCACTGTTATTACCTTATTTACCTGTTCACATCATTATAATAACATTGCTATTACGTCGCTCTGACGACCTGAGTATGCATGCTCAGATCTCGTGGAAGAACCAGCGCAGGAGTTGGATTTACCTTTCGAGCTGACGGAGATCTAGTCTGGAGTACTTTTCTTCCTTTCTGCTTTCCATAAAGAGATCTTGTACTTGAACTTGGTTAGTAGCACTTCTTGTTTATTTGTAAGCTGTGAACAATGGATTTTAATGTAATAATTTAGTGATGTATTTTCTTTACTGCTGTGCTTTGTTTACTGATTACCATGTAATGCTAGAAGCCAAAGTGTGACTACGGCGGGATTATTCCTTAACCGTAGGAGCATGGCTGGCCTAGTCATCCCTCGTTTTCCGTATTTTGGGAAGCGGGGCGTGACATGATTTTGTTGGTATCAGAGCCGGGTTTAGTAACAAGGGATAACATTAACTATACGGTATTACATTATTTTCGTTTCACTATTCCTGATTTTCATCCTTGAATCTAATCTTATCCTTTTGAATCTTCCAGCGATATGACGTCCCCGAACGACCCCTCCTCGGACTCCAGTTCTCAGGATCGCACGGAAAGAATACTTAGTGCACTGACCTCTCTCGCGGAAGCTCAAGAGAGGAAGACAGACTTACTCGCTGAGGGACTCAGGGCGATTACCGCTACAGGAGGACCCTCCGCACTCATTACCGCCCCCGAGGGCACTACCTCCACCAGCTTACCCTGCTAGGGCTGGTACCGTATCAGACTTCCGGAGGTTGCATCCAGCTGCATTCACAGGGCTAGCTGAACCCCTCGAGGCCGAGCAATGGCTAGTGAACATGAAGAACTTACTGACGGCCGCCAGGGTACCAGATGAAGATAGGGTGAACGTGATAAAGATCCAATTGGAAGATGAAGCCCGTACATGGTGGTCAGTGGAAGAAAGCAGGCTAGACAGGCCGATGAATGGGGCAAATTAAAGGAGTGCTTCCTAGACCATTATTTCCCTTCCACCGCCAAGGCAGAGATGGAGGAAAGATTCATTCTATTGAAGCAAAATGGACGTCCAGTGGACGTATATGCGGCAGAGTTCAACCGTCTGAGCCGTTTTGCTCCATACGATGGTTGCCTCAGAGGCCACCAGGGCCAGACGCTTCTTGCAGGGACTTGATTTCGAGCTGCAGCAGTTGATCGCATCACTGGAGCTGCAGACTTTTGCACAGGTACTCAACGCGGCGAGAGTTCAGGAGCAATTGATCAACAAGTTCAGGAAGCCCCCAGTCATTCCAGCACATACCCCTGCACCTTCTCGAGGAGCCATACGGTTCACAGGCCTGGAACAGCACAAATGAAGCGTCAGTTCGTGCCACAGCATCGCCCCCAGAGACGGAACGTAGTTTGCGGCTACTGCAATAGAGATGGGCATACCCAGAATGACTGTCGCCGCGCCAAGGGACAGTGCTTGATTTGCGGATCCAGTCAGCACAGGATTAGCGGTTTCCCTGAGTGAGCAGAGATACAGGGGAGGTTCTGGACCGCCGCATCAGAGGCCACAGGAGCAGAGGCAACCCTCTATAGGTCGCGGTCAGGTACGGGTTTTCACCTTGACCGCCGAGCAGGCAGAGGGCGTCAGGAGACGTTGTTACAGGTACTCTACTCATACATTCCTTACCAGCTAGAGTACTATTTGATTTCTGGGGCAACGCACTGCTTCATATCAGAGCATTTCATTGATACACACTCCATACCACATGAACCACTAACCAAGGGTTGGGAGATACATACGGGTAATGGCATTATAATATCTAGCCGAGAATGTAGATCATGTCCGGTTGTAGTGTGTGGCAGGGAATTCTATGCGAATTTCCTTCTGATTGGGACAGGCAGTTATGACGCAATTCTCGGGATGGATTGGATGAGTACCTTCCATGCAGTTATTGATTGCCGTGCAAGGAATGTGATCTCCGCATTCCCAATCACCCGGAGTTTATTTTCGAGGGCGGAAGCGAATCTTTGGAGCCAGCTAAGTATAGAGCCAAGCCCAGAGGAGCTGACAGCTATGGAGATTGATGAGAGCCCAGCCCCAGAGATTGTTCGGGACTTTCTGGACGTATTTCCTGAAGATCAACCAGGTCTACCACCTCCTCGCATCTTGGAGTTCTCGATCGATTTGACTCCAGGTACGGTACCTGTATCCAAGGCCACATACAGAATGGCACCAGTTGAGTTGGCGGAGTTGAAGAAGCAAATTGAAGAACTATTGGAGAAGGGATTTATTCGACCGAGCGCTTCACCGTGGGGTGCACCAGTTCGTGTTAGTAAAGAAGAAGGATGGATCGCTGCGGATGTGTATAGATTATCGGGAGGCTGAACAAGGTCACAATAAAGAACAAGTACCCAATCCCGCGCATCGACGACTTATTCGATCAGCTAAGTGGGGCCACGGTATTCTCGAAGTTGGATCTCCGTTCTGGATATCATCAAATAAGAGTGGCAGCCGGGGATGTATGCAAGACGGCTTCAGGACCCGATATGGACATTACGAATTCCTTTTGATGCCGTTCGGTGTTACCAATGCTCCAGCAATATTCATGGACTTGATGAACAGGGTGTTTGCAAAGTACTTGGACACGTTCGTCGTTGTGTTTATCGACGACATACTTGTCTACTCGAAGACCCAGGAGGAGCACGTTGAGCATTTGCGCACGGTTCTACAAATTCTTCGGGAAGAGAAGCTGTATGTGAAATTAAGCAAGTGTGAATTCTGGCTCGACAAAGTTCAGTTCTTGGGACACATCGTTTCGGGCGAAGGCATCTTAGTGGACCCGGCAAAGATAGAATCCGTCAGAGATTGGCCAACACCGAAGTCTGTGGCCGAGATCAGAAGCTTTCTGGGATTGGCAGGTTATTATCGGAGGTTTGTCCAAGACTTCTCAAGAATCGCTGAACCGTTGACAAGGCTGACACGGAAGGATGTACCGTTTGCATGGACGGAGGAGTGTACTCAGGCATTTGACACGCTGAAGCAGAAGTTAACCACGGCGCCCATTCTTACAGTACCAGATGATTCCGGTGGTTTGGTGATACACAGTGATGCCTCAGGGAAGGGTTTAGGCTGTGTTCTGATGCAGCAAGGCCGAGTGGTTGCTTACGCCTCTCGACAACTGAAAAATCACGAGAAGAACTATCCTACGCATGACTTGGAGTTAGCTGCTGTAGTCTTTGCGTTGAAGATTTGGTGGTACTATCTTTTGGGCGAGAAAGTGGAGGTATACACGGATCATAGAAGTCCTGAAGTACGTCTTCACTCAGAAGGAACTAAACATGAGGCAGCGCCGATGGCTAGAGCTGATGGCAGATTATGACTTGGACCTTTAGTATCACCCGGGGAAAGTGAATGTTGTACCATATGCGCTCAGTCGCAAGCCAGCGGTCATGATGTTGACCAGTCAGAGGAGAATTATTGAGGATTTTCAGAGACTCGAGCTTGAAGTCGTTACACCAAGCGCACTCAGTCAACTTTGGCAACTACAGATGCAGTCTTCCCTTGTGGATCGCATCAAGGCTGCACAAGCGGATGATCCCCGATTGCAAAAGTTCAGAGCGCAAGTAGAAGCCGGGCTGAGATCGGACTTAATCATACATGAAGATGGTTCTTTGAGATTTGGTAGCAGACTCTGCGTACCGAAGGGAGTTGTTCGAGAAGAGGTACTGGCTGAAGCGCATAGTTCAGCTTATGCTGTGCATCCGGGAGGTACAAAGATGTATCGTGACCTAAAGCAACATTTTTGGTGGAACGGGATGAAGCGGGAAATTGCGAGGTTCGTATCCAGGTGCTTGGTATGCCAGCAGGTGAAGGCGGAGCATCAGAGGACAGCGGGATTGTTGCAACCGCTTCCGACACCAGAATGGAAGTGGGAGCACATTATCATGGATTTTGTGACGGCCTTGCCACGGAGCCCTAGGGGCAATAACGCCATTTGGGTTATCATCGATCGCCTCACGAAAGCTGCACACTTCATACCATTCCAAGTGGGACAGTCAACAGAGCCACTGGCAGAGAGATATATGTAGGAGATAGTGCGACTTCACGGTGTTCTAGTCAGCATTGTGTCAGATCGGGACACCAGATTCGTGTCACACTTTTGGAGGAGCTTACAGAGAGCTTGGGTACCCGCCTCAAGTTCAACACAGCTTATCACCCGCAGACGGATGGACAATCCGATCATACGATTCAGACGCTCGAGGATATGTTGAGAGCCTGCATGTTGGACTTTTAGGGTTCCTGGGAAGACCATCTGCATCTAGTCGAGTTTTCCTATAACAATAGTTATCAGGCTAGCATTTAGATGGCTCTTTTCGAAGCACTTTACGGGCGGAAATGTCGATCCCCAGTGTGCTGGGATGATGTGGGAGAGCGAAGATTACTGGGTCCCGAGCTCATTGTTCAGACAGTCGACAAGGTCCAAATGATCAGGCAGCGAATTAAGACGGCTCAGGATCGACAGAAGAGTTGGGCAGATACCAGCAGGAGGGCACTAGAATTTGAAGTCGGAGATCACGTGCTCCTGAAGATTTCCCCTACCCATGGAGTTATCAGGTTCGGAGGTCGGGGAAAGCTCAGTCCCCGTTTCATCGGACCTTTTGAGATGCTAGAGCGAGTAGGAGAGGTGGCCTACCGACTTGCCTTGCCTCCATCGCTGGCTGGTGTGCACAATACCTTCCACGTGTCACAGTTGCGGCGTTATGTTCGGGACGAGAGCCATGTCCTGGACTATTCGGAGCTAGTTTTGGGTACCGATCTATCATATGAGGAGCAGCTAACCACCATCCTTGACCGCAGAGAGAAAGTGCTGAAGAACAAGGTCATTCCGTTAGTCCGAGTGTCTTGGGGTGGTCGTCCCCCCAGGAGACTCTACCTGGGAGCGGGAGGAAGATATCCGTGCACGTTTTCCACACCCTCTTTGTTTAGTACCTTTGTTTCTTTGTATCCTTGTTAAATTTTGAGTACGAAATTTTTGTAAGGGGTGTATGATGTAAATCCCGTTTCCTTCAATAAAGTTTTCCCAATTTTCTCAAGTTCCCAAATATTATCCCATTTTTCCCCGTATCATTATTTTGTGTGAAGATTAGTGCGTAAGTTGTAGTATTCGTTTTTCTAAAACCAATTAAAAAAAATCAAAACCCAAAATTTAAAACCAAATATAATAATTTCCCTCATTTTAAACCACTGCCCAGCACAAGTTAAATAGATTAATTTCCCTTTTAGATTAATCAAGCCCAAAACGAAAATTTATTTAAACAAATGAATAACCCTGGCCCACTCCCCTTCTCAGCCCAGGAACAAATAAAAGGAATTTATTTAACTAACCCTTATCGGCCCAGCCCGTTTCCCTTAAGCCCAGCTACCCAAATCTAACCCGACCCGACCCGTTTTAACCCCCTCCTTCTTCCCCAACGTCTCTTTTTCCCGCTCACTCTTTTTTCTCCCGATCCACTTCTCGCGCCGACGCTCGCAGCCACGTTGCGTGCTGTTGCCCCACGACCCGTGCACCCCCTCGCGATTCCCTCAACCCCTCGTCGCTTACTCATTACCTCTATCCCTCACACTCTCTCAAACTCTTCTCGAATCTCTCTCTCGTTCACCCAAAAACCAACCTCGAGCCACTGCCAACCCTACCGCTCAACCCCCGACGACGAAGACTGCGACTTTCTCCCTTCTTCCCTTCCTTCTCCTCCACCAACAGAGCCCTTCACTACTATACTCCCTCAACCGATCACCCCTCACTCGAGCTTCAACTCCACTGCACCCATCTCGGCCACTCCCATGCAATCGATGCCGGTGAGCTCCCCACCACATCGTCGACGTCCTACACCCTCCTCGTCATCAGCATCATCACCAACACCCCCTAAAACCTGCAAACTCGAGCCCACTACCTCTCTCTCACTCCCTCTTTCTAACCCTAAACCCACAGCTCTGACACCCACTGTGCACGTCGCCGGAGCGACGCTGCCGACCATCGTCGACCCCAGCACATCTCAGGAGATCCACAGTGCACCCCCTCCGCTTCCAGTGACCGCGAGACGTCTCCGGCAACTCCGACGTCGAACCCGAATCGCGAGCCGAGGCCGTGAAACCAAACCACGCCGTTCGTCGCGCGTCTCCTGACGTTGCCGCTGTCGTACATCGCCAAAACATTTTCAGGCAAGCACCCTACTTGCTACATGCTAATTTATTCGTGTTACAAACTAAAATCGTATAAATTCCATATTTACAATACCCGATAAATTATATGACATACCTGTTCGATGCAAGATCCCAATGAAAATCTTCACTTAATTTGACGGAACTCATTTGCATAGTCTGGCCCGTATGGCAGTGAACCTTGTGCATAAATTTCACTGGAAAATATGACTGTTAATGACTAAAACGAACACCCCCAAATACACCCGAAAAACTGGAAATTTCCCGCATCTGAAAATTGTTAAAATTACCATAAATTATGTACATATTGAAATGATGCGTTAGAGGGCTCAAATCGAAGACAACTCGATGACCTGTAACCCTATGCAAGTTTCTAATGTTTTATGTACTGAAATTGTGACGATAATTGGGTCGGAGAGCGGCTCTGGACTGCAGTCCAGAGCGACTCTGGTTACTGTTTACTGTCCCGTAATGTGTACCACCTTGTTTCCTTAACTCGTATGTTGCGGGACTATGCAGTTTATTAAAGGTTATTCTGTTAGCTAAATAACACAAGTGGTTTCATTCCGTTTTATCGTCGTTTACTATTTATTCTGTAATTTAAAAGAACAGGACGTAGAACAGTCCAAAACAGAATCAGAATTGACATACTAGTGTTGAACAGTGCATAACTTTTGACGTACAGACGCGATTGAGAATCCGTCTATTGAGTGAACACCCTATTGGAAACCCTAGATTTTATTAAACGGTAGCGTCGCTAAATTCTGATCCCAACTGGGTGAAATTCGTGTCGCGAAACGGACATTCAATTCAGAAACTGAATTTCCTGCAGCGAGCACTTAAAACGAAACGGCTGTAACTTGAATACCGGAAACCCGATTGAACTGAAACCAATTTTGATGAACTTCTGACAGAGTGTACTTACTATCTTATTTGTATCATTTCATTGAATTCTGAACATATGAATTACTCCAATTTTTGTAAGTTATGACGTGCATATTGGTTCACAATATACATGACTTGTTAACGACATACATACACATATCTTACCCAATTGCCATATACATAGTGTTAGTGCGTGTTAGTGTTCAGTGGACATTGCATTATCTTGCGCGAATGATATTGGTTTAGGAGTGTCAAGTACACCAGTGGAAAGTGAATGATTTGTGACAGTGATTAATATAGTGAACAGTGATAAAACCGTGCCATTGGTATACTTGTACACGACTAAATCATAATCATAAATAATGTAAACCTGTGGAAAAAGGGGAAATCGAAGTCGAAAGAGTATCGTATTTAGCGGGACCGTGTTTTAGAGGATGATCATTCGAGCAGTGATATATATATTAGGTAGGATATAGCGATCCGGCTGACAGGGTTATGTCCCGGGCATGTGGGCCGTTGTCTCGGGTATGTACGAGACTCCTGTTAAACATGATCTTCCTTTCCACTATACGATTTCAAACATGACTTAGAGACCGATAGGGACACAGATCATATTTTGCATCATTTAGTGACATAGTGATTAACCGCATTTTACTTTCACTGTTATTACCTTATTTACCTGTTCACATCATTATAATAACATTGCTATTACGTCGCTCTGACGACCTGAGTATGCATGCTCAGATCTCGTGGAAGAACCAGCGCAGGAGTCGGATTTACCTTTCGAGCTGACGGAGATCTAGTCTGGAGTACTTTTCTTCCTTTCTGCTTTCCATAAAGAGATCTTGTACTTGAACTTGGTTAGTAGCACTTCTTGTTTATTTGTAAGCTATGAACAATGGATTTTAATGTAATAATTTAGTGATGTATTTTCTTTACTGCTGTGCTTTGTTTACTGATTACCATGTAATGCTAGAAGCCGAAGTGTGACTACGGCGGGATTATTCCTTGACCGTAGGAGCATGGCTGACCCAGTCATCCCTCGTTTTCCGTATTTTAGGAAGCGGGGCGTGACACTCTCGCACGATAGGAACCCCGGTCCAACGAACCCACTGTGGCTCCGGTATCACTAATGGAAGCCAAGAATCCTCGACATCTTCTCCTCAAAAGCCGACTAGCGAAAAAGGCTGAATTCAAGCTGTGAGAGACGGTACCAACTGTCCCCCTGCACAAGAAGAACTGACTCGCCGGGAAAACAAATCCTGACTGTTTTCTCGCTGCAATCCACAGACGCATAGCACGTAGCTGTAGGGTGTTTTTCGTCACTCCATTGAGATAAGAATACGCGCACGCTTGTTAGGCGCATTACAGATTCCCCCTGCCTAAGGTAGGCTGGGGTTTATTGATTGTGGGGATCCGAATCTCCGCCAGCCGCGGTCTAAGCTGCCGTTAATTATCCCTCGCCTTTAGAGTGAGAGATCCTCCGATTAACGGGTCAAATAGGTCATGCGAACTCAATGCGCAGTGTGCGTGTTTGGAAGGGGTTTGGGATATATCGGGGGCCCCACAGAGTTTTTACGGGGGTCCCGCTACCCGGATAGCGGGCTGGGGGTCAGCCCCCTTGCGGGGTGCGGGACAGCGCCGTGTTAGAAATTTTTTCTAATGGGAACAGTGTGGCGGAGTGTGTGTGTGTGTGTGTATGTGTGTGTATAAAGGAAAAGGACATCTAAAGGATGCATGGGAGAAAGCGCTCAGGCTCTAGCGCTTTGGGCGCTAGTGCTAGGGTGCTAGCGCCTCACGTGCCAGGCACGTGGGCGCTAGGGAGCTAGCGCTTTGGACGCTAGCGCTTTGGACGCAAGGGCACGAGCTCCCCACGTGCCAGGCACGTGGGCGCTCGGGCGCTAGCGTTTTGAGCGCAATAGCGCTAGCGCCCCACGTGCCAGGCACGTGGGCGCTCGGGCGCTAGCGTTTTGAGCGCAATAGCGCTAGCGCCCCACGTGCCAGGCACGTGGGCACTCGGGCGCTAGCGTTTTGGGCAAGCGCTAGCGCTCTGAACGAAAGAGCGCTAGCGCTTTGGGAGGCAAAAGGGACTTAGTCCCTGCAACGGGAGTTGTACTCCCAGAAAGGAACACTTATTTTTTTTTTGTATATATATATATATATGAGGAGTTAAACTCCTACGATATTTTGAAGCCGATGAAGGGGCTTCTCCCCTTGAGTCTTTCCCAAAGTGGGGTTTCTGGAGATGGGTCTCCTTCTTTTTCCTGTCGTTTGGCCGAATCTTGGAGAAAGGGGGTGAGATTTAAAGATCTCCCCTTTTTGAGATCTAATGGAACATCTGAGTTCCTCTTTGTGGGTTTTGTGGTGGAAAACTATTTAGTTTTATAAAAGGAAGAGTAAAACCCTTGATTTAATTCAAAAGAAAGAAGAAGGTTTTAAAACCTTGAGGAAGGAGAAGATTACAGATCTGGATTTGTTTTTGGAGAGTGAAAAAATTTGTTGAGATATTTCATTATCTTTGCTTTTATAGGCTATACACTTTACATATAGCCCCATGGGCTTTACAAAATGGCATTTTGCCCATCCCATGCCTTATGTGCTATTTCTTTTTGCACATAAGCCATGGGCTTTACAAAAATTTGGTTTTATGCCCATTTTCTTACATTTATTCATAAAATAAAAATACAAGAAATACAAAAAAATTATTTATTACAAAATTTTTATTTTGGCATGGGGGGAGGCCGGCCGCTTCATGTTCGGGCTCGCTCCGGGCATTGGCCTACTTGACCTGGGCTTGGGCCGACCTGGCTTGGGGTTGACTTTGATTTTGACTTGGTCAACCGGGGTGTAAATTTTTACCCCAACAAATTGCCCCCATCAATAAATGCACACCACATATATGGGTCGTGTGCATGAAATTGATAGATCTTCTTTCGGGTGGAGGCGACTTGCTTTAGTTCCCACTTTTTGGGATGCACTGCCCTTTTTACGACATGGACGGTCGACGCTTGACGCATCTCCGAGGCGGAGTGTCCATGGTAGACGTTTCCCTGGCCCGGAGTGATTTGGTTCCCGCTTTGTGGGAAGCCTGCACTACCTTTTTTACGACATGGACGGTCGACGCTTGACGCATCTCCGAGACGGAGTGTCTGTGGTAGACGTTTCCCTGGCCCGGAGTGATTTGGTCGACGTGCCCCCGGCACGGAGTGTCGCTGGTCGACGTTTCTCCGAGGCGGAGTGTCTGCTTGACGTTTCCCTGAGGCGGAGTGTCAGCTGGTTGACGTGTCCCCGAGACGGAGTGTCTGCTTGATGTGTCCCCGAGACGGAGTGTCTGCTGGCTGACGTGTCCCCAAGACGGAGTGTCTGCTTGACGTTTCCTCACTACGGAGTGTCTGTAGTCGACGTTCCCCCGGCACGGAGTGTCTGCTTGACGTTTACCCGAGGTAGAGTGTCGGCTGGTTGACGTGTCCCCGAGACGGAGTGTTTGCTTGACGTTTCCCCATTACAGAGTGTCGCTGGTCGACGTTTCCCCGGCACGGATTGTCTGCTTGACGTTTCCCCAAGGTGGAGTATCGGCTGGTTGACGTGTCCCCGAGATGGGGTGTCTGCTTAACGTTTCCCCGAGACGGAGTGTCTGCTTGACGTTTCCCCATTACGGAGTGTCACTGGTCGACATTTCCCCAGCATGGAGTGTTTGTGTTGGACGTCTCCCCGGTATGGAGTGTCGCTGGTTGACGTGTCTCCGGCACGGAGTGTCTGTGTTGGACGTTTCCCGAAGACGGAGTGTCGCTGGTCGACGTTTCCCCGGTATGGAGTGTTTGTGTTGGACGTCTCCCCGGCATGGAGTGTCGCTGGTTGACGTGTCCTCGGCACGGAGTGTCGCTGTGGGACGTCTCCCCCATCTCGAAGTGTCGCTGGTCGACGTTTCCCCGGCATGGAGTGTCTGTGTTGGACGTTTCCCCGAGACGGAGTATCGCTGGTCGACGTTTCCCCGGCATAGAGTGTCTGTGTTGGACGTCTCCCCGGCATGGAGTGTCGCTGGTTGACGTATCCCCGGCACGGAGTGTCTGTGTTAGACGTTTCCCCGAGACGGAGTGTCGCTGGTCGACGTTTCCCCGGCATGGAGTGTCTGTGTTGGACGTCTCTCCGGCACGGAGTGTCGCTGGTTGACGTTTCCCCGGCATGGAGTGTCTGCGTTGGACGTCTCCCCGGCACTGAGTGTCACTGGTTGATGTGTCCCCGGCACGGAGTGACTGTGTTGGACGTTTCCCCGAGACGGAGTGTCACTGGTCGACGTTTCCCCGGCATGGAGTGTCTGTGTTGGATGTCTCCCCGGCACGAAGTGTCGCTGGTTGACTTGTCCCCGGCACGGAGTGTCTGCGTTGGACGTTTTCCCGAGACGGAGTGTCGCTGGTTGACGTGTCCCCGAGACGGAGTGTCTGCTTGACGTTTCCCCATCACGGAGTGTCGCTGGTCGACGTGTCTCCGGCATGGAGTGTCTGTTATTTGACGCAGAGGTCGATGTTCAAATTGGTTGGTTTGATTTGTTTGATTTGAGTTGACATCAGCATCGCTATACTGGAATATGGTACCAGGAGCGAATCATCATCTGTCTTTGAGAGGATTTGGGGATTGGTTTTTTTTTTTTAGCATCTGTATTGCTGCACTGGAATAATGCCAGGAGCAACTCATCATTTGCCCCGAGAGGATTTGTGAATTGATGGCTTAGGAGGCAGGTTTTAGATCCCTATCACCTAAGGCTTTTCAATTTTATGGGCCGTAAGGATCCCATAAAAGCATTTTCTCCCTACGAGTCGAAAGGATCTCGTAGGTGTATTTTCTCCTTAGGAGTCGTGGGGACTCCTAAGTGCGTTGCTCCTTTGTGAGTCGTAAGGATCTCACGCGGGAATTTTCTCCTCACAAATTCGAGAGAACTTTGCGAGTGCATTTCATCTCTTTTTTCACGAGTTTGCGCCCTTTCGGGTTTTCACAAACTCGCCGGCAGTCCTGCTGTTTTTACTCATGGAGCCCTTTCGGGTTTTCATTCGTGCCCGTTTTGCTTGTGGACATACCATTCTTTTTTTGTTTTTTTTTTCTTCCGCTGGTGGGACTTTAAAAGTAGTCTCACCGGCAGGACTTAGGAGAGATTTGGATCATTTTACCCTCGTGGATTGTATACGGTTTTGTAGGATGTATGATCCAGACCGTAGGGCCGGTAAAATTTCAGGACTTTGTTGGCGTCTGCATCACTGCACTGGAACATGGTACCGGGAGCGACTCATCATTTGCCATTGGGGTATAGGATTTGGAATTTGGTTGGCGTCTGCATCGCTGCACTGAAATATGGCACCAGGAGCGACTCATCATTCGCCATTGCCTATTGGGAAGTGATGGCTTAGGAGACAGGTTTAAGTCCCTATCACCTAAGGCTTTTCAATTTTATGGGCCGTAAGGGTCCCATAAAAGCATTTTCTCCCTGCGAGTCGTAAGGATCTCGTAGGTGTACTTTCTCCTTAGGAGTCGTGGGGACTCCCAAGTGTGTTTTCCTTCGTGAGTCGTAAGGATCCCATGAAGGTTTGTTCTCCTCATGTATCGTGAGGACACATGAGTGGGTCTTTCCAATGGACCATAATTCTAAGGGCAGAGACTGGCCACGTAACTGGTGGTTGCGGTGGGGCATAGGTATGACGAGAATTATTTGAGCCCGTGGATTGTATACGGTAGTCAATTTGGGGGACCACCCATAGGGCTGGAAGAATTTTGGGAAATTGGATTTTGGTTGGTGTCTGCATCGCTGCATTGGAATATGGTATCCGGAGCAACCCATCATTCGCCGTTTTTTTATCACCGCGATTGCTCTATCATTTCAGCTTTTCTTATCGCGAAGGTCGCGATTGCCCTATCATTTCGGTTATTTATTCGCGGTTGCCCCATCATTTCGGCTGTTTATTTTCATCTTTATTTTTACTCGCTGATTTTTATTGCGAGTTGCCCTATCATTTTGGCTTTTTATTATTTTTGTTTTATTTACACATTTTTACATTCCCAGTTTAACGACTTAGAGGTCGATTGTTCCCAGTTTAACGACGTGGTGGTCGATTGTTCCCAGTTTAACGATGTGGTGGTCAGTGGTTTTCTTATCCCAGCTCCTCGAACTTTGATCTTGGCGGGGCTGTGTTGATGACCGTAGCTCTGTGGCTTGTCGGTACATCTGACGACTGTGAGGCTTTTCCGAGTTTGTATTGGTTCTCCACCCAATCTTTAAAAACATAGCAGTCTTCAATAGTATGACTCACCATTCTATGATATGGGCAGTATATGGGATTGCCGGTCATGTTCATCTCATGTGGCCTCTTTGGAATAGGCAGTTGAAGACCGTTGTTCAAGGCGTCCACGAATATTTCGCGGACTTTATCCCTCCTGAAGGTGTATACTTTCTTCTTTCTCTCCATTAGAGTAGGTACACTTACTGATGCTAGACCCTGAGGATGATCGGTCTTTGGTTCGCCTACTGTCCGCTTACCACGTTCAGTGTACGTATCGGAGGGACTGGAGGCCAATCGCGTCCGTTTTTCACAAAGGTGTTTCGCTCTCGGGCTGGAGGGAGCATCGGTCGGCTGCTTCCGTATATCAATCCCCAGCTCACGAACCAAAATTTGATTTTGTTGTAATTGCAATCGGGCGACTTGGGTAGTGAGATCCGCCACGACATTTGCCAGCTCGTCGACTTTAGAATGGACCTTGGCCATCTTCTCATCCCTGTCCTGAAGTTGCCTTTGAAGCCATTGGAATAATGCTTGTTCTATAGTTCCGGGTATGACAACGGGGTCACCCCTACCGCCTGAACTTGATTCAGCATGAACCACGGGTTCCTTTGGCTCAATGTCCTGGGCGAGCTCTTCATCATTTGGATCGGGCCGATGTTGAATGGCAACAACCGCGTCATTGTCATGGTTATAAGGCGTAGGAGGACTTGTTCCTCTGAGCTCCATCATATAGACCGTATGGGTTGTGTACCCGTCTATTGCTTCTTCATTGGCAATGTTGCTCGCTTGGCTCTTAGCTTGTTGCCTTGGTCCGCTCTTTTTAGAGAAAGGCAGATGTCTGAGAGAATTAGGTCCCTGAAGGACTTCGGTCTCCGTTTGTATGAAATTGGCGGTCGCAGCTTGATTGTTTGTTAACACACCAGGGGAAAATGATATTTCTCTTGCCTTGTATTGTTTCTCGACCCAATCCTTGAAGATGCAACAGTCTTCATTAGTGTGTCCCAGCACTCGGTGCTATGGGCAAAAGTTGGGATGATCAGTCCTGTTCGCTTCACTTATCCTTTTTGGTTTTGGTAGCCGCAGGCCATTCTTCAGAGCATCTTTAAAAATTTTGTGGACCTTGTCCCTTCGGAATGAGTAGACCTTATTTCTTCTTTCCTCCAAAGCTGGCTCTCGAGATTTGTTAGTTTTTGCTCCACCCGCTCTCTGCTTATTTAGAGAAACGGTGCTGTTAGAACTTCCACCTTTTCGGTTGTCGTCCCTCCAAGGTTTCGGTCTGTTTGTGAACTGAAGATCCTGAGCGGACTTGGGCATTGAGCGTTCCAACATTTGGACCATTTTGGTCAGCTCTTGGAATGTTTTAAGGCCTGCGGTGCACAGGAAATGTTTCATCCAGTCCTTCAGATTTTCTATAAGAAGACTGACGGATTGGTCTTACTCCAACGGCGGTTCACATTTGACAGAGAGATTGTGCCATCGGACTATAAAATCCATGTTGCTTTCGTTGTTCTTTGGCTCTATCCTTACGAGGTCAGCAATGGTGATTTTATCGCTGACACTCATGAACATTTGCTTGAACATGGATTCTATTTGAACGAATGTCGTGATCGAGTCATCTGGTATGCTTGCATACCAATCGAAAGCAACATCCGTCAAGCTATTAACAAACTGACGGAGAAGGAGCGCATCATTGCCCCCAGTATTTGCGCATGATGCTTTAAATTGGGCAATATGCCGATTCGCATTTCCCGTCCCATTGAACCTTTCAAATTTGGGGACGACATAGCCAGTGGGAAACTCCACAAGATCGTACCGAGCAGGATATAGTCTCCCGCTATTGCTGGCATCTTATTGCTCTCCGGCTTCGGCTACCAATGTTTTGACTTTGTTGGCAACCAAATCCATGATTTGATCTTGAGTTAGCGGGTTGCTATCATCGGCCGCCAAGACATTTCCCGAGATAGGATGCAACTGGCCTTCATGCGGTCCGCCCACCTTTGGATTTGAGGGAATAGGCATCGGCTGTCTCGGGACACTGTTTCCCGGTCCATGAGTAGAACCATGCGCTTGATTGGGCGGCTGAGAGGCAAGTTGAGCCGTGAGCTGTAAGATGACGTTTATCAAGTCGTCAATTTTTGAGTAGAGCTTGGCTATCTCCTTGTCTTTGTTTCTGAGCTGCTTTCGGAGCTCCTGGAGAAGTTGCCGCTCTGCGGTCTTAGGATGGAAAGTTGGCTCATCTTTGCTTTCCGAACTTGACTCTACATGGACTGAGGGGTCTTTCTGCCTATCATTCTTATCGAGAGGGTTTTCATCATCCAGCGGAGGAGGCTGTTCTTGGGAAATGGCAACCACATTCAAGCTTGATTGGATTTGAGATGTGGTGGCCCCGTCCTTGCTCTTGCTGCGCATGCCCACCATGTAGACAGTGTGGACCACATATCCCGCCATTTCCTCATCTTTGGCGGGGTAACCCTGTTCTTTGAACCTCATGAGGTTCAGCCTAGCAGGAGCCCTAGCCCTTCTGATGGCTCTATATCTGAGCCTTTTCTGCCTTAGCTTCTCAATTTTAAGGGCTTGGCGGGCATCCATTTCCTGGGAAGCCACCGTGAGTCGATTAGCGTTGAGCTTAAAGAAGACACCCGATCGAGCAGTTGTCAGGGGCATCGCCGGAGCTTGCTCTAGAGGCCTTGTTGCTTTGTTGGTGTTGATGGCCTTATACCCAGCTGGGGCCAAGGAGAGTCGTTCAAACACCGACTTGCGTTTGAGTTGGGGCATCTTCGAGACAACCACATTTGGCCTCTTGCCTTTCGAGACCGGTTTGTCTGTCACCAGGGCTTGAAGTGCAGGGATGGCATTAGCCGAGATAAACAGAATAGACCTAAATTGTAGTAGCGGTTCTTCCCACTGTCATCCGAGACATGCTGGGAGGACCGTCGTGGAATCCATCTTCATCGTGTAAGAGATGGGAGCTGAGTTCATCTTTGGAGACATTGTTGAGAAGTGATTGCTTGAAAACCTGCATGAAAGAGCATTATTTTAGTATAAATATAAATATATATATTGATTGAGTTCGCATGAACGTTTAACTCGAAATATGGGAGGAGAGATTGGTCCCACCGGGCGTGCCAGAATCTGTAGGGTGTTTTTCGTCACCCCATTGAGATGAGAATACGCGCGTGCTTGTTAGGCGCATCACAGATTCCCCCTACCTAGGGTAGGCTGGGGTTTATTGATTGTGGGGATCCGAATCTCCGGCAGCCGCGGACTAAGCTACCGTTAATTACCCTTCACTTTTGGAGCGAGAGAACCTTCGATTAACGGGTCAAACAGGTCATGCGAACTCAATGTGCAGTGTGCGTGTTTGGAAGGGGTTTGGGATATATCGGGACCCCACAGAGTTTTTACGGGGGTCCCGCTACCGGGATAGCGGGCTGGGGGTCAGCCCCCTTGCAGGGTGCGGGGCAGCGCCCCGTTAGAAATTTTTTTCTAACGGGAACAGTGTGGTGGAGTATGTGTGTGTGTGTGTATGTATAGATACATATACATACATACATACATACATACATATACATATACATATACATATACATATAAGGGAAAAGGGCATCTAAAGGATGCGTGGGAGAAAGCGCTCGGGCGCTAGCGCTAGCGCCTCATGTGCCAGGCATGTGGGCGCTCGGGCGCTAGCGCAAGGGCGCTAGCGCTTTGGGCGTTAGCGCCCCACGTGCCAGGCACGTAGGCACTCGGGCGCTAGCGCTTTGAGCACAAGAGCGCTAGCGCTTTGAGCGCTAGCGCCCTATGTGCCAGGCACGTGGGCGCTCGGACGCTAGCGCTTTGGGCGCTAGCGCTCTGAGCGCAAGAGCGCTAGCGCTTTGAGCGCAAGAGCGCTAGCGCTTTGGGAGGCAAAAGGGACTTAGTCCCTGCAATGGGAGTTGTACTCCAAGAAAGAAACACTTTTTTTGTGTGTCTATATATATATATATACGAGGAATTAAACTCCTATGATATTTTGAAGCCGATGAAGGGACTTCTCCCCTTGAGCCCTGGATCTTCCCCAAGGTGGGGTTTCTGGAGATGGGTCTCCTTCTTCTTCCTGTCCTTTGGCCGAATCTTGGAGAAAGGGGGTGAGATTTATAGATCTCCCCTTTTTGAGATCTAATGGAACATCTGAGTTCCCCTTTATGGGTTTTGTGGTGAAAAACTATTTAGTTTTATAAAAGAAAGAGTAAAACCCTTGATTTAATTCAAAAGAAAGAAGAAGGTTTTAGAACCTTGAGGAAGGAGAAGATCACAGATCTGGATTTTTTTTTGGAGAGAGAAAAAAAAGTTGTTGAGATATTTCATTATCTTTCCTTTTATAGGCTATACACTTTACATATAGCCCCTTGGGCTTTACAAAATGGAATTTTGCTCATCTCATGCCTCATATGCTATTTCTTATTGCACATAAGCCATAGGCTTTTCAAAAATTTAGCTTTATGCCCATTTTCTTATATTTATTCATAAAATAAAAATACAAGAAATACAACAAAATTATTTATTACAAAATTTTTATTTTGGCATGGGGGGAGGCCGGCCGCTTCATGTTCGGGCTCGCTCCGGGCATTGGCCCACTTGACCTGGGCTTGGGTCCACCTGGCTTGGGGTTGACTTTGATTTTGACTTGGTCAACCGGAGTGTAAATTTTTACCCCAATAGTAGCTAACCAGTCCGTGCCCAGGAGAACGTCAAATCCAACATCTCTAGAAGGATCAAAGCGACGGACGAATCTCTATCTCCTAACCGATTGGCACATGACCGAAACACGTGTCGCGCAACAAAAGAATCGCTGACAGAATTTAACACAAAAAACGGCTGATCTAGCATACACGACTCTCGTCCCAACCATGGCACAAAGTGTGTAGAACAAACGAGTGCATAGATCCCGAACTAAACAAACATACGAATCAAAAGAACATACAAATTTAGAATACCTGAAAACTCTGCATTGGTCGCCCGTGCGTCCCGATGAGTAGAAGCAAACTCTCGTGTCTGCCCTCTACCCGCAACAGGCTGAACTCTTCCTCTACCAAACCGTCCCCTCGGAACAAACCCTCTGCAACCACGAACTCTCTGAACACGGTCCTGACGCGGTGCTAAGTAACAATCCCTGATGAAGTGATGAAGGCTCTCGCATCGAAAACATCCACTCCATGGATGCTGACCCTCCTGGGGATGAGAGTTGAACGACTGTCCTCGTCCCAAGCCTCTGCTACTCCCGCAATGTGCACGAAAACTGTCACAGCGACTGAACCTCTGTCTCTGGGCCGATATACCTGTACGAGCCCTCCTCGGTCCCGAAACTTCCAAAGTCTCGGGAAGACGTGCCTCATCAACTAGGGCTGCATCCACTGATGTTGTGTAAGTAACATAATGCTGTGTGCTGATCACAAGGAATAACTGGGTAACATGGGTGACAACCTCCTGCCGCTGCGCTCGACGGGCCTCAACCAACGACCTCATCGTCTGGCGCAAGTCCTGCATCTCTGCCTCAAGCCTAGCGATACGATCTATCGAAGGCGGATCAATCTGCTCCTGCGCAACGAGCGTACCATCCTGGTCAGTCCATGCCCCAAATGAGTCAACTCTGACCTCGGCTCTCACTGCATCACTCTGAGCTCTCTTAGTCATCGGCGGCAAAAGGTTATAAATGGAAAAAGGATTCAATAAGAACACGGAAATCGAATCACAAGGATATGTATCATCAAGGAAGGAATTTTAACAATTTAGTACTTAGGTCACTTTAGGCGGAGTACAATGTCGTAAGTATGCCGCGGACATACTTACGCTACATCACTCTGCTTGAGTTACCTACTCCATCACACCAAGGTCATCCTACACTCCGAAAGGTAAAATCTAGCGCTCTGATGCCAACTTTGTCACGACCCGAAATTTAGCATGTGACGGCCCTTAAATTACGCAACGTCTACAGGCGTAACGCAATTTAAGTAAGCCGAAAACCCAGCAATCTAAACCATCAAAAGTAGTAAGTGATAATAGCATTTTCAAAACTTTTGAAATCTCAAACCAAATTCTTTAAAGTCCAACTTTATTTCCTTTAAAAATTTTGGCAGCACCTCCTTTGTAAAAACTAACCTCAAAAATGGGTACAACAAAGAATATAAGTAAAGCATCCCCAACGGGAGCAAAATCCACGCCCAAAGGCGGAAACAACCACCACAACAGATATACGACGCCGTAGCAAAGAAATAAAAGACGATATAAATAAAACTGCATAAAAGACCTCCAAGTCACAATAATATACAATATCGCCATCACATCACGTCTCTAAGTCATACATGAAAATGGTAGATGGAGAGTACATGGTACAAAGATATACAATGAGCAATATCGGATAACCGCAAAACCCACCTATAGCAAAACTGCACGCGGTGAGCCAAAGTGGTATCCACTGCAAAAGATGATATGATAGGTAGAAGCCCTGCCTTGACTATTCTGAGGAACAACTTGCAAAACCCTGTGGCACAGCGGGGGTGGATTGCCAACTCGTGAATATTAAATAACATATGCAGGTAATCACAAGTATGCACGTACTGCGCAAATCTATCACATGCAAGCTAATAGCAATAAATGGCCATATGTATGCAACAGTCATGAAAGGTACTCTATCAGGTTCAACTAATACATGAAGCAATAATATGGCAATATGTATATGCAACAGTCATGAAAGGTACTCTAGCAGGTATAACTAATACATGAAGCAATGCATATAAGTAAATGCGGAAAATGGGATAAAACATGTTATCCTCACGGAATCCTCATCGTGGCAGGACTAATGTCCATCAAGACAATCCAAATCCCAAAATATCCTTAAATCGGCCCTCAGGTCTGCCCTCATATCGGCCCACAGATCGGCCCTCATATCGGCCCTCATATCAAGTAATGAATATGAATACATGCATAGATCAATGTGATGATATATATTAAATATATATATATATATATATATATATATATATAACAGCGTCCCATACCACTGATATATATATATATACATACATACATACATACATATATAACATCGTCCCATACCACTGATATATATATTTAGAGGTAAAATATCATGAAAACTAGTGTCTAGTATCGACACATAACTCATCTATCAGGCGTCGTCACCACGACTGCCCCTGATATGCACGTATCATACGTTCATCGGAAACTTGAGTACCCAGCTTCGATACTCGAATTCCCCGTATCCATACGTACATGATTCCGGTCGATATCTACGCGATCATCGACGAGTACAATACTGTTACCGGTAGGTATGATTCCCCTGCCAGGCTCATCGGCGTGAACCTTAGACATACCTTTCTTGCCCCAGGGTATCTCCGGGCCCCACCATGTACCCGCACACGGCCCACGACGCCTCCTCGCATGGGGTATATATCAAAACCGAGAAATCTCATGGTGGATGCTGAAATATCATATCAAGAGAAACCGTGTTTTTCAAATAATGCATAATTTCATGAAACTACCACGGTCCTCAAATCCAGAAAACATCATGAAAAACCCATATCTCAATGCGAAAATCCATGAATATAATATATGCAACATAAAACTGAAATGTGAGCATATAAAGGAAAAGCCGCTATTTAACTGCAACAAGTTAATATATATCATGTGGTTCCTAATTTCTCCAAGTCCATACAATATCAAATAAAGGTGAACATGTAGCTATAACCAGGTATGCATAACCATGTCGGCATAGCAAGATATGTGTATCTACCTATCAATAATGATGTAATACCCTCCAGGTATATGTAAGTATGTATGCAAGATGTACATGTATCTATGTCTCATATGTGTATATACCTGTCACTAATGGCACGATACCATATAGGTATATAAATAACTAGCATGTAAGCATGTCAAGGCATATGTGTAAGCATGTAGGTATACAGGTATGCTATATGTCATATGCACGAAGGAAAATAAGGATCATGTCTCAATGTCCCTAAACAATATAATATCACATATGTATAGGTGTTGTGCGTGTCATGGAAATTATCGACGGTGTGAGTATAGCATACAATTAGTGCTCGTGCAACATGAACCGTCAATAATAGTGTTGTGCCTCATTAATACTATGTCCAAACGCAAAAGGTAAATGAGATATGCAACAAGGGTACACATGCACAATCAAGTCCATATACTTATAACCAATAGTCATGTCATAAATCCAGCCCAGACGCATAACGCTATGCGGGCGATTCCCCTGTATATGTTAAATCTACTCACCAACGCTCCTGGCTAAGTAAAACTAACCACCTGCTTTCCCTTCTTCGCAGCGTCCGAGGTCCTCATCTGTGACCTTAAGATCATAAAACAATATAACAAGTATATATTAGCAATCGACCAATAACACGTACCAACTACGTTTGACCGACACACCAACTCCAAACATACTCTCAAGTGTCTGTCTAGTGGCTAACGCGCGTAGCGACACTACGAAACCAATCTAAGAGCAAAAGCTACACAAAGACACGAACGATATCGGCACAACCCTAGTTAGGAACGCTAAACGACACAACCATCAAGCCTAGACCATGATCGTACTGATCGCGCATTCACAACACAATAAATAATGTGGAATCTAATATAAATAACATCGCAACATCAAAAGAAACCCATGCCAAAATTATCCGGAAATCTAGTAAGCAGCATTTAATCATTTTAGCTCAAAACTACAAGTTTTACCAAAAACTAGCAATCACAAACATCACCAAATAGCATGATTAAACCACTCATACCTTTACTAGAATTTTAATCTTACCTAATTAGGATTTAGTAAAATCTTAGTTTGCTAATTAGCTTAATTATACAATTAGGAGAATATCATATAACAAATCTAGCAACTAGGTTAAGTTTTCATTTGTCTAAACTTCACACTTAACCATTTTACCAACTTAAACCCTAACTTAATCTTCATAAATCATTTTCTAGAAATTCTAAACATGCAATTAAAAGATTTAATTTAAACATCTAATAACTAGTTTAAGGTATTTTAACAATACAAAAGCTTAGGGTTAGGATTTTATACCTCCTCAACAACACAAAAACTTGCAACAAAACACCAAATTTAACCCTCCAAAATGAAGTCTTTCATGAAGATCCAAGCATGTTTTGTGAAGAAGAATAATGGGTAATGATTTATTTATGAGTTTGTGTGATAATTTGATGATTTATTTGAGCTTGAAATTGTTGAAATGTGGTAAGAAGAGAGAAGGGACAGCAAGGAAAAGTGGCCGGCCTTGCAAGGAAAAAAGGGGGGTTTTGTGAAAAGTGTGGAAAAATCTAGAAGAAAAAACATTATAAAAGCTTAATTCCAAATGCCACCTCTTAATTCATTTTTTCCTAATTAAAATTTTCCTTTAATTCAACAAATATCTAGATATTTGCCTAGGATATTTTCAAGGATGGATTAGCTAAAAATTTAGTGATTAGATTAGCATAGATTCATATTAGTAATAATTAACCCAAACCAAAATGTAATTACCACTAATTTAGTGCATAGTTAAAAGCTTAAAATAATATTTTAATTAGTGAAGAATATTAAAATACATTAAAATTACAAGTGGCTTACAAAAACCCGCAAACTAGCAAAATTCTAGCTAAACTAGCTGCAGTGAATTCTATACTGCAAAAAGATCGCTTCTAGGTTTTTACGGAAAATACCGACTAATTTACCCTAAAAACGGAAAATCGCCTAAATGATTTCCAAAACATTACACCATGCTTGATAATGTGCATCATACGTAGTCATGGAGTTGTAGATGTAATCGCTTATAGATATTTGTGCATCCGTATTTTACTGTGCATCCGTACTTTTATCGTATATCCATATTTACTACAGTTTTACTTTG
This sequence comes from Agapanthus africanus, assembly GCA_030015575.1. NCBI lineage: Eukaryota > Viridiplantae > Streptophyta > Magnoliopsida > Asparagales > Amaryllidaceae > Agapanthus > Agapanthus africanus. The sequence goes on along the minus strand of CM057344.1, from coordinate 237,037,405 downwards.
AGTATCCGTGTGATATATATGCACCACATGACATGACCCGATACACCACTGCTTGACCTGTTACTTGATCCTGTTACTAATGCCGACAATCCTGACTTGTTGTCCCGACGGACATATCATGTTGTCTATTCAGACAAAACCTATACCTGCTTGATCCTGTGTTGGCATTAGCTCCAGATTTATCAATACCTGACTTGAATACATAACCTTGCGGGTAAGGGGAAATCAATGATGAAACCTGACTTGTAACTCAACAGCTCGACGCTTATACTGATCAGTTTTACGGGCTAGGCCAGCCCCGGGATGCTGCTGCTGACATCATTCATCTATACATGTTTCCTATTTAATTCCTAGCGGCATGTCTCGGTTTCAGCCCGAGAATCTGGACCGTCGTCCCGGGCATGCATGAGATACTATTGAGTTACATCGACGATTCCATTAAATTGATTTCAAAGACTTGAGAATAATTAACCCAGTAGCATAGATTACTCACCGCATGCACATACACTTCACTGTTCCATATTCGTGTTACTGTTATACACTCATTACTGTTCATACTCATGCCTGCATATCTTGTTACCTCCTGATTATATTTTTATTGTTTGATATTATGACACACTGACTTCTGGGTTTTGCATGGCCCAGATCCTCTGTCTCTTTCGCAGGCTAATCAGGAGTATTTCCGCCGTCAGGCCGAGCAGTGAGGATCCTGTTAGTAACTAGTTTAGTTTAGTTTTATTTTCGTACTTTCTTTTCCTGATATGAACCCGTATTTGGGACGTACTTTCCAGATGTTATTGTTTATTGGATTTATTGCTTCCGCATATTATTCCTTGACTCATTTATTCTGGCATATGGACATGTACTAGATAGTTTATTTTTATTTTACTGTTCTTGATATCTTATAGACAGCCATAATGTGACTGTGGAGGGATGTTTCCTAGCCACAGGTAGCATGGTTGGCTTTGTCACGTGCCAATCTTAGCGCACTCTGGGAAATGGGGCGTGACAGGGTTTGTTTGGTATCAGAGCCATAGGATTTAGGTTAATCGGGTTTGATTATTTTGTAGTTAGGTATTGGACCCAATACACGAGTCTGAAAACCCGTAATTAGGAACATGTCCTGCCACATTGTTATCATGATTCTTGAATCTTATCTTTCTCTTAACTCTTGTGTCTTGACGATATGCAAATGACTTTGCATTTCGGCTTGAAATCCTTTTGGTTCCTTATTGTTTTTCCCTTCCTATTCCTGCGATTCTGATACTAGGATTTCGGCGACTTGAACGGAGTTATGTGATTGTAACTATGAACTGCAGCATGGTTACAATGCGGTACTCTGTTTAAGTAACTTGAAGTCCTAGTCTTGATTCATTTCCCTGTTTTATGATCATTATATTACCTTGCTTCTCTCGATTTCATTGCTTACCGGTTCATGTTTTATCGCAAGATTGAATCCTGTTTACCATGCTTATCTTCTTCAGTATCTTAGCTTCAGATGAAGTTGTTTCCAGTATCCTACTTGTTCATGATTTTTCCCGTATTAGCAGTATTCGATTCAGGTGCATCCCATTGTTGTATGTCGTCCAAGTTTATTATTGCTACACACTTGATTGCTTGCACGGCCCTGTCTTGTTGTTGGGACATACACACTGGGAATGGAAAGATCATACCTAGTAGCGAGTGCAAGGATTGTTCAGTTGTTATCTGCGGATGAGAGTTGGTCGCGGATTTCTTGGTGATCGATACCGGCAGTTATGATGTTGTTTTGGGAATGGATTTTCTCGACACTGTTTCCCCCAATCAGAGCAAAGCTCTGTTTTAAAAATTCAAAATTTAAAAGTTGAAGCAATGCTTCAGATCCAACGCTAGGCGCACTGCGCGCCGCGTGTCAAACACGGATGCGCTGTGCTCTGCACTGCGCTTTGCGCTACGCGCCGCGTGTCAAACATAGGTGCGCTAGCGCAAAGTGCGCTGCGCTCTGAGCAGCGCACCACGTGCAAAGCACGGGTGCGCCGGCGCTGAAATTATAAAATTCCCCACCATTAGATCAAAAGATCTAATAATAATGATAAATCATTAATTAATCAGAAACTAAATTCTGTTAAGGAAAGATTCCTCAAAATCTTTCCAAATAACAAGATTGTGCTCTGTAAATCAGAGCACCGTTGGATCAATGATCCAATGGTAAATAAAAATTACCAAAAGACAGAATAAATTCTATAAGGAAAGATCTTTCCAATTTTATTAAAAACAAGAAGATTGCCTTCAGTAAAACAGAAGCCCTAGGATCAAAGATCCAATGGTGGGGAAACATCCCCAAATCAATCAGAGAAAGATCTCTTCAACTGATTTAACAAATCAATTTGCCCTATATAAAGGCCCCAAGACTTCAAGTCTAATATAGAGAAACCCCCCTACAAACTTTGAGAAAACTCAAAAGAAGAGAGCAAGCTCTTGAGAGAAGATTATTTCTTCAAGGTAAAGATCATGAACGATGAACACAGAGATGAAATCATCTCATAAAAAAAAAAAAAGTGCCTTCTTAAAATATCATAGATCTACAAAGACCAAGGTCTTTTATAAAAAGATCAAAAGATCTCATCATAAAAACAAAGAAGTACTTACTTCATTCACAGATCTTTGATCTATAAAGGCAGAGCCCTTTTATAAAAAACAAGAACTTTTGTTCTTGAATCTTGAGGCAAAGCCTCCTTTAAGAAGAACATAAAATTTGTTCTTTGATTTTAAAATTGATCAGATGCGGTTTGCGCTATTGGAAAGTGCCTTGCATTCATGAACTGCGCGTTTGCGCTCTTTGGACCGGCACTCAGCGCCAAAACATGCCACGTGTCAACCGTAGATACCACTTTCTCTTTGCGCTCCTGAAACAGTGCACTGCGCTCATGGGCTGGCACTCAGCGCCAAGCGCGCCACGTGTCACTCACTGGTGCGCCACTAAACTAGCGCAACGCGCTCGTAAATTGAAAGCGCAATGCGCTCATAAACTGGCGCTTAGCGCTAAGCACGACACGTGTCCTTTTCGTGTGCGCTACTTGGCAGAAGCGCAATGCGCTCTTTAATTGGTGCAAAGCGCCTGGCGCGCCACGTGGCGCGCTGCCAGAACACACATTGTTCTGATGAATGCTGTGCATTTAATACAAGACAAAAAATGTCAGGATCTGATGCTCTGCATTATTTAAAGGGCCAAGCCCAAGTAAAGGCTTAATAGCCAGAACAAAAATAAAATGTTAAAACATTTTAATTGGACTTAGCCCAATTCTGGCCATAATTCCTCAACTTATCTTGAACTGAGCACATCTGCTCTTTCAAACAACTCACATTGGTTCAAGGGTACATCCCTCCATTCCTTTGATATTTGTCGTTGTAATTCCTCAACGTCTTCAAAGAGGTGACGGGTCCCGACAACCACACATTTCATGGACTATGGGGTCCTTAAACTCATGGACTATGACGTCCTTAATCTCGACCGTGATGTCTTTAAACTAACATCGGACTGTGAGGTCCTTAAACTCATGGACTATGATGTCCTTAACCTCGACCGTGATGTCTTAAAACTAACATCGGACTGTGAGGTCTGTAAACTCACGGACTATGATGTCCTTAACCTCGACCGTGACGTCTTAAAACTAACATCGGACTATGGAGTCCTTAAATCCACGGACTATGATGTCCTTAACCTCGACCGTGATGTCTTTAAACTAACATCGGACTGTGGAGTCCTTAAACCCATGGACTATGATGTCCTTAACCTCGACCGCGATGTCTTTAAACTAACAATGGACCCCCATGTCCTTAAACTGGCAATTGACCGCAATGTCACTAAACTAAACAATAGAGCCCAATTGCTCTCTTGTCGGATCTAAATGGTCCCGTTAAGTTGATCTTAGTCTAAAATTAGACTAACGTATCCTTAACAAACGTTTAAGTTGATCTTAGTCTCAAATGAGGCTAACGCATTCTTAAACCCAACCCCCAAACCCAAATCTAAGAAAGATACGGATTTGGACTAGTCCACGCCCTACGGGCAACAACATAACTTAATCTCCGTATACAATCCACGGACAACCACAAACAAAACAAACACCCACGACACGAAATGACCATATGGAGAAGGAGAAAGTTGTTATCACGATGCGGTAGCGTAATTAACTGCAGGGGCTTGCGCCTGTAGGGAAGAGCGTCCCCATAATCAAAAACCCCTCAGATGAGGGGAATCTGACGAAGTCTGCTACATCAGCCGCATCCGTTTAAATCTTCGATACATGGTGCCATAAATCAACTTGGCATCTTCGGAGAGGTGGACGGATAGCACCAATTAGCATCTGCCCCGAATTTCAGGCAAGACGGACCTACGCGGTCGCGTCTCTGTGTTCGGAGGGGAACAAACACTTTCCACGCTCACATTGATTGTAGGGCAAAGAAAGTGATTTTCCAGATTCCCGGACATCCGGAGTTTGTTTTTGCTGGAGGTAGCAGTTTTGTCGGGCTAGTCGAGTTTAGGGCTAGGCCGACAAGCGCCGTTCTTTCGTCAATAGAAGTTGATATGGAGGAAGCGCCAGCTGTAGTTCGAGAGTTCATAGACGTGTTTGGGGACATCTCGGGTTTACCGCCAAAACGAGATGTGGAGTTCACGATCGATCTTGTTCCTGGTACAGCACCAATTTCAAGGGCGTACTATCCGATGGCACCAGTGGAGTTGGAAGAAGTAAAGAAGCAGGTTACCGAATTGCCAGAGAAGGGTTGGATTCGCAGCAGCAATTCACCTTGGGGGCTCCAGTTCTTCTAGTCAAGAAGAAAGATGGCATAAGGAGGATGTGCATCGATTATTGAGAATTAAACCGGGTGACTATTAAGAACACGTACCCGTTCCCTCACATCAGCGAATTATTCGAGCAATTTAGTGGCGCAAGGGTAATCTCGAAACCGGATTTGCGATCCGGATATCATCAAGTTCGAGTAAAATCAGAGGATATCTGCAAGACTGCGTTCCGAACTCGATATGGACATTACGAGTATTTAGTGATGCCATTCGGAGTCACGAATGCACCAGCGATATTTATAGACTTGATGAACCGAATCTTTCACCGTTCTTAGACCAGTTAATAGTGGTGTTCATCGATGATATTCTGGTATACTCGAGAAGCCTAAAAGAGCATGCAGAACACTTGAGGATCGCACTGCAGATATTGAGGCATGAAAGATTGTATGCAAAGATGAGCAAGTGCGAGTTTTGGCTTGAAGAAGTGAAGTTTTTGGGGCATGTTGTATCCGGAGATGGAATCGTCGTTGATCCTCAAAAGATTGCAGCAGTTCAAGATTGGCCGATTCCGAAGAATATAGCAGAGATCAGAAGTTTTCTGGGATACTACAGAAGATTCGTAGAGAATTTTTCTCGATTGGCTGAGCTTTCGACGAAGCTTATGTGGAAGGAAGTACCGTTCGTTTGGACGGATAGTTGTACGTCAGCTTTTGAGGCGTTGAATCAAAGGTTGATAACCGCTCCTATTTTGACCGTACCAAACGGTTCCGGATGATTGGTGATTCACAGTGACGCGTCTGGGAAAGGTTTGGGATGTGTTTTGATGCAGCATGGGAAGGTTATAGCCTACGCATCGAGACAGTTGAAGACCCATGAGAAGAATTACCCAACTCATGATTTGGAACTTGCGGCAGTGATTTTCGCTTTGAAGGTTTGGAGACACTACTTATTGGGTGAAAGGGTCGAAGTATTCACCGATCACAAAAGTCTAAAGTATGTGTTCATGTAGAAAGAGCTTAACATGAGGCAGCGTAGATGGTTGGAGCTGATGGCTGACTATGTGTCACGACCCGAAATTGGCACGTGACGGCCCTTAAACTACGCAACGTCTACAGGTGTAACGCAATTTAAGTAAGCCGAAAACCCAGCAATCTAAACCATCAAAAGTAGTAAGAAATAATAGCATTTTTAAAACCTTTGAAATCTCAACCCAAATTCTTTAAAAGTCCAACTTTATTTTCTTAAAAATTTCGGCAACACCTCTTTTGTAAAAACCAACCCCAAAAATGGGTACAACATAAATATAAGTAAAGCATCCCCAAACGGGAGCAAAAACACGCCTAAAGGCGAAAAAAACCCACCATAACAGATATACGACGCCGTAGCGAAGAAATAAAAGACGATAAAAAAGAAACTGCATAAAAGACAACCAAGTCACAAAATAATATACAATATCGTCCTCACATCAAGTGTCTAAGTCATACAAGATAATGGTAGATGGAGAGTACAGGATACAACGAATATACAATGAACATAAAAAACATGAACGGATAACCACAAAACCCACCTAAAGCAAAACTGCACACTGTGAGCCGAAGCGGTATCCGCAGCAAAAGATAATATGATAGATGATAATAGCCCTGCCTCTGACTACTGTGAGGATCAACCTGCAAAACACTGTGGCACAACGGGGGTGAGTTGCCAACTCGTGAATAGTAAATAACATATGCAGGTAATCGCAAATATGCACATACAACGTGAATCTAACATATGCAAACTAATAGAAATAAATGGTCATATGTATGCAATAGTCATGAAAGGTACACTAGCAGGTATAACAATACATGAAGTAATAATATGACAATCTATATGCAACAATCATTTAAGATACTCTATCAGGTACTACTAATAAATGAACAATGATATTGTAACGTTTTAGAAATCGTTATGCGAATTTTTCCGTTTTAACCCGTCTGTGATCAAACGTCCATATAAACTTGCCGGCACCTAATTTAGCTAAAATAAAACTAGTGCGCAAGCTTTGGGGGTATATGGGACGTTTTGGTTCAAAAAGATTTTTTCACTATTTTAATATTATTTTAATGCGGTATTTACATTTTGGGTTTGGGAAAATTCTCCAAAATTTGTATCTTTGATAATAAATCAAGTTGAGTAAAACAAAACTTTCCTTATAATATCTAGATATTTGTTTGTGCATAGGATTTAATTTTTAAAGAAAAGAATGAATGAATGAGGTGCATGCATATGCATTTATGTGCATTTATTGCATGAATTAACTAGAACAATCCACACAAATCCCTCACCTTCCTCTCTTGGCCGACTTCTTCTTTCTTTCCTCTGTCCTTGGTCATTTCTTTCACCAATTGCAACAATCCAAATCAATAAATCTCCAAAAATTCCTTAAATAATCACAAAAATACTTCAAGTCTTGAATTTTGCCTTCATGATCACTTCGAGCTAGGAAAGGTTGGATCTTGTGAGCAAGTATTGATAGGTAAAATCCCTAATCTGTTAAATAGGAGTTTTTTTTGATATATAGCTCGTTGGTTGTTGCGTAGGACACTTAAAATATCGTTTCGTACCAATATCGTATTTTTGTGTCTTTTTAGAGCTTCTGTGAACTGCTGTGACCTGGGATTTTTACTGAGTGACCGAACAAGATTTTAGTGATGTACTAGTGAACCTGAGATCCTACCTGAGACACGAGACCCACCCTACCGGCTTTAGCCGGCGACCCAGGAAGGAATTCCGGCGACGCCGGTTTTGGAGGGGAGATGGATGTTGGGTTTTTTGTGGGTAGGTATCTGCAGTGGTTTAGATATGTATGGTCTTGTTTAGTTGTTGAGTTTTCTCTGTATTCAAAATCTGGGATCACATAAGTAGTTTCTAGTGATACGACTACGCGCGATACGTTATCCGACACGGTCCGTGCACTTCGTGCTGGTTTTGCTCTTGAGTTGGTTTCTTCGTGTCGCTACGTACGTTAGCCACAATACGAATACTTGGGAGTAGGTTTGGAGTGGGTGTGTCGGTAAAACGTCGTTTGTACGTATTTTTGGTCGTTTACTAATATCTACTTGTGTTATCGTTGTGTTGTTTTAGGTTCCTCAGGCGGGGACTTAGGACGCTGCGAAGAAGGGAAAACAGGTGGTTGGTTTTGCTTAGCCAGGACGGTTGGTGAGTAGATTTAACATCTATAGGGGAATCGCCCGCATGGCGTTATGCGTCTGGGCTAGAAATGTTATGTTTTGTCGCATATTCTATTGCATATATATAGAGTTGCGCATACACATTACTACTTGGTTATTGTTGTGATTGGGCTAGTATCCTTAGGACACTGCACTATTATTGACGGCTTATGTTGCACGAGCACTGATTATATGCCACACACACCGTCAATAATTGCCATGACATGCACAATACCCTTATAGATATGATATTGTTTGGTTAGGGACATTGAGACATTGATTCATATTTCCTTATGCGTATGATTTATAGCATACCTGTATACCTACATGCTTACGCATATGCCCTGACATGCTTACATGCTAGTTACCCATATACATATATGGTGTTGTACCATTGTGATAGGTATATACACATATGAGACTTAGCTACATGTACATCTGGCATACATACATACATATACCTGGAGGGTATTATGGATAGGATAGACACATACCTTGCTACAGCTACTTTGACATCATACATACTTACATATGGACACACATATCTTTCTATGCCGACATGGTTACGCATACCTTGTTATAGCTACATGTTCACCTGTCTATGATGTTGCATCTGATTTCGGGGAAATCAGGAACCGCGTGATATATTTAGTAACTTGTTGCAGTTAAATAGCTGTTTTTCTTTATATGCTCATATTACTGTTTCATGTTGCATATATTACATTCATGGATTTCATATGATGTTCTCTGATATTTTTACTCTTATGTATATATAACAGTAGAATGGGACGCTGTTATATATGCCTATACACATCTATTAGTGGAATGAGATGCTAATATCTGTGTATTGATTCATGCATTCATACGTATTCACTACTTGATGTTTTCTGGATTTGAGGACCGTGGTGGTTTCATGGAATTATGCAAGTATTCTTATTCTTTACTTGATATTGGATGGATCCACTTAAGATTTGTTTTATACCGATACGGGGATCGAGAGTGTCGGTGTTTGGCACTTAAGATTCGAGGACGTATAATACCTATACGGGGATCGAGAGTGTCGGTGTTTGGCACTTAAGATTCAGAGGACGTATATACCGATACGTGGAACACAAGTGTCGAGGTGAGATACTTGATTTTCGAGGAACGTATAGATATCAGAAAGACCGATACGTGGATCACGGGTGTCGATACTGGACACTTACGATTCGAAGAACGTATGAATATGAGTATTTCTGTGTCGATGCTTGACACTTTTTTCATGATGTTTTTGGGTGTCGATGTTTGACGCTCACCTTATATGAAACTTACTTGATACTGATATTGTACATACAGCATATGTGGGATATACTGATGTTGTACATACAGGATATGTGAGATATACTGATGTTGTACATACAGGACTAGTTGATGTTGTACATACAGGACATATGATATTTACTTGATGTTGTACATTAAGGATATACGAGACTTACATGATATGAGAGTCAATTTGGGGGCTGATTTGTGGAAATTGGGAATTTGATTGTCTTATTGGATTTTGGTCCTACCACGAGGTTAGGATTTCTGTAGGAATGACATGTTTTATTCCATACTCCATATTTTGCTTATGCACTGCTTCATGTATTATTTGTACCGGATAGAGTACTTTCCATGACTATTGCATTTATATACTATTATGTGCATTGCTTCATGTATTAGTTGTACCTGATAGAGTACCTTACATAATTATTGCATACAGATCGTCATATTATTGCTTCATGTATTAGTAGTACCTGCTAGTGTACCTTTCATGACTGATGCATTACATATGACCATTTACTGTTGATAGTTTGTATATGTTAGATTCGCGCTGTACGTGCATACTTGCGATTACCTGCATATGTTATTTACTATTCATGAGTTGGCAACTCACCCCCGTTGTGCCACAGTGTTTTGCAGGTGTTCCTCAGAATAGTCAGAGGTAGGGTTATTTCCATCCATCGTATTATCTTTTGCTGCGGATACCGCTTCGCCTGACAGTGTGCAGTTTTGCTTAGGTAGGTTTTGTGGTTATCCGATGTTGCCTGTTGTATATTCGTTGTATCATTTACTCTCCATCTACCATTATCTTGTATGACTTAGAGACTTGATGTGAGGACGATATTGTATATTATTCTGTGACTTGGAGGTTTTTATGCAATTTTAATTATATCGTCTCTTTCTTCGCTACGGCGTCGTATATCTGTTGTGGTGGTTGTTTTCTGCCTTTTGGCATGGATTTGTTCCCGTTGGGGATGCTTTACTTTATATTTATATTGTACCCATTTTTGGGGTTGGTTTTTACAAAGGAGGTGCTGCTGAAATTTTCAAGAAAGTAAATTGGACTTAAAGATTTTATACTTGAGATTTTCAAAAAGTTTAAACAATGTTTCTTATCTTTTCTTGTCTTTTAATGGTTTAGATTTCTGAGTTTTGGCTTTCTTTTACTGCGTTACGCCTGTAGACGTTGCGTAGTATTAGGGCCGTCACGTGCCAATTTCGGGTCGTGACAAAATTGCTATCAGAGCACTAGGTTTTACCTTTCGGAGTGTAGGATGACCTTGGTATGATGGAGTAGGTAGCTTAAAACCGAGTAACGTAGTGTGTGTATGTCCGTGGCATACTCACGATCACGGTACTCCGCCTAATGTGACCTAAATACAAATTGCTTGAAATTCCTTCCTTGATGATACATATCCTTGTGATTCGATTTCCGTGTTCATATCGAATCCTTCTTCCATTTATAGCCTTTGCTGCTGATGACTATGAGGACTCAGAGTGATGCAGCGAGAGCCGAGCTCAGAGTTGACTCGTGCGGGACGAGGACTGACCAGAATGGCATGCTCGTTGCATCGGACTATATGGATCCGCTTTCGATAGATCATATTGTTAGGCTTGTGTCAGAGATGCAGGATTGCGCCAGACGATGAGTTCTTTGGTTGAGGCCATTCGAGCGCAGCAACAGGAGGTTGTCACCCCTGTTACCCAGTTGTTCCTTACAGTCAGCACTCAGCCTTATGTTACTTATACAGCACCAGTGGACGCAGCCCGTTTTGACGTGGAGCGTATTTTCGAGACTTTAGGAGTTCCGGAACAGAGGAGGGCTCGTACAGGTGTACCGGCCTAGAGACAGAGGCCTAGGCGTTGAGACAGATTTCATGACCGTCGTGGGAGAGCATAGGCTTGGGACGAGGACAGTCGTTCAGCTCTTATCCCTAGGATGGTCAGCAGTTTCTTCTGGATATTATCATGCGAGAGTTTTCCGACGTTGTTCCAGATGAGCCGGCGGAGCTTAGGGAGCTTAAGAATCAGTTGCAGAGTTGTTTGTTGGGGGACTTGTGCATCCGAGTGTTTCGCTTTGGGGAGCTCCTTTTCTGTTCGTCAGGGAGAAGACGGCAGTTTGAGGTTGGTGTTGATTGATCGTCAATTGAACCGAATTACGGTGCGGATGGGTATCCTTTACCTCGCATTGACGATTTGTTCAACTTGCTCCGGAGTGTGAGACTTTTTCTAAGTTTGTTTTAGATCGGGTCATCATTATTGCGGGTTTGGAATGATGACATTCCGAAGACTGCCTGTGTGCGCTATAGGTAGCATGAGTTTTTGGTGGTGTCGTTGGACTCACCAGTGCCCTAGCAGCATTTGTGGATGTGATGAACCAAATTTCTTCAGGCCGTTCCTCGACCAATTTATTGTTTTGTCATTGATGACATTCTGGTCTATTCCAATGTGTCGTGAGGAACAGGAACAACACTTGAGGATTTGTTTTGCAGACATTGGGAGAGCCCAGCAGTTTGCTAAATTCGCGGAGTGTTCCTTCAGGCTTGTTTGTGTTGACTCCTAGGTCTAGTAGTTACGGGAGACGGTTTTCATATGGACCCGAGGAGGATCGAGGTCGTACAGCTTTGGCCCATACTTATATCCGGGACAGAGGTCCGCAGATTTGGGCTTAGCAGGTTTTACCGCCATTTCGTGCAGGATTGCTTGTGTATCGCTGCACCGTTGGCTGAACTGACCGAGAAGGAGGTTTTTTTTTCTGTGGACTGAGGCATGTGTGCGGAGTTTTTAGCAGTTGGATATTCGGTTGACAACTGCACCAGTTCTTTCTTTGCTTTCTGGTTTGGGCGACTTTGTTGTTTAACTGTGATGTTTCGCGAGTGGGGCTCAATTGTGTACTGATGTGGCACTATAGAGTTATCGGTTTTGCTTCCCGATAGTTGGAGGAAGTACGAGCAGGATATCCCACTCATGATCTGGAGATGGCCGAGGTGGTCGTGCGTTGAAGATCCGAGGACACTACTTGTGTGGAGAGTCGTGTCATATTTTCATGGACTACCAGAGCTTAATGTACATGTTCCTACAGCGGGTTTTGATTGTTGAGACAGCGCCGTAGGATGGAACGTGGGGAGGATTGTGTTTGTGAGATCCTTTGGTTACCCGTGGCAAGGCAATTGTGGTAGCTGATGCTTGAGTCGTAGGCCCGAGGTTAGCTTGTTCCAGTTGTGCGCAGTTCAGAGACAGTCTTCTGTAAATTTACAGTTTTATGTGATCGTGGAGTACAGCTAGGTTCGCCTCTACTGAGGGGACAGCTTGCTCATGTCCGCGCCCGACCGTTTTTTCCTTAATCGTTTTTGTGAGGCACGGTCCACCGATGCTCGCTGTCTATGATACTTGAGCATGTTCGGCAGGGTAAAGATTCAGAATCCTTGATTTGTGACTAGGGTGTGCTACGTTCCGGACTCGTTGGTGTGTACCTGATACTGATAGGTAGAGACGCGAGATCCTAGAGCAGGCACATCGGTCAGCTTTCTGTGTTCATCCAAGTGCCGCCAAGATATAACGTGACTTGAGAGTTAGTTACGGGTGGGCAGGATGAAAAAGTGAAGTTTCGATTTCGTTCAAGGTGTCTGTCTTGTTATGAGCTAGGGTTGAGCATTTGAGACCGGCTGGAGAGTTGCAACCTTTAACCATTCCGGAGAGGGAATGGGAGCAGATCTCCATGAATTTTCGTTGTGGTGTCTACCCAGGTTTAGTCAGAGTGTGACTCTATTTGGGGTGTTTGTTGTCCAGTTATTCTCAGTTTGCTCAGTTGTTCTTTATTAAGTTTGTGCGTTGCACGGAGTTCTTTCATGCGTTGTATCCAATTGGGGGCACCCTGTTCGCTAGCCGTAGTTGGAAGAAGCTTCAGGAAGCCTTGGGTACTGGTTGAGCTTTAGCTCCACTTTTCCATCTGTGGGACGATGGTCAGGTGAGCGGACAATACAGACTCTGGAGGATATGCATGTGCGTACATACTAAGTGTTGTTGGCTGTTGGGATCGTCACTTGCCATTGTTAGAGTTCTCCTTCGATAGCTGTTATCAGGAGACATTCCAATTGGCAACCTTTAGATTTTGTTGTTAGGTTGTGTCGATCGCCATTCTATTTTTCTGACTCTGCGTAAATAGGATTTTGGACCCCAACTAGTCTAGAGACTTCGGAGATGATCCAGTTGGTTCAGGTCAGGATGAGGACAGCCCAATGCAGACAGAGGTCATATGTCAATCGTGGTGGTCGCAGATTTGAGTTCGCAGTGGGAGATCATGTATTCCTAAGGATTTTCCGATGAATGACGTGTTGAGTTTTGGGGAGCTTATCCCAGGATTGTAGGTCCTTTTGAGATCCTTAAAGCGGGTTAGTTCCGTTGCCTTTGATTTGGCACTTCCGCCCAGATTATTGAGTATTCATCCTGTATTCCTTGTGTCGATACTTTGAAAATACCTTCATGACCTTTGTCACATGATTCAGCACCAGACCATTTAGCTTGGACGTGATCTTTTCGTTCACCGGCAGCCATATGTGTTAGTGTCTCGGCAGATAGAGAAACTTCGGTCAAGGGTCTTGCCATCTGTGGAGGATTTTCTTGGACGTAGCCGTATAGTGAGGTGATCACTTGGGAGGCTGCGAGCGAGATTTAGGAGTTTTGTACTCTTTTCTTTGAAGGTACGCTTAGTGAGAATTTTAAATTCGGGAACGAATTTCTATAAGGGGGAGATTGTAATGTTTTAGAAATCGTTATGCGAATTTTTCCGTTTTAACCCGTCTGTGATCAAACGTCCATATAAACTTGCCGGCACCTAGTTTAGCTAAAATAAAGCTAGTGCGTAAGCTTTGTGGGTATATGGGACGTTTTGGTTAAAAAATATTTTTTCACTATTTTAATATTATTTTAATGCGGTATTTACATTTTGGGTTTGGAAAAATTCTCCAAAATTTGTATCTTTGATAATAAATCAAATTGAGTAAAACAAAACTTTCCTTATAATATCTAGATATTTGTTTGTGCATAGTATTTAATTTTTAAAGAAAAGAAAGAATGAATGAGGTGCATGCATATGCATTTATGTGCATTTATTGCATGAATTAACTAGAACAATCCACACAAATCCCTCACCTTCCTCTCTTGGCCGACATCTTCTTTCTTTCCTCTGCCCTTGGTTATTTCTTTCACCAATTGCAACAATCCAAATCAATAAATCTCCAAAAATTCCTTAAATAATCACAAAAATACTTCAAGTCTTGAATTTTGCTTTCATGATCACTTGGAACTAGGAAAGCTTGGATCTTGTGAGCAAGTATTGATAGGTAAAATCCCTAATTTGTTAAATAGGAGTTTTTTTTTATGTACAGCTCGTTGGTTGTTGCGTAGGACACTTAAAGTATCGTTTCGTACCAATATCATATTTTTGTGTCTTTTTAGAGCTTCTGTGAACTGCTGTGACCTGGGATTTTTACTGAGTGACCAAACAAGATTTTAGTGATGTACTAGTGAACCTGAGATCCCACCTGAGACACGAGACCCACCCCACCGGCTTTGGCCGGTGACCCAAGAAGGAATTCCGGCGACGCCGGTTTTGGAGGGGAGATGGATGTTGGGTTTTTTGTGGGTAGGTGTCTGCAGTGGTTTAGGTATGTTTGGTCTTATTTAGTTGTTGAGTTTTCTCTGTATTCAAAATCTGGGATCACATAGGTAGTTTCTAGTGATACGACTACGCACGATACGTTATCCGACACGGTCCGTGCGCTTCGTGCTGGTTTTGCTCTTGAGTTAGTTTCGTCGTGTCGCTACGTACGTTAGCCACAATACGAACACTTGGGAGTAGGTTTGGAGTGGGTGTGTCGGTAAAACGTAGTTTGTACGTGTTTTTAGTCGTTTACTAATATATACTTGTGTTATCGTTGTGTTGGTTTAGGTTCGCAGGCGGGGACTTAGGACGCTGCGAAGAAGGGAAAACAGGCGGTTGGCTTTGCTTAGCCAGGACGGTTGGTGAGTAGATTTAACATCTACAGGAGAATCGCCCGCATGGCGTTATGCGTCTGGCCTAGAAATATTATGTTTTATCACATATTCTATTGCATATATATAGAGTTGCGCATACACATTACTACTTGGTTATTGTTGTACTTGGGATAGTATCCTTAGGACACTGCACTATTATTGACGGCTTATGTTGCACGAGCACTGATTATATGCCACATTCACCGTCAATAATTTCCATGACACGCACAATACCCTTATAGATATGATATTGTTTGGTTAGGGACATTGAGATATTGATTCATATTTCCTTGTGCGTATGACTTATAGCATACCTGTATACCTACATGCTTACGCATATGCCCTGACATGCTTACATGCTAGTTACCCATATACCTATATGGTGTTGTACCATTGTGATAGGTATATACACATATGAGACTTAGCTACATGTACATCTGGCATACATACATACATATACCTGGAGGGTATTATGGATAGGATAGACACATACCTTGCTACAGCTACTTTGACATCAGACATACTTACATATGGACACACATATTTTGCTATGCCGACATGGTTACGCATACCTTGTTATAGCTACATGTTCACCTGTCTATGATGTTGCATCTGATTTCGGGGAAATCAGGAACCGCGTGATATATTTAGTAACTTGTTGCAGTTAAATAGTTGTTTTTCTTTATATGCTCATATTACCGTTTCATGTTGCATATATTACATTCATGGATTTCATATGATGTTCTCTGATATTTTTACTCTTATGTATATATAACAGTGGAATGGAATGCTGTTATATATGCTTATACACATATATTAGTGGAATGGGACGCTAATATCCGTGTATTGATTCATGCATTCATACGTATTCACTACTTGATGGTTTCTGGATTTGAGGACCGTGGTGGTTTCATGGAATTATGCAAGTATTCTGATTCTTTACTTGATATTGGATGGATCCACTTGAGATTTGTTTTATACCGATGCGGGGATCGAGAGTGTCGGTGTTTGGCACTTAAGATCGAGGACGTATAATATCGATACGGGGATCGAGAGTGTCGGTGTTTGGCACTTAAGATTCGGAGGACGTATATACCGATACGTGGAACACAAGTGTCGAGGTGAGATACTTGAGTTTTGAGGAACGTATAGATATCAGAAAGACCGATATGTGGATCGTGTCGATACCGGACACTTACGATTCGAGAAACGTATGGATATAAGTATTCATGTGTCGATGCTTAACACTTGTTTCATGATGTTTTTGGGTGTCGATGTTTGACGCTCACATTATATGAAATTTACTTGATACTGATGTTGTACATACAGGATATGTGGGATATACTGATATTGTACATACAGAATATGTAGGATATACTGATGTTGTACATACAGGACATATGATATTTACTTGATGTTGTACATTAAGGATATACGAGACATACATGATATGAGAGCCAATTTGGGGGCTGATTTGTGGAAATTGGGAATTTTATTGTCTTATTGGATTTTGGTGCTACCACGAGGTTAGGTTTCCGTGAGAATGACATGTTTTATTCCATACTCCACATTTATTGCTTATGCACTGCTTCATGTATTATTTGTACCGGATAGGGTACTTTCCATGACTGTTGCATTTACATACTATTATGTGCATTGCTTCATGTATTAGTTATACCTGATAGAGTACCTTACATGATTATTGCATACAGATCGTCATATTATTGCTTCATGTATTAGTAGTACCTGCTAGTGTACCTTTCATGACTGATGCATTACATATGACCATTCACTGCTGATAGTTTGCATATGTTAGATTCGCGCTGTACGTGCATACTTGCGATTACCTGCATATGTTATTTACTATTCACGAGTTGGAAACTCACCCCCATTGTGCCACAGTGTTTTGCAGGTGTTCCTCAGGATAGTCAGAGGTAGAGCTATTTCCATCCATCGTATCATCTTTTGCTACAGATACCGCTTCGCTTGGCAGTGTGCAGTTTTGCTTAGGTAGGTTTTGTGGTTATCCGATGTTGCCTGTTGTATATTCGTTGTATCATGTACTCTCCATCTACCATTATCTTGTATGACTTAGAGACTTGATGTGAGGACGATATTGTATATTATTTCGTGACTTGGAGGTTTTATGCAGTTTTATTTATATCGTCTTTTTCTTCGCTACGGCATCGTATATCTGTTGTGGTGGTTATTTTCCGCCTTTTGGCGTGGATTTTCTCCCGTTCAGTATGCTTTACTTTATATTTATATTGTACTCATTTTTGGGGTTGGTTTTTACAAAGGAGGTACTGCCGAAATTTTCAAGAAAGTAAATTGGAAGATTTTATACTTGAGATTTTCAAAAGTTTAAACAATGTTCCTTATCTTTTCTTGTCTTTTAATGGTTTAGATTTATGGGTTTTGGCTTTCGTTTACTGCGTTACGCCTGTAGACGTTGCGTAGTATTAAGACCGTCACGTGCTAATTTCGGGTCGTGACAGATATGAAATAAAGTATGTAAATGCAACAGTCATGAAAGGTACACTAGCAGGTACAACTAATACATGATGCAGTGCATAAACAATAAGTGTGGAGTATGTGACGAAACATGTCATTTCCACGGAATCCTGATATCGTGGTAGGACCAAAATCCATCATGACAATCCAAATCCCAATTTCCTCAAATCATCCCCCAAATTGGCTCTTATATCATGTAAGTCTCATAAATCCAGAATGTACAATATCAAGTAAATCTCATATATCCTGAATGTACAAAATCAAGTAAATCTCATATATCCTGTATCCGATATCAAGTGAATCTCAAATATCCTGAACCCAATATCAAGTGAATCTCATATATCCTAAGTATATTTGCATGAATAATTATGATGATGTATATAAATTGATATGTATACATATATATTAGCGTCTCATTCTACTAATATATATATATATATATATATATATATATATACATATATAACAGCGTCCCATTCCACTGTTATATATATTTAGGAGTAAAAATATCATGAAAACAAGTGTCGAGCATCGACACATAAAGGCTGATCTATCAGGTGCTGTCACTACGACTGGCATCCTGATAGGTACGTATCATACGCTATACCGAAAGCTCGAGTGCCTAGCTCTGACCCTCGCCCCTCGACGTATCCATACGTACATGACTCCAATCGGTATCCCCACGATAACCGCTGGGTTATAGGTAATTTCACCGGAGTGTATGGTTCCACTGCCAGGCCTCATCGGCATATTACATCAAAATCACTTTTTTGCCCTAGGTACCTCCGGGCCCTACCATGTACCCTCATACGGCCCACAACGCTCCTCGCATGGGGTATATATATCAGAACCGATAAAACTCATGGTGGCTGCTGAAATATCATATCAAGAGAAACCGGGTTTTTCAAATAATGCATAATTTCATGAAATTACCACGGTCCTCAAATCCAGAAAACATCATGAAAAATCCATATCTCAATGTGAAAATCCATGAATATAATATACACAACATAAAAACTGAAATGCGAGCATATAAAGGAAAAGCCGCTATTTAATTGCAATAAGTTAATATAAATATCATGCGGTTCCTAATTTCTCCAAGTCTGTATATCATCAAATAAATGTGAACATGTAGCTAAAGCCAGATATATGTGTAAATATAAAGGTATAGCAAGGTATATGTATCTACCTATCAAAAATGATGCAATATACCCTCCAGGTATAAGCGAAGTATGTATGCAAGGTATACAAGTAGCTATGACATTATGTGTGTATGTACCTATCGCTAATAGTACAATACCCTATAGGCATACAGGTAACTAGCATGTAAGTATGTAAAGGAATATGTGTAAGCATGTAGGTATACAGGTATGTTGTATGTCATATGCATAAAGAAATATGAATTAATGTCATAATGTCCCTAACCAAACAATATCATATCTATATGTGTGTTGTGCGTGTCATGGCAATTATTGACGGTGTGTGGCATACAATCAGTACTCGTGCAACATGAGCCGTCAATAATAGTGTAGTATTCTAAGGGTACTACTCCAAGCACAATAAGTAACTAAGCAATAAGGTATATGCGCAACTCTATATATGAAATAGAATATACGACAAGTCAAGTCATCTCTATCCCAGACGCATAACGCCATGCGGGCGATTCCCCTATAGATGTTAAATCTACTCACCAACGCTCCTGGCTAAGTGAAGCCTACCACCTGTTTTCCCTTCGTCACAGTGCCCGAAATCCCCGCCTGCGAACCTAAAACAACAAAGCAAGTATATATTAGCAATAGACCCAAAACACGAACAAACTACGCGGACCAACGCGACAACACAAACATGCTCTCAAGTATTCATATTGTAGCTAACGTGTATAGCGACACTACGAAACCGACTCAGAGCAACAGAACACAGAATACGAACCGTATCGGATAACGTATCGCGTGAAATGAAACACAAGAAAACAAGCAAGTGGTCCCAGATTTTTCTGTACCAATAATTTGTAAAAGTTGCAACTACAATGAGACCACATACAACCCCAGAGACCCCTACACAAAAACCCAAACCCTAAGTCCCCAGTCTGGCCGCAATTTGTGGCCAGAAGCAATAAAATTGCGGCCGTACGGAAAGAAAATGGGCTCGTATTTTGAGGGTAGGTTCTAGGTCACTATGATGGGAACTTTTGCAACAATTACCTGGTTTGATAGCAGATCATCCCAGACCCAAAATTACACTAAAAATATGATATTTACCCGAAATGATACAATACGCGATCAAAACTGAAACTTAAAAGCTAAGCTACACAATAAGCACTTAAAGAACAGAAAGAGATCATTACCTAACCCAAAGAACTCAAAGATCCAAGCTTTCCAAGCTCCAAGGCATCCAAGAGGCAAAACCAAGCCAAAGATGTGATCTTTATGAGTTTTTTATGAAGTCTTGAGATGGATTTGTGAAAGAATGATGAGTGTTCAGTTTGAGAGAATGAAGGAGATGAGAATATGGGCAAGAGATAGAGAAAATGAGAGAGAGTGAATGATAAAGAGAGAGAGGTGAGTGTAGGGTGAGGGTGAGTGTAACCTTGCATTAATGCACCATCAATGCATTCACACTACCTCATCATGCCACCTCCTCACACGAACAAAAACCTAAGAAAATATCTCTCTCACACCAACAAATATCTAAGATTAGGGTAAGGATTAGATTAAAACAAGGATTAGGATAAAGCAAAGGATTAGATTAGGGTTAAGTGTCAAGGTCACTAATCTAGATTAGCACAAACAAACCCTCACATTAACGTGCACACGTGCGTGCATGCCATAACAAATAATAATAAATTATTAATTAAATATTATAAAATGTGAGGAACCCAAATTGGTAAACTTTTTACAGTAAACCCGCATTAACGTCTAAACTAACACAAACCGATATCTAAGGCGTTACAATCTCCCCTCTTATAAAAATTCGTCCCCGAATTTAAAATTCTCACTAAGCGTACCATCAAAGGGAAGAGTACAAAACTCTCATATCTCGCTCGCAGCCTTCCAAGTGATCACCTCACTATACAGCTACGCCCAAGAAAACCCTCCACAGATGGCAAGACCCTTGACCGAAGTTTCTCCACCAGCCGAACCACTAACACAATTGGCTGCCGGTGAACGAAAAGATCGCGTCCAAGCTAAATGATCTAGTGCTGAATCATGTGAAAAATTTCATGAAGGTATTTGTGAAGTATCGACGCAAGGAATACAGGGTGAATACTCAATAATCTGGGCGGAAGTGCCAAATTCTAGGCAACGGAACTAACTCGCTTAAAGGATCTCAAAAGGACCTAAAATCCTGGGATAAGCTTCCCAAAACTCAACACGTCATTCTTCGGAAAAATCCGTAGAAATACATGATCTCCCACTGCGAACTAAAGTCTGCGACCACCACGATCGGCATAAGACCTCTGTCTGTACTGGGATACTCTCATCCTGACCTGAACCAACTGGATCATCTGCGAAGTCTTTAGACTAGCTGGGGTCTAAAAATTCTACCCACGCAGAGTCAGAAAAATAGACTGGCGATCGACACAACCTAACAACTAAACCTAAAAGGTTGCCAATTGGAGTGCCTCCTGATAACAGCTATCGAAGGAGAACCCTAACAATGGCAAGTGACGATCCCAACTGCCAACAACAATAAGTACGTACGCACAAGCATATCCTCCAGAGTCGGTATAGCCCGCTCTCACAAAACCATCATCATGCGGATGGAAAAGCGGAGCTAAAACTCAACCAGTACCCAACGCTTCCTGAAGCTTCTGCCCAAGACGGCAAGCGAACAGGGTGCCTCTATTGGATTCAACGCATGAAGGAACTCCATGTAAACACACAAACTTAACAAAGAACAACTGAGCAAACTGAGCATAACCGGACAACAAACACCTAAATGGAGTTATACCCTGACTAAACCTGGGTAGACGCTACAACGAGTATTCATGGAGATCTGCTCCCATTCCCACTCTGGAACAGTTAAAGGTTGCAACTCTCCAGCTGGTCTAAAATTCTCGATCTTAGCTAAAATTCTCGATCTTAGCTCACAACAAGACAGACATCTCGAAGCGAAATCCGAAACTTCACTCTTCATCCATGCCCACCCATAACTATCTCACAAGTCACGTCAAATGTTGGTGGAACTTGAATGAACACAGAAAGCTGACCAATGTGCCTGCTTTAGGATTTCACGTCTCTACCCATCAGTATCAGGTACACAAACGCGTCCCTAAACATAGTACCCCCTGGTCACAAATCAAGGACTCTGAATCTTTACCCAGCCGAGTATGCTCAAGAATCTCTGACGAACGAGCATCGGTGGGCTGTGCCTCGTGTAAACAATTAAGAAAAACTGGACGGGCGCGGACATGAGCAAGCTGTCCCCTCAGTAGAAGCGAACTTAAGCTGTACTCAACGATCGTGCAAGAACTGTAAATCTGCAGAAGACTGTCTCAACAATCAAAACCGCTGCAGGAAGATGTACATTAAGCTCTGGTGGTCCGTGAAAATCTGACATGACTCTCCGAACGAGTAGTGTCTCCAAATCTCAAACGCATGACCACCGCGGCCATCTCCAGATCATGAGTGGGATATCCTGCTCGTACTTCCTCTAACTGTCAGGAAGAAAAAGCGATAACTCTATAGTGTCACATCAGTACACAATCGAGCCCCACTAGCGAAACATCACAGTTAAACGATAAAGTCTCCCGAACGAGAAAGTAAAGAAAGAACTGGTGCAGTTGTCAACCGAGTCTTCAACTGCCGAAAACTCCGCATGCATGCCTCCGTCCAAAGAAAAGAACCTCCTTTCCGGTCAGTTTAGTCAACGGTGCAGCGATACACAAACAATCCTGCACGAAACGGTGGTAAAAACCTGCTAAGCCCAAAAATCTGTGGACCTCCGTCCCGTACACAAGTCTGGGCTAAAGCTGTACGGCTTCGATCTTCCTCGGGACCATACAAAAAAACCGTCTCCTGTAACTACAAGACCTAGGAGTCAACACAATCAAGCCTGAAGGAACACTCCAAGAATCTAGCAAACAGCTGGCACTCTCCCAATGTCTGCAAAACAAATCCTCAAGTGATGCTCCTGTTCCTCACGACACATTAGAATAGACCAGAATGTCATCAATGACACAACAAAAAAACTGGTCGAGGAATGGCCTAAAGAAATCTGGTTCATCACATTCACGAATGCTGCTAGGGCATTGGTGAGTCCAACGACACCACCAAAACACGTACTGCCCGTAGCACGCGCAAAAGCAGTCTTCGGAATGTCATCATTCCGAACTCGCAACAATGATGACCTGATCCCAAACAAACTTAGAAAATGTCTCGCACTCTGGAGCTGATCGAAGAAATCGTCAATGCGAGGTAAAGGATACCTATCCGCACCGTAAGCCAGTTCAATTGATGATCCATCGATACAAAAACTCAACTGTCGTCCTTCTCCTTGACGAACAGAATAGGAGCTCCCCAAAGCGAAACACTCAGACGCACAAGCCTCCAACAAACAACTCTGCAGCTGATCCTTAAGCTCCCTAAGCTCCGCCGGCTCATCTGGAATAAAGTCAAAAACTCCCGCACGATGGAAAGCTGGTCTAACAAACCCACTGTGGCTCCAGCATCCTGAATGAAAGCCAAGAATTCTCGACATCCTCTTCTCAAAAGCCGACTAGCGAAAAAAGCTGAATTCAAGCTGTGAGAGGCGGCACCACTGTCCCCCAGCACAACAAGAACTGACTCGCCGGAAAAACAAAACCTGACTGTTTTCTCGCGGCAGTCCACAGACGCCTAGCACATAGCTAACCAGTCCGTACCCAGGAGAACGTCAGATCCAACATCTCTAGAAGGATCACAACGACGGACGAATCTCTATCTCCTATCCGATTGGCACACGACCGAAATTCGTGTCGCGCAACAAAAGAATCGCTGACAGAAGATAACACTGTAGGGTTACTAGGAACTGTCACAAGGGTCTATAAGGCATCAACCATGCCTAATTTAAAATTTACAAGTGCCGAACAACCTAAAGCGAGGATCTTTGCTAGATAATTAGGGTTAACAAAGCATGTAAACACCTTTACATCTAAGAGAAAGGGATTACAACCTTTGTAGTCTGTTCCTTCGCTTCATAAGCTCCGAGTAGTAGTCCCTTCGCCGCGATCCATGAACTTCCGGACTCTAAAGAGGCTCCACAAGTCGAATGATCAATGCTTGCTTGAAATCTTCCTTTTTGAAGATGATCTACCTTGAAGAATCTTTAACTCAAGCTCTCACTTCGATAATCAAGTATTAATGAAGTGAACACCCTAATCTAAGTGGCTAGAATAGATAAGGATGATGAAGTAGGAATTATGCTCTCTTTTATTATCAATTTCTCACACACCATCATCATAAAACCAAAAGCTAGTAAGCTTTTCAAGGAGGAAGAAGAAGATGAAGTCTTTTGTGATGAATAATGAAATTATTTCTATGGTTACAATTGCAACCCTTGGTTAAGAAAGAAAGGTTTAACCATTGTAGAGAATTAACCTAGGGTGAAGAGTTTGGGTTGGATTAGAAATATCTAAGCAAAATATCTAAGCTAGAAACAAAAATAAAGCTTCTAAAAGCTTCATGAAAAAGCTAACCCAAATCAAACCCTAACCATATTTAATCTCCACAAATCATGTTGCATTTATAATCATAACTTGTTACAATATTATATATCACATATATAATATATATTTGTAACAAAAGAAAATAATACATTTAACATATATCGCATATATATCAATGTATTATCTTGTGAGAAAATGAATCAATAAAGCGAGCCAATATTAGTTAATGTAATATAATATATCACATACATAATTATACATTAAATTATCGAATCAACACTTGATCCGACAATCCGGCTATATCGCATATAACCGACTAATATAACATGTACCGATTCATCGAATCAACACTTGATCCGATGACCCGGCTATATCATATATCGCGAGAATAGAATACGGTATCTCATATCTTATTATTCTCTATCCCGCACATATCACATATGTGCTCCTACTCCGTTTTTCCTGAGTCAAGAAACCTCTGTGTAGGACTCTAAAGAATCGTCAATACGCCGGCAGTAGGTGATGATCATATCAAACACCCACAAGATGCAAGCGGACAGCTAAACGTAACAGCCACCCAGGTATTGAGCAATCAGAAGATCAACAAGCAAGCCTGTACATTCTCCTGTGAATCCAATCAGTAACACTACCGTACAGTCTGGTCTCTTCGTCTGATATGTCGCATATCCAGTCTAGGGATGGTATACGTCAGACCCCAGTAACCGATAAGTCGTGTCGATGTGAGGCTCATAACAGGTCGAGAAACTACTGGTAATACTTACCAGTAGCACTCTATATCAGCCCTGGCCAGGGACTTCCAGTTATAACCAATCGAACACAGCACAACATCAACTCCCTATACCGGAAGAGACGAAACCCCTCCTATCGCTCATTGCCTCCATGTGATTCGGGACTGTACCTAAAAGCCACTATTTTGCATGCCCTCTTGGACGTGGTAAGGTGGAAATCAAAGCACAGTGGGAATCACACAAGACTCCATGACGATCTCGGGTCTACAGACTACCCTATACCAGTGTCACCAGAGAACTGCCATCTGACGTGAGGTATAATACCATCTGGGAGTTCTCGGCGAGTCCGTTCAGTGTACCTAGTCTCTACTGAGCACCCGTACACCATCTTTGATGTCAAACACCGATGGATATGGGATCATCCATCGCCCATCATATGGGTTAAGATGCGTATACGCTAGTCTACTCTGGTGTATCGATGCCCTGTCTCGATACACCCTCGACTAGGAACAATTATAGGATGTACTTATAGACTACCGTGGCCCCACTAGTATGATCTCATCATAGTCCCAGTAGTCGAGTACATATCCTAAGGGCTTTATCAACATGTGAGAGCAAGACAGTAAAATAATATAAGTCAACATTTTAAGACAAAGTGAAACCAAATAGCATACTATCATATCCAGCAAGAAAGACCTCTCTATATATATCCAAGCATCCACTATAATATACATCATATGTACAACAATGGCATCTAGGGCATATATATAACTAACAATCTCCCACTTGCACTAAGGCCAGCTATTGTAGTATCTCATACCCAGCATCCCGAAGAGTCTCTCAAACTATGTCTAGGTAATGGCCTTTGTGAGTGGATCCGTAGTGTTGTCCTTCGTATCAACTCTCCTAACCTCGATCTCCCGGCGATCAACTATCTCCCGGATCAGGTGATACCGCCTCAGAATATGTCTGGACTTCTGATGGGACCTAGGTTCCTTGGCCAAAGCCACAGCTCCATTGTTATCACAATACAAAGGTATTGGATGCTCAATGGATGGAACCACACCAAGTTCAGTAATGAACTTCTTCATCCAGACAGCCTCTTTGGCAGCATCGTTGGCAACGATGTATTCAGCCTCCATCTTCGAGTCTGCAACGGTTTTCTGTTTGGAACTCTTCCAACACACCGCCCTTCCATTGATGGTAAAGACAAATCCCGAGTGCGACTTAGAGTCGTCCTTATCACTTTGGAAGCTCGAATCGGTAAAGGGCTCCACCTGGAGTTCTCCGTTACCATACACCAAGAACATCTCTTTAGTCCTTCTCAAGTACTTGAGAATGTTCTTCACAGCTATTCAGTGACTCTCTCCAGGATCTGCTTGATACCTACTCACTATACTTAGTTAGTATACTATATCGGGTCTGGTATATAGCATCGCATACATGATAGAGCCTACTGCCGAAGCATAGGGTATCCCTTGCATGCGAGCTCTCTCCAAATCAGTCTTGGGAGACATCTCTTTGGAGAGAGTGAGTCCAGAGATCGTGGGTTAGTTCCCACGCTTAGATTCTTCCATACTAAACCTCTTTAGTATGGTGTCAATGTACCTGGATTGGGATAATCCCAGTATCCGTTTAGATCTATCTCTATAGATCATAATTCCCAGTATGCAGGGGGCATCACCAAGATCTTTCATTGAGAATCTTTGTGATAAGAAGAGCTTGACCGATTGCAGCATAGGAACATCATTTCCTATCAAGAGTATGTCATCGACGTACAATACGAGGAAGACAACCTTACTCTCTGCAACCTTTTTATATATACAAGGTTCATCTACGTTTTTGATGAAGTCAAACTCTTTGATTACAACATCAAAGCAGATGTTCCAACTCCGCGATGCCTGCTTTAACCCGTAGATGGATTTAAGCAGCTTGCATACCTTTCCGCTGCTCCCACTATCTACGAAGCCCTCTGGCTGAGTCATGTACACGCACTCCTCTAAATCACCATTTAGAAAAGCGGTCTTAACATCCATTTGGCAGATTTCGTAGTCATGGTATGCAGCAATGGCAAGTAAGATCCGGATGGACTTAAGTATAGCCACTGGAGAAAAGGTTTCGTCATAATCCACACCTGGTCGTTGACGAAAACCCATTGCAACAAGTCTAGCTTTGAAAGTCTCCACTTTTCCATCTACACCAAGTTTCTTCTTATAGATCCATTTGCTCCCAATGGGTTTTACCCCTTCAGGAGCAACTTTCAAAGTCCATACTTTATTGGTGTACATGGATTCCAGCTCAAATCGCATTGCATCCAGCCACTTCATAGAGTCACCACTCGTGATGGCCTGCTCGAAGCTAGTCGGGTCATCATCTTCCATGATGCAATTCTCGCTCCCACCATCAACGAGAAAACCGTAGTATCTCTCAGGTGGATGAGAAACCCTACTAGATCGGCAGAGAGGCTGGGGTTCGTTGGGTACTACTGAATCCTCTGGTTCCAATAAATCATCTTTTGTAGATTGTGGTGCTGGAACCTCTTCCAATTCTACCTTAGAGTTACTAATCTCTTTTGCAAGAAATTCCTTTTCTAAAAAGGTGGCGTGTTGAGCAACAAACACTCTTTGTTCCTCACTGTGGTAGAAGATATACACCCGCGAATACTTGGGATATCCAACTAACTTACATAAAACGGACCTTGTTTCGAGTTTGTCCAGTTTTTGTCTTTTGACATAGGCCGGGCAACCCCATATCTTAACAAAATTAAGATATGGTCTCTTCCCTTCCTATATCTCATATAGGGTGGTAGGTACAGATTTGGTAGGAACTTTATTCAGTGGGTATGCAGATGTCTCCAGTGCATATCCTCAGAAGGAAATAGGCAACTCAGCTGTGCTCATCATAGAGCGCACCATATCTAATAGGGTGTGATTTCTCCGCTCCGATACACCATTGTGTTGTGGTGTATAAGGAGGAGTAAGCTGAGAGAGAATCCCATTCTCTTTTAGATAGTCCAGGAACTCATTGCTTAAGTATTCTCCTCCTCGATCAGATCGTAGGATCTTAATACTTTTGCCCGTTTGGTTCTCTACTTCGTGCTTATATTCCCTGAATTTCTTAAAAGCTTCAGACTTGTGTTTCATCAGGAACATATGTCCGTATCTTGAGAGATCGTCAGTGAATGTAATGAAGTAGGAAGAACCGTTCCTGGCATGTGTAGACATGGGTCTACATACATCACTATGTATCAGCCCCAAGAGTTCTGTAACTCTTTCTCCGTGTCCACTAAACGGAGTTTTGGTCATCTTGCCTTTGAGAAATGACTAGCAAGTATCATAAGATGATAATTCGAACGGATTCAAATATCCATCGTTATGTAACTTAGCTAGCGTGTCGCATTGATATGACCTAATCTACAATGCCATAAGAAGGATTCGTTCATTTCTGAACTTTTTCTTTTGTTTGTGTTCTGTACATTAAGAATTGTAGTTTGATTTAGAACGTACATGCTATTATTTAACGATCCTGATCCTATCAACTTTTGATTCAGGAATATGTTCATAACATTATCCTGTATTACAAAATTATATCCTTCTTTATTCAATAAAGAAACTGATATAATATTGCATATCAGGGTCGGAATGTAATAGTATTCGTTCAGAATCAATGTATTACCTTTTGGTAACACAAGGTGATATTCACCAACAGCCTTGGTTGCAACATCTGCACCATTCCCTACTCTTACGGAATGATCACCCATTCCCCAGTTCTCTACTTTTATGTAGCCCATGTAACATATTACATATGTGGGATCCTGATCCGGTATAATACCCAGGATGTAGAGTGAACTGAGAAACAGTTCTCAATAACTAACACTTCCGAAGAAGATGCATCATCATGCTTGTTCTTCGTTTTGGCAGTGTGAGAATCCAGATATTTTCCTATTTCCTGCTCAGCCTTATAACACTTATAAGAAAGAACGGGACCAATGTTCCCGTGCTCAGTATAATAAGCGGGTTCTGTCAATACATCCATATTATTATCTTGATTAAGGCCTGACATGGTCGCTACCTGGAGAGAGAGAAAAGAAAACACTTTAGCGTATGCTCTTTGCAAGATTAGATTGGTTATTATCTTATCTAATCAGGATATCTCCTACTGTTTTTATCAAATGTTTCTTCAAACCCTAAAAGGAAAAACTAGCCAGGATTAATTACACCTTACAAGTTTGCCAATTTTTCAGCCAGGCCAGTGTTGGTACTTTGAGGGAGGTTCCCCGTGCGTTCGCACGGACCTAATTAAAATAAACCTCGTTTTCCCAGAGGCTTAACCCCATAAACACCTTTCTAGTCACCTACTTGATCGGTTAATTGTCCTGTGTAAAATTCTCCCAGGAGTAACTCTTACTCGCAGTGGGTATCGGGATCCAACTATCTCATAGGAGGTATGAAATCTCATTGCAAATTTCAACACTTGAAATTCCTGATAATATTTTTCCCCAAGCATCCCATGACTTTGACGGAGGTCAACAAATCATAGGGTGCTAGTCAAGTTCAACCCGTCATTTCTTGATTGAATCAAACCCACCCACACGACCCTTTACGGAGGTCAACAAGGTCGTACGACTACCCTAATCCAATCTGCATCATATGCATACACAGATAAATACTAGTTAGCTACCGCACACTACGTCTTGACGGAGGTCAACAAACGCAGCACGAATACTAAGTAGAACTTATCTGAAATGACGGAGGGCTACGACAGGTTTCTCAGAAAACCATGAGCGTAATGAACTTGATATCATTGTAGAAACAAGTGATTTTGAAAAGGAGTGTTTTTGAGGCATTTCTAGTTTCGCAAAAGAGGTCACTCCCGGTGAAGGGATCTCGGCTCTTTCCTCATCGAATAAGGTGCAGGATATTTCATAAATACCGCTGTGCAAAGCAAGAACTATAGAAGCAATCAAAAACTAATACGTGAGTTTATAGCATTTGCCAGTTTTGCTAAAGAGGTCACTCCCGGTGAAGGGATCTCGGCCTTTTCCTCATCGAATAAGGTGCAGGGTATATCATATATACCGTTGTGCAAAGCAAGACTGTAGCTACCCTTTTTATAAAGTTTTGATTCTACAACATCTTTTAGGTTTCTTTTCTTTTATTAATCTCATTAATAAATCCCATCAGTTATGCTTCCTAAGCATCATAGAAGAAACGAAAGCTGTAATATTTATATATCATATATATAGTATAAGCATTCGTCTCAGGCAGTTGTTAGTTATGTATATGCCCTAGAGGCCATTGTTGTACATATGATGTATATTATAATGGATGCTTGGATATATATAGAGAGGACTTTCTTGCTCGTCATGATAGTATGTTATTTGGTTTCACTTTATCTTAACATGTTGACTTGTATTTATTAACTGTCTTACTCTCACATGTTGATAAAGCCTTTAGGGTCTGTACTCAACTACTAGGACTATGATGAGATCATACTAGTGGGGCCACGGTAGTCGATGAGTACATCCTATAATTGTTCCTAGTCGAGAGTGTGTCAAGACAAGGCATCGATACACCATTGTAGACTAGCGTATATGCATCTTGACCCATATGATGGGCGATGGATGATCCTATATCTATCGGTGTTTGACATCAAGGATGGTGTACGAGTGCTCAGTGGAGATTGGGTACACTGGACAAACTCGCCGAGAACTCCCAGATGGTTTTATACCTCACGTCAGATGGCAGTTCTCCGGTGACACTGGTACAGGGTAGTCTGTAGACCCGAGATCGTCATAGAGTCTTGTATGATTCCCACTGTGCTTTGATTTCCACCTTACCACGTCCAAGAGGGCGTGCAAAATGGTGGCTTTTGGGTACAGTCCCGAATCACATGGAGGCAATGAGCGATAGGAGGGGATTCGTCTCTCCCGGTATAGGGAGTTAATGTTGTGCTGTGTTCGATTGGCTATAACTGGAAGTCCCTGGCCAGGGCGGATATTGAGTACTACTGGTAAGTTTTATCAGTAGGTTCTCGACCTGTTATGAGCCTCACACCGACACGACTTATCGGTTACTGGGGTCTGACGTATACCACCCTAGACTAGATATACAACATATCAGACGAAGAGACCGAACTGTACGGGAGTGTTACTGATTGGATTCACAGGAGAATGTACAGGCTTGCTTGTTGATCTTCTAATCGCTCAATACCTGAGTGGCTGTTATGTTTAGCTGACCGCTTGCAGCTTGTGGGTATTTGATATGATCATCACCTGCTACCGGTGTATTGACGATTCTTTAGAGTCCTACACAGAGGTTTCTTGACTCAGGAAAAACGGAGTAGGAGCACATATGTGATATGTGCAGGACCGAGGATAATATGATATGGGATACCGTATTATATTCACGCGATATTTTGATATGAGCCGGGTCATCGGATCAAGTGTTAATTCGATGAATCGGTAAATGATATATTAGTCGGTTATATTCGATATAGCCGGATTATCGGATCAAGTGTTGATTCGATAATTTAATGTATAATTAAATATGTGATATATTACATTACATTATCTAATATTGGATTGCTTTATTGATTCATTTTCTCACCGGATGATACATTGATATATATGCGATATATGTTAATTGTATTATTTTCTTTTGTTACAAATATATATTATATATGTGATATATAATATTGTAACATGATATGATTACTAATGCAACATGTTTAGTGGAGATTAAACAAGGTTAGGGTTTGATTTGGGTTAGTTCTTTCTTGATGCTTCTAGAAGGTTTTACTTTGTTTCTAGCAAAAGATATTATGCTTGATATTTTGCTAGATATTTCTAACCCAACCCAAACCCTTCACCCTAAGTTAAATCTCTACATGAGTTAGCCTTGTCATCCTTGACCATGGTTACATTTGTAATCATATTAACATTTCATTATTCATCACAAAAGGAATTATTTATTCATATTCTTTTTCTTCTTCCTTGAGCTTTGAAAAAGCTTTCTAGGTTTTCATTTTGTGATGAATTAGAGTGAGAATTTGATAATAAAAGGGAGCATAAATCCTACTTAATCATCTTCATCTAATCTAGCTAATTAGATTAGGGTGTTCACCTCATTAGTGAGAAAAAGCTTGAGTTAAAGGAACTTCGAGGTAGATCATCGGAGAAAAGGAAGACTACAAGCTAGCATGGATCATTCGGGTTGTGGAGCCTCTCTTGAGTCCGGGAGATCATGGATCGCGGCGAAGGGACTTCTACTCGGAGCTTATGAAGCGAAGGAGCGGACTACAAAGGTTGTAATCTCTCACTCTTAGTTGTAAAGATGTTTACTTGCATGTTAAACCCTAATTATCTAACAAAGATCCCAGCTTTGGGTTGTTCGGCACGTCTAAATTTTTATTCGGGCATGGTTGATGCCTTATAGACCCTTGTAAGAGTGCCTAGGAACCCTACAGTGGTATCAGAGCCTAGCTAGAGATTAGGCGACGTGTATACGAAGTTAAAACTCCGATCGAACCCCGAAACATCGAACATGACCCCCTCTCTGGAAATTTTGTAAAAATGTGATTTTTTCTGCATTAAAAATACTTACAAAAATCAGCAGGGAATTCTAAGAATTACCATGAAACACGAGCCCAAAATACCATGAAGTCGCCGCGGAACCGCGGCAGGAACCTACTTCCCGCGGCGGTTCCGCGGCAGAACTTTGGCATTTTTGGCATGTGTCTTCAGGGTACATCTGTAGGTACTTGTGCAAGATTCTGTGTATTTTTAATCTTACTCAAGTGTTGAGTGTTCTGGGGATTATTTTGTATTCGTTGATTCGATCGGAAAATTTAATTTCGTTTTGTTTTCCGGATATTTTAGAAACTGTTAAAATGTTCGAACGGATATCATTAACTCACTTTTTCCTGGAACGAAAAACTTTCAAGTGTTGAATTTTTCTTAAGTTTAAATCTTTCGGAAAAACGTCCAAGTAACTCGGTGGACCCTCTAGAAGAACACAAACCTTAACTCGATTATGTGACCGTCTGAACCGTCTCTAAACCTTAGGGTTTGGGGCAGTACGGCGTTGCCACATATGAGGCGTTGACTTGACCCTTCTACGGCTGGACCATTGGTACTGTGGCATATGATGGATGTTTTTAAACTCCGCTTAAGTGTTGAGCTATTTAGGAAATCTTGGGTATTTGATTATTCAATCGGAAAGTTTAATATTTTCTATTTATCTGGAATGTGATACAATATGTGGAATTCATATAGTTAGGCATGAAATGCGAAGTATGTGATATTTCGGATTTACGATGTCTAAAGAGATTGTGGATTCCAAATATTGTAGTTTTACACTTTCTTTTCTGTGACCGTAAGTGTAGTATGTAGTTGTATTGCCGGCTTTCGTTGCTATACATCAACGACGATCGATGTATGCATACTTACTTACGTTGATGATATGAAATATTATGTGTTGCTGTAATATGTTGTATTGGATCGTCGTGTTCTGAATAGCCGGGGGTTTTATGTGAGATGAGAGATTTTATTTTCATTCATGTAAAATTCATTTGTATGTAATATTCTTTTATTGGGGCACTTCCGGGATGAGGTTGATGTCACCATTGTATATTATTTACTTTTCCGCATTAGGTAGACCCAAGGAGGGGAGCACAAGTAACCGGGTTCTAGGGTCCAATGGGAGGTCATCTCGAGGAGTCGAGACCGGGTCTCCTAACCCTAGAATTGGCAGCGTTGCTTGCTGCTCTCGTAGGGGTCTAGGGATGTGGGTTTGGCTATTCATCGCGACCGTGGAATCCGTGTTTTATACAGGCTCGAAATAAAACACGGACGTCCCAGTATATCCAATATTTCATATATTATCTTCTGCTGCAATGTTCTGTGATGAGATCATATTACTTTCTGAGACGAATGCTTATACTATATATATGCTGATATATAAATATTACTGCTTTCGTTTCTTCTGTGATGCTTAGGAAGCATTAATTGATGGGATTTTATTAATGAGATTAATAAAAGAAAAGAAACTTAAAAGATGTTGTAGAATCAAAACTTTATAAAAAGGGTAGCTACAGTTTTGCTTCGCACAGCGGTATATATGATATATCCTGCACCTTATTCGATGAGGAAAGAGCCGAGATCTCTTCACCGGGAGTGACCTTTTTAGCTAAACTGGAAGATGCTAAAAACTCGCGGTTTATTTTTTGACAGCTTATATAGTTTTTTGCTTTGCACAGCAGTATATATGATATACCCTGCACCTTATTCGATGGAGAAAGAGCCAAGATCCCTTCACCGGTAGTGACCTCTTTAGCGAAACTAGAAAAGCCTAAAAAACACTCCTTTTCAAAATCACTTGTTTCTACAACGATATCAAGTTCTTTACGCTCATGGTTTTCTGAAAAACCTGCGTAGCCCTCCGTCATTTCAGATAAAGACTAGTTAGTATTCGTGCTGCGTTTGTTGACCTTAGCCAAGACGTGGTGTACGGTAGCTAATTAGTATTTATCTGCTAAAACATGAGATGTGATTGAGTTAGGGTAGTCGTACGACTTTGTTGACCTTAGCCAAGGGTCGTACAGGTGGGTTTAATTCAATCGGGAAATGATGGGTTGAACTTGGCTAGCACTTATGATTGGTTGACCTTAGCCAAGGTCATAAGTTGCTAGGGGCAAAAGCATTATCGGGAATTTCAAGTGTTGAAATTTGCAATGAGATTGCATACCTTCTATGAGATAGATAGATCCTGATACCCACTACGAGTAAGAGTTACTCCTGGGAGAGTTTTACACAGGACAATTAGCCGATCAAGTAGGTGTCTAGAAAGGTGTTAACGGGGTTATGCCTCTGGGAAGACGAGGTTTATTTTAATTAGGTCCGTACGAAAGCACGGGGAACCTCCCTCAAGTACCAATACTGATCTGGCTGAAAGATTGACGAAATTGTAGGGTGTGATTAATCCCGGCTAATCTTACCTTTTAGGGTTTGAAGGAAGATTTGATAAAAAACAGTGGGAGATATCCTGATTAGATAAGATAATAACCAATCTAATCTTGCAATAGCATATGCTAAAATGTTTCCTTCTCTCTCTCTCCAGGTAGCGACCATGTTGGGACTTAATCAAGATAATAATATGGATGTATTGACTGAACCCGCTTATTATACTGAGTAAGGGAACATTGGTCCCATTCTTTCTTATAAGAGTTATAAGAATAAACAGGAAACAGGAGAATATCTGGATTCTCATGCCGCCCAAACAAAGAACATGCATGTTGATGCATCTTCTTCGGGTGTGTTAGTTATTGAGAACTGTTTCTCAGTTCACCCTACGTCCTGGGTATTAGATACCGGATCGGGATCCCACATATGTAAATTGTTACATGGGCTATGTAAAGGTAGAGAACTGGGAAAAGGTGATCATTCCGTTCAAGTAGGGAATGGTGCAAGTATTGCAGCCAAAGCAGTTGGCTAATATCACCTTGTATTACCAAGTAGTAATACATTGATTCTGAAAAAGTGCTATTATATACCAAACATGATGTGCAACATTATATCAGTTTCTTTATTAAGTAAATAAGGATATAATTTTGTAGTACAGGATAATGTTATGAACATCTTCCTAGATCAAAAGTTGATTGGATCATGCTCGTTATATAATGGCATATTCATTCTCAATCAAAATACAGTTCTTAATATACAAAACACACACAAGAGGAAGAGTTCAGAAATGAACGAATCCTTCTTGTGGCATTGTAGACTTGGTTATATCAATGCGACACGGCTAGCTAAGTTACATAAGGATGGATATTTGAATCCGTTCGAATTATCATCTTATGATACTTGCCATTCATGTCTCCAAGGTAAAATGACCAAAACTCCGTTTAGTGGACACGGAGAAAGAGTTATCGAACTCTTAGGGCTGGTACATAGTGATGTATGCGGCCCCATGTCTACGCATGCCAGGAACGGTTCTTCCTACTTTATTACATTCACTGACGATCTCTCAAGATTCGGACATGTGTTCCTGATGAAACACAAGTCTGAAGTTTTTTAGAAATTCAGAGAATATAAGCACGAAGTAGAGAACCAAACGGGCAAAAGTATTAAGATCCTTCGATCTGATCGAGGAGGAGAGTACTTAAGCAATGAGTTCCTAGACTATCTAAAAGAGAATGGGATTCTCTCTCAGCTTACTCCTCCTTATACACCACAATACAACGGTGTATCGGAGCGAAGGAATCGCACCCTATTAGATATGGTGTGCTCTATGATGAGTACAGCTGAGTTACCTATTTCCTTCTGGGGGTATGCGCTGGAGACAGCCGTATACCTATTGAATAGAGTTCCAACCAAATTTATGCCTACCACTCCATATGAGATATGGAATGGGAAGAGACTATCTCTTAAAATAATTAAGATATGGGGTTGTCCGGGGTATGTTAAAAAGCAGAATCCGGACAAGCTCGAGGCATGATCAGTTCATTGTAAGTTTGTTGGATATCTAAGCAATTCGTATGGATATCTATTCTACCACAGTGAACAACAAAAGGTATTTGTTGCTCAACATGCCACCTTTTTAGAAAAGGAATTTCTTGCAAAAGAAATTAGTTGCGATGAGGTAGAGCTGGAAGAGGTTCCAGCACCGCAAACTACAACTGATGATTTATTGGAACCAGAGGATTCAGTAGTACCCGACGAACCCCAGCCTCTCCGTCGATCTAGTAGGGTTTTTCATCCACCTGAGAGATACTACGGTTTTCTCATTGATGGTGGAAGCGAGAATTGCATCATGGAAGATGATGACCCGACTAGTTTCGAGCAGGCCATAACAAGTGGTGACTCTGTGAAATGGCTGGATGCAATACGATCTGAGATGGAATCCATATACACCAACAAAGTATGGACTTTGGAAAATGCTCCTGAAGAGGTAAAACCCATTGGGAGCAAGTGGATTTTTAAAAAGAAAATTGGTGTAGATGGAAAAGTTGAGACTTTTAAAGCTAGACTTGTTGCAAATGGTTTTCGTCAACGACCAAGTGTGGATTATGACGAAACATTTTCTCCAGTGGCTATGCTTAAGTCTATCCGGATCTTACTTTCCATTGCCGCATACCATGACTACGAAATCTGGCAGATGGATGTTAAGACCGCCTTTCTAAATGGTGATTTAGAAGAGTGCGTGTACATGACTCAGCCAGAGGGCTTCGTAGATAGTGGGAGCAGCGGAAAGGTGTGCAAGCTGCTTAAATCCATTTATGGGTTAAAGCAAGTATCGCGGAGTTGGAACATCTGCTTTGATGTTGTAGTCAAAGAGTTTGACTTCATCAAAAACGTAGATGAACCTTGTATATATAAAAAGGTTGCAGAGAGTAAGGTTGTCTTCCTCGTATTGTACGTCGATGACATACTCTTGATAGGAAATGTTGTTCTTATGCTGCAATCGGTCAAGCTCTTCTTATCACAAAGATTTTCAATGAAAGATCTAGGTGATGCCTCCTGCATACTGGGAATTATGATCTATAGAGATAGATCTAAACGGATACTGGGATTGTCCCAATCCAGGTACATTGACACCATACAAAAGAGTTTTAGTATGGAAGAATCCAAGCGTGGGAACCTACCCACGATCTCTGGACTCACTCTCTCCAAAGAGATATCTCCCAAGACTGATTTGGAAAGAGCTCGCATGCAAGGAATACCTTATGCTTCGGCAGTAGGCTCTATCATGTATACGATGCTATGTACCAGACCCGATGTAGCATACTCACTAAGTGTAGTGAGTCGGTATCAAGCAGATCGTGGAGAGAGTCACTGGATAGCTGTGAAGAACATTCTCAAGTACTTACGAAGGACTAAAGAGATGTTCTTGCTGTATGGTAACGGAGAACTCCAGGTGGAGTCCTTTACCTGGCTTTGGCCAAGGAACCCAGGTCCCATCAGAAGTCCAGACATATTCTGAGGCGGTATCACCTGATCAGGGAGATAGTTGATCGCCGGGAGATCGAGGTCAGGAGAGTAGATATGAAGGACAACACTGCAGATCCACTCACGAAGGCCATTCCCCAGATACAGTTTGAGAGATTATTCGGGAAGCTAGGTATGAGATACTACAGCAGCTGGCCTTAATGCAAGTGGGAGATTGTTAGTTATGTATATGTCCTAGAGGCCATTGTTGTACATATGATGTATATTATAATGGATGCTTGGATATATATAGAGAGGACTTTCTTGCTTATCATGATAGTATGCTATTTGGTTTCACTTTATCTTAACATGTTGACTTGTATTTGTTTACTATCTTACTCTCACATGTTGATAAAGCCCTTAGAATCTGTACTCGACTACTGGGACAATGATGAGATCATACTAGTGGGGCCACGGTAGTCGATGAGTACATCCTATAATTGTTCCTAGTCGAAGGTGTGTCAAGACAGTGCATCGATACACCAGTGTAGACTAGCGTATACGCATCTTGACCCATATGATGGGCGATGGATGATCCCATATCCATCGGTGTTTGACATCAAGGATGGTGTACGGGTGCTCAGTGGAGACTGGGTACACTGGACGGACTCGCCGAGAACTCCCAGATGGTTTTATACCTCACATCAGATGGCAGTTCTCCGGTGACACTGGTACAGGGTAGTCTGTAGACCCGAGATCGTCATAGAGTCTTGTGTGATTCCCACTGTGCTTTGATTTCCACCTTACCACGTCCAAGAGGGCGTGCAAAACGGTGGCTTTTGTGTACAATCCCGAATCACATGGAGGCAATGAGCGATAGGAGGGGATTCGTCTCTCCCGGTATAGGGAGTTGATATTGTGCTGTGTTCGATTGGCTATAACTCGAAGTCCCTGGCCAGGACGGATATTGAGTACTACTGGTAAGTATTATCAGTAGGTTCTCGACCTGTTATGAGCCTCACATCGACACGGCTTATCGGTTACTGGGGTCTGACGTATACCACCCCTAGACTAGATATACAACATATCAGATGAAGAGACCGGACTGTACGGGAGTGTTACTGATTGGATTCACAGGAGAATGTACAGGCCTGCTTGTTGATCTTCTGATCGCTCAATACCTGGGTGGCTATTATGTTTAGCTGTCCGCTTGCAGCTTGTGGGTGTTTGATATGATCATCACCTGCTACCGGCGTATTGACGATTCTTTAGAGTCCTACACAGAGGTTTCTTGACTCAGGCAAAACGGAGTAGGAGCACATATGTGATATGTGCAGGACCGAGGATAATACGATATGGGATACCGTATTATATTCTCGCGATATTTTGATATGAGCCGGGTCATCGGATCAAGTGTTGATTCGATGAATCGGTACATGATATATTAGTCGGTTATATTCGATATAGCCGGATTGTCGGATCAAGTGTTGATTCGATAATTTAATGTATAATTATAAATATGATATATTACATTACATTATCTAATATTAGCTCGCTTTATTGATTTTTCTCACCGGATAATACATTGATATATATGCGATATATGTTAATTGTATTATTTTCTTTTGTTACAAATATATATTATATATGTAATATATAATATTGTAACATGATATGATTACTAATGCAACATATTTAGTGGAAATTAAACAAGGTTAGGGTTTGATTTAGGTTAGTTCTTTCTTGATGCTTCTAGAAGGTTTTACTTTGTTTCTAGAAAAAGATATTATTCTTGATATTTTGCTAGATATTTCTAACCCAACCCAAACCCTTCACCCTAGGTTAAATCTCTATATGAGTTAGCCTTGTCATCCTTGACCATGGTTACATTTGTAATCATATTAACATTTCATTATTCATCACAAAAGAAATTATTCATTCACATTCTTCTTCTTCTTCCTTGAGCTTTGAAAAAACTTTCTAGGGTTTTCATTTTGTGATGAATTAGAGTGAGAATTTGATAATAAAAGAGAGCATAAATCCTACTTAATCATCCTCATCTAATCTAGCCAATTAGATTACGGTGTTCACCTTATTAGTGAGAAAAAGCTTGAGTTAAAGGAATTTCGAGGTAGATCCTCGGAGAAAAGGAAGACTACAAGCTAGCATGGATCATTCGGGTTGTGGAGCCTCTCTTGAGTCCGGGAGATCATGGATCGCGGCGAAGGGACTTCTACTCGGAGCTTATGAAGCGAAGGAGCGGACTACAAAGGTTGTAATCTCTCACTCTTAGTTGTAAAAATGTTTACTTGCATGTTAAACCCTAATTATCTAGCAAAGATCCCGGTTTTGGGTTGTTCGGCACGTCTAAATTTTTATTCGGGCATGGTTGATGCCTTATAGACCCTTGTAAGAGTGCCTAGGAACCCTACAGCAGTAATATGATCTCATCAAAGAATATTGCAGCAGAAGATAACATATGAAATATTGGATATACTAGGACATCCGTGTTTTACATCGAGCTTGTATAAAACACGAATTCCACGGTCGCGATGAATAGCCAAACCCATATCCCTAGACCCCTACGAGAGCGGCAAGCAACTCTGCCAATTCTAGGGTTAGGAGACCCGGTCTCGACTCCTCGAGATGGCCTCCCACTGGACCCTAGAACCCGGTTACTTGTGCTCCCCTCCTTGGGTCTACCTAATGCGAAAAAGTAAATAATATACAATGGTGAGAACATCCTCAACCCGGAAGTGCCCCAATAAAAGAAAATTACATACAAATGAATTTTACATGAATGAAAATTAAAACCCTCATCTCACATAAAACCCCCGGCTATTCAGAACACGACGATCCAATATAACATATCATAGCAACACATAATATCTCATATCATCAATGTAAGCAAGTATGTGTATCCCGATTATCGTTGATGTATAGTAACGAAGCCGGCGATACACCACATACTACGCTTACGGTCACAGAAAATAAAGTGTAAAACTACAACATTTGGAATCCACAATCACTTTAGACATTTTAAATCCGAAATATCACATACTTCGCATTTCATGCCTAACTATATGAATTCCACATACTGTATCACATTCCAGATAAATAGACAAAATTAAACTTTCCGATCGAATAATCAAACACCCAAGATTTCCCAAATAGCTCAACACTTGAGCGGAGTTCAAAAATCCCAGAACATGTCACAGCCCCAATGAACCAGCCGTAGAAGGGTCAAACCAACGCCTCACATGTGGTAACGCTAAACTACCACAAACCCTAGGGTTCAGCGGCAGTTTTGACGGTCACATAATCGAGTTAAGGTTACGTTCTTCTAGAGGGTCCACAAATATGCTTGCATATTTTTCCGAAAGATTCAAACTCAAGAAAAATTCAACACTTGAAAGTTTTTCGTGTCGGGAAAAAGTGGGTTATTGATATCCGTTCGAACATTTTAACACGTTCTAAATTACCCGGAAAACTAAACGATATTAAACTTTCGATCGAATCAACGAATTTTATAGATCTCCAGACAACTCAACACTTGAGTAATATTAAAAAATCCCAGAAGTATGTAGTAATAGATACGGATGAACCCAAGAAATTACTTTCCCTGACACCCAAGTACGGTCGCGGAACCGCCGCGCAAAGCATGGTATTGCCGCGGTTCCGCGGTGACTTAAGGTAGTTAGGAGCTCGTATTTTACAGTTATCCATATAATCACCTGCTTAATTTTCTGAGTATTTTTAATACGGAAAAAACTACCTTTTAAAAAAAATTCCAGAGAGGGGGTCAAATTTGACGTTTCGGGGTTCGATCGGACTTTTAACTTCGTATACACTTCGCCTAATGCTCTAGCTTGGCTCTGATACCACTGTAGGGTTAGTAGGCACTGTCACAAGGG
The DNA here is from genome assembly GCA_030015575.1 of Agapanthus africanus. NCBI lineage: Eukaryota > Viridiplantae > Streptophyta > Magnoliopsida > Asparagales > Amaryllidaceae > Agapanthus > Agapanthus africanus. Next base: position 236,995,327 of record CM057344.1, on the reverse strand, counting down.
TCTATAAGGCATCAACCATGCCCAATTTAAAATTTACAAGTGCCGAACAAGCTAAAGCGAGGATCTTTGCTAGATAATTAGAGTTAACAAAGCATGTAAACACCTTTACATCTAAAAGAAAGAGATTACAACCTTTGTATTCCGTTCTTTCGCTTCATAAGCTCCGAGTAGTAGTCCCTTCTCCGCGATCCATGAACTTCCGGACTCTAGAGAGGCTCCACAAGCTGAACGATCCATGCTTGCTTGAAGTCTTCCTTTTCGAAGATGATCTACCTTTAAGAATCTTTAACTCAAGCTCTCACTTCTATAATCAAGTATTAATGAAGTGAACACCCTAATCTAAGTGGCTAGAATTGATAAGGATGATGAAGTAGGAATTATGCTCTCTTTTATTATCAATTTCTTACACACCATCATCACAAAACCAAAAGCTAGTAAGCTTTTCAAGGAGGAAGAAGAAGATGAAGTGTTTTGTGATGAATAATGAAATTATGTTTATGGTTACAATTGCAACTCTTGGTTAAGAAAGAAAGGTTTAACCATTGTAGAGAATTAACCTAGGGTGAAGGGTTTGGGTTGGATTAGAAATATCTAAGCAAAATATCTAAACTAGAAACAAAAATAAAGCATCTAGAAGCTTCATGAAAAAAGTAACCCAAATAAAAACCTAACCATGTTTAATCTCCACAAATCATGTTGCATTTGTAATCATAACTTATTACAATATTATATATCACATATATAATATATATTCGTAACACAAGAAAATAATATATTTAACATATAACTCATATATATCAATGTATTATCTAGTGAGAAAATGAATCAATAAAGCAAGCCAATATTAGTTAATGTAATGTAATATATCACATATATAATTATACATTAAATTATCGAATCAACACTTGATCCGACAATCCGGCTATATCACATATAACCGACTAATATAACATGTACTGATTCATCGAATCAACACTTGATCTGATAACCCGGCTATATCATATATCGCGAGAATAGAATACGGTATCTCATATCGTATTATTCTCGGTCCAGCACATATCACATATGTGCTCCTACTCCGTTTTACCTGAGTCAAGAAACCTCTGTGTAGGACTCTAAAGAATCGTCAATACGCTGGCAGTAGGTGATGATCATATCAAACACCCACAAGCTGCAAGCGGTCAGCTAAACGTAACAGCCACCCAGGTATTGAGGGATCAGAAGATCAACAAGCAAGCCTGTACATTCTCCTGTGAATCCAATCAGTAACACTACCGTACAGTCCGGTCTCTTCGTCTGATATGTCGCATATCCAGTCTAGGGGTGGTATACGTCAGACCCCCAGTAACCGATAAGTCGTGTCGATGTGAGGCTCATAACAGGTCGAGAACCTACTGATAACACTTACCAGTAGTACTCAATATCCGTCCTGGCCAGGGACTTCCAGTTATTGCCAATCTAACACAGCACAACATCAACTCCTTATACCGGGAGAGACGAAACCCCTCCTATCGCTCATTGCCTCCATGTGATTCGGGACTGTACCCAAAAGCCACCGTTTTGCATGCCCTATTGGACATGGTAAGGTGGAAATCAAAGCACAGTAGGAATCACACAAGACTCTATGACGATCTCGGGTCTACAGACTACCCTGTACCAGTGTCACCAGAGAACTGCCATCTGACGTGAGCTATAATACCATCTGGGAGTTCTCGGCGAGTCCGTTCAGTGTACCCAGTCTCTACTGAGCACCCGTACACCATCTTTGATGTCAAACACCGATGGATATGGGATCATCCATCGCCTATCATATGGGTCAAGATGCGTATACGCTAGTCTACTCTGGTGTATCGATGCTCTGTCTCGATACACCCTCGACTAGGAACAATTATAGGATGTACTCATAGACTACCGTGGCCCCACTAGTATGATCTCATCATAGTCCCAGTAGTCGAGTACATATCCTAAGGGCTTTATCAATATGTGAGAGCAAGACAGTAAACTAATATAAGTCAACATGTTAAGACAAAGTGAAACCAAATAGCATACTATCATGTCGAGCAAGAAAGTCCTCTCTATATATATCCAAGCATCCACTATAATATACATTATATGTACAACAATGGCCTCTAGGGCATATATATAACTAACAAACACAACAAACGGCTGATCTAGCTAACACATCTCTCGTCCCAAGCCTCTGCTACTCCCGCGACGTGCACGAAATCTATCTCGACGACTAAGCCTCTGTCTCTAGGCTGGTATGCCGGTACGAGTCCTCTACTGTTCCGGAACTCCCAAAGTCTCTGGAAGGCGTGCCTCGTCAACTAGGGCTGCATCCACAGGTGCGGTATACGTAACACTATGCTGTGTGCTGATCGCAAGGAACAACTGGGTAACAGGGGTGACAACCTCCCGTCACTGCGCTCGAATGGCCTCAACCAATGAACTCATCGTCTGGCGCAAGTCCTGCATCTCTGCCACAAGCCTAGCTATACGATCTGTCGAAAGTGGATCCATCTGCTCCTGTGCAACGAGCGTACCATCCTGATCAGTCCTCGTACCACCCGAGTCAATCCTGACCTCGGCCTTCACTGCATCACTCTGAGTCCCCATAGTCATCGGCGGCAAAGGCTATAAATGGAAATAGGATTCGATAAGAACACGGTAATCGAATCACAAGGATATAACATCAAGGAAGGAATTTCAAGCAATTTGTACTTAGGTCACTTTAGGCGGAGTACCGCGTCGTTTGTATGCCGCGGACATACACACACTACGTTACTCTGCTTTAAGCTACCTACTCCATCATACCAAGGTCATTCTACACTTCGAAAGGTAAAAGCTAGCGCTCTGATATCAACTTTGTCATGACCCGAAATTGACACGTGACGGCTCTTAAACTACGCAATGTCTACAGGCGTAACGCAATTTAAGTAAGCCGAAAACCCAGCAATCTAAACCATCAAAAGTAGTAAGAAATAATAGCAATTTTAAAACCTTTGAAATCTCAACCCAAATTCTTTAAAAGTCCAACTTTATTTTCTTAAAAATTCGGCGGCACCTCCTTTGTAAAATCCAACCCCAAAATGGGTACAACATAAATATAAGTAAAGCATCCCCAAATGGGAGCAAAAACACGCCTAAAGGCGGAAAACAACCACCACAACAGATATACGATGCCGTAGCGAAGAAATGAAAGACGATAAAAAAGAAACTGCATAAAAGACAACCAAGTCACAAAATAATATACAATATCGTCCTCACATCAAGTCTCTAAGTCATACAAGATAATGGTAGATGGAGAGTACAGGATACAACGAATATACAATGAACATAAACAACATGAATGGATAACCACAATACCCACCTAAAGCAAAACTGCACACTGTGAGCCGAAGCGGTATCCGCAGCAAAAAATAATATGATAGATGATAATAGCCCTGCCTCTGACTACTGTGAGGATCAACCTGCAAAACATTGTGGCACAACGGGGGTGAGTTGCCAACTCGTGAATAGTAAATAACATATGCAGGTAATCGCAAGTATGCACGTACAGCGCGAATCTAACATATGCAAGCTAATAGAAATAAATGGTCATATGTATGCAATAGTCATGAAAGGTACACTAGCAGGTATAACAATACATGAAGTAATAATATGACAATCTGTATGCAACAATCATGTAAGGTACTCTATCAGGTACTACTAATAAATGAACAATGATATGAAATAAAGTATGTAAATGCAACAGTCATGAAAGGTACACTAGCAGGTATGAAGCAGTGCATAAACAATAAGCGTGGAGTATGGCATGAAACATGTCATTTCCACGGAATCCTGACATCGTGGTAGGCCCAAAATCCATCAAGACAATCCAAATCCTAATTTCCTCAAATCAGCCTCCAAATTGGCTCTCATATCATGTAAGTCTCATAAATCCAGAATGTACAATATCAAGTAAATCTCATATATCCTGAATGTACAAAATCAAGTAAATCTCATATATCCTGTATCCGGTATCAAGTGAATCTCAAATATCCTGAACCCAATATCAAGTGAATCTCATATATCGTAATTATATTTGCATGAATAATTATGATGATCTATATAAATTGATATGTATACATATATATTAGCGCCCCATTCCACTAATATATATATATATATATACATATATACATATATACATATATAACAGCGTCCAATTCCACTGTTATATATACTTAGGAGTAAAAATATCATGAAAACAAGTGTCTAGCATCGACACATAAAGACTGATCTATCAGGTGCTGTCACCATAACTGGCACCCTGATAGATACGTATCATACGCTATACCGAAAGCTCGAGTGCGTAACTCTGACCCTCGCTTCTCGACGTATCCATACGTACACGACTCCCGTCGGTATCCCCACGATAACCGCCGAGTCATAGGTAATGTCACCGGAGTGTATGGTTCCCCTGCCAGGCCTCATCGGCATGTTACATCAAAATCCCTTTCTTGTCCCGGGGTACCTCCGGGCCCCACCATGTACCCTCATACGGCCCACGACGCTCATCGCATGGGGTATATATATCAGAACCAATAAAACTCATGGTGGCTGATGAAATATCATATCAAGAGAAACCGGGTTTTTCAAATAATGCATAATTTCATGAAACTACTACGGTCCTCAAATCCAGAAAATATCATGAAAAATCCATATCTCAATTCGAAAATCCATGAATATAATATACGCAACATAAAAACTGAAATGCGAGCATATAAAGGAAAAGATGCTATTTAATTGCAACAAGTTAATATAAATATCATACGGTTCCTAATTTCTCTAAGTCTATATAACATCAAATAAAGGTGAACATGTAGCTAAAGCCAGATATATATGTAAACATAAAGCTACAGCAAGGTATATGTATCTAAATATCAGAAATGATGTAATATACCCTCCATGTATAAGTGAAGTATGTATGCAAGGTATACATGTAGCTATGACATTATGTGTGTGTATACCTATCGCTAATGGTACAATACCCTATAGGTATACAGGTAACTAGCATGTAAGCATGTAAAGGCATATGTGTAAGCATGTAGGTATACAGGTATACTGTATATCATATGCATAAAGAAATATGAATCAATGTCACAATGTCCCTAACCAAACAATATCATATCTATATGTGTGTTGTGCGTGTCATGGCAATTATTGACGGTGTGTGTGGCATACAATCAGTGCTCGTGCAATATGAGCCGTCAATAATAGTGCAGTGTCCTAAGAGTACTAGTCCAAGCACAACAAGTAACTAAACAATAAGGTGTATGCAGAACTCTATATATGAAATAGAATATGCGACAAGTCAAGTCATCTCTAGCCCAGACGCATAACGCCATGCGGGCGATTCCCCTGTAGATGTTAAATCTACTCACCAACGCTCCTGGTTAAGTGAAGCCTACCACCTATTTTCCCTTCGTCGCAGCGCCCGAAGTCCCCGCCTGCGAACCTAAAACAATAAAACAACAAAGCAAGTATATATTAGCAATAGACCCAAAACACGAACAAACTACGCGGACCAACGCGACAACACAAACGTACTCTCAAGTGTTCGTATTGTAGCTAACGTGCATAGCGACACTATGAAACCAACTCATAACAAATAATAATAAATTATTAATTAAATGTTATAATATGTGAGGAAGCCGAATTAGTAAACTTTTTACAGTAAACCCGCATTAACGTCTAAACTAATACTAACCGAAATCTAAGGCGTTACACTATGATCTTGATCTCAAGTACTATCCCGGGAAAGTTAATGTAGTACCGGATGCGCTTAGTCGGTTGCCAGCAATTCGGATGTTGACTGCACAGAAGGAGCTCATCGATGATTTTCGGAGATTCCAGTTGGAGATCGTGTTACCACATTCTTCAGGACAGTTAATGCAGCTGCAAGTACAGTCGTCGTTGATCGATAATATTAAAGCAGCGCAGTCGCACGATTCAAGATTGCAGAAGTTTCAAGAACAGGTAGAAGCGGGACATCAAACGGACTTGTTGATTCATGAAGATGGTTCGTTGCGTTATGGTAGCTGTTTGTGTGTGCCGAAAGGAGACATTCGCAAAGAAGTTTTGAAGGAGGTGCACAGTTCCACATATTTTGTACATCCAGGAAGCATGAAGATGTACCGTGATCTACGACAGCATTTCTGGTGGGAAGGCATGAAACGAGAGATTGCTCGCTTTGTAGCAAAGTGCTTAGTGTGTCAGCAAGTTAAGGCTGAAAATCAAAGAGTAGCCGGTTTATTGCAACCACTTCCGATTCCTCAGTGGAAGTAAGAACATATAACTATAGATTTCGTGACTGCTTTACCGCGGAGTCCAAAGGGAAACAATGCAGTTTGGGTGATTGTTGATCGATTAACCAAGGCAGCTCATTTCATACCATTTCGAGTTGGTCAATCGACGGAATCGTTAGCAGAACGGTACCTACAGGAGATTGTGAGATTGCACGGAGTACCTGTGAGCATCGTTTCCGATAGTGATACCCGATTCTTATTGCACTTCTGGAGGAGTTTACTGGAAAGTTTGGGGATGCGATTGAAGTTTAGCACCGCTTATCATCCTTAGACAGATCGCCAGTCGGAGAGAACGATCCAAACTCTTGAAGACGTGTTGAGAGCTTGCATGTTGGATTTCAAGGGTTCATGGGAGGATCATCTACACTTTGTGGAGTTTTCTTACAATAACAGCTTTTAGGCGACTATTCAGATGGCTCCATTCAAAGCATTGTATGGCCGCAAATGTCGCTCACACGTCTGTTGGGACGATATTGGAGAACGAAGATTGTTGGGACCAGATTTGATCGTGCAAACAGTAGAGAAGGTTAATACTATCCGGAATCACATGAAGGCAACACAGGATTGGCAGAAGAGTTGGGCCGATACATCGAGAAGACCTTTAGAGTTCGCTGTTGGTGATCTTGTATTCTTGAAGATATCACCGACTAGAGGAGTGATTCGTTTTGGGAGTCGAGGCAAGCTTAATCCTCGATTCGTGGGACCTTTCGAGATTATTGAGAATGTTGTAAAAGGAGATTACCGATTGGCTTTACCATCATCTTTGGCGAGTGTTCATGACGTGTTTCATGTATCTCAACTCCGTAGGTATGTTCGAGATGAGACGCACGTGCTGGATCATTCGGAGCTGACAGTAAGGGAGGACCTGACATATGAAGAACGACCGATTTCAATTGTTCATTGAAGAGAAAAGGTCATCAAGAACAAGGTTATCCCTCTAGTACTTGTTTCATGGGAGAATCACTCGCACGGAGAATCGACTTAGGAACGAGAAGATGAGATTCGACAGAATTTTCCACACCTCTTCTCATAAATTCATGTTTGTTTATCTTTTCTTGTTCTGGGAATTTCGAGGACGAAATTCTTTTGTGGTTGGGTATAATATAACACCCTAGTTCGTTATACCATGCTTGATTTGATTAATTTATATATTGGATAGCTATTCTTGATTTATTGTTGTTATGGGTGCGAATAGTGTAATTGGTATTTGTATTTGCATCCGACCCGACCCGCTTGCTGGAAACCCGTCTTGATTCATACTTATGATTTATCTTAGCTAGCTATGAGAATCCGTGCACTGTCATGTTGTATATCTTATATATCTGCATCGTTTATCCGGTATCTGCATTTTTTTTAATAATACAATTAAAATCTAATAAAATATTTTAAAAATATCTAGCATGGCCTGCATCATACCCCTAACCCTGTTGTAGCATCCGTACATCTTGTTCTCGTCCCGTTCAGTGAAATGGACTCGTTTGGATAGCTACGTGCACGCTACGTGTATCCGATCTTAGGGTATGCATTTTCGTTACCCGGATATCTTATTTTGGTTTTGGTTGATACGTATATTATCCGTATTTTCAAACCATAATTTTAGACCCAACCCGGGCATATTTTGGAGTAATTTTTGTATTAGCCAAAATCTCAAATTTAACTAATATTATATCCTATATACCTTTTAAAAAAAATTTAACTGAAAATATTTTCAAATCCTAACCCACACTCAAATATCTGTCCCTCTCTCTCTCCTCCACATATTTATATATATATTATACTAATATTTTCCTAAAACCTATTTTCTTTTCAAAACCCACGATCCCGTCACCCCTCACCCACTATTCTCACCTCCCTCTTCTCTATTCTCATCTCTATTCTCACCTCCTTCTCCCCGTTCTTGCTTTCCCGCCTCCGAGCTCGAACCCATGCCCGCGCCTCGCCTCGTCGTCGACCACCTCCTCATCCTCGCGGCCACCCATGTAGACACCTTTTTCCTCTCCTTCATCTCCTCCTCCGCCTGCACAACCCATCTTCCCCGTCCCCGGCCGCACAGAACCCACTTCTGCAACCCTCTACCTTCGTCGTGTCACCGTTTCCGGCACCCTCACTGCCCATCCTAGCCTCGTCGTCTCCTCTCTCAGATCATCTCCCTCTCCTCTCTCCATCCCCGAGCTCACAACCCTGACAAACCCATCTCCCTGTCGCAACCCACCGAACCACCAACCCATCGCCTTCACCGCCGGTGGCCCCTCGTTGACACACTCCCCTTCACCCGACCTCACCGTCCCCTCGTCCTCTTCATCCTCATCTCTATCACCTCACCTTTCTCCCCCCTCTCTCCAACCCCGACAATCCACAACCCCACAGCCCACACCCGACGCCTGCACCCATCTCCACCACCGCCGATCACCTCGTCGGCCTCACCCGTCACAACCACCTCCCTCTCCTCCCCTGACCTCCTGACATCACCACCAACTTCATCCCCGACGAGAACCCTTTCCCCAGCAACCCTGCACCCACGACCGCAAGCCATTGCCCTTGTCGTGGACCTTGTCGTCGACGGCCCATCGCCGACGTCACCCACTCGCCACCTCTTCTGACCCAGAGCCAAAACCCAGAACACCAAACCCAGTCCCCTCTCCTTCTTCGTCTTCTTCTTTTCTTTCTTTCTTGATTCATATTTTCCGGTGATCGCCAAAGCCGTGCACATCGCTGACGATCTTAACGACCCGATCGTCGTCCTTATCCAGCGTGGTCACATTCGTGAGTAGCCACGCCCAGTCCCATATGCACGTGTGTGCATCGCGACGTTTACCCGACGTCGGACGCAGCGTGCGCATCCCGTGAGATCCGATCAGGCAAGTTTATCTTTCTACATGCTATGTTATTATATTTGCATCCATATGAATAAAAATATCACATGTTTACTGCATTGTGCATCCTATATTACAGTTTTACAATACCCGTTCACATCCGTACAGCTTATTACATATCTAGTCGCATGCAATTTTATCTCGTTACAGGTTATGCAACGTATTTTACATCCATATGTATAAAATTATTACATGTTCATTACATTTCACATCCATGTTACAGTTTTACCGTTTCTCCGATATCCGTTCATATCCGTGTTATTGATTATATATCTAGTTGCATGCTATATCATATTATATCATGTTACCGTTATGTTAGCACCCCATGCTTGATAATGTGCATCATGCGTAGTCATGGAGTTGTAGATGTAATCCCTGATAGATATTTGTGCATCCATGTTTTACTGTGCATCCGTACTTTTATCGTATATCCGTATTTACTACAGTTTTACTTTGAGCATCCGTGTGATATATATGCACCACATGACATGACCTGATACACCACTGCTTGACCTATTACTTGATCCTGTTACTAATGCCGACAATCTTGACTTGTCTATTCAGACAAAACCTGTACCTGCTTGATCCTGTGTTGGTATTAACTCCAGATTTATCAATACCTGACTTGAACACATAACCTTGGGGGTAAGGGGAAATCAATGATGAAACCTGACTTGTAACTCAACAGTTCGACGCTTATACTGATCAGTTTTACGGGCTAGGCCAGCCCCGGGATGATGCTACTGACATCATTCATCTGTACATGTTTCATGTTTAATGCCTAGTGGCATGTCTCGGTTTCAGCCCGAGAATCTGGACCGTGGTCCCAAGCATGCACGGGATACTATTGAGTTACATCGACGATTCCATTAAATTGATTTCAAAGACTTGAGAGTAATTAACCCAGTAGCATAGATTACTCACAGCATGCACATACACTTCACTGTTCCATATTCGTGTTACTGTTATACACTCATTACTGTTCATACTCATGCCTGCATATTTTGTTACCTCCTGATTATATTTTTATTGTTTGATATTATGACGCACTGACGTCTGGGTTTTGCATGGCCCAGATCCTCTGTCTCTTTCGCAGGCTAATCAGGAGTATTTCCGCCATCAGGCCGAGCAGTGAGGATCCTGTTAGTATCTAGTTTAGTTTATTTTTATTTCCGTAATTTCTTTTCCTGATGTGAGCCCGTATTTGGGGACGTACTTTCCAGATGTTATTGTTTATTGGATTTATTGCTTCCGCATATTATTTCTTGACTCGTTTATTCTGGCATATGGACATGTACTAGATATTTTATTTTTATTTTACTGTTCTTGATATCTTATAGACAGCCGTAATATGACTGGAAGGATGTTTCCTAGCCACAGTTAGCATGGTTGGCTCTGTCACGTGCCGATCTTAGCGCACTCTGGGAAGCGGGGCGTGACAACCACGATCCCCATTAACGAGCCTGTCTAGTCACTAATGCGGGATCTCGTCTATCACGCGGGCGTGACGTCAGGGGCATAACGGCCGGCGTGATTCTCGCGCCTGACTGCCCATTGCTACCACTATATAAACCCCTCCTTCAGACGGTCAAGGTAAGCGATTCTCCCCCCACTAGGCCGTTACTCTGCTCAAATATCCGGTCTAACTTGATCGTCGGAGGGTCCTCGGTGGTACAACCACCCCAGGACTTTCTTGCAGGTAGCTCGGCCTCAACAACCTCAAACCCATTGAGATCCACACGCTTCAGGAGCCAGCCCTCCAATTCAAATCTCAGCTGTCCATCATCACCAACAGCAGATCAGCGGAAGATAACATCTTAACGTGATCCGATGCACGTCAGCTAGCGCCATCTGTAGGAAATTCTTAATTCCACTGAACAAAGTTCATCTTCCAATCTCAACTCAATGGCGAGCGACCACCACGACGATCCAAACACTAGCCACCGCCTCCCTCACAACGGAGGCACGGACGAATCGCTTCCCCCACGCGTTCATGACACGTGTCACCCACGACTGTCCCTCTTCCCCATACCCACACCGGGAAGGTCGGATAGAACCTCACGAATCGACCGGGCAGCAACCCTGCTCGGCCAGTCCTTAGCAGGCCTCTTACGGCCCTTCCAGTGCTAAGGATAGAAGCCCCCACCAAGAGGCAACTGGGCACGCCCTTGCTCGGTTATCCCTGGCTGGTAGTTTCCTGCCCCGCAACGCCAGGGATCAAAGCCATCGCCGAGAGAAAACTGAGCAGCATCACTGCTCGGTCCATCCTTAGCAGGCCTTTTACGGCCACTCCAGCACTAAGGATCGAAGCCCTCACCAAGAGGAAACTGGGCTCGCCCCTACTCGGTTATCCCTGGCTGGTAGTTCCCTACCCCGCAACGCCAGGGATCAAAGCCCTCGCCAAGAGGCAACTGAGCAGCTTCACTGCTCGGTCCATCCTTAGCAGGCCCCTTACGGCCCCTCTTGCGCTAAGGATTAAATCCCTCACAGGAGGCAACCGGGGTCGCCCTTGCTCGGTTATCCCTGGCTGGTAGCTCCCTACCCCACAATGCCAGGGATCAAAGCCCTCACCAAAAGGCAGCCGGGCTCGCCCCTGCTCGGTTATCCCTGGCTGGTAGTTCCCTATCCCGCAACGCCAGGGATCAAAGCCCTCGCCAAGAGGCAACTGAGCAGCTTCACTGCTCGGTCCATCCTTAGCAGGCCACTTACGGCCCCTCCCACGCTAGGGATCAAAGCCCTCACCAAGAGGCAACCGGGCTCGCCCTTGCTTGGTTATCCCTGGCCAGTAGTTCCCTACCCCGCAACGCCAGGGATCAAAGCCCTCGCCAAGAGGCAACTGAGCAGTTTCACTGCTCAGTCCATCCTTAGCAGGCCCCTTACGGCCCCTCCCGCGCTAAGGATCAAAGCCCTCACCAAGAGGCAACCGGGCTCGCCCTTGCTCGGTTATCCCTGACTGGTACTTCCCTACCCCGCAACGCCAGGGATCAAAGCCCTCACCAAGAGGAAACCGAGCCCGCCCTTGCTCGGTTATCCCTGGTAATTCCCTACCCTACAACACCAGGGATCAAAGCCCTCACCAAGAGGCACCGGGCAACAACCCTGCTCGGCCCATCCTTAAGGATCAAAGCCCTCGCCAAGAGGCACCGGGCAGTAACCCTGCTCGGCCCGTCCTTAGTAGGCCTCTGACGGCCCCTCTCGCGCTAATGATCAAAGCCCTCACCAAGAGGCAACCGGGACCGCCCTTGCTCAATTATCCCTGGCTGGTAGTTCCCTACCCCACAACGCCAGGGATCAAAGCCCTCGCCAAGAGGCACCGGGCAGCAACCCTACTCGGCCCGTCCTTAAGGATCAAAGCCCTCGTCAAGAAGCACCGGGCAGTAACCCTGCTCAGCCCGTCCTTAGTAGTTCTCTTACGGCCCCTCCCGCGCTAAGGATCAAAGCCCTCACCAAGAGGCAACCGGGCCCGTCCTTGTTCGGTTATCCCTGGCTGGCAGTTCCCTACCTCGCAACGCTAGGGATCTAAGCCCTCACTAAAAGGCAGCCCAGCGGCTACCCTGCTCGGCTATCCCTGGCTGGTAGTTCCCTACCTCGCAACGCCAGGGATCTAAGCCCTCACTAAGAGGCAGCCCAGCGGCTACCTTGTTCGGCTTTCCCCGGATGGTAATTCACTACCCCACGACGCCAGGGATCTAAGCCTTCACTAAGAAGCAGCCAAGCGGCTACCCTGCTCGGCTATCCCCGGCTGGTAATTCACTACCCCACGATGCCAGGGATCTAAGCCCTCACCAAGAGGCAACTGAGCAGCTTCACTGCTCGGTCCATCCTTAGCAAGCCTCTTACGCCCCTCCAGCGCTAAGGATCGAAGCCCTCGCCAAGAGGCAATCGAGCAGCTACCCTGCTCGGTCATCCATGGCTGGTAGTTCACTACCCACCGACGCCAAGGATCAAAGCCCTTGTCAAGAGGCCACTGAGCAGCTACCCTGCTCGGCCAATCCTTAGCGAGTAACTTCTTGCCCATCAGACACTGAGAATCTGAAGCCCTCCTCACGAGGCCGCCGAGTTTATTCCTGCTCGGCGCATCCCCAGCGGGCAGCCTCCTGCCCATCAGACGCTGAGGGTCTGAAGCCCTCATCGCGAGGCCGCCGAGTTTCTTCCTGCTCGGCGCATCCCCAGCGGGCAGCCTCCTGCCCATCAGACACTGGGGATCTGAAGCCCTCATCGCAAGGCTGCCGAGTTTCTTCCTGCTCGCCGAGTTTCTTCCTGCTCGGCGCATCCTCAGCGAGCAGCCTCTTGCCCATCAGACGCTGAGGATCTGAAGCCCTCATCACGAGGCCGCCGAGTTTCTTCCTGCTCGGCGCATCCCAAGCAGGCAGCCTCCTGCCCATCAGACGCTAAGGATCTGAAGCCCTCTTCGCGAGGCCGCCGAGTTTCTTCCTGCTAAGCGCATCCCCAACGGGTAGCTTCCTACCCTATAAAGACACGGATCCAAGACCCGCCGAATAAACTCATACTCAACGCGCGATCAACGCCTCAACTCCGACAAAGGGAGGATACTGACCTTCCCACACTCGTTCTTCGTTCAACTCATACTCGATGCGCGACAACAAGAACGCCGTGTCGTCCCCGAAAAATCCACCACGAAGAATTACCAGCGTCAAGCCGCGCAGAAAGAACCAAGCAGTCCACTATCGACTCGACCCACAAATAGATCGGAACGAGAGTGGGGGCAAATGATGATGTGTAGGGTTACTAGGCACTCTCATAAGGTTCTACAAGGCATCAACCATGCCCGATTTAAATTATAGACGTGCCGAACAAACCTAACCAAGATCTTAGACTGGAGATTAGGCGAAACTAAGCAAGTAAACGACTTTACTTCTAAGAGTTTGGGATTACAACCTTTGTAGTCCAGTCCTTCACTTCTAAAGCACCGTGTTGAGGTCCCTTCACTACGATCATTGAGTATCCGGACTCTAGAGAGGCTCCACAAAATAAAGATGCAAGCTTGCTTCCGATCTTCGATAACAAAGATGATCTACCTTGAAGAAACTCAAGCCCAAGCTTTTGCTTCACTAATCAAGTATTAGCAAAGCAAACACCCTAATCTAAGTGGCTAGAATAGATTAGGATGATGAAGTAGGAATTTAGCTCTCATTTGTTTTCATAATCTCACCCATTATCATCACTTCACAAAAAGCTACAAAGCTTTTCATGCAAGGAAGAAGAAGGAAGAAGATGATCAAATCCTTTTGTGATGAATAATGAAATCTAGTGAGGTTAGAAATGCAACCATGGGTTAAGTATGATAACTTAACCCATGTAGAGACTTAACCATGGTGAAGGGTTGGGTTGGGTTAACAAATATCAACCAAAATATCTTTAGAAAATATCTTTAGTTAAAAACAAAAGCAAAGCTTCTAGAAGCTTCAAGAAGGTTTAACCCTAATCCAAACCCTAAGCATGTTTAAACTCCACAAAACAGGTTGCATTTGTAACCTTAACTTGTTACAATATTATATATCACATATATAATATATTTTGTAACAAAATAAAAAAATACAATTAACATATATCGCATATATATATATCAATGTATTACCCGAGTGAGAAAAAGAATCTTTTAGTGAGCTTATATTAGTTAATGTAATTTAATATATTAAATTTATAATTATACATTAAATTATCGAATCAACACTTGATCCAATAATCCGGCTATTTCAAAAATAACCGACTAATATAATCTGTACCAGTTCATCGAATCAACACTTGATCCGATGACCCGGCTATATCACATATACCCGGCCGATATCTCATATCGTGAGAATCTAATACGGTATCACATACACGTATTGTTCTCGGTCCCGCACATATCACATATGCGCTCCTACTCCGTTTTTCCTAAGCCAGGAAACCTCTGTGTAGGACTCTAAAGAATCGTCAATACGCCGGCAGTAGGTGATGATCATATCAAACACCCAAAAGCTGCAAGCGGTCAGCCAAACGTAACAGCCATCCAGGTATTGAGCAATCAGAAGATCAACAAGCAAGCCTATACATTCTCCCGTGAATCCAACCAGTAACACTCCCGTACAGTCCGTTCTCTTCGTTCGATATGTCGCATATCTCGCCTAGGGGTGGTAAACGTCAGACCCCAGTAGCTTGATAAGTCGTGTCGATATGAGGTCCATAACAGTTCGAAAAACTACTGATAACACTTACCAGTAAATCTCAGCAACCCTGGCCAGGGATTTCCAGTTATAGCCAATCGAACACAGCGCAACATCAACTCCCTATACCGGGAGAGACGAAACCCCTCCTATCGCTCATTGTCTCCATGTGATTCAGGACTGTACCCAAAATCCACCATTTTGCACGCCCACTTGGACGTGGTATGATGGAAATCAAAGCACAGTGGGAATCATACAAGACTCTATGACGATCTCGGGTCTACAGACTAACCTGTACCAGTGTCACCAGAGAACTGCCATCTGACGTAAGGTATAATACCATCTGGGAGTTCTCGATGAGTCCGTCCAGTGTACCCAGTCTCCACTGAGCACCCGTATACCTTCTCTGATGTCAAACACCAATGGATATGAGATCATCCATCGCCCATCATATGGGTCAAGAAGCGCATACGCTAGTCTACTCTGGAGTATCGATACCCTGTCTCGGTACTCCCACGACTAGGAACATTTAAAGGATATACTTGGCGACTACACTGTCCCCACTAGTATGATCTGCATCATAGTCCTGGTAGTCATACTCATCTTAAGGGCTTTATCAACATGTAACATAGAGACAATCAGAGTACATGTTAAGATAAAGAGTAACCAGATAGCATACTATCATGTCGAGCAACAAAGTCCTCCCTATATATGTCCCAGCATCCACTACAATATACAACGAATGTACAGTAATGGCCTCTAGGGTATACATATAACTAACAATCTCCCACTTGCACTAGGGCCATCTGTTGTGGTATCGCATACCCAACAATAAGCTGTGGTTGGAGTATCTCATACTCAACCATCCCATAAAAATCTCTACTGGGAAATAGGCCTTTGTGAATGGATCCGCGCTGTTGTCCTCTGTGTCTACTCTCCTAACCTCGATCTACGTGGAGATCAAACATCTCCATGATCAGGTGATACTGCCTAAGAATATGTCTGGATCACAGATGGGATGGGGGGTTCCTAGGCCTAAGCCACAACTCCATTGTCACACAATGGTAGGAACAAAGTTCATCTCATGAACTAAAATATATCCAGACTGCCTCTTTGGTAGCATTCTTGGTAACGATGTATCTTGCCTTTAATCATCTAGTAAGTCACGGTATCTAACTTGGAACTCTTCCAACACACCGTCCCTCCACTGAAGGTAAAGACAATGCCTGCGACTGATATTCAGTCGTCCTTATCACCATGGAACCTTTCCAGTGATTCTCCCCAGGATCGATTGATACCATCTCACTACAACTAGTGAGAATCTTAACATCCAATTAGATCTATCTCATAGATCCATAACCCAGGATTTAGGAGGTATCGCCTTGATCCTATAGAGAATCTTTGTGATAAGAGGAGATTGACCGAGCGTAGCATAGGAAACTCCTTCCCTATCAAGAGTATGTCATCCACGTGCTATACGAGGAACACTACCATACTCCCTACTACCTTTTTGTATATACAAGGTGCATCTACCATTTTGATGAAGTCAAACTCTTTGACTACTACATCAAAACAGACGTTCCAACTCCGCGATGCCTGATTTATCACATAAAACGTCTTGCACACGTTTCCGCTGCTCCCACTGTCTACGAAACCCTATGGCTGTGTACTTATAGACGCTCTCTTCCAAATCAATATTTAGAAAAGCAGTCATGACACCCAACCGCCAGATATCGTAGTCATGGTATGTACCCGTGGCAAGTAGGATCTGGATGGACTTAAGCATAGCTTTGAAAGTCTTAACTTTTCCATGTACACCAAGTAATCTTCTCAAGATATACTTTCTCCTGATGGGGATTTAACCCTTCAGATAAAGCAACCAAAGTCCATACTTTGTTGGTGTATAAGGATTCCATCTCAGATCACTAAGCATCCAGCCATTCTCACAGAGTCTCCACTCCTGATGGCCTGCTCGAAACTAGTTGGGTCATCATCTCATGATGCAATCCACGCTCCTACTGTCATAGAGAAACCGAAGTATCTCTCAGGTGGATGAGGTACCCTACCAGATCGGCGGAGAGGCTGAGGTTCGTTGGAAACTATTGAATCCTCCGGTTTAACCAAATCATCAGCTGCAGTTTGTATAGCTGGAACTCCTTCCAGTTCTACCTCATGACCACTAATTTCTTCACAAGAAATTCCCTTTCATAAAGGTGGCATGCTGAGAAACAAAAACACCTTTTTTCCCCAGTTGGGTAGAAAATATTCCCTTGCGTATGCTTGGGATATCCAACAAACTTCCACAGAACTGACCTTGCCTCGAGCTTGTCCAGATTTTGCTTTTGACATAGGCCGGACAACCCCAAATCTTAACATCTTTAAGAGATGGGCTCTTCCCATACCATATCATATATGGAGTGGTAAGCATCTGATTTGGTTGGAACCCTATTCAATAGGTATGCAACTTCTCAAGTGCATAACCCCAAAAGAAAATAGGCTACTCAGTAGTACTCATCATAGAGCACACCATATCTCATAGGGTGCGATTGCTCCGCCCCGATACACCGACGTGCTGTAGTGTATACGGAGGAGTAATACTGAGAGAGAATCTCATTCTTCTTTAGAATAGTCCAGGAATTCCATGCTTAAGTATTCTCCTCCTTGCTCTCATCAAAGGACATAATACTTATACATGTTTTTGGTTCTCTACTTGTAACTTATATTCATTGAATTTCTCAAAAGATTCGAACTTGTGTTTCAACAGGAACATATGTCTGAATCTTGAGAGATCATCAGTGAATGTAATGAAGTACAAAAAACCGGTCTTGGCATGTGTAGACAGGGGACCTGCATACATCAACATGTATCAATCCCAAGAGTTCACTAACTCTTTCTCTGTTTCTAATAAACGGAGCTGTGGTCATCTTATCTTTGTGACATGACTGGCAAGTTTTACAGGATGTAAATCCAAACTAATTTAAATATGCATCTAAATATAACTTCATCTAGTCAGGTCACATTGATATGACCTAGTTTACAATGCCTCAAGAAGGATTCGTTCATTTCTGAACTCTTCCTCTTGTGTGTGTTCTGTACATTAAGAACTGTGGTTTAATTTAGAACGTCTATGTTTTTAGATAACGTGCCTGAACCGATCAACTCCATATATAGGAAATGTTCAAAACATTATCCAACAATACAAAATTATATCCTTCCTTACTAATAAAGAGACTGATATGATATTGTATATCAGGTTCGGTATCTAATAACATTCGTTCAGAATCAATGTATTCTTGTAATACAGGGTGATAACTGCTAACAGACTTGGCTGCAACACTTGCATCATTTCCAACTCTTGAAACTTATCACCCGTTCTCAGTTTTCTACCTATCTGTAGCCCATGTAACAAATTACATTTGCGGGATCCTGATCCGGTATCTCATACTCAGGACGAAAAGGATACTGATAAACAGTTCTCGGTAATGAACACACCCGAAGAAGATACATCAGCATGTACTTTCTTTGTTTGGGTGGCACGGGAATTCTGGTAATCCCCTATTTCCTGCTCTGTCTTATAACAATTATAAGTTGGAGCGGGACCAACGTTCCCTAGCGCAGTATAACAAGCGGGTTCGGTCAATACATCCTTATTATTATCTTGATTAAGGCGTGACATGGTCGCTACCTGGAGAGAGATAGAAGAAAACACTCAGCGTATGCTCTTGCAAGATTAGATTGGTTATTAATATATCTAATCATGATGTCTCCCACTATTTTAGTCAAATCTTCCTTCAAACCCTAAAAGGAAAAACTAGCCGGGATTGATTACACCCTACAAGTTCGCCAATCTTTCAGCCAGGCCAGTGCCGGTACTTTGAGGGAGGTTCCCGGCGCTTTCGCACGGACCTAATTAAAATAAACCATGTTTTCCCATAGGCATACCCCGTTGACACCTTTCTAGACACCTACTTGATCGGCTAATTGTAATGTGTAAAACTCTCCTAGGAGTAACTCTTACTCGCAGCGGGTATCGGGATCCAACTATCTCATAGAAGGTATACAATCTCATTGCAAATTTCAACACTTGAAATTCCCAATAATATTTTGCCCCTAGCGTCCTATGACCTTGACGGAGGCCAAACTACCCATAGTCCGCTAGTCAAGTTCAACCCGTCATTTACTGATTGAATTAGACCCACCCGCACGACCCTTGACGGAGGCCATGTTAGTGTATATGCCCTAGGGGCCATTATTGTATCATACTAGTTTGTATATTACTTAATGGAAGCTTGGGATATTCACATGTATATAACAGTCTTGCTAAACATGGTAGTATGCTACTTGGTTTATCTATCTTAATATGTGAGTATACGTATTGATAGAGCTCTTAGGATCTTGCTTGACTACCAGCGTTGTGATGGCAGTCAAACTAGTGGGGGCTGGGTAGTCTACAAGCACATCCTTTTTCAGGTCCCTAGTCGTAGGATTATCGAGACAGGGCATCGATACTCCGGAGTAGACTAGTGTGTACGCCACTCATCCCAGTTGGGGAGATGGTCTGTCCCACAGCCATCAGTACGTCGTACTGGAGATAGTATACAGGTGCTCGTTGGGTTACTCGAGATCATCGGTCTTCGATACGCCAGTACATGGCCCTAGTGCAAGTGGGAGATTGTTAGTGTATATGCCCTAGGGGCCATTATTGTATCATACTAGTTTGTATATTACTTAATGGAAGCTTGGGATATTCACATGTATATAACGGTCTTGCTAAACATGGTAGTATGCTACTTGGTTTATCTATCTTAATATGTGAGTATACGTATTGATAGAGCTCTTAGGATCTTGCTTGACTACCAGCATTGTGATGGCAGTCACACTAGTGGGGGCTGGGTAGTCTATAAGCACATCCTTTTTCAGGTCCCTAGTCGTAGGATTATCGAGACAGAGCATCAATACTCCAGAGTAGACTAGTGTGTACGCCACTCATCCAAGTTGGGGAGATGGTCTGTCCCACAGCCATCAGTACGTCGTACTGGAGATAGTATACAGGTGCTCGTTGGGTTACGGGTACACCGGACAGGACTCACAGGGAACTGTTGGTTGGGTTTTTATACCAGTCGTCAGTTAACAGTTCCCAGGTGACATGAGTACAGCATAGTCCGCAGAATTGACACTGCTACTTCGCCCTGAGTGTGTCCCGCTGTTCTTAGATTGCTACCCTACCACGGCTCAAAGGAGTCGTGCAAACAGGTAGCAGTTGGGTGCAGTCCCGAGCACTTGGAGGCAATGGCGGTTAGACAGGATTCGTCTCTCCCGGTATTGGGAGTTGATATCGCGCAGTGTCAGAGAGCCATTACGCAAAGTCCCTGGCCAGGGCAAGCGAGATTTACTGGTAGGTTCCAGCAGTTTCTCAGGGTGTAATGGGCTTCGCTCCGACACGACTTATACCGCTATTTGGGGACTGACGCTTGCTGCCCCCTAGGCCCGATATGTGATAGTCTTAGATGAACAGACCGGACTGTACGGAGATTGTCACATCAGGCTCAGTAGGAGTTCGGATGGGTTTCCTCATCGGCCTTTTTATCGACATCTACCTGGGGACCGTTACGTACAGCTAGTGCCGCTTGCGGTCTGTGGTTAAACCCACTGCCAGCGTGGTAGTCGAGTCATTAGAGTCCCACACAGAGAGTTTCCCTGCTCCAGGAGAAACGATATAGAGGTCGTATGGTTTTACGACAAGGGTTCGGACGCATACGTGTGTTTACGCACGTACGACTTTCGGACAGTTTTTATTAGTCGGATTTGGTTTAAGCCAGATTCTAGTATCGGGATATTGGATTTATACAGTCTAAAGTTTTTCCGTGTTTTAACGGATGAGAGGGGCGTTCTCGTAATTTCACGAGAAGCTTCTAGAAGATGGTGACTTGGGGGTTTAGGTGGCATATGCATTAAATGAGATTAGTGATTCATATGAGTGATTCATCCATGTCATTAATGCATCATAAATGTTTAATGACTCATGGAGATGAATCACCCTTTGATATTTAGGAAGCATGGTTGTAAATCCTTTATTTTCTTTTATTGGAAAAATGATAATGCTTGATATATATTATGATAGATCATTATCTATTTCACTTCTCATGCTCACCTTCTCTCTCCTCAAGCTCTCTCTCTCTCTTCAAATCCTAATCCTCCCCTCTCATGTGTTGAGATCAAGGATTAGAATAGACTAATCACTCCATAATCCAACTCTATATCACCTAGGTTACTTAGATTAGCACTTTAAGAAACCTAGTTACCTCTAGTTTGAGGTAAAGCTTGAAGCAAAGCTCTCGGGTGGATCGTCTAGTACTTGGAGAAGGCCGAGGAGGAGGTGGAGAATGTAAAGTTGAAGGACACGGTTCTTCAGGTATAATCACTTCACATAGTAGTTTAGAACTTCTATGATTCGTGTTAGTTATCGTTTAGCTTCGATTCTTGCGGTTAGTCGATGTTTAAGCAAAGAACAAGATCGTTTTTCATTTTTCCACCTCCCCGCAAGTCGTAGGATGTTGCACATCGACTTACAGTAGTATCAGAGCCTCGCTAAACAATAATTAACTCATTAGCAAAGTCGTAAGAATTTCGAACGCAAAAAGAACCGGAAACATCATCGATTTATCACAGTTTCTGTTGAATTTAAAACTGGCTCTAAAAATTTTTCGGGGAGCTTCAGAATAACATGCTGAGAATAATAGGGCTACTGGAGAAATTTGGACTCCTAACTCGGCCAACTCACCGCGGAACCGCGGCGGATCCATGCGATCCGCCGCGGATCCGCGGCCGAGTTGGGGCCGAGTCAGCCCAAATTCCTTCAGTAACTCTCCTGTGTTAATAATGATATTTCTGGAATGTTTATTTTTCTGCTCAAGTCTCAGGTGCACAGAGAAGTATTGGAGTAGAATCTAAAGTGTTTGCTCGATCGAAATTATACGATGTTTGCTAATTTGATTATATCTGTGTTTGTATAATGTGTTCGTAAACCTCCCCTAACTGCTAGTATGTCGGTTGGCAGGGGGTTGCACATTTCTGTAATGGTTTTTACTGTTTGTAGATGTGAACTGTATTGGACTGTTGTGATGATTAGCCAGGGTTTGTGATGGGTTGTTATATTCATTCATTCTATGTAATTGTAATATGTTGTAATATTATTTTGCGGGGCACATCCAGGTTACGGTTGTAGCCACCGTTGTATTATTTCATTTTACTGTTTTTTGCTCCTAGGATAGACCCAAGATGGGGTGCACAAACTACCGGGTACTTTGAAATGTTTGGTGGTCTACTCACATTGTTGAGGGAGACCGCTTCACTTCGGGTATTTGGCGGGTAGTTTGCCGTACCCGTAGGGGTCTAGGGGTGGGGTAATGGCTATTCATCACAACTGTGTAATCCGTCTTTTGTTGCAGGCTCTAAACAAACGCGGATTGCTTGCAAATCCAATAAAGTTCATATGAGATCTGGAATGCCTATTATTGCGTCTGACGAATGTACAATATCTATATATGATAGCTATTTAGACGTCACTTATGTTTTACACCCGCGCTAGCCCAGCCCCCGTACTGTCGTTAGTTAAGTAACCTAACGGGTGATGACGGGACCCAGAGGCGAATGCGGATGGCATAAGAGGACATATTTTTGTTGTTTTCTGCAATGATAGGTTAATGATGGGACGCATTATTATTAATGCAAAGAAAATAAACCAAAAGTTTAATCGTTGGAACAATTTAAAAGAAACCACTCGGCTATTTTTAAACAGAAGATATTTTTTTAATTGCGGAGCTTTAACCACTCCTTTTAAAAGCTATCAGGTTCCTTCGGTTATATCAAGTTCACTACGTTCACGGTTTCGCCAAAACCATTCGTAGCCCTCCGTCAATTCATTTGGGTATTCAGTAGTATTCAAGCTATGTATTTTGGCCAAAGTCAAGGCATAGTGTTTGGTAGCTGCTGGGTATTCATTTATTGCATAGATAGATGAGTTAGTTTGGGACAGTCGTATTATCATTTGACCAAAGTCAGGGGTATGTACGGATGGGTTCAAATTGACAAGATATTGACGTGTAGAACTTGACATGTGACTTATGATATTTTGACCAAAGCCAAGGTCATAAGTGCATGGGGCAAAAATTTATATCGGGAATTTCTAAAGAAACTGAAATTTGCAAAGAGCTGCATACCATTTGGAGTTTGATAAATGTTGGTAGGATTCCTTCAGCATTATCAGACGATGATATTTGGATCCCGATCCTACTGTGAGTATATGCTACTTATCAGGATATTCGTCACTTAACAATCAATGCTATAAACCAAGTAGGTGTCAAGAAAGGTGTCAGCGGGGCTACGCCCCCAGAGAAAAGAGGTTATTTAATTAAGGAACTTCGCGAAAGCGTTGGAAAACCTCCCTCGAAGTATCAACACTGGCCTGGCTGAACGGTTAAGCAAGTATTGTACGGTGAGAATAGTCCTGGCTAATTCTTCTTTTATGGTTTGAGGAAGGATTCGAGAAACAGTGGGAGCCATCCAGTTTAGATAAACTAAAAACCACTCTAAACTTGCAAGAGCATCATGCTAAAGAGTTTTCTTCTCTCTCTCCAAATTGCAGCGACCCTGAAAATGACTAGACTTAAGTTAGTTTTAAAGAAAAATATACTGACTGGGCCAAACTATAAAGATTGGCTGCGGAATGTCAAAATGGTTTTGACCTATGACAAATTGGGGTACGTCCTCACCGCTAAGGCACCTGTAGTCCCAGGTCCTAAATCCAGCAATGCGGATAAGGAAATCCGCAAAACCTGGGAGTATGATTGTGCGAAGGCCAAGTGCATCGTGCTTGCCTCGATGAACAATGAACATCAAAGGAGGCATGAGGATATGGAACTAGATGCCATATTTCTCCATACAAAGGACCTTTATGGAGAGCAATCTCGTATAGCAAGATACGAGACCTCTAAGAACTTGTTTCGAGCGAGGTTGGCCGTCGGATCATCGGTAGGAGAACATGTCCTGAAGATGATAGGCTATATAGAAGAGCTCGCAGACCTTGGGACGACTTTGGATAATGAGCTCTATACAGACCTTATTCTCCAGTCCCTTCCTTCCACCTACGCCCAGTTTATTCTGAACTTCAACATTCAAAGAAAAGAAGTTGAACTTCCGGAACTCCTTAACATGTTGAGGAGTGCAGAGGGCACCTTGCAGAAGGAAAGGGAAACACCCGCTATGTTTGTTAGCGGTGCATCTTCTTCCGAGTCCAAGGCAAGGGCCAAAGGAAGGAAGAAGAAGGCCGCCACCAAACCTAGAGGAGGTGTTAGTAAGGTGGGAGGGAAGGGAAAGAAAAAGATTGCAGTGCCAGTAGTGGCGCAGGATGAGTGCTTCCATTGTCACAGGAAAGGGCACTGGAAGAAGGATTGCAAGGCGTGGAACGCCAAGAACCAGGGACCGAAGCAAGCTGTGGCTTCGACTTCAGGTGTGTTTGTAATTGAGAATTGTCTGTCAATCAACTCTACTTCCTGGGTATTGGATACCGGATCAGAATCTCATATATGCAATTCATTGCAGGCACTGAGAAACCGTAGGGTGCTGAAGAAAGGTGATATGACCCTAAAGGTTGCTACGGAGCTAGCGTGGGAGCTGTGTCCGTCGGGGATTATCACCTGGGATTGACGAGTGGACATATTTTGGTTTTACATAACTGTTTTTGTGTACCTAGTTTAACGTGTATTATCATATCAGTTTCCTTGTTATCAAATAAAGGTTATGATTTCACGTTTGTAAGCGATGTTGTTAACATCCACCTTAATCATAGTTTGATTGGGTCCGGTACACTGAATAACGGTATATATGTCTTAAACCAACTCCAGATTTTCAATGTCCAGAACACACTAAAAAGAAAGTCTCCAGATTTAAATAAGGCTTTCTTATGGCATTGTAGACTAGGTCACATCAATGAGACAAGGTTAACTAAGTTACATAGAGAAGGATATTTGGACTCATTCGAATATCAAACTTATGCCACTTGTGAATCATGTCTCAAAAGAAAGATGACAAAGACTCCATTCACTGGACATGGAGTAAGAGCGAGCGAGCTCTTAGGATTCATTTATCTGATAAAACATAAATCCGAGGCTTTTGAAAAATTCCACGAGTATAAGAATGAAGTAGAAAACCAAACCGGCAAAAGTATCAAGACACCTAAGATCTGATCGAGGTGGTGAATACTTAAGTGCCGAGTTCCTAGGTTACCTAAAAGAGAAAGGAATTCTCTCTCAGCTTACTCCTCCATACACTCCACAGCATAATGGTGTATCGGAGAGACGGAATTGAACCCTATTGGATATGGTACGTTCCATGATGAGTAATGCTGAGTTACCGCAATCTTTCTGGGGTTATGCGCTAGAATCAGCGACATATCTTCTGAACAGGGCTCCTACCAAGACTGTGCCTACCACTCCATATCAGATGTGGAGTGGGAAGAAACCCCATCTTCAGCATCTGAAAATATGGGGATGTCCAGCTTTTGTTAAAATGCAGTATGTGGACAAGCTCGAGGCAAGATCAGTACAGTGTAAGTTTGTGGGATATCCAAAGAACTCCAAGGGATATTATTTCTATTACGCAGAGGAACAAAAGGTTTTTGTTTCTCGTAATGCCCATTTTCTAGAACAGCAGTTTTTAGAAAAGGAAATAAGTGGGAGCAAAATAGAACTGGAAGAAATTCCAGAACCACAAACTACTACTGAAAGTTTAGTAGAACCAGTAGTTCAAGAAGAACAGGACATTCCTGCACCCCTCCGCAGGAGTAGTAGGCCGTCTCATCCGCCTGAAAGATACTACGGTTTTCTCATAGATGGGGATAGAGAGGATTGCATCATCGATGATGATGAACCTACTAGCTTCCAGCAGGCAATCCAGAGCGGCGACTCGGTACGATGGCTAGATGCAATGCGGACCGAAATGGAGTCCATGTACACCAACAAAGTATGGACTTTGGACTTTGCTCCAGATGGGGTAAAACCCATAGGATGCAAATGGATCTTCAAGAAAAAGATTGGTGTAGATGGACAGGTAGAAACCTATAAGGCTAGACTTGTTGCAAAGTGTTTTCGTCAAAGACCTGGTTTGGACTATGACGAAATTTTTTCTCCAGTGGCTATGCTCAAATCCATTCGGGTCCTTCTTGATATTGCTGCCTTCCATGATTATGAAATCTGGCAGATGGACGTAAAGACGGCTTTTCTGAATGGTAATTTAGAAGAGTGCGTCTATATGGATCAGCCAGAGGGTTTCAATCAGAGTGGGAGCAGCGGTAAAGTATGCAAGTTACTTAAGTCCATTTATGGACTAAAGCAAGCATCGCGGAGTTGGAACATCTGTTTTGATAAAATAGTCAAAGAATATGACTTTATCAAAAATCCAGATGAACCATGTATATATAGTAAAGTTATGGCCAGAAATGTCGTATTCCTCGTCTTGTACGTGGATGACATTCTATTGATAGGAAATGACATTCCTATGCTACAATCTGTCAAAGGATTCTTCTCACACAGGTTCTCCATGAAAGACCTGGGTGATGCCTCTTACATTCTGGGGATCCGGATCTATCGTGATAGATCCAAGAGGATGTTGGGACTTTCGCAGTCCAGGTATATCAACACTATACTGAAAAGATTCAGTATGGAAAATTCTAAGCGCGGTAATCTACCAGCTTGTCACGGAATCACCCTATCCAAAAATATGTCTCCCAACACTGATTTGGAAAGGGATCGCATGTCGATTATAGCCTATGCTTCTGCGGTAGGCTCTATAATGTATGCGATGTTGTGCACCAGACCAGATGTAGCTTACGCACTCAGCATGGTAAGCCGGTATCAGTCAGACCCAGGGGAGAATCACTGGATAGCAGTAAAGAACATTCTCAAGTACCTGAGAAGGACTAAGGAGATGTTCTTGGTTTACGGCGGAAAAGACCTCAAGTTAGAGGCCTTTGCCTATTCCGGCTTCCAGAGTGATAAGGACGATTCCAAGTCCATGTCGGGTTATGTCTTTACCCTCAATGGAGGGGCGGTGTGCTGGAAGAGCTCCAAGCAGGACACCGTTGCTGACTCAACGATGGAAGCGGAGTATATTGCTGCTTGCGATGCCGCAAAAGAAGCGGTCTGGATGAAGAAGTTCCTAACAGAACTTCAGGTGGTTCCTACCATAGTTGATCCAATACCTCTGTATTGCGACAACAACGGAGCTATAGCTTTAGCGAAGGAACCAAGGTCCCATCAGAAGTCCAGACACATCTTAAGGCGGTATCACCTGATCAGGAAGATCATTGATTGTCAGGAGATCGAGGTTCGGAAAGTTGCTTCTGAAGAGAACATTGCTGATCCATTCACGAAGGCCCTACCTCAGATTCAGTTCGAGAGGCTACTCGAGATCATCGGTCTTCGATACGCCAGTACATGGCCCTAGTGCAAGTAGGAGATTGTTAGTGTATATGCCCTAGGGGCCATTATTGTATCATACTAGTTTGTATATTACTTAATGGAAGCTTGGGATATTCACATGTATATAACGGTCTTGCTAAACATGGTAGTATGCTACTTGGTTTATCTATCTTAATATGTGAGTATACGTATTGATAGAGCTCTTAGGATCTTGCTTGACTACCAGCATTGTGATGGCAGTCACACTAGTGGGGGCTGGGTAGTCTATAAGCACATCCTTTTTCAGGTCCCTAGTCGTAGGATTATCGAGACAGAGCATCAATACTCCAGAGTAGACTAGTGTGTACGCCACTCATCCCAGTTGGGGAGATGGTCTGTCCCACAGCCATCAGTACGTCGTACTGGAGATAGTATACAGGTGCTCGTTGGGTTACGGGTACACCGGACAGGACTCGCAGGGAACTGTTGGTTGGGTTTTTATACCAGTTGTCAGTTAACAGTTCCCAGGTGACATGAGTACAGCATAGTCCGCAGACTTGACACTGCTACTTCGCCTCGAGTGTGTCCTATTGTTCTTAGATTGCTACCCTACCACGGCTCAAAGGAGTCGTGCAAACAGGTAGCAGTTGGGTGCAGTCCCGAGCACTTGGAGGCAGTGGCGATTAGACAGGATTCGTCTCTCCCAGTATTGGGAGTTGATATCGCGCTGTGTCAGAGAGCCATTACGCAAAGTCCCTGGCCAGGGCAAGCGAGATTTACTGGTAGGTTCCAAAAGTTTCTCAGGGTGCAATGGGCTTCGCTCCAACACGACTTATACCGCTATTTGGGGACTGACGCTTGCCGCCCCCTAGGCCCAATATGCGATAGTCTTAGACGAACAGACCGGACTGTACGGAGATTGTCACATCAGGCTCAGTAGGAGTTCGGATGGGTTTCCTCATCGGCCTTATTATCGACATCTACCTGGGGACCGTTACGTACAGCTAGTGCCGCTTGCGGTCTGTGGTTAAACCCACTGCCAGCGTAGTAGTCGAGTCATTAGAGTCCCACACAGAGAGTTTCCCTGCTCCAGGCGCAACGATATAGAGGTCGTATGGTTTTACGACAAGGGTTCGGACGCATACGTGTGTTTACGCACGTACGACTTTCGGACAGTTTTTACTAGTCGGATTTGGTTTAAGCCAGATTCTAGTATCGGGATATTGGATTTATACAGTCTAAAGTTTTTCCGTGTTTTCACGGATGGGAGGGGCGTTCTCGTAATTTCACGAGAAGCTTCTAGAAGATGGTGACTTGGGGGTTTAGGTGGCATATGCATTAAATGAGATTAGTGATTCATATGAGTGATTCATCCATGTCATTAATGCATCATAAATGCTTAATGACTCATGGAGATGAATCACCCTTTGATATTTATGAAGCATGGTTGTAAATCCTTTATTTTCTTTTATTGGAAAAATGATAATGCTTGATATATATTATGATAGATCATTATCTCATTCACTTCTCATGTTCACCTTCTCTCTCCTCAAGCTCTCTCTCTCTCTTCAAACCCTAATCCTCCCCTCTAATGTATTGAGATCAAGGATTAGAATAGACTAATCACTCCATAATCCAACTCTATATCACCTAGGTTACTTAGATTAGCACTTTAAGAAACCTAGTTACCTCTAGTTTGAGGTAAAGCTTGAAGCAAAGCTCTCGGGTGGATCGTCTAGTACTTGGAGAAGGCCGAGGAGGAGGTGGAGAACGTAAAGTCGGAGGACACGGTTCTTCAGGTATAATCACTTCACATAGTAGTTTAGAACTTCTATGATTCGTGTTAGTTATCGTTTAGCTTCGATTCTTGCGGTTAGTCGATGTTTAAGCAAAGAACAAGATCGTTTTTCATTTTTCCGCCTCCCCGCAAGTCGTGGGGTGTTGCACATCGACTTACAGGCCAAACTACGCCGCACGAATACCCTAATCCAATCGCATCATATGCTTGCAGATAAGCACTAATCAGCTACCGTACACTACGCCTTGATGGAGGCCAAACTACCGTAGCACGAATACTAAGTAGTACTTATCTGAAATGACGGAGGGCTACGACAGGTTTTTAAGAAAACCTTTTGCGTAATGAACTTGATATCGTTGTAGAATCAAGTGATTTTAATTGGAATGTTTTTTAGGCCTTTTATAGTTTTGCTAAAGAGGTCACCCCCGGTGAAGGGATCGTCGGCTCTTTCCTCATCAAATAAGGTGCAGGATATTTCACAAATATTATTATGCAAAGCAAAAACTATAAAAACAATCAAAAGACAAACCGAGTTTGTAGCATATGCTAGTTTCTCTAAAGAGGTCACTCCCGGTGAAAGGATCTCGGCTCTTTCCTTATCGAATAAGGTGCTGGATGTTCTACAAGGAACACCGCTAGGCCGTGTACTGGCGTATCGAAGACCTATCATCTCGATCAGCCGCTCGAACTGAGTCTGGGGTATGGCCTTCATGAATGGATCTGCAGTGTTATTCTCCGAATCTACTCTCTTCACCTCGATCTCCCGGCGATCAACGATCTCCCTGATCAGGTGATACCGCCTCAAAATGTGTCTGGACTTCTTATGGGACCTGGGTTCCTTCGCTAAAGCTATAGCGCCGTTGTTGTCGCAATACAGCGGTATTGGATCAAAAATTGTTGGAACCACCTGAAGTTCTGTCAAGAACTTCTTCATCCAGACGGCTTCTTTTGCGGCATCGCAAGTAGCTATGTACTCCGCTTCCATAGTTGAGTCAGCAACGATTTCCTGCTTGGAGCTCTTCCAGCAAACCGCCCCTCCATTGAGGGTAAAGATATAACCCGACATGGACTTGGAGTCATCCTTGTCACTCTGGAAGCTGGAGTCAGCAAAGGCCTCAATCTGGAGGTCTTTTCGGCCATACACCAAGAACATCTCCTTAGTCCTTCTCAGGTACTTGAGAATGTTCTTTGCTGCTATCCAGTGTTTCTCCCCTGGGTCCGACTGATACCGGCTTACAACGCTCAATGCGTATGCTACATATGGTCTGGTACACAACATCGCATACATTATAGAGCCTACCGCAAATGCGTAGGGTATAGATGACATGCGAGCCCTTTCCAAATCAGTCTTAGGAGACATCTCTTTGGAGAGGGTGATTCCGTGACAAGCCGGTAGATTACCGCGCTTTGAATCTTCCATACTGAATCGTTTCAGTATGGTGTCGATGTACCTGGACTGCGAAAGTCCCAACATCCTTTTAGATCTATCATGATAGATCTGGATCCCCATAATGTAGTTGGCATCGCCCAGGTCCTTCATGGAGAACCTCTGTGACAAGAATCCTTTGACTGGCTGTAGCATAGGAATGTCATTTCCTATTAGGAGAATGTCATCCACGTACAAGACGAGAAATACTACAGTTCTCCCTACAATCTTACTGTAAATGCATGATTCATCCGGATTTTTGATAAAGTCGAATTCTTTGACAGTATCATCAAAGCAGATATTCCAGCTCCGCGATGCCTGCTTCAGTCCATAAATGGACTTAAGCAACTTGCACATTTTACCGCTGCTCCCACTCTGAATGAAACCATGCGGCTGATCCATATAGATGCACTCTTCCAAATTTCCATTTAGAAAAGCCGTCTTTACGTCCATCTGCCAGATCTCATAATCATGGAAGGCAGCAATGGCAAGAAGGATCCGAATGGATTTGAGCATAGCCACTGGAGAAAAGGTTTCGTCATAATCCAAACCAGGTCTTTGGCGAAAACCCTTTGCAACAAGTCTAGCTTTATAGGTTTCAACCTGCCCATCTACACCAATCTTGTTTCTGAAGATCCATTTGCAGCCTACGGGTTTTACCCCTTCTGGAGCAATATCCAAAGTCCAAACTTTGTTGGTGTACATAGACTCCATCTCGGTCCGCATTGCATCCAGCCATTTTACTGAGTCACCGCTCTGAATGGCTTGCTGGAAGCTAGTAGGCTCATCATTTTCAATGACGCAGTCCTCTCGATCCCCGTCTATGAGAAAATAGTAGTATCACTCGGGCAGATGAGACTGCCTACTACTCCTGCGGAGTGGCGCTGGGATGTCCGGTTCTCCTGAAACTTCTGGTTCTACCAAGCTTTCAGTAATAGCTTGTGGTTTTGGAATTTCTTCTAGTTCTACTATGCTCCCACTTGTTTCTTTTTCTAAAAACTGATGTTCCAGAAAGTGGGCATGACGAGAAACAAAAACCTTTTATTCCTCTACGTAATAGAAAAGATACCCCCTGGAGTTCTTTGGGTATCCCACAAACTTACACAGTACTGAGCGTGCCTCGAGTTTGTCCGCATGCTGCTTTTTAACAAAAGCTAGACATCCCCATACCTTCAGATATTGAAGATGGGGTTTCTTCCCACACCACATCTGATATGGTGTGGTAGGCACAGTCTTGGAGGGAACCTTGTTCAAAAGATATGCAGCTGATTCTAGTGCATAACCCCAGAAAGATAGCGGTAACTCGGCCTTACTCATCATGGAACGAACCATATCCAATAGGTTTCGATTCCGGCTTTCAGATACACCGTTGTGTTGTGGTGTGTATGGAGGAGTAAGCTGAGAGAGAATTCCATTCTCTTTTAAGTAGTCCAAAAACTCGGCACTTAAGTATTCACCACCTCGATCAGATCTCAGTGTCTTAATACTTTTTCCTGTTTGTTTTTCAACTTCATTCTTGTATTCCCGAAATTTCTCAAAGGCCTCGGATTTATGCTTCATTAGGAAGACATGTCCATACCTAGAGAAATCATCCGTAAAAGTAATGAAGTATGAATAACCACTTCGCGCATGTGTAGACATTGGACCACACACGTCACTGTGTATGAGTCCCAAGAGCTCGCTCGCTCTTACTCCGTGTCCAGTGAACAGAGTCTGTGTCATCTTTCCCATGAGACAAGATTCACAAGTATCATAAGACTGATACTCGAACGGATTCAAGTATCCCTCTTTATGTAACTTTGTTAACCGTGTCTCATTGATGTGACCCAGTCTACAATGCCATAAGAAAGCCTGATTTAATTCCGGAGACTTTCTTTTAAGTGTGTTCTGGACATTGATAACCTGAGCTTGATTCAGTACGTATATTCTGTTTTCTAATGTACCTGACCCAATCAGAACTCGATTTAGGTGGATGTGGACCACATCGTTTACAAAAGTAAAATCATATCCTTCCTTAGAAAGTATGGATACAGATATGATATTACAAGCCATACTAGGTACATACAAACAGTTACGCAGAATCAATATCTGCCCACTTGTCAATCCAAGGTGATATTCCCCTTCGGATTCAGCGTCCACGCTCATTCCGTTGGCAACCCTGAGAGTTATATCACCTATCCTGATAACTCTACGGTTTCTCAGAGTCTGTAATGAATTACAGATGTGAGATCCTGATCCGGTATCCAATACTCAGGAAGTAGGGCTAATTGACATACAGTTCTCTATTACGAACACACCCGAAGCCGAAGCCACAACATGCTTCGAATCCTGGCAACTGGCTTTGCTAGCCCTGCAATCCTTCTGCCAATGTCCTTTCCCGTAACAATAGGAACGTCCCTCTCTTACTAAATCTAGTCCCGAAACTTTTGCCCTTCCCTTTCCCCCTTCTTCCCTGGTTTCCTTCAGAGTACAAGTAGAGGGCAGAGACTGTAGAATCAAGTCAGTACTTGACCCGTTCTTCAACATGGTCTTCAGGTCCGTGAGCTCATCAAAATAGCTAGTCTCTGTAAGAATGTTGTTCCCTATAGATGACCCGAAAGCCAACCTCGCTTGAAGCAATTCGTTCGAGGTCTCATATCTTACGATACGAGATTGCTCTCCATATAAATCTTTGTTATGGAGGAAGATAGAAGCTAAGTCCATCTTCTCGTGCTGCCTCTGGTATGCACCATCAACTGACGCCAACACGAGGCACTTGGCATTTGCACAGTCTTTTTTCGATGTCTTACGGATATCAATATCCGTGACAGGGGAAACTGGTCTTGAGATGGCAGGGGTTTGGTTAGTTAGGAGGTGTCCCAGCTTGTCATGGGTAATGGATATCTGGACAAACCTTTGCCTGTCATAACAGTCAGATTCAGTCATTTTATTATCTAGATGTAACCTATGTCTGGTTACTGGGTCGCTGCAATTAAGAGAGAGAGAAGAAAACACTTAGCATGATACTCTTGCAAGTTTAGATTGGTTTTTAGTTTATCTAAACAGGATGGCTCCTACTGTTTCTCGAATCCTTCCTCAAACCATAAAAGAAGAATTAGTCGGGATCGATCTCACCGTACAATACTTGCTTAACCGTTCAACCAGGCCAGTGTCGGTACTTCGAGGGAGGTTTTACGACGCTTTCGCGAAGTTCCTTAATTAAATAACCTCTTTTCCCTGTGGGCGTAGCCCCGCTAACACCTTTCTAGACACCTACTTGGTTTATAGCATTGATCGTTAAGTGAAAAGTTTCCCGAGGAGTAGCGGATACTCACAGTAGGATCGGGATCCAAATATCATTGTGAGATAATGCTGAAGGAATCCTACCAATATTATCAAACTCCAAATGGTATGCAGCACTAGCAAGTTTCAGTTTCTTTAGAAACTCCCGATGTGGATTTTTGCCCCATGCTCTTATGACCTTGACGAAGGCCAACATATCATAAGTCACATGTCAAGTTCTACCCGTCATTATCCAGGTTAATTTGAACCCACCCGTACATACCCTTGACGAAGGCCAAAATAGTAGTACGACTATCCCAAACCAACGCATCTATCTATGCTACAGATAAATATTCAGCAGCTACCAATCACTATGCCTTGGCGAAGGTCAAAATACATAGCTTGAATACTACTGAATATTTAACTGAAATGACGGAGGGCTACGAATGGTTTTGGCAAAACCGTGAATGTAGTGAACTTGATATAATCGAAGGAACCTGATAGCTTTTAAAAGGAGTGGTTTAAACTCCGCGTTTTAAAAAGTTTTTCTGTTTTGAAAAAACCGAGTGGTTTTGAAATTGTTCCAACGATTCAACTTTGGTTTGTTTTCTTTGCATTAATTTAATGCGTCCCATCAATTAATCCTACCATTGCAGAAAACAACGAAAATATGACGTGCGCTTATGCCATCCGCATTCGCCACGGGCCCCGTCATCACCCGTTAGGTTACTTAACTAACGACAGAGCGGGGGCTGGACTAGCGCGGATGCAAAACATAAGCAACGCCTACTAGATATCATATATAGATATATACATTCGTCAGATGTAATGATAGCCATTCCAGATCACAGATGAACACATTGGATATACTAGGAATCCGCGTTTCGTTCGAGCCTGCAACGAAAGACGGATTACACGGTCGCGATGAATAGCCAAACCCCACCCTAGACCCCTACGGGTGTGGCAAACTACCCACCAAGTACCCGAAGTGAAGCAACTTCCCTCAACAACGTGAGTAGGCCACTCGGCACTTCAAAGTACCCGATAGTTTGTGCACCCCACCTTGGGTCTATCCTAAGAGCAAAAACAGTAAAAGAAATAATATACAATGACGGCTACAACCTCATCCCAGATGTGCGGCCATAAAAATAATATTACATCAATTTACATATTACGTCAAATGAAAGATAAAGAAACTCTCATCTCACAAACCCCGGCTATTCATCCGCGACAATCCAACAAGTTCATATACATAAACCAACATTACAGATCACAGATATGCACAACCCCCACTAATCGATGTATAGCGATTAGTCGACGTTCAGTGTATATATCACATTACAGATATAACCAATTAGCCAAAATTTGTAGAACTTCGATCAAAATACCAATTTGTAACTACCCCAAACACAACATTGTTCTCTGGGTAATCTGGGCAGAAACAAAATATCTAAAAAAATCCCAAAACATCATACTGAACAAACTGCAGAAATCCGAGTCGCGACTGAGTCAACTCGGCCGTGGATCCGCGGAGAAACATTTGGTTTCGCCGCGCTTCCGCGGCGCTTTGACCAAGTCGTGGGCTCGTTTTTCTTGGTTGTTCCTAAAATACCGTGCTCGGATTTTTAAGGTGTGTGGAAATATTTTTAGGGCTGTTTTAAAAATCGGCAGAAAGTATAGGTTTTTTATGTTTTTTGCGATTTTTTTCGGATCGAAGTTCTAAACACTTTGCTAACGTGCTAGTTGTTGTTTAGCTAGGCTCTGATACCACTATAAGTCCACGTTACCCATCCAGGTGCTTACGAGGAGGCGGAATAGGTAAAAAAAATGGTTTTTAACACAAGATAACATGGACTAGAACTAGAGGATCTTTGCTAAACAAAAACTAACAAAGTAACTACAAGTTTTAGCTACTCGGTTAGAAGGTTATACCTAGGTCTTGAACTCCTTCTCTTCTTGTTGTGGTCATCCTCCTTGCTTGCTCCTTGGAGTAGTGTAGACGGCTCCTCCTCATTGTCTTCTCTTTGCCGAAGAAAGATCCACCCGAAGGCCTCTACCTTAAGCTCCTACCTCAACCAAGAGGTAACTAGAGTGCTTATCTTGCTAAACCTAGAACCCTATAATGAGTAGAGTGAAGTCTTGATGGTTTTGTCTCACAAGCTCATGGTTCTCAACAATGAGAGATGAGAGCTTTGAGAGAGGAAGATGATGAGCTAAAACATGAGAGAGAGTGAGCAAGAGAGAATGATAATAGAATTCTACAACCATGCTCACATATAAGATAATATGAAATAATAATAATAATAATAATAATAAAGATAATTGTGATGGTTAGTTTGGAATGACCATTATCATTTCACAATAAATGCATTTTGCAAGAAACAAGAAGCATCTTGCAAGTGAAATGATGATGGTCAAAAGGTCAACAAAAGTCAACCGGTCAACCAAAGTCAAAAGGTCAACAAAAGTCAAATGGTCAACCTAACCATGGCACAATTATCCTTAATTAATATCATTAATCATATTTCTCATTCTCATTAGGGTTAAGAAAAAGTCAACTATCAAAAACCCTAATGAGATTCCTCAGCCTCTGTCAACTGTGCATACACACCCGCATCCGTGTTCCGAGGAATACGAATACAATGAGACAAAACTAATCCCAAAACAAATACTAGGATCTGGCTTAACCCAAAGCTCGCTAGTAATAACTGCCCGGACACCAAACGTGCACAAGTGCGCGGATGTGAACGAACCCCGTCGCAAAACCATGCGACCTCTACTCTGTTTTTCCCAAAGGCGAATAACCCTCTGTGTGGGACTCTAAAGACTCGACACTACGCTGGCAGTGGGTTTAACCACAGGCCGCAAGCGGTACTAGCTGTACGTAACGGTCCCCAGGTAGATGCCGATAAGAAGACTGATGAGGTGAACCCATCCGAACTCCTACTGAGCCTGAATGTGACAATCTCCGTACAGTCCGGTCTTTTCGTCTGAAAGTATCACATGGCGGGCCTAGGGGGGCGGTAAATGTCAGTCCCCTAATAGCGGTACAAGTCGTGTCGGAGTGTATCCTAGAACACCCTGAGATAATACTGGAAACGCTACCAGTATATCTCGCTTGCCCTAGCCAGGGACTTTGTGTAATGGCTCTCCTAGACAGCGCGATATCAACCCCCAATACCGGGAGAGACAAATCCTGTCTAACCGTCACTGCCTTCAAGTGCTTCGGGACTGCACCCAACTACTACCTGTTTGCACGACTCATTTGAGCCATGGTAGGGTAGCAATCTAAGAACAGTGGGAACACACTCGAGGTGAAGTGACAGTATCAAGTCAACGGACTAAGCTGTACTCATATCACCTGGGAACTGATAACTGACGATAGGTATAGTACCAACCAACAGTTCCCGACGAGTCATGTCCAGTGTACTCGTAACCTAACGAGCACCCGCATACTATCTCAAGTACGACGTACTAATGGCTGTGGGAAAGACCATCTCCCCTGCTGGGATGAGAAGCGCATACGCTAGTCTACTCCGGAGTATCGATGCCCCGTCTCGATAATCCTACGACTAGAGACCTGTATAAGGATGTGCTTGTAGATTACCCAGCCTCCACTAGTGTGACTGCCATCACAACGTTGGTAATCAAGCAAAGATCTTAAGGGCTCCACTAATGTGTATAGGCGATATGCTAAAAGAAACACATGTACACATTAAAATAGAAACAAACCAAGTAGCATACTACCATTTTGAGCAAGATTGTCTATACAACTGTGAATATCCCAAGCTTCCATTAAGTAATATACAAATTAGTATGATACAATAATGGCCTCTAGGGCATATACACTAACATCGTTGATGTATAGCAACGAAGCCGGCGATACACCAGATACTACGCTTACGGTCGCAGAAAAGAAAGTGTAAAACTACAACAGTTGGAATCCGCAACCTCCTTAGACATCTCATGCCTAACCAAATGAATTCCTTAGACATCTCATGCCTAACAATTATAAACCCCGCATTTTAGTCTCAATATCGAAAACTCTTTTCAATATCTAGTCGGGCAATTCAACAAGATTCCCAACATTCTGATCGAATGCTCGTCGCAAACTTTATTAGAGGGCCGCACCCCCGGATGCTGTCGACGAAGTGCACTAAGGCGGAACACCGCTGCCGCGAGTACCCGAACGGATGCTTTTGGCGATGGGGTTCTCCTACAGTCACTTGGTCGGGGCTATGGGGCGTGGCTATCTATTAAGTTTACCCGGCGAGTATCCGCGTATGCTACGTGATTGCGATGGACTTTTGATCACATCAAAATCCCGTGGCAACCGATCAAATGAGACTAAACTGCTAGATTTATAACATTCAAATTAGTTATCTCATAACTGCTTATGGATTCCAAATATTGTATCACAATCCAGATAAATAGACAATATTAAACTTTTCAATCGAATAAACAAACACCCAAGATTTCCCAAATAATTCTCAACACTTGAAATTAGTTTAAAAACATCCATCACATGCCACAGTACCAATGATCCAGCTGTAGAAGGGTCAAACCAACGCCTCACATGTGGCAACGCCGTACTGCCCCAAACCCTAAGGTTTAGAGGCGGATCAGATGGTCACATAATCGAGTTAAGGTTTGTGTTCTTCTAGAGGGTCCACCGCGTTACTTGCACGGCTTAGAACGTTCTTAAACTAAGGAAAAATCCAACACTTGAAAATTTTCCGACAAGGGAAAAAGTGAGTTATTGATATCCGTTCGAACTTTTTAACACGTTCTAAAATTATCCGGAAAAACTTAAACGAAGTTAAACTTTCCGATCGAATCAACGAGTTCCTAATAATTCCCAGAAGGCTCAACACATGAGTAGAATTAAAAATTCCCAGAACTATGAAAAAGGACCTAAGAATTAATACCTGAAGCAGTAGCCCCCAACTCAAAATTTTGGCCGCGGAACCGCCGCCAAACGCATGGTTTGGCCGCGGTTCCGCGGTCTAATGAAGGAGTTGAGTGTCCGTACTTCACAGTAATTCTTAGATTTCCCTGCATGATTTTCTGAGTATTTTTAATATGAAAAATGTCAACTTTTGAAAAAATTTCCAGAAACTAGGTTTTATCGGGTATTCAGAGTTCGATCGGACTTTAAGCTTCGTCTACACATCGCCTAATGCTCTATCTTGGCTCTGATACCACTGTAGGGTTACTAGACACTCTCATAAGGTTCTACAAGGTATCAACCATATCCGATTTAAATTTTAGACGTGCCGAACAATCCTAACCAAGATCTTAGACTAAAGATTAGGCGAAACTAAGAAAGTAAACAATTTTACTTCTAAGAGTTTGGGATTACAACCTTTGTAGTCCTGTCCTTTACTTCTAAAGCTCTGTGTTGAGGTCCCTTTGCTGCGATCATCGAGTATCCGGACTCTAGAGAGGCTCCACAAAATAAAAATGCAAGCTTCCTTCCGATCTTCGATAACAAAGATGATCTACCTTGAAGAAACTCAAGCCCAAGCTTTTGCTTCACTAATCAAGTATCAGCAAAGCAAACACCCTAATCTAAGTGGCTAGAATAGATTAGGATGATGAAATAGGAATTTAGCACCTATTTGTTTTCATAATCTCACTCATTATCATCACTTCACAAAAATCTAGAAAGCTTTTCATGCAAGGAAGAAGAAGGAAGAAGATAATCAAATCCTTTTGTGATGAATAATGAAATCTAGTTAGGTTAGAAATGCAACCATGGGTTTGTTGGAGATAGTGCCCTCAGAGTCAATTATTGGATCACAGGCACGTGATTGCAATGATTGAGGGAGGACCTATTCCGGTAGGACAGTCATACTCAAGATGATAGTATGCTATCTGGTTTATCTTTATCATCGTGTACTGCTTTAGGTGACCTTACAGGTCGCTATTACACGTTGATAGAGCCCCTAGGATTCTTGCTTAACTGCCAGCAGTATGAGGGCGATCATATACGTGGGAGCTGGTAGTCTATAAGCACATCCTTAAAAGGTCCCTAGTCGTGGGAGTTTCGAGACAGGGCATCGATACTCCAGAGTAGACTAGTGTATACAGTCGAGACCCCGACGAGGAGCGGTGGCTGGTCTCACAAGCCACTGGTATCAGTTGGTTCATCTAAGATGTATACAGGTGCTCATTGGGTTATGAGTACACCGGACAAGACTCGCCGGGAACATGCTAGTTGGTCTTATACCAGACGTCAGATAGCAGTTCTTTGGTGATATGTGTACAGGTTAGTTCATCGACCTGAGGATCGTCATTTGTCTCGTGTGAGTTCCTACTGTACTTTGATTACTACCCTACCACGCTCAAAGGAGACGTGCAAACAGGTTGTAGTTGGGTACAGTCCCGAGCCACATGGAGGCAGTGAGTGGATCTTCAGGGGTTCGTCTCTCCCGGTATTGGGGGTGAGGTCGCGCTGTGTCTAGGAGAGCCATTACACAAAGCCCTCGGCCGAGGCAGGAGATTTATTGGTAGGTATTCCAGTAGTATCTCAGGGTGTTCTGGGCTACACTCCGACACGATTTGTACCGCTTTTGGGGGTCTGACTTTTACCAACCCCCTAGGCCCGCCATGCGATGCTCATAGACAAACGGACCGGACTGTATGGATATTGTCACTGACAGGCTCAGTAGAGTGTCAGGATGAGTTCGCTCATCGACGTCCTTTTTGGTCAATAGCTGGTTGCCCGTCACGTATGGCTAATACCTCTGGCGTGCTAGTGGTTAAATCCATAGCCATAGTATTGACGAGTCTTTAGAGTCCCCCATAGACAGTTGCTCAAGTTTCGGGCGAAACGCTGTAGAGGCCGTATGGAGATATGGCAGGGTTCAATCAGATACGTACGGTATTGCACGGATCATGATCGGACGGAAAATACTAGCGGGCTTTGGTTTAAGCCGGATCCTAGTATTGTACAGTGTAGATTTTGTCTCATTGCATTTGTATTCGGTCGGAATACAAATGCGGGTATGTATATACAGTAGCGGGGTTTTCCTGTAATTTATTACGGGATCAGTTTTTTGGAGTTGCCAGTTTGTTTTCCGTTTCGGCCATATTTCTTTGTATCTTTCATTGGCTGAAAATTGGTGGATGAGGGCTTATTTGCATTTGTGCAAATTAGCAATTTGGAGGGTTGTCTTTGCATATTATTGCTTCAGATAGTTGCACCCTCATTTGACTTTCCTTGGATAATCATTGCTTGACATTCTTATTCACCATGGTTTACTTTTGGAGTCATCATGCTTGATAATGATGTTTGGTGATGATGGAGGGTTATGGTTGATGGAGTGTTTGGATTAGTTTGTGATCATTTTCTTTTGTTAATGATTACTTTTTCTCTCTCTTGATTATTGGAGACACCAATATTCATTTGGCCACTCACACTCCTCTCATTCTCACCTTGCCATGGCCGGCCAAACCAAGAGTGGGCTGTCCAAAATTTTGTGAGGCAATTTTTGCTCTCTTCATGCTCACAAAATCCCTTTACTCATCTCCGAAAAGCTCATAGTTCATTTCCTCCACCATAAAGGCAACTTCCTAAATCCCAAATGAGACGAAGTGTTCTACAGTTAACCTACAGTATCCTTGGGCACGTCGACTCGCCAATTTCATGCCCGAGTTGCCTCGGTCAAGAGGTGGGAGCCCATAAAAGAAGCCGGCGACGTGGTGCCCTTCCGGCGAGGAGGTGAAGACCGGAGATTCCGCGGGAGATCGGGACGACGACGAGAAGACCGAAGGACACGGATCGCTCGGTATATCTCTCTACCCCGTTCTTTAGTTAGCTAGAATTAGTTTAATGGCCCGATCCGGGAATTTTGTGCGCAGTGGTGCTGGTTTAACAGTTAAAGTAAATCATCGTTTCCGCATTTTGGCCTCGGATAGACGGCCGGGGTGCCGCCGTGCACTTACACTGGTATCAGAGCCACGCCATTAACCTAGTCTAGCTTGGTCTAATGTGTTTACACTTTCGATCGAACAAAATTCCAAAAACCGTATTTTCATTTGCATCAGTTTCTGTCGAAATTTTTTTAGCTCGAAAATTTTTTCAGGTTGTTGCAGAATACTGTTCAGGGAAATATAAGCACTCTGTGAAAATTTGGTCGCGTAATCTCACCATACCACCGCGGAACCGCGGCCAAACCCATGCTTGGGCCGCGGTTCCGCCGCCACTTTTACAGTGCAGTGTACTAAATTTTTACAGAGAGCTCCTGTGTAGGAAATGTGGGTTTTGGAATATTCTTTTTGGGCCCAGAATTTCTTTAAGTGCTACAGTAGTGCCTGGGGGCCCACTTAGGAAAATTTGATCGATCGAAAATTTTAAACACATTAGTTCACAGAATTTACATTATATCTGCGACCGTGAATGTCACTTGATCGGTAAATCCTGTCTAACTGCTATAGCCCGGTTAGACGGATTTGCGAACGTGACATTCACGTTGATGCTCTGTGTTGTGCTGTGATGTTGCGGATTGGTCATGGGGGATAGCCTGGATGCAATGGTAGTATAGTTTTGGTTGTATTATGTACATTTGATATTGCGGGGCGAGCTTCCGACATGTGGACTGCCGTCACTGCCTGTTTGTATATTATTCTTTTAGGACACGACCGGGGTGAGGTCGATGTACCCATTGTATGTATATTTTACTTTCTGTACTAGGATTACCCCGCGGAGGGGTGCACGGATAGCCGGGTTCTAGAGGGAAACGAGACCGCATCTCATGGCATTGAGACGGAGGGGGCTACACTCTAGAATTGGCGGGCTATTCGCCGCACTCGTACGGGGTACAGGTTGACCCAGGAGGGGTGCCCAAGTTACCGGATTCCGTGAAGTGCTGGGTGGTCCATTCACGTTGCTGAAGGGGGCTGCCTCGCTTCAGGTTTTGGCGGGTAACTTGCCGCGCCCGTAGGGGTCTAGGATTTCATTGCACAGGCTATCCACACGACCAGGGGAACGTCGGGTTTCAGTAGCGGCTCTGTGAAATCCGGGGATCCCAAATATCTGTATTGTTATGTGATGCTTATTACATTTCTGTGATGTTGCATTTTATCACGCCTTGAGCGAAAATTATATATTATATATATACTAGTAGATGTTGTATATGTTTTGCATCCACGCTAGTCCAGTCCCCGCTCTGTCGTTAGTTAACTAACCTAACGGGTAATGACGGGACCCAGTGGCGAATGCGGATGGCATATACGTACGTCATTATTTTCGTTCTTTGTGGTGTGATCAATTGATGGGACTGCATTGATTCGGATCAATGCAAGCTAAAACAAACCTATTCTGATGTTGTTGGAACAATTTTTTCAAAAAGCTGTCATTGCAAGGGCGTTCTCTTTTGTTT
The DNA here is from genome assembly GCA_030015575.1 of Agapanthus africanus. NCBI lineage: Eukaryota > Viridiplantae > Streptophyta > Magnoliopsida > Asparagales > Amaryllidaceae > Agapanthus > Agapanthus africanus. Next base: position 236,951,611 of record CM057344.1, on the reverse strand, counting down.
TGCACAGTGGTATTCGGTTATGAATATTCAGCACCTCAGTCGACGAGGCAAGGGCCGAGATCCCTTCACCGGGAGTGACCCCTTGGACAAAAGTTTCCGTCAGGGCAATAACTTCACTATAGTCGTTTACTTTTGCTTTGCATCGTGGTATTCAGTTGGAATATTCTGCACCTCATTCTACGGGGAAAGAGCCGAGATCCCTTCACCGGGAGTGACCTCTTTAGCAAAGGTTTTCGCCACTATATTTTTATAAAAGCTATCCAGTTCCTTCAATGATATCAAGTTCATTACGTTAAAGGTTTTTCACCAGAAACCATTCGTAGCCCTCCGTCGTTTCAGACGGGTAGCACGTAGTATTCATGCTATGTTTGTTGGCCTTCGTCAAGGCATAGTGTATGGTAGCTGCTTGTTGCCTTTCTGCAGCATAAATAGATGCGTTGGTTTGGGACAGTCGTACTACTATTTTGGCCAAAGTCAAGGGTATGTACGGGTGGGTTCAAATCAAGCTGGAGAATAACGGGTAGAACTTGACATGTGACTTATGATTTGTTGGCCTTCATCAAGGTCATAAGAGCATGGGGCAAAAATCACATCAGGAGTTTCTAAAGAAACTGAAACTTGCCAGATATGCGCATACCTTCTGGAGTGTGAACGTGAGCGGATTCCGTCACGTTATCATGTGATGATAGTTGGATCCCGATTCCCACTGATGAGTTGGTTTACTCCTCGGGTGATCCCGACTAATTCTTCTTTCAGATTTGGAGGAGAATTTGACGGTACAGTGGGAGGTTTCCAGATTAGATAAATTGGTAACCATTCTGATCTAGGTTAGAGTGCACGCTGAGTGTTTCTTTTTTCTCTCTTTTGGCAGCGACCATTGACCCGACCCTTAGACTATGACTCGGTGACCAAGTTGACCGAACCTTCTTATAAGACTGGCTTTTGGATTGTCAGAGTTGCAAACCTCATTGCCACTCCTACTTTTACCCTTTTCTCCAGGACACCCCGTATTACTACGAACGTCCACTTCTATTGGACAAAACCATCGTATGGTTATATACGAATTCGAAGGAATTTATTCGAGGATGGTTTCCGGTTCTGGAGAAAACGAATAGGACTATTCAGTTGTCTTTTCCGTCTACCTTCTCTCAGGTTGCGAGTACCCCTTAGATTAGGGGATAGTACACCTATTACGCAAATTGGATAGTCTTCTTCCAAACCTTAGGCTGGTGTCGAACGGTGGGGAATGAAGAAAACCAATTAGCATAACGATGGTGTGCAGAAGGTATTAAGTAAAGACATATCAAGGGATTAGTAAGAGGGCAAAGTAAAATGCGATTGATATTCACGACCAAACCAGGTATTTCATTACCACTCCCACTTCACCTTTGCATTTCTCCAGGACACTCCGTATCACTACGAAGATCCACAGTTTATTGGATACTCCATCGTATGGTTATATACGAACTCGAAGGAACTTGTTCCAGTTCGAGGATGGATTCTGGTTCAGGAGAAATAGGAATAAAGTTTATTCGGTTGTCTTTTATCTTCACCTTCTCTCGCATTGCGAGTGCTCCTAGGATTAGGACAGTACACCCATTATGCTTATTGGATAGTCTTCTTCCAAACCATAGGCTGGTGCCGAAAGGTAGGGAAGGGAGAAAACCATTTAGCCTAAAGGGGTGTGCAGAAGGTAATGACTAAAGACATATAAAGGGATTTGGAGAGGTGGCAAAGAATTATACGGTTACAGTCGTGAATCTGGATAATGGAAGAGGCATTACTAGGAATACCCGGATACCCCATCGAAACATTTCAATGTTTCAATTTCACTGTGTACTGTTAAAAGAAAACTGATTTCCCGATTAGATACTTACTCCACGGTATGTATTTACCAGGTTTGATTCTCACATCTGTATGGTTTTAAAGATGATGAGTGGGAGTAAGTTATTGGGAATTGGGTGATCATCCTCATTATATCGGGATTCGTTGTGATCGGTGATATTTGAGGAAGTCACCTGGGTTTTTTGCCGGACGGCAAATATTTGGTTTTGAATATCCGCTGTTGTGCACCAATTTCAAATTGATATATCTGTACGTCTATTTTTATAGAGTGAGATATAACTTTTTGAAATTATGTCTATGACATTTACCTATATCAGTGGATGGTTAGATAAGGAGCATTAAACAGCGGTGTAATTCTTCTTAACCATAAGTACATTTTTCAAACTACGACACACAGGGATTGAGTTATTAGACTCAGGGGACTTATACAGAGTATTGTATGTTGTCCAGTGTCCATTAAGACAGAGGGGTTGGTACTCGTACTAGATTCTGTTTACTTGTGACTTCTCTGGGTCTTAGACATGTGTTTCGTAGAAACACAAGGTCCAAGTTTTGAGAAGTTATAAGTATAAGAATAGAGTAGAGAACCAGGTGTTGCAAGTATCGGGATTCTTCAAGGTGATCGAAGATGTAGATACTTGTGTATGGTATTCAGTTGATAGTAATGATTAAGAGAACTTGCTTCTCTTTCAGGTTACTCATATTTGGAAGCATTCCTAAGTTGAGTAACGCTGATCGGCCTCCTTCCATTTAGTTGACATGCACTGGAGACAGCTGCATGATTTGAATCTGGTTCAATTAAATCAGTGCCTCTGTTTCTATATTGGATATAGAACAGTTCGTATCTTAACGATGTTAAGGTACGGGGAGTTGTCCGGCTTATGCTTAAAACCAGACTCTGGATAACTCAAGGCACGTTTCTGTAATGGCTGTTTGTGGGTTGACCCAGGCTATGACGAGAGTTGATTTTCTACCATCTGGAAGATCAATAGTGATATTGTTCTTGACTCGCCACAGTTTTAATAAAAATGGATTTTTTCAAAAAACAGTAGTGGGAGTATGGTAGAACTGGAAGTGATTCCAGAACCACAAACGATTACTGAAGGTTTGATAAGAACCTAAAAATTCAATCTGATTTGACATTCCATTGGCCACTCCACAGATAAGGTGGGTAACCTCAGGCACCCGAGAGGTACTCAGGTAGCCTCAAGGACGGTGATAGGGAGGTTCTTGTTTACCCAGACTTGCCATTACTGTTGTTCCAGGCTACGAGACCCGGCAGGAGAATGAGTATAGCGTCGTTCTAAACTAGCTTTAGAAGTGTACGTCTATATGACTCTGTCAGAGGGTTGTCATAGTCAGTGGGAGCAGCGGAAGCATTGGTGGACAAGTGGCTTATGTCTATTTATAGACTAAAGCAGATATAGCGGAGATAAATCATCTATTTCTTATGTGACAGTCATAGGTTTGACTTCATCAGAATAGGGGATGGATCTGTTAAGAAGGTAGTAGGGTGTGATGTCCTGGTATTTGGATGACGTACACAAAGTAGGAAGTGAAATTCCTATACTACGATCGGTTATACTTTGGTTGTCACACAGTGGTTTCTCCACATGGGACTTGGATATAATATCAAGACATTCTGATTACTGGATCTATGGTTTTAGATCTGGATTTGGGTAGTTTCCCAATCAGGGTACTTAGACAGCATTCTGAAGGTGCTTTAGAATGGACGACTTCAGGCACGGTAGTGTACCTACAGGTGATGGAGTCACCCTCTCTAAAGGTCTCTTACAGACTAAAGTGGAGAGGGATGTGCATGATTGGCAGATCACTTGCTTAGGCAATTGAGTCAATCATGAGATGTCAAGTACCACACCAGATGTTGTTTTCGCAGTAGATGCAAGAAGTTGACATTAATCCAATCCTGGAGAAACAATCGGAAGCAGTTTTAGAACATAAGTGGATGTTCTAGGGATATGATAACGACAGCCTCATTCGGGAGACAGTTATCATTCCAGGCTTCCAAGGTGACCTGGATGACAGAGAGGTTGTCAGAGTTATAGTTTTCCTTCTAACGAGGGGCAGTATTTTGGACAGGTGGTCCAAGGGAATACTGAGGGAGGCATGGCGCAGGATACTGATTAAGTTCAGTTGACGATACAGTCTAACAAGTTTGGATTTGGAGTTCATTTATGAGCTAGATCCCATCAGATATCCAAACATATTCTAAGACAGGTATTGCTCATTTCGGGAGATAGGTTTCTCCGCGAACTTGAGATAAAGAGAGACATAGAAAGAAACATTAGAGCGGATCCACTCACTGAGGCTATTCCTCGAACGCATTAGTTTCGCAAACGAGCTTTGTGAGACTGACTAGTAGAGGAGTTGGGTATTCGGTATCACACGGGCTGTGAGTATGCGACATCGCAATAATTAGCCTTAAGTGCAAGTGGGAGATTGTTGGAGATAGTGCCCTCAGAGTCAATTATTGGATCACAGGCACATGATTGCAATGATTGAGGGAGGACCTATTCCGGTAGGACAGTCTTACTCAAGATGATAGTATGCTATCTGGTTTATCTTTATCATCGTGTACTGCTTTAGGTGACCTTACAGGTCGCTATTACACGTTGATGGAGCCCCTAGGATTCTTGCTTGACTGCCAGCAGTATGAGGGCGATCATATACGTGGGAGCTGGTAGTCTATAAGCACATCCTTAAAAGGTCCCTAGTCGTGGGAGTTTCGAGACAGGGCATCGATACTCCAGAGTAGACTAGTGTATACAGTCGAGACCCCGACGAGGGGCGGTGGCCGGTCTCACAAGCCACTGGTATCAATTGGTTCATCTAAGATGCATACAGGTGCTCATTGGGTTATGAGCACACCGAACAGGACTCGCCAGGAACATGCTAATTGGTCTTATACCAGACGTCAGATAGCAGTTCTCTAGTGATATGTGTACAGGTTAGTTCATCGACCTGAGGATCGTCATTTGTCTCGTGTGAGTTCCCACTGTATTTTGATTACTACCCTACCACGCTCAAAGGAGACGTGCAAACAGGTTTTAGTTGGGTACAGTCCCGAGCCACATAGAGGCAGTGAGCGGATTTTCAGGGGTTCGTCTCTCCCGGTATTGGGGGTGAGGTCGCGCTGTGTCTAGGAGAGCCATTACACAAAGCCCTTGGCCGAGGCGGGAGATTTATTGGTAGGTATTCCAGTAGTATCTCAGGTTGTTCTGGGCTACACTCCGACACGACTTGTACCGCTTTTGGGGGTCTGACTTTTACCAACCCCCTAGGCCCGCCATGCGATGCTCATAGATGAACGGACCGGACTGTACGGATATTGTCACTGACAGGCTCAGTAGGGTGTCAGGATGAGTTCGCTCATCGACGTCCCTTTTGGTCAATAGCTGGTTGCCGTCATGTATGGCTAATACCTCTGGCGTGCTACTGGTTAAATCCACAGCCATAGTATTGACGAGTCTTTAGAGTCCCCTACAGACAGTTGCTCAAGTTTCGGGCGAAACGCTGTAGAGGCCGTATGGAGATATGGCAGGGTTCGATCAGATACGTGCGGTATTGCACGGATCATGATCGGACGGAAAATACTAGCGGGCTTTGGTTTAAGCCGGATCCTAGTATTGTACAGTGTAGATTTTGTCTCATTGCATTTGTATTCGGTCGGAATACAAATGCGGGTATGTATATACAGTAGCGGGGTTTTCCTGTAATTTATTACGGGATCAGTTTTTTGGAGTTGCCAGTTTGTTTTCCGTTTCGGCCATATTTCTTTGTATCTTTCATTGGCTGAAGATTGGTGGATGAGGGCTTATTTGCATTTATGCAAATTAGCAATTTGGAGGGTTGTCTTTGCATATTATTGCTTCATGATGGTTGCACCCTCATTTGACTTTCCTTGGATAATCATTGCTTGACTTTCTTATTCATCATGGTTTACTTTTGGAGTCATCATGCTTGATGATGATGTTTGGTGATGATGGAGAGTTATGGTTGATGGAGTGTTTGGATTAGTTTGTGATCATTTTCTTTTGTTAATGATAACCCTTTCTCTCTATTGATTATTGGAGACACCAATATTCATTTGGCCACTCACACTCCTCTCATTCTCACCTTGCCATGGCCGGCCAAGCCAAGAGTGGGCTGTCCAAAATTTTGTGAGGCAATTTTTGCTCTCTTCATGCTCACAAAATCCCTTTACTCATCCCCAAAAAGCTCATAGTTCATTTCCTCCACCATAAAGGCAACTTCCTAAACCCCAAATGAGACGAAGTGTTCTACAGTTAACCTACAGTATTCTTGGACACGTCGACTCGCCAACTTCGTGCCCGAGTTGCCTCGGTCAAGAGGTGGGAGCCCGTAAATGAAGCCGGCGACGTGGTGCCTTTCCGGCGAGGAGGTGAAGACCGGAGATTCCGCGAGAGATCGGGACGACGACGAGAAGACTGAAGGACACGGATCGCTCGGTATATCTCTCTACCCCGTTCTTTAGTTAGCTGGAATTAGTTTAATGGCCCTATCCGGGAATTTTGTGCGCGGTGGTGCCGGTTTAACAGTTAAAGTAAATCATCGTTTCTGCATTTTGGCCTCGGATAGACGGCCGGGGCGCTGCCGTGCACTTACAGGGTTAAGTATGATAACTTAACCCATGTAGAGACTTAACCATGGTGAAGGGTTGGGTTGGGTTAACAAATATCAACCAAAATATCTTTAGAAAATATCTTTAGTTAAAAACAAAAGCAAAGCTTCTAGAAGCTTCAAGAAGGTTTAACCCTAATCCAAACCCTAACTATGTTTAAACTCCACAAAACATGTTGCATTTGTAAGCTTAACTTGTTACAATATTATATATCACATATATAATATATTTTGTAACAAAATAAAATAATACAATTAACATATATCGCATATATATATCAATGTATTAACCGAGTGAGAAAAAGAATCTTTTAGTGAGCTTATATTAGTTAATGTAATTTAATATATTAAATATATAATTATACGTTAAATTATCGAATCAACACTTGATCCGATAATCCGGCTATTTCAAAAATAATCGACTAATATAATCTGTATCGGTTCATCGAATCAACACTTGATCCGATGACCCGGCTATATCACATATACCCGGCTGATATCTCATATCGCGAGAATTTAATACGGTATCGCATACACGTATTGTTCTCGGTCCCGAACATATCACATATGTGCTTCTATTCCGTTTTGCCTGAGCCAGGAAACCTCTGTGTAGGACTCTAAAGAATCGTCAATACGCCGGCAGTAGGTGATGATCATATCAAACACCCACAAGCTGCAAGCGGTCAGCCAAACGTAACAGCCATCCAGGTATTGAGCAATCAGAAGATCAACAAGCAAGCCTGTACATTCTCCCGTGAATCCAACCAGTAACACTCCCGTACAGTCCGGTCTCTTCGTCTGATATGTCGCATATCTCGCCTAGAGGTGGTAAATGTCAGACCCCGGTAGCTTGATAAGTCGTATCGATATGAGGTCCGTAACAGTTCGAGAAACTACTGATAGCACTTACCAGTAAATCTCAGCAACCCTGGCCAGGGATTTCCAGTTATAGCCAATCGAACACAGCGCAACAGCAACTCCCTATACCGGGAGAGACGAAATCCCTTCTATCGCTCATTGCCTCCATGTGAATCGGGACTGTACCCAAAAGCCACCGTTTTGCACGCCCTCTTGGACGTAGTATGATGGAAATCAAAGCACAGTGGGAATCACACAAGACTCTTTGACGATCTCGGCTCTACAGACTAACAGGTACTAGTGTCACCAGAGAACTGCCATCTGACGTGAGGTATAATACCATCTAGGAGTTCTCGGCAAGTCCGTCAAGTGTACCCAGTCTTCACTGAGCACCCGTATACCTTCTCTGATGTCAAACACCAATGGATATGAGATCATCCATTGCCCATCATATGGGTCAAGAAGCGCATACGCTAGTCTACTCTGGAGTATCGATGCCATGTCTCGGTACTCCCACGACTAGGAACATTTGAAGGATGTACTTGGCGACTACACTGTCCCCACTAGTATGATCTGCATCATAGTCCTGGTAGTCAAGTACTCATCCTAAGGGCTTTATCAACATGTAACATAGAGACAATCAGAGTACATGTTAAGATAAAGAGTAACCAGATAGCATACTATAATGTCGAGCAAGAAAGTCCTCCCTATATATGTCCCAGCATCCACTACAATATACAACGGATGTACAGTAATGGCCTCTAGGGCATACATATAACTAACATGATGCTGAATAACGGTAATTCCTTATATCGTGACATGTGGCGGATGACGTGTCACATGCGTAAGCCAGTTAGTCCCCTGAGGGCCACGGAGAGGGAACCAGTGTGCTACAATGGGGGCTTCACTCGAACCCCGTCTCTGAGGTTGCACCCCACTCCTTACCCCCGAGCACTTCAGCAGCCAAACCAACTGTCCCTTTGCTCTACTCCGAGCTATCACGAGCCCGAGCCTTCTTTCGGGCTGAGCTTCCTTGCCCTCCGGGCTCGCCTCCGAACTATCACAGAACTGTAACGTCTTCAAAATAATAAAATATAATTTTTGGGAAATTTTATAATTTAATATTATTTTAATGAATATTTTAATATTCTGGTATAATTAAATACAGATAAATGGGGAAAAATTATGGAAAATTCTAAAATAACGTATTTTAAGGAATTGCCTCGTTTTCTGTGCATGCCCCCATTTCCTCTAGTTTTGACCCTGAGTATGTCTAGTTTTGACTGATTCCATCTAGGGTGAAATCTGGGTTGATTTTCCTATGTTGGTGTATAATTTGGGACTTGTTTTAGCATGGATTTTGGTATTTGGTGATTCATTCCTGTCGGGTGGCGTTTGGACGTCAACGACAAGTGGATTTTGATTGTGTTTACATGCGAGTCGATAGGTTTTTACCTATGCGGGTAGCGTGTGCTATTTTGGTTTCCGATGTGATTTTCATGTGCTTTAGCATTGTGATATACTTGTAGGTACCCCGCATGATGTTGAGGCAAAGGAGGTGAAGATAGCGACATCGGCTTTGGCACACGAGAAACAAGGTGAGTAGATTTATATCTACGGAGAGAAGTCGGGTGGATGGCGTATAGCACCCCCGCAGTCCGTGGTGATGTATACGAATACGTATACACACGAATATTTATTATGTGTTGTTTAGGGTTATTGATGGTAATAATGATATTTTGATGATAAGAATATATTGGTTTAGTATAGTGCGAACCCTAGAGTAGTGGTTGCACTCACACATACATTTACACACATACTTGCATTCATTCTTTTATTTATGAGAGTGCATATGATGGTGCGTATATCTACACATGGGTATGGGACTATGTGTTTATATACGGGATTTGAGGATGATACGTGGTTTGAGATGATACTTGATGTGAGGCCGTGAGATCGGCGATGTGACATAGCTTGTCTTCGAGGTGCGATATGATAGTTTTAGCGGGCCTTTGGACATGTGCTTTACCCGCATTCATATTTTTATAGATGGTATCGATTTGTACTAGACTTAGAGTAGTACCCCAGATTATGCGATCTGATGATAGTGATACCTGATATGTGATGAGGTACTGTGATATTGACCCCTACCCAGCTATTGGGATGCCGTACGACGATCTACCGTACGAGCCGATATTGATGATAGATCCGCACTCATGACTCGAGCATATCTTACGATATGTTATTGAGGCGGGATCACCGACTATCATATCTATATATATTGACTCAGATTAGGTGGTTTCTTACCCCTCCTGTCTAGATTACTTAGTAGACATTAGACTGGACCGAGTCATACCTATTTCAAACTAACGAATCGGGGATATTTTAAAGATAGGCAGAAGGGTCATACGGATATTTTCAAATGATGTATCTTTTCTTAAAACACCGTAGCCCTTGTTTTTCTAAAAGCCCTGATTCGTCTTATTTCAAATGGCACCCCTGCATGACTTGTACAGATTGGTGTAGATTCTTTACTTTTGCGTTGATTATTCGATTCCGCATATTCATGCTATTTGCATTGCATCACTTGTACTGTGGTTATATTTCAGTCATACTGCTAGGACACCAGCACCATTATCGATGATGCATATGTTCCACGTACACTTGTTGCCGGCTCACACACTCATCATCGATAATTGCCATGTCACTACACTGTAGTACTATTGCATTCAGTATATGATCCTTGCATGACATGATGATATGCATACCTTCCTTTACATGTCGCATACTTCATGCTTTTGATTATACGCATTGAGATATGTTGTTTCTATGATATTTCTGGATTTGGGAACCGAGAGTGTTTCAAAAGAGAATATGTCATTGCTTTAAAAACCCGGTTACCCTTGATATGATATTTCAGTGCGTCCACCATGTGTTTTCTCGGTGCTGAGAGCGACATGTGAAACCCGAATCGAGGAGTGGATGGGCCGATTGCGGGTATATGGTGGACCCGGTATGGTTCCCCTCGGCAAGATGATCGATGAGCTTTGCCGATTGAGCCTGGAGGCGGGCGAGTACCTACCGGTGATTGGTTGGACCTGGCGGTTATCCGGAGGATACTGACCAGAGTCGATGGATAGATTTGGGCGTCCTGCCGGGGCCGAGGGCCGATACCGCAGACAGAGCCCGCGGGCCGATCCGGACTGACGGAGCCCGATATATGAGGATTTACGTGCCGATGCTGGGCACCGTTTTCATAATGTTTTCGAGTGCCGATGCTGGGCACTCCGGTTCCATGATTTTGACGTGTCGCGAGGGACACGGGTGGGTTATATCCTCATATTTCCATGCACAGGTTTCATGATATTTACTTGCATGATGGTTATTGTCATTGGGTGACGAGTGGACGGGATCCACGTGTGTGCAGATTTGATTACATTGATCATACCTCATATTCATGACATGCTATTACCTGAGGCACTAGCACGAGCACTTGGCATTACACTCATGTAGAGATTACATTGCCAGTTTAGCATGCTTCAGCTTTATTCATATTGAGGTTTATTTATATCTGATCGTATTGACCTAGGATGGGTCATGCATTCGATCTCTGCTTGTAGATATTTTCTATTCACGAGTTGGCAACTCACCCCCGTTGTGCCCCAGTCCTTGCAGGTTTTTGCCGTACAGATTCCATAGCGGCATTTCTGGCACACTGCTTCCTTATGGGTGACTTGCTTGGATAGGTGGGTTCTTTTGTATCAGAACCGCCATTGTTCATGTATCATTTATTGTATCTAGAATTTCCATCAACCAAAACTTGTATATTGTTTCAGACTTAGAAAACAGTGTTGTTTTATTTCGACCTTAGAGTCGCGCTAGTAGTATTACGGTTTTCTGGCTGTTTGAGTTTCTTTTTTTTTTTGGGTTTTGATCCTCGCCCTTTGGCGTTGTATATTATTATTGCTTGCGTGGTTGTGACCGTCGATGGACGAAGAGCTAGCTCCCGCTTGGGGATGCCTTTTATCATTTCATATATATTATTCTTGTTGTACCCCGTTCGGGGCCAGTTTTTACAAAGGAAACTCTGCCGAAATTTTCAGGAAAGGTTACACATTTTAAAAAAATGCATATTCGGCTTAGTTATTTAAAAACTTTGATTTCCAAACATGATTTCCTTACTTTTCAAAAACAGTTTTTCCTTATTTACTCTTTAAATGGTTTTAGATTGCTGGGCTTTTGGCTTACTTGGATCAGATGGGGTCCTATAGACTTCATATGGTTCAAGGGCCAGTCACGTGCTCTTTCGGGTCGTGACAAAGTTGGTATCAGAGCGCTAGGTTGACCTTGGTTCGAGTCTAAGTTTGACTATGTGGAGCCTAGGGCGTTATCTATATAAGAAACTTAGGCTTGACCTTACGGAACTTAGACTTGGTCGAGGGGGTATTAGACCCGAACTTTCGTCGTGTAGGATGACCCTTGGTTGATGGAATATGTGACTAAAGTAGAGTGACGTACCGTGGGTATGTTCCGCGGCATACTTACGACACGCCACTCCGCTTAAGAAACCTTAGGTTGTACATTTCCTTGCATTGTGTCATATTCCTTCCTATGATCTATCTTCATCGATACTGGTTATGATTTTGCTGCCACGATTGCACGGGCAGAGTGAGCTACGGCTCGAGTTGTCAGCATGAGCTCGTCGCGGACGAGGACTGACCGGGGTGTGATTCCAGAGACATACGGTTGCATTGAGGCTTCGTATTTTGTGTTTCCGCACTATGGGCGTTTGACAGATCGCTGCTGTGAGATTTCTAGGATGTACCGGACGGTACCAGAGGATTGAGCCACTGATAGAGGCCAGCCAGGATGTGATGGCCGTTGATGTATCGCTTATTCATGATGGTTGAGGCGCTGCTTAGCGTACCGACGAATGAGCCAGTTGCTGCTGCGAGTGATGAGATATCGCCCAGATGATTGGAGCTACTGCAGCATGAGCATATTCTTAGAGATGTGATAGTGAGTCGCTAGTCACCGAGGATTAATGACTAGGACATGTGGTTCGTTCGCTTACCCCGATGCGGGGTCATCAGATAGATTGATTCCAGCTAGAGGCGACTTCACGCAGATTCGTTGAGAGTCGATTGAGACGATCGAAGGTCAGGAACCCATTTTCCAAGTTTAAAGTATACGGAAAGACATGCAGGTGATTCTATGGACCCTCTAGAAGAATGAAACCCTAACTCGACTTAATGACCGTGTGAAAGCCTTTGAACCTTAGGGTTTGCGGCAGTTCCTCGGCGCCATTAGTGAGGCTTGGGTTTGCCCTTCTACGGCTGGACCACCGACGCTGTGGCATGTACTCGATACTATTAAACTGTACCCGAGATGTTGAGCTCTTGGGGGATTGTGAGGTTCTGACGAGTCGATCGGATGATTCGACATCATTCGGATATCATGTGATGGGACACTGCTTGGGAGACTCCAGATACGAGCATAGCCGTCGGAGCGCAGTCTGTGTAGCCATGATGAGATGAGTCCGAACCAGTCGATATTGGACCAAGGTGGAGTAAAGAGTTCGCACGAGATTTCGACGAGATGACGTTCCACTCCGCTGACATCAGAGATGTGACATGCACGTTGAGGACGTGTTCGGCTAGATATCTTCTACTGAGTGATGAAGATACTGAGTTCGTGATTTCGAATCCGTGTTAGAGACTTCGGGTGGACCGTAGCCGAGGACATTGCAGTGTGCAGATAAAGACGCGACGTCGAATGGTCGATGATACAGACAAGCGGGACGAGAAGTTCGTGCGAGAGGCAGGAGAGCTGTCACTACACCCCGTTAAGATTAAAGGCCGGACATGCATACAGAGGCGCAGAGATGCGACCAGCTTCCGAGGAGATGTTGTACTAAGGACGCAGAGGTCCAGAGAGCGAGAAAAGATTTCGCCAGAGTACCAGCCTCCTTACAGTTTGGCTTAGGCAAGATCAGAAGAGACCTTGAGTAGGATTCCTTCCAGTACACTGCTGCAATAAGAGTTGCACCCAGGATCGGATGTGTGATATGCATTCAGAGGACCTGAGGTCGGCGCCAGAGATGTGCTGCTTTACGAGCGGTCGTGAGGATTGACCGAGAGATGACCAGGGAAGTGCAAGAACAGAATCGTTCCTGTCAGCACACCTGACCGGGCCGATGAGCCGATGGATTGCGAGTTGGTAATCTACAGGAAAGATCAGGAACCAGAGGAAGAGGACGCCAGCCGCGAGCAAGAGGCAAGTAGATATCTTGCGCCGCTAGCATCGGATGTACCGGTACCTTCTCGACCCTGAAGGAGGGTATACCAACGACGGTAATTATGATTTGTGATTTTGTGATTTGATTATCACGTATCCGTTGCTTTGGATTTCGGTATTTTGGGCGATCTATTCGCATGATTTAGTCTTGATGACTGAGTTTCATGATATTTGATTTTGTGCACCATGGTTGCACTTACTGGGTATTTATACCTTGTACATAGTTATTACTCTTGAGCTGTTGATTGCGATTTCATGCCTATTTTATGCTGGTGATTTGATTTACGCTTCCAGCAGAGTTTCATGTAATTTTAGTGTTTTGATTTTGCACTCGGTATAGCTTATATGTGCTTGTAGTGCATCGATATGTGTTTTGTGCCCGCAGCTGCACACGTTTATGATTTTCATCATATCTGGATACACTTGGTGTTGCTGCTTACGTATTTGAGTTATTGCTTGGTATTTGTGCATGGGATGCACCAGTTCTATACTTCGTGCATTTGTCGCACCAGTTTTATGTTTCTTGCATTTATCGCATCAGATTTATATTTCGTGCCTTTGTTGCACCGGATTTATATTTTGTGCATTACGATTGCACCTGACTTCGATTTGATGCCTTTCGGTATGTCGATTTTGATTGTGATATTGATGTGGATTCTTGCACTCCGTGCTTTTGACTGGACTTACACATATTCGACGTTGCTATTGGATTTTGTGATTCCGTGCATATTGAGTGCGCAGGGTCTAGATTTTCATTCGTGCATGATGGATGCACCGATTTGGATTTTCGCGCATGTTGGACGCATGTTTTGAGATACGATTTTGGGGCACACCAGATGCACTAAATCGAGATTCTTCGTGCATGTCAGATGCACCTGTTTTGGCTGTCAGGCACACATGTTGCCTATGACAGATGCTTCGTGCACACCCGTTGCACCTAGATGTTGTTTTGTGCACATGTTTAGCGCATATATGGATTTTGATTTCCGTGCGCATCAGACGCACAGGGTGGTGTTATGTGCATTTTTGGAATTTATTCCTTTTGGAGCAGTACATTTTTATGATGTGGGATATTTGCTTTCATACTGAGCAGGACTAGTCAGTGGACAGTGCCTGGATATATTTTGCATGCATCGATAGTTATCGAAGGGATTTCCGAAAAGCGAGCTATAGTCTCAGTATATACCTACGTGTCCGATATGACACAAAACGTTTTAAAAACAAGGAAACCCTTCTGATTATTTTCAAAATGGTGGAACGTGCTTATTAAACAAAGGATATATATACACATATATAGTTATTTTCTTATGAGAAACGTCCGCCACTGTGCAGTGTTACGCGCATCGCACAGCGACTTAAAAAGATTTGGCATACAGTTGCATCAGCTAATTACATGTATAGATTGGGTGCTACATGTATAGTCTTGGTCCATATCATATTGATTTTGTATTGGATTTGACATTGTGTCGTTACCATGACTCCGATGATTGCGGATGCTTGATGGAGTGTTGCTTTTGAGTTATCTGCTCAGTACTCATGCGCATGCATTGCGCTATGATGTTTTATGTATAGATGATTTCGGAGCCCCGATGACTTGGAATTTGTATTGAAATATTTTAGTATTTGGGGGTTTAAATTTAAATTCGGGGACCGAATTTCTTTAAGGGGGTAGATTGTAACGTCTTCAAAATAATAAAATATAATTTTTGGGAAATTTTATAATTTAATATTATTTTAATGAATATTTTAATATTCTGGTATAATTAAATACAGATAAATGGGGAAAAATTATGGAAAATTCTAAAATAACGTATTTTAAGGAATTGCCTCGTTTTCTGTGCATGCCCCCATTTCCTCTAGTTTTGACCCTAAGTATGTCTAGTTTTGACTGATTCCATCTAGGGTGAAATCTGGGTTGATTTTCCTATGTTGGTGTATAATTTGGGACTTGTTTTAGCATGGATTTTGGTATTTGGTGATTCATTCCTGTCGGGTGGCGTTTGGACGTCAACGACAAGTGGATTTTGATTGTGTTTACATGCGAGTCGATAGGTTTTTACCTATGCGGGTAGCGTGTGCTATTTTGGTTTCCGATGTGATTTTCATGTGCTTTAGCATTGTGATATACTTGTAGGTACCCCGCATGATGTTGAGGCAAAGGAGGTGAAGATAGCGACATCGGCTTTGGCACACGAGAAACAAGGTGAGTAGATTTATATCTACGGAGAGAAGTCGGGTGGATGGCGTATAGCACCCCCGCAGTCCGTGGTGATGTATACGAATACGT
This sequence comes from Agapanthus africanus, assembly GCA_030015575.1. Lineage (NCBI taxonomy): Eukaryota > Viridiplantae > Streptophyta > Magnoliopsida > Asparagales > Amaryllidaceae > Agapanthus > Agapanthus africanus. The sequence continues at coordinate 236,935,662 of CM057344.1, read as the reverse complement.
ATACACACGAATATTTATTATGTGTTGTTTAGGGTTATTGATGGTAATAATGATATTTTGATGATAAGAATATATTGGTTTAGTATAGTGCGAACCCTAGAGTAGTGGTTGCACTCACACATACATTTACACACATACTTGCATTCATTCTTTTATTTATGAGAGTGCATATGATGGTGCGTATATCTACACATGGGTATGGGACTATGTGTTTATATACGGGATTTGAGGATGATACGTGGTTTGAGATGATACTTGATGTGAGGCCGTGAGATCGGCGATGTGACATAGCTTGTCTTCGAGGTGCGATATGATAGTTTTAGCGGGCCTTTGGACATGTGCTTTACCCGCATTCATATTTTTATAGATGGTATCGATTTGTACTAGACTTAGAGTAGTACCCCAGATTATGCGATCTGATGATAGTGATACCTGATATGTGATGAGGTACTGTGATATTGACCCCTACCCAGCTATTGGGATGCCGTACGACGATCTACCGTACGAGCCGATATTGATGATAGATCCGCACTCATGACTCGAGCATATCTTACGATATGTTATTGAGGCGGGATCACCGACTATCATATCTATATATATTGACTCAGATTAGGTGGTTTCTTACCCCTCCTGTCTAGATTACTTAGTAGACATTAGACTGGACCGAGTCATACCTATTTCAAACTAACGAATCGGGGATATTTTAAAGATAGGCAGAAGGGTCATACGGATATTTTCAAATGATGTATCTTTTCTTAAAACACCGTAGCCCTTGTTTTTCTAAAAGCCCTGATTCGTCTTATTTCAAATGGCACCCCTGCATGACTTGTACAGATTGGTGTAGATTCTTTACTTTTGCGTTGATTATTCGATTCCGCATATTCATGCTATTTGCATTGCATCACTTGTACTGTGGTTATATTTCAGTCATGCTGCTAGGACACCAGCACCATTATCGATGATGCATATGTTCCACGTACACTTGTTGCCGGCTCACACACTCATCATCGATAATTGCCATGTCACTACACTGTAGTACTATTGCATTCAGTATATGATCCTTGCATGACATGATGATATGCATACCTTCCTTTACATGTCGCATACTTCATGCTTTTGATTATACGCATTGAGATATGTTGTTTCTATGATATTTCTGGATTTGGGAACCGAGAGTGTTTCAAAAGAGAATATGTCATTGCTTTAAAAACCCGGTTACCCTTGATATGATATTTCAGTGCGTCCACCATGTGTTTTCTCGGTGCTGAGAGCGACATGTGAAACCCGAATCGAGGAGTGGATGGGCCGATTGCGGGTACATGGTGGACCCGGTATGGTTCCCCTCGGCAAGATGATCGATGAGCTTTGCCGATTGAGCCTGGAGGCGGGCGAGTACCTACCGGTGATTGGTTGGACCTGGCGGTTATCCGGAGGATACTGACCAGAGTCGATGGATAGATTTGGGCGTCCTGCCGGGGCCGAGGGCCGATACCGCAGACAGAGCCCGCGGGCCGATCCGGACTGACGGAGCCCGATATATGAGGATTTACGTGCCGATGCTGGGCACCGTTTTCATAATGTTTTCGAGTGCCGATGCTGGGCACTCCGGTTCCATGATTTTGACGTGTCGCGAGGGACACGGGTGGGTTATATCCTCATATTTCCATGCACAGGTTTCATGATATTTACTTGCATGATGGTTATTGTCATTGGGTGACGAGTGGACGGGATCCACGTGTGTGCAGATTTGATTACATTGATCATACCTCATATTCATGACATGCTATTACCTGAGGCACTAGCACGAGCACTTGGCATTACACTCATGTAGAGATTACATTGCCAGTTTAGCATGCTTCAGCTTTATTCATATTGAGGTTTATTTATATCTGATCGTATTGACCTAGGATGGGTCATGCATTCGATCTCTGCTTGTAGATATTTTCTATTCACGAGTTGGCAACTCACCCCCGTTGTGCCCCAGTCCTTGCAGGTTTTTGCCGTACAGATTCCATAGCGGCATTTCTGGCACACTGCTTCCTTATGGGTGACTTGCTTGGATAGGTGGGTTCTTTTGTATCAGAACCGCCATTGTTCATGTATCATTTATTGTATCTAGAATTTCCATCAACCAAAACTTGTATATTGTTTCAGACTTAGAAAACAGTGTTGTTTTATTTCGACCTTAGAGTCGCGCTAGTAGTATTACGGTTTTCTGGCTGTTTGAGTTTCTTTTTTTTTTTTGGGTTTTGATCCTCGCCCTTTGGCGTTGTATATTATTATTGCTTGCGTGGTTGTGACCGTCGATGGACGAAGAGCTAGCTCCCGCTTGGGGATGCCTTTTATCATTTCATATATATTATTCTTGTTGTACCCCGTTCGGGGCCAGTTTTTACAAAGGAAACTCTGCCGAAATTTTCAGGAAAGGTTACACATTTTAAAAAAATGCATATTCGGCTTAGTTATTTAAAAACTTTGATTTCCAAACATGATTTCCTTACTTTTCAAAAACAGTTTTTCCTTATTTACTCTTTAAATGATTTTAGATTGCTGGGCTTTTGGCTTACTTGGATCAGATGGGGTCCTATAGACTTCATATGGTTCAAGGGCCAGTCACGTGCTCTTTCGGGTCGTGACAAGAACCAAGATGTCTCGGCCTCCCGCTCATGCCCGAGCCCCCCGCCGAGCTCATCTTTCTCGGTCTCACCGACCAACTCGCAACGCTGATCACAGGCACTTTCGCCACGGCTCCGCGAATCTCGCCACACGCGAGATATCCGCCGTCCACGACCCGCGTTCCACGCCACCACGATCCCTATTAACGAGCATGTCTTGTCATTAATACGGGATCCCACCTATCATACAGGCGTGACGTCAGGGGCGTAATGGCTAGCGTGATTCTCGTGCCTGCCTGCCCGTTGCTGCCACTATATAAACCCCTCCTTTAGACGGTCAAGATAAGCGATTCTCCCCCCACTAGGCCGTTACTCTGCTCAAATATCCGGTCTAACTTGATCGTCGGAGGGTCCTCGGTGGTACAACCACCCCGGGACTTCCTTGCAGGTAGATCGGGCTCAACAATCTCAAATCCATTGAGATCCACACGCTTCAGGGGTCAGCCCTCCAATTCAAATCTCAGCCGTCCATCATCGCCAACAGCAGATCAGCGGAAGGTAACATCTTGACGGACGTGGTCCGACACACGTCACAGACTTTGACCTTTCAGCAGCCCTCATATCAAAATACCAAAGAGTTTATAATTTGTAAAACCAAGACAATGAATTTAGAATTAGCAACATGATAATGAAAGATTAAGTAAATAAATAAATACAATAATTAGAATATAGAAACCGTGACGTGGCGTGGCGACGTCAAGGACAACGCCGTTAGATTTTAACGGAGGACAAAACCATGTGCGCAAGTATGGGGGCCCCTCGAGGCGGGACTCCCCTGTAATCTCGCTGACGTGGCCACCAAACCTTAACCCTCTTCAATTTCCCAATTTGCCTCTGAAATTGCTGTTTCCATATTTGCCCCGGCTCAATTCGAGTATTGACCGCGTATAGAAACGGTCCACGCGCTCAGGCTTGTATACGAGTCTCTCTCTGTGTCACTTGATTGTTTTCAAAAAGGACAAAGGGGAGCTGATGCACCTCGTAACCCCTGCCATTTTATTCTCTGTTTTTTTTCAAAATTTTTTGACTGAAATATCATCGATTAAATATTGAATACTGTTCGGTTTATAACCATATTTATCTCATTTTATATCTATACTCTTTTGTAATGCAAATACCATTGATTAGATATTTAACCCTTTTCTTTTTTTAAAAAAAAAGAAAAAAAGAAAAAAGGAGTAAGAACCTCCACTCTCAAGGCCTCTACATCATCAAAGAAGAAGACAAAAAATAACGACTTCAAATGAAAATTTACACATAAACTCTCATTATTTATAAATTTACACGTACACTCATTTTCTCAAATATGAAATGTTATATTTAACACGTGCATCGCGCGTGCATAAATTCCAGTATGTTTAATGCCGCTCGAGATGTATTTTGCTTGTGTGCAAGTTTTATGGGCTTAAATGCATGAATAAAGAAAACCATGAACTTACGTGCTTTTAACGTGGCTGATCAAGTATTATAAAAGAACCGATGCAAATAGATGAGTCAAAAGACCAAACAAGTGTTCGAACCGTCAACAAAGCAGACCAAGCCTGACACCCGAGACCAGATCCCGTCAGAGCCAATATGAGGGCAAAATTGCTGCCAAGTGGGGCAAAATTGCTGCCAAGTTTTTGAGTTGGAGCTCGAGATTTTGTGTGCATTTTAAGGAGAATTAAAATTTTGCTTTTATCTGCCATAGTCGGCTGTGAATCCTTTAAATACTTCATATTATCGTTTTTAATTCTCTCTCGCCCTCTTTAGTTTTTTCTAAGGTTTCTTTTCTTTTGTTGTTGACGGCTTGAGCACTGCATATTCTTATTTATTTTTCTTCTGAATTAATTTAATTTCTTTTATTGTTTCGTTTTATTATGTCTTGCTTTAATTATTTTATCGTTCTTGCTTCAATTATGCGTAGGTAATTTTCTATATACTTAGGGAACGATATTGCAAGATTCTTTCATGTGTTTCATGTTTAGTTAATCTAAATCTCGCTTTTTGCTTGATTAATAATTAGATAGATCTACAATTAATCCTATTTTTATTAGAACTTTGATGGATTATGCAGCGTTTGCATATATCCTATACTTATCTTAAGCATAGCATATAGTTCATTCATAAAGAAAGTAAAGTTAGGGAAGACAATAGATTTATATAATAATTAATAAAAATTGAATCTTTTTTATAATTATGATTTATTTGGTTTGATAGATTACGTTTAATCTAAACTAGCTATGGTTTGATAGGTTAATATGAATGTCGAGTGGTGTATACTTATTTAATCTGAATCCATGATCATCAAGAAGTGAATGAGATATAGATTGATTAAATTAAAGAGGCATGTTTAGATATAGTTAAATCGTAAACCCTAGTATGCTTTTCCTTTTATAAATTTTCAATTAAGTAATTAGCAATTAATAATTTTTTTCTTAAAAGATCTATTTTTAATGCGCCTGAAGTTAATTAGGATTAACCTTCTTTTCTGCAGATCGACCGATTTTTGTATGGGTACTACAAATGTGCACCGTGCAGTACTTGCGGTTAAATAACACAATTAAAATATCTCAACAGATGGATCGGATTTTGTAGTTTTTTCTTCTGCATAGTTCAAATGATGGAAGGGCCTTTCCGGTCTCCTTCAGATGTTGTCTTCCGTTGATCTGCCGATGGCTGCGATTGACGACTGAGATTTGATCTGGAGCGTGATCTCCTGCGATGTGTGGATCTCAATGGGTTGGAGGAGATTTGCGCCGAGTACCTACAAGGAAGTCCCGGGGTGGTTTGGTACCACCGAGGACCCTCCGACGATCAAGTCAGTAACAAGATCCGAGCAGAGTAACGGCTTACTGGAGTCAAAATGGCTTACTTGATCCCTCTGGGAGAGGGGTTTATATAGCGGCAGCGGCATGCAGGAGCAGGCGCGAGAATCATGCCGGCCGTTACGCTCCCGACGTCACGCCCGCGTGATAAACTGATCTTCCCATTAATGGCGAGACAGGCTCGTTAATGGGGATCGTAATGGCGTGAAACGTGGGATGTGGCCGGCGGAGATCTCGCGCATGGCGAGATTCGCGGAGCGGCGGTTACGCCTGCGGATGGTACCGTTGGTCGGTCGATAAGACCGAGGAAGATGGCCTCGGCGGGAGAGCGAGAGGGCGAGCGGGAGAGCCGAGGCATCTTGGTCCTGTGATAGCTCGGAGGCGAGCTGGGAGGCCAAGAAAGCCAATTTGTGCATGGGGGCTCTGAGGAGAGCCAGCTTGTGCTTGCGGGTCGGACACAGGGGTGGCCTGGTCGGCCCCTGTAGGCCCTTTCTTCTGAGCTCTGGGACACGTCATCTACCACGTGTCACGATCTGGGAGATCGCCGATATCGAGCATCATTATTAGCCCCCCACTCTTGTCCCGACCAGCTGACGGGTCGGGTCGAGAGTGGACTGCCGGGCCACCCGGGTTGAGCTCCCTTCGAAGATATCGTCGGGATGTGTCCCCAGGCAATCTGTTGTCTTTTCTGCCAGCGAATCATGGGCGAGATCTCTGCATTTAAGGAAGGTGCGCCGGTTCGTATATTCCGTCACTGAAGTGACGGTCCACGTGTCGAGCGTTGGTTGGGCGACACGATGTGTTGCAGACCTGCGGCGTCTGATGGGATACGGCCCAATGCTGGAGCGACAGGTGGAGCAATCGGGGTCGTCGGACGCGAGGAGTCGTTTTGGCGGGGGATGAAGGGCGCCGTTGGATGAGGGCGATGGCAGCAATAGATAGGGATGGGGTCCACTCCAGGGCGCCTATCTTTTCATACTTTCCTCGCTTTAAGTCCTGATAGCTCGGCGCTCTTCTTCTTTCTTCTGCTTTGGCCTCCCAAGGATCCCTCTTCTCCAGGTTAGATGTCTTCCTTTGTAGAGTCTGTAGACGTGGTGGGAGTAGGCTCTAGGGACCCTCCAGTCGAGCCCAAGTCTTCCCGGGCAGTAGGGGTCAGATCCTCTTCCCGGGATCGTGTGACTGGGGCAGCCCCCAGGTAGGAGGCGGCGGACGCCGCTCCTGGCGTGCCATCTTTGATGAAGCATGAGGTTGAGCTCGCCAATGCTCGGGCTCGCTTCCGTATCCCTTCTGGCTATACGCTTCGCTTGGCCAAGGAAGGAGAGAGGGCAGACCAAGTATGGGGTAGGGAGATCGTCCTGTACCTGGAAGCCTTTTGGAGCGGAATGCGCCTGCCCTTCCCTTTGGAAGTCGTCGAAATGCCGAACTTCTTTAGATTAGCTCCGGGCCAGTTAGTGCCGAACTCATGGAGGATCCTCCTTGGGTTCCTGGTCCGCCTGAAGCTACAGGAGGTCCCCTTCAGTCTCTCCATCCTTGATTCCTCTCTCCTCTTCAAAAATTATCCTGGGGGTCGAGCGGGCGACCCAAGGTGGGTCTACCTCTCCTTTAGGAAGCGACAGGGGGTGCCGCCGGATCAGGAGTTGTAGTCCTGCCTTCTTATATCCATAACTGGAAGAAGAAGTTCTTCTTTATTGTGCCGCCCGAGGGTGAGGACTGGCCCGTGCCGACCCAATGGTCAAGGGATAAGTGCTTCCTAGGAAATCATTCCAATGACCCCGCCGCGGTGAGAGTGGCGTCGTGGGAGCCCATTCCCCGACCTTACGTGCTGCTATCTGAGCAGGCCTTGAGTTGGGCCGGGCTCAGCCCCGTCGAGTTCGTCGGTGAGTTAGGCTTTTGTTTTGCTTTATTTTTTTATGCGGCGCTGACTCCACCGCATCTTGTTTTGTGCAGAACCCATGGATATGAACGAACTCCGAGCCTCCATGCGGCAGCCGAAGAAGGGCCCGAAGGCTGGAGGCGCCAGCTCTTCCTGCTCGAAGCCTGTCCCAGTTCCTTCGGCCGCCGTCCCGGTACCTCCGGTGGCCGTACCTTCTCAGCGTTCGGGGGCGGGTCCCGCCCCGGAGTCCAGCAAAGCGCCGAGCCGGAAGAGGGTGCATGAACAGGAGGGCCCAACCTCGAAGGAGGAGACCGGGTCTCCATCAGCCCCCCTCAAGAGGGTCCACCGAAGGGTTCCTCGGACCCCGGCCTCCCCGATGATGGTGGAGGAGGGGGACCTTTGCTTTGCGATGTCCTCGGGGCTCGCCGTTGCCGACAGCCTGCTGTTCGACATCGAGAAGTCGGCAGGGGGCAGGGTCCCCGGGGGGACCCTCAGAGGCCAGATGGCGTCCATTGCCCAGGAGGTCATGCAGGTAAGCGCTCGGCTATTCGTGAGATTTGGTGCTGATCAGTCAAAAATATTGCATTCTTAACACATCAATTTCCCTACTCTTTCTAATCATCTAAAGGTGTTTGGTATAAATATAGCACATATTAGCAATTCGTCTGCAAAATATCAAATAACATGTGTTATACATTATAATCGGCATTATGAGGGAAATTGTGTGTTTATTACTACACGCATGATCTTTGTATATCAACACTTGTCTCAAGATTGTGTGCAGAAAATTCTCCAGCTAAAAGAGCCGGAACTGCTAAAAGTGCTGATAAAATATATCAAGTCCAAGACTTGTGATCTGGCGGTAAACAAAAAAGTATAAAAATATTCCAGACATCAGGAAACAACCTTAAAGCCAACACCAGAATACCTTGAGATTTCATGCCCTGAGTCCACTATATGGCCGCGGATCCGCGGCCGAGTCAGGCCGATCCGCCACGGATCCGCGGCCAATCTGACTCGTCGGCGGTCGTCACTTTTTCCAGAGGCTTACTTTCAACCTCCTAGCTTCCTCAAGACGCTTCGAATTGTGTAGATTTCTCCAGAAGCTTTCCTTCTATAGCCAAGCTTTTTGTGCAAGTTTGATACCTACCAAGCTTCTCATGCAAGCTTCATAACAACCTAGCTTCTAGTGGAAGATAAACTTAGCTTCTAGTGGAAGATTGGGAGAACTATAAAAGGAGACTTAGGGCTTCATTACGAAGGTTGTTGATTAGTTATTCAAAAATCTACACACAAGTTGAGTGACACAACTTGTAATCAAAACCCTAGCCCAAATCAAATTCAAAAGCCAAATCAAGATTCATCGAGAAGCGTATCAAGCAAGCCTTCAACGAGCCTTTGAAGCAATGCCGATCTGCATCCAAGCAAGAGATCCATGACGATCCGCGACTCAAGAAGATTGATGCGAAGCTAATTTCGGCGGATCTAGTTGCCTCCTCAAATCTTGTAATTTTTGAGTGAATTGTACCTAATCGTTGATTAATAAAGGTGAAAATTATAAATCTTGTTTTTCTTTACATTCTTGCATTATGAAAAGTTACCGATTCTTGATTCTTTCCCTTTTCATAATATTTGAGTGAAATCTCCGCTTGTAGCGGAATCGAGAGAATAGGTAGATGATGATCATTAAATTCTTGAACGATTCTTAAGTCTTATGAGTTTTGTAAACTTTAGGAAATTGAATCATTAAAGACCTAATTTGAGCGAGATCGCTTTCTTGAATGTTTTCGCTCCAAATTAGAGATCAACGATCGATGATTCAATTTACTAGAGGCTAGGATTTGAATGATAATCAATGAAAGGACAAGAGATGATTAAGGAGAAACCCTAGTTTCTTTAATAGATCCCTAAATCTCGTTGATCGTCATCGATCTAGCAAAAAATCCTCAATAGATAAGAATTCGTAATCATTAGTATTCATCATCATTATCAATTTGATCGATTCCTACAAGCTAATTTGCAAATCTTGATAATTCAATTGGTTTGGACATTTCCTTGATCTTTATCAATTCTCGATCCTAGATCTATTTCTTTATGTTTCTTAAAACTAAATTTCACAAATCTTAAATCATTTTCTTTTATCTTTTCTTTTCAACTCAATTAAAACAAATTCAAACAAATTCACACTTTCTCAGTGGACGATCCGTTCTCATTGACGAAACTACAATAGACACCGTCAATTGATTGCGGTATAAATTTCTTTGGTTGTGAAACATTTCAAAACATGACACGAAGATGATCAATCAAATGGCGCCGTTGCCGGGGATCGTGTGCTAATTTGTTCGTTTTTGTTAACTGTGTTGAAAAATTTATTATTACATCAGAATTTTTTGATCAAAATTCGCATCAAATGCTTAACGATATGTTGTGAATTGTTGCAAGGGGATCTGGAATCTCTGGAGCGAGAGGAAAAATTTTCAGAGTATCTCAGATAGTTCAGTGAGTCAACAGGAGTCTCTGTAGAAATTTTTGTGCAGGTATCTTCTCAAAGGACCGCGCAACCGCGGCATTTAGAAGCATCTCGCGGCGGATCCGTGGCGAGATAGCTGCTTCAGTGCACCAAAAATTTTAGGTCCATTTCTGTCTTTCTTATCTCCTCCCTGCTCTATTCCATTACCCAATTTCTGCAGGATTCTTTGCAAAAATTCGCAGTGCCGCAGAAAGAAATTGTTGCGTGTTTGATCTTGGTTGTTTGCATTTTTAACATGGAAATTAAGGGGCAAAAGACTAAATTCAGATTAGGTGGGGATTTCATTACCCTTCCTAAGCCCCAAAAATCACAAACTTGCATCCGCATCACCCTCATTAACTAAAAAATATCTAGACATGAATCTAAGGACCGTCGCGCTCACTTAGGACAGGAGGAGGTCGTGGGTAATCTATTGCTTATCCGCGTTTCTTTTGTGGTGTCTAGGCAAGTGTGTATAAGGAAAGTGGTTACTTAATTAGACCCACTACTTACGTAGTGGAGAACCTCCCACTTACCTGGCACTTATCTGGCCACAGGAGAGATAAAGAGGCAGTAGAGAATCTATCTTGCGACTTGTCTTCTGGAAGTCTAGGAGCGGTCTAGAGCCTTGACCTAGGTGACCATTAGATCTAGGGTTGCTTGTGCATATTTTGTGATTTGATTTTTCAAAAAAAATCCGTATTTTTCAAAACAAACACCAAACCAATTTTCCCCTAATTATCACAACGCTGCCACTTTTGCTAAACCATTTAGTGCATGCTCGGCTGGACATGGGATTCTGGTGCCCGTCTTGTCCGCGTTCCTCCTATCGACTCTGAAGTCGGTATTTCTACATCTTCTTTTTCTTCACCCACTACCACACCCACTTCGATGGACGGTTCTCCATCGAACTTCTTTAACACTACTCTACCACCGTCCGTAGGTGCGCAGAATCCGCCCCGCATCTCTCTCCAAGAGAGATGTTACCTATGCGAGGTCCTATTTCGATCTGTCTTACCATTCCACCGGCCAATGGGGACAATTTTGAAATAAAACCTCAATACATCAATCTTTTACCTCGAGTTTGAAGACGCATGCGTCTTTATTACCAAATTTGAAAATATATGCGCTGTGATGGGTACTTCACAGCTTTCTGTGGATGCTATGAGATTACGTCTTCTCCCATTCACTTTGTGCGATATAGCCGAGAAGTGGTTTTATAACACAGCCGCACATTCTATTTCGAGCTGGGGAGAATTCGTAATAGCTTTCCTAAAGAAATTCTACCCTAATTATAAGACAGCTCGAGTCCGTAGCGAAATAAATCAATTTACCCAGCTTCCAAATGAACCATTCTCGAAGTGTTTTGAACACTTCAAGGATCTGTTAGATCAATATCCACATCACGGAATTCCTAGATGGGATCTGTGCAGAATCATATATGAGGGCATTAATCCTACAACAAAACAGACCCTTGAATCCATGTGTCAAGGCACCTTCATGAATAAAGATGATGGTGAAGCCTGGAGATTTTTAGAAGATTTCGCTGAAAGAACTTTACAGTGGGAGAGTGTAAACCAGTCATCGTCTATGGGTGGCATTCATCAACTTGATGTTTCCATAGGAGTTAGAGCTGAAATGACAGCAATGCAAAAGAAACTCGAAGCTATGGAACATAAATTTTTAGCGGCCTCCCTAAATCAGATGTCACTCCCCAAAACTGTCTGTGGATGCTATTCTGATCTATCTCATCTTACGGAAGAATGTCCTTAAATTCCTCGTTTCAAAGTCAAGAGCATACCAATGTTGCTTTCCAACAAAGACCTAAAAACGATCCGTATTCTTCCACTTATAATCAGGGTTGGAGGAATCACCCTAACTTTGCTTGGAACCAATCACAAACTCAAAACACGGTTCCAAATCAAAACAATTTCTAAAGGGTCCTCCACCACAACAGCAACCACTTCAAATAAGTCAGCACCCCTACCAATCACAAAACTTTCAAAATTCGATCAACGCACCTGCACCGTATAATCCTTTACAGTTGACTGGTACTAATAATTCCTCTTCACTTGAACGGACTTTTGAAATGTTTATGAAACAGTCCATTCAAATGTCGGCTGAATTTAAATCTTCCCTCGATAAGATACAGAAAAACTCTGACTCCCAAAATGAGAGTATTAAATCGATGGAAGCACAAATTGCACAATTAAAAGCCGAAATGAGTGCTAGAGAGAAAGGGAAACTTCCGTCTCAACCCCTACCGAATCCTGGGCATTCACAACACTACAATGTGAATGCCATTACAACGTTGAGATCCCGAAGAGTGCTGAATAATCAAGTCGGTAAAGAAATTGATAATCATGATGAATTAATCAATAACACCCCGGCTTTCACTTCCACTTTTCCTTCCACTTCCACATCCACTTCTACTTCTGACCCTTGTTCGTCTACCCCATCACCTTCTTGCGAGCCTATTCTTCGTTTTCCTCAAGGCTCGAACCCTCAGCGGACCTCTTCAAGTCCACCAAAGACGATCCCCACTTCTATTCTGGGATCAGTTCCACATACACCATCTTCTCCAATGTTGGACACAGCTCTTATTGTTAAAGCTCCTTATCCGAATCGGTTAAGAGGTAACAAATCGAGTCCGCATATGGAGAAGATTATGGAAATGTTTAAACAGGTTAACATCAATATCCCTCTCCTAGATGCTATCCAACAAGTCCCCGCTTTGTGAAAATTCTCAAAGACTTATGCACTAGGAAGAGGAAGACTCAAGTGCCCAAAAAGGTTTTCATGACTAATAATGTTAGCACTGCTTTTACCCCACAGTTACCAAAGAAACGTAAGGACCCAGGATTTCCTACGATATCGATTTTTATTGGGGGTAAAAACATTAACCATGCTTTACTTGACCTTAGCGCAAGTGTTAACCTGCTTCCATATTCTGTTTACAAGCAGTTAGGGATTGGAGAGTTGAAACCAGCTCATTACACTCTCCAAATGGCAGACCGTTCAATCACCAAACCTAGGGGTGAACTAGAGGATGTGTTGATAAAAGTCGGGAAATTTATATTCCTTGTGGACTTTATTGTTCTCGATACACAACCTGTAGCAAACCCACAGAACCAAATTCCGGTGATTTTGGGTCGACCATTCCTTGCCACTTCCAATGCTGTCATTAATTGTCGAAACGATTCTATGAACCTATCTTTTGGAAAAATGACAATTGAACTGAACATCTATAAAATTGGAAGTCAGCTGTCTGAACCCTCTGCTCACATATTTGATGTCTGTTTTGTCCACGAGATAGCTCCCGAAAGCTACGAAGTTGATGAACTTTGCTTTGAAGATCTCGACGACACTAGCACATCAATGTTTGATCTTGCACATCTTAGTGAGGACACTCTTTCCACTCTTGAGTCTGAACTTTGTGACTCTTCACCTTCCGAGTCTGTATCCTTTGCAGGCTACGAGCTTCTTCGTGACTCTGAATATCATTCGCTGACCCCACTTTCTATAATTTCTCCGCCAGCATTAGATCTCAAAATTTTATCTTCTCATCTTAAATATGCATATTTAGGTGAGAATGAGTCTTTACCTATGATCATATCCGCTTCTCTAGTCTCAAAGCAAGATTAGGCGCTTTTGACGATATTGAGATCTAATAGGCAGACGTTTGGTTGGACTATGGCTGACATCAAAGGAATTGGTCCCTTAATAGTCGAACATCATATACATCTGATGGATGAAGCCAAGCCAACCCGAGAACCACAGAGACGGTTGAACCCCGTCATGAAGGAGGCGGTAAGAAATCGTCAAATGCCTTGACAGTGGTATCATTTACCCAATCTCTGATAGCCAATGGGTAAGTCCGATTCATGTAGTCCCTAAGAAATCTGGCATCATGGTCATAACAAATGAGGCTAATGAGTTAATCCAGACACGAGCTCAAACTGGGTGGTGTGTATGTATTGATTATAGAAAACTCAAAGCCGCAACGAGGAAAGACCACTTTCCTCTACCTTTTATTGACCAGATGCTAGAACGCTTAGCTGGACGTGAATATTACTGCTTCATGGACGGATACTCTAGCTATAACCAGGTCCCTATTGCCAAAAAAGATCAAGATAAAACCGCATTTACTTGCCCTTTTGGTACTTTTGCTTATAGACGCATGCCCTTTGGGTTATGCAATGCTCCCGCTATATTTCAGCGGTGCATGATGGGGATATTCTCGACATGGTCGAGAATTTTTCTGGAGATTTTCATGGACGATTTCTCGATATTCGGAGATCTTTTGGCTGACTGCCTATCTCATCTTGACCCAGTTCTTACTCGTTGTAAAGAGAAGAACTTAATCTTGAATTGGGGAAAATGCCATTTCATGGTCCAAGAGGGAATTGTGCTTGGACATGTTATTTCACGGAAAGGTATTGAGGTTGACAAAGCTAAAATAGATGTCATTCATAACCTTCCTCATCCCAAATGCGTCAAGGATATACGATCCTTTCTTGGCCATGCAGGATTTTACACGAGATTCATTAAGGATTTTAGCAAAATTGCTAGACCTTTAACTCTTCTCTTGGCCAAGGACACAACCTTTCACTTTGACTCAGATTGTGAGGCTGCATTTGACTCACTTAAACAATCTCTCACTACAGCCCCCGTTCTATCTTCTTCAGATTGGAACCACCCGTTTGAGCTTATATGTGATGCACCAGATTTTGCAGTTGGTGCAGTCTTAGGACAACACATTGAAAAGATACCACACGTGATCTATTATGCAAGCAAGACCCTGAATGATGCTCAAATTAATTATACAACTACCGAAAAGGAACTTTTGGCAGTTGTATTTCCATTAGAAAAATTCAGGCCTTACTTGATTGGCTCACCAATTGTTGTGTACAATGACCACTCCGCCTTGAAACATCTTTTGGCGAAGAAGGATGCTAAAGGAAGGCTAATATGTTGGATCCTTCTATTACAAGAATTTGATCTTGTTATTCGAGATAAGAAAGGATGTGAAAACGTAGTTGCCGACCATCTTTCACGCATCTCTTCTTCACCTGTGACCCTGCTGATCAATGATTCTTTTCCAGACGAACAACTCTTGAATGTATCCACTGAACCTTGGTTCAGGGATATTGTGAATTATCTTGCTACGGGACTTATTCCCCGCGAATGGTCGAAACAGGACAAACATCGATTTCTATCCCAAGTAAAACACTTTTACTGGGATGAACCCTATCTGTTTAAGTATTGTCCTGACCAGATCATTCGCAGAAGTGTCCATAATGATGAATTCAAGAGTGTTCTATCTTTTTGTCATGATCAGGCATGTAGTGGTTATTTCGGTCCTCGAAAGACGGCGGAAAAGGTCTTGCAATGCAGTTTTTATTGGCCAACTTTATTCAAAAATGTATTTGATCATTGCAAAACATGTGCACAGTGTCAACATACTGGTAGGATTTCCCGGAGAAATGAGATGCCACTTCAACCCATCTTGGTGGTTGAAATTTTGACATTTGGGGTATTGATTTTATGGGTCATTTTCCCAACTCCTTTGGGAATTTATACATATTGCTTGCGGTTGATTACGTCTCGAAATGGGTGGAAGCTATTCCGTATCGCACTAATGACAAAAAGGTTGTCATTAAGTTCTTAAAAGAAAACATCTTTCTACGATTTGGACACCCCCGTGCTATCATTAGCGATAACGGGACACATTTCTGTAATCTGTCTTTCGAGACTTTGATGCGAAAATATGCAATCAACCACAAACTTTCCACACCCTATCATCCCCAAACGAGCGGACAAGCTGAGGTTTCAAATAGACAAATCAAACAAATTTTGGAGAAAACAGTTTCTAAAAATCGAAAAGATTGGTCAACCAAATTGACGGATTCTCTTTGGGCGTTCTGAACTGCATATAAAACAGATCTAGGTATGTCTCCTTACAGACTAGTGTTTGGAAAGGCTTGTCACCTTCCGGTCGAGATTGAGCACAAAGCAATGTGGGCCATTAAAGAACTGAACTTTGACTTAAATCAAGCCTGCAACTGTCACGACCCAAAATATTAGCTCGTGACCAGCACTTGAATCACGCAACGTCTAAAGGCGTAACGGAATTCAAGTAAGCTGAAACTCAGAAATCTAAACCTTTAAAAAAATAAAGGAGGTGAGTTTTTGAAATAAAGGTATATGAAATCAAGTTTTCTTAATGCATAGAAAGGAACATGAATGATGCAAGTGAAATTTACTAGTTTAAAAAAAACATGTTTAGTCTTTAAAAAATTTTGGCAGCAGCTCCTTTGTAAATTTTGATCCAAAACCACAATTACATAATAAGGATAATGGCATCCCCAAGCGGAAGCTAGCTCTTCGCCAAACGGCGGATCACAACCACGCAATACAGTACAAATGAGTATACGACGCCCAACAGCGAAGTTCACCACAAAAAGATAAAGAAATGAGCAAGATATAACCCTAAAAGTGAATATAGAACCCATCGCTCAAATCTCGCAACTACAAGTCTCACTAAGTCTCATCACTTATACAAATTACAACTTTTGATTGATGGAGTTAACTAGATACAATATGAAATATAGATACAAGAGTGGGAATGATACAATTATCCCACCTACCAATGCAAAACACCCGAATGCAACTGTGTACCAACGAAGCAGCTACTGATCCAATCGGTCAACCTGCAAGAACTGTGGCACAACGGGGGTGAGTTGCCAACTCGTGAGTAGTGTCGTTGAATGTTGCATGCTCCCACAACTCTTGTGAGGCGGCGGAAGCGATAAACAAAAAATTTCTTTGCATACAACACGCACTTTACCTTGGATCTTGTCTAAACCATAACTAGAAAACCCTAACTAGAGATCTTATCTACTATGTTAGGGATTATACCTTGATGATACAGTCCTTCGGGTCTTCTCTTTGGTGCAACTCCTTTGCTCCTTTCCTTCTCTTTTATGAACTCCTTAGTTCCTTTGGATGTTGCCGATGTCCTCGATCTCCGGCCACCTCAAGACCTAGATGATCCACGCGAGAGCTATCATGCAAGCTGCAAACTCTTCACAAGAGTTAAACCTAGAGATCAAGTTTGCTAAAAATGGTCACTAGGATGATGTAGAGATTAGTGTATTGGATTATCTTTGATCCTTTGCTTTTGATTCACATCTCATGTGAGTGTTAAAGCAAGGAAGAAGAAGGAGGAGAGAAGAAGGAGAGAGAAAGTGTTTTTCATAATGAGAAGAAAATCAAGCATGATGAAAGATATAGCACAAATGAAATAATTGAAGCATGCATTATAAAATTAGCACCATGCTTCAATAGTAACTCCAAAACAATAAAATATAATACAAGCTATTCTTACAACCATGCTTAGACTTTCTTAATTTCCACCTCATTTATTCATTTCCATAAAATAAATAATGTATTATGAGGTGGCATCTTCTAGAAGGTATTCTTGTAACAATTACAAGAATACCCCTCCTCCGTATACCGTATACCGTATACCCGTATCCGAATTCCGAAAAATACGAATACCAATAATCCAATAATATAATACCGGTATCCGGCTTAAACCAAAGCCTACCAGTATTATCGTTCGGATTATTATTCCTGTAACTATTACACGAACATAATCGAAACCCTGCCGCAACACCTTACGGCTGCCGTAACAACTTACGGACTCTACATCTTTCGCCTGAATGAGAGAACCCTCTGTGTGGGACTCTAAAGACTCGACAGTACGCTGGCAGTGGGTTTAACCACAAGCACGTCAGCGGCACTAGCTGTGCATAACGGCTACCCAGGTACATGACAAAAAGGTGGCCGACGAGCGAACTCATCACAACCCCAACGAGCCTGCAAGCAACACTTACCGTACAGTCCGGTCTCTTCGTCTGATACGTCGCATATGAAGTCTAGAGGAGGAATATGTCAGACCCCAGTAACTTTATAAGTCATGCCGATTTGAAGCTCATAACAGGTCGAGAGACTGCCGATAACACTTATCAGTAGATCTCCATATCAGCCCTGGCCAGGGACTTCCAGTTATTGCCAATCGAGCATAGCGCAACATCAACCCCCAATACCGGGAGAGACGAAACCCCTCCTATCGCTCATTGCCTCCATACGACTCGGGACTGTACCCAAAATCCACCTGTTTGCACGACTCTCTTGAGCGTGGTAGGGAGGAAATCAAAGCACAGTGGGAGTCGCATAAGACTCTATGACGATCTCGGGTCTACAGACTAACTTGTACCAGTGTCACCAGAGGACTGCTATCTGACGATAGGTATACTACCACATAGGAGTCCTCGGTGAGTCATGGTCAGAGTACCCAGTCTCCACTAAGCACCCGCATACCCTCTCTGATGTCAAACACCAATGGATGTGAGATCATCCATCGCCCATCATATGGGTCAAGAGGCGTATACGCTAGTCTACTCTGGAATATCGATGCCCTGTCTCGATATTCCCTCGACAAGGAACAATTGAAGGATGTACTTGTGAACTACCCTGGCCCCACTAGTATGATCTACATCATAGTCCTGGCAGTCAAGTACATATCCTAAGGGCTTTATCAATATTTGAGATAAAGGTAACCAGATAGCATACTATCATGTCGAGCAAGAAAGTCTTCTCTGTATATAAATATCCAAGTATCAAGTATAATATACATCATATGTACAATAATGGCCTCTAGGGCATATACATAACTAACAATCTCCCACTTGCACTAAGGCCATGTGTTGTAGTATCTCATACCCAACATCCCAAAAAGTCTCTCAAATTGCGTCTGAGGGAGGGCCTTCGTGAGTGGATCCGCTACGTTGTCCTTCGTGTCAACTTTCCTGACCTCGATCTCCCGGCGATCTACTATCTCCTGGATCAGGTGATACCGCCTCAGAATATGTCTGGATTTCTGATGGGACCGGGGTTCCTTGGCTAAAGCCACCGCTCCATTGTTATCACAATACACAGGTATTGAATGCTCAATGGATGGAACCACACCAATCTCAGCAATGAACTTCTTCATCCAGACAGCTTCTTTGACAGCATCGTTGGCAGCGATGTATTCAGCCTCCATCGTCGAGTCTGCAACGGTGTCTTGCTTGGAACTCTTCCAACACACCGCCCCTCCTTTGAGGGTAAAGACAAAACCCGAGACCGACTTACTGTCGTCCTTATCACTTTGGAAGCTCGAGTCAGTAAAGGACTCCACTTGGAGTTCACCGTTACCGTACAATAAGAACATCTCCTTAGTCCTTCTCAAGTACTTGAGAATGTTCTTAACAGCTGTCCAGTGATTCTCTCCTGGATCTGCTTGATACCTACTCACTATACTTAGTGAGTATGCTACATCGGGTCTGGTACATAATATCGCATACATGATAGAGCCTACTGCCGAAGCATAGGGTATCCCTTGCATGCGAGTTCTCTCCAAATAAGTCTTAGGAGACATCTCTTTGGAGAGAGTGAATCCAGAGATCGTGGGTACATTTCCACGCTTGGACTCTTCCATACTAAACCTCTTTAGTACGGTGTCTATGTACCTGGATTGGGACAATCCCAATATCCATTTAGATCTATCTCTATAGATCTTAATCCCTAAGATGTAGGAGGCATCACCTAGATCTTTCATTGAGAATCTATATGATAAGAAGAGCTTGACCGAGTGCGGCATAGGAACATCATTTCCTATCAAGAGTATGTCATCCACGTACAATACGAGGAAGACGACCTTACTCTCTGCAACCTTCTTGTATATACAAGGTTCATCTATATTTTTGATGAAGTCAAACTCCTTGACTATCTAATCAAAACAGATATTCCAACTCCGCGATGCCTGCTTTAACCCGTAGATGGATTTAAGTAGCTTGCACACCTTTCCACTGCTCCCACTTTCTACGAAGCCTTCCGGCTGAGTCATGTATACGCTCTCTTCTAAATCACCATTTAGAAAGGCGGTCTTAACATCCATTTGCCAGATTTCGTAGTCATGGTATGCAGCGATGGCAAGAAGGATCCGGATGGACTTAAGCATAGCTACTGGAGAAAAGGTTTCATCATAATCCATATCTGGTCGTTGACGAAAACCTTTTGCAACAAGTCTAGCTTTGAAAGTCTCAACCTTTCCATCTACACCAAGTTTCTTTTTAAAGATCCATTTGCTCCCAATGGGTTTTACCCCTTCAGGAGCAAGTTCCAAAGTCCACACTTTGTTGGTGTATATGGATTCCATCTCAGATCTCATCGCATCTAGCCATTTCACAGAGTTCCCACTCGTGATGGCCTGCTCGAAACTAGTTGGGTCATCATCTTCCATGATGCAATCCTCGCTCCCACCATCAACGAGAAAACCGTAGTATCTCTCAGGTGGATGAGGAACCCTACTAGAACGGCGGAGAGGCTGGGGTTCGTCGGGAACTACTGAATCCTCTGGCTCCACCAAATCTTCTGTTGCAGTTTGTGTAGCTGGAACTTCTTCCAGTTCTACCTTCTTGCCACTAATTTCTTTTGGAAGAAATTCCTTTTCTAAAATGCTGGCATGCCGAGAAATAAACACCTTTTGTTCTTCGGCGTGGTAGAAGATATACCCTTTTGAATTTTTGGGATATCCTACAAACTTGCATAGAATAGACCTTGGCTCGAGCTTGTCTGGATTGTGCCTTTTGACATAGGCCGGACAACCCCATATCTTCGCATAGTTAAGATGTGGTCTCTTCCCCTTCCATATCTCATATGGAGTGGTAGGCACTGATTTGGTAGGAACCATATTCAATAGATGTATGGCTGTCTCAAGCGCATAACCCCAAAAGGAAACAGGTAACTCAGCGGTGCTCATCATAGAGCGCACTATATCTAATAGGGTGCGATTCCTCTGCTGCGATACACCGTTGTGCTGTAGTGTATATGGAGGAGTAAGCTGAGAGAGAATCCCATTCTCTTTTAGATATTCAAGGAATTCTGTGCTCAAGTATTCTCCACCCTGATCTGATTGAAGGATTTTAATACTTCTACCCGTTTGATTCTCGACTTCAGATTTATATTCCTTGAATTTCTTAAAACCTTCAGATTTGTGTTTCAACAGGAACACATGTCCGTATCTTGAGAGATCGTCAGTGAATGTAATGAAGTACGAGGAACCATTCCTGGCATGTGTAGACATGGGACCACATACATCACTATGTATCAGTCCCAAGAGTTCTGTAACCCAAAATCACTATGTAATATTATTTGTATGGCCGCACATCCGGGATAAGGTTGTAGCCGCCATTGTATAATTTCTTTTTACTGTTTTTGCTCCTAGGATAGACCCAAGGTGGGGTGCACAAACTACCGGGTATCTCGAAGTGCCGAGTGGCCTACTCTTGAGGGAGGTTGCTTCGCTTCGGGTACTTGGCAGATAGTTTGCCGCACCTGTAGGGGTCTAGGGTGGAGTATTGGCTATTCATCGCGACCGTGTAATCCGCTTTTCGTTACAGGCTCGAACGGAATGCGGATTCCTAGTATATCCAATGCATTCATCTGTGATCTGGAATGGCTATCATTGCATCTGACGAATGTATATATCTATATATGATATCTATTTAGGCGTTGCTTATGTTTTGCATCCGCGCTAGTCCAGCCCCCGCTCTGTCGTTAGTTAAGTAACCTAACGGGTGATGACGGGGCCCCGTGGCGAATGCGGATGGCATAAGCGTACGTCATATTTTCGTTGTTTTCTGCAATGGTAGGATTAAATGATGGGACGCATTAAATTAATGCAAGAAAATAAACCAAGTAAAAGTCGTTGGAACACTTACAAAACCACTCGGTTCTTTTCAAAAACCAACTTTTAAATGCGGAGCTTGAATCACTCCTTTTAAAAGCTATCTCGTTCCATCGATTATATCAAGTTCACTACGTTCACGGTTTCACCAAAACCATTCGTAGCCCTCCATCATTTCAGTTAAATATTCAGTAGTATTCAAGCTATGTATTTTGATCTACGCCAAGGCATAGTGATTGGTAGCTGCCGGATATTTATCTGTTGCATAGATAGATGCGTTGGTTTGAGACAGTCATACTGCCATTTTGGCCTGCGTCAAGGGTATGTACGGGTGGGTTCAAATTAACCTGGATAATGATGGGTAGAACTTGACATGTGACTTATGATATTTTGACCTACGCCAAGGTCATAAGAGCATGGGGCAAAAATCCACATCGGGAGTTTCAAAAGAAACTGAAACTTGATAGTGCTGCATACCATTTGGAGTGTGATGATTCTGGTAGGATTCCTTCAGTTTTATCACGCGATGATATTTGGATCTCGATCCTACTGTGAGTATATGCTGCTCCTCGGGAAATTTCTCACTTAACGATCAATGCTATAAACCTAGTAGGTGTCTAGAAAGGTGTTAGCGGGGCTACGCCCCCAGGAAAAAGAGGTTCTTAAATTAAGGAACTTCACGAAACCGTTGGAAAACCTCCCTTGAAGTACCGACACTGGCCTGGCTGAACGGTTAAGCAAGTATTGTACGGTGAAATTGATCCCGACTAATTCTTCCTTTATGGTTTGAGGAGGGATTCGAGAGACAGTGGGAGCCATCCTGTTTAGACAAACTAAAAACCACTCTAAACTTGTAAGAGCATCATGCTAAAGTGTTTCTTCTCTCTCTCCTAATTGCAGCGAACAATCATGACCGGACTTAAGTTATTACTAGATAAAAATATACTGACAGGGCCAAACTACAAAGATTGGCTCAGGAATGTCAAAATGGCAATCACTTATGACAAGTTGGGGTATCTCCTTACCACCAAAGCTCTCCCTGTCCCAGGTCCCACCTCCAGCGTCGCGGATATAGAAATCCGTAATACATGGGAGATCGATTGCGTGAAGGCCAAGTGCCTCGTGCTTGCCTCTATGGACAATGAACATCAGAGGAGGCACGAGAATATGGACCTGGAATCCATATTTTTTCATACAAAAGAACTGTATGGAAAGCAATCCCGTATCGCCCGATACGAAGTCTCGAAAAAGTTGTTTTCGACGAGATTGGCCGTCGGATCATCGGTAGCGGAACACGTGCTTAAGATGATTGGCTTCATTGAAGAGCTCGCGGACCTTGAGACCACGTTAGAGAACGAGCTCTATACGGACTTGATTCTCCAGTCGCTTCCTTCCACTTACGCCCAGTTTATCCTGAACTTCAACTTGCAAGGAAAAAAGGTTGAACTTCCGGAGCTCCTCAACATGTTGAGGAGTGCAGAGGGTACCCTACAGAAAGGTAGGGAAACATCCACTTTGTTTGTAGGAGGATCTTCCTCTTCTAAGTCCAAGGCGAAAGCCAAGGGAAAGAAGAAGAAAGCCCCCGCTAAACTAAGGGGCGGTGTTAGTAAAGTGGATACGAAGGGAAAGGAAAAGGCAACAAAGGTAGTGGGAAAGCTTGTGGGAAAGGAAGAATGCTTTTACTGTCACAAGAGTGGACACTGGAAAAAGGATTGCAGGGCTTGGAAGGCCAGAAACCAGGATCCGAAGCAAGTTGCGGCTTTGGCTTCAGGTGTGTATGTTATTGAAAACTGTCTATCAATAAACTCTACATCCTGGGTATTGGATACCGGATCAGGATCTCATATCTGTAATTCTTTGCAGGCACTGAGAAGGCGTAGGGTTTTGAAGGCAGGTGATATGACCCTTAGAGTTGCAAACGGAGCTGGCATAGATGCTGAGTCCGTGGGGGACTATCACCAGGGATTGTCAGATGGGCATGTTTTGGTTTTGCGTGATTGTTATTTTGTACCCAATGCAACTTGTAATATCATATCTGTATCTTTATTATCTAAAGAAGGTTATGAATTTGCATTTGTAAGCAATGTTGTAAACATTCACCTTAATCAAGTTTTGATTGGGTCAGGTACATTAAACAATGGTATATACGTATTAAACCAACCATAGATTTTCAATGTCCAGAATACACACAAAAAAAAGTCTCCAGAAATAAATCATGGTTTCTTATGGCATTGTAGACTAGGTCACATCAATGAGAGAAGGTTGACAAAGTTACATACAGAAGGATATTTGGATCCGTTCGAATATAATCATATGCAACTTGTCAATCCTGTCTCAAAGGAAAGATGACAAAGACTCCGTTCACTGGACATGGAGTAAGAGCAAGCGAGCTCTTGGGGCTCATACACAGCGATGTGTGCGGTCCAATGTCTACACATGCGCGAAGTGGTTATTCTTACTTCATTACTTTTACGGATGATTTTTCAAGGTTCGGACATGTCTTCTTAATGAAGCATAAATCTGAAGCCTTTGAAAAGTTCCAGGAATACAAGAATGAAGTAGAAAAACAAACAGGCAAAAGTATCAAGACACTAAGATCTGATCGAGGTGGTGAATACTTAAGTGCCGAGTTCCTGGATTACTTAAAAGAGAATGGAATTCTCTCTCAGCTTACTCCTCCATACACTCCACAACATAACGGTGTATCGGAGAGACGGAACCGAACCCTATTGGATATGGTACGTTCCATGATGAGTAACGCTGAGTTGCCGCGATCATTCTGGGGATATGCGCTAGAATCAGCTGCATACCTTTTGGACCGAGTTCTAACTAAGATTGTGCCTACCACACCATATGAGATATGGAGTGGGAAGAAACCCTATTTTCAATATCTGAAGATCTGGGGATGTCTAGCTTTTTTCAAAAAGTAGCATGTGGACAAACTCGAGGCACGCTCGGTACTGTGCAAGTTTGTGGGATACCCAAAGAACTCCAGGGGGTATCTTTTCTATTACGCAGAGGAACAAAAGGTCTTTGTTTCTCGTAATGCCCACTTTCTGGAACACCAGTTCTTAGAAAAGGAAATAAGTGGGAGCGCAATAGAACTGGAAGAAATTCCAGAACCACAGACTATTACTGAAAGATTAGTAGAACCAGAGGGTTCGAAAGAACAGGACATTCCTGCACCGCTCCGCAGGAGTAGTAGGCAATCTCATCCGCCCGAGAGATACTACGGTTTTCTCATAGACGAGAATAGAGAGGATTGCATCATTGATTATGATGAGCCGACTAGCTTCCAGCAGGCCATTCAGAGCATTGATTCGGTAAAATGGCTGGATGCAATGCAGACCGAAATGGAGTCCATGTACACCAACAAAGTATGGACTTTGGACGTTGCTCCAGATGGGGTAAAACCCGTGGGATGCAAATGGATCTTTAAAAGGAAGATTGGTGTAGATGGACAGGTCGAGACCTATAAGGCTAGACTTGTTGCAAAGGGTTTTCGTCAAAGACCTGGTTTGGATTATGATGAAACATTTTCTCCAGTGGCTATGCTGAAAGCCATTCAGATCCTTCTTGCCATTGCTGCCTTCCACGATTATGAGATTTGGCAAATGGACGTAAAGACCGCTTTTCTAAATGGAAATTTAGAGGAGTGTGTCTATATGGACCAGCCAGAGGGTTTCATTCAGAGTGGGAGCAGCGGAAAGGTGCGCAAGTTGCTTAAGTCCATTTATGGACTAAAGCAGGCATCACGGAGTTGGAACATCTGTTTTGATGAGACGTTCAAAGATTTTGGCTTTATCAAAAATCCAGATGAACCATGCATCTATAGTAGATTTGTAGCACGAACTGTCGTATTCCTCGTTTTATACGTGGATGACATTCTCTTGATAGGAAATGACATTCCTATGCTATAATCTGTCAAAGGATTCTTGTCACACAGGTTCTCCATGAAAGACCTGGGTGATGCCTCTTACATTCTGGGGATCCGGATCCATCGTGATAGATCCAAAAGGATATTAGGACTTTCACAGTCCAGGTACATCGACACCATACTGAAAAGATTCAGTATGGAAGATTCCAAGCGCGGTAATCTACCGGCTTGTCATGGGATCACCCTCTCCAAAGAGATGTCTCCCAAGACTGATTTGGAAAGGGATCGCATGTCTATTATACCCTACGCTTTTGCGGTAGGCTCTATAATGTATGCGATGTTGTGTACCAGACCAGATGTAGCTTATGCACTGAGTGTGGTAAGCCGGTATCAGTCAAACCCTGGGGAGAAGCACTAGATAGCGGTAAAGAACATTCTCAAGTACCT
This sequence comes from Agapanthus africanus, assembly GCA_030015575.1. NCBI lineage: Eukaryota > Viridiplantae > Streptophyta > Magnoliopsida > Asparagales > Amaryllidaceae > Agapanthus > Agapanthus africanus. Next base: position 236,909,677 of record CM057344.1, on the reverse strand, counting down.
GAGAAGGACTAAGGAGATGTTCTTGGTGTATGGCGGAAAAGACCTCCAGATTGAGGCCTTTGCTGACTCCAGCTTCCAGAGTGACAAGGATGATTCCAAGTCCATGTCGGGTTTTGTCTTTACCCTCAATGGAGGGGCGGTGTGTTGGAAGAGTTCCAAACAGGAAACCGTTGCTGACTCGACAATGGAAGCGGAATATATCGCTGCATCTGATGCCGCAAAAGAAGCCGTCTGGATGAGGAAGTTCTTGAAAGAACTTCAGGTGGTTCCGTCCATTGTTGATCCAATACCTCTGTATTGCGACAACAACGGGGCTATAGCGTTAGCGAAGGAACCCAGGTCCCATCAGAAATCCAGACACATCTTAAGGCGGTATCACCTGATCAGGGAGATCGTGGATCGCCAGGAGATCGAGGTTCGGAGGGTTTCATCAGAAGATAACACTGCAGATCCATTCACGATGGCCTTGCCCCAGACTCAGTTCGAGCGGCTGATCGAGATGATAGGTCTTCGATACGCCAGTACATGGCCTTAGTGTAAGTGGGAGATTGTTAGTGTATATGCCCTAGAGGCCATTACTGTATCATACTAGTTTGTATATTACTTAATGGAAGCTTGGGATATTCACCATTGTATAGACAATCTTGCTCAAAATAGTAGTATGCTACTTGGTTTGTTTCTACTTCAATGTGTGTACATGTGTTTCTTTTAACATATTGCCTATACACATTAGTGGAGCCCTTAGGATCTTTGCTTGATTACCAGCGTTGTGATGGCAGTCACACTCATGGGGGCTGGGTAATCCACAAGCTCATCCTTATGCAGGTCCCTAGTCGTAGGACTATCGAGACAGGGCATCGATACTCCGGAGTAGACTAGCGTATGCGCTTCTCATCATAGCACGGGAGACAGTCTGTCCCACAGCCGTCAGTACGTCGTACTTAAGATAGTATGCGGGTGCTCATTAGGTTATGAGTACACTGGACAGGACTCGTCGGGAACTGTTGGTTGGTACTATACCTATCATCAGTTATCAGTTCCCAGGTGATATGAGTACAGCTTAGTCCGCTGACTTGACACTGTCACTTCGCCTCGAGTGTGTTCCCACTGTACTTTGATTACTACCCTACCACGGCTCAAAGGAGTCGTGCAAACAGGTAGTAGTTGGGTGCATTCCCGAAGCACTTGGAGGAAGTGATGGTTAGATAGGATTCATCTCTCCCGGTATTGGGAGTTGATATCGCGCTGTGTCTAGGAGAGCCATTACACATAGTCGTCCCTGGCCAGGGCAAGCGAGATACACTGGTAGGTTTCCAGTGTTATCTCAGGGTGTTCTGGGTTACACTCCGACACGACTTGTACCGCTATTAGGGGACTAACGTTTACCACCCCCCTAGGCCCGCCATGCGATATTCTCAGACGAACAGACCGGACTGTACGCAGATTGTCACAGACAGGCTCAGTAGGAGTTCGGATGGGTTCGCCTCATCAGTCTTCTTATCGGCATCTACCTGGAGGCCGTTACATACAGCTAGTGCCGCTTGCGGTCTGTGGTTAAACCCACTGCCAGCGTAGTGTCGAGTCTTTAGAGTCCCACACAGAGGGTTATTCGCCTTTGGGCAAAACAGAGTAGAGGTCGTATGGTTTTGCGACGGGGTTCGTTCACATCCGCGCACTTGTGCACGTTTGGTGTCCGGACAGTCATTACTAGCGGGCTCTGGTTTGAGCCAGATCCTGGTATATGTTTTGGGATTAGTTTTTTCTCATTGTATTCGTGTTCCTCGGAACACGAATGCGGGTGTGTATGCACAGTTAACTGAGGCAGAGGCAGAGGATTCTCATTAAGGTTTTGGTACGGGTGTGTATGCACAGTTGACAGTTGTCGTTTACCAAACCCTAATGAATATGTGAAATATCAATTAATAATATTAATTAAAGAAAATTGAGTTATGGTTAGGGTTGTTGACTTGTTGACCAAGGTTGACTTGTTGACCAAGGTTGAAAAGTTGACCATCATCATTTCAAGCAAAGATGCTCTTTGATCTTTGCAAAACTCATTTAATATGAAATGATAATGGTCTTTTCAACCTACCATCACCTTTTCCTTTTTGATTAATATCGTTAATTTGATAATTCACATATATTTGTTATGGTTGCAAAACTCATTTCATTCTCTCATATTCACTCTCTTTCATCCTTTGCTCTTTCTCTTCCTCTAGCTCAAGGAAAATCCTTCTCATGAGATGAGAACCATTTTCTTTGAGATAAAACACCAAAGCCACTCTCTACTCATCCTAAGGTTGAAGGTCTAGGAAGCCTAATACTTTAGTTACCTCAAGTTTGAGGAAGGAGCTCAAGGTAGAGACCCTCAGGTGGCCCATCTTCGGCAAGAGAAGACGACGAGGAGAGAACCATCCGACCACCACAAGGAGTCTAAGAGAAGGAGTTCAAGTTAAGGTATAACCCCCTAACCGAGTAGGTAAAGCTCTTGTTAGTTTCTAGTGTGTTGTTTAGCAAAGATCCGGGTTTTCTAGTCCATGTTACCTAGACCCTAAAATCGTTTTTCACCATTTCCACAAGCCCGAAAGAACCGGGAGAGATAACGTGGACTTACATAATCAAGGTATGTATGCATGTGGATCTCGTCCACCAAAAATCAATGTCTGTATGCATGTAAACATCCTAAAAGAGTGTGCATGAAAGTATGAGGATATATATCAACGGTGTCCCTCACGACACATCAAAATCATGGAACCTGAGTGCCTAGCATCGACACTCGAAAACATCATGAAAACCGTGCCCATCATCGGCACGTAAATCCTCATATATCTCAGGCGCCGTATCCTCAGATCGGCCCTTAGGCGTCGCACACCCTGGTCGGCCCTCATATCCATCTCGCTACTCCGGTCGGTATCCTCCGGATAACCGCCGAGTCTAAATACTATCACCGGTAGGTAGTGCTCCCCTGCCAGGCTCACCGTCCAATATATACGAGTCTTCTTACCCCGGGGTACCTCACCGGGTCCACCATGTACCCGCAGACGGTGCCTACCGCTCCTCGAATCGGATTTCACATGCCACTCTCAGAACCGAGAAAACACATGGTGGACGCACTGAAATATCATATCAAAAGAAATCGGGTTTTTAAAACAATACATACTTTCTTTTGAAATCACCACGGTTCTCAAATCCAGAAATCTCATGGAAATAGCATATCTCAATGCGTAAAATCATAAAGCATGATGTATGTGACATATGATGGAAATGTAAGCATATCCATATATCATGCAATAAGGAACAGTGATATATCATATTAAGGGAAAACCGCTCCTTTAAAGAATTCCAGTTTGAAAAATATGCCTTGCGGTTCCCAATATCTCCAAAGTCAAATGCAACATCGTATATAAGTGCACGGGTAACTATAGCAAGTAAATGATGTATAGAGTCATATCATGATGCAGCAATCCTACTGTGTAGTGACATGGCAATTATCGATGATGAAGTGTGTGAGCCGGCAAATCTGTGTACGTGTAACATACGCATCATCGATAATGGTGTAAGTGTACTAACACGGGTATATGCAATGCAATAATAATATCATGAATGCAGCATAAGGTAAAACATCAGATCATCATATTCGTCTTATATTCTTTCATCGCATTTATATTTCACATCAAATCGAGTCTACCTAAACATTCTATCTCTACTAAGTGTAAGTATCTAATCTACATACACACCCGAATCATACAATCAGATTTTTAAAGAAGTGAATCGTAGTTTTGAAAATAGGGGTTACGGTGTTTTAAGAAAAAGATATCATTTGAAAATCCGTAACATCCCTCGAAGTATATATTTATAATACATACGATTCTTCGGTTTAGAAAAGGGTATGGTTCGGATGATGCCTCTACATTGACTATCTAGTCCTACAGTACCCTAAACGGCAATATCGACAAACGTCGTCCTCGAATTCCGTCATCACATAATAGCCGTAACACATCACTTCTAACTATTCTCTAGTTTCTAATATGGTTTCGTAGCTATCCTCATTGTAACCCTAGTTTCCTAATCTAGGTTTCCTAACCATATTCTATAATCAGTTTTCCATCAATACATTGCGGGGGTGCTATACGCCATCCACCCGACTTCCCCCGTGGATATAGATCCACTCACCTGGTCGTCGCTCGCTGAAATAGATGACGCCACGCTTCGTCTCCTCGGAATCCATGCGAAGCTACCTACAATAATCAACAGTCGAAATGCGTATTAAAATCGAATCCGGAAAACCGATACGGCGCACGGTGCGCTCATAGGTTAGAACCTATGGCCTACACGTGCAAAAACAATCAAACTGTTAGTTATATGTATGCCCTAGAGGCCATTACTGTACATGAGATGTGTATTGTAGTGGATGCTGGGACATATATAGGTAGGACTTTCTTGCTCAACATGATAGTACGCTATCTGGTTGCTCTTTATCTTAACATGTATACTTACTGTCTCTCTGTTACATGTTGATAAAGCCCTTAGGATGTGTACTCGACTTGCAGGACTATGATGTAGATTATACTAGTAGGGCCTGGGTAGTCCATGAGTACATCCTACAATGTTCCTAGTCGTTGGAATATCGAGACGGGGCATCGATATTCCAGAGTAGACTAGCGTATATCTTCTCGACCCATGTGATGGGCGATGGATGATCCCATATCCATTGGTGTTTGACATCAGAGATGGTATGCGGGTGCTCAGTGGAGACTGGGTACACTGAACGGACTCGCCGAGAACTCCCAGATGGTATTATACCTCACGTCAGATGGCAGTTCTCTGGTGACACTGGTACAGCTTAGTCTGTTGACCCGAGATCGTCATAGAGTCTTGTGTGTCTCCCACTGTGCTTTGATTTACACCCTACCACGGCTCTACTGAGTCGTGCAAACAGGTGGTTTTTGGGTACAGTCCCGATTCACATGGAGGCAATGAGCGATAGGAGGGGATTCGTCTCTCCCGGTATTAGAGGTTGATATTGCGCTATGCTCGACTGGCCATAACTGGAAATCCCTGGCCAGGGTTGCACTGATTTACTGGTAAGTGTTATCAGTAGTTTCATGCTTGTTATGGACCTTACATCGGCATGGCTTATCAAGCTACTGGGGTCTGACTTTTACCACCCCTAGGCGAGATATGCGACATATCAGACGAACAGACCGGACTGTGCGGTAAGTGTTACTGGTTGGATTCACAGGAGTGTGAGCAGGCTTGCTCGTTGATCTTTTGATCGCTCAATACCCGGGTGGCCGTTACATTTAGCAGACCGCTTGTGGCTTGTGGGTGATTGATATGATCACCACCTACTGCCGGCGTATTGACGAGTCTTTAGAGTCCTACACAGAGGTTTTCTGGCTCAAGCGAAACGAAATAGGAGCGCATATGAGATATGTGCGAGACCGAGAATAATACCAGTATGTGATACTGAATTCTATTCTCGTGATTTGTATCATCGGACGGTTATATGAGATATAGCCGGGTTACTGAATCAAATATTGATTCGATATATTGATACACTTGATATTAGTCGGTTATATGCGATATGACCGGATCATTAAATCAAGTATTGATTTAATGATTTAATGTATAATTATATATTTGATATATTACTTTACATTAACTAGTATTTGTTCACTTAAGATTGATTTTCTCACTTGATGTGCACAAGTTGTATATGTGATATATGTTTGTGCACTAGTTTGTATCATGATTGATGATACATGCAAACTTGGGTGTGTGTATGACTTACACCATGTTTAGATTAATGGTTTAGGTTTTTTATTTGTTTTGGTAAAACAAAATGGTGGTTTTCTTTGTCTTTGCTTGAAGCTTCATGAAGCTTTCAAGTATCTTTGACAAAGTCTAACCATTTTGTTTTGCATGAAATTTTCATTAACCTAACCATTAACTTAAACTCTAGTTTAGTCTCTACAAAGGTTAACTCACCCATGGTTGCATTATGATAGACTTCACTTGATTATTCCTTTTAATTAATTCATATTCTTTTCTTCTTCTTCTTCTTCTTCAAGAAGAAGAAAGCTTGCTAAAAAAAAATTTCAAGTGAAGAAACAAAGTGAGAAATCTAAATCCAAAGTGAACCCACTTCCTATTTTATCATCCTCTACTACTTGCCATTTAGTTTAGGGTGTTCTCTTCATAAAGTTTTTGACCTAGTGAAGATGGAGCTTGAGTTTGAGTCTCCTCGACGTAGATCATTTTCGGCCTCGAAGTCAACGACCTAGCCCGCTCATTTCTCCGAAGAAACCATCGCTAGAGTCCGGGATCCCGATGATCGCAGCGAAGGGACGTCAACACGGAGTTTTAGAAGTGAAGGACCGGATCTACAAAGGTTGTAATCCCTTTCACTTGTAGTTAAAATGTTTAACTTGCTTGTTTTCGCATAATCTCTAGTATACGATGTTGGTTAGGGTTGTTCGGCACGGCTATTTTTTTTAATCGGGCATGGTTGATGCCTTGTATAACCTTGTTAGAGTGCCTAGGAACCCTACACAAACAACCCTTGTTGTCGATGTACAAACATCCAACAACCCAATACAAATCCAAATATCAAGAAAGTGCATTTTAAAATACGGAAAACATAGCCTAAAACACACCAAAATGCTCACAGATTTTCCCCAGGTGACAATTAGCCAATTTTGTATATAAGAGGGGTCTATTTTACTGACATAGGAGCTACAGACGAAGCAAGAACCAAAAATGAGGTACCCAGGCCGCAAATTGCGGCCTAGGGGATTAAATCTGCGGCCCAAAGGTTAGGGTTTGGTCTCGGGTCTCTGTGGTAGCTTCCTGAGTGCCTGCATGTGCTACAGTGTTTGCAAAATCATTTCTAGCGCCCCCGGGTTGCTCCAGATTCCAAAATACCCTCTTAAATCATACATTTATCCGATGTCGGGGTTTCTAAATCCATGTTTTGGGGTTTCTAGTCTCTGTTTTAGGTCATTAAACAACACCCAAGTCTAGTTAACAGCTACAACATCACCAATTTCAAACAAACACTCAACCCTTTACTAGGGTTTCCCAAAGTTCACTAAACTTCACAATATCGGTTTAAAGTTAACATGGATGTAAAAGAAATGTGAATATTAAGCTCATGGTTCAGAAAATACCTCATTTGGCAACTCAAGAATTTTCTTGAGTTGCCCCAAGTGTCCAAAATGCAAGTTTTCTTGGTCCAATGTGCTTCCCTTGAGCTTGTGAACGTTTTTTTATGAAAAGGAGATGGGGTTTTGAGGTGTTTATTGAGGTGATTTGAGGGGGTTGAAGATGGAGGAGGAGAGGGTGCTGCCTTAGGCTGAAGAAAGAAGGCAAAAATGAAAGAGAATGATGGAGGAGAGAATGTCTTGATCAAAGTAAACCCTCCATTTCTCTCTCTCACCTATACCTAATATTCCATATCATATTCCTTTATCTTTTCTTTTCTTTTCTTCTCTCATTCTATTTGAATTTGAATAGGAAACCCAAAAGAAACCATGGTAGAAAAATACACAAGTGTGAAAAAGATTTTGTGCATGCTATGTGCACAAAACACGCTTAATCCGCGATTAGCGATTTTTAATCGCGATTAGCACTAAATTAGCATATAATTAATCATAAAAACTTAAAATTCTCATAATTCACATGAAACACCCTCTTTTAGTAATTTCCATAATTTTCCATAATTTTCCCCCATTTATCGGTATTTAATTATACCGCTTTATTAAAATATTCAATATTTTATTATTTAATTATAAAAATTCCCAAAAATAATATTTTATTTTTTTGAAATGTTACAGCAACTTTCGAAAGCTGCAATTAAACGAGCTCAGCGAACTCCGCGATGAAGCTTACGATAATGTTGTAATTGTAAAGAACCGGACAAGGTATTTCACAATAAAAACATTTTGAGAAAAACTTTTACACCTGGTCAACAAGTCCTTCTTTGTGATTCACGACTCCGTCTTCATGCGGGTAAGCTACGATCTCAGTGGAAAGGATCTTTTGTTGTGCGGTATGTATACCCGCACGGGGCAGTTGAGATTGAAAATGTTGAAAACGGTACAATTTTCAAAGTAAATGGACATAAATTAAAACCGTATTTTTCCACTGACCCCACGGAGGAGCTCCTGTTTTTACAGGAGCCACTTTATCTCGATTAAAATTCCTCCGTCTCACCTCCATGTCTTGTAAAATACCGTATCATCTTTAGAATGGAGGTGAGTGAAAAGAATAAGTTTGGGGGAGATTTTCATGTTCATATATTATTGCCCCCGTTAGTAAATTTCCTCCCAAGTCTACAGGTTTTTGAAGATTTAACAGATGGCAACAGTGAGGACGGTGTTGTAAATAGGTTTGGGGGAGGTTTGTGCTTATTTGTGTATCACTTTGCATCATACTTTGCATAATCACAAAACATATAAAAAAATATTTAATTTTATAATAAAAGATTATATAGTGAAAAATTACATCCAAAAGATTAGAAAAATTGAAGAAAACCAAGAAAATTAGAAGTTTTTTTAAACGAACTAGTAATAAGTAGTTATGAGCCATTGTCCCGAGAGTTTGTAAGATGAAAGAAGTCACTAATCTGAGGATAAAAATAAGTCTGAAAAATAGTTCCTATTCTGGAAGTCAAACATTTGAATGTTGATACCTTACTATACGCACTTACACACGTCTTGAAACTCGGGATAGTAGAGAATACCTTGAAATGCTCTTGTCTAAAAGCCAAAGTACGAAAATGAAAATAAATGAAGAAAAAATATAAAATGGTTAAAAAAAATAAACACTGGTTTTGTAATCACTAAGGCAGCAATAAAAAAATATAGCGAGGGTGCTTCATCACCTAGTGCCTTAGACCAACTGGTTTGGGAGTCACTGCGAAGCCTTAGGTGTTGCAAGATGAGGAAAATGCTACTTACGCCTAATCAGCGAGCACATGAGTAATCGGTCGGTTATTACCTCAAGAAGTATTAACGGTCGCATGGAAAATGTGTGAGCAATTTCATCTAAATATTCATCAATTAAAAAGTACTGAGGTCGATGGACAAGAGTATGATAGCTTGAATTGAATTCTCCGAGTGTAGGGATGTCTTTTACACACACATAGGGGTATATGATCGGTGTTTGGAAGAAAGATAGAAATGAAGAATAAAGACGATGTTTTATTGAGGGATGATGTGATTTCTAACATCTTTTCATGACTATTAAGATAGGGCCCATGACAACCGAAAAGCTAGTATAGTTGGAAACTCTAATTTTCAAAGTTTTTCTTTTACAATTCTTATCTTTAAATGTAATTTTCATGGTCTTCCTTTTATTATTGGATTTTGTGGGTGCAATCCGCTGAAAACCCTCAGGAGACAACACTCCTCCTACTAGGGACACCTAGAGGTTTAAAGGCTTGTTGCACGTGCTCAGTGCAATCGTGTTGCCTACGAAAGTATGCTAGTTAGTTTTTCTTTTTCTTTATTTTTCCCTTCTCTTAAAAATAAAAGATGTTTGCTAGAGACGACCAAAATTAAGTTTGGGAAAATTTGATCAGTCGAAAATATTGCATTCTTAACACATCAATTTCCCTACTCTTTCTAATTATCTAAAGATGTTTGGTATAAATATAGCACATATTAGCAATTCGTCTGCAAAATATCAAATAACATGTGTTATACATTATAACCGGCATTATGAGGGAAATTGTGTGTTTATTACTACACGCATGATCTTTGTATATCAACACTTGTCTCGAGATTGTATGCAAGAAATTCTCCAGGTAAAAGAGCCAGAACTGCTAAAAGTGCTGATAAAATACATCAAATCCAAGACTTGTGATCTGGCAGTAAACAAGAAAGATAAAAATATTCCAGATATCAGGAAACAACCCTAAAACCAATACCAGAATACCCTGAGATTTTCATGCACTGAGTCCACTATATGGCCGCGGATCCGCGGCCGAGTCAGGCCGATCCGCCGCGGATCCACGGCCGATCTGACTCGTTGGCGGTCGTCACTTTTTCCAGAGGCTTACTTTCAACCTCCTAGCTTTCTCAAGACGCTTCGAATTGTGTAGATTTCTCCAGAAACTTTCCTTCTAACAGCCAAGCTTCTTGTGCAAGTTTGATACCTACCAAGCTTCTCATGCAAGCTTCATAACAACCTAGCTTCTAGTGGAAGATAAATCTAGCTTCTAGTGGAAGATTGGGAGAACTATAAAAGGAGACCTAGGGCTTCATTACAAAGGTTTCTGATTAGTTATTCAAAAATCTACACACAAGTTGAGTGACATAACTTGTAATCAAAACCCTAGCCTAAATCAAATTCAAAAGCCAAATCAAGATTCATCGAGAAGCGTCTCAAGCAAGCCTTCAACGAGCCTTTGAAGCAACGCCGATCTGTATCTGAGCAAGAGATCCACGACGATCCGCGACTCAATAAGATTGATGCGAAGCTAATTTCGGCGGATCTAGTTGCCTCCTCAAATCTTGTAATCTTTGAATGAATTGTATCTAATCGTCGATTAATAAAGGTGAAAATTATAAATCTTATTTTTCTTTATATTCTTGCATTATGAAAAGTTACCGATTCTTGATTCTTTCCCTTTTCATGATGTTTGAGTGAAATCTCCGCTTGTAGCGGAATCGAGAGAATAGGTAGATGATGATGATTAAATTCTTGAACAATTCTTAAGTCTTATGAGTTTTGTAAACTTTAGGAAATTGAATCATCAAAGACCTAATTTGAGCGAGATCGCTTTCTTGAATGTTTTCGCTCCAAATTAAAGATCAACGATCAATGATTCAATTTACTAGAGGTTAGGATTTGAATGATAATCAATGAAAGGACAAGGGATGATGAAGGAGAAACCCTAGTTTGTTCAATAGATCCCTAAATCTCATTGATCGTCATCGATCTAGCAACAAATCCTCAATAGATAAGAATTCGTATTCATTAGTATTCGTCATCACTATCAATTTGATCGATTCCTACAAGCTACTTTCCAAATCTTGATAATTCAATTGGTATAGACATTTCCTTGATCTTTATCAATTCTTGATCCTAGATCTATTTCTTTATGTTTCTTGAAACTAAATTTCATAAATCTTAAATCATTTTCTTTTATCTTTTCTTTTCAACTCAACTAAAACAAATTCAAACAAATTCACACTTTCTCAGTGGACGATCCGTTCCCATTGACGAAACTACAATAGACACCGTCAATTGATTACGGTATAAATTTCTTTGGTTGTGAAACATTTCAAAACACGACATGAAGATGATCAATCAGGTGCCTCCTTTGTCTTTCTGACCTCTCTTTGATTATTTCAGGTCCTCCAACATGTCGCCCTCGCTATCCGCATGGAGGAAGAGGTGATAACCCTGGCGATGAAGGCCACGGGCCAGCTTATCTTGCTGGAGGAGAGCTCTAAGCGGGAGCTGGAGGCGGTGATGGTGAGGGTCGCCGCTCTGGAAGGAGAGATGGCGGCCGGGAAGCAGGAGGTGGCCGCTGCGGCGTGGGCAGCGGCGGCCTCGAAGCAGGAGGCCGCTCGGCACTATGAGGCCACCCTGGCCGCCAAGGCCAAGCTCCAGGACGCCAGGTTGCTTGTCGGCACCATGAAGAAGACGGTGGAGGCCTTCCGGAAGGAGTTGGAGGTGGCGGCCGAGGAGGTGAAGCGGGCCAATCTCAGGGTGGCTAAGGCGGTGGAGGACTTGTTCAGTTGATAAAACTGCACATTTGTTATTACATTTTTTCTACTATTTCTATATTAAAAAAGGTCTTTATTATAATATATCATACATATGAGGGTTTATCTGTAAAAATACTATTTTCCATGTGTTGATATATTATAATTAGCATTTGGTAGGAAAATGTATGCAAATAATATCATTGACCAAATCTTAAGAAAACAAACTCTACTAAATATCATTTGAGTTGTTGTGCAGAATTTTCAGAACTAAAATCAAGGAAATCAAGTTGTTAAACCAAACCTGCCTAATTAAGAAATCAAAACTTAGAAATCAAGTCTGGCAGCAACTACGAGAAGATTTCCAAGTTCCAAAGCTTCCAAAGATTGCCACATGTCATAAGGATCTACCCACAGAAAATTGATCAAGAGATCTCCACCATTGGCCGCGGATCCACGGCCAAAACCCCCTTTTGGCCGCGGATCCGCCGCAATACAGAGGACTTAGAAGCTGCAATTTTTGGGGGAGAATCTTTACTGTTATCTTCCATATTTGGAAGCAAGGGTTCTGGCTTTGGGACTATAAATAAAGACCGAGAGCCTCTTGGAAAAATCATTAAGCCGACGAGATCATGAAGTCCAAGACGGCTCACGCATCCAGGCTGATCATCTACTGTTCGTCTACCTCCTTGGAAGAGATCGAAAGCAAACTAGTCTTTGTAATCATTTTCTAAGGAATCAAAGTGTAATGAATATTGTTGATTAATAAAGGTAGCTTTCTTTTTCTTATTCTATTTCTTCGTAGTTTAATTATGCAATTTCTCTCCATCTCTTTTTCTCCTAACATGTGCGAGTAATTCTCCGCTTGTTAGGGTTCGTAGGATTAGGGTAGGTTAGTGGATGATGAAAATACGTAAACTCTTTTTACGTCCTATAAAGTTTATAAACTTTATCAAAAGAATCATTAACATCCTAATCGGGCGCGCTACCAATTCATTGTTAGTTTCGACCGCGATTAGAGATTAGATTAATGATTGTTTTGGTAAAGGCTAGATATGAACGGGGTTCCGTGTCGAGATAGGGGTTAAGAGTGGGATTCCTTTTCCCTCCAGAAACCCTAATCTACACGCATAACTGTCGTTCTAGTTTTAAATCTATTAAAGGATAAAAAGGGTAACTTTTAATTAATCGTCCATAACTACTAAATCCTAACGAACCCTACAAGCCCCCTTATTATATTAACTACATCCATAAATAATCTAGATCTATATTTTGCATTAGTACTTAACGTAGATCTAGAAACCATTCTACAATATTCTTTATTCCCCCCCTCTCTCAACACATCTAAAGTAAGATTAAAATATTCAACGTTTCCCTGAGGACGACCCGTACTCACCTCGGTCTAGCTACGCGCGACACCATTCTGATTACGGTTAAACTACAAACAAACACATTCTTTCGAACCAAATCAAATGGCAGCGTTGCTGGGGATACGTGCGTAATTTTTTATTCTTACTATTTGTGTTGAATTCTTATACGATCTATATCATAATTAAAACAAAACTGCAAATTGTATATTTAATGATTATTGTGTGAATTTTGCGAGGAAATCTGGAGTCACAGACTTGAGGAAACAGAAGACAGAGACATTCATCAAGATCCAGAGAAGTAGTGAAGGCCATAGAAAAAAATTCATCAATCGATCTCTCCCTCTTGCGGCGGAAGCGCGGCCTGTTAGGAGATCTAGGGCTTCAGTCTTCTCTGGTAAGATTCTAACCTTCTTCTCTCTCCTCTGAAATCCAATAAAATATCTTTTCTGCAGGATTCTTTGCAAAATATCGCCGCTCAAAAATCTTTTTGCAAAGTTTTGTTTTGCAGTTTTTTTTTGCATATTTTAATACGGATTTTTAAGGGGCAAGACCAAAATCCAGATTAGGTGGGGATTTCATCACCCTTCCTAAGCCCCACAAATCACAAACCGAGCATCTGCATCAACCCTGTATTAATTTAAAAAATATCTAGACCAGACTCTAAGGACTGTCGCGCTCAATAAGTACAGAGGAAGGTCGTGGATAATCTCTCGCTTGTCCGCATTACCTTTATGGTGTCTAGGCAAGTGTGTCTAAGGCAAGTGGTTACTTAATTAGGACCACTACTTTCGTAGTGGGGAGCCTCCCACTTATCTGGCACTTACCTGGCTACAAGGGTAGTAAAGAGGCGGTAGAGGATTGATCCTACGGCTTGTCTTTTGGAAGTCTAGGAGCGGTCTAGAGACTGGACCTAGGTAACCTTAGTTTCAGGATTGTTTGTGCATTTTTGTGTGATTTGTCTAAATCCGTCATTTTTCGAAACAAACCAATTATTTTCTCCACTTTTTACCCTTCCCCCTTCTTCTCTTCTTATAATGGGTGACCTAAACAGAAGAACGCTTGCCGAGCTTTGCTGTCCACAACCAGATATCTCTTGTTTTCGTAATCCCTTCGGTATACCGTCCGGCTCTTCTATGTCCTTAAGAGATCATATAGAACAAGCAGGAAGAAACAGTTGCCACCTCAGTCTAGGTCTTATCAACCGTATCCTAATTCTACACCTGTTTCAGTTGATACCCAGAGTGAGGAAGCCCCTAGACGAATGTCCATTGCTGAGCACATAGCTAGGGCTAGAGGCCAAAGTTTCAACCCGGACCAATATCAACCATCACCTCCACTTTCCAAAGAAGAGTTTGATAGCCAACCGACCAACCCATATCAATATTCTTCTTATCACAATGTTGACCCTACTCCCACCCAATTTTCGCAACCATTCTATTCCTATCAATCCAATCCGACTTTTCCACCTTCTCTAGACAGTTCTTCTAATCAGTCATTTGGGAGTTTTAATTATCCACAGGAATTTCAATCTTATACTGAACCCCCTTATCAACTCAAGACTAGTCTGGAGAAGACATTAGAAAAATTTCTGGAACTGTCGAACCAAATTAGGAAGGAAACAACAGAGCGGATGCAAGCAAAGAATTTCAAACCTGCCCAAATTTTTTCAGTATATGATTCGGGTATAGGACAAAATGAGAATTTGGGTAGTGAGACAGAACTGTACACCCTTCCTAATCAAACCTCCCCATTCCAAACTGAAATCCACAACTCCAGTTTCATAGATTCATCAGGTACACCAAATAGAATGTCTGATAAGTTATGTGGCTTTATAGTGTTTGATTTACCCGACTGTGAAGGGTCCATTTCAAGTGAAACATACCCAACCCTTGTGATCTCTACACCTCCACTCTTGAACCAAAACTGATTGAAAACCATACTTTTGATGAAGTGTTTGAGAATTCTAACCTTCACTTGAATGAGGTGATTGACGTTAGCGATATATTGATTGATGAACCCGAAATTTTGGATGATTTTGTCCCACTAATTCATCAAATCCTTTCACTTCCTTATGGTCATCATCTTGAGCCTTTAATTCTTCCCGAACCCCAAATACGTCTTGAAGTTGATGATAAAGGTATACCCGAAGAAATACAGCCTCCATCTTCCACATCTGGTATAGCAACACTCGACACACCAATTTGTTTACCCATTTCACCTTCTACTTTCTCCGGTTCTTCTTCTGCTCCTATAGTTTCAGTGAGTTTTGATAAATCACAATCCGTTAATTCAAGTTCAATAATACCAAAAATTCAACTTGATTTGGATAATTTTGAAAATGAGGTAGATGAGTTTTTCGAGTTCTCTACCTCAATGATTTTTGATGAATCAAGTAGGATAAATTCTGGCACAAAACTCTTTGACAGCAAAATATTCAATCAGATCATTGATAAAAGTTTTGAAGAACTTTTTGCTGACGAACTTGAATTTTTAAACAATACGGATTTTTTGATTGATCAATCTCCACCTATAGAGGTTGAACCGTCACCATTCCTTCTTCCTAATCATTCACATTCATCCCCATTTTTTCTTTTCTCTAATTTCAAACCCTTTCCAGACCACCTCTTATCCCTTCCCCATTTTTTCTTGACTCGATACAACACATTTTTCCACCAACCTATACGCTATACTGATAAAATCTTTGAATGGTTGGTGTTAACTTTTGGTTTTTGTAAAGTCTTACTTTGACCAAATGACTCACCCCATCTTAAAATGCTTCGTATTGTCTAATTCATGTTTGAGGGGGGGTATATTTTTGGCTCTTGAACATAACTTTTGTCCTCAAATTTGTGAGCCAAAAATAATTTTGGGGGAGGATTTTCACTTTCATATATTCTGGCCCCCATTAATAATGTCCTCCCAAGCTTACAGGTTTTTGTAATCCAGCAGATACCAACAGTGAGGACACTGTTGAAAACAAGTTTGGGGGAGGTTTGTGCTTATTTACGCATACTTTGCATTATACTATATATAAGCACAATTTTTTTTTTGATAATAAAAGAATAGAAAGTGAAAAATTATATATGAAAGATAGGAATAGTTTAAGAAAACCAAGAAAATTAGAAGTTTTCTTAAACGAACTGGTAATAAGTAGTTATGAGCCGTTGTCCCAAGGGTTAGTAAGATGAAGGAAGTCACTAACCTGAGGATAAAAATAAGTCTGAAAAATAGTTTCTATTCTGAAAGCCAAACAT
Organism: Agapanthus africanus; assembly: GCA_030015575.1. NCBI lineage: Eukaryota > Viridiplantae > Streptophyta > Magnoliopsida > Asparagales > Amaryllidaceae > Agapanthus > Agapanthus africanus. Next base: position 236,893,333 of record CM057344.1, on the reverse strand, counting down.
TTGAATGTTGATACCCTACTATATGTACTTACACACGTCTTGAAACTCGGAATAGTAGAGGATACCTTGAAATGCTCTTGTCTAAAAGCCAAAATATGAATGAAATAAAAAAAATGAATAAAATATAAAACGGTGAAGAAAAAAATGAACACTGGTTTTGTTATCGCCAAGGCAGCAATAAAAAAATATAGCGAGGGTGCTTCATCACCTAGTGCCTTAGACCAACTGGTCTGGGAGTCACTGCTAAGCCTTAGGTGGTGCAAGACGAGGAAAATACTATCACCTAATCAGCAAGCACATAAGTAATCGGTCGGTTAGTACCTCAAGAAGTATTAACGGTCGCATGAAAATGTGTGAGCAAATCCATAAATATTCATCAAGTTAAAAAAGTACTGAGATAGATGGACAAGAGTATGATAGCTTGAATTGAATTCTTCGAGTGTAGGGATATTCATTACACACACGTAGAGTTATATGATCGATGTTTGGATGAAAGGGTAGGAATGAAGAATAAAGAAGATATTTTATTGAGGGATAATGTGATTTCTAACATTTTTTCATGACTATTAAGATAGGGCTCATGACAACTGAAAATCTAGTATAGTTGGAAACTCTAAATTTTCAAAATATTTCTTTTATGGTTCTTATCTTTATATGTAAATTTCACCATCTCTCTTTTATTATAGGATTTTGTGGGTGTAATCCGCTGAAAACCCTCAGGAGACAACACTCCTCCTACTAGGGACACCTAGAGATTTAACGGCTTGTTGCACGTGCTCAGTGCAATCGTGTTTGCCTACAAAAGTGTGCTTAGTTTTCTCCTTTCTTTTTTCTCCTTCTCTTCAATAAACTAGTTTGCTCGGGACGATCAAAGATAAGTTTGGGGGTATTTGTTCAGTTGATAAAACTGCACATTTGTTATTATATTTTTCTTAATATTTCTATATTTAAAAAGGTCTTTATTATAATATATCATACATATGAGGGTTTATCTGTAAAAATACTATTTTCCATGTGTTGATATATTATAATTAGCATTTGGTAGGAAAATGTATGCAAATAATATCATTGACCAAATCTTAAGAAAACAAACTCTACTAAATATCATTTGAGTTGTTGTGCAGAATTTTCAGAACTAAAATCAAGGAAATCAAGTTGTTAAAGCAAACCTGCCTAATTAAGATATCAAAACTTAGAAATCAAGTCTGGCAGCAACTACGAGAAGATTTCCAAGTTCCAAAGCTTCCAAAGATTGCCACATGTCACAAGGATCTACCCACAGAAAATTGATCAAGAGATCTCCACCATTGGCCGCGGATCCGCGGCCAAAACCCCCTTTTGGCAGCGGATCCGCCGCAATACAGAGGATTTAGAAGCTGCAATTTTTTGGGGAGAATCTTTACTGTTATCTTCCATATTTGGAAGTAAGGGTTCTGGCTTTGGGACTATAAATAAAGACCGAGAGCCTCTTGGAAAAATCATCAAGCCAACGAGATCACGAAGTCTAGGACGGCTCACGCATCCAGGCTGATCATCAACTGTTCGTCTACCTCCTTGGAAGAGATCGAGAAGCAAACTAGTCTTTGTAATCATTTTCTAAGGAATCAAAGTGTAATGAATATTGTTGATTAATAAAGGTAGCTTTCTTTTTCTTATTCTATTTCTTCATAGTTTAATTATGCAATTTCTCTCCATCTCTTTTTTTCCTAACATGCGCGAGTAATTCTCCGCTTGTTAGGGTTCGTAGGATTAGGGTAGGTTAGTGGATGATGAAAATACGTAAACTCTTTTTACGTCCTATAAAGTTTATAAACTTTATCAAAAGAATCATTAACATCCTAATCGGGCGCGCTACCAATTCATTGTTAGTCTCGACCGCGATTAGAGATTAGATTAATGATTGTTTTGGTAAAGGCTAGATATGAACGGGGTTCCGTGTCGAGATAAGGGTTAAGAGTGGGATTCCTTTTCCCTCCAGAAACCCTAATCTACACGCATCACCGTCGTTCTAGTTTTGAATCTATTAAAGGATAAAAAGGGTAACTTTTAATTAATCGTCCATAACTACTAAATCCTAACGAACCCTACAAGCCCCCTTATTATATTAACTATATCCATAAATAATCTAGATCTATATTTTGCATTAGTACATAACGTAGATCTAGAAACCATTCTACAATATTCTTTATTCCCCCCTCTCTCTCAACACATCTAAAGTAAGATTAAAATATTCAACATTTCCCTGAGGACGACCCGTACTCACCTCGGTCTAGCTACGTGCGACACCGTTCTGATTGCAGTTAAACTACAAACAAACACATTCTTTCGAACCAAATCAGGACTATAAGAAGTCGAAGGACTACTACTCCGACCTAGCCGTGGCCACTACGAACATCTGGCACGAGGCCCTCGACGCTGTCAAGGCCCGGATGCCGGAGTTCGCTGATGAAGAGCTCCGGGCCGAATACCCTCTCTCGGGTGCTGACGAGCAGAGGGACGACCTCGGAGAAGAAGAGGTCCCTGACGAGGAAGTGGCCGAGGACCCTGCCCGAGCCGTGGTAGATATTGAGGTTCCCGGGGTTGCACCTGGCCCCGAGGCTTGAAGCCCCTCGTCTTCCTGCTTCTTTTATTTCGTCTCATCGGGAATTTTGTAAGGCTGGGGAGCCCCCAATACCCTTGTAAAGAATTTTGTTTGTGCGAATAAACTTTTGCTATTTTATTTCTTGCATATTATCCTTTGTTTGTGAAGAATACTCGTAGAATATTCAGACTTGCACTGTTGAGCTTCCATGTCAGGTCAGTTCTTCATCTGGCGATCGCGCGTCAAGTTGATTTCGATCACTTGCCAAGTGCAAAAGCTGTTGGGAAGAAGGTATCTCTGTGGCCCCGAAGTCGAGGGGGGTCGCTTGGACTTATATAGACCTGGTGTCTCTTGGATTGTGCTTCAGATCCGCGGTATTTGATGGGCAGTAGGCTACCCGCTGCAGATGTGTCGAGCCGAAGAGGGCTTGGTGTCCTCACTCTGAGGGCTTCAGATGCCTCATGGCGAGGGCTTTGTTCCATGTTGTCGTGGGTAGGGCTACCAGCCGGGGAAGACCGGGCATGGTAGCCGCTCGGTGCCTCTTGGCGAGGGCTTGGATCCCTGGTGTTGTGGGTATTGAGTTACCAGCCGGGGATGATCGAGCAAGGTAGCCGCCTGGCGCCTCTTGGCGAGGGCTTGGATCCCTTGCATCGTGGGTAGGGAGTTACCAGCCGGGGATGAGGCGTCGTGGGTAGGGAGTTACCAGCCGGGGATGACCGAGCAGGGTAGCCGCTCGGTGCCTCTTGGCAAGGGCTTGGATCCCTAGCGTCGCAGCTAGGGAGCTACCAGCCGAGGATGACCGAGCAGGGTAGTCGCTCGGTGCCTCTTGGCGAGGGCTAGGATCCCTGGCACCGTGGGTAGGGAGCTACCAGCCGGGGATGACCGAGCAGGGTAGCCGCTCAGTGCCTCTTGACGAGGGCTTGGATCCCTGGCGTCGTGGGTAGGGAGCTACCAACCGGGGATGACCGAGAAGGGTAGCCGCTCGGTGCCTCTTGGTGAGGACTTTGATCCCTGGCGTCGTGGGTAGGGAGCTACCAGCCGGGGATAGCCGAGCAAGGGTCTGGCTCGGCTGCCTCTAGGGAGGGCTTTGATCCCTGGCGTCGTGGGTAGGGACCTACCAGCTGGGGATTACCGAGCAGGGTAGCTGCTCGGTGCTTCTTGGTGAGGGCTTTGATCCCTGGCGTCGTAGGTAGGGAGCTACCAGCCAGGGATGACTGAGCAGGGTAGCTGCTTGGTGCCTCTTGGCGAGGGCTTTGATCCCTGGCGTCGTGGGTAGGGAGCTACCAGCCGGGGATAGCCGAGCAAGGGTCGGGCTTGGCTGCCTCTAGGGAGGGCTTTGATCCTTCAGGACGGGTGCCTAGCAAGGTTACTGCCCGGTGCCTCTTGGCGAGGGCTTTGATCCCTGTCGGTTGTGGTAGGAAGCTACCAGCCAGGGATAGCCGAGCAAGCGTCGGGCTCGACCGCCTCTAGGGAGGACTTTGATCCTTAGCGCGGGAGGGGATGTAAGAAGCCTACTAAGGATTGGGGGCCGGGCAGAGTTACTGCCCGGTGCCTCTTGGCGATGGCTTTTGTCCTTTAGGATGTGGGCCGAGCAGGGTTACTGCCCGGTGTCTCTTGGCGAGGGCTTTGATCCCTGTCGGTTGTGGTAGGAAGCTACCAGCCGGGAATAGCCGAGCAGGGTAGCCGCTCGGCTGCCTCTAGGCGAGGGCTTTGATCCTTAGCGTTGAAGGGGCCGTAGGAGGCCTGCTAAGGATAACCGGGCAGTGAAGCTGCGCGGTTGCCTCTTGGCGATGGCTTTGATCCCTGGCGTTGTGTATAGGGAAGCTATCGGCCAGGGATAGCCGAGCAGGGTAGCTACGCGGCTGCCTCTAGACGAGGGCTTTGATCCTTAGCGCTGGAGGGGCCGTAGGAGGCCTGCTAAGGATAACCGGGCAGTGAAGCTGCGCGGTTGCCTCTTGGCGAGGGCTTTGATCCCTGGCGTTGTGTGTAGGGAAGCTACCGGCCAGGGATAGCCGAACAGGGTAGCTGCGCGGCTGTCTCTAGACGAGGGCTTTGATCTTTAGCGCTGGAGGGGCCGTAGGAGGCCTGCTAAGGATAACTGGGTAGTGAAGCTGCGCGGTTGCCTCTTGGCGAGGGTTTTGATCCCTGGTGTTGTGTGTAGGGAAGCTACCGGTCAGGGATAGCCGGGCAGGGTAGCTGCGCGGCTGCCTCTAGACGAGGGCTTTGATCCTTAGCACTTGAGGGGCCGTAGGAGGCCTGTTAAGGATAACCGGGCAATGAAGCTGCGCGGTTGCCTCTTGGCGAGGGCTTTGATCTCTGGCGTTGTGTGTAGGGAAGTTACCGTCCAGGGATAGCCGGGCAGGGTAGCTGCGCGGCTGCCTCTAGACGAAGGCTTTGATCCTTAGCGCTGGAGGGGCCGTAGGAGACCTGCTAAGGATAATCGGGCAGTGAAGCTGCGTGGTTGCCTCGTCATGATGTTCTGTCCGACCTTCACGGTGTTAGTATGGGGAATAGGAATAGCCGCGGCGAATACGCGTAACATGCGCATTGAATGCGTGGGGGGAGGTGAAGCGCCAGAACCGCGTCGTTTCGATTTTGCCAGAAAAGGCTCAATGCTTGCCGCATGGCGGCACCTTTGTGGGCGAAAACGAGTGGCACCTTTGTGTCCGCGGTGAATGGCTTGGTGAGCGAGTCGGCGGTGTACTTAGCCCCAACGCCCGAGAGGTGACCTTCCCGACGTATGCCCTCGATCTTCTTCTCGAAGGCGTTGAGTCGGCCGTGGTACCCCGAGGATTCATCACCTTCCGATCCCTGGCCTCTGTTACGGGAGACCCGCGTCTGGGCGCGGCCCCGGTTCCTCTCGATGAGGTTCCTCAGATCCCTAGGCGAGGTAGCCCTCGAGCCGCCATGGCGAGCCCTGTCCTCGCGATTCCGTCGAGGGAGGGGGTGTTAGTCATGCCTGGGAACAGGCAAGCTGACCGACATCTCCTCGGAAGGGTAAGGGTCGCGAGGAGGCTCGAGGCGAGGTGCTCTGGCGGCGGATCTTGGTGTGGAGTTGTGGGGCGCCCAGCGGGCTGCGGAGAGTACCGGTCTGGGAGATCTGTGGCAGCGGGAGGTAGCTTGTCGGTGGTCGGCCGTGCCGACAAGGGCGGAGTCTTCTCGAGGCAGAGGAGCGACGATCTGGGGTTCAGGCTCTACCGTTTGGACGCGGACGAGCACCTCCACGATGGACGCTAGTCGGTCTATTCGGCCGGCAAGGGCGTTGATGACAATCGCCGGGGGAGGTTCATCCATGCCTCCGTTGAGAGGAAGGCGGCGGCTGGTGCTTGGATCTTCAGGGTGATCGCTCGCCATATGGTTGGAGATCGGGAGACGAACTTTTGTTTTTGTGGAGTTAGTTTCCTACAGACGGCGCCAGCTAATGAAAGGGGCCTTTCCGGTCTGCTTCAGATGTTGTCTCCCGTTGATCTGCCGATGGCTGCGATTGACGGCTGGGATTTGATCTGGAGCGTGATCTCCTGTGATGTGTGGATCTCAATGGGTTGGAGGAGATTTGCGCCGAGTACCTGCAAGGAAGTCCCGGGATGGTTTGGTACCACCGAGGACCCTCCGACGATCAAGTCAGTAACAAGATCCGAGCAGAGTAACGGCTTAGTGGAGTTAAAATGGCTTACTTGATCCCTCTGGGAGAGGGGTTTATATAGCGGCGGCAGCATGCAGGGGCAGGCACGAGAATCAAGCCGGCCGTTACGCTCCTGACGTCATGTCCGCGTGATAAGCGGATCTTCCCATTAATGGCGAGACATGCTCGTTAATGGGGATCGTAATGGCGTGGAACGTGGGATGTGGCCGGCGGAGATCTCGCGCATGGCGAGATTCGCGGAGCGGTGGTTATGCCTGCGGGTGGTACCGTTGATCGGTCGATGAGACCGAGGAAGATGGCCTCGGCGGGAGAGCTCGGGGGGCGAGCGGGAGAGCCGATGCATCTTGGTCCTGTGATAGTTCGGAGGCGAGCTGGGAGGCCGAGGAAGCCAATTTGTGCATGGGGGCTTTGAGGAGAGCCAGCTTGTGCTTGCGGGTCGGGCAGGGTGGCCTGGTCGGACCTTGTAGGCCCTTTCTTCTGAGCTCTGGGACACGTCATCTACCACGTGTCACGATCTGGGAGATCGCCGATATCGAGCATCATCATCAAAGTTTTGGGGTAATTTGCTACATGATCCCCCAACATTTCGATCATTTTGCACTCTAATTCCTTACTGATTTTTTTTTTTTGCATGGATACAAATGGTCTAAAATATGTTCTGATAATAGTGAACTACTTTCAATTAGCCTCTAATGATTCTAAATTCTAAATGCAGTCATCTAAAACAAACACCTTGGTAAAAGGTCTTGTGAGATTAGGAGAAACTGAAGCTGCTTTCTAAATAGACTAATTTGAGGTTAACATAGGGTTGTTAAAGTGCAACAAAGGGGTGAACTTTGAGAGATTATTTAGCATTATATACCCTCAGGTCTTTGTTTGAAGATTTTTTTTCTTTTTTAATTATTAGCTATATATATGTCCCCAAGAAAGGTACAACAAGGCACCATTACTCACCAAACAATGGTTAATGATCTACCGAACTTCACCCCCTGCTGCACTTTAACAACGCTTCATACTGATTGCTAAAACTTTAAATGTATTCAAAAGATAATAGATTTTCTTGTTAACGTATTTAACATGTGGCCTCCAAAAAACAGAAGTAATTAAAATGCAATCATCTAGGTTTTAACCTATGATCTTTATACCCACGAACACAATGCATTTACTTAACTCCATCTTTACAAGCCATAATAATATTTGTACACAAATAGCAAACTTTAAATATATATCGAAACAAAAAAAATAGTAATATATAGATTCATCGGAGCCAAAGGGGCCGCCCCTTTGCTCCTTCCAAGACGGTTGGCTCCACAAAAGAAAAATGAAATTATTTCTAATTTTTTTTAATTTTTTAAATCCTTTTTTAGTAATTATATACAAGAAAAACATTCTATTCCAACTACATGTAATTGTCTTTAGTTTAAAAGCAATTTATCATTTTTTACCATCCAATATATCATTTGTTTAAATACAACCAAAATTATAAAATGTGAAGTGTTGAATTTAAAGTTAATTCAGCTAATGATGAGCAGCAGTGTTTAGCAATGAAATAAAAAATGCATAAAAATTATTCGATAAATATAATAGGTTTTGCATTGACTAAAGTTACGACCGTCCTGTACAGATCGCCTCTAACAAGGCAGAGGTATGTCTGAATATGGAAGCCTGCACGGGTTCACATAAGAAATAATATTATACAATATTGAAAGTTTTCTACTTTAAATTTGAAGTAACAAAAGAGCAACCGTAAGTAATGACGTTGCAAGAATTGAATCTTTTTTCGTGTTTGTGAAGTGGGGGGCATGTCATGTGCGTGGGGTTATGATTGGGGCAGGTGTGCATAAAACTTTAGCTTTAATGCTTCGGAGTTGGCGTTTGCTTTGTGCTGTGTTTTTTTTCCTTTGATGAAAATGGGTCAAAGGCCTCAGGCTTAAAAAGCAACAGTAAAAACTCCTTTGGCAAAAAAACCTAATGAAAAACTACTTGGATCCGAAAAGTTATATGTTTAAGTACTTATAGTACAATCAATATTTTTTTTTACATTTTAATATTCATATATTACATTGTCAACTTCCGGCAGATAAGTGCTACATCTAGCAGATAATTGCTATATCCATCTAATTACTGTATCTGATAAATGTAGCAGTAATCTAGCAGAAGTTGACAAGGGTAATATGGAATATTAAAATGTAAGAACCTATAACTTTTTGGACCGATGTAGTTTTTCATTTGGTTATTTATTGGTTTTTGAACCTAGGGAGCTAGATCATTTTTCCCTTTACTTTTTTTTTTCTTTCTTTTGATGAAAATGTTCTTTAGGGCCAAAAAAGCTACTATGTGATTAGGCTTCTTTCTTGTTTGTTATACGTAAATTTGCACTATATTCATGTTACTTTTTTTTTACTCAGCCACCTTTCCCTCTTCGAAGCACTAACTAAGAGATCCCGGGTTCGATCTCAAGTCTCCCTCCACAAACTCCTATAGCCCACCATTGGGCCATGTGCCCCACGCTTCTTGTTACTGTTTTAGGGTATTCTTTTGATTATATTCTTATTTTATAAGCCGATTAGAATATGCTGCTTTCTTTCCTAGAATGTTATGATACAAACTCCCATACATAATTAGAGGTTTATTTTTCACTTCATTTTAGTAAATTGAGAATCGCAAATGGCATTGTAACCGCAAAGCGTGTGATGTTATGAGATAAGATAATTACTAATTCATAAAACTAATTGATAAACGAAGATAATTAGCAACAACAAAACCAATCCTTTGGCGGAAAATAAAGGAAAAACGAACAAAGCATGTTTCTCTCAATAAACAAAATCTTCTTTTTCTTTCTCTATAAGCAACCAAATCAAGGGGGGTGATAAAGTAAGTGGCAATCTCTCAATTTTCCAGAACACATAAAAAAAGTTAGAAATATTCGTCTTTTTCTCAGATATCATAGAACTACGACCTCATAATTAATCGATATTTGACTCTTTTTTTCCTTCAAAATCTCGACATGTGCACATGCCCTCCCTCTGTCCGTGCTGGGTCCGCCTCAGGAAACCTTCATAATATTACTAATTTAACTAAATTACGTACACATACAAAATCATATATATAGCAGTAGAGTAAATAAACCAAAGGAAGAGCTTTACAAATTCGAAATTAAAACAATTTAAGGTGAATGCATATGATGCCACTATTCAAGAGCCTATAGATAATCGTGATACGAAGAAAATTTTGTTTGGTTCAACTCCAATCACTATCTTCTTTTGTTTTTGTTTTTTTTGTCTTTTGTCTTTTTGTTTTTCAAAGAAAAAGAAAAGGAGCTTGGTGGGGACGGTGGATGACCGTTGAGGGTCGGCTGTATCTGACGCGCTAACCTCCACGTGGCATCCTCTTATTGGGTGGAACACGGAGGCTGCCTGGGACCACCAAGTTGCAACGGTCAACTTTTGAAGAAATTAAAAAACATGAAAGCAAGAAACAAGTTTGATGCTCTCATGTTACACCTTCCACACAAATTTAATTATAACTCATGCAAGCTTGACTTCAACAGAGCCTTTTATTCTTGAGTAATATGTAGCTGCGAATCCACCGTAACTAATTAGCTCCGGTCATCTCCGAGGTCTAACAAGTAGGGCCCATCCCCTTAGGCTGTGAGCTGCGGCCAACACCAGCCACATTAAAAATGTTTACTCTATTATCAATATAAATGAAAACTAAGAAATATCAGATTGTATAATACTGCCGATCTTTTCCAATATTCAACTTTTTTTGTGCATTCCACATGAAATGTCATGGTGATCATAAAAGTCTACAACTCAAGAGTTTGTGCATTTCACGGTCAAATTCACACATGAATGGTGAGACTAGTAGATAATATCGATCATCTCTAACTAATAGATGATATGGATCAAGCTTGATGGATATAAAAAATATTCAAAGTACATCATGTAGGGTTTGTCTATTTTCCTTTAAAAAAAGGCAAAAAGAAAGAAAGAAAGAAAAGAATAATGATGCAACTTCATATCATTAACATTAACTATATTGCTCAACTATAATGAGATGTTTCAGATGTTAAATAGCCATAAAAAGTGGCAAGGGTTTCAAAACTTTCCCTAAACATATATAAATGAGAATAAATACGTGAAAAATTGAGCTTCCCTTTCTTAAATACAAGATGCCCTCATTTTCTTGCTAAAATCAGGCCTAAAATTCAAAATAAAATCAGAGAATGAAATGTAAACCAATTAAAAGTAACCAAATAACATCTCAAATAGTAAGCAACATAATAACATATATATTGGCCTTTTCCATGATATTTATCTGCCTGAAAACATAGAGTAGCAATCCCACAAGAAACAAATTTTTACTCTTAAACTACAATTTACATCATAACTACAAATCCAACAAAAGCTCAATTAGTCAGCTACCAAACTAAGGAACAAAGATATCTTAGTCGCGAGGCACAAGCAAAGCTAACTGCAGCACATTTTCCTTACAAAGCTTAACAGGATTCTTGAACACAGATATCTCCACGTCATTCTCACCAGACACGACGACTCTTGCAACACTAAATGAATCTCCCTTGTCAGACGCATAATGAAACTCCTTTGTTGAAATTGGGAACCAATCTTTAGTGTTCGAAGTTGTCGATTTCACCTCAACGTACTCTATGTTCTTTTTATCCCCTATAATCAAATCGTAAGGTAATCCTGTCTCTGATTCTTTATTGACCCATTTGACTTCTGCAGATGCACCTAATTTCTTGGCAAAATATTCATAAGCTATCATCTCTCCTAGCCTTCCCGTTTTATGAGCTTGCTCCTCTTCTAAATTTCCCAAGCATAATTTATCTCTCTCGATCAATGTTGAGGTTTGTGAAGTAGAGGCAATCTTTTCATGTACAGAACTAGGAGCCATATACGGTTCTTCACCTATATCTGTTGATTTTTGTGAACTTAGACCAGTTTCACATAATTTATCTCTCTCGATCAATATTGAGGTTTGTGAAGTAGAGGCGATCTTTTCATGTACAGAACTAGGAGCCATATACGGTTCTTCACCTATATCTGTTGATTTTTGTGAACTTAGACCAGTTTCACTTGATATTGGCAGATGTCCGCTGAGTATCTGTGAATTCTCAGATGGCGCACCTTCGGATTTTTCTGCGGCATGTATATTTGAAGGAGATTGAGAATCTGGAGCGGTTTTCCAATTTATAGGTGGCCAATTTGTGTTGGCCAAATTTTTCTTTGATGAATTCAAGTGTTGTTTCTTAGATATCATGAGCGACGAATAATCTGGCGATGGCTTTTCATTTGTGTGAAGAAGGCTTGAAAGAGACCATGGAGGCTCTTCGTCTGGAAGAAAAGGAACTTTCTGATTGTTGACAATAAAGTGTTCGATTTGCTCGGCGCTAGAGCCCAATTCAGCCTTGTTACTAATCATATGAAGAAAGTTTGCGGTTTGTAGTTCAGGAGTTCCATTAAAGAAAAAGCGAGAGAGTTCCAGGAACATCGAGTGAGTGTCTACATTTGGTGTCGTGTAGAAAATGGTTCCCTGCAGTAATCAATTGATCAGCAAACTGGTGCGGCGTCCCATGCTGAAAATAACGCGCTACGTGGCTTGCTACTTTGTGCTATGTAGAACAGCTCGACCAAAGGCTCAACACAATAACTTAATTACAAAGTGGCTTATGTTTTTCTTTTTTGCTTCACCACGCTATGATACATTTATGTAGTGGTAGCGTAATGCTGCGCTATTTGTACATAAGATTGTGAATAGGATTTTTCTTATGAAACTAGATTTAAACCCCGATATGTTATGTAAGATACCCTATTTTCTCTCGTCAACACTGAATCTAAGTCCTACATATCGTCCCTTGTTTTAAACCCTGATACTCGTCTATTTGATTCTTCTCTTTTTTAAATTGGAGCACTCATACTCGATTCTTCTCTATGAAGCATTCAAAAGGAGCAATCCGTTTTTATTTTTAATTATTTTCAAACGAATGATTTGCCATGATAATTTATTCAGTTATGATAAAAAATTTGCTGATTACCGATTATTGATTTTTGTTATTTTGCTTTCTCAAGTAAATGACTCTTTTCGGACGGAATATACTTCTATGTAATGTATGGATGTGAACACGTAGATTGAAAAATTGGTAATTTGTCACTTTAATTAATGGTATAATGTATACTACTACTGTAAATTTTCTAATTTGTTTCTATTTTTTTTAAAACTAATTTCCTAATTTTGGTATATCTCATGAATATATATAATTATTCAAATAATTAATTATAATAGCTCATGTAGCTTACACTTTGCACAACACGATTTGCGCTTTTCGTTTTGTAGATGTTGAGCGCTATGCTTTACGCTGACATTATTTTCACATTGGTGGGCATCATAAGATGGGTTGATTACAAAAAAGAAAAGGAAAAAACCATATAGTTTATTTTGGGGCTAGGATCTCCTTGATCCTATCCTTCTATCTATAAAAAAAAACCTTGTAGTTTACCACGTATGATATTTATGCCCTCTCAAATGATTTTCTTAGCACAGCCACCCCCACTGTTCGTCGACCAAAACTCTTAAGAACACTCAATTCATCTCTAAACACCTAAAAATATTAGCTAATTTAACTCTGAAACTTATTTGTGTTCTTTAAAGTAGAATTGAGTGTTTTTATTTTGGTTTTAATCTATGCAGAGAGGGAGTCTCCGCAATTACTTGTGTTCTTTACCCCCATATGACATTTATCTCCACACCCCCCACCCCCCCAAAAAAAAAACCTAAAAAAATGATTTATTAGCATAGAAACCCCTCTGCTCGTACCAAAACTGTTTAGCATGCTCAATACATTCCCAAACAACTAAATATATTAGCTAAATAACTCAAATACTTAATTGTCTTCTTTAAAGTAGGATTGAGCGGGCTTTTTTTGGGGGAAGGGGGAGGGGGTTATTGATGAACAGAGTCGTGTCTCCGCAATTAAATCACTTCAGGGGGTATAAGTGTTATATGACCTAAAGTACAGGGCAGTTGGGAGTAGTTAATCCTAAGAAGTTTATATATAATAATAACTATTTTATTAACTGCTTGATAGCTATGGCAAATGTGGAGGTAATTGTAAGCATGCATATTCTTCTACTATTTTTAAAACATGGATACGAGTATCATTTAAAACATGCACACATGGTGTCAACGTCACTTCACCAAGATATTGACATGAGAGGAGACGACTAATTATATAGGAAAGTTTTTCTCGATATATGTATCGTTGAGATATATGACAATATAGATCAAGTTGTTATTTCAGATATAGGCGCTGAGTAAGAGAGTATGACATGCTTTATGTTATTACCTTAAATAGATACTAGCTAGACTTTGGGCTCTGCCTCACTCTGGGTTCAAACAACATCAGTTAATTCTAGTTTTCAATTGTGAAGACAGATGATGATCCAAGGCCCTCAAGGAGACAAGTATATACCAGTATTTACTTTGTCTCCAACAATCATCAATTATGAATGAGGAAAAGATATTGATAGTTTCTGTTTCTAAATGTCAGCAAGACAATTGATCATCCACCCTAACCATAAACCTGTCTACTTTTCAATTGGATTTCTTATCACTGCTGCAGTCCCACAGAGTTCGATCCACCTTCATACTATGTCCTTATCAAAAGAAATGGATATTAATATATTAAACAGGTGCTGACCTCAGCATGAGCAATATGAAAAAAATTAGTAATGAAGGAATTGGCTAAATCATGGGAACCCATCAAAGCCTTATCCCATAACCATGGAGTCGGATAAAGAGAACATGTCTCCATGTAATGCTTGACAAAATGTTACGAGGGGGTTGTCACTGAACCGGTGAACCCTCTAGTATGGAAAGAGGAGACGTGAACAGATTCTGCAAGGATAGTTGGCAGGTTGTTGACCTACATCTATTGGTATACAATCAAGAGCAAGCATTCAACTTTCTCCTGGAATGCAACAAGGTCTATAATTATTCATAATGAGTTGCTGCCTAAAGGATAATTTGATGATATGTACAGCTTTAAGTTTTATGTCCTTAAATAAGAGAATCGCATATAATATCATAAGAAGGATTGGAGTGACGGAGTGATGTAATGAAAGTAAGTAAACGTCTTGGACCGGGAAGAAAGAAAGAATATAAGTAATTTGAAATTTCACGTTGACTTTGTTTAATGTGATGTGTTGATAGTTTAATCATTTGAAATTTGATTAGCTTCTCTCTCTTTAACTTGTTCATGCTGTTGTAGGCTACTGCTCGGAAAAAGATGCTGAGTACAAAACTATTGAATGGCATACCTGCAGAAGACAGCTACACTCGTATCTTTTTCTACTGGTAGCAGAATGCCCATTAAGAGAAAACCTATAAAATAATTTCTCAACAGTAATAACCTGTAACCGTGCCAATTTCTCACATGTGCAATGCTTCAGGCCAAAGTACACATCCGGATAAAACTTCAATAAGTAGCGCTGCACATAAGGAATAGCCCAGCTAATCAAAGATGCTTCCACCTTGTTGTCGACGACACCATAATATATAGCTTCTCGTGATACAACCTGAATTAATGGCACATTACAAGACTCTGATACTTGAGAACTCGAAATTCTAAAGTTATGAATCCCAAATTATTTATGCACAAATAAAGCATACCTCTGTTAAAGCACGAATGCCTATGTTTTGCATCAATGCCGCCACTTTACAAGAAAGCATTTCCTTCTCAAGGTCAGTTAGCTCGCCAAATTGTAACAAGTATACATCTTTCAGATGCATGCATTGCTTGATGAGCTCATCATCATCTGACCAGCAAACATTACCAAAGCATGGATGGAGGGATACCCACTTATCTTGCATTGTCGGAAGCACTGTGGTGTCTACTTTAAGAAGGCCAATTTTCAAGCTAAGCATTTCTTCAGATTTCATTGCTCCAGATTTGATATCATCAGCCCACTTAAGAAAAACAAGAAAAACCTGATACCAAAGATATTTCCTAATTAAAAAAGTAATCTAGCTGTTGACAGTTATATAAGCTTGATGTACATCGTTATTCAAAACCAACAGCTTAAGCTTTTGGGTGAAGTTGTTATCGGCATGGTACCAGGTATCAAGAGATCTCATGTTTAAGGAAACCTCATCTTTGTCGATTTAAAACTTATATACCCCGTCATTTGTTCCTTTAAAAGCAAGAGTTACCTCTGGAGGCCTATCTCCACATGGTTGAAAGGCCCACGTGAAGGTATGTGTCTTCTGTTAGCCTGATATACATTGTTACCCAACAACTTAAGCTTTTGGGTAAATTAGTTATTGACACTAGCTAATGGCAATATTCTGATGTAGTAATTGCAGCAAAGGGTCTAAATTATATAGCCTTACGATACTTACTTCATGAGCAACCTGGGACGGCAAGTTGTTTCGTGATAACTGGAGCAATATCTTAAGATATGAACAACTAGGTAGAGTCTCAAGGACTCCACAGTCAGTTACCAGAAAATCATGAAGGCCAGGATAAAGATGGGAAAGTGGAATGCACGGAGCAAGGTCGAGATCAATTGTTGAATCATGTCCATCATATGTTTCCTTAATTCGATCAAGACAACCAGTTGGATCATGCCAACACACTTTGTCTGGAGCCATAAATTTACCGGGCACAGCATCCATGAAGTTGGTGGTGTAATCCAATGGCACAAATATAGAGATACTCGTTCTGACTTCAGTAATCTTCTCCTTTGACGAAGACAATTCATCCCGAATGAAGGTGTAAAGTTTAGACATTTGAGAGACACTGCAAATGAAGACACCTTCCTTAGATCAAATCAAATGGTGAGAAAAAATATGCAGTAAAATGAACATTTCACTAAATCAGGGAACTGGAAGTGTCTGCAATAATTTGAAGTTTCGAGCACCAAGCAAGAGGTGCAATTATTCAAAGATAAAGCACGAAGGATAAATCAATGATTTAAAATAGATGAGGATTGAGGTTTTATTGAAGATGACTACTGATTTTAGGAGGAAAAATATGAAGCAAACATTATTAGAGAAACAGCTGCATACTAAAAACAATAAATCTGGTGATTGATTCCACAACCAGTAATCTCCATTTCCATCACGGTACAGAAGCAATCCATGACTAAAATAAAAGGTATAAAATATAGACGATCACTTAGCCTAAACTCTGTATTGTACAACATAAGAAACCAGAGGCGAATCTCAAAATGTTCCCAGAAATAGATTTAAAAAATGTATTCCTATATCGACAATAACATGAGGGACTGTATCTTTTTTCTCTTGGCTTTATAAGTGTCTTAGAGTTGCACACAGTTGCATCTAGCAAAACTGTCATCTCTTCCCCTTCTTCTGGACTGTTACGCACATCAAAAAGACGTTGGAGGACGTCATGGTGGTTTAGGATCAAGGCAAATATGCCTTCAGTCCATACTTCATAGTTTCTTTCATAAGGAACTTGAGAGGAAATACAAGAGGGTTGCATGATATCAACAAGTAATTAATCTTTGTCCAATGAAAGGAGTTATTTTGATGGAAAATCACTTTTAGGATTAAGGCAAATATGTCTTTAATCCATACTTAATAGTTTCTTCCGCAAGGAACTTCAGAGGAAATAAGAGAGGGTTGACATGATATCAACAAGTAATTAATCTTTGTCCAATGAAAGGAGTTATTTTGATGGAAAATCACTTTGATGACGGCGAAGATGTTGTATCCACACTTGAATTCAATTCAGATCCAAGTCAAAGGAAATATTCAGGTCCAAATTCAATAACATGTGCATTCATACACATGTGCATGTCGACAAAATTGTACATGTCCTTTTAATTTCTAAAATTCTAGAATATATGAAGTAGAAAGAAGTGGGAACAAAGAATGGAGAAGAATGAATACGAATAAAAATGTGCCAGGTGAGCATTCTTCAACATGGATATAGTGGAATAAATGATTTATGTTCATAACTTCTGAAAGATTCCACAACAACAACAACAGTAGGGATGGATGAAGTTAGTAGTAAATAAAAATAAGCACATTATAATGAGGCTGAGGAAGAATCATAATCACTGAGATTGTACCTAACAGAAACCTCAGAATGTCTCCAGTACTGAATCACTGTCAAAGCATCATCAAGCGTGACTTGGACCTTGAATTGAATATCCTCCACAAATCTTTTGCTAGTCACCTGCTTTGAAAAATTAAAGATTTGGTCCATTTAATGTGAACAGTAGAAGGGCAAAAGCTGTTACATACCAGCAATGAATATACATTCCAGCACAAGTCAAAACAACCATACTAAAGCAAAAGCTGCAATGTGCATGATCAAGGATGGTTTTTATATCATATAAGAACTAGAAACATAAAATATTTTTTGAAGATCCCATTCAAGCTTTCAACAGAAAAGAAAATAAATTAAATATACGATTAATCTTTGAAATGCAGGCCTCAAATTTAGTAAAGGACTCACCTTTGGAACAGCATAAGGAGCAAGAGCTCCAAGAATTGAACGCACAGAGTCAGAATCATAAAAAAGTTCCTTCGGGTAATGAACATCTTCATCAATGCTAGAGGCTACCCATCTAAATTTGGAAATGGATTTCATAAATGATGAATCAAAGGCTGGTCCCTCGTTAGATTGAGCATGGATGTAACATTTAGCTTTTGGACTAAAATAATCATCCCACATGCTATCTAGAACTTCCAATAGATATTTGCACTTTTCTGAAGAATTATTTGAAGAAAGTGTGCATAATAAGTGGGCCAACTCTGGCGATTCCCAATCCTTGACAAACAATTCACTTGGGAAAATGCCCCCAATGAATGGGATTTTTTCAACCTCAGAATGAAGAACATCTAGAATTTTCTTCTCAACATGAACTACTTGCACAAAGTCAGTAACGCCTAATAACTGGAAAAACTCTCTCCATTTGGACAGTTGATTGGAGAGCGATAGAGTGCTGGGATGCTTCAAATAGATGGAATCAACCTCATTCCATCTAATGTCTGTATTACCTATCAACTTCTTTACATCAATGGAATTGCCAAATTTCTTGCCAAAATGGATTGCCTCTTCAGTCGGACATTTATGGCCATGATTGGTTAATATTACCGGCTTCTTTAGCAATTCGCAGATTATGCCATCCTTTTCAGTATTACAAGTAGAGCAGACAGATTGAAGGTGGATCATTATAAATGACAGGTACTCTATCATCATGTCGGCATCTTCACTTGTAAATTTTTCAGCGGATATAGATGGCAAAATATGATTCTTGATAACATCATGTGCAGACAACTGCTGAACACCAATTTTACATAACATTCTTATGACATTGTCAACTCTAGTCTCCTCTAGACTTTTAGAATCTGTCTCCACTGAGAAGAGGAGTGGATTAACAGTTTGAAGTCTAGCATGGAGACCAGGGAAGTGTTTGAGTCCGTTTTCACCTTCATATTTGCGACCAAAGACATCAATCGGTAACCAAATGGGTCCTTTACCCAACGATCCATATGAACCATCTGAAAGGGGAATAAAGGAAATTCGTCTAAGACAGTAGAGGATGTCTGATTCAGTGCCGACTGTCGCAGAGGAAAGATATCCAGAAGAATGAACTGATAATGAGTTCAAAGAAGTATAAAGAGCATTGAGCCAAGAAGAAAGCCATTCCAGACCAAGAAAGTTAATACCATCACCAAACTGGCATATTGATGATAAAAGATCACATAAAAATTTCGGACCATATTCTTGAATACCCAGCGCTTTTGCTAATGAATCAGGTAAAATTATGTCTCTGCACAAATAGCCAAGCCCAAGCTGCTCTAGAAGTAATTTACCCGATAAGAACTTCCGAACTTCCTCATTCCAATTTCTCAGCACCCTGCATGGGCGAGTCCATTCCACATTGGGGCCATCAAGAAGCAAGCAATTTGACAACCGCAATTTAGACAGGATCATATGAGGGAGTTGAGAGAAAAACCCATGAACTTCACCCATAAGCGGAACGAAACTCATGAAAACTGTAACAGCTCTTCCTGGGCTCTCTTGAAAGCAAGGAAGCATACAAAATGACTTCTCTGCAGAGACAAACAAATCAGGAAACTCAGACAGCAACCATTGGTTCCATGCACTGTCACCATCAACTTCTTCTCTAGAAGAAGGCAAAACAAAATCAGCTTGCAGAATAAATTTCAGTCCATAATTCCTTAAAGGAAGAAAAGCAAATACAGGTTGTTGCTCGAGGTCTGGCGTGTAATCTCCATTATCAGAATCCTGCAACGTGAAGGCTATTGCAATTTTTGTAGTTTGCACGTCAGGCCGAATAACAGATGCTTGTAAGCTTTTATCAACTACTAACCAGTTCATTTGGGTACTGCCATGGGAAACCCTTATAATGCCATCTTTCAAAATTTCTCTTCTCATGGTAAAAAGCTTATCCTCAAGCATGTTCTTAAATTTTATACATTGAAGTCGTTGAAGAAACAATAGCAGGGATGGATGAAGATCTGAAAACATTGAAATTACAGGACTCCCACCAGTGCCTTCTTTAATCTTTGAACTGAAAGGAAGCACGATACAAGTGTTCCAAAAGGCAGAATCACTTTGATCAGAAGCGCAGCAAACTTGCTCCTTGTATAAGTCAATATCACACGGAGAGATTACAGTCGGCAGAACAAAACCAATCAGACCTTCTGTTATATCAAATTTGATATTGAAATGATTGGAATGAATTTCTGGAGCATCAGAGACCTGAGGTAGGTTTAGTTAAGCAGTTAGAATAAACCTTATTTGCATCAAATATGCAAAGTAATCAAACAAGGCATATGTCACAAGGATAAAAATGTTAAACCTCAAAAATTTGTCTTGTGAAAAAATTAAAGCAAGTATCTTATAGTACAGGGGAGCGTGAAGCCATAATACTTGCAGTAGCTTTTAGTTGTGAAAGTGTATACAAAAATGCAAAGGCATGAATGCACTAGTGTTCTAGATGAGCTGCGTGAGAACATTTGAATTACAAAAGATTTCTCTTTACGTATAACGTAATGGTGATCATCAAACTATTGTTAGAGTGTATTCATATGAGATATTTTGTACGAACTATGGACTTTTATGTCATTGTTCAGAAAAAAAATACAATAATTCTAATAAAAATAGAATCGTCATCTTTCCACACTACTAAAGTAACACGTAAGAGAAATTTTAATCTAATTTAAACAGTCAAACAAGAGAGCTTTAAATTAATCAAATTCTAGGCACATAACTACATTCAGACTTGAGAGTCCAGGCATAAAATATTTCAACTAGTAAATAGTTAAAACTTGATGTCTTCTCATTAACCTCTTGGATCCTCTAATATGATTCAAATCAATGTGCCTTTACAGATAGATGCCTGTGAAGCTATATTTTGATATAGATTTTAATGATTAATATCACCAGTGATTCTGTTTTTTCGTATCAAGGAATAGCGAGATCAACTGACTCTATATTATAAAGTGTATTTTTTTTTTTGAAGAACTGTGTACTCCCTAGAATCGCTCACTTCAGTTTACGATGCCCTCTCTGAGGGATTATTAAAGCCGTAGTTTCTATCCATTTTGTCCACAATTGGGAATGATTGATATTCATCTTCCACTTGAAGGGGAATGTTTGTGCCTTTGTGAAAAATATATATCATGTGGATTTCTATGTAAAAATGAAAAAAAAAACCCAACAACTTTTATGTTAAAAAAAAACCAAAAGTAGGATTCCTATAAGGTCATACATGATTATTATTGAAATATTTTGCTCTTAAAACTATGGAAATACCATTCTAAATGCAAATTAACATCAATATTTAAAATCATCCAATATCTGGACTACGAGCGGGGGAATGCCAGCTTTGGAATTGTTAATGGGTTTATTGATGGGCGAAAGAGTTCATTAATAGTCTAATGGGTTTATTATAGGTTATTATGTTCTTACGGTTAGCGTGACATCTTTAATATGACTTTAGACACCATTAACTACCAAAGAATTTACCAAATTGCTTATAGGTACTTTAAATATTCTTACTTTAAATGTTCTTAAGAGTTCTTTTTCTCAAACGATATAAAATCCAATATTTCGATCCAGGATGGCTAATATAACAGTTTTTCCGATACCAATCCCAAAAGTGGTCTGATACAAACGCTGATACCGAGATTTTTAGCCTAGGTTAATATGATGTCTCATTGGAAAATAAAGTACATGGAGAGAAGAAAAAATTTATTGTCAGCTGCAAATAAAATTGTCCCATAATATTATTATTTCTATATCTATAAAGCCTACCCGAAATACTGATTTAAAGCCGATGCCTTTCTTCCCTATGTATCCAGCGCCTAATCCTTTTTTTGTTGAATTTCCAACATCACATAATGCCCTAATATTCTGAGCACTGAAACCTTGTTCATTGTTCAAGACAACAACACCAGCATCCTGCAGAATGAAGACTAGCGTAGGCTCGACATTTTCTGAATAGATGTTATCATCAGCATTCTGGACCTGAATATGCATGGAAACATTAGAAGCAGAAACCAAGTTGAGAAAAAACAAAAACAAAAAAACGCGATCACCATCATACTCGCAATTGAAAACAAAAACACAAAATACACAAGCTCGTGGTAAGAAAGAACAAAAAGTAAAAGATAATAAGCCTACATAATGACCCGATATAATGACCAGTCAAAATTCTGCCAAGAAACAGTCATGCATGTATTTGAGACATAAGCTCTGCATTCCGAATGTGTGTTTGTCAACGTTGCATGGATACGGATACAACACAATGCAGTATGACGACACGGCAAAATCCCAAAATATAGGATACGGGGACACGGCTATATATATATATAAAGAGAGAGAGAGAGAGAGAGAGAGAGAGGATAATGGAGGAAAGGTGGCATAGGAGGGAATTTCCTCCTATGGCATTGGAAAAATACACCCTCCACGATCTTTTTCGACGATCGGCACCCATCATCTTTATCATCTAAGATGTGGATACACCAAATTTCATGAGATTCCATCACTTTTCCACTGTTGATTTAGTGGGTGCAAAATTAACGGTTTACCGACAATACAACTTTTTACATTACTAATCCAACGGTGAAAATATGGTGGAATCGCTTGAAATTTGGTGTATCTACATCTTACATGACAAAGATGATGGGTGCCGATCGTTGAAAAAGATCGTGGAGGGTATAGATTTTTGACGCCACCTAACGAAAAAGCCTCTTAGGGCTCTTTTTTCATTATTCTCATATATATATGTGTGTGGTGCAGATCCGTTAAGGCGGGTTCGTGTTTTTCGTGCTTTTCACGAACTTTTTCGTGCTTTTCAAATTCACGAACTTTTTCGTGCGACTTCCTACGAACGATCCATTCCGTTCAAATTGTTCTACACATCTTAGATAGTGAATGGATAAAAAATCACATCGATCGGTAAGTTTTACATGTGTAGAACCTAGTTTTAAAATTTTAAACATTGCACGGCTAAAATGAATCCACATGTTTCTATATATGCAAAACATTACCGATATGATTTTTCATCCATTCACTATCTAAGACGTGTAGAATAACTTGAACGGAATGGATTGTTCGTAAGAAACCGCATGAAAAAGTTCGTCAATTTGAAAAACAAGAACCAGCCCTGCACCATATATATATATATAGGAGTGACCTATTGCAAACCGGTCCGCGTTTTTTAAAAACGGGAACTCTCGATCCACGACATATTTGAACGATCCGAACCGTTCAACTTGATCACCATGCTCTCAAATGTATGTGTATGAAAAATCAAAAGATTTAAAAATCTCTAAACTATGCATCGAATGAGTGCAAAATGAACGTCTTTCAATGTAGCAACATAAACTCCATCTAATATATTGGTTAGAGGTCTTCAAAATCTTTGATTTTTCATACACATAGACTTGAAGGTAGGATGATCAACTTGAACGGTTCGGATCGTTCAAATATGATGTGGACCGAGAGTTCCCGTTTTTAAAAAATGCGGACCGGTTTGAATAGAGCGCTATATATATATATATATATAGAGAGAGAGAGAGAGAGAAGAGGCCCTAGAAGGCTTTTTCGTTAGGTGGCGTCAAAAAAGTACACCCTCCACGATTTTTTTCGATGATCGGCACTCATCATCATCGTTATCATGTAAGATGTGGATTCACCAAATTTCATGTGATTCCACCACTTTTTCACCGTTAAATTAGCAATGTAAAAAGTTAAGTCGGTAAACCGTTAATTTTGCACCGACTAAATCAACGATGAAAAAGTGATGGAACCACATGAAATTTTGTGTATCCACATCCTATATGGTTATGATGATGATGGATGCCGATCATCGCAAAAAATCATAGAGGGTGTATTTTTTCGACGCAATAGAAGGAAATTCCCTCCTATGGCAACTTTCCTCCATTATCCTCATACACACACATAAACACACACCAAACGATTATGACAACATTAAATATGGAAAAATTAACAAGTATATAATGCTATATGCTAATAACATACTAAAAATATATTTATACGCATATGACACGCATAGAACACAAACTATACATATATGACATATATACAATGCATCCGATATGCATCATGCAAATGTCTTGCAAGTGTTGGTGAAAGTGTCCGTGCAGCCTAGGTGTTTGTTCACTTCAGTAGCATAGGTCATGGCTTAATGTTTATACATTACCTCATCATTAGAAACAAACTTTTAAAAAATCTTCATTTATGAATTTAATGACAGCTGCTCTATAATGAAACCCATTAGAGCACTCTCAAATTTTGAAGAATTGAGATTGATTGCATACTTGTAAATTGAGAAGCAAGCAACGAATAGAAAGTAAATAATCTAATGGCTTGGATGAAAAATTTTAAACCCTGCAATTTGAAATAACACGAAAATATGATGGCTGTTGACGACTGACACCCACCCAACACCCCCCCCCCCCAACAAAATAAAAAAACAACCCAACAAAATAAAACTCTGAAGATCAGGACCTAAATTAAAAAACGAGGTTGCCGAGAATACTTTGAGATAAATAAATATGACAAGCAAAATAAAATATAGTCACTTAGAGGTGTTAGCAAGTGAAAACTGGAAACCATTGCAGGCACCTTGCTAACCAGTTGAATAATTACCACTACCTACTCCAACAAACTTCAAATTAAAGAGATCCCCAACTACAGAGAAAAGGAGTACAAAAAAGAATAGAAGGATATTAGAACCCAGCTTGGGCACACATGAGTGCTTTCACAGGTTGTATATGAGACGTGTTCTAAATCTCTATAAAACTCTTTAATGTTCTTCATACGAAGAGAACTTCCAATAACATTAGAGGAACAACGCCCCTTTACTAAGTCAAGTAGATAAAGGTTTTATTTTTCTTCTTTCTTTTTTTTGCATGCGAGACCCATATACATGCAACAAATGCAAAACTAAAACCCTGTTAGACTGGAACTGGCATTCACGTCAAGTAAAAAACTGCCATGCTAAGTAGAAGATAGAAAAATGTCTTGACCTTCACAAAAATTAATAGAAGAAATGGGTTAACTTTATAGGAGGAAGAAACTCAATATATCGATTAAAATGATGTGGTTTGCTTTTATGTCATCGCTGGTAATATGGATGCAGCAAAAGTGCTCGTCTTTCCATATACAAGTCCATTCAGTTTTGATGTGAATGTGAAGAGTTCATCCTTTTAATTGATCAAATGCACAAAAAAAAGTTGCCAGATGAAACACGTAGGATTGTAGGAGGATTATATTGTTAGATGCCCTTGGAACTGATAGAATCTGTTCAACCTTAGACTGAACTTACAATATCAAGCTTGGTTCTTTTAAGAGTTAGCGAAGTGCTGGTAGTGATACCATGGAACAATGGTGGTTTAAACTAAATTAATTATTCACTGGATTTTAGATGTGCAATTCAATTTATTTGTTATAGGGTAGTGTTAGGTTAGAGGGAAGTAGGGTTGTGGCCTTTGTTGTGTGCTTCACTGCTTTTATATATTATTGTGGTGTGACAATATCTCTACTATTATAACCCAAACAAGGATACACATTTTTTTCAAAGAAGAGAAAAAAAGAGATCTTCACTTTTTAAAATGTCCATGACATATCTATCCCTTGTCCTCGCTCTCCTCCGTGCCCCCCCCCCCAAAAAAAAAAGAAAAGAAAAAATGTTATCTCTCCGCATTCGAAGGAAGTTGGGGACCCAACCTACATCAAATTTCACCTTATGCTTTAAATAGTTTAAGAATCTTCGTATGTTTACCCCCACCAAATTAAAACAATTTCTAACACATTTTACAAGCATTTGTTAGCGGAAAAAAGTCAAACTTTGATTTATTTATCTACTATAGATAAACATTTATCATGCACAACCTCAAGCAAGATTGCAAATTTGCAATATGGAATTGAAATTATTTATGATCAGTTGTTGCAGAAGTGATCTACTATCACCACAAGAGTAAAAAGCATAATTAATTTTAACATACTTAAAAAGGGAGACATACTTTTGTTTAATACTTAATTCGATCAACTAATCAATTTTAATAACATCCCTCTATATATTAATTTTATTTTTATACAAAAACTTTTTTATAAACTCTCAAGATTTTTTGAAACACTCTCAAGCTTATTTCATGTGCATTGCACAGGCCGAAATCTAGTGGTGAAGAAGTGAGCACCAATCCAAGTTTTAGTTGTTTGTTAAAATATTGAGACCAGAAGCTACCCACTAAATGTCAAAATGTTCAGCAAAGTGCAAGCAATGGTTTTAAATGTAAAGATATAAGCACATGAAGAGTAAAAGAGAAGTGGAACGGATTTCGGCACAAAGTTGAGAGCATCAGTGAGAGTAAGCATTGGAGAGGGGAAAATAGACTTAGCACCCAACTGCTTAGAACATCTAAGAAAAGTAAATAGCTAATAGAACTAGGAAGATTATATCAAGAAATGAACATATGAAAGAAGCAGCATGAGTTGCATAACAACGTAGTACATGGTGATGAATAGAGACATGGCTTGACAAAAAAGAGCTACGCATTCCCTGGAATGGCAGTAGGTTGAATTTTGTGTTCAAGATCAAGTTAGCAGAATTAAAGAGAGAGAGAACCTAAATGGAAGCCATATGAATACTCTGCAACAAACAAACTGTTCCCTCAAATATATTCACAAAGAATCATTCATAGGCTCAATACTAAATTTCTGGCATGAAACCAATATGAATTGGTTCGCCAGTCTCATATAAGATTATTTTTCCTTTTTTTCGTGCGGGGGGGGGGGGGGGGGGGAGGGTTAAGAACTTAAACTGGACCCAAACATCGTACTGTGTGTACCTTATAGAAAGTAACAAGAGGTTGAGACAACCATAACCAGTAAAGGTGATAATGTCTATGTGCCAGTAGGGGAACATAATTATACTCATCAAGCATGACAACCTGATCTGGAAAGCGGTCAAAGAAACAAAAAGATGACCGGAGGGGAGAAAAATAACGAGCACTTTACTCGAAGTTAATTATTTATATTTTATCAAAACTCAATTTAAATTGCTTTTGAAATTCAAATTTATCAGCTCATGGTGTGCATTATAATATCTGAAGCTTATTGATCACAGTGCCAAGAGAACAGTTTACTTTATAAACTTAAATAACTAAAGCTAAATGGAGTTCCCAATCAGTCATTAATCCCAAAGAAAAAAGAAGAATAAAAGAGCATCAACTAGATAGTTACTTTTATAATATAAGAGGGCATCTAGTTAGAAGCAACAGGGTATGATGGTTAACTTTAAAAAATAATAAATATTCAAATTTACCAGCTCCAGTATAAAATGTGAATCTTGTGAATATAGCTCTTGAGACAGACAATGAAGAGCTCTCCCTAAACGATCATGCTGCTTCTTTAACAAGCTAAGCTCATCATTTTCAAGATTGGGGTCCAGACCAAATTCCTCATGCCTGATCTTTTGAATAAGAAGATTTGCATCATTGATTTCCTGATTTTTGTGTTTGAATGAACCGCTACAGTGCTCAAACTCATAACATATATCTTTGGTATTGTGTATGACCTTTTCTGCTTCACAGAATTCTTTGTCGTGACCACCTAAAATGTTGGAATTGGACTCAATGTCAGCTTTAACATCGCCATCACTCGTGAACAAGTTAGATATATTTGGCAGGGTTTTCAGATTTGAAACATGATTAGAATCATCAGCGTCTCTGCTTAAGGTCTCAGATGATGTAGCTAAATCCACAGCGGGTTGTGAACTAAAAGCTCGATAATCTTTGACCCATTCCATAATCCCTAGTGAGATCCCGATATCATGAAGCATAACCTGCTCATTAGGCGTCTTGCTCACACATAACATTATTGAAGCTGCATCCCTAGTGAACATTTGAAAACTTGGAATCAAAATGGCAGCTACTGCGCTGCGGAATTCTGAAGGTAGATGACCAAGACACTGAAGGATAAGCATAGCTACTACAGCATGTGCTTTATTTATTTGAGAGATGTCATCACATAAGCCACTTGGTCGAAATTCATTCCTCTTATCTGTGTAGTTTTTTATCATGACATCGAAGGCACGCTGGCAATAGCATTTTAGTAGAGCCACTGGAATCTTGTGTGACCCCCCATACACAAAAAACAGAGACAACAGTTTCGATGCCGCTTGAAACGATGAGCCTCGAACTAAAGCTTCAAAAAGTTCATCTAAACTGGCTGAATTGTCAATTCGAATTATTCTTCCATCACATGTCACAATGCATGATAATTCTTTGATGAAATCGCTACTTAATAACCATTCTAAGAGAGGGCCAAGTGAAGGAGCGAATATAAGATCCCAATGTGACCAAAACCTTAGATCAGCCAACATCGGCACTTTAAGTAAATATTTAATCGCATCGCTGGAAGAAACAGATCCAAGGGCACCAACTGATTCATGCTGATCTTCGGGTAAAAGTGAGGTATCTTTGCAGATCCCTGACAGTGCTACAGAAAATGTGACAGACGTGGGAATATCAAAATGCCCCTGGTCTTTGATAATATCTTGAAAACTTCCTTCAGGTTCAATTCGTGTTAACTGAAAACTGATTGAAGGAAATTGTTTCTTGAGAAGGATGGAGATATATTGTCCAGTTATAATATTGCTATCGCTCACATTCGTTGCGGCTTGAAATAGAAAAGTTAGGATCTGTTGCTGAAGCATGGTAACTTCAAGAGAAGAAGACTTGGTGTGGGTATCTCCAGTAATATACAGGAGTACATGAGGAAGGAGAGAGGCATGCCTTTGTAGAAATTCGACGAAACAACCGTAACCAAGGCTTTTGAAGTCCTTCAAGGAATTTTTTTTAATCAACCATATCTCGCAGTCACGGATCACAGCTTTCTCTTCCATTGACAGGTCCTTTTTCCTAGGTTGATGGTCTAATCCAAAATAGCTAGCAACCTGTTTAATGATATCATCAGCACTGATATCTGCAACACACACAATTAAATCAGTTAGCCCGGACAACATAAACAGGTATAACATGAAACTGTGAACAAGGTCCCAAATAAAAACAAACATCAAATGCGTATACTACAAGATTAATAGCTGTGTAAGCATGTATGTCTACTCAATAAAACTAAACTGAGCTAAGCCACAACTCTGCAAGTAGTTGGAAGATTCACAGGGTACAAGTCACACTTATGCGAGTTTGTACTGCAAAGATGCCGGCAGCGTGGAAATTAATAACATAAAGATGTGGTAGATAACAGAAGATAAGAGAGTATCATATATTACTACATTTCAGATGTAGCTTCTGCTTTTTTACTTTAGCTAGAAAACTAGACCACTAGATCGTCATCACCATAAAAATCATTCAGGCTCTGTGCCATCGAATGGAATTGGCAATGTAGAGTAACTCAAAGGTTAAATTAATATGTTTGGTCAAGGAACTGATCAAAATTGTTATGACTCTTGTTGGCATTCCTCGATCTCTAGCAATTGCTGCAGAAATCTACTGAAAGAGGCAGCCTAACAAGAAAGACAAAGCTGGCTAATTTTGGCCAGAGAACTGCATATAGCTCTGGGAGATGACCAGATGCAACCCTTTACAATGAATCGAAATATACAAAGAAAGTAGCTTAGGGGCTGTTTGTTTCATTTAGTTGGGCTTTGAGTAGCTTGACTTGGGAGGGGGGGGGGGGACAAGCATTGTAGCATGTGTGCTAGTCAAGCACAACTTGCTAGCTTGGTGTTTGTTTGAGGCTTGAGTTGGGATGATTGACTTCACTTTTTCATCATCCCACCACATTGAAAGCTAAGGATTGAAGCCAAGTCTTCAAGGCTTGTCTTAGGCCAAGTCAAGCTCCATGTAGATTTTTTAATATTAAAAAATTAAGAAATGAAGTTATTGTTAGTCCCTTTTACAAGTCAAGAAAATTAAACTCAATGCTAAGTTTGTGTAAAACAAACATAAGGCTAAAGGCACCCCAACTCAAGTATTCTTACACTCCATCAAACAAACATTAGACTAACAACTCAAAGGGACAAGAACACCATTCACTCGTCACACAACTCAATTCAAGGATTTTTTTTCTTTTGCAACCAAACAGGCCCTTCGAGCCCTGGTGTACATGCTGCATGTGCATGGAACATGCACAAGAATGTAGTACTTCAACTAGTATGCAATCAATTTTGACTCATGAAACAATGCAAACTCACTATTTTCAACGTTTATAGTGTTCCTGCCATCGGCTGATGCTTGATTTCCTTCAGTATGATCTCCTACACATAAAGGCACCATGGACGCACTATCTTTAACCTTAATAGTGTTCATCTCATCTGCTGATGCATGATTTCCTTCAGCTTGATCTCCTACATTTGAAGGCACCTTGTCAGTAGATCCCATGGTTGTTTTAGATATTGGGTCCCAGGAAAAAGTTTCTTTGAAATCTTGACTAAGACTGCTCAGCTCCCCAAATTTAATAAATCTAACCTGCAGCATTTGAGCAGTAAATGAATCGCAGCAGAATATGAAACATTAACCCAAGGTTATGCAACAGCTTGGCATCAACTATCATAATGTAACATAGGTTGTGCCTTTGTAAATGGCACAATTCAATAAAACAGTATGATACGGAGAAGCCACAGAATGAAGTATGATGCTATGAAGTAGGGTGCACACCGCCAGAATCAATTGCTCCACTTGATCAGATACACATTGACTGCTTGAACTCTGGGATAGGAAATACAATATAATTAAACTAGGTAGGCCAGCATGTCTTGTGCAGCAATCAACTTTTTACTTGTCGGTAAACAAAACACGAAATAAACCTGCCCTCATGTTGGTTGCATTTGAAGTTTTCAGGAGAGGAGAAGCAGGCGAAAAGAATACCATTTGAAACTTGGACTACTGAGCAAGTGCCTTTGTAGGCTATAGTGCCCTCAAGGCAATTATCATAGTCGCAGGCACCTTATTATGATGATTGAAAGAGGACCTATACCGGTAGAACAGTCTTACTCGAGATGATAGTATGCTATATGGTTTGTCTTTATCATCATGTACAGTATTAGATGGCATTACAGATCACTATTACATGTTGATAGAGCCCATAGGATTCTTGTTTGACTACCAGCATTATGATGGCGATCATATACGTGGAATCTGGGTAGTCTATAAGCACATCCTTAAATGTCCTTAGTCGTGAGAGTTTCGAGACTGGGTATCGATACTTCAGAGTAGACTAGTGTGTACTGATCGAGACCCCGATGAGAGGCGGTGGCCAGTCTTACAAGCCATTCGTGTCAGTTTGTTCACCTAAGATGTATACAGGTGCTCATTGAGTTGTGAGTACACCGGACGGACTCGCCGGGAACATGCTAGTTGGTATTATAGCTATTGTCAGATAACAGTTCCCTGGTGATATGTGTACAGGTTAGTCAATCGACCTGAGATCGTTATTTGTCTCGTGTGAGTTCTTACTGTGCTTTGATTACTACCCTACCACGGCTCAAAGGACTACCCTACCACGGCTCAAAGAAGTCGTGCAAACAGATTTTAGTTGGGTACAATCACGAGCCACATAGAGGTAGTGAGCAGATCATCAGGGGATTCGTTTCTCCCGATATTGGAGGTTGATGTCGCGCAGTACACGGGTGGCCATCACCAGAAATCCTTGGCCAAAATAGTTGAGAATTACTGATTCAGATCAGTAGTTTCTTAGTAGGTGATGGGCTTCATACCGACACTAAATGTCGCGTTGTTAGGGGTCTGACTTTATCCACCCCCTTAGATTCGATATGCGATACTCATAAACGAACGAACCGGACTGTACGGATATTGTCACTGTCAGGCTCAGTAGGGGTTTCAGGATGAGTTTGCTCGTCGGCCTCTCTTTCGCTCAATACCTGGATATCCGTTACCTACAGCTAGTGCCGCTGACGTTCTTGTGGTTAAACCCACTGCCAGCGTATTAACGAGACTTTAGAGTCCCACACAAAAGGTTTCCCTGCTTCGGGCGAAACGATGTAGAGACCGTATGGTTTTACGGCAGGGTTCGATCACATACGTGTACTTGTGCACGGACGATGTTCGGACGGATAATAATAGTGGGCTTTGGTTTAAACTGAATCCTAGTATTATATTGTTGGATTATTTTCGTCTCATTGTATCCGTATTCTTCGAAATACGGATGCGGGTATGTATATACGGAAGAGGGGTATTCTTGTAATTTCTTACAAGATTACTTTTAGAAAATAACACTTCATTATGGTTTAGACCTTTTTGGATTAAAATGTTATTGAGGTGTAGGATGAGGAGTTTATTGCATTTTTGGTGGCATGGCTTATTAGTGACCCATGGTTACTTTTCTAAGCATGATTAGGTTTTTGTTTGTTGTGAGATTTTGTTGACTTGAGATATTTTTGGTTGACTCTTGGAGTCATGGGATATTTATGTGGATGGCTTCAATTACTGAAAAGGATCAACACAAAAAGAAATCTCACAACAAAGAAAAAGACTAAGCCATTTATTCATTCTCTCTCCTACAACACTCTCATCCTCATGGCATCTTCTTCTTCCTCCACCCAAACCCTCTCATGTGTTGAAAAACCTTGGATGTCTTGAGACAAATTAATCTTTCATCACTCTCTACTTCTTCTACGGTATCTAGTGTAGCGATCTAAGTACCCTAGTTACCTCAGATATGAGGTTGGAGCTCGATTCATAGACTCTCGGGTGGATCATTTATGATGGAGGGAGACCGGAGATCAAGCTTGATCAAGGAGGCCTCTAGGAGCTTGGGAAGATGGTTTAAGACAGAAGGACACGAATCATTCGGTATAACCATTCTAACTCCTTTGCATGTTTTGTTATCTAGGGCTTATGGGCCGCTCCGGGTTATCGGGTTGTTCTAGCGCCGGTTTTTGAAATTTTTTGTTCCGCAATGGCCACGGTTTGATGGCCGGGATGCTTGCATAACCCAGCATGGTATCAGAGCCACTCCATAAGCCTTAGTTACTCACTGCGACATTAGAAATCTGTCGTGCAAAAACCGTCCACAAAAATAGTTCCAAAAACTGAAAGTTTGAGAAGTTTGCACACCCCGCGGGCTCACAGTTTGAACTGAGAAGCCACGGGATGGTGCATGGGCACCCCGGGGAATCTCCGGGGTGAACCGAACGGCTGGGCCCACTCCCCAAGACCACCACAAGGTGGTCTTGGCTGTGGGGACCCGAAACTGCCCCACCTTGGGCAATTTCGGGTCTGTCTCACCTCCTGGCCACCTCGTGGTGGCCTTGGGATGGGGTACCCCCTCTAGCCCCTCCGACTCGATGTTAATTTCATGCTTTAACTCCCCACGAAGGTTCGGGCACGTTTCGTTTTGATTCGAACTTCCGAATTGGTTTTAAATGGTCGGTTTTTTGAACTTTAGCTAACTGTTTTTTTCCATGGTTTTGGAAATTGGTTTAGTTTGCTAATTGCGTGCGGAATTCTAATGTCATAGTTTTCAGTACATACATTACTATCTGCGACCGTAAAAGTCATTAGAGCGGTACAACTCGTCTAACTGCTATATGCTCTTTTAGACGGGTTTACGAACGTGACATTCACGATGATATCCTGTGTTGTGTTGTGGTTGTAGTTGGATTGTCGTGGTGGATATCCAGTAGTGCAATGATAGTGGTACAGTATAGATTCATTTGTACATTTGTTATTGCGGGACGAGCGTCCGACATGTGGATTGCTGTCACTGCCTGTTTGTATATTATTTGTTTGGGGCACGACCGGGTTGAGGTCGATGTCACCCTTGTACATATTATTTTCTTTTCCGTACTAGGATTACCCCGCGGTGGAGTGCACGAATAGCCGGGGTTTTAGAATGCAACGGGCCCGCATCTCATGGCGGTGAGACGGAGGGGGCCTCACTTTAGAATTGGCGGGTTATTCGCCGCACTCGTAGGGGGTATAGGTTAACCCAAGAAGGGGTGCTCAAGTTACCGAATTCCATGGAGTGCTGGGTGGCTCGTAGGGGTCTAGGTTTTCATTGCACAGGCTATCCACACGACAGGGAACGTCGGGTCTCATTTGCGGCTCAAATGAAACCCGAGGCTTTAAGATTATCCACCACTCTGTGTTGCTTGGCTGAGATTCTGAGATGTTACTTTATATCATGTCAGGAACGAATGTTATATATATTTATATATATACTAGTAGATGTTGTATATGTTTTGCACCCGCGCTAGTCCAGTCCCCGCTCTGTCGTTAGTTAAGTAACCTAACGGGTGATGACGAGTCCAGTGGCGAATGCGGATGGCATATACGTACATCATATTTTCGTTCTTTTCTGGTGTGATTAATTGATGGGACTGCGTTGATTCTGATCAATGAAAGCAAACCTATATATATATGATGTTGTTGGAACCATCTGAAAACTGACATTACAGACGCTCTCTTTTGCTTTGCACAGCGGTATTCGGTTATGAATATCCAGCACCTCATTCGACGAGGCAAGGGCCGAGATCCCTTCATTTGGAGTGACCTCTTTAGCAAAAGTTTGTGCCACTATATATTTGTAAAACCACTTGAATTCCTTCAACGATATCAAGTTTCATTACGTTAAAGGTTTTTTGCCAAAAACCAGCCGTAGCCCTCCGTCATTTCATATTAGTATTGCTTAGTATTCATGCTACGTATGTCGTGCTTAGCCGAGGCGTAGTGTTCGGTAGCTATGTAGTGCTTTTCTGTTACATAGATATGCGATTGGTTAGGACAGCCGTGCGGTCATTTTGGCTCAGTCAAGGACTCATGCGGGTGGATCTAATGCAATCAAGATAATGACGGGTTGAACTTGACTTGGATCCTTTGATATGTTGGCTTAGTCAAGGTCACTTGGGTCCTAAGGGTAAAAATTATATCGGGAGTTTGAAATATTCAGGAAACTTGCCAGGTATGCGCATACCTTCTGGAGTGTGATAACTTGAGTGGCTTCCATCATGTTATCATGCGATGATAGTTGGATCCCGATTCCCACTGATAATTAGGTTTACTCATCGGATGATTTTAGATGATCCCGACTAATTCTCCCTTGGGTTTAGAGGAGGATTCGAGGAAACAGTGGGAGACATCCTGGTTAGATAAAGTGATTAACTATTCTGATCAAGGTTAGAGTGCACACTGAGTATTTCTTTTCCCTCTCTTTGGCAGCGACCATGGCCTGACCCTAGACTAAAACTCATGAACCAAGTTAACCGAATCTTTTTAAAACACATTGGTTTTTTGATTGTCATAGTTGCATATATCATTATCACTCCTCCTTTTCCCTTTTGCATTTCTCCAGAACATCCCGTATCACTACGAAGATCTACATTTATTGGATATGACCATTGTATAGTTACATACGAATTCGAAGAAACTTGTTTCAAATTCGAGGTTCTGGAGAAAATGAATAGGACTATTCAGTTGTCTTTTCTTTCTACCTTCTCTCAAGTTGCGAGAGCTCCTGGTATTTAGGAGAGTACACCTATTGTGATCATTGTATAGTTTTCTTCCAAACCTCAGGCTGGTGCCGAAGGGTAGGGAAAGAAGAAAACCAATTACCATAAGTGTGGTGTACAGAAGGTAATAAGTAAAGACAAATAAGTGGATTAGAAAGATGGCAAAGTAAAATACGACTGCTATCATTCACGACGAAACCACATATATCATCTTCACTTCTACTTCACCTTTGCATTTCTCTGGAACATTCCGTATCACTACGAAGATCCATTTTTATTGGATAAGCCATCGTATAGTTACATACGAACTCGAAAAAACTTGTTCCAGTTCGAGGATGGATTCCGGTTCATAAGAAATCGAATAGGATTATTCGGGTTGTTTTTTATTTTTACCTTCTCTCAGGTTGCGAGGGCTCCTAGGATTAGGAGAGTACACCTATTATGCTTATTGGATAATCTTCTTCAAAACCTTAAGCCGGTGCCGAACGGTAGGAAAGGAAGAAAACCATTTAGCCTAAGGTTGGTATACAGAAAGTAATATGTAAAAACAAATAAAAGGATTGGAGAGATCGCAAGAAAATATACGATTACAGTCATGAATATGGATAGTGGAAGAAGCATTACTAGGAATACCCGGATACCCCTTCGAAACATTTTCATGTTTCAGTTTCACTATGTGTTGTTAATTGAAAACTGATTTCCCAATTAGATCCTTACTCCAGGGTATGTATTTACCAGATTTGATTCTCACATCTGTATGGTGTTATAGATGGTGAGTGGGAGTAAGATATTGGGAATTAAGTGATTATATCCTCATTATATCGGAATTCGTTGTAATTGGTGATATTTGAGGAAATCGTCTGGGTTTTTGCCTGACGGCAAATATTTGGTTTTGAATATCCGATTGTTATGCACCAATTTCAAACTGATATATCTGTACGTTTATTTTATAAAGTGAGATATAACTTTTTGAAATTATGTCGATGACATTGACCTATATCAGTTGAT
The DNA here is from genome assembly GCA_030015575.1 of Agapanthus africanus. Classification (NCBI taxonomy): domain Eukaryota; kingdom Viridiplantae; phylum Streptophyta; class Magnoliopsida; order Asparagales; family Amaryllidaceae; genus Agapanthus; species Agapanthus africanus. The sequence continues at coordinate 236,857,056 of CM057344.1, read as the reverse complement.
GGTTAGATAAGGAGTATCAACGACGGTGTAATTCTTCTTAACCATAGTACAATTTTCAACCTACGACGCACATGATATGAGTTATTTAACTCATGGGACTTATACAATGTATTGTATGTTGTCCAGTGTCCACTAAGACAAAAGGGTTGGTACTCGTACTATATTCTGTTTAATTGTGACTTCTCTAGTTTTTAGATATGTGTTTCACTGAAATACAATGTCCAAATTTTAAGAAGTTATAGGTATATGAATAAAGTAAAGAACCACATGTTGCAAGTATCAGCATTCTTCAAGATGATCGAAGATGTAGATACTTGTGCTAAATATTCCGTTGGTAGTAATGGTTTTGAGAACATGCTTCTCTTTCAGATTACTCATATGTCGATGCACTCCTAGATGAGTAATGATGTTTGGCCTCATTCCACTTAGTTGACATGCACCGAAGACACCTGCATGATTTGAATCTGATTCTAATTAAATTAGTGCCTCTGTTTCTATATTGTATATAGAATGGTTCATATCTTAACGATGTTAAGGTATATGGAGTCGTCCGGCTTATGCTTAAAACCAGATTCTGGATAACTCAAGACATATTTCAGTAATGGCAGTTTGTGAGTTATCCAGAGCTATGAAGAAGGTTAACTTTCTACCATCTGGAAGATCAATAGTGACATTGTTCTTGACTCGCCACAGTTTTAGTAAAATGGATTTTTTCAGAAAATAATAGTGGGAGTTGTAAAACTGGAAGTGATTCCAGAACCACAAACGATTACTGGAAATTTAATAGAACTGAAAGATTCAATCGGGTTTGACATTCCATTAGCCATTCCACAGATATGGTGGGTAACCTCAGGCACCCGAGAGGTACTTCGGTATCCTCAAAGACGGTGACAGGGAGGTTCTTGTTTACCCAGACTTGCCATTACTACTGTTCTAGACTATGAGACCAGGCAGGAGGATGAGTATAGCATCGTTCTAAACTAGCTTTAGAAGTGCACGTGTATGATTCTGCCAAAGGGTTGTTGTAGTCAGTGGGAGCAGCGGAAGCATGGTGGACAAGTAACTTGTGTCTATTTATAGACTAAAGCAGATATAGCGGAGATAGATCATCTATTTTTGATGTGACAGTCATAGGATTTGACCTCATCAGAATAGAAGATGCATCTGGTAAGAAGGTAGTAGGGTATGATGTCCTGGTATTTGGATGACATGCACTTTATAGGAAGTGAAATTTCTATATTTCGATCGGTTATACTGTGGTTGTCACAAAGTCGTTTCTCCACATAGGTTATGGATATAATATCAGGGTTTCTGGTTACTAGATTTATGGTTTTAGATCTAGATTTGGAAAGTGTCCCAATCTGGATAGTTTGACATTATTCTAAAAGTGTTTTAGAATGGTTGACTCCTGACATGGTGGTGTACCAGTAGGTGATGGAGTCACCCTCTCTAAAGGATGTATTTCAGACTAAAAGGAAAAGAGGTTTGCATGATTAACATATCACTTGCTTAGACAATTAAGTCAATCATGTCATGTCAAGTACCACACCAGATGTTTTTGCACTAGCTGCAATAAACATATATATTAATCCAATTCCGGAGAAACATTGAGAAGCAGTTATAAACATAAGTGGATGTTCTAGGGATTTGGTAACGACAACCTCCTTCCGAAGACGGTTATCATTTCAAGCTTCCAAGATGACCTGGATGACAGAGTGACTGTCAGAGTTTTAGTTTTTCCTCTTTTGAGGGACAGTATGTTGGACAGATGGTCCAAGCAGATACCGAGGAAGGCATGGCGCAAGATACTGATTAAATTCAGTGGACAATACAATCTAAGAAGTTTGCTAGATTTGGAGTTTATTTGTGAACTGGGTCCCATCAGATATCCATACATATTCAAAGATATGTAACTTCGGGATATAGCTTTCTCCGCGAAGTTGAGATATAAAGAGATACAGAAAGAAACATTGAAACGGATCCACTCACTGAGGCTATTTCTCGAACACAATAGTTTCGCAAACGAGCTTTGCGAGACTGATTAGTAGAGGAGTTGGGTGTTCGGTATCACATGGGCTGTGAGTATGCGACATCGCAATAATTAGTCTTAAGTGCAAGTGGGAGATTGTTGGCTATAGCGCACTCAAGGCAATTATCATAGTCGCAGACAGGTGATTATAATAATTGAGAGATGACCTATACCAGTAGAACAGTCTTATTCGAGATGATAGTATGCTATCTGGTTTGTCTTTATCATCAGGTACAGCATTAGGTGGTATTACAGATCACTATTACATGTTGATAGAGCCCATATGATTCATACTTGACTACCAGCATTATGATGGCGATCATATACGTGGGAGCTGGGTAGTCTATAAGCACATCCTTAAATGTCCCTAGTAGTGGGAGCTTCGAGACTGGGCATTGATACTCCATTGTAGACTAGTGTATACTGATCGAAACCCCGACAAGAAGCGGTGGCCGGTCTCACAAGCCATTGGTGTCAGTTTGTTCACCTAAGACGTATACGGGTGCTCATTGGGTTATGAGTATACCGGACGGACTCGCCGGGAACATGCTAGTTGGTATTATACCTATTGTCAGATAGCAGTTCCCTGATGACATGTATACAGGTTAGTCTATCGATCTGAGATCTTCATTTGTCTCGTGTGAGTTTCCACTGTGCTTTGATTACTATCCTACCATGGCTCAAAGAAGTCATGCAAACAGGTTTTAGTTGGGTACAGTCCTAAGTCACATGGAGGCAGTAAGCGGATCGTCGGTGGATTCGCTTCTCCCGGTATTGGGGGTTGATGTTGCGCAGTGCACGGGCGGCCATCGCCAGAAATCCTTGGCTAAGATAGTCGAGAATTACTGATTCGGATCAGTAGTTTCTCAGTAGGTGATGGGCTTCATACCAACACTAAATGTCACATTGTTAGGGGTCTGACTTTATCCACCCCGTAGACTCGATATGCGATACTCATAGACGAACGGACCGGACTGTATGGATATTGTCACTGTCAGGCTCATTAAGGGTTTCAGGATGAGTTTGCTCGTCAGCCTCTCTTTCGCTCAATACCTGGATAGCCTTATGTACAGCTAGTGTCGCTGATGTGCTTGTGGTTAAACCCACTGTCAGCGTATTGACGAGTCTTTAGAGTCCCACACAGAGAGATTCCCTGTTTCGGACGAAACGATATAGAGGCCGTATGATTTTACGGCAGGGTTCGATCACATACGTGTACTTATGCACGGATGATATTCGGACGGATAATACTAGTGGGCTTTGGTTTAAGCAGGATCCTAGTATTATATTGTTTGATTATTTTCGTCTTATTGTATTCGTATTCTTCGGAATACGGATGCGGGTATGTATATACGGATGATGGGTATTCTTGTAATTTCTTACAAGATTACTTTTAAAAGATAACACCTCATTATGGTTTAGACCTTTTTGGATTAAAAGATTATTGAGGTGGAGGATGATGTGTTTATTGCATTTTTTGTGGCATGGCTTATTAGTGACCCATGGTTTACTTTTTTAAGCATGATTAAGTTTTTTGTTTGTTGTGAGATTTTGTTGACTTGAGATATTTTGGAGCCATGGAATATTTATATGAATGGCTTCAATTATTGAAAAGGATCAACACAAAAAAAATCTCACAACAAAGAAAAAACTAAGCCGTTTATTCATTCTCTCTTCTACAATACTCTCATCCTCATGGTATCTTCTTCTTCCTCCATCCAAACCTTCTCATGTGTTGAGAAACCTTGGATGTCTTGAGATAAATTAATCTTCCATCACTCTCTACTTCTTCTACGGTATCTAGTGTAGCGATCTAGGTACTCTAGTTACCTCGGATATGAGGTGGGAGCTCAATTCATAGACTCTCTGATGGATCATCTTTGATGGAGGGAGACCGGAGATCAAGCTTGATCAAGGAGGCCTCTAGGAGCTTGAGAAGATGGTTCAAGACCGAAGGGTACGGATCATTCGGTATAACCATTCTAACTCCTTTGCATGTTTTGTTATCTAGGGCTTATGAGTCGATCCGGATTATCGGGTTGTTCTAGTGCCGGTTTTTGAAAATTTTTGTTCCGCAATGGCCACGGTTTGATGACCGGGACGTTTGCATAACCCAACACCTCTATGAACGATTAGGTAAAATTTAGTAATTTACCATAACAACGACAAAGCACTAAGTTGCAACACTTGTTGCCGTGTCATTTTTGTATATTAGACCTTTATCTGTTGGTGAATAGGATCATAATGTTTGTTCGTAAGTAGCATCTTTTATGGAGGTATTATCATTATGATCCAATTAAGCATGCTTGGGAGAAAGTAAAGTAATATTGTAATAGGATAAATGACCTATTGGCATGTCTTTGCTTAGGAAAATCACTGTGTGTTTTGTTATTCTAAGAATAAACCGCATTCAAATAAAAACCATAGAATTGCAAACTGCAATAAGATCAAGTATGAATACGCTTTCCAACAATCAAGCAAGCTCTTAACTAAACATATAACATCGTATTCAGAATGCCAGGAGCCTAGGACTGATCCTGATGATTATTAAATATTGCAACATTAAAAGACTCAAGTAATTGTACTTTTTGTCTAAGAATTTAAGGTGTTGACGCGAAGAACTAGATATGAATTACTTGAAGTACTATGGTTTGTTTTAGAGTTTTGTTTATGTAATAATGTGACTGTTTATGTTATTGTGAGTGTGATTTCCATGAATTCATGTAAACTACTAAATTGATTATTTGAATTATATGGATGATATCTAGGACATTTGCTAATTGTAAAACTTGTAAGGTCCCATTTTGAGATACAACGATGACAGACAGTATTTATCAAGTGTCCCCTGCATTTCCGCCATTCAACATGAAATTTTCCTGATCCACATACGAATACTAAAATCCTTCAGAATAATAGTCTAGTTATGCTAACTGAACTACAAGCATTTGTATGCATATTGTCGATATGTGAATGAATTTCCATGCTGCTAACAATCATTGTGCCAATAGGAGAAAACAAAAACTCACAGCAATATTTAATAATGCAACACCAGGATATGACAAGAAAACTCTCTCCATCATTCTTTTCTTCTTATCTGATGTCTTATATATATGTATCATCATAGCAAGAACCTGGTAACCAAGAAATAAAGAAATTATTAATAAAGAGAAAGGAGTTAATGATCAACATGAGAAAATACATGACAGCATGGGAAAGAATACAGAGAGAATGGAGGCCTTTTGAGCCTTCATTGATGATTTACACAACTCGTCCTAGATGACAGGGGAAGCAATAAATCAGGATATATATTTGCATATTTTTGTCAGTACGAGAACTATCAACTATGCAAACTGCAGGAGATAATCTTCACGTGATGGATAGAGGACCAAGTAAAAAACCTGAAGATACACAAGAAGATGAGATCTTAATGAACAATGTCATCTAACCATATAGCAAATGATTATAACAATTGTCAACCACGCAAACTTCAACAGTAGCATTCAGACAGCGCCAAGTAAGCTCATCGTACATAAATTCTCCATCATTGTACAAGTGGAAGTTGAATATCACAAGATATACATACAAAATTGTATATGCTCATATTTTAAGGAAAAAGTTTGTAGCAGTATATATAAAACTAGCAAGGGTCCTGTGCATTTTGCACGGAGAGAGTTGGATGTTCCTGCTATTATTTTCCATGGTTGGATGATCCAAGCCTTTTATCATCAATCAAAACCCAACCAAACCATTAAGCCACCATGTTTTCCACCAAATCACACTGTCGGATTGACATAATAGCATCCCTGCTAAAACGGCAGGGACCCAAACTCCGATCGAGAGGTTGCCATATATTTATCTGAGTTTGTTAATATAATTGTGTAACCTTTATTGTAACAGAAATGAATATAAATATGTCATTAAAAGGATATTTCATGTATTCAAAGTATCAAGAAATTTTAACGGCTAATTTTTGGATCACATCACCCTGATAACGATAAAGGAATATAAACGTGTGATATATATATATATATATATATATATATATATATATATATATATATACACGCACACACGCGCACACACACACACACGGCAATGATAGTGCCATTAACAATGGAGTATGGTAGATAAACAAGATTGAGAAATTCTAGCCGAAATGCCGCAATCATTTTTTTAATCTCTTATTTTGTAAATTGTTAAGGGGCTGATATTAGTTATATAAGAAAACCTGGGTCCGACTAGCACTCTGCCCACGTGTGTAAATAATAAATAAGGGCCTAAAATTAATGGTGTAAAGAAAATAGGGTTAGAAACAAGGTTGTGATGAAAACCATGCAGTGAGTTGGCTTGCCTGGGAAAATTGCATCCTGCCTTTGCTTTTGAAGGAGCACGTATATTCCCAGAATATCCTTACATATGGCTTTAGTATAGATAATATAGATAGCAAAATTTTCATATGCTTGAATTTTTCGCTGTTATTAATTGCTGCTTCCAGTCCCCTATGTCGGATCACATGTAGTCAAGTTAAGGGTTTCAAAGTATGTCATACATCTTTAAGCCATCTCAACTTCCTTAAGCGCCTACCACATAAGTTGCTATATGCCTAAATCTTTATTAAGCGCGTACTGTACTACTCGAAACCAATTGACCTGTCTTCTCATTAATTTTGTTGTTTTTGACTCATACAATGACGTTATTTTGGCACGTAGACTGAAAAATCACCATTCCAAATACTCCCAAAGGCTTAAAGTAGACCTTGTATTTAATCTTTTTGTTCTATCTTGATATCTCAGTTCCAGTATTACCAAATATTGGTCAATTATTTGGCAAAAATATATTGGTCAATTAGGGCCAGAAGTACAGAAAAATGAATGGGGAAAATAACAGAAGTTCAGTATGTCTTAATGATGTCACCACAAGACCACAACATATTAAACAAACAAGTCACATGCTTTTCTTCATTACATGCTGCAATCAGATATGCAACATTACTAACTAAAGGCTAAATTTTGTTTCAAGCCTCTTCTGATATATAGTCTAAATTATAGGACTGGATGAAAATAGATGAAAAATGCAAACTGTAAATGATAAATATGAAACAACTAACTTGAACAGGTGAATATCTAACATCTAACAATAAACCCCAGATCAGTGAGTGCAAATAAGTAATATATGAAAACCCTAATATAGATTATCAACACTAATGAGGTGAGGAGGTCAAAAATTATTATTTAAGAGTAAAAATAATATAAATATAATCATACTATTCCAGATTAATCATAGTTAAAGAGTTGATATAAAATGTGTGAATAAGACTACAGTATCATCATAATGTACCAATAGTCTATCCTTAATAAGCAATAACTAAAGTTCATATCTTAGATCTAAATGTTTTAGAAAAAAGTGGTCAATATATCTAAACCTTAATTCTATATCATAGATTATTGGTTTTAATGATACTTGTGTGGGCAAATCTGGTTTTACAGCTTGGATGAGTTATGACAACCTGGCAGAGCCTTAAATGTTACAAGAATTACACCAGCACACATCGAATAGTGCCTATGATTTGAGCCAGCAATTCAAAGATCCCGATCACTAATCATGATCACAAGACCATTGGAGATATGAGGATACCAATCGAAGACCCGATATAAACTGATAAGTCACAACTGACTAGTAAACACTAATATCCTAAAAACCTAATTTGCTTATTTGATAATTACTTTCTTAAGTATCATCATGCTTAAGCATCAAAAGAATTTTGGTTGGGAATTGTCAACTTTATAAACCTGGTTCTTGTATTTTCAGTTTGATATACACTCAGTTAGGCATTCACTTTATCTACACCAATTCTAGACAACAACTTTGTATGACCCATTAGGGCTGCTGCATAGATTAGTGTACAACATGTTAAAAAAGCCGTTTATTGGACACAATAATTAAAAGTCATAGGAGCATGTAGAAGTTTTTCTCTGGCTAGCCGTTGCCAACAGAGGTCACCAGATTATGAATTTCAACATGTAAATCAGATGAGACATGATTTCAAAGTATACCTCATTAACAGTGTGTTTGTGACAAGCCCATTTCCAAGTCATAATGAACCTCTCTAGTTCATCGTTCGTAAGAGTTAGTTTCATTGCTTTAACTGGATCTATTTGTGATATTTCATACCGGCTCCCAAGGTCCTCTTCATCTTCTGGTGACTTTATTTCGCAATTTCTATAATTAAACATCGCAAGCTTCATACCAATCAATTTCATCTTATCAACATCTGTGAAATGCTTGGAAGTACGAATTTCTTGTTTCTTCCCCTTTTCTTGACGTGATGAAGAACATTTAACCTCGTTGTCATCACTGTCATCGTTCAAAGTACCAGTTGTTATGTCGTTTATATCAAAGTCCTCAATCGGAGAGGATAAAGATTTGAGATGTTCAGGAATGAAGTATGATGAGTTTTGAGGCTCCTCCCTTGGCAACCCATGTTCCAGAATCGACTTACGAACAACATCGTCTCCTCGCTTGATCTTCCTTATGAATCCAATATACATACTGCACCAAAATTCATTGGTCATTAACATTCCATTTAATTATTTCATATATTATAGAGGACTAAGATGAACATGGTGTTACACTCACCCCATGCTTTGTACTCTCACACCTAGTTTCTCCCTGGAAGTAACTGAATACTTCTGCATGAGGAAATCAAGAAACTCCTCTACCTTGAACTCCTTGTACTTCTTTTTATACTGAAACACTGTGAGGTATGAAATCAACTGCTCAATAGTGATCTTGCACACTTCGGTTGCATCAGGAGGGATCGAGAAATAATGCTGAATAAGGGGATAGCGCAGAAGAGGCCCAAGTCCTAGCTCATCAAACTCCTCTACACCCTCACTCTTGCATAACTCGATACCCAGTTCATGAACTGAAGTCATTCTCCGAGTGCATACAAAGCAGTGTATAAATGCATTCACCTAAACAACAAAGCAATGATTGAGGCGGTAATATAGAAAGGAGTAAGGATGGCAGTCTAAGAAAATGAGAGTATGCAAAATGATTACTCCGATTAAAAAGACGATGTCAGGATCAGAAACAAAGTTGGAATAGATTGTTTTAGCTACTTTCCATTGTGTTACTTGATCCATGTTTGTTCGTACTAGTAAATGTGCCTAATCACTCTTAAGATTTATAGAATCTTGCTAAGTTGATGGATAAACAGCTTTCACCCCACACCGAAGTGACGACGGTAACAACCTCAACAACAACAACCAAATGATCTTATCATAGTTTCTCCGAGATATGATGACCATTGAATTAGTTATCTCATTCACGGTAGTCATGTTAACTGACTACAGTAACCTTCATCATTTTTTTTTCCAAAAAACCTTACCAAACATCCTAACTACAACAAAAGACGAAAAATCACTTCTAAGCTTTATATTTATTTATGGTTAAATATTCGGCTGGGGATTTTTTGAGAAAAAATCACTTCTAAGTTGACTTTAGATAACCGAAGTTTCTTAATGTTATCAAAGCTTTACTCTAAAATCCTAACCATGTCATGTTTGGCCCTCATTTTGGTGTTTAGAAAACTCCGGTTATCTAAACTCCAAAGTTGAGATAACTGGAGTTTACTAAACTCCAATCCAATAGAGTTTTATAAACTTCAAGAAAATGAGAAGAAACACTCATTTTGGAGTTTAGAAAACTCCTAAACAAAACTTTGGAGTTTAGATAACTCTATTGCCAAACACCTCATTGAAGTTAAGATTTAAAGTAAAGATAGGACCTTGCAAACTAGAGTTTGCAAACCCTCTGTTGAGATATGTTGATAAGATAGTCCCCATAAGGCTTGAGTCTTATTGGATAGAACCCGTTTATCTTGAAATCCCGTGTGCCCTCATATAAATACATATAATCGGCCTTTCTGAACATTTAAGTTTAATACCCTCTATATCCACTTAAAAATAAACTCCAATTATCCTAACGCTATACCCAAACCGGTGTCACTCCTGGAGACGATCTTGTCTTAGCCAAAATTATACCTAGGAGTTTGGGTCCCATCCATAGCTGTGTCGAGGTGATAGAGTTTCTTCCCTAACATATGAGCATGTGTGTCCAGTCATGAGAGAGAAAGAGATAGCACCACGGGCCCTACATAACTGCCTGATAGGCGCCGGAAATCGCCATCTCTTCGGTGTAACATACCAACTAATTTATCCCAACCAGCACTACGAAACAAATTATCATCCAGCGCGCAAACAACTAATTCAAGCAAAAATCCATACCTTCCCCTCGACGAATTGGAGGTCCCGAAGAGAGGGAACCTCGTTGAACCTGAACCCAAGAGAGTCCCACGACCTGACCTGAAGAGAGACCACAGCAGATTGGGCAAGCTTCCATGTGGAGACGCTCTCGCCGGCGCTCAAGAGGCCGTACCTGGCCTGGCACACAGCAGCCTCCACCCTCTCCAAGCTTATGCCGCCGCGCTCTCGAAAGCTAGGGTTTTGGCCGCGGCCGCCGCGGCCGCGATTGAAAGGGGGAACGTGCATGAGGAGTGGGTAGAGTAGTAGAGTTTAAAGTAGAATAGAGAGAGAGTGAAGGAAGAGAGAAGGGTTTTATAAAACGTGAGGCATGATGGGACGTTTATAGTTGGATCGTACGGATCGATGATATGATGATGATGATGATGATGTGATGGAGGAGGAGGAGGAGGACCGTCGCTGGGTTGGGAGGAAGCAAGCTACTGCTATTGGTGGGTATATATAGAACCTTTTGAACTTTTTTGGCACCAAAGGCGCGGGGTTGGGACGAAGCAAGCTGCTGCTATTGGTGGGTAAAGAACCTTTTGAACTTTTTTTTGGGGCACTGAACGCCCGCACTCGCCTAAATTTCTTTTGTTTTCTGTTTATTTTTTGGAAAATGGGTCAAGCTCTCTCGGTGACCAATATCCAACATAGCTAGCCTTTTGCCTTTTAAAGTTGTCAAAAATTCCTTGTATTAAAGAAAGGCTTATTTCATCAAAGCCCCCTTATGGTTTAGGATAATATCCAGAAACCCTCTTGAACTTCTGCCATTAGTCCAAAACCCTTTAAACTTTTCTATCGTTACACCATTGTCCATTGCCGTTAGAATCAAGTTTTAAGTGGCCATGTGTCACATGACCTATTTGGGGTTTTTTTCTTCCTAAATTACCCTTCTTCTTCTTCCTCATAACACTGGTGTCCTTTCTTTTCCATCTAAATTAGGAGATTTCATCCCCATTGGAGTGTGTTTTCTTAAGTTTGTTGATCTAAGGCAATGAGATGTCAAAGGGCTCCTTTAGATGAAGATCCAACACTCCAGCTCAGAGCTCAAGCACCATGAGAACCAATCATGAAGGTATAAATAGATGCATGTGTTCGTGTCGCTAACTTGCGACCAAGATAGAATACAAAACAAAATTTTCTATATAGAGAGAAAGAGCACGAACTTCTACGAGCTAGATTCGAATCCAAATACTAAACTAGCTAAACTAGAAGGAGATAACTACTCGAATAGACGTTTAGCTACCTTTGTGGTCGTGTTCTTCGTCTTCAAACCACTTCTTACGCTCCTAAGGACTCCGGGAATGAGCTTGGATGCCGGTCTTCATTGTCGAAGAAGATCCATCTGAGTGAACCCTAGCAAAGGCTATAGCTTCACACAAAATAACAAGTGAAGCAACTAGTGAACTAAACTTGCTAGGAATGAATCGCTAGTTCGCTAGGATGTAGTAGTGGCTATCTCTAAGTGTTTCTCTCTTCATCTTTTCCTTTCTCTTTTTTTTTCAAAACTCAAGAAGAGAGGAAGAAGAAGATAATGGTGATGATAATGATAAATTAAGCATGGCACAAAAAGATAATCCCTTATCTCTTTTCTTTCTCATCTTTCATTTAATATGAGAATGAGTGGACTTGTGACTCACCATGGTGAGTCACAAGCCTACACTCTTCTCACATAAACAAGAAGAGATTAGAAGAGAGAAAGCCACTTCATTTGTACACATATACATATGTATGAGTATATATAAATATATACAAATACACTAATACTGGTATATACTACAAAATCCATACACCCGTATTCGTATCAAAATACGAATACCGTATTTGTATAAAATACGAATACCCATATTCGTATCAAGATATAAATATACGTATTTATATAAAAACCCGTATTCGTATAAATACTGTATTCTGTCAAAATACGAATATGAAAATGTTAGGAATATGTATGCCTTAGAGACCATTATTGTATGATATAGCGGATGCTTGGACATATATACAGAGGACTTTCTTGCTCGACATGATAGTATGCTATCCGGTTGCGCTTTATCTTAACATGTGCACTTGTATTATTATATTGTCTCTCTGATACATGTTGATAAGGCCCTTAGAATATTTGCTTGACTACCAGGACTATGATGCGGATCATACTACTGGGACTTGTGTAGTCCACAAGAACATCCTATAATTGTTCCTAGTCGAGAGAGTATCGAGATATGACATCGATATTCCAGAGTATACTAGTGTGTACGTTTCTTGACCCTGTAGGGGGCGATGGTTGATCCCATAACCATTGGTGTTTGACATCAAGGATTGTACACATGTGCTTATTAGAGAATGGGTATACCGAACAGGGCTCACTGAGAACTCCTATATGGTACCATACCTATCGTCGGATAGCAGTTCTCCGGTGACACTGGTACAGGTTAGTCTGTAGACCCGAGATCGTCATAGTGTCTTGTGTGGTTCCCACTGTGCTTTGATTTCCTCTCTACCATGGCTCAAAGGAGTCATGCAAATAGGTGGATTTTGAGTACAATCCCGAGTCACATGGAGGCAGTGAGCGATGGGAGGGGTTTCGTCTCTCCCGGTATTGGGAGTTAATGTTGCGCTATACTCGATTGGCTATAACAGCAAGTTCCTGGCCAGGGCAGATGGGATTTACTGGTAAGTGTTATTAGTAGTTTCTTGAACCGTTATGAGCCATACATCGGCATGACTTATCAAGTTACCGGGGTCTGGCGATTCCACCCCTATACTCAATGTAACACCCGAGCCCAATGCTACTATTTTCAGTTACTGTTTGAGCATAATGTGGTACTCATTTCATTTAACTTGCTTGTTTGTTGCGTACTGTAAAATTTACCCAGCAAAGTCATTTCTACATATAACAAATTTTGGCATCTAAAATAAAATTGAAAATATTCATCTTAGCCTACTTGACACCCCTAGCCTCGTGGTAGCGTCCGTGCATTGTGTTCTCGTCCCGTTCAGTGAAACGGGCGAGTTTGGACGGCTACGCGCGCGTACATGTGTCCTTTTTGGGGGTATGCTTTTTAATCATAAAACACTTAATTTTAAAATTTGGATCCCGCTTAAAATCCTATTATTTCAAATTCAAATTTTTGGACTCGACCCGGGTGCGATTTGGAAATATTTTATTTGGCGCCAAAATCCTAAATTTAATATTATTAAAACCATCGCATATATTTTTCTAACTAACCCGATATCTTACTGTTCATTACCTATCTTTTAAATATTTAAATTAACCTATATATATATCCTACTGTTCCTTAAAATGTTTTGAATCTTTAATTAATATTTATCCCTAACTAACGATTCCTTTTTAGCCAATCGCGTTCCTTTTAATTCCGTGGGCCCCCACCTGCAGCTCTCTCTCTCTCTCTCCACTTTTTCTCTCTCTCTCTCTCATATATTCTCTCGTACTTCTCTTTATCATTCTTTCTCTTCTTGCTTCATGTCTCGTTTCTCTTTTTTTTAACTGTTCTTTTGTTGCCGGAATTCCGTCATGCCGGTGACGCTTCTCGGCGTTCCAGCGAGGTACCCCGACCCGTGTGGTTCCTTTGTTCGTCGTTTGGGTTCATTTCGTGAACCGTGCGCCCGTCGCGAGTTTTCCCCGCCGACGGTTAACGTTCCGTTTTCCCGATTCGCGACCCATCGAGGCAAGTTAATCTTGCTACATGCTATATAATTCATTTTATACCTATTTAAATAAATACCATACCTATAGTTTAAATCTAGTGCCCCATGTTTAATTTTATAACGTTTCGATATTCCGTTTGGATCCGTTTATATCATATTAAATCTAGATCATGAAAACTTATCTTGTGACATACTAGATTACATTATACTGCAATCATATCATTTAAAAAATATGTCGTCGTAATATTTTTTATTATTATCTTTAATTAGTTTATAATCTTCATTTTATAATGTTATACATTTGAAAATCTTATAGTTTACACATGAAAAGTCGTTGAAAAATCGGATATGACAAATCTGAAATTTACTGTACACCTTACCTTATAAAATTCATTATAAATCATAGAAAAATCATTAGTATACGTTCTTTAGTTCGTTACGAAGCTAACTCAGAATACTATAATTCTATGAAATATTTACTTGCAAAATAAATTGTTTAAATAACATAAAATGCAAATGAATATGTCTTTAAACTGCTGTCCAGGCAAATTCCAGCAGCAAACTTTTAAATTCGGATGTTTATAACTTTTTGTAGGGACAACCTGAGATGTTTATACTTATAAAAATGAAAACCTTATTGAATTATCTTTGTTTTGGTATAAGACACGTTCCTTTTGGAGAACGTTTGTTATTTTTAAGCTATTTTACAAATTAGGGTGACGCTGAATTTCTGAACGGAACCTTCTTGTGCATGGTTAATCAATACCACTTTTATAGTTATTAATCGCTTTGAATATGCTATCCATATTAATATTATTATATCAATATTTATATCACATATTGCTTAGTTGTACATTCCACATTACCATTTTATAGTTTTATAATTTTTCGGATACCCGTTTGCATCCATCGCATTTAAGATACATATAATTGTATCCATAGATCACATTACTACATAATAATATGATATTAACATTCCATGTTTAATAAATTGCATCCTAATTAATATTGGAACTATAAATGTAACCCTAATCGATAACTGTGCATCCATATCCTTGAAATTATATCTATTTGCATATCATATTACATGTTCCAGTTTATTGTTCTGATAGTACTCATGCTTGTTTATTTATACACGTGCTTATGTTAGTTTGATTATGAGCACCCACATGACATCTTGTGCTTCCTGACATAACCTGTTACACTTCCTACTTGACATGATATGGTACCGTACACTGCTTGACTTGACCTGATGTACCATGACCTGACCCGTTACCTGATCCTGTGTCTAATGCCAACAAACCTGACATGTAGTCCTTACGGACCGTTCCTGTTGTCTATCCAGACAAACCTGCACCTACCTGATCCTGTGTTGGCATTAGTTCTTGATTACGGAATACCTGACTTGAACACATAACCTTGGGGGTATGGAGAAATCAAAAGTGTAAACTAAAGTGTAACTTAAAAGGGTATTACTTGATCCGTGGTCCAGGGGGGTAACGGGACAGAGCCATTCGTGACTCTTACATATTGATCCGTGGTCCCGGGGGGGTAACGGGACAGAACCACTCTTGGTTCATATATTCCTGATCCGTGGTCCCGGGGGGTAACGGGACATATCCTTTGAGTTACATGGAGGATTACATTAATTGATTTCAAACAAACTTTAGAGTAGACAACCCAGTAGCACAGTTTAGATTGATCACTGCACATTACATACACTGATACACTTCACTGTTATACATCCCTGTTGACTTGTTACTATTTATGATTCATGCCTGCATATCTCGTGTATCCTGTTCATTTATTATTGCTTGATGTTATGACGCGCTGACGTCTGGGTTTTGCATGGCCCAGATCCTCTACCTTTGTTGCAGACTGATCAGGAGTTTTGCCGCTGTTAGATCGAGCGGTAGGGATCATGTCGGTATCCGGTCTTACTTTCCAGGTGTTTATTTGATCTTTTGCTTCCGCATACTATAGCATTTCTTGACTCTTTTACTCTGGCTTATGGACATGTATTAGATAGTTAGTTTACTTTCCTGTTCTTGATATCTCTACAGCCGTAATGTGACTGTGGAAGGATTTTTCCTAACCACAGGTA
Organism: Agapanthus africanus; assembly: GCA_030015575.1. Classification (NCBI taxonomy): domain Eukaryota; kingdom Viridiplantae; phylum Streptophyta; class Magnoliopsida; order Asparagales; family Amaryllidaceae; genus Agapanthus; species Agapanthus africanus. Next base: position 236,840,954 of record CM057344.1, on the reverse strand, counting down.
GCATGGTTGGCTATGTCACATGCCTATTTTAGCGTACTCTGGGAAGTGGGGCGTGACACTCAATATGTGACATATCAGATGAAGAGACCGAATTGTACGGTAAGTGTTATTTATAGGGTTCATGGGAGTTTGGACAAGCTTGCATGTTGATATTCTAATCGCTCAATACCTGGATAGCCGTTACGTCCAGCTAGTACCGCTGACGGCTTATGGGTAACTTGTAGGGTTACCTAGCACGACAGCGAGGTTTCGGGAGGTATCGTCCATGCCAATTTCAAAAATTTACCGTACTAAAGAATCCTAACCCTAGAATCTTAACTAGAGATTTAGACGAACTTACAATGTAAACAACTTTATATCTAAGTGAATGAGGAATACAACCTTTGTAGACTGGTCCTTCACTTCTAAAGTTCAGTGTAGTAGTCCCTTCGCTTCAAGTAGTAAACACCCGAACTCTAATAAGGATTTACATGAAGAAATGAACAAGCTTGTTCGAAGTCTTCGAGGCCGAAGATGATCTACGTCGAGGAGACTCAAGCTCATGCTACCTCTTCACTAATGGTGGATTGGTGAAGCAAACACCATAATGGCTAATATAGTAGAGAATGATGAAGTAGGAATTAGGCTCACTTTAGATTAATTTTTCTCACATTATTTCTTCACCATTTGAAAAGCTAGTGAGCTTTCTCAAGAGGAAGAAGAAGATGAAGTGGAGATAAGAATGAAGACTCATGAGGTGAGAATAGCAACCATGGGTGAGTTAGTGTCGTACATTAACTCATGTAGAGAATAAACCATGGCTAACAATAATGGTTAGGTTAATAAATATCTACTAGTAAAACAAAATTAGTGGACTTGGTCAATGGTCCTACAAGGTTCTACAAGGTTCAACCATGTGACTAATTACCAACTAATTTGATTTACTTTAATAAATAAAACCCATCATTATTATTAGTATGGTGTGAGTCTCATACACCCATGAAGCATGTGACATCAAGCATGACACAAATAAAATGTACATTAATATATATCACATGTATACTATATGCACACAAGTGAGAAAAAGAAATGTTTAAGTGAGCTAATATTAGTTAATATAATTCAATATATCAAATATATAAATATATATTAAATTATTAAATCAACACTTGATTTAATAATCCGGTTATATTACATACAACCGGCTAATATCAAATGCAACAACTTATCGAATCAACACTTGATCCGATAACCCGGCTATATCATATATAACCGACCGATATCATATATCGCGAGAATAAAATGCGGTATCACATACGCGCATTAATCTCGGTCCCGCACATATCACACATGTGCTCCTACTTCATTTCGCATGAACCAGGAAACCTCTGTGTATGACTCTAAAGACCCGTCAATACGTCGGCAGTAGGTGATGATCATATCAAACACCCACAAGCCTTAAGCGGTCTGCTAAATGTAACGGCCACCCGGGTATTGAGCGATCAGAAGATCAACAAGTAAGCCTGCTCATACTCCTGCGAATCCATTCAGTAACACTAACGTACAGTCTGGTCTCTTCGTCAGATATGTCACATATCTTAGCCTAGGGTGGTATAACGTCAGACCCCAATAGCCTGATAAGTCATGATGATGCAAGGTCCATAACGGTTCAAGAAACTACTGATAACACTTACCAGTAAATCTCAGCAACCCTGGCTAGAGATTTCCCGTTATGGTCAATCGAGCATAGCGCAACATCAACCCCTAATACCGGGAGAGACGAATCCCCTCATATCGCTCATTGCCTCCATGTGACTCGGGACTGTACCTAAAAACCACCGTTTTGCACGATCTCTTGAACGTGGTAAGGTGGAAATCAAAGTACAGTGGGAATCATACAAGACTCTATGACGATCTCGGGTCGACAGAATAACCTGTACCAGTGTCACCAGAGAACTGCTATCTGACGATAGGTATAATACCATCTAAGAGTTCTCGGCGAGTCCGTTCAGTGTACCCAGTCTCCACTGAGCACCTGTATACCTTCTCTGATGTCAAACACCAATGGATGTGGGATCATCCATCACCCATCATGTAACACCCGAGCCCAATAGTACTGTTTCTGTTACTAGTTGAGTGTTATTTATTGCTCATTTCAATTATCTGGATTGTTTGGTGCTTATTGCTAAATTTTAACCGGTTAAGTCATTTTGGCACATAACAAATTTTAACACCTAAAATGAAATTAAAAATATCCATGTTGGCCTACTCGTCGCCACTAGTCGCGTGGTAGCGTCCGTGCGTCGAGATTTTTATTCCGTTCGGCGAAACGGGTAAGTTTGGACGACTACGCGCGCGTACAAGTGTCCGACTTGGGGGCATGCATTTTAATCATTAAACATCTCTTTTCAAAATTTTGAACTCGCTTAAAATCCTATAATTTGAATTTGAAACATTTGGGCGCGAACCGGGCGCGATTTGGAAATGTTTCATTTAGCGCCGAAATACCCATTTTAATTTAATATTATTTTAACTATATAAGATTTTTTATGTTGCAAATATAAGTATAAATCCTTTCTTAAATCTTAAATATTTCCTTTTCTATCACCCCGGCCAATCACGAGGGATTTAAATCCCTCGTGGGCCCCGCTTCCTATCTCTCTATCTCTCTATCTCTCTAATCTCCTTCTCTCTCTATATCTAAAATCTCTCTCTCTCTCTCTAATAATCTTCTCTCTCTCTATATTATAGCCTTCCACTGTTCCTCCTTCTCCCCACGTAAAAGCTCTCGCGACGAAACCCCACCGAACCCTAACCCTAGCCTCCTCGTGCTTGCGCCGCCGACCTCCCCGCGACCTCGCCGTCGCCGTCCTCGCCTCCTCAGCCTAGCTGCACCCTCCCTACCTCCTCTCCTCCCTCCTTCCGAGCCCGCGACCCAGCCCCGACGCCACCACCTGCACACGGGTCTCGCCGTCGCCGCCGCCTCCCATCGCCGACGACGCCAGGGACCCCCTCTCTTCACCCTCGTCCCGACCTCGTCGTCGTCTTCCTCCTCCCCTCGCCGGGCCACCAGAACCCGAGCCCGACCCCAGCACCAACCCCCGGGTCGCCGGAAAAACGTGCCGACGATCCTCGCCGTCGTCACCAGAGCCACCTCCGTCTCCCCTCGATCACCAGAGCGGGCCAGCACCCCTCGACTCACCGCACCACCCTCTTTCCCCCGAACCTAGAAAAGTTCCAGCCGTCGCTGTTTGCCGTCGCTGCCTCGCCGGCGCCCCATCGCCGTCGAACCGTCGTGGTTGCCCTGGTTCTTCCCTGTAAGCATCTCTATCTTTCTATTAATGTTAAACCCCCTCTTGCTGGTCCTTGTTGACGTATATCGTGTTTGCTAACTTCGTTGCCTTTGACTTTTGCCGGAATCCGGCCGTGCCGTCGTTTGGACCCGACGCTCCAGCGAAGTACCCTGGTCCGTGTGGTCCCCCTGTTCGCTGTTGGGACCCGATCCGTAGTCCGTGCACCCGTCTCGTGTTTTCTGCCGACAGTGCATTCGTGTTTTCCGGTTTGCGAAACCGTCGAGGTAAGATTTCTTGCTACATGCTACGTTAAACTAATTAAATATTTGACTCATAAAACTTGCTGTTTTAACTAAGTATTGTTACTTGTCCTCATTGGACGAAATATGCATTATAATACTGCCATCTAAATTGTACTTTGCCACCATAACTTTAATAACGACTACCTGCTAATCATTTCACTATTTAGAGGATGATAGTCGCACACTTAAATCTTTATTACCTGCTGTTATTGATATTGCGCTACCCTGTGATTATTGCACCCCAAGGGTGCTCAAACCAGTTAATATCATACAACTGCACCATATTCATGTGCTATTGTGATTAAGTGAACCGTTATTGTTAATTACTTTTTCTTGCTGCTGTTACTTATTTGATTGTATACCTGTTGAGAGCACATACTCGGTTACATTGCATATTGACTCGACCCTGCTACACCTGATATATATTTACATACTGATACATCGGTCATGACACCCTGTACTTACTGACTCAACCTATTGGACTACAACCTGACTTGGGGTCCTCATGGACCATTCCTGCTGTCTATCCAGACATACCTGCTTCTACCTGATTCTGTGTTGACATTAGTCCTTGACTACTGAATACCTGACCTGACATACATAACTTGGGGGTATGGGGAAATCAAAGATGAACCTGACTTGTAACTCGACAGTTCACTACCAGTTCGAGTGTACACATTCCTATTTTGTGCCTAGCGGCATGTCTCGGTTTCGGCCGAGAATATTGTGGCCGTGATCCCGGGTATGTACGGGGTACTACTGAGCGTACACTTCCATGTTTTGTGCCTAGCGGCATGTCTCGGCTGCAGCCGAGAATATTGTGGCCATGGTCCCGGGTATGTACGGGATACTATTGGGTTACATCGATGATTCATCAATTGATTTCAAAGACTTTAGAGTAGAAACCTGATAGAACAGTTTAGTTACCCACTGCACATTACCCTGCACTGTTATTTCATAGTACTGCTTGTTCATGTTCATCCCTGCATTGCTTATTACCATGTTCATATTATATTATTGGTTGACATGACGCGCTGACGTCTGGGTTTTGCATGGCCCAGATTCTTTACCACTGTTGCCGACCGAGCAGGAGTACTTCAGCCAGCAGGCTGATTTGAGAGTTCTGCAGTGGTCAGTTCATTTATTGCATTTTATTTCCAGGTGTGATCCCGCATTATGGGACGCACCTTTCTATTATTATATTGGATCACTTGCTTCCGCACTTATTGTTTATTGACTCTTGTTATTATGGATTGGGACATGTGTTAGACTAGTTTATTATCTTGTTCTTGATATCCTTACAACCGTAATGTGACTGTGGAGGGATACTTCCTACCCACAGGTAGCATGGTTGGCTATGTTACGTGCCCATTCTTGCGTACTCTGGGAAGCGGGGCGTGACATGGTTCTTTTGGTATCAGAGCCATAGGTTAGTCGGGTTGATTCTTTTGTAGTTGGGTATTGTACCCAATACACGAATCAGAATACCCGTGTTTAGGAAACATGTCCTGCCACTTTGACTGTTTTACCATTCTTGAATCACATTCTTCCTGATTATATCTTTTACGATGTGCAAACTTCCTTTGCATATCGATTCGAAAACCTGATTCCTTGTTATCTCTAGGACTTAGGCGACTTGGATGGAGTTATGTAATTGTGGCTATGATACCGCGGCATAGTTACAATGCGGTACTCTATTTAAGTATCTTGGAGTTCTAGCCTTGATCTATATTCAAAATCTATCATCATGCTAATGTTGGGTATTTTGAGTTCAGGATTATGGCCGGTAAGAAATTGAAAACATACCAGAGGCGTGTGGACGAAGCCGCCATGCTTGGAGTGATAAGAAGAATGCTGGGAATCTAAGAGACAGACTGAGCTGATCCAGCAATAGCAGATTCGTTTCAGGAAGGTTTGCAGATCGTTCAGCAGTCTGTAAACAACGATGGAACTAGACCAGTCAAACGAGTAGGGGCTGTAGCAGATTTCAGACAGTTGGGTCCTACTACTTTCACTGGTTTGGAGGAGCCGTTGCCATCCGAGCAGTGGCTAGTGGACACGGAGAATTTACTGATTGCGGCACAGATCCCTGAAGACAAGAGAGTTGATGTAGTGCGCATTCAGCTGGTGGATTACGCCCGAGAGTGGTGGCTTGTGGAGGAGACCCGCTTGTCCAAGCCAATCAGTTGGGCGGATTTCTCTAAAAGTTTCTTGGAGAAGTTCTTCCCGCGGACTGCACGGGAGGAAATGGAAGAGAAATTTATTGGGCTGAGACAAAATGGAGCAGCTGTGGATGTACATGCAGCAGAGTGGACGAGACTCAGTAGTCTCGCTGGACCTTTCGCGGCCAACGATGCAGACAGCAGTTGCGGTAAGGAAGCAGTTCTGTCGGGCCAGTCGAGTTTAGGGCTAGGCCGACAGATAGTGTTCTTGCGACAATGGAAGTGGATAGTAATGAAGAGCCGGCAGTTGTTCGCGACTTTATAGATGTGTTTGAAGATATATCAGGCTTACCGCCGAAGCGAGATGTGGAGTTTGCGATCGACCTTATTCCTGGTGCAGCGCCAGTATCAAAGTCTTATTATCCGATGGCACCGGTGGAATTGGAGGAAGTTAAGAAACAAGTTGGTGAATTACTCGAGAAAGGTTGGATTCGAAGCAGCAACTCGCTTTGGGGAGCTCCAGTTCTTTTAGTAAAGAAGAAGGACGGCACGAGAAGGATGTGCATTGATTATCGAGAATTGAACCGGATGACTATTAAGAACAAGTACCCGATCCCTCGCATTGGAGAACTTTCTGAGCAGCTTAGTGGCGCGAGGGTATTCTCGAAATTGGATTTGCGATCAGGATATCATCAGGTCCGAGTAAAAGCAGAAGACATTTGCAAGACGGCGTTTTGAACTCGATATGGACATTTCGAGTATTTGGTAATGCCCTTCGGAGTGACTAATGCGCCAGCAATATTCATGGATTTGATGAACAGGATCTTTTCACCATACCTGGACCAGCTTATTATGGTATTCATTGACGATATTCTGGTATACTCGAAGAGTCCGGAGGAGCATGCTGAGCATTTAGAGATCGCACTACAGACGCTGAGACAGGAGAAATTATTCGCGAAGATGAGTAAGTGCGAATTCTGGCTGGAAGAAGTGAAGTTTCTGGGGCATGTTGTGTCGGGCGATGGAATCGCCGTTGATCCCGAGAAGATTGCAGCAGTTCAAGATTGGCCAACTCCAAAGAATGTTGCGGAGATAAGAAGTTTTCTTGGACTCGCCGGTTACTACAGAAGATTTGTGGAGAACTTCGCTCGTGTAGCTGAGCCGTTAACCAAGCTCACGCGCAAGGAGGTACCGTTTGTTTGGACGGATGGTTGTGCATTGGCCGTCGAGACGTTGAAGTAGAAGTTGATAACCGCCCCTATCCTAACTGTACCGGATAATTCAGGAGGACTGGTGATTCACAGCGACGCATCCGGAAAAGGATTGGGATGTGTTTTGATGCAGAATGGGAAAGTCGTCGCTTACGCATCGAGACAACTGAAGACTCATGAGAAGAATTATCCGACTCATGACTTGGAGCTTGCGGCCGTGATCTTCGCCTTGAAAATTTGGAGACACTACCTTTTGGGCGAGAGAGTTGAAGTCTTTACAGATCACAAGAGTTTGAAGTATGTGTTCACTCAGAAGGAGTTGAACATGAGGCAACGCAGATGGTTGGAGCTGATGGCCGACTACGACCTTGATCTTAAGTACCATCCGGGAAAAGTTAACGTCGTGCCAGATGCGCTAAGTCGGTTACCAGCAATTCAGGTTTTGACCGCACAAAAGGAGATCATTACGGATTTTCAGAGATTTGACTTGGAGGTTGTGCTACCACATGCTACAGGACAGTTGATGCAGTTGCAAGTACAGGCGTCCTTAGTTGAGAAGATTTAAGCGTCACAATCGCAGGATCCTAGACTGCAAAAGTTTCGAGAACAGGTTGAAGCCGGACTGCGAACCGATTTACTGATCCATGAAGACGGTTCGTTGAGATATGGTAGCCGTGTGTGTGTGCCAAAAGGGGATGTACGTGAAGAGCTTTTGAAGGAGGCACACAGTTCAGCTTACTCTGTTCATCCAGGAGGGACGAAGATGTACCGAGATGTTCGACAGCACTTCTGGTGGGAAGGTATGAAACGGGAGATCGCTCGCTTCGTGGCTAAGTGCTTGGTGTGTCAGCAAGTTAAGGCTGAACACCAAAGGGTTGCTGGTTTGTTGCAACCACTTCCGATTCCCCAGTGGAAGTGGGAACATATAACCATGGATTTCGTGACGGCTTTACCGCGGAGTCCAAAGGGCAACAATGCAGTATGGGTGATTGTCGATCGGTTGACCAAGGCAGCTCACTTTATTCCTTTTCGGGTTGGTCAATCGACGGAGACTTTGGCAGAGCGGTACATGCAGGAGATTGTAAGATTGCATGGAGTACCGGTGAGCATCGTGTCCGATCGGGACACTCGGTTCTTGTCGCACTTTTGGAGGAGTTTACAAGAAAGTTTGGGGACTCGATTGAAGTTTAGCACAGCTTATCATCCTCAGACTGATGGACAATCGGAGAGAACGATCCAGACCCTTGAGGATATGTTGAGGGCTTGCATGTTGGACTTCAAAGGTTCTTGGGAGGATCATCTACACCTGGTGGAGTTTTCGTACAACAATAGTTTCCAAGCGACTATTCAGATGGCTCCGTTTGAAGCGTTGTATGGTCGTAAGTGCCGTTCACCTGTTTGTTGGGATGACGTTGGTGAACGAAGGTTGCTAGGACCAGATTTGGTGGTACAGACAGTCGAGAAGGTGAATACAATCAGGAAGCATATGAAGGCAGCTCAAGACAGACAGAAAAGTTGGGCCGACACGTCAAGAAGACCTCTAGAGTTCGCCGTGGGTGATTTGGTATTCCTGAAGATATCACCGACTAGAGGGGTGATTCGCTTTGGGAGTCGGGGAAAGCTTAGTCCTCGATTCGTTGGACCCTTCGAGATTCTGGAGCGTGTTGGAGAGGTAGCGTACCGTTTGGCGTTACCACAGTCGTTGGCAGGAGTGCACGATGTGTTTCATGTATCTCAACTACGGAGGTATGTTCGAGATGAGACCCACGTCTTGGATCATTCAGAGTTGACCGTACGGGAGGACCTAACTTTTGAGGAGCGACCAGTTGAAATCAAGGATCGAAGAGAAAAGGTTCTTAAGAGCAAGGTTATCCCTCTTGTACTAGTTTCTTGGGGTAATCGATTGCATGGAGAATCCACTTGGGAGCGAGAAGACGAGATCCGGCAGAAATTTCCTCACCTTTTCCTGTAGTTAGCTATCTTGTATTCTTGGAATTTCGAGGACGAAATTCCTTTTGTAGTTGGGTATGATGTAACACCCGAGCCCAATAGTACTGTTTCTGTTACTAGTTGAGTGTTATTTATTGCTCATTTCAATTATCTGGATTGTTTGGTGCTTATTGCTAAATTTTAACCGGTTAAGTCATTTTGGCACATAACAAATTTTAACACCTAAAATGAAATTAAAAATATCCATGTTGGCCTACTCGTCGCCACTAGTCGCGTGGTAGCGTCCGTGCGTCGAGATTTTTATTCCGTTCGGCGAAACGGGTAAGTTTGGACGACTACGCGCGCGTACAAGTGTCCGACTTGGGGGCATGCATTTTAATCATTAAACACCTCTTTTCAAAATTTTGAACTCGCTTAAAATCCTATAATTTGAATTTGAAACATTTGGGCGCGAACCGGGCGCGATTTGGAAATGTTTCATTTAGCGCCGAAATACCCATTTTAATTTAATATTATTTTAACCATATAAGATTTTTTTCTGTTGCAAATATAAGTATAAATCCTTTCCTAAATCTTAAATATTTCCTTTTCTATCACCCCGGCCAATCACGAGGGATTTAAATCCCTCGTGGGCCCCGCTTCCTATCTCTCTATCTCTCTATCTCTCTAATCTCCTTCTCTCTCTCTCTAAAATCTCTCTCTCTCTCTCTCTCTAATAATCTTCTCTCTCTCTATATTATAGCCTTCCACTGTTCCTCCTTCTCCCCACGTAAAAGCTCTCGCGACGAAACCCCACCGAACCCTAACCCTAGCCTCCTCGTGCTTGCGCCGCCGACCTCCCCGCGACCTCGCCGTCGCCGTCCTCGCCTCCTCAGCCTAGCCGCACCCTCCTTACCTCCTCTCCTCCCTCCTTCCGAGCCCGCGACCCAGCCCCGACGCCACCACCTGCACACGGGTCTCGCCGTCGCCGCCGCCTCCCATCGCCGACGACGCCAGGGACCCCCTCTCTTCACCCTCGTCCCGACCTCGTCGTCGTCTTCCTCCTCCCCTCGCCGGGCCACCAGAACCCGAGCCCGACCCCAGCACCAACCCCCGGGTCGCCGGAAAAACGTGCCGACGATCCTCGCCGTCGTCACCAGAGCCACCTCCGTCTCCCCTCGATCACCAGAGCGGGCCAGCACCCTTCGACTCACCGCACCACCCTCTTTCCCCCGAACCCAGAAAAGTTCCAGCCGTCGCTGTTCGCCGTCGCTGCCTCGCCGGCGCCCCATCGCCGTCGAACCGTCGTGGTTGCCCTGGTTCTTCCCTGTAAGCATCTCTATCTTTCCATTAATGTTAAACCCCCTCTTGCTGGTCCTTGTTGACGTATATCGTGTTTGCTAACTTCGTTGCCTTTGACTTTTGCCGGAATCCGGCCGTGCCGTCGTTTGGACCCGACGCTCCAGCGAAGTACCCTGGTCCGTGTGGTCCCGCTGTTCGCTGTTGGGACTCGATCCGTAGTCCGTGCACCCGTCTCGTGTTTTCTTCCGACAGTGCATTCGTGTTTTCCGGTTTGCGAAACCGTCGAGGCAAGATTTCTTGCTACATGCTACGTTAAACTAATTAAATATTTGACTCATAAAACTTGCTGTTTTAACTAAGTATTGTTACTTGTCCTCATTGGACGAAATATGCATTATAATACTGCCATCTAAATTGTACTTTGCCACCATAACTTTAATAACGACTACCTGCTAATCATTTCACTATTTAGAGGATGATAGTCGCACACTTAAATCTTTATTACCTGCTGTTATTGATATTGCGCTACCCTGTGATTATTGCACCCCAAGGGTGCTCGAACCTGTTAATATCATACAACTGCACCATATTCATGTGCTATTGTGATTAAGTGAACCGTTATTGTTAATTACTTTTTCTTGCTGCTGTTACTTATTTGATTGTATACTTGTTGAGAGCACATACTCGGTTACATTGCATATTGACTCGACCCTGCTACACCTGATATATATTTACATACTGATACATCGGTCATGACACCCTGTACTTACTGACTCAACCTATTGGACTACAACCTGACTTGGGGTCCTCATGGACCATTCCTGCTGTCTATCCAGACATAGCTGCTTCTACCTGATTCTGTGTTGACATTAGTCCTTGACTACTGAATACCTGACCTGACATACATAACTTGGGGGTATGGGGAAATCAAAGATGAACCTGACTTGTAACTCGACAGTTCACTACCAGTTCGAGTGTACACATTCCTATTTTGTGCCTAGCGGCATGTCTCGGTTTCGGCCGAGAATATTGTGGCCGTGATCCCGGGTATGTACGGGGTACTACTGAGCGTACACTTCCATGTTTTGTGCCTAGCAGCATGTCTCGGCTGCAGCCGAGAATATTGTGGCCGTGGTCCTGGGTATGTACGGGATACTATTGGGTTACATCGATGATTCATCAATTGATTTCAAAGACTTTAGAGTAGAAACCTGATAGAACAGTTTAGTTACCCACTGCACATTACCCTGCACTGTTATTTCATAGTACTGCTTGTTCATGTTCATCCCTGCATTGCTTATTACCATGTTCATATTATATTATTGGTTGACATGACGCGCTGACGTCTGGGTTTTGCATGGCCCAGATTCTTTACCACTGTTGCCGACCGAGCAGGAGTACTTCAGCCAGCAGGCTGATTTGAGAGTTCTGCAGTGGTCAGTTCATTTATTGCATTTTATTTCCAGGTGTGATCCCGCATTATGGGACGCACCTTTCTATTATTATATTGGATCACTTGCTTCCGCACTTATTGTTTATTGACTCTTGTTATTATGGATTGGGACATGTGTTAAACTAGTTTATTATCTTGTTCTTGATATCCTTACAACCGTAATGTGACTGTGGAGGGATACTTCCTACCCACAGGTAGCATGGTTGGCTATGTTACGTGCCCATTCTTGCGTACTCTGGGAAGCGGGGCGTGACACATCATATAGGTCGAGAAGCGTATACGCTAGTCTACTCTGGAATATCGATGCCATGTCTCGATACTCCCACGACTAGGAACAATTGAAGGATGTACTTACCGACTACCTCAGCCCCACTAGTATGATCTGCATCATAATCCTGGTAGTTAAGTACTCATCCTAAGGGCTTTATCAACATGTAATAGAAAGACAATAAGTGTACATGTTAAGATAAAGAGCAACCAGATAGCATACTATCATGTCGAGCAAAAAAGTCCTCCCTATATATGTCCAAGCATCCACTACAATATACATCACATGTACAGTAATGGCCTTTAGAGCATACATATAACTAACAATCTCCCACTTGCACTAAGGCCATTTGTTGCAGTATCTCATATTCAACGTCCTATAGAAGTCTCTCTAGGGAAAGGCCTTTGTGAGTGGATCTGCCGTGTTATCTTTAGCGTCATCTCTCGTGACCTCGATCCCTTGGAGATCTACCATCTCCATGATCAGGTGATACTATCATCAAAATATGTCTAAATCGCTGATGGGACCTGCGTTCCTAGGCCAAAACCACAACTCCATTGTTATCACAATAACAATTATTGGATGCTCAATGGTAGGAACCTTGTTCATCTCATGAACAAGAAATGTCCAGACAACCTCTTTGGTAGCATCGTTGGTAGCGATGTATCTAGCCTTTATCGTCTAGTATGTCACGGTATCTAGCTTGGAACTCTTCCAACATATCGTCCCTCCACTGAGGGTAAAGACAATGCCTGTGACTGACTTTCAGTCGACCTTATCACTCTGGAAGCTTTAACCAAGAACATTCTTTTAGTGTTTCTCAAGTACTTAAGAATGTCCTCCATAGCTGTCCAGTGATTCTCGCAAGATCCGATTGATTCCTGATCACTACGCCTAGTGTGTTAGCTGCATCTGGTCTGGTACATAACATTGCATACATGATAGAGCCTACTGTAGAAGTATAGGGTATCTTTTGCACACGAACTCTTTCCAAATCAGTCTTGGAAGACTTCTTTTTGGAGAGATGATTCATGAGTAAGTGGGCGAACCACCACGCTTAGAATCTTCCATACCAAACCCCTTTAGTACGGTGTTAATGTACCTGGATTTGGGACACTCCCAACATCCACTTAGATCTATCACCATAGATCATAATCCACAAGATGTAGTAAGTATCATCCAGATCTTCTATGGATAATCCTCGTGATAAGAGGAGCTTGACCGAGTGTAGCATATGAAACCATTTCCTATCAAGAGTATGTCATCTGCGTACAATACGTGGAGGACAACCTTATTCTCTACAACCTTCTTATATATACAAGGTTCATCTATCTTTTTGATGAAGTCAAACTCTTTGACTGCCACATAAAAACAGATATTCCAACTCCGCGATGCGCGCATTGATCCTGATGGACTTAAGTATAGCTTTGAAAGTCTCAACTTTTCTATCCACACCAAGAATCTTCTCAAGGTCCACTTGCTCCTGATGGGTTTTACCCTTTCAGGTGCAACTGTAACAACCCTAAACTTTCTGTATAACTTTTTGTACAATTTTTTTCAAAATACAGAAAGGGGTATTTTTGCCTGAGCATAAGTTATAAGTTTGTTTTGCTTTTTAATAGTAAGAAGGAGCTTGTAACTCATTGGTAAGACCTTGAACTGCTGAACCAAAGCACCAGAGTTCGAATCTCATCACCCACATTATTTTTAATATTGATTTCTTTTTAAATTTTTAGAAACCCAAGAGCCTACACGTGCATAACTCGTAAAAACCCCACTACACATGTAAAACAAACTATCCCAGAGGCTACACCAAGCGACGAGGGACACGTGGCGGTGAGCCCCGGCCCGACTCGGGCAGGCGACTCGGCCCGCCTCCGCCGGCCAGAATCGGGCGGATCGCCGAGTTGTCAACATGAAAGTTCTGCCTTTTTGTATTCTAATAACCCCTATATACTTTAATTTCTCTGAACAATAACAGAGACATTAAAAACCCCCATTAACCTATTTTTTAATACAATTTTCATACAACCTTTCACCTACCCTAACCCTAATCTTTTCCTATAAATACCACCCCTAAACACACTCCCTCACTCACAATTCTGTCCAAACTCTCAAGAAAACTCTTTAGAATTTTGTGTACAAGTGGAGTTAGCGAAGGGAGAAACTCCGGCGATCTTCCAACGACGATCCTAGGAGCTCCCGGCGACGAAACGACGCACCGACGCCTCCTACGTCTTCCTCTCTCTTCTCTTGAATGTAAACCCATAAGTCCCACCTTCCTCTTCCTTTTTGCTATTCTAAAAAGTTCTTTTTCTAAAACCCGACGGAATCGAAGTTAATCCGATTTTCGATTCGGTTCTTCCTAAAAATCTCACTTTTTCTTAAATACAATTATACTAAACCCTTACATGTTGAGTACTAAACATTAACAAGTCATATTGAATAAGTTCCATATCAAAAGGATTTCTATTTCAATTTTTATCGTACCTTTTCACTAAAATACCATGTAGTTTAATTTCGACATTAAAATATCACAATCTTACTATACCTTTAATTAGATCACGAGGTAATGACCTACCTCCTCACAACACTCATATGCAACATAGCACAATAGCTTTCGGGAACATAGAATACGGGAAAACGAAACTTTACATATAAATACCATTTACTATTAAAACCGTTTTCTACAAAATTACGTATTTTTACAAATCTTTGCAAAGCGCCGCTACAACCCATTTTGGGGAACCTGACTGGGATGGTGCAGATTATCGCACATCCATAGGCTTAGTAGTGCGAGATGCAGACCTCCGCAAGGAGCATTCGGTCTCGAGAGATTTAAAATACAAATATCTTAAGAAAATGAGATTTCTAGAAATATAATATATATTAAAATTATATTTATATAAATACATATATATGTATCATTAAAATATCTATTTTTGTCGTAATATAAATATTCCAATTTTTTCTAAAAATCACAAGAATTACTTTACATTAAAATACCATGAAATCCATACAACTTCAATATTACAATTAAATACCATGTATTATGAAAAATAGGTTTATCGCACTAGAAATGTCACAAATATAAAATCCACAACTATGAAAACTCTAAAGACGATAATTAAATACTTGAGGTGTATTTTGTAAATTATACAAAATTATTTTTACATAAAACCCCCTCAAATTTTATAAATTACAATAAGGACTCTAGTAAATATAGGTTTAAGTGGGACCAATCTTTTAAGCCTAGGGAGCCGGAGAAGTGGGTGATTGCCTATCTAAGGTAGACAACTTAACAAACGGTATTATCAACACGGTAATCGTCTTTGAAAAAGACACAAATCCTGCCGCCTATGTGCAGCGGTTACCGATAACATCAAAACAATCAGGACTTCAATTTCTTTTCTAATTGTTTGACTCAGACTGAGTCTCATTATAAATAATCTGACTTGAATATGATTCAAGTATCCAAACTACAATTCAATATGAATCCATGAATCCATATATTCAATCTATCAATCTATACAACTTGACTACACCGAACCATGGATATACTTCCATTTATATGATTCTCCAGTTACATCCATTTACGTGATTCTCCAGTTATATTCATTTACTGATTTCATGGTTTCCGCATGTCATCTATACAATTCAATTTTCAAGACAATACAATACAATACCATCAGTACAATCATTACTATCAATACAATAAATACACGGGGTATTGGGATAGTTCATTCGTGAATCCAACAGAATCTTAAGGGTCCCCCAGATCATGAATCCATGTCTACTAACACAAGCAAGCTATCATGAGGGCCCGTGTTTCCATGCTCCTGGATTACAGCCTGTTGAGTTTGGAATACTTCGACGACGGTCGAAGTCCCATTACTAACATTTGATTCGGGCACGCGGTTCCTTACCCCTGGATTATGTTAGTTATATGTATGCCCTAGAGGCCATTACTGTACATAGGATGTATATTGTAGTGGATGCTGGGACATATATAGGTAGGACTTTCTTGCTCGACATGATAGTACACTATCTGGTTACTCTTTATCTTAACATGTATATTTGCTGTCTCTCTATTACATGTTGATAAAGCCCTTAGGATATGTGCTCGACTTCCAGGACTATGATGCAGATCATACTAGTGGGGCCTGGGTAGTCCATGAGTACTTCCTTCAATGTTCCTAGTCGTAGGAATATTGAGACGGGGTATCGATATTCCAGAGTAGACTAGCGTATATCTTCTTGACCCATGTGATGGGCGATGGGTGATCCCATATCTATTGGTGTTTGACATCAGAGATGGTGTGCGGGTGCTAAGTGGAGACTGGGTACACTGAATGGACTCGCCGAGAACTCCCAGATGGTATTATACCTCACGTCAGATGGCAGTTCTCTGGTGACACTGGTACAGCTTAGTCTGTTGACCCGAGATCGTCATAGAGTCTTGTGTGTCTCCCACTGTGCTTTGATTTCCACCCTACCACGGCTCTACTGAGTCGTGCAAACAGGTGGTTTTTGGGTACAGCCCCGATTCGCATGGAGGCAATGAGCGATAGGAGGGGATTCGTCTCTTCCGATATTGGGAGTTGATGTTGCGCTATGCTCGACTGGCCATAACTGGAAATCCCTGGTCAGGGTTGCACTGATTTACTGGTAAGTGTTATCAGTAGTTTCATGCTTGTTATGGATCTTACATCGGCATGACTTATCAAGATACTGGGGTCTGACGTTTACCACCCCTAGGCGAGATATGCGACATATCAGACGAACAGACCGGACTGTACGGTAAGTGTTACTGGTTGGATTCACAGGAGTGTGAGCGGGCTTGCTCGTTGATCTTCTGATCGCTCAATACCCGGATGGCCATTACGTTTAGCAGGCCGCTTGCGGCTTGTGGGTGTTTGATATGATCATCACCTGCTGCCGGCGTATTGACGAGTCTTTAGAGTCCTACACAGAGGTTTCCTGGCTCAAGCGAAACGAAATAGGAGCGCATATGAGATATGTGCGGGACCGAGAATAATACCAGTATGCGATACTAGATTCTATTCTCGCGATTTGTATCATCGGACGGTTATATAAGATATAGCCGGGTTACCGAATCAAATGTTGATTCGATATATTGATACACTTGATATTAGTCGGTTATATGCAGTATGACCGGATCATTAAATTAAGTGTTGATTTAATGATTTAATGTATAATTATATATTTGATATATTACTTTACATTGACTAGTATTGTTCACTTAAGATGGATTTTCTCCCTTGATTTGCACAACTTGTATATGTGATATATTTTTGTGCACTAGTTTGTATCATGTTTGATGATACATGCAAACTTGGGTGTATGTTTGCTTTATACCATGTTTAGGTTAATGGTTAGGTTTTATTTGTTTTATTTATTTTCTTTATTTATTTTTGGCAAGAAATAAAATGGTGGCTTGTTTTGTTTTACTCTTGAAGCTTCATGAAGCTTTGAAAGTCTTTACCATTTTGTTTCTTTCCTTAACCTAACCATTTACCTAAACCCTAGTTTATTCTCTACAAAGGTTAATCTCACCCATGGTTGCAATATGATAACTTCACTTGAATTTTCTTTTCACAATAATTCATATTCTTTCTTTTTCTTCATCTTCTTCTTCAAGTGAAGAAATCATTCTTGAAAATTTCCAAGTGATGAATCCAAGTGAGAAATCCAAATCCAAAGTGAACTCACTTCCTATTTCTTCATCCTCTACCACTTGCCATGTAGTAGAGTGTGTTATCTTCACAAGTTTCATGACCTAGTGAAGATGGAGCTTGAGTTTGAGTCGCCTCGACATAGATCATTTTCGGCATCGAAGTCAACGACCTAGCCCGCCCATTTTTCCGATGAAACCGACGCTAGAGTCCGGAATTCCGATGATCGCAGCGGAGGGACGTCAACACGGAGCTGGAGAAGTGGAGGACCAGATCTACAAAGGTTGTAGTCACTTTCACTTTTAGCAATAAAGTTGTTTACTTGCATGTTTCGCCTTACCTCTAGTTAACGATCTAGCATTAGGGTTTCTTTGGCACATGAATTTTTTTTGAATTTGGCATGATTGATCAGTTGTAGAACCTCATGGGTGTGCCTAGGAACCCTACAGTGGTATCAGAGCCTAGCTAGAGCTTTAGGATGTATGCATGGATCCGGTTAAAATGCGCGTATAAGATACCGTATATTAATCGGGCGGCTTGCTTTTGGTTGGGTCGTATGTGATATGGCCGGATTGATAAATCAAATGTTGATTTATCATTTAACCATTAGTTTCTCACTAGAAATCCTTTCTTGTATTTTTTGGATGTATGCATGCATGTATGCATTCTTTCTTGATTCATGCACATATGGATGTGCATGCACACACACATACATACATCATCCTTCATGGTTGTATATACATAGAAGATGGTGGCAATATAAGACTCACACTTTGGTTAAATAATATGGATTATTATTTCTATTTGTGTTAAAACAAAAAGAAAAAGAAAAATGGTAATTAATGGATTAGTTTCTACACTCTTCTTTGACCTAACCATGCTCACCCACCTTTTAACCATGGATTAACATTCCTTTTGTGTTTTAACTCAAATTCAATAATATCTTTATTATTTAACCATGGTTTGAGATGAGAAGTGAAAAATATATATACATATATTTTCTATTTTTCCATTAGACATTATCTTTTTTCTTGTTCTAAAAAGGCCATCATCTTCTTCCTCCTTCTTCTTTTGCTCTCTAGATTTCTCTAGTGAGCAAATTACTCACCAAGTTAGGATTTTGAAGTGAGAAAAGCCACCACAACATCATTCTACACAAGTCTTGCCCACTTGTTTAGAGTGTTAGCTTCATTTCTTTCTCTTGATCAAGTGAAGTTGCAAGCTTGGACAAAGGAGCTTCGGGTGGATCGTCGTGGACGTTAGAAGACCTCAAGCTAACTGTTTTCAACCCTCAAGTGGCCAAGGAGTCTAGCATAGGTAGCTACAAAGGTTGTACTCTCAAAACCCTAGCCTTTGTTACTTGTGATGTGGTTTAAAGTTATGAAACCCTAATTTTCTATAATTGATTCTTTGTGTGTTCACTTAGCACTCTAAAAATTTAATCTTTGAGACATGTGATGCTTCCAAACCTCTCATAGGGTGCTAGGTAAACCTAACAATCCTGACACCCTACTGAGCCTGTCAGTGACAATATCCGTACAGTCCGGTCCGTTCATCTATGAGCATCGCATGGCGGGTCTAGGGGTTGGTAAAAGTCAGACCCCCAAAAACGGTATAAGTCGTGTAGGAGTGTAGCCCAGAACACCCTGAGATACTACTGGAATACCTACCAGTAAATCTCCTGCCTTGGCCAAGGATTTCGTGTAATGGCTCTCCTAGACACAGCGCGACCTCACCCTCAATACCGGGAGAGATGAACCCCTGCAGATCTGCTCACTGCCTCCATGTGGCTCGGGACTGTACCCAAATAAAACCTGTTTGCACGACTCCTTTGAGCCGTGGTAGGGTAGTAATCAAAGTACAGTGGGAACTCACACGAGACAAATGACAATCTCAGGTCGATGAACTAACCTGCACATGTCACCAGGGAACTGCTATCTGACGTCTGGTATAATCCCAACTAGCATGTTCCCGGCGAGTCCTGTCCGGTGTACTCATAACCCAATGAGCACCTGTATACATCTTAGGTGAACCAACTGACACCAGTGGCTTGTGAGACTGGCCACCGCCCCTCGTCGGGGTCTCGACTGTATACACTAGTTTACTCTGGAGTATCGATGCCCTGTCTCGAAAACTCCCACGACTAGGGACCTTTTAAGAATGTGCTTATAGACCCCAGCTCCCACGTATATGATCGCCATCATACTGCTGGACGTTAAGCAAGAATCCTAAGGGCTCTATCAACGTGCAATAGTGACCTGTAAGGTCACCTAAAGCAGTACACGATGATAAAGATAAACCAGATAGCATATTATCATCTTGAGTATGACTGTCCTACCGGTATAGGTCCTCCCTCAATCATTGCAATCGCGTGCCTGTGATCCAATAATTGACTCTGAGGGCACTATCTCCAACAGCTGCAGCTGCAAGTACAGTCGTCGTTGATCGAGAATATTAAAGCAGCGCAATTGCAGGACCCTAGATTGCAGAAGTTTTGAGAACAGGTTGAAGCTGGACTTCGAACGGACTTGTTGATTCATGAAGATGGTTCGTTGCGTTATGGTAGCCGTTTGTGTGTGCTAAAAGGAGACATTCGCGAAGAACTTATGAAGGAGGCGCACAGTTCAGCATATTCCGTACATCCAGGAGGCGCGAAGATGTACCGAGATATACGACAGCATTTCTGGTGGGAATGCATGAAACGGGAGATTGCCCGCTTTGTAGCAAAGTATTTGGTGTGTCAGCAAGTTAAGGCTGAACATCAACGGGTTGCTGGTTTATTGCAACCACTTCCGATTTCTCAGTGGAAGTGGGAACATATAACCATGGATTTCGTGACGGCTCTACCGCGGAGTCCAAAAGGCAACAATGCAGTTTGGGTGATTGTTGATCGATTGACCAAGGCAGCTCATTTCATTCCTTTTCGAGTTGGTCAATCAACAGAAACTTTGGCAGAGCAGTACATGCAGGAGATAGTAAGATTGCATGGGGTACCGGTAAGCATCGTGTCCGACCGTGATGCTCGTTTCTTATCACACTTTTGGAGGAGCTTACAGGAAAGTTTGGAGACTCGATTGAAATTTAGCACAGCTTATCAGCCTTAGACAGATGGCCAGTCGGAGAGAACGATCCAAACTCTTGAAGACATGTTGAGAGCTTGCATGTTAGACTTCAAGGGTTCATGGGAGGATCATCTACACTTAGTGGAGTTTTCTTACAACAACAGTTTTCAGGCGACTATCCAGATGGCTCCATTTGAAGCTTTATATAGTCGCAAGTGTCGTTCACCTGTTTGTTGGGATGATGTTGGAGAACGAAGATTGTTGGGACCGGATTTGATTGTGCAAACAGTTGAGAAGGTTAACACTATCCAGAATCATATGAAGGTAGTACAAGACCGACAAAAGAGTTGGGCAGATACATCGAGAAGACCTCTAGAGTTCGCCGTTGGTGATTTGGTATTCTTGAAGATATCACCGACTAGAGGGGTGATTCGTTTCGGAAGTCGAGGAAAGCTTAGTCCTCGATTCGTTGGACCTTTTGAGATTTTGGAGCGTGTTGGAGAAGTGGCATATCGATTGGCATTACCGCAATTCTTGGCGAATGTTCAGGACGTGTTTCACGTATCTCAACTCCGTAAATATGTTCGAGATGAAACACATGTGTTGGATCATTCGGAGCTGACGGTACGAGAAGATTTGACTTTTGAGAAGCGACCGATGTCGATTGTGGATCGAAGAGAAAAGGTTCTTAAGAACAAGCTTATCCCTCTTGTACTTGTTTCTTAGGGGAACCGCTCACATGGAGAATCAACTTGGGAACGAGAAGATGAAATCCGGTAGAAGTTTCCACATCTATTCTTGTAGTTTTTTGATTGCTTATCCTTTCTTGTTCTTGGAATTTCGAGGACGAAATTCTTTTTGTAGTTGGGTATAATGTAACAACCGAGTTCATTTATACCAATTCCAGTTCCCGTATTTATATATCTGTGGTATTTTTATTTATTTATCGTGGTTGGGTGCGAATGGTAGTTTACTTTTTACATTGCATTCGACCCGACCCACTTGCTTGGACTGGTTGATTCATATTTATAAACTACCCAGACTTGTTAAATAGACACGTGCATTTAATGTGGACTGCATATTGACTTTTCATCTGACATCGCATATTTTATCATATAATATTTTAGGTCATGTAAAATAAATTAAAATTGCATTTCATAACCTGCATGATACCCCTAACCCCGTGGTAGCATCCGCGCATCTTGTTCTCGTCCCGTTCAGTGAAACGGACGTGTTTGGATAGCTACGCGCACGTATGTGTGTCCGTTCTTGGGGGTATGCATTTTGGTTACCTAATCATTCATTTTAAAATTTGGAAGTTGCATATAACTTTCGTATTTTAAATCTAAATTTTTGGACCCGTCCCGGGCGCATTTTAAAATATTTTATATCCCGCTAAAAATTCAATTATTTAATTTTTAAATTTTATTCTGATATTTTTTTAACAGATCAGAAGATTTTTAAAAACAGTTTAAATCTTTTTTTTAAAATCTTTAAAATCCTTTCTTTAACTTTTCCTCATCTCTCTCTCTCCTCTCTCTCTCTCTCTCTTCTCTCTCTCTCTCTCTCTCTCTCTTTTCTCTAAACCCTGGCCCCACTCCTTTCTTTTCCTCTCTCTTCTCTTTTCTTTCTCTCTCCTTCTCTCTCTCTCGCTACCCGCCAAGACTCTCTCTCCTCTCGCGTTTCTCACACCTCTCGCGAACACTGTGCGTTTCTCGAGTCGCGTCACCGCCGCGCCGCTATCGTCACCTCCCTTAACCATTCCCTCGATCCTTGTCTTCCTCCTCTTCGTTAAAAAAAACCCACCGAGCCTCATTCTTCAGCCATCAAAGCCTAACCCCAAAGCTAATCTTCTCAACTCCCTCAATCGACCTCACCCTCACCTCCTTCCTCCATCTTCTTCCTCCTTCCACTGCACCCTGCACACCCCACAGAACCCCAAGAACCCAACATCACCACTCGTCGCCGATGACCCCAGCCTCACACCACCATCATCACCATCGCATTTTCTTCCTCTCCTCTGCACCCTCACCTCACCAATACCCCTTCACCAACCCTGCACCAACCCTGTACCCAAACCCCAGCAAACAAAACCCTAACCCTACCTCCTCTAAAACAAACCCTAACCTCATCGCCGGAGCTCCTCCGATCATCACCATCGACGCCATCACCCCTCTGCAAATCCAGTGAGCAACTCTTCCTCTTTTCATTCTTCTTCCTTCCATTCTTTCCTTCTTCTTCCTTTCTATAATTTTCTTTTCTTTTAAATGTTCACTGTTCTTTTAGATTGCCGGAATCCGGTCGTGCCGACGACGATCCCGACGACCCAGCGAGCGTACCTGACCCGTGTGATTCCCTTATGCGTTGTTTGGATCCGTTCCGTGTACCGTGCGCGCGTCGCGACTTTTCCCGCCGACGTGTGACGTTCCGTATACCCGTTTCTTGATCTGTCGAGGCAAATAAAACTTGCTACATGCTATTTATATTTATACGTATTTAATTGCATATTAAACCTGTAGATTAAATCTAATGCCACATGTTCCATTTAAACCTATCGATGTTCCATACGTGTGACATTCCGTATACCCATTTCTTGATCTGTCGAGGCAAGTAAAACTTGCTACATGCTATTTATATTTATACGTATTTAATTGCATATTAAACCTGTAGATTAAATCTAATGCCACATGTTCCATTTAAACCTATCGATGTTCCATATATCATTTTAGACCTAGAACTTGAACCATATCATGTTGCATTTTAGTTTACAATACGTGGTACCCACGTCCATATTTAAATCACATAATGATTATTTGTACAGCCCATAGTACTCTTTTAATTGTTTATAACCTTTCGGACACCGTTTGCATCCATTATACAATTGCATTCCTAAATCATTTAATACGTAATAATGAGATTTTAACATTCCATATTTGATAAAGTGTATTTTAATTTAAGGTTGGAACTATCACCTTAACCCAAATCGATAACTGCGCATCCATAAGCTTTAATCTGTACCTATTTGCATATCACATCACAATGTTCCATTTTATTGTTCCATTAGTACCCCATACTGGTTTTGTATACCCATACCTATTAGGGTTTGATTATGAGCACCCATGTGACATTTTTTTGCACCCCTGGCATGACTTGATATACCATTACTTGACACGACGTGATACCGTGCACTTCTTGACATGACATGATACCTATATACTATCTGACTTGACCTGACGTACCATGGCTTTACCTGTTACCTGATCTTGTTACTAATGCCAGCAGCTTGACATGTTGTCCCTACGGACATTTCCTGTTGTCTATCCAGGCAAACCTTTACCTGCTGATCCTGTGTTGGCATTAGCTCCAGATTTATCAATACTTGACTTAAATGCATAACTTGGGGGTATGGGGAAATCAATGATGAAACCTGACTTGTAACTCGACGGTTCAATACCTTTACTGATCAGTTTTAGAGGCTAGGCCAGCCTTGGGATGATGCTGCTGACATCATTCATCGTTACATACTACCCTTTTAGTGCCTAGCGGCATGTCTCGGCTTCAGCCCAAGAATCTTCACCGTGGTCCCG
Source organism: Agapanthus africanus (assembly GCA_030015575.1). NCBI lineage: Eukaryota > Viridiplantae > Streptophyta > Magnoliopsida > Asparagales > Amaryllidaceae > Agapanthus > Agapanthus africanus. The sequence goes on along the minus strand of CM057344.1, from coordinate 236,816,710 downwards.
GGCACGCACGGGATACTATTGAGTTACATCGATGATTCATGAAATTGATTTCAAAGACTTGAGAGTAGTTAACACAGTAGACCAGTTTAGATTACTCACTGCACACTACCCTTCACTGTCCTTATTTATATTGTTGTTTTACCTGTTTTACCGTTCATGATCATACATGCATGTCTTGCTACCCCTGTTTATATTATCGCCTGATGTTATGACGCACTGACGTCTAGGTTTTGTATGGCCCAGATTCCTTACCTTCGCTACAAGCCGAGCAAGAGTATTTCAGTCAGCAGGCTGAGCAGTGAGGACTTGTTAGTAGTTAGATTATTTTATTTTCGGTATTTTTCATTCCTGATGTGAGCCCGCATTATGGGACGTACATTCCAGTTTATTCTTGTATTGGATCTTTTGCTTCCGCATTATTTTATGCTTGACTCGTTTTATTCTGGCTTATGGACATGTATTAGATAGTTTATTATTGTTCTTGATATCTCTACAGCCGTAATATGACTGTGGAAGGATATTTCCTAACCACAGATAGCATGGTTGGCTATGTCACATGCCCATCTTAGCGTACTCTGGGAAACGGGACATGACAATTTCACATGAAATGTGATGGTGATCATAAAAGGCTACAACTCAAGAGTTTGTGCATTTCACGGTCAAATTCACACATGGATGGTGAGACTAGTAGATGATATCGATCATCTCTAGCTAATAGATGATATGGATCAAGCTTGATGGATATAAAAAATATTCAAAGTACATCATGTAGGGTTTGTCTATTTTCCTTTAAAAAAAAGCAAAAAGAAAGAAAGAAAAGAAATAAGTGTACCATGCTAATGATGCAACTTCATATCATTAACATTAACTATATTGCTCAACTATAATGAGATGTTTCAGATGTTAAATAGCCATAAAAAGTGGCAAGGGTTTCAAAACTTTCCCTAAACATATATAAATGAGAATAAATACGTGAAAAATTGAGCTTCCCTTTCTTAAATACAAGATGCCCTCATTTTCTTGCTAAAATCAGGCCTAAAATTTAAAATAAAATCAGAGAATGAAATGTAAACCAATTAAAAGTAACCAAATAACATCTCAAATAGTAAGCAACATAATAACATATACATTGGCCTTTTCCATGATATTTATCTGCCTGAAAACATAGAGCAGCAATCCCACAAGAAACAAATTTTTACTCTAAAACTACAATTTACATCATAACTACAAATCCAACAAAAGCTCAATTAGTCAGCTACCAAGCTAAGGAACAAAGATATCTTAGTCGCGAGGCACAAGCAAAGCTAACTGCAGCACATTTTCCTTACAAAGCTTAACAGGATTCTTGAACACAGATATCTCCACGTCATTCTCGCCAGACACGACGACTCTTGCAACACTAAATGAATCTCCCTTGTCAGACGCATAATGGAACTCCTTTGTTGAAATTGGGAACCAATCTTTAGTGTTCGAAGTCGTCGATTTCACCTCAACGTACTCTATGTTCTTTCCATCTCCTATAATCAAATCGTAAGGTAATCCTGTCTCTGATTCTTTATTGACCCATTTGACTTCTGCAGATGCACCTAATTTCCTGGCAAAATATTCGTAAGCTATCATCTCTCCTAGCCTTCCCGTTTTATGAGCTTGCTCCTCTTCTAAATTTTCCAAGCATAATTTATCTCTCTCGATCAATGTTGAGGTTGGTGAAGTAGAAGCGATCTTTTCTGTTGATTTTTGTGAACTTAGACCAGTTTCACTTGATATTGGCGGATGTCCGCCGAGTATCTGTGAATTCTCAGATGGTGCACCTTCGGATTTTTCTGTGGCATGTATATTTGAAGGAGATTGAGAATCTGGAGCGGTTTTCCAATTTGTAGGCGGCCAACTTGTGTTGGCCAAATTTTTCTTTGATGAATTCAAGTGTTGTTTCTTAGATATCATGAGCGACGAATAATCTGGCGATGGCTTTTCATTTGTGTGAAGAAGGCTTGAAAGAGACCATGGAGGCTCTTCGTCTGGAAGCAAAGGAACTTTCTGATTGTTGACAATAAAGTGTTCGATTTGCTCGGCGCTAGAGCCCAATTCAGCCTTGTTACTAATCATATGAAGAAAGTTTGCGGTTTGTAGTTCAGGAGTTCCATTAAAGAAAAAGCGAGAGAGTTCCAGGAACATCGAGTGAGTGTCTACATTTGGTGTCGTGTAGAAAATGGTTCCCTGCAGTAATCAATTGATCAGCAAACTGGTGCGGCGTCCCATGCTGAAAATAACGCGCTACGTAGCTTGCTACTTTGTGCTATGTAGAACAGCTCGACCAAAGGCTCAACACAATAACTTAATTACAAAGTGGCTTATGTTTTCCTTTTTTGCTTCACTACGCTATGATACATTTATGTAGCGGTAGCGTAATGCTACGCTATTTGTACATAAGATTGTGAACAGGATTTTTCTTATGAAACTAGATTTAAACCCCGATATGTTATGTAAGATACCCTATTTTCTGTCGTCAACACTGAATCGAAGTCCTACATATCGTCCCTTGTTTTAAACCCTGATACTCGTCTATTCGATTCTTCTCTATTTTAAATTGGAGCACTCATACTCGATTCTTCTCTATGAAGCATTCAAATGGAGCAATCCATTTTTATTTTTAATTATTTTCAAACGAATGATTTGCCATGATAATTTATTCAATTATGATAAAATTTTTGCTGATTACCGATTATTGATTTTTGTTATTTTGCTTTCTTAAGTAAATGACTCTTTTCAGACGGAATATACTGCTATGTAATGTATGGATGTGAACACGTAGATTGAAAAATTGGTAATTTGTCACTTTAATTAATGGTATAATGTATACTACTACTGTAAATTTTCTAATTTGTTTCTATTTTTTTTAAAACTAATTTCCTAATTTTGATATATCTCATGAATATATATAATTATTCAAATTATTAATTATAATAGCTCATGTAGCTTACACTTTGCACAACACGATTTGCGCTTTTCATTTTGTAGATGTTGAGCGCTATGCTTTACACTGACATTATTTTCACATTGGTGGGCATCATAAGATGGGTTGATTACAAAAAAGAAAAGGAAAAAACCATATAGTTTATTTTGGGGCTAGGATCTCCTTGATCCTATCCTTTTATCTATAAAAAAACCCTTGTAGTTTACCACGTATGATATTTATGCCCTCTCAAATGATTTTCTTAGCACCGCCACCCCCACTGTTCGTCAACCAAAACTCTTAAGAGCACTCAATTCATCTCTAAACAGCTAAAAATATTAGCTAATTTAACTCTGAAACTTATTTGTGTTCTTTAAAGTAGAATTGAGTGTTTTTATTTGGTTTTAATCTATGCAGAGAGGGGGTCTCCGCAATTATTTGTGTTCTTTACCCCATATGACATTTATCTCCATCCCCCCCCACCCCCCACCCCCACCCCCAAAAAAAAACCTAAAAAATGATTTATTAGCATAGAAACCCCTCTGCTCGTACCAAAACTGTTAAGCATGCTCAATACATTCCCAAACAACTAAATATATTAGCTAAATAACTCAAATACTTAATTGTCTTCTTTAAAGTAGGATTGAGCGGGCTTTTTTTTGGGGAAGGGGGCGGGGGTTATTGATGAACAGAGTGGTGTCTCCGCAATTAAATCACTTCAGGGGGTATAAGTGCTATATGGCCTAAAGTACAGGGCAGTTGGGAGTAGTTAATCCTAAGAAGTTTATATATAATAATAACTATTTTATTAACTGCTTGATGGTAATTGTAAGCATGCATATTCTTCTACTATTTTTAAAACATGGATTTGATCATTTAAAACATGCACACATGGTGTCAATGCCACTTCACCAAGATATTGACATGAGAGGAGACGACTAATTATATAGGAAAGTTTTTCTCGATATATGTATCGTTGAGATATATGACAATATAGATCAAGTTGTTGTTTCAGATATATGCGCTGAGTAAGAGAGTATGACATGCTTTATGTTATTACCTTAAATAGATACTAGCTAGACTTTGGGCTCTGCCTCACTCTGGGTTCAAACAACATCAGTTAATTCTAGTTTTCAATTGTGAAGACAGATGATAATCCAAGGCCCTCAAGGAGACAAGTATATACCAGTATTTACTTTGTCTCCAACAATCATCAATTATGAATGAGGAAAAGATATTGATAGCTTCTCTTTCTAAATGTCAGCAAGACAATTGATCATCCACCCTAACCATAAACCTGTCTACTTTTCAATTGGATTTCTTATCACTGCCGCAGTCCCACAGAGTTCGATCCACCTTCATACTATGTCCTTATCAAAAGAAATGGATATTAATATATTAAACAGGTGCTGACCTCAGCATGAGCAATATGAAAAAAATTAGTAATGAAGGAATTGGCTAAATCATGGGAACCCATCAAAGCCTTTTCCCATAACCATGGAGTCGGATAAAGAGAACATGTCTCCATGTAATGCTTGACAAAATGTTACGAGGGGGTTGTCACTGAACCGGTGAACCCTCTAGTATGGAAAGAGGAGACGTGAACAGATTCTGCAAGGATAGTTGGCAGGTTGTTGACCTACATCTATTGGTATACAATCAAGAGCAAGCATTCAACTTTCTCCTGGAATGCAACAAGGTCTATAATTATTCATAATGAGTTGCTGCCTAAAGGATAATTTGATGATATGTACAGCTTTAAGTTTTATGTCCTTAAATAAGAGAATCGCATATAATATCATAAGAAGGATTGGAGTGACGGAGTGATGTAATGAAAGTAAGTAAACGTCTTGGACCGGGAAGAAAGAAAGAATATAAGTAATTTGAAATTTCACGTTGACTTTGTTTAATGTGATGTGTTGATAGTTTAATCATTTGAAATTTGTTAGGTTCTCTCTATTTAACTTGTTCATGCTGTTGTAGGCTACTGCTCGGAAAAAGATGCTGAGTACAAAACTATTGAATGGCATACCTGCAGAAGACAGCTACACTCGTATCTTTTTCTACTGGTAGCAGAACGCCCATTAAGAGAAAACCTATAGAATAATTTCTCAACAGTAATAACCTGTAACCGTGCCAATTTCTCACATGTGCAATGCTTCAGGCCAAAGTACACATCCGGATAAAACTTCAATAAGTAGCGCTGCACATAAGGAATAGCCCAGCTAATCAAAGATGCTTCCACCGTGTTGTCGACGACACCATAATATATAGCTTCTCGTGATACAACCTGAATTAATGGCACATTACAAGACTCTGATACTTGAGAACTCGAAATTCTAAAGTTATGAATCCCAAATTATTTATGCACAAATAAAGCATACCTCTTGTAAAGCACGAATGCCTATGTTTTGCATCAATGCCGCCACTTTACAAGAAAGCATTTCCTTCTCAAGGTCAGTTAGCTCGCCAAATTGTAACAAGTATACATCTTTCAGATGCATGCATTGCTTGATGAGCTCATCATCATCTGACCAGCAAACATTACCAAAGCATGGATGGAGGGATACCCACTTATCTTGCATTGTCGGAAGCACTGTGGTGTCTACTTTAAGAAGGCCATTTTTCAAGCTAAGCATTTCTTCAGATTTCATTGCTCCAGATTTGATATCATCAGCCCACTTAAGAAAAACAAGAAAAACCTGATACCAAAGATATTTCCTAATTAAAAAGTAATCTAGCTGTCGACAGTTATATAAGCTTGATGTACATTGTTATTCAAAACCAACAGCTTAAGCTTTTGGATGAAGTTGTTATCGACATGGTACCAGGTATCAAGAGATCTCATGTTTAAGGAAACCTCATCTTTGTCGATTTAAAACTTATTTACCCCGTCATTTGTTCCTTTAAAAGCAAGAGTTTCCTCTGGATGCCTATCTCCACGTGGTTGAAAGGCCCACGTGAAGGTATGTGTCTTCTGTTAGCTTGATATACATTGATACCCACCAACTTAAGCTTTGGGTAAATTGGTTATGGACACTAGCTAATGGCAATATTCTGATGTAGCAATTGCAGCAAAGGGTCTAAATTATATAGCCTTAAGATACTTACTTCATGAGCAACCTGGGAAGGCAAGTTGTTTCTTGATAACTGGAGTAATAGCTTAAGATATGAACAACTAGGTAGAGTCTCAAGGACTCCACAGTCAGTTACTAGAAAATCATGAAGGCCAGGATAAAGATGGGAAAGTGGAATGCACGGAGCAAGGTCGAGATCAATTGTTGAATCATGTCCATCATATGTTTCCTTAATTCGATCTAGACAATCAGTTGGATCATGCCAACACACTTTGTCTGGAGCCATAAATTTACCGGGCACAGCATCCATGAAGTTGGTGGTGTAATCCAATGGCACAAATATAGAGATACTCGTTCTGACTTCAGTAATCTTCTCCTTTGACGAAGACAATTCATCCCGAATGAAGGTGTAAAGTTTAGACATTTGAGAGACACTGCAAATGAAGACACCTTCCTTAGATCAGATCAAATGGTGAGAAAAAATATGCAGTAAAATAAACATTTCACTAAATCAGGGAACTGGAAGTGTCTGCAATGATTTGAAGTTACGAGCACCAAGCAAGAGGTGCAATTATTCAAAGATAAAGCACGAAGGATAAATCAATGATTTAAAATAGATGAGGATTGAGGTTTTATTGAAGATGACTACTGATTTTAGGAGGAAAAATATGAAGCAAACATTATAGAGAAACAGCTGCATACTAAAAACAATAAATCTGGTGATTGAATCAACAACCAGTAATCTCCATTTCCATCACGGTACAGAAGCAATCCATGACTAAAATAAAAGGTATAAAATATAGACGATCACTTAGCTTAAACTCTGTATTGTACAACATAAGAAACCAGAGGCGGATCTCAAAATGTTCCCAGAAATAGATTTAAAAAATGTATTCCTATATCGACAACAACATGATGGACTGTATCTTTTTCTCTTGGCTTTATAAGTGTCTTAGAGTTGCACACAGTTGCATCTAGCAAAACTGTCATCTCTTCCCCTTCTTCTGGACTGTTACGCACATCAAAAAGACGTTGGAGGACGTCATGGTGGTTTAGGATCAAGGCAAATATGCCTTCAGTCCATACTTCATAGTTTCTTTCATAAGGAACTTGAGAGGAAATACAAGAGGGTTGCATGATATCAACAAGTAATTAATCTTTGTCCAATGAAAGGAGTTATTTTGATGGAAAATCACTTCTAGGATTAAGGCAAATATGTCTTTAGTCCATACTTAATAGTTTCTTCCGCAAGGAACTTCAGAGGAAATAAGAGAGGGTTGACATGATATCAATAAGTAATTAATCATTGTCCAATGAAAGGAGTTATTTTGATGGAAAATCACTTTGATGATGGCGAAGATGTTGTATCCACACTTGAATTCAATTCAGATCCAAGTCAAAGGAAATATTCAGGTCCAAATTCAATAACATGTGCATTCATACACATGTACATGTCGGCAAAATTGTACATGTCCTTTTAATTTCTAAAATTCTAGAATATATGAAGTAGAAAGCAGTGGGAACAAAGAATGGAGAAGAATGAATACGGAAAAAAATGTGCCAGGTGAGCATTCTTCAACATGGATATAGTGGAATAAATGATTTATGTTCATAACTTCTGAAAGATTCCACAACAACAACAACAACAACAATGATGGTGATGGTGATGATGACCAAGTTAGTAGTAAATAAAAATAAGCACATAATAATGAGGCTGAGGAAGAATCATAATCACTGAGATTGTACCTAACAGAAACCTCAGAATGTCTCCAGTACTGAATCACTGTCAAAGCATCATCAAGCGTGACTTGGACCTTGAATTGAATATCCTCCACAAATCTTTTGCTAGTCACCTGCTTTGGAAAATTAAAGATTTGGTCCATTTAATGTGAACAGTAGAAGGGCAAAAGCTGTTCCATACCAGCAATGAATATACATTCCAGCACAAGTCAAAACAACCATACTAAAGCAAAAGCTGCAATATGCATGATCTAGGATGGTTTTTATATCATATAAGAACTAGAAACATAAAATATTTTTTGAAGATCCCATTCAAGGTTTCAACAGAAAAGAAAATAAATTAAATATACGATTAATCTTTGAAATGCAAGCCTCAAATTTAGTAAAGGACTCACCTTTGGAACAGCATAAGGAGCAAGAGCTCCAAGAATTGAACGCACAGAGTCAGAATCATAGAAAAGTTCCTTCGGGTAATGAACATCTTCATCAATGCTAGAGGCTACCCATCTAAATTTGGAAATGGATTTCATAAATGATGAATCAAAGGCTGGTCCCTCGTTAGATTGAACATGGATGTAACATTTAGCTTTTGGACTAAAATAATCATCCCACATGCTATCTAGAACTTCCAATAGATATTTGCACCTCTCTGAAGAATTATTTGAAGAAAGTGTGCATAATAAGTGGGCCAACTCTGGCGATTCCCAATCCTTGACAAACAATTCACTTGGGAAAATGCCCCCAATGAATGGGATTTTTTCAACCTCAGAATGAAGAACATCTAGAATTTTCTTCTCAACATGAACTACTTGCACAAAGTTAGTAACACCTAATAACTGGAAAAACTCTCTCCATTTGGACAGTTGATTGGAGAATGATAGAGTGCTGGGATGCTTCAAATAGATGGAATCAACCTCATTCCATCTAATGTCTGTATTACCTATCAACTTCTTTACATCAATGGAATTGCCAAATTTCTTGCCAAAATGGATTGCCTCTTCAGTCGGACATTTAAGGCCATGATTGGTTAATATTACCGGTTTCTTTAGCAATTCGCAGATTATGTCATCCTTTTCAGTATTACAAGTAGAGCAGACAGATTGAAGGTGGATCATTATAAATGACAGGTACTCTATCATCATGTCAGCATCTTCACCTGTAAATTTTTCAGCGGATATAGATGGCAAAATATGATTCTTGATAACATCATGTGCAGACAACTGCTGAACACCAATTTTACATAACATTCTTATGACATTGTCAACTCTAGTCTCCTCTAGACTTTTAGAATTTGTCTCCGCTGAGAAGAGGAGTGGATTAACAGTTTGAAGTCTAGCATGGAGACCAGGGAAGTGTTTGAGTCCGTTTTCACCTTCATATTTGCGACCAAAGACATCAATCGGTAACCAAATGGGTCCTTTACCCAACGATCCATATGAACCATCTGAAAGGGGAATAAAGGAAATTCGTCTAAGACAGTTGAGGATGTCTGATTCAGTGCCGACTGTCGCAGAGGAAAGATATCCAGAAGAATGAACTGGCAATGAGTTCAAAGAAGTATAAAGAGCATTGAGCCAAGAAGAAAGCCATTCCAGACCAAGAAAGTTAATACCATCACCAAACTGGCATATTGATGATAACAGATCACATAAAAATTTCGGACCATATTCTTGAATACCCAGCGCTTTTGCTAATGAATCAGGTAAAATTATGTCTCTGCACAAATAGCCAAGCCCAAGCTGCTCTAGAAGTAATTTACCCGATAAGAACTTCCGAACTTCCTCATTCCAATTTCTCAGCACCCTGCATGGGCGAGTCCATTCCACATCGGGGCCATCAAGAAGCAAGCAATTTGACAACCGCAATTTAGACAGAATCATATGAGGGAGTTGAGAGAAAAACCCATGAACTTCACCCATAAGCGGAACGAAACTCATGAAAACTGTAACAGCTCTTCCTGGGCTTTCTTGAAAGCAAGGAAGCATACAAAATGACTTCTCTGCAGAGACAAACAAATCAGGAAACTCAGACAGCAACCATTGGTTCCATGCACTGTCACCATCAACTTCTTCTCTAGAAGAAGGCAAAACAAAATCAGCTTGCAGAATAAATTTCAGTCCATAATTCCTTAAAGGAAGAAAAGCAAATACAGGTTGTTGCTCGAGGTCTGGCGTGTAATCTCCATTATCAGAATCCTGCAACGTGAAGGCTATTGCAATTTTTGTAGTTTGCACGTCAGGCCGAATAACAGATGCTTGTAAGCTTTTATCTACTACTAACCAGTTCATTTGGGTACTGCCATGGGAAACCCTTATAATGCCATCTTTCAAAATTTCTCTTCTCATGGTAAAAAGCTTATCCTCAAGCATGTTCTTAAATTTTATACATTGAAGTCGTTGAAGAAACAATAGCAGGGATGGATGAAGATCTGAAAACATTGAAATTACAGGACTCCCACCAGTGCCTTCTTTAATCTTTGAACAGAAAGGAAGCACAATACAAGTGTTCCAAAAGGCAGAATCACTTTGATCAGAAGCGCAGCAAACTTGCCCCTTATATAAGTCAATATCACACGGAGGGATTACAGTCGGTAGAACAAAACCAATCAGACCTTCTGTTATATCAAATTTGATATTAAAATGATTGGAATGAATTTCTGGAGCATCAGAGACCTGAGGTAAGTTTAGTTAAGCAGTTAGAATAAACCTTATTTGCATCAAATATGCAAAGTAATCAAACAAGGCATATGTCACAAGGATAAAAATGTTAAACCTCAAAAATTTGTCCTGTGAAAAAATTAAAGCAAATATCTTATAGTACAGGGGAGCGTGAAGCCATAATACTTGCAGTAGCTTTTAGTTGTGAAAGTGTATAAAAAAATGCAAAGGCATGAATGCACTAGTGTTCTAGATGAGCTGCGTGAGAACATTTGAATTACAAAAGATTTCTCTTTACGTATAACATAATGGTGATCATCAAACTATTGTTAGAGTGTATTCATATGAGATATTTTGTACGAACTATGGACTTTTATGTCATTGTTCAGAAAACAAATACAATAATTCTAATAAAAATAGAATTGTCATCTTTCCACACTACTAAAGTAACACGTAAGAGAAATTTTAATCTAATTTAAACAGTCAAACAAGAGAGCTTTAAATTAATCAAATTCTAGGCACATAACTACATTCAGACTTGAGAGTCCAGGCATAAAATATTTCAACTAGTAAATAGTTAAAACTTGATGTCTTCTCATTAACCTCTTGGATCCTCTAATATGATTCAAATCAATGTACTTTTACAGATAGATGCTTGTGAAGCTATATTTTGATATAGATTTTAATGATTAATATCACCAGTGATTCTGTTTTTTCGTATCAAGGAATACCGAGATCAACTGACTCTATATTATAAAGTGTATTTTTTTTGAAGAACTTTGTACTCCCTAGAATCGTTCACTTCAGTTTACGATGCTCTCTCCGAGGGATTATTAAAGCCGTAGTTTCTATCCATCTTGTCCACAATTGGGAATGATTGATATTCATCTTCCACTTGAAGGGGAATGTTTGTGCCTTTGTGAAAAATATATATCATGTGGATTTCTATGTAAAAAGGGAAAAAAAAAACAACTTTTATGTTAAAAAAAAAAACCAAAAGTAGGATTCCTATAAGGTCATACATGATTATTATTGAAATATTTTGCTCTTAAAACTATGGAAATACCATTGTATATGCAAATTAACATCAATATTTAAAATCATCCAATATCCGGACTACGAGCGGGGGAATGCCAGCTTTGGAATTGTTGGTGGGTTTATTGAGTGGGTTAATGGGTTTATTGATGGGCGAATGAGTTCGTTAATAGTCTAATGGGTTTATTATAGGTTATTATGTTCTTACGGTTAGCGTGACATCTTTAATATGACTTTAGACACCATTAACTACCAAAGAATTTACCAAATTGCTTATAGTTACTTTAAATATTCTTACTTTAAATGTTCTTAAGAGTTCTTTTTCTCAAACGATATAAAATCCAATATTTCGATCCAGGACGGCTAATATAACAGAGTTTTTCCGATACCAATCCCAAAAGTGGTCTGATACAAACGCTGATACCGAGATTTTTAGCCTAGGTTAATATGATGTCTCATTGGAAAATAAAGTACATGGAGAGAAGAAAAAATTTATTGTCGGCTGCAAATAAAATTGTCCCATAATATTATTATTTCTATATCTATAAAGCCTACCCGAAATACTGATTTAAAGCCGATGCCTTTCTTCCCTATGTATCCAGCGCCTAATCCTTTTTTTGTTGAATTTCCAACATCACATAATGCCCTAATATTCTGAGCACTGAAACCTTGTTCATTGTTCAAGACAACAACACCAGCATCCTGCAGAATGAAGACTAGCGTAGGCTCGACATTTTCTGAATAGATGTTATCATCAGCATTCTGGACCTGAATATGCATGGAAACATTAGAAGCAGAAACCAAGTTGAGAAAAAACAAAAACAAAAAAACTTGATCACCATCATACTCGCAATTGAAAACAAAAACACAAAATACACAAGCTCGTGGTAAGAAAGAACAAAAAGTAAAAGATAATAAGCCTACATAATGACCCGACGTTATGACCAGTCAAAATTCTGGCAAGAAACAGTCATGCATGTATTTGAGACATAAGCTCTGCATTCCGAATGTGTGTTTGTCAACATTGCATGGATATGGATATGGGGACACGGATACAACACGATGCGGTATGACGACACGGCAAAATCCCAAAATATAAGATACGGGGACACGGATATATATATATATATATATATATATATATATATATATATATATATAGAGAGAGAGAGAGAGAGAGAGAGAGAGGATAATGGAGGAAAGATGGCATAGGAGGGAATTTCCTCCTATGGCATTGGAAAAATACACCCTCCACGATCTTTTTCGACGATCGGCACCCATCATCTTCATCTTTATCATCTAAGATGTGGGTACACCAAATTTCATGAGATTCCATCACTTTTCCACCGTTGATTTAGTGGGTGCAAAATTAACGGTTTACCGACAATATAACTTTTTACATTACTAATCTAACGGTGAAAATATGGTGGAATCACATGAAATTTGGTGTATCTACATCTTACATGACAAAGATGATGGGTGCCGATCGTTGAAAAAGATCGTGGAGGATATAGATTTTTGACGCCACCTAACGAAAAAGCCTCTTAGGGCCTCTTTTTTTCATTATTCTCATATATATATATATATGTGTGTGTGTGTGTGGTGCGGATCCGTTAAGGCGCATGAGTTTTTTCGTGCGGCTTCCTACGAACGATCCGTTCCGTTCAACTTGTTCTACACATCTTAGATAGTGAATGGATAAAAAATCACATCGATCGGTAAGTTTTACATGTGTAGAACTGTAGGGTTCCTAGGCACACTAATGAGGTTTCATGAAGCTTCAACATGCATCCAAAGAAAGCCACCATTTTTCTTTTCTTTTGCCAAAAAGAAATAAATAAATAAATGAATAAATAGATATGAAAAACAAAACCCTAACCATTTAAATAACCATGGTTTAATCTTTACACAAACTCAAGTAAGCATGTATCATCAAACATGATACAATCAAGTGCACAAAAGTATATCACATATACAACTTGTGAACTTCAAGTGAGAAAATCCATTTAAAGTGAACCAATACTAGTTAATGCAAAGTAATATATCAAATATATAATTATGCATTAAATCATTAAATCAACACTTGATTCAATGATCCGGTCATGTCGCACACAACCGACTAATATACAATGTATCGTTTTATCGAATCAATCCTTGATTCGATAACTAGGTTATATCGCATACAACCATTCGACACATTCATCGCGAGAATGAAATACGGTATCACATACACGCATTATTCTCGATCCCGCACATATCTCATATGCGCTCTTATTTCGTTTCGCTTGAGCCAGGAAACCTCTGTGTATGACTCTAAAGACTCGTCAATACGCCGGTAGCAGATGATGATCATATCAAACACCCACAAGCCGCAAGCGGTCTGCTAAACGTAACGGCCATCCGGGTATTGAGCGATCAGAAGATCGACGAGCAAGCCCGCTCATACTCCTGTGAATCCAACCAGTAACACTTACCGTACAGTCCGGTCTGTTCGTCTGATATGTCGTATATCTCGTCTAGGGGTGGTAAACGTCAGACCCCAATAGCTCGATAAGTCGTGTCGATATGAGGTCTATAACAATTCGAGAAACTACTGGTAACACTTACCAGTAAATCTCAGCAACCCTGGCCAGGGATTTCCGGTTACAGCCAACCGAACACAGCGCAACATCAACTTCCTATACCGGGAGAGACGAATCCCCTTCTATCGCTCATTGCCTCCATGTGATTCGGGACTGTACCCAAAAGCCACCGTTTTGCACGCCCTCTTGGACGTGGTAAGGTGGAAATCAAAGCACAGTGGAAATCACACAAGACTCTATGACGATCTCGGGTCAACAGACTACTCTGCATCAGTGTCACCAGAGAACTGCCATCTGACGTAAGGTATAATACCATCTGGGAGTTCTCGGCGAGTCCGTCCAGTGTATCCAGTCTCTACTGAGCACCCGTGTATCATCTCTGATGTCAAACACCAATGGATATAGGATCATCCATCGCCCATCTGTATGGGTCGAGAAGGTATACGCTAGTCTACTCTGGTATATCGATGCCCCGTCTCGATACACCCACGACTAGGGACCTTGAAGGATGTACTTATGGACTACCATGTCCCTACTAGTATGATCCGCATCATAGTCCAGGTAGTCAAGTACACATCCTAAGGGCTTTACCAACATGTAACAGAAAGACAATCAATGTACACGTTAAGATAAAGAGTAACCAGATAGCATACCATCATGTCGAGCAAGAAAGTCCTCCCTATATATGTCCCAGCATCCACTACAATATACATCCAATGTACAGTAATGGCCTCTAGGGCATACATATAACTAACAAGAACCTAGTTTTAAAATTTTAAACATTGCACGGTTAAAATGAATCCACATGTTTCTATATATGCAAAACATTACCGACATGATTTTTTATCCATTCACTATCTAAGACGTGTAGAATAACTTGAACGGAATGGATCGTTCGTAAGAAACCGCATGAAAAAGTTCGTCAATTTGAAAAACAAGAACCCGCCACGCACCCTATATATATATATATATATATGAGTGATCTATTGCAAACCAGTCCGCGTTTTTTAAAAACGGAAACTCTCAATCCACGGCATATTGAACGATCCGAACCGTTCAAGTTGATCAACATGCCCTCAAATGTATGTGTATGAAAAATCAAAGGATTTAAAGATCTCTAAACTATGCATCGAATGAGTGCAAAATGAACGCCTTTCCATGTAGCAACATAAACTCCATCTAATATATTGGTTAGAGGTCTTCAAAATTTTTGATTTTTCATACACATAGTGAAGGTAGGGTGATCAACTTGAACGGTTCGGATCGTTCAAATATGATGTGAATCGAGAGTTCCCGTTTTTAAAAAATGCGGACCGGTTTGAATAGAGAGCTATATATATATATATATATATATATATATATATATATCGAGAGAGAGAGAGAGAGAGAGAGAAAAGAGGCCCTGGGAGGCTTTTTCGTTAGGTGGCGTAAAAAAGTACACCCTCCACGATTTTTTTCGATGATCGGCACTCATCATCATCGTTATCATGTAAGATATGGATTCACCAAATTTTATGTAATTCCACCACTTTTTCAACGTTAAATTAGCAATGTAAAAAGTTCAGTCGGTAAACCGTTAATTTTGCACCAACTAAATCAACGGTGAAAAGTGATGGAATCACATGAAATTTTGTGTATCCACATCCTATATGGTAATGATGATGATGATGGATGCCGATCATCGCAAAAAATCATAGAGGGTGTAATTTTTCGACGCAATAGAAGGAAATTCCTTCCTATGGCACCTTTCCTCCATTATCCTCATACACACACCAAACGATTATGACAACATTAAATATGGAAAAATTAACAAGTATATAATGCTATTGCTAATAACATACTATAAATATATTTATACGCATATGACACGCATAGAACACAAACTATACATATATGACATATATACAATGCATCCGATATGCATCATGCAAATGTCTTGCAAGTGTTGGTGAAAGTGTCCATGCAGCCTAGGTGTTTGTTCACTTCAGTAGCACAGGTCATGGCTTAATATTTATACATTACCTCACCATTAGAAACAAACTTTTAAAAAAATCTTCATTTATGAATTTAATGACAGCTGCTCTATAATGAAACCCATTAGAGCACTCTCAAATTTTGAAGAATTGATATTGATTGCATACTCGTAAATTGAGAAGCAAGCAACGAATAAATAATCTAATGGCTTGGATGAAAAATTTTAGACCCTGCAATTTGAAATAACACGGAAATATGATGGCTGTTGACGACTGACACCCACCCAACACCGCCCCCCTCCGCCCCAACAAAATAAAAAAACAACCCAACAAAATAAAACTCTGCTGCTCAGGACCTAAATTAAAAAACGAGGTTGCCGAGAATACTTTGAGGTAAATAAATATGACAAGCAAAATAAAATATAGTCGCTTAGAGGTGTTAGAAAGTGAAAACTGGAAACCATTGCAGGCACCTTGCTAACCAGTTGAATAATTACTACTACCTACTCCAACAAACTTCAAATTAAAGAGATCCCCAACTACAGAGAAAAGGAGTACAAAGAAGAATAGAAGGATATTAGAACCCAGCTTGGGCACACATGAGTGCTTTCACAGGTTGTATATGAGACGTGTTCTTAATCTCTATAAAACTCTTTAATGTTCTTCATACGAAGAGAACTTCCAATAACATTAGAGGAACAACGCCCCTTTACTAAGTCAGGTAGATAAAGGTTTTATTTTTCTTCTTTCTTTTTTTTGCATGCGAGACCCAAATACATGCAACAAATGCAAAACTAAAACCCTGTTAGACTGGAACTGGCATTCACGTCAAGTAAAAAACTGCCATGCTAAGTAGAAGATAGAAAAATGTCTTGACCTTCACAAAAATTAATAGAAGAAATGGGTTAACTTTATAGGAGGAAGAAACTCAATATATCGACTAAAATGATGTGGTTTGCTTTTATGTCATCGCTGGTAATATGGATGCAGCAAAAGTGCTCGTCTTTCCATATACAAGTCCATTCAGTTTTGATGTGAATGTGAAGAGTTCATCCTTTTAATTGATCAAATGCACAAAAAAAAGTTGCCAGATGAAACACGTAGGATTGTAGGAGGATTATATTGTTAGATGCCCTTGGAACTGATAGAATCTGTTCAACCTTAGACTGAACTTACAATATCAAGCTTGGATTCTTTTAAGAGTTAGCGAAGTGCTGGTAGTGATACCTTGGAACAATGGTGGTTTAAACTAAATTAATTATTCACTGGATTTTAGATGTGCAATTCAATTTATTTGTTATAGGGTAGTGTTAGGTTAGAGGGAGGTAGGGTTGTGGCCTTTGTTGTGTGCTTCACTGCTTTTATGTATTATTGTCGTGTGACAATATCTCTACTATTATAACCCAAACAAGGTTACACATTTTTTTTCAAAGAAAAAAAAAAGATCTTCACTTTTTAAAATGTCCATGACATATCTATCCCTTGTCCTCGCTCTCCTCCGTGCCCCCCCCCCAAAAATGTTATCTCTTCGCATTCGAAGGAAGTTGGGGACCCAACCTACATCAAATTTCACCTTATGCTTTAAATAGTTTAAGAATCTTCGTATGTTTACCCCCACCAAATTAAAACAATTTCCAACACATTTTACAAGCATTTGTTTGCGGAAAAAAGTCAAACTTTGATTGATTTATCTACTATAGCTAAACATTTATCATGCACAACCTCAAACAAGATTGCAAATTTGCAATATGGAATTGAAATATTTATGATCAGTTGTTGCAGAAGTGATCTACCATCACCACAAGAGTAAAAAGCATAATTAATTTTAACATGCTTAAAAAGGGAGGCATACTTTTGTTTAATACTTAATTCGATCAACTAATCAATTTTAATAACATCCCTCTATATATTAATTTTATTTTCATACAAAAACTTTTTTATAAACTCTCAAGATTTTTTGAAACACTCTCAAGCTTATTTCATGTGCATTGCACAGGCCAAAATCTAGTGGTGAAGAAGTGAGCACCAATCCTAGTTTTAGTTGTTTGTTAAAATATTGAGACCAGAAGCTACCCACCAAATGTCAAAATGATCAGCAAAGTGCAAGCAATGGTTTTAAATGTAAAGATATAAGCACATGAAGAGTAAAAGAGAAGTAGAACGGATTTCGGCACAAAGTTGAGAGCATCAGTGAGAGTAAGCATTAGAGAGGGGAAAATAGACTTAGCACACAACTGCTTAGAACATCTAAGAAAAGTAAATAGCTAATAGAACTAGGAAGATTATATCAAGAAATGAACATATGAAAGAAGCAACATGAGTTGCATAACAACGTAGTACATGGTGATGAATAGAGACATGGCTTGACAAAAAAGAGCTACGCATTCCCTGGAATGGCAGTAGGTTGAATTTTGTGTTCAAGATCAAGTTAGCAGAGTTAAAGAGAGAGAGAACCTAAATAGAAGCCATATGAATACTCTGCAACGAACAAACTGTTCCCTCAAATATATTCACAAAGAATCATTCATAGGCTCAATACTAAATTTCTGGCATGAAACCAATATGAATTAGTTCACCAGTCTCATATAAGATTATTTTTCCTTTTTTCGTGCAGGGGGTGGGGGGTGGGGGGAGGGTTAAGATCTTAAACTGGACCCAAACATCGTACTGTGTGTACCTTATAGAAAGTAACAAGAGGTTGAGACAACCATAACCAGTAAAGGTGATAATGTCTATGTGCCACAGGTTAGGGTAGGGGAACATAATTATACTCATCAAGCATGACAACCTGACCTGGAAAGTAGTCAAAGAAACAAAAAGATGACCGGAGGGGAGAAAAATAGCGAGCACTTTACTCGAAGTTAATTATTTATATTTTATCAAAACTCAATTTAAATTGCTTTTGAAATTCAAATTTATCAGCTCGTGGTGTGCACTATAATATCTGAAGCATATTGATCACAGTGCCAAGAGAACAGTTTACTTTATAAACTTAAATAACTAAAGCTAAATGGAGTTCCCAATCAGTCATTAATCCCAAAGAAAAAAGAAGAATAAAAGAGCATCAACTAGATAGTTACTTTTATAATATAAGAGGGCATCTAGTTAGAAGCAACAGGGTATGATGGTTAACTTTAAAAAATAATAAATATTCAAATTTACCAGCTCCAGTATAAAATGTGAATCTTGTGAATATAGCTCTTGAGACAGACAATGAAGAGCTCTCCCTAAACGATCATGCTGCTTCTTTAACAAGCTAAGCTCATCATTTTCAAGATTGGGGTCCAGACCAAATTCCTCATGCCTGATCTTTTGAATAAGAAGATTTGCATCATTGATTTCCTGATTTTTGTGTGTGAATGAACCGCTACAGTGCTCAAACTCATAACATATATCTTTGGTACTGTCTATGGCCTTTTCTGCTTCACAGAATTCTTTGTCGTGACCGCCTAAAATGTTGGAATTGGACTCAATGTCAGCTTTAACATCGCCATCACTCGTGAACAAGTTAGATATATTTGGAAGGGTTTTCAGATTTGAAACATGATTGGAATCATCAGCGTCTCTGCTTAAGGTCTCAGATGATGTAACTAAATCCACAGCGGGTTGTGAACTAAAAGCTCGATAATCTATGACCCA
Organism: Agapanthus africanus; assembly: GCA_030015575.1. Lineage (NCBI taxonomy): Eukaryota > Viridiplantae > Streptophyta > Magnoliopsida > Asparagales > Amaryllidaceae > Agapanthus > Agapanthus africanus. Next base: position 236,797,054 of record CM057344.1, on the reverse strand, counting down.
TTCCATAATCCCTAGTGAGATCCCGATATCATGAAGCATAATCTGCTCATTAGGCGTCTTGATCACATATAACATTATTGAAGCTGCATCCCTAGCGAACATTTGAAAACTTGGAATCAAAATGGCAGCTGCTGCGCTGCGGAATTCTGAAGGTAGATGACCAAGACACTCAAGGATAAGCATAGCTACTACAGCATGTGCTTTATTTATTTGAGAGATGTCATCACATAAGCCACTTGGTCGAAGTTCATTCCTCTTATCTGTGTAGTTTTTTATCATGACATCGAAGGCACGCTGGCAATAGCATTTTAGTAGAGCCACTGGAATCTTGTGTGACCCCCCGTACACAAAAAACAGAGACAACAGTTTCGATGCCACTTGAAATGATGAGCCTCGAACTAAAGCTTCAAAAAGTTCATCTAAACTGGTTGAATTGTCAATTCGAATTATTCTTCCATCACATGTCACAATGCATGATAATTCTTTGATGTAACCGCTACTTAATAACCATTCTAAGAGAGGGCCAAGTGAAGGAGCGAATATAAGATCCCAATGTGACCAAAACCTTAGATCAGCCAACATCGGCACTTTAAGTAAATATTTAATCGCATCGCTGGAAGAAACAGATCCAAGGGCACCAACTGATTCATACTGATCTTCGGGTAAAAGTGAGGTATCTTTGCAGATCCCTGACAGTGCTACAGAAAATGTGACAGATGTGGGAATATCAAAATGCCCCTGGTCTTTGATAATATCTTGAAAACTTCCTTCAGGTTCAATTCGTGTTAACTGAAAACTGATTGAAGGAAATTGTTTCTTGAGAAGGATGGAGATATATTGTCCAGTTATAATACTGCTATCGATCACGTTCCTTGCGGCTTGAAATAGAAAAGTTAGGATCTGTTGCTGAAGCATGGTAACTTCAGGAGAAGACTTGGTGTGGGTATCTCCAGTAATATACAGGAGTTCATGAGGAAGGAGAGAAGCATGCCTTTGTAGAAATTCGATGAAACAACCGTAACCAAGGCTTTTGAAGTCCTTCAAGGAATTTTTTTTAATCAACCATATCTCGCAGTCACGAATCACAGCTTTCTCTTCCACTGCCAGGTCCTTTTTCCTAGGTTGATGGTCTAATCCAAAATAGCTAGCAACCTGTTTAATGATATCATCAGCACTGATATCTGCAACACACAATTAAATCAGTTAGCCCGGACAACATAAACAGGTATACCATGAAACTGTGAACAAGGTCCCAAATAAAAACAAACATCAATTGCGTATACTACAAGATTAATAGCTGTGTAAGCGTGTATGTCTACTCAATAAAACTAAACTGAGCTAAGCCACAACTCTGCAAGTAGTTGGAAGATTCAAAGGGTACAAGTCACACTTATGTGAGTTTGTACTGCAAAGAGGCCGGCAGCATGGAAATTAATAACATAAAGATGCGGTAGATAACAGAAGATAAGAGAGTATCATACATTACTACATTTCAGATGTAGCTTCTGCTTTTTTACGTTAGCTAGAAAACTAGACCACTAGATCCTTATCACCATAAAAATCATTCAGGTTCTCTGCCATCAAATGGAATTGGCAATGTAGAGTAACTCAAAGGTTAAATTAATATGTTTGGTCAAGGAACTGATCAAAATTGTTATGACTCTTGTTGGCATTTCTCGATCTCTAGCAATTGCTGCAGAAATCTACTGAAAAGAGGCAGCCTAACAAGAAACACAAAGCTGGCTAATTTTGGCCAGAGAACTGCATATTGCTCAGGGAGATGACCAGATGCAACCCTTTACAATTGTAGCATGTTTGCTAGTCAAGCACAACTTGCTAGCTTGGTGTTTGTTTGACGTTTGAGTTGGGATGATTGACTTCACTTTTTCATCATCCCACCACATTGAAAGCCAAGGATTGAAGCCAAGTCTTCAAGGTCTGTTTTAGGCCAAGTCAAGCTCCATGTAGATTTTTTGATATTAAAAAATAAGAAATGAAGTTATTGTTAGTCCCTTTTACAAGTCAAGAAAATTAAACTCAATGCCAAGTTTGTGTAAAACAAACATAAGGCTAAAAGCACCCAACTCAAGTATTCTTACACTCCATCAAACAAACATTAGACTAACAACTCAAAGGGACAAGAACACCATTCACTCGTCACACAACTCAATTCAAGGATTTTTTTCTTTTGCAACCAAACAGGCCCTTGGAGCCCTGGTGTACATGCCGCATGTGCATGGAACATGCACAAGAATGTAGTACTTCAACTAGTATGCAATCAATTATGACTCATGAAACAATGCAAACTCACTATTTTCAACGTTTATAGTGTTCCTGCCATCGGCTGATGCTTGATTTCCTTCAGTTTGATCTCCTACACATAAAGGCACCATGAACGCACTATCTTTAACCTTAATAGTGTTCATCTCATCTGCTGATGCATGATTTCCTTCAGCTTGATCTCCTACATTTGAAGGCACCTTGTCAGTAGATCCCATGGTTGTTTTAGATATTGGGTCCCTGGAAAAAGTTTCTTTGAAATCTTGACCAAGACTACTCAGCTCCCCAAATTTAATAAATCTAACCTGCAGCATTTGAGCAGTAAATGAATTGCGGCAGAATATGAAACATTAACCCAAGGTTATGCACCAGCCTGGAATCAACTATCATAATGTAACATAGGTTGTGCCTTTGTAAATGGCACAATTCAATAAAACAGTATGATATGGAGAAGTCACGGAATGAAGTATGATGCTATGAAGTATGGTGCTCACCACCAGTATCAATTGCTCCACTTGATCAGATACACATTGACTACTTGAACTCTGGGATAGGAAATATATTATAATTAAACTAGGTAGACAAGCATGTCCTGTGCAGCAATCAACTTTTTACTTGTCGGTAAACAAAACACAAAATAAACCTGCCCCCATGTTGGTTGCATTTGAGGTTTTCAGGAGAGGAGAAGCAGGCGAAAAGAATACCATTTGAAACTTGGACTACTGAGCAAGTGCCTCTATGAATGATTAGGTAAAATTTAGTAATTTACCATAACAACGACAAAGCACTAAGTTGCAACACTTGTTGCCTTGTCATTTTTGTAGATTAGACCTTTATGTGTTGGTGAATAGGATCATAATGTTTGTTCGTAGGTAGCATCTTTTACGGAGGTATTATCATTATGATCCAATTAAGCATGCTTGGGAAAAAGTAAGTAATATTGTAATAGGATAAATGGCCTATTGGCATGTCTTTGCTTAGGAAAGTCACAGTGTGTTTTGTTATTCTAAGAGTTAACTGCATTCAAATAAAAACCATAGAATTGCAAACTGCAACAGGATCAGGTATGAATACGCTTTCCAACAATCAAGCAAGCTCTTAACTAAACATGTAACATCGTATTCAGAATGCCAGGAGCCTAGGACTGATCCTGATGATTATTAAATATTGCAACATTAAAAGACTCAAGTAATTGTACTTTTTGTCTAAGAATTTTGGGTGTTGACACGAAGAACCAGATATGAATTACTTGAAGTACTATGGTTTTATTTTATAGTTTTGTTTATGTAATAATGTGATTGTTTATGTCAATGTGAGTGATTTCCATGAATTTATGTAAACTACTAAATTGATTATTTGAATTATATGGATGATATCTAGGACATTTGCTAATTGTAAAACTTGTTAAGGTCCCATTTTGAGATACAACGATGACAGCCAGTATTTATCAAGTGTCCCCTGCATTTCCGCCATCCAACATGAAATTCTCCTGATCCACATATGAATACTAAATCCTTCAGAATAATAGTCTAGTTATGCTAACTGAACTACAAGCATTTGTATGCATATTGTCGATATGTGAAAGAATTTCCATGCTGCTAACAATCATTGTGCCAATAGGAGAAAACAAAAACTCACAGCAATATTTAATAATGCAACACCAGGATATGACAAGAAAACTCTCTCCATCTTTCTTTTCTGCGTATCTGATGTCTTATATATATGTAGCATCATAGCAAGAACCTGTAACCAAGAAATAAAGAAATTATTAATAAAGAGAAAGTAGTTAATGATCAACATGGGAAAATACATGACAGCATGGGAAAGCATACAGAGAGAATGGAGGCCTTTTGAGCGTTCATTGATGATTTACACAACTCATCCTAGATGACAAGGGAAGCAATAAATCAGGATATATATTTGCATATTTTTGTAAGTACAAGAACTATCAACTATGCAAACTACAGGAGATAATCTTCACACGATGGATAGAGGACCAAGTAAAAAAACTGAAGATACACAAGAAGATGAGATCTTAATGAACAATGTCATCTAACCATATAGCAACTACGCAAACTTCAACAGTAGCATTCAGACAGCGCCAAGTAAGCTCATCATACATAAATTCTCCATCGTTGTACAAGTGGAAGTTGAATATCACAAGATATACATATAAAATTGTATATGCTCATGTTTTAAGGAAAAAGTTTGTAGCAGTATATATAAAACTAGCAAGGGTCCTGTGCATTTGCACAGAGAGAGTTGGGTGTTCCTGCTATTATTTTCCATGCTTGGATGATCCAAGTCTTTTATCATCAATCAAAACCAAACCAAACCAAACCATTAAGCCACCTTGTTTTCCACCAAATCACACTGTCGAAATGAAATAATAGCATCCCTGCTAAAACGGCAGGGAGCCAAACTCTGTTCGAGAGGTTGTCGAAGAAAATTATTTGCTTTTAATTAAAAAAAATGTTGCCATATATTCATATGAGTTTATTAATATAATTTTGTAACCTTTATTGTAACAGAAATGAATATAAATATGTCATTAAAAGGATATTTCATGTATTCGAAGTATCAAGAAATTTTAACAGCACAAAAAATTCAACTCAAACATCGACAACATCACAACATATGAATAATGACAATCACACAACAAAGTTTTAATGAAATACGTTTGAAAATATTTGTAGAAAACATAACTATCTAATTTTTTGTTATTGGCTAATTTTTGGATCACATCACCCTAATAACAACAAAGGAAAATAATCGTGATATATATATCCACGGCAATGATAGTACCATTAACAATGGAGTATGGTAGATAAACAAGATTGAGAAATTCTAGCCGAGATGCCGCAATCATTTTTTTAATCTCTTACTTATTTGTAAATTGTTAAGGGGCTGATATTAGTTATATAAGAAAACCTGGGTCCGACTAACACTCTGCCCACGTGTGTAAATAATAAATAAGGGCCTAAAACTAATGGTGTAAAGAAAATAGGGTTAGAAACAAAGCTGCGATGAAAACCATGCGGTGAGTTGGCTTGCCTGGGAAAATTGCATCCCGCCCTTTGCTTTTGAAGGAGCACGAATATTTCCAGAATATTCTTACATATGGCTTTAGTATAGATAATATAGATAGCAAAATTTTCACATGCTTGAATTTTACCCTGTTATTAACTACTGCTTCCAGTCCCCTATGTCGGATCACTTGTAGTCAAGTTAAGGGCATCAAAGTATGTCATACATCTTTAAGCCATCTCAACTTCCTTAACCGCCTACCACATAAGTTGCTATATGCCTAAATCTTTATTAAGCGCGTACTGTACTCGAAACCGATTGACCTGTTTTCTCATTAATTTTGTTGTTTTTGACTCATGCAACGACGTTATTTTGGCACGTAGACTGAAAAATCATCATTCCAAATACTCCCAAAGGCTTAAAGTAGACCTTGTATTTAATCTTTTGTTCTATCTTGATATCTCAGTTCCAGTATTACCAAATATTGGTCAATTATTTGGCAAAAAAATATTGGTCAATTAGGGCCAGAAGTACGGAAAAAATGAATGGGGAAAATAACAGCAGAAGTTCAGTATGTCTTAATGATGTCACCACAAGACCGCAACATATTAACCAAACAATTCACATGCTTTTCTTCATTACATGCTGCAATCAGATATGCAACATTACTAACTAAGGGCTATATTTTGTTTCAAGCCTCTTCTGATATCTAGTCAAAGTGATGTGGTACAAATTATAGGACTGGATGAAAATAGATGAAAAATGCACACTGTAAATGATGCATAAGAAACAACTAACTTGAACAGGTGAATATCTAAAATCTATCGATAAACCCCAGATCAGTGAGTGCAAATAAGTAATATATGAAAATCCTAATATAGATTATCAACACTAATGAGGTGAGGAGGTCTATATAATAATATAAATATAATCATACTATTCCAGATTAATCATAGTTAAAGAGTTGATATAAAATCGATAATCTATACCTTAATGTGTGAATAAGACTATAGTATCATCATAATGTACCAATAGTTTATCCTTAATAAGCAATACCTATCATATCTTAGATCTAAATGTTTTAAAAAAAGTGGTCAAAATATCTAACCTTAATTCTATATCATAGATTATTGGTTTTAATGATACTTGTGTGGGAAAATCTGGTTTTACAGCTTGGATGAGTTATGACAACCTGGCAGAGCCTTAAATGTTACAAGAATTACATTACACCAGCACAGATCGAATAGTGCCTATGATTTGAGCCAGCAATTCGAAGATCCCGATCACTAATCATGATCACAAGACCATTGGAGATATGAGGATACCAATTGAAGACCCGATATAAACTGATAAGTCACAACATACTAGTAAACACTAATATCCTAAAAACCTAATTTTCTTATTTGAGAATTACTTTCTTAAGTATCATCATACTTAAGTAACGTCATGATTAAGCATCAAAAGAATCTTGGTTGGGAATTGTCAACTTTATAACCCTGGTTCTTGTATTTTCAGTTTGATATACACTCAGTCAGACGTTCACCAATCTACACCAATTCTAGACAACAACTTTGTATGACCCATTAGGGCTGCTGCATAGATTAGTGTACAACATGTTAAAAAAGCCGTTTATTGGACACAATAATTAAAAGTCATAGGAGCATGTAGAAGTTTTTCTCTGGCTAGCCGTTGCCAACAGAGGTCACAAGATTATGAATTTCAACATGCAAATTAGATGAGACATGATTTCAAAGTATACCTCATTAACAGTGTGTTTGTGACAGGCCCCATTCCAAGTCATAATGAACCTCTCTAGTTCATCGTTCGTAAGAGTAAGTTTCATTGCTTTAACTGGAACTATTTGTGATATTTCATACCGGCTCCCAAGGTCCTCTTCATCTTCTGGTGACTTCATTTTGCAATTTCTATAATTAAACATCGCAAGTTTCATACCAATCAATTTCATCTCATCAACATCTGTGAAATTCTTGGAAGTACGAATTTTTTGTTTCATCCCCTTTTTTCGACGTGATGAAGAACATTTAAGCTCATTGTCATCACTATCATCATTCAAAGTACCAGCTGTTATGTCGTTTATATCAAAGTCCTCAATCGCAGAGGATAAAGATTTGAGATGTTCAGGAATGAAGTATGATGAGTTTTGAGGCTCCTCCCTTGGTAACCCACGTTCCAGAATCGACTTACGAACAACATCTTCTCCTCGCTTGATCTTCTTTATGAATCCAATATACATACTGCACCAAAATTCATTGGTCATTAACATTCCATTTAATTATTTCATATATTATAGAGGACTAAGATGAACATGGTGTTACACTCACCCCATGCTTTGTACTCTCACACCTAGTTTCTCCCTGGAAGTAACTGAATACTTCTGCATGAGGAAATCAAGAAACTCCTCTACCTTGAACTCCTTGTACTTCTTTTTATACTGAAACACTGTCAGGTATGAAATCAACTGCTCAATAGTGATCTTGCACACTTCGGTTGCATCAGGAGGGATCGAGAAATAATGCTGAATAAGGGGATAGCGCAGAAGAGGCCCAAGTCCTAGCTCATCAAACTCCTCTACACCCTCACTCTTGCATAACTCGATACCCAGTTCATGAACTGAAGTCATTCTCCGAGTGCATACAAAGCAGTGTATAAATGCATTCACCTAAACAACAAAGCAATGATTGAGGCGGTAATATAGAAAGGAGTAAGGATGGCAGTCTAAGAAAATGAGAGTATGCAAAATGATTACTCCGATTAAAAAGACGATGTCAGGATCAGAAACAAAGTTGGAATAGATTGTTTTAGCTACTTTCCATTGTGTTACTTGATCCATGTTTGTTCGTACTAGTAAATGTGCCTAATCACTCTTAAGATTTATAGAATCTTGCTAAGTTGATGGATAAACAGCTTTCACCCCACACCAAAGTGACGACGGTAACAACCTCAACAACAACAACCAAATGATCTTATCATAGTTTCTCCGAGATATGATGACCATTGAATTAGTTATCTCATTCACGGAAGTCATGTTAACTGACTACAGTAACCTTCATCATTTTTTTTCCAAAAAACCTTACCAAACATCCTAACTACAACAAAAGACGAAAAATCACTTCTAAGCTTTATATTTATTTATGGTTAAATATTCGGCTGGTGATTTTTTGGAGAAAAAATCACTTCTAAGTTGACTTTAGATAACCGAAGTTTCTTAATGTTATCAAAGCTTTACTCTAAAATCCTAACTATGCCATGTTCGGCTCTCATTTTGGTGTTTAGAAAACTCCGATTATCTAAACTCCAAAGTTGAGTTTACTAAACTCCAATTAAATAGAGTTTTCTAAACTTCAAGAAAATGAGAAGAAAACACTCATTTTGGAGCTTAGAAAACTCCAGAACAAAACTTTGGAGTTTAGATAACTCTATCGCCAAACACCTCTTTGAAGTTAAGATTTAAAGTAAAGGTCGGACCTTGCAAATTAGAGTTTGCATACCCTCTGTTGAGATATGTGGATAAGATAGTCCCCATAAAGCTCGCTTATCTTGAAATCCCGTGTGTGCCCTCATATAAATACATATAATCGGCCTTTCTGAACATTTAAGTTTAATACCTTCTATATCTACTTAAAAATAAACTCCTATTATCCTAACCCTATACCCAAACCGGTGTCACTCCTGGAGTCCATAGCTGTGTCAAGGTGATAGAGTTTCTTCCCTAACATACGAGCCATGTGTGTCCAGTCATGAGAGAGAAAGAGATAGCACCAGAGAAAGAGATAGCACCACAGGCCCTACATAACTGCGTGATAGGCGCCGGAAATCGCCATCTCTTCGGTGTAACATACCAAATAATTTATCCCAACCAACACTACGAAACAAATTATCATCCAGCACGCAAACAACTAATTCATGCAAAAATCCATACCTTCCCCTCGACGAATTGGAGGTCCCGAAGAGAGGGAACCTCGTTGAACCTGAACCCAAGAAAGTCCCACGACCTGACCTGAAGAGAGACCACAGCAGATTGGGCAAGCTTCCATGTGGACACGCTCTCGCCGGCGCTCAAGAGGCCGTACCTGGCCTGGCACACAGCAGCCTCCACCCTCTCCAAGCTTATGCCACCGCGCTCTCGAAAGCTAGGGTTTTGGCCGCGGCCGCCGCCGCCGCGATTGAAAGGGGGAACGTACATGAGGAATGGGAGTAGTAGAGTTTAAAGTAGAATAGAGAGAGAGTGAAGGAAGAGAGAAGGGTTTTATAAAACGTGAGGCATGATGGGACGTTTATAGTTGGATCGTACGGATCGATGATATGATGATGATGATGATGATGTGATGGAGGAGGAGGAGGAGGACCGTCGCTGGGTTGGGAGGAAGCAAGCTACTGCTATTGGTGGGTATATATAGAACCTTTTGAACTTTTTTGGCACCAAAGGCGCGGGGTTGGGACGAAGCAAGCTGCTGCTATTGGTGGGTAAAGAACCTTTTGAACTTTTTTTTTGGGGCACTGAACGCCCGCACTCGCCTAAATTTCTTTTGTTTTCTGTTTATTTTTTGGAAAATGGGTCAAGCTCTCTCGGTGACCAATATCCAACATAGCTAGCCTTTTGCCTTTTAAAGTTGTCAAAAATTCTTTGTATTAAAGAAAGGCTTATTTCATCAAAGCCCCTTATGCATTGGGCTAATGTCCAAAAACCCTCTTAAAACTTCTGCCCTTCCCTTTAAACTTTTCTATTGTTACACCACTGTCCATTGCGAATCACGTTTTAAGTGGCCATGTGTCACATGACCAATTTGGGGTTTTTTCTTCCTAAATTACCCTTCTTCTTCTTCCTCATAACACTAGTGTCCTTTCTTTTCCATCTAAATTAGGAGATTTCATCCCCATTGGAGTGTGTTTTCTTAAGTTTGTTGATCTAAGGCAATGAGATGTCAAAGGGCTCCTTTAGATGAAGATCCAACACTCCAGCTCAGAGCTCAAGCACCATGAGAACGTATAAATAGATGCATGTGCTCGTGTCGCTAACTTGCGACCAAGATAGAATACAAAACAAAATTTTCTATATAGAGAGAAAGAGCACGAGCTTCTACGAGCTAGATTTGAATCCAAACACTAAACTAGCTAAACTAGAAGGAGATAACTACTCGAATAGACGTTTAGCTACCTTTGTGGTCGTGCTCTTCGTCTTCAAACCACTTCTTGCGCTCCTAAGGACTCCGGGAATGAGCTTGGATGCCGGTCTTCGTTGTCGAAGAAGATCCATCTGAACGAACCCTAGCAAAGGCTATAGTTGTAAGTCCACGTTACCCACCCCGGTACTTGCGGGGAGGCGGAAAACGGAATAAAAATCGGATTTTTATGAGCTTAGGCAACATGGACTAGACTTTAAAGGATCTTTGCTAAACAAAAACTTGCTAAAGCTAACTAGAAACTAGCTAAGTGCTAGAAAGGTTATACCTTTGGTCTTTATGTCCTTCTCTCCTTGCTCCTTGGAGTAGTGGAAGGAGGTCACCTTGTCGTCTTCTCCTGTCAAAGAAAGATCCACCCGAAAGCCTCAACCTTTGGCTTCAACTCCAAGCTAGAAGTAACTAGGGTTCAAGAAGTGCTAGTCCTTCAACCCTAGATGAGAGTAGAGATGATCAAGAGAGGGTTTTTCTCAAGCTCAAGTGTTTCTCAACACATGAGAGGGGAGAGCTTGAGGGAGAGGAAGAACAAGAGAGAGAAATGAAAATGATAGAATGAGAATAATGTGAACCATTCTCACTAATATGTGTATATTATTTTAATTAAATAATTAGCTAGATAATTGTCATGGTTAATCATGACATGACCATTATCATTTCAATTTGCAAGGATCAAAAAGCATCTTCCAAAAGAAATGATGATGGTCAAAGTGTCAACCTAGATCAACAAGTCAAGGAGCTCAAATGGTCAACAACCATAACCATGCACAATTATTAAACTAATTATCAATTAACTATAATACACACATAAGCATTAGGGTTAATAAAATGACAATAGCCATTAACCCTAATAAAGGTCCTCTCCTTCGGTCTCAAACAACTGTGCATACGCACCCGCATTCGTGATCCGAGGAACACGAATACAAAGAGAAAAACCAATCCCAAATCACATACTAGGATCCGGCTTAAACCAAAGCCCGCTAGTATAAACTGTCCGGACAGCAAACGTGCACAAGTGCGCGGATGCGAATGAACCCTGTCGCAAAACCATGCGACCTCTACTCATTTTGCCTAAAGGCGAATAGCTCTCTGTGTGGGACTCTAAAGACTCGATACTACGCTGGCAGTGGGTTTAACCACAGACCGCAAGCGGCACTAGCTGTACGTAACGGTCCCCAGGTAGATGTCGATAAGAAGACTGACGAGGTGAACCCCATCTGAACTCCTACTGAGCCTGTATGTGACAGTCTCCGTACAGTCCGGTCTGTTCGTCTGATACATCGCATGGCGGGCCTAGGGGGGCGGTGAATGTCAGTCCCCTAATAGCGGTACAAGTCGTGTCGGAGTGAAGCCCAGAACACCCTGAGATAACACTGGAAACCTACCAGTATATCTCGCTTGCCCTGGCCAGGGACTACTCGTGTAATGACTCTCCTAGACACAGCGCGATGTCAACCCCCAATACCGGGAGAGACGAATCCTGTCTAACCGTCACTGCCTCCAAGTGCTTCAGGACTGCACCCAAAAACTACCTGTTTGCACGACTCCTTTGAGCCGTGGTAGGGTAGTAATCAAAGTGCAGTGGGAACAAACTCGAGGCGAAGTGACAGTCTCAAGTCAACGGACTAAGCTGTACTCATGTCACCTGGGAACTGATAACTGACGATAGGTATACTACCAACCAACAGTTCCCGACGAGTCCTGTCCAGTGTACTCGTAACCTAACGAGCACCCGTATACTATCTCAAGTACGACGTACTGACGGCTGTGGGACAGACCGTCTCCCACACTGGGATGAGAAGCGCATATGCTAGTCTACTCCGGAGTATCGATGCCCTGTCTCGATAGTTCAACGACCAGGGACCTGTATAAGGATGTGCTTATAGATTACCCAGCTCCCACGAGTGCGAGCGCCATCACAACGCTGGTAATCAAGCAAAGATCCTAAGGGCTCTACTAATATGTATATCAGCGATATGCTAAAAGAAACACATGCACATATTGAAGTAGAGACAAACCAAGTAGCATACTACCATTTCGAGCAAGATTGTATATACAACTGTGAATATCCCAAGCTTCCATCAAGTAATATACAAACTAGTACGATACAGTAATGGCCTCTAGGGCATATACACTAACAATCTCCCACTTGCACTAAGGCCATGTACTGGCGTATCGAAGACCTATCATCTCGATCAGCCGCTCGAACTGAGTCTGGGGCAAGGCCTTGGTGAATGGATCTGCTGTGTTATCTTCTGAAGCAACTCTCCGGACCTCGATCTCCTGGCGATCCACGATCTCCCTGATCAGGTGATACCGCCTTAAGATGTGTCTGGATTTCTGATGGGACCTGGGTTCCTTCGCTAAAGCTATAGCCCCGTTGTTGTCGCAATACAGAGGTATTGGGTCAACAATGGACGGAACCACCTGAAGTTATTTCAAGAACTTCTTCATCCAGACAGCTTCTTTTGCGGCATCAGATGCAGCGATGTATTCCGCTTCCATAGTCGAGTCCACAACGGTTTCCTGTTTGGAACTCTTCCAACACACCGCCCCTCCATTGAGGGTGAAGACAAAACCCGACATGGACTTGGAATCATCCTTGTCACTCTGGAAGCTGGAGTCAGCAAAGGCCTCAATCTGCAGGTCTTTTCCGCCATACACCAAGAACATCTCCTTAGTCCTTCTCAGGTACTTGAGAATGTTCTTTACTGCTATCCAATGTTTCTCCCCAGGGTTTGACTGATACCTACTTACTACACTGAGTGCATAAGCCACATCCGGTCTGGTACATAACATCGCATACATTATAGAGCCTACCGCAGAAGTGTAGGGTATAATAGACATGCGATCCCTCTCTAAATCAGTCTTGGGAGACATCTCTTTAGAGAGGGTGATCCCATGACAAACCGGTAGATTACCGCGCTTGGAATCTTCCATACTGAATCTCTTCAGTATGGCGTCGATGTACCTGGACTGCGAAAGTCCTAATATCCTCTTGGATCTGTCACGGTAGATCCGGATACTCAGAATGTATGAGGCATCACCCAGGTCTTTCATGGAGAACCTGTGTGACAAGAACCCCTTGACAGATTGTAGCATAGGAATGTCATTTCCTATTAAGAGAATGTCATCCACGTATAAAACGAGGAATACTACAGTTCTCGCTACAAATCTACAATAGATGCATGGTTCATCTGGATTTTTGATAAAGACAAATTCCTTGACTGTCTCATCAAAACAGATGTTCCAACTCCGCGATGCCTGCTTTAGTCCATAAATGGACTTGAGCAACTTGCACACCTTTCCGCTGCTCCCACCCTGAATGAAACCCTCTGGCTGGTCCATATAGACACACTCCTCTAAATGACCATTTAGAAAAGCTGTTTTTACGTCCATCTGCCAAATCTCATAATCGTGGAAGGCAGCAATGGCAAGAAGGATCCGAATGGATTTCAGCATAGCTACTGGAGAAAAGGTTTCGTCATAGTCCAAACCAGGTCGCTGACGAAAACCCTTTGCTACCAGTCTAGCTTTATAGGTCTCAACCTGTCCATCTACACCAATCTTCCTTTTGAAGATCCACTTGCATCCTACGGGTTTTACCCCATCTGGAGCAATGTCCAACGTCCATACTTTGTTGGTGTACATGGACTCCATTTCGGTCCGCATTGCATCCAGCCATTTTACCGAGTCGACGCTCTGAATGGCTTGCTGGAAGCTAGTAGGCTCATCACAATCTATGATGCAATCCTCTCTATCCCCGTCAATGAGAAAACCGTAGTATCTCTCGGGCGGATGAGACTGCCTACTACTCCTGCGAAGTGGCGTGGGAATGTCCTGATCTTTCGAACCCTCTGGTTCTACTAAGCTTTCAGTAATAGCTTGTGGTTCTGGAATTTCTTCCAGTTCTATTGCGCTCCCACTTATTTCTTTTTCTAAGAACTGATGTTCCAGAAAATGGGCATTACGAGAAACAAGGACTTTTTGTTCCTCTGCGTAATAGAAAAGATACCCCCTGGAGTTCTTTGGGTATCCCACAAACTTGCACAGTACTGAGCGTGCCTCGAGCTTGTCCGTATGCTGCTTTTTGACATAAGCTGGACATCCCCAAATCTTCAGGTATTGAAGATAGGGTTTCTTCCCACTCCATAACTCATATGGTGTGGTAGACACAGTCTTAGTGGGAACACGGTTCAAAAGGTATGCAGCTATTTCTAGCGCATATCCCCAGAACGATCGCGGTAACTCAGCGTTACTTATCATGGACCGTACCATATCCAATAGGGTTCGGTTCCGTCTCTCCGATACACCGTTATGTTGCGGAGTGTATGGAGGAGTAATCTGAGAGAGAATTCCATTCTCTTTTAAGTAACCCAGAAACTCGGCACTCAAGTATTCACCACCTCGATCAGATCTTAGTGCCTTGATACTTTTGCCTGTTTGTTTTTCTACTTCATTCTTATATTCCTGGAACTTATCAAAAGCTTCGGATTTATGCTTCATCAAGAAGACATGTCCGAATCTTGAGAAATCATCCGTAAAAGTAATGAAGTAAGAATAACCGCTTCGCGCATGTGTAGACATTGGACCGCACACGTCGCTGTGTACGAGTCCCAAGAGCTCGCTCTTTTTCCGTGTCCAGTGAACGGAGTCTTTGTCATCTTTCCTTTGAGACAGGATTGACAAGTTGCATACGATTGATATTCGAACGGATCCAAATATCCTTCTGCATGTAACTTAGTCAACCTTCTCTCATTGATGTGACCCAGTCTACAATACCATAAGAAAGTTTTATCGATTTCTGGAGACTTTCTTTTGTGTGTATTCTGGACATTGAAAATCTGTGGTTGGTTTAACACGTATATACCGTTGTTCAATGTACCTGACCCAATCAAAACTTGATTAAGGTGAATGTTCACTACATTACTTACAAATGCAAATTCATAACCTTCTTTAGACAATAAAGATACAGAAATGATATTACAGGTTGCATTTGGTACATAATAACAACTACGCAAAACCAAAAAATGTCCATCCGACAATCCCAGGTGATAGTCCCCCACGGCCTCAGCATCCATGCTAGCACCGTTTGCAACTCTGAGGGTCATGTCACCTGCCTTCAAAACTCTACGCTTTCTCAACGCCTGCAAAGAATTACAGATATGAGATCCTGATCCGGTATCCAATACCCAGGATGTAGAGTTTATTGATAGACAGTTTTCAATAACATACACACCTGAAGCTGAAGCTGCAACTCGCTTCAAATCCTGTGTTCTGGCCTTCCAAGCCTTGCAATCCTGTTTCCAGTGACCACTTTTGTGACAATAGAAGCATTCTTCCTTCCCCATTAGCTTCCCCGCTATCTTTGTTGCTTTTCCTTTTCCCTTCGTATCCACTTTACTGACACCGCCTCTTGGTTTGGCGGGGGCTTTCTTCTTCTTGCCCTTGGCTTTCGCCCTGGACCTAGAAGAGGAAGATCCTCCTACAAACAAAGTGGATGTCTCCCTACCCTTCTGTAGGGTGCCCTCAGCAGTCCTCAACATGTTCAGAAGTTCGGAAAGTTCAACCTCCTTTCCTTGCATGTTGAAGTTAAGAATGAACTGGGCGTAAGTGGAAGGAAGGGACTGGAGAATCAAATCAGTATAGAGTTCATTCTCCAACGTGGTCCCAAGGTCCGCGAGCTCCTCAATGTAGCCAATCATCTTAAGCACATGTTCCGCTACCGATGATCCGACGGCCAACCTTGCCGAAAAAAGCTTCTTCGACACTTCGTATCTTGCGATACGAGACTGCTCTCCATACAGTTCTTTTGTATGGAGAAATATGGACTCTAGGTCCATATTCTCGTGCCTCCTCTGATGTTCGTTGTCCATCGAGGCAAGTACGAGGCACTTGGCCCTCGCGCAATCTATCTCCCATGTCTTACGGATTTCTACATCCGCGACGCTGGAGGTGGGACCTGGGACAGGGGGAGCTTTGGTGGTAAGTACATACCCTAACTTGTCATAAGTGATTGCCATCTTGACATTCATGAGCCAATCTTTGTAGTTTGGCCCTGTCAGTATATTTTTATCTAGTAATAACTTAAGTCCGGTCATCTTGAATGGTCGCTGCAATTAGGAGAGAGAAAAGAAACACTTTAGCATGATGCTCTTGCAAGTTTAGAGTGGTTTTTAGTTTGTCTAAACTAGATGGCTCCCACTGTCTCTCAAATCACTTCTCAAACCGTAAAGAAAGGATTAGTCAGGATCAATCTCACCGTACAATACTTGCTTAACCGTTCAGCCAGGCCAGTGTCGGTACTTCGAGGGAGGTTTTCCAACGCTTTCGCGAAGTTCCTTAATTAAGTAACCTCTTTTCCCTGTGGGCGTAGCCCCGCTAACACCTTTCTAGACACCTACTAAGTTTATAGCATTGATCGTTAAGTGAGAGTTTTCCCGAGGAGTAGCACATACTCACAGTAGGATCGGGATCCAAATATCATCGCGTGATAAAACCGAAGGAATCCTACCAGAATTATCACACTCCAAATGGTATGCAGCGCTAGCAAGTTTCAGTACTTATGAAACTCCCGATGTGGATTTTTGCCCCATGCTCTTATGACCTTGGTGTGAGGTCAAAATGTCATAAGTCACATGTTAAGTTCTTCCCATCATTATCCTGGTTAATTTGAACCCACCCGTACCTATCCTTGACGTAGGCCAAAACGGCAGTACGACTGTCTCAAACCAACGCATTCTATCTATGCAACAGATAAATATCCGGCAGCTACCAATCACTATGCCTTGGCGTGAGGTCAAAATACATAGCTTGAATACTACCGAATATTTGACCGAAATGATGGAGGGCTACGGATGGTTTTGGCGAAACCGTGAACGTAGTGAACTTGATATAATCGATGGAACGAGAAAGCTTTTAAAAGGAGTGGTTCAAGCTCCGCGTTTAAAAGTTTAGTTTTGAAAAGAACCGAGTGGTTTTCAAAGTGTTCCAATCGACTTTTACTTGGTTTATTTTCTTGCATTAGTTCTTTTAATGCTGTTGGAGATAGTGCCCTCATAGTCAATTATTGGATCGCAGGTACGTGATTGCAATGATTGCGGAGGACCTATCCCGGTAGGACAGTCTTACTCGAGATGATAGTATGCTATCTGGTTTGCCTTTATCAGTCGTGTACATGTTCAGGTGACTGATTGCATGTTACACTTTGATAGAGCCCTTAGGATCTTGCTTTACTACCAACAGTATGATGGCGATCATATACGTGAGAGTTGGGTAGTTTATATGCATATCCTTAATTGTGGTCCCTAGTCGTGGGAGTTTCGAGACAGGGCATCGATACTCCGGAGTAGACTAGTGTGTACAGTCGAGACCCCGACGAGGGGCGGTGGCCGGTCTCACAAGCCACTGGTGTATGTTGGATCACCTAAGATGTATACAGGTGCTCATTGGGTTATGAGTACACCGGACAGGACTCGCCGGGAATCTGCTAGTTAGTACTATACCTATCGTCAGATAGCAGTTCCTTGGTGACGTGTGTACAGGTTAGTTCATCGACCTGAGGTCGTCATTTGTCTCGTGTGAGTTCCCACTGTGCTTTGATTTCTACCTACCACGGCTCAAAGGAGTCGTGCAAACAGGTAGCTTTTGGGTACAGTCCCGAGCCATATGGAGGCACGTGAGCGGATCGGCAGGGGATTCGTCTCTCCCGGTATTGGGGGCGAGGTCGTGCTGTGTCTAGGAGAGCCATTACACATAGTCCATGGCCATGGCAGGAGATTTACTGGTAGGTACTCCAGTAGTATCTCAGGGTGTTATTGGGCTACACTCCGACACGACTTATACTGCTATTGGGGGTCTGACGTTACTAGCCCCCTAGGCGGATATGCGATACTCATTGACGAACGGACCGGACTGTATATACATTATCACTGTTAGGCTCAGTAGGGTTTCTGGATGAGTTCGCTCATCGGCCACCCTTGAGTGCGCTCATCGGCCTCCCTTGAGGTCAGTCCATGGGCAGCCGTTACGCATAGCTAGTGCCGCTGACGGTTTGTGGTTAAACCCACTGCCAGGGTACTGACGAGTCATTAGAGTCCCCCACAGACAGTTTCCCAAGTTCGGGCGAAACGTTGTAGAGGCCGTATGGTTTTATGGCAGGGTTCGGAAAATGCACGTGCGTTTACGCACGTGTTATTTTTCCGGCAGATGATACTGGTCGGCTTTGGTTTAAGCCGGATCCGAGTATTATATTGAGTAGGTATAATATCTTTGTCTCGGTTGCATTTGTATTCGGTCGTAATACAAATGCGGGTATATTTATACAGTTTCGGGGTTATCCTGAAAGTCGTTTCAGGATCACTTTTGGAAGTTGCCAGTTTCCAGTTTTCTATCAGCCGTCTTTTAACATTTGGTTAAAGACGGGTTTATCTTTTCTTGAGATGAGTGTGGATTCTTCTAGAAGATTCTAGAGAGAGTGACTTGACATGGTGAGTCATTAGTGCATTAATGGTGCCATTAATGCTTGATGACTAAGGTTGTTTTGATTCATTGTTTCTAAATGAGTCATGCTTTTCTTTAATGATCAAGATAAGCTTCTTGTTTATTGTCACCCCCCCTTGATTGCTCCTACCATCACCTCCCTCTTCTACCTATATATGGCCGGCCCCTCCTCTCTCTCTCACAAGTTTGAGTTTTCACTTGAAAAGATTATGATAGATTTTGGGGTGTATGGAATTCACAGCTCATTTCATTCCATCACCCGATTCCCTCGGCAACTTCATTAACCGATCGTCCACGGATTTGGACGAAGTGAAACAAAGTCATCTACTCATTCTCTACATCAATCTTGGTCGTCTCTTTTAGCAAACTTGACGACCGAGTTGCCTCGAGTCAGAGGCGGGAGCCCGTTTAAAGAATCAGTGATGTGGTGCCACCTGGACGAGCAGATCGGAGATCGACGAGATCGGAGCAGCCGCAACGGAGCGTGGGATGATGGTTAAAGAACGAAGGACTCGGATCGTTCGGTATAACCTTTCTACACTCTTTACAGTTTGTTAGTTTAGCAATAATGGCAGATCCGGGTTAAAGTATACGATAGCGCCAGTTAAAAGTTTTTTGTTCCGCATTTGGCGTCTGTAGACGGCCGGGGCGCTAGCTTAGACTTACAGTGGTATCAGAGCCTCACCATTTTGCTATACTAACT
The DNA here is from genome assembly GCA_030015575.1 of Agapanthus africanus. Lineage (NCBI taxonomy): Eukaryota > Viridiplantae > Streptophyta > Magnoliopsida > Asparagales > Amaryllidaceae > Agapanthus > Agapanthus africanus. The sequence goes on along the minus strand of CM057344.1, from coordinate 236,777,347 downwards.
TGTGCTAACGCGTTTAAAACATCGATCGAACCGGAAATCAAAAATCACAATTTTTCATTTTGACAGTTTCTGTTGATTTTAAACGGTGTCCTAAAAATATTTCACACATCTCAGAAAACTGTGCAGGGTTTTATAAGAGCCACGACAAAATTTGGGCACGTGACTCCACCAAACCGCCGCGGAAACGCGGCCAAACCCATGGTTTGGCCGCGCATCCGCGGCCACTTGGTGAGGTCATGCTCCCAAAGTTGTACAGTGTGTTCCCCTCTGGAAATTGGGGTTTTTGGTATATATCTTTGGGCCCAGGTTTTGTTACTGTTCTCCAGATTTGCGTGGGGCCCACTTTGTGATATTTTGTCGATCGAAATTTAAACATGTTAGTTTACAGTACTTACATTATATCTCCGACCGGGAATGTCATTTGATCGGTAAACCGCGTCTGATTGCTATAGTTCTTTTAGACGGGTTTGCGAACGTGACATTCGCGTTGATGTTCTGTGTTGTGCTGTGATGTTGCGGATTTGTCGTGTTGGATAGCAGTGTGCAATGGTAGTACAGTTTGAGTTTATTTGTACATTTGATATTTCGGGGCGAGCGTCCAACATGTGGACTGCCGTCACTGCCTGTTGTATAATATTCTTTTGGGGCACGACCAGGTTGCGGTCGATGTACCTGTTGTACTATTTTCCATTACTGTATTAGGTTTTGCCCCGCGACGGAGTGCACGGATAGCCGGGTTCTGGGGGCAACGGGTCCGCATCTCATGGCTTTGAGAGGAAGAGGGGTCCCACTCTAGAATTGGCAGACTATTCGCCGCACTCGTAGGGGGTACAGGTTGACCCAAGGAGGGGTGCTTAATTTATCGGATTCCGTGAAGTGCCGGGTGTTCCATTCACTATGCTGTGGGGACTACCTCGCTTCAGGTTTTGGCGGGTAACTTGCCGCACCCGTAAGGGTCTAGGTTTCATTGCACAGGCTATCCACACGACAAGGGAACGTCGGGTTTCAGCAGCGGCTCTGTGAAACCCGGGGATCCCAGATTATCTGTATTGTTCTGTGATGCTTATTACTTTTCTGTAATGTTGCATATTATCACGCCTGGAGCGATTATTGTATATTGGTTTATATACTATTAGATGTTGTATATGTTTTACACCCGCGCTAGTCCAGTCCCCGCTCTGTCGTTAGTTAAGTAACCTAACGGGTGATGACGGGACCCAGTGACGAATGCGGATGGCATATACGTACATTTTATTTTCGTTCTTTTCTGGTGTGATTGATTGATGGGACTGCATTGATTCTGATCAATGCAAAAAGTTAAACAAACCTGTTTATAGTTGTTGGAACAATTTTAAAAGGTGTTATTGCAAAGACGTTTTCTTTTGTTATGCATAGCGGTATTCAGTGGAATATCCTGCACCTCATTCGACGGGGCAAGGGCCGATATCCCTTCACCGGGACTGACCCCTTGGGCAGAAGTTTGCGTCAGGGTAATAACTTCACTATAGCCGATTACATGTTGCTTTGCATAGCGGTATTCAGTGGAATATCCTGCACCTCATTCCACGAGGAAAGAGCCGAGATCCCTTCACCGGGAGTGACCTCTTTAGCAAAGGTTTTCGCCACTATATTTTAAAAAAAAGCTATCAGGTTCCTTCAGCGATATCAAGTTCACTACGCTAAAGGTTTTTCGCCAAAAACCATCCGTAGCCCTCCGTCACTTCTTTTGAGTATTCAGTAGTATTCAAGCTATGTATTTTAGCCAAAGTTAAGGCATAGTGTTTGGTAGCTGCTGGGTATTCAATTGTTGCATAGATAGATGAGTTAGTTTGGGACAGTCGTTCTGCCGATTGGCCAAAGTCAGGGGCATGTGCGGGTGGGTTCAAATTGACAAGATAGTGATGGGTAGAACTTGGCATGTGACTTATGACATTTTGACCAAAGCCAAGGTTATAAGAGCATGGGGCAAAAATCAGATCGGGAGTTTCTAAAGAAACTGAAACTTGCCAAGTATGCGCATACCTTCTGGAGTATGAGTAACGTGGATGCATTCCATCACGTTATCATACGATGAGAGTTGGATCCCGATTCCCACTGATGAGTTGGTTTACTCTTCGGGTGATCCCGATTGATTCTTCTTTAGGTTTGGAGGAGGATTTGACAGGACAGTGGGAGGTTTCCGGATTAGATAAAGTGATAACCATTCTGATCTAGGATAGAGTGCACGCAGAGTGTTTCTTTTCTCTCTCTCTTTGGCAGCGACCTTTGACCGACCCTAGACTATGACTCAGTGACCAATTTGACCGAACCTTCTTAAAATACTGGCTTTTGGATTGTCTATGTTGCATAAGTCATTGCCACTCCTTCTTTTACCCTTTGCATTTCTCAGAACACCCGTTTTGCCACGGATATCCACTTCCATTGGATAGATCCATCGTATGGTTATATACGAACTCGAAGGGATTTCTTCGAGGATGGATCCAGGTTCAGGAGAAATAGAATTGGTTTATTCAGTTGTCTTTTATTATCACCTTCTCTCAGGTTGCGAGAGCTCCTTGGTTTAGGAGAGTACACCTATTACGCTTATTGGATAGTCTTATTCCAAACCATAGGCAGGTGCCGAAAGGTAGGGAATGAAGAAAACCAATTAGCCTAAGTAGGGTGTGCAGAAGGTAATATGTAAAGACAAAATAAAGGGATTAGAAAGAGGGCAAAGTAAATTGCGACTGATATCATTCACGACCAAAACCGCGTACTTCATCGCCACTCCTATTTCACCTTTAAAAGAATAAGGTATTATTCAGTTGTCTTTTATCATCACCTTCTCTCAAGATACGAGTACTCCTTGGTTTAGGAGGGTACACCTATTATGCTTACTGGATAGTCTTCTTCCAAACCATAGGCTGGTGCCGAACGGTAGGGAAGGAAGAAAACCATTTAGCCAAACGATGGTGTACAGAAGGTAACGACTAAAGACAAATAAAGGGATTTGGAGAGATGGCAAAGAGATATACGGTTGAAGTCATGAATAGGATTATGGAAGAGGCATTGCTATGAATACCAGGATACCCCTACGAAACATTTTCATGTTTCAGTGCATTGTTAAAGAAAAACTGTTTTCCCGATTAGACACTTACTCCAAGGGTATGTATTTACCAGGTTTCATTCTCATATCTGTATGGTTTTACAGATGATGAGTGGGAGTAAGTTATTGAGAATTAGGTGATTATCCTCATTATATCGGAATTCGTTGTAATTGGTGATATTTGAGGAAATCCCCAGGGTACAGTTTTCAACCTACGACGCACAGGTTATGAGTTGTTTAAACTCAGAGACTTATACAGAGTATTGTATGTTGTCCAGTGTCCTTCAGGACAAAGGGGTAGGTCCTCGTACTATGTTCTGTTTACTTATAACTTCTCTAGTATTTAGACAAGTGTTTCGTTGAAATACAAGGTCTAAGTTTTGAGAAGTTTTGGGTATAAGAATAAAGTAGAGGACCAGGTGTCACAAGTATCGGGATTCTTCAAAGAGATCGAAGATGTAGATTCTTGTGATTGGTATTCAGATGATAGTGATGGTTTTGAGAAACGTATTTCTCTTTCAGGTTACTCATAATTGGATGGATTCCTAAGTTGAGTAATGCTGATTAGCCTCTTTCCATTAAGTTGATATGCACTGGAGACAGCTGCATGATTTGAATATGGTTCCAATTAAATAAGTGCCAAAGTTTATATATTGGATATAGAATGGATCATACCTTAAAAGATATTAAGGTATGGGGAGTTGTCCAGCTTATGCTTAAAACCAGACTCTGGATAACTCAGGGCACGTTTCTGTAATGGCTGTTTGTGGGTTGACCCTGGCTATGACGAGGGTTGATATTCTACCATTTGGAAGATCAATAGTGATATTGTTCTTGACTCGCCACAGTTTTAGTAAAATGGATCTTTTTCAGAAAACAGTAGTGGGAGTATGGTAGAACTGGAAGTGGTTCCAGAACCGCGAACGATTACGGAAAATTTAATAGGACCTATATATTCAATCAGGTTTGACATTCCAATAGCCACTCCGCAGATATGGTGGGTAACCTCAGACACCCGAGAGGTACTTCGGTAGCCTCAAGGATGGTGACAGGGAGGTTCTTATCTACCCAGACTTGATACTACTGTTGTTCCAGGTTATGAGACCCGGTAGGAGGGTTGTCGTATTCAGTGGGAGCATCGGAAGTATAGTGGGCAAGTAGCTTATGTCTATTTATAGACTAGAGCAGTAATAGCGGAGATAGATCATCTAATTTTGATGTGACAGTCATAGGTTTGACTTCAATCAGAATAGGGGATGGATCTGTTAAGAAGGTAGTAGGGTGTGATGTCATGGTATTTGGATGACATACACAAAGTAGGAAGTAAATATCCTATACTATGATCGGTTGTACTGTGGTCGTCACACAGTTGTTTCTCCAGACAGGATATGGATATAATATTTGACATTCTGGTTTCTGGATCTATTGTTTTAGATCTGGATTTGGGTAGTTTCCCAATGTGGGTACTTTGACAGTATTCTAATGGTTTTTAGAATAGATGACTCCTAGCATGGTGGTGTACCTGCAGGTGAAGGAGTCACCCTCTCTAAAGAGTCTTACAGACTAAAGGGGAGAGGGATGTGCATGATTGACAGATCACTTGCTTAGGCAACTGAGTCAATCATGAGATGTCAAGTACCACACCAGATGTTGTTTTTGCACTAGATGCAATAAGTTTGTATTAATCCAATCCTGGAGAAACATAAGGAAGCAGTTTTAGAACATAAGTCGATGTTCTACGGATTTGATGACGGCAGCCTCTTTCGGGAGACGATTATCATTCCAGGCTTCAAAGGTGACATGGTTGACAGAGTGATTGTCGGAGTTATATTTTTTCCCTCTGACGAAGAGGGACAGTATTTTGGACAGGTGATCCAAGAGGATACTGTGGGTGGCATGGTGCCGGATACTGATTAGGTTCAGTGATCGATGCAGTCTAAGAAGTTTGGATTTGGAGTTCATTTATGAACTAGGTCCCATCAGATATCCAGACATATTCTAAGACAGGTATTACTCGATTCGGGAGATGGCTTTCTCCGCGAACTTGAGATTAAGAGAGATATAGAAAGATACATCTAGGCGGATCCACTCACTGAGGCTATTTCTCGAACACAATAGTTTTGCAAACGGGCTTTGTGAAACTGATTAGTAGAGGAGTTGGATGTTCGGTTTCACACGGGCTGTGAGTAGTCGACATCGCAATATTAGCCTTGAGTGCAAGTGGGAGATTGTTGGAGATAGTGCCCTCATAGTCAATTATTGGATCGCAGGTACGTGATTGCAATGATTGCGGAGGACCTATCCCGGTAGGACAGTCTTACTCGAGATGATAGTATGCTATCTGGTTTGCCTTTATCAGTCGTGTACATGTTCAGGTGACTGATTGCATGTTACACTTTGATAGAGCCCTTAGGATCTTGCTTTACTACCAACAGTATGATGGCGATCATATACGTGAGAGTTGGGTAGTTTATATGCATATCCTTAATTGTGGTCCCTAGTCATGGGAGTTTCGAGACAGGGCATCGATACTCCGGAGTAGACTAGTGTGTACAGTCGAGACCCCGACGAGGGGCGGTGGCCGGTCTCACAAGCCACTGGTGTATGTTGGATCACCTAAGATGTATACAGGTGCTCATTGGGTTATGAGTACACCGGACAGGACTCGCCGGGAATCTGCTAGTTAGTACTATACCTATCGTCAGATAGCAGTTCCCTGGTGACGTGTGTACAGGTTAGTTCATCGACCTGAGGTCGTCATTTGTCTCGTGTGAGTTCCCACTGTGCTTTGATTTCTACCTACCACGGCTCAAAGGAGTCGTGCAAACAGGTAGCTTTTGGGTACAGTCCCGAGCCATATGGAGGCACATGAGCGGATCGGCAGGGGATTCGTCTCTCCCGGTATTGGGGGCGAGGTCGTGCTGTGTCTAGGAGAGCCATTACACATAGTCCATAGCCATGGTAGGAGATTTACTGGTAGGTACTCCAGTAGTATCTCAGGGTATTATTGGGCTACACTCCGACACGACTTATACTGCTATTGGGGGTCTGACGTTACTAGCCCCCTAGGCGGATATGCGATACTCATTGACGAACGGACCGGACTGTATATACATTATCACTGTTAGGCTCAGTAGGGTTTCTGGATGAGTTCGCTCATCGGCCACCCTTGAGTGCGCTCATCGGCCTCCCTTGAGGTCAGTCCATGGGCAGCCGTTACGCATAGCTAGTGCCGCTGACGGTTTGTGGTTAAACCCACTGCCAGGGTACTGACGAGTCATTAGAGTCCCCCACAGACAGTTTCCCAAGTTCGGGCGAAACGTTGTAGAGGCCGTATGGTTTTATGGCAGGGTTCGGAAAATGCACGTGCGTTTACGCACGTGTTATTTTTCCGGCAGATGATACTGGTCGGCTTTGGTTTAAGCCGGATCCGAGTATTATATTGAGTAGGTATAATATCTTTGTCTCGGTTGCATTTGTATTCGGTCGTAATACAAATGCGGGTATATTTATACAGTTTCGGGGTTATCCTGAAAGTCGTTTCAGGATCACTTTTGGAAGTTGCCAGTTTCCAGTTTTCTATCAGCCGTCTTTTAACATTTGGTTAAAGACGGGTTTATCTTTTCTTGAGATGAGTGTGGATTCTTCTAGAAGATTCTAGAGAGAGTGACTTGACATGGTGAGTCATTAGTGCATTAATGGTGCCATTAATGCTTGATGACTAAGGTTGTTTTGATTCATTGTTTCTAAATGAGTCATGCTTTTCTTTAATGATCAAGATAAGCTTCTTGTTTATTGTCACCCCCCCTTGATTGCTCCTACCATCACCTCCCTCTTCTGCCTATATATGGCCGGCCCCTCCTCTCTCTTTCATAAGTTTGAGTTTTCACTTGAAAAGATTATGATAGATTTTGGGGTGTATGGAATTCACAGCTCATTTCATTCCATCACCCGATTCCCTCGGCAACTTCATTAACCGATCGTCCACGGATTTGGACGAAGTGAGACAAAGTCATCTACTCATTCTCTACATCAATCTTGGTCGTCTCTTTTAGCAAACTTGACGACCGAGTTGCCTCGAGTCAGAGGCGGGAGCCCGTTTAAAGAATCAGTGATGTGGTGCCACCTGGACGAGCAGATCGGAGATCGACGAGATCGGAGCAGCCGCAACGGAGCGTGGGATGATGGTTAAAGAACGAAGGACTCGGATCGTTCGGTATAACCTTTCTACACTCTTTACAGTTTGTTAGTTTAGCAATAATGGCAGATCCGGGTTAAAGTATACGATAGCGCCAGTTAAAAGTTTTTTGTTCCGCATTTGGCGTCTGTAGACGGCCGGGGCGCTAGCGTAGACTTACAAATGCGTCCCATCATTTAATCCTACTATTGCAGAAAACAACCAAAATATGACGTACGCTTATGCCATTCGCATTCGCCACGGGGCCCCGTCATCACCCGTTAGGTTACTTAACTAACGACAGAGCGGGGGCTGGGCTAGCGCGGCTGTAAAACATAAGCAACGCCTAAATAGTTATCATATATAAATATATATAGCAATGATAGACATTACAGATCACAGATGAATACATTGGATATACTAGGAATCCGCAATCCGTTCGAGCCTGCAACGAAAAGCGGATTACACGGTCGCGGTGAATAGCCAAATACCCCACCCAAGACCCCTATGGGTGCGGCAAACTACCCGCCAAGTACCCGAAGCGAAGCAACCTCCCTCAACACCGTAAGTAGGCCACTCGGCACTTCGAGATACCCGGTAGTTTGTGCACCCCCTCCATGGGTCTATCCTAGGAGCAAAAACAGTAAAAAGAATTATACAATGACGGCTACAACCCCGACCCGGTTGTGCGGCCATACAAATAATAATATTACATCAATTTACATATTACAAATGAATGAAAGAAAAGGCAACACTCATCTCACATCCACCCCAGCTATTCACCCACGACAATCCAACCCATTCATATACACAAACCAGTATCAATCACAGATCACAGATATGTATAACCCCGACTAATCGACATATAGCGATTAGCCGACGTTCAATACATACAAACATCACAGATATAACCGTCATAGTCAAAGTGTGGTGAAGTTCAGAAAAAAATACGGATTTATAGGCCCCCAAAAATAAATTTCTATTCTGGAAAATCTGGGCACATATAACATATCTTAAAAATCCTAAAACCAAGCCAGAGATACACTGCACCAAACTCGACCCAGTGAAAAGCCAACTTGGCCGCGGTTGCGCGGCAATAGCTTGTTATTGCCGCGGAACCGCGGCTCCTTGGTCGAGTCACTGGACCGGGTTTGGTGGTTATCTTTAAAAAACCCTGAGACGATTTTTGGAGTATAACAAATTTTGTTTTGACCAGAAATTTTTTTAACAGAAACTAGGGTTTTTGAAAACTCGGTTTTTAGATTTTTCGGTTTTGAACTTCGTTATACTTCACTACCTAGCTAGTTTATGTTTAGTTAGGCTCTGATACCACTGTAAGTCCACGTTGCCCACCCCGGTACTTGCGGGGAGGCGGAAAACGGAATAAAAATCGGATTTTTATGAGCTTAAGCAACATGGACTAGACTTTAAAGGATCTTTGCTAAACAAAAACTTGCTAAAGCTAACTAGAAACTAGCTAAGTGCTAGAAAGGTTATACCTTTGGTCTTTATGTCCTTCTCTCCTTGCTCCTTGGAGTAGTGGAAGGAGGTCACCTTGTCGTCTTCTCCCGTCAAAGAAAGATCCACCCGAAAGCCTCAACCTTTGGCTTCAACTCCAAGCTAGAAGTAACTAGGGTTCAAGAAGTGCTAGTCCTTCAACTCTAGATGAGAGTAGAGATGATCAAGAGAGGGTTTTTCTCAAGCTTAAGTGTTTCTCAACACATGAGAGGGGAGAGCTTGAGGGAGAGGAAGAACAAGAGAGAGAAATGAAAATGATAGAATGAGAATAATGTGAACCATTCTCACTAATATGTGTATATTATTTTAATTAAATAATTAGCTAGATAATTGTCATGGTTAATCATGACATGACCATTATCATTTCAATTTGCAATGATCAAAAAGCATCTTCCAAAAGAAATGATGATGGTCAAAGTGTCAACCTAGGTCAACAAGTCAAGGAGGTCAAATGGTCAACAACCATAACCATGCACAATTATTAAACTAATTATCAATTAACTATAATACACACATAAGCATTAGGGTTAATAAAATGACAATAGCCATTAACCCTAATCAAGGTCCTCTCCCTCGGTCTCAAACAACTGTGCATACGCACCCGCATTCGTGACCCGAGGAACACGAATACAAAGAGAAAAACCAATCCCAAATCATATACTAGGATCCGGCTTAAACCAAAGCCCGCTAGTATAAACTGTCCGGACAGCAAACGTGCACAAGTGCGCGGATGCGAACGAACCCTGTCGCAAAACCATGCGACCTCTACTCATTTTGCCTAAAGACGAATAGCTCTCTGTGTGGGACTCTAAAGACTCGACACTACACTGGCAGTAGGTTTAACGACAGACCGCAAGCGGCACTAGCTGTACGTAACGGTCCCCAGGTAGATGTCGATAAGAAGACTGATGAGGTGAACCCCATCTGAACTCCTACTGAGCCTGTATGTGACAGTCTCCGTACAGTCCGGTCTGTTCGTCTGATACATCGCATGGCGGGCCTAGGGGGGCGGTGAACGTCAGTCCCCTAATAGCGGTACAAGTCGTGTCGGAGTGAAGCCCAGAACACCCTGAGATAACACTGGAAACCTACCAGTATATCTCGCTTGCCCTGGCCAGGGACTACTCGTGTAATGGCTCTCCTAGACACAGCGCGATGTCAACCCCCAATACCGGGAATGACGAATCCTGTCTAACCGTCACTGCCTCCAAGTGCTTCGGGACTGCACCCAAAAACTACCTGTTTGCAAGACTCCTTTGAGCCGTGGTAGGGTAGTAATCAAAGTGCAGTGGGAACACACTCGAGGCGAAGTGACAGTGTCAAGTCAACGGACTAAGCTGTACTCATGTCACCTGGGAACTGATAACTGACGATAGGTATACTACCAACCAACAGTTCCCGACGAGTCCTGTCCAGTGTACTCGTAACCTAACGAGCACCCGTATACTATCTCAAGTACGACGTACTGACGGCTGTGGGACAGACCGTCTCCCACACTGGGATGAGAAGCGCATACGCTAGTCTACTCCGGAGTATCGATGCCATGTCTCGATAGTCCAACGACCAGGGACCTGTATAAGGATGTGCTTATAGATTACCCAGCTCGCACGAGTGCGAGCGCCATCACAACGCTGGTAATCAAGCAAAGATCCTAAGGGCTCTACTAATATGTATATCAGCGATATGCTAAAAGAAACACATGCACATATTGAAGTAGAGACAAACCAAGTAGCATACTACCATTTCGAGCAAGATTGTATATACAACTGTGAATATCCCAAGCTTCTATCAAGTAATATACAAACTAGTACGATACAGTAATGGCCTCTAGGGCATATACACTAACAATAGTTTCACACAAAATAACAAGTAAAGCAACTAGTGAACTAAACTTGCTAGGAATGGATCGCTAGGAATAGATTGCTAGGATGTAGTAGTGGCTATCTCTGAGTGTTTCTCTCTTCATCTTTTCCTTTCTCTTTTTTTTTCTTCAAAACTCAAGAAGAGAGGAAGAAGAAGATAACGGTGATGGTAATGATAAATTAAGCATGGCACAAAAAGATAATCCCTTATCTCTTTTTCTTTCTCATCTTTCATTTAATATGAGAATGAGTGGACTTGTGACTCACCATCGTGTGTAACACCCGAGCCCAATGCAACCAATTTCTGTTACTTTATGAATGGAGTGTGACCTTCAGTTCATTTATCTTGCTTGATTGTTATTTACTGTAAATTTTACCCGGCAAACTCATTTCTGCATATAACAAATTTTGGCATCTAAAATAAAATTAAAAATTTTCATCTTGGCCTACTTGACACCCCTAACCCTGTTGTAGCATCCGTGCATCGTGTTCTCGTCCCGTTCAGTAAAACGGGCGAGTTTGGACGGCTACGTGCACGTACGTGTGTTCGTTTTGGGGGTATGCTTTTAATCATAAAATACTTCTTTTTAAATTTTGGATCCCGCTTAAAATCCTATTATTTCAATTTCGAATTTTTGGACCCGACCCGGGTGTGATTTGGAAATATTTTACTTTGCGCCAAAATCCCAAAATTTTAATATTTTAAAAGTCGCATATTTTTCCTTAACCTATAATATATTACTGTTACTCAATCTATTAAATCTTCTTTAAATATTTTCCTAATACCTAAATCATCTCTCTCAACCAATCACATTCCCTCATTTCCCGTGGGCCCCACTCTTATCTCTATCTCTCTCTCCCTCACCGTCTCTCTCTATCTCTCTCTCTCCCCCCGATCTCTCTCTCTCTCTCTCTCTCTCTATCTCTCCTCGATATCTCTCTCTCTCTCTCTCCCCCCTATATTCAAATCATTTTCCCCCTCCTTTTCTTTTTCCCTCAACAACGTAAACCCATCACCTCGCAACCCTAGCTGCCGCCGCCTCCCTCCTCGTCGCCGCAGCCCCGACGCCGACGCCACTACCACCGACCTCCTCGCCTCCTTAGCCTCATCGCACCCACATCCTCCTTCCTCCTTTCCCCACGTCTTCGCGCACCCTGCACCCTCATCGCGACCACCTGCATCCCGCTCCTGCATCTCGCCGTCGACGATCACCTCGTCGTCGCCTCCCGCCATCACCCTCGTCATTCTCATCTCCATCACCTCTCCTTCATCAACCCCCGTGCACCCTACACCTGTTTCTGCGGCCGCCTGCGCACCCTGCACACGCCAACCCTACCGGATCTGTCGCCGCCGGCGGTCTCGCCTCTGTACCCCGGCCATCGTACAACCCGCTGTAAGCTTTCTTCTTCTTCTTTCTTTTCATTCTTCTTCCTCCTTCTTCATTCCTCATTTTCCTCCATTCTTGCACATCTTGATCTTTACTGTTCACATTTTGGCCGGAATCCGACGATGCCGACGACGTGACCCGACGTTCCAGCGAGGTACCCCGACCCGTGTGGTTCCATTGTTCGTTGTTTGGGTTCGTTCCGTAAACCGTGCGCCCGTCGCGAGTTTCCCCGCCGACGTTTTACGTTCCGTTTTTCCCGGTTCGCGACCCGTCGAGGCAAGTACCCCTTGTTACATGCTATACAATATTTACAGATATATTATGACACCCTAAACCTGTAAATTTAACTTTAATATGATCATTTCTTATTTTCATGTACAATATTGTTATATATCATTTTATCTTTAAAATTGGAACCTACAGCTTGCAATTGAACCTAATAACCACTTTTACCTGTTTAAACACATTTTTAATATTAACATAGCTTATGGAATTTATCTCTATAGTTTTGTTCCATTCGGACACTCGTATTCATTTTAACCTGTAAGGGCTGTATTGAACCTTTATATAAATCATAGCACCTTTCAAGTTCTTAAACCTGTTATAACATGATTAAAAGGCTATAATTGTCATACTGCATTCGCATAACATTAAAATCATCTCTGTGACACAACTGATAACTGTACTGCAAATTGAGTAAATCTGCCTATTGCTTAATTCATTGTTTATATCATGTCGATGAATACCATGCTTGATTGTATAACTGATTGTGAGCACACCCATGATATTGTTTACATCTTGACCTGACTTGTTACATATATATATATATATATATATATATATATATTGTTCTACCCGACATGGTACCGTATTCTGCTTGACTTGACCTGGTGTACCATGACCTGATCCGTTACCTGATCGTGTGTCTAATGCCAACAAACCTGACATGTAGTCCTCATGGACCGTTCCTGTTGTCTATCCAGACAAACCTGTTTACCCGATCCTGTGTTGGCATTAGTTTCTTGATTTCGGGATACCTGACTTGACTTGCACATATAACTTGGGGGTATGGGGAAATCAAAGGTGAAACCTGACTTGTAACTCAACAGTTCAACTGATCAGTTTTAGAGACCAGGCCCGCCTCGTGACGATGCTGCTGACATCGTTGGTCTTTATCCTTTCCCTGTTAGTGCCTAGCGGCACGTCTCGGTTTCAGCCCGAGAGTCTTAGACCGTGGTCCCGGGCATGCACGGGATACTATTGAGTTACATCGATGATTCATCAATTGGTTTCAAAGACTTTAGAACAGAAAACCTGATAGAACGGTTTAGTTTACCCACTGCACATTACCCTGCACTGCTTTGATTCATATTATTGTTACCCTTGCTTTATTCATGTTTATACTCGCATTGCCTGTTTATTATGTTATTATTTGATGACTTGACGCGCTGACGTCTGGGTTTTGTATGGCCCAGATTCTGTACCGCTGTCGCAGTCCGAGCAGGAGTACTTCAGCCAGCAGGCTGAGCTGTGAGGTGTCAGTATTAGTTAGTTTCGTTCCTGCATTTTATTCCTGATGTGAGCCCGCATTATGGGACATACATTCCAGTTATTTGTATTGGATCTTTCGCTTCCGCATTTTATTATTCTTGACTCATGATATATTGGTTTATGGACATGTTTAGATAGTTTTATTTTGTTCTTGATATCTCTACAGCCGTAATGTGATTGTGGATGGATACTTCCTACCCACAGGTAGCATGGTTGGCTATGTCACGTGCCCATTTTAGCGTACTCTGGGAAGCGGGGCGTGACATGGTTCTTTTGGTATCAGAGACATAGGATAGTTGGGTTGATTCTTTTGTAGTTGGGTATTGTACCCAATACACGAATCAGAATAACCGTGTTTAAGAAACATGTCCTGCCACCTTCCCGTTACCATTCTTGAATCACATTCTTCCTGATTATATCTTTTAAGATATGCAAACTTCCTTTGCATATCGACTCGAAACCTGATTCCTTTTTATCTCTAAGACTTAGGCGACTTGGGTGGAGTTATGTATTTGTGGCTATGATACCGCGGCATATTTACAATGCGGTACTCTATTTAAGTATCTTGGAGTTCTAGTCTTGATCTATATTCAGAATCTATCATCATGCTAATGTTGGGTATTTTGATTTCCAGGAATATGGCCGGTAAGAATTTGAAGATGTACCAAAGACGTGCGGACAAAGCCGCCATGCGTAGAGCGATAAGGGGATTGCTGGAGAATCTAAAGAGACAGACCGAGCTGAAACCGGCGTCTGCACTGGACCAAACGTCCGTACGTAGAAGTGTTCCGGTGAACAGACGCAGCATAGCACCAATGAAGAAAACAATTGTGGTTGATCGAAAAAGGAGCGTGATTTGTAACTACTGCCATGTACCCGGACATGTACGAAAGGATTGTCGATGGAGGCTGGGACTTTGTTTTGGTTGTGGAGCGACAGATCACGCCATTAGTGCTTGTCCGTCGAAGCTTCGTACAAAGGATGATATCCAGAAGCCTCCGCATAGACCGTTTCAGGGACAGAAGCAGCTGACTCAAAGACCTAATCAGGCTCGAGTTTTTACCTTGGCAGCTGAGGAAGCTAAGGCGTCAGGAGAAGTTGTTTCAGGTACTTTACTCGTTCATAGTTTTCCCGCATTGGCGTTATTTGATTCTGGTGCATCCCATTGTTTTATGTCATCCAAATTTTTAACTACACACTCGATTGACTACACGACCCTGTTTAGTTTCTGGGACATACACACTGGGAATGGGAAAATCATAACTAGTAGGGAATGTAAGGATTGTACTGTTGTTGTGTGCGGACGGGAGCTTTTTGCAGATTTCTTGGTCATTGATACGGGCAGCTATGAAGTCGTCTTGGGAATGGATTTCCTTGGTACTTTCCACGCTCACATTGATTGTAGGGCAAAGAAAGTGATCTTCCAGATTCCCGGACATCCCGAGTTTACCTTCACTGGAGGAAGCAGTTCTGTCGGGCCAGTCGAGTTTAGGGCTAGGCCGACAAAGGATATTCTTACAGCAATGGAAGTTGATGAAAGTAAAGAACCGGCTATTGTTCGTGATTTTATGGACGTATTTGGAGATTGGAGGGTTCCTAGGCACTCTCAAGAGGTCTCACAAGGCATCAACCATGCCAATTTCAAAAATTATGGTGCCGAGAAACCCTAGTGTACGGATCGTTGGCTAGATGTCTAGGCGAAAAAGCAACTAGTTAACTACTTTAACTTAGTGAACGGAAATACAACCTTTGTAGATCCGGTTCTCCACCTCCATAGCTCCGCAACGAAGTATCCTCGCTGTCCAAATCGAAATCCGGGCTCTTGTGTCGGCTTCATCGGAGAAGAAGCGGGCTAGGTCATCGACGACGTGCCGAAGATGATCTACGTCGAAGCATCGCTAGATCAAGCTCCACCTTCACCAAACCATGAAAACTTGTGAAGGAAACACACTCTACTACTTGGCAAGAGGTAGAGGATGAAGAAATAGGAAGTGGGTTCACTTTAGAATTGGATTTCTCACTCATTTTCACATTCCACCATTGTTGGTAGCATGTCATCAACGTAAGTAAATATGTCCATCCCAATTGTCGTTGACTGGATATGTTACAGTGGTATCAGAGCCTAGCTAGAGCCTTAGGCGAAGTCTAGACGCAATTTGAAGTCCGATCGAACCAAAACCCGAACTCGAAACATGCTCTCTGTCCTTTTTTCAAAAACTGGGATTTTTCCAAATTAAAAATATGCAGAAAACCCAGCAGGGAAATCTAAGAATTACGGCGCAAAATTGGGGTCATGAACAGTGCAAGCTGCGGCGGAACCGCGGCATAAGCCTGCCTTAGGCGGCGGTTCCGCGGCATATTGATGACGTCAGCCCTAACTGTTTGCACAGTAATTCATTGTTTCAGGTGCTGAGTTCTCTGGGTATTTTTAAAATTTATTTAAGAGTTGAATTTTCTGAAGTTGTCACCGTTTGTATATTATTTACTTTTCTGCACTAGGATAGACCCAAGGAGGAGGGCACAAGTAACCGGGTTCTGGAGTCCAGTGGGAGACCAACTCGAGGAGTCGAGTCCGGGTCTCCTAACTCCAGAATTGGTAGGGTTGCTTGCCGCTCTCCAGAATTGGTAGGGTTTGGCTATTCATCACGACCGTGGAATCCGTGTTTTATACTGGCTCGTATTAAAAACACGGACGTCCTAGTATATCCAATATTTCATATGTTTCTTCTGCTGCGATATCTGTGATGTGATCATGTGATGTTCTGTGATAGATACAGTATATAGTATATATGATATATTATATAGACGTTACTTATGTTTTACACCCGTGCTAGCCCTGCCCTGCTCTGCCGTTAGTTACCTAACCTAACGGTGCACGAGGGGACATCGAGGCGAATGCGGATGGCATAAGTGTACGTCGTATTTATCTGTGATGTTTAGGTATTTAAATGATGGGACTTCATTAATATGATTAATGAAATAAAAGAAACCTAAGATGTTGTAGAATCGAATTTCAAAAATAAAACAGGTAGCTACAGTTCTTGCTTTGCACAGCGGTATATGCGATATATCCTGCACCTTATTCGATGAGGAAAGGACCGAGATCCCTTCACCGGGAGTGACTCCTTTAGCAATAACTGGCAGATGCTACACCCCTCGGTTTGTCTTTTGATTGCTTTTAAGTGTTTTTGCTTTGCACAGTGATATATATGATATATCCAGCACCTCATTCGACGAGGAAAGGACCGACGATCCCTTCACCGGGAGTGACTCCTTTAGCAAAACTAGAAAAGCCTCAAAAGCACTCCATTTCAAAATTCATTCGATCCTACAATGATATCAAGTTCATTACGCAATAGGTTTTCATAAAAACCTGTCGTAGCCCTCCGTCATTTCAGATAAGTAGTAGTTAGTATTCGTGCTGCGTTTGTTGGCCTTTGTCAAGGCGCAGTGTGCGGTAGCTAACTGGTGCTTATCTGCTTATGCATATGATGCAGATTGAGTTAGGGTAGTCGTGCGACCTTGTTGGCCTTTGTCAAGGGCCGTGCGGGTGGGTTTAATTCAATCAGGAAATGACGGGTTGAACTTGACTAGCATCCTATGGTTTGTTGGCCTTTGTCAAGGTCATAGGAGGTTAGGGGCAAAATATTATCGGGAATTTCAAGTGTTGAAATTTGCAATGAGATTGCATACCTTCTATGAGATAGTTGGATCCCGATACCCGCTGCGAGTAAGAGTTACTCCTGGGAGAGTTTTATACATTACAATTAGCCGATCAAGTAGGTGTCTAGAAAGGTGTTAACGAGGTTACGCCTCCGGGAAAACGAGGTTTACATTAATTAGGTTCGTGCGAAAGCACGGGGGACCTCCCTCAAAGTACCGACACTGGCCTGGCTGAAAGATTGGCGAACTTGTAGTGTGTAATTAATCCCGGCTAGTCTTTCCTTTTAGGGTTTGAAGGAAGATTTGATAAAAAGCAGTGGGAGCCATCCTGATTAGATAAAATAATAACCAATCTATTCTTGCAAGAGCGCACGCTGAGTGTTTTCTTCTCTCTCTCTCCAGGTAGCGACCATATCACGCCTTAATCAAGATAATAATACGGATTATTGACCGAACCCGCTTGTTATACTGAGCTGGGGAACGTTGGTCCCGCTCCAACTTATAATTGTTATAAGACAGAGCAGGAAATTGGGGATTACCAGAATTCCCGTGCCGCCCAAACGAGGAGAGTGCATGATGCATCATCTTCGGGTGTGTTCATTACAGAGAACTGTTTCTCAGTATCCTTTACGTCCTGGGTATGTGATACCAGATCAGGATCCCAGATATGTAATCTGTTACATAGGACTAAAGAAAGGTAGAGGACTGAGAACGGGTGATAAGTTTCATGAGGCAGAAAACGGGCCAAGAGTTGCAGCTAAGTCTGTCGGTCACTGTCACCCTGTATTACCAATACATTGATTCTGAACGAATGTTATTAGATACCGAACCTGATATACAAAATCATATCAGTCTCTTTATTAGTAAAGAAAGGATATAATTTTGTATTGATGGATAATGTTTTGAACATTTCCTATATCAAAAGTTGATCGGTTCAGGCACGTTATCTAAAAGCATTGACGTTCTAAATCAAACTACAGTTCTTTGTATACTGAACACACACAGGAAGAAGAGTTCAGAAATGAACGAATCCTTCTTGAGGCATTGTAGACTAGGTCATATCAATGCGACCCGACTAGCTGAAGTTACATGTAGATGCATATTTAAATCAGTTTGAATTTACATCTTGTGAAACTTGCCAGTCATGTCACAAAGATAAGATGACCATAGCTCAGTTTACTGGAAACAGAGAAAGAGTTAGTGAACTCTTGGGATGATACATGTTGATGTATGTAGGTCCCCTGTCTACACATGCCAGGACCGGTTCTTTATACTTCATTACGTTCTCTGATAATCTTTCGAGATTCAGACCTATGTTCCTGTTGAAACATAAGTCCGAACCTTTTGAGATATTCACAGAATATAAGTTAGAAGTAGAGAACCAAAATACGGGTAAAAGTATTATGTCCTATGATGAGATCAGGGAGGAGAATACTTGTGCATGGAATTCCTGGACTATTCTAAAGGAGAATGAGATTCTCTCTCAGCATTACTCCTCCGTATACACCATAGCACGATGGTATATCGGGACGGAGCGATCACACCCTATATGATAAGGTGTGCTCTATGATGAGTACTACTGAGTTACCTATTTCCTTTTTGGGAGTTATGCACTTGAAAAGCTGCATACCTATTGAATAGGGTTCAAATCAAATCAGTTGCCTACCGCTCCATATGAGATATGGTATGGGAAGAGCCCATGTCTTAAGCTAGTTAAGATTTGGGGTTGTCCGGCCTATGTCTAAAAGAAAAATCCGGACAAGCTCAAGGCAAGGTCTGTTATGTAGAACTGGAAAGGTTCCAGCTATACAAACTACAGCAGATGATTTGGTAAAACCAAATGATTCAATAGTGACCAACAAACCTCAGCCTCTCCGCCGATCTAGTAGGGTTCCTCACCCACCTGAGAGATACTTCGGTTTCTCTATGACAGTGGGAGCGAGGATTGCATCATGAGATGATGACCCAACTAGCTTCGAGCTGGCCATCAGGAGTAAGACTCTGTAAGAATGGCTGGATGCTTAGTGATCTGAGATGGAATCCATATACACCAACAAAGTATGGACTTTGGTTGCTATATCTGAAGGGTTAAATCCCCATCAGGAGCAAGTATATCTTGAGAAGATTACTTGGTGTATATGGAAAGGTTGAGACTTTCAAAGCTAGACTTGTTAAAGGTTTTCGTCATCAACCAGGCGTGGATAATGATGAAACTTTTTTCAAGCAACTATGCTTAAGTCCATCCAGATCTTACTTATCACGGCTACATACCATGACTACGATATTGGTGGTTGGGTGTCATGACTGCTTTTCTAAATGATGTTTTAGAAGAGTACGTCTATAAGTACACAGCCAGAGGGCCTCGTAGACAGTGGGAGCAGCGGAAACGTGTGCAAGATGCTTTATAGGATAAAGCAGGCATCGCGGAGTTGGAACATCTGTTTTGATGGATTAGTCAAAGATTTTGACATCATTAAAATGGTAGATGAACCTTGTGTAAACAAAAGGGTAGTAGGGAGTATGGTGGTGATCCTCGTAGAAGTACGTGGATGACATACTCTTGATAGGGAAAGAGTTTCCTATGCTACGCTCGGTCAATCTCCGTTTATCACAATGATTCTTCATATAGGATCATAATGATACCTACTAACTCCTGGATTTTGGATCTATGAGATAGATCTAAATGGATGTTAGGATTCTCACTTGTCGAAGTGAGATGGTATCACATGATCCTGGGGAGAATCACTGGAAGGGTTCCAGGGTGATAAGGACGACTGAATGTCAGTCACAGGCATTGTCTTTACCCTCAGTGGAGGGACGGTATGTTGGAAGAGTTCCAAGCTAGATACCGTGACATACTAGACGATGAAGGCAGCATACATCGCTACTTAAGATGCTACCAAAGAGGCTGTTTGGGTGTATATTGGTTCATGAGATGAACTATGTTCCTCCCATTGTGTGACAATGGAGTTGTGGCTTATGCCAAGGAACGCATGTCCCATCAGTGATCCAGACATATTCTAAGGCAGTGTCACCTGATCATGGAGATGGATGATCTCCAGGGTGATCGAGGTTTGGAGAGTAGATTCAGAGGACAACACAGCGGATCCACTCACAAAGGCCTGTTCCCAGAGAGAGACTTTTATGGGATGGTTGAGTATGAGATACTACAACCACTGCTACAGATGGCCCTAGTGCAAGTGGGAGATTGTTAGTTATATGTATGCCCTAGAGGCCATTACTGTACATAGGATGTATATTGTAGTGGATGCTGGGACATATATAGGGAGGACTTTCTTGCTCGACATGATAGTATGCTATCTGGTTGATCTTTACCTTAACGTGTACACTGATTGTCTCTCTGTTACATGTTGGTAAAGCCCTTAGGATGTGTACTTGACTACCTGGACTATGATGCGGATCATACTAGTGGGGACAGGGTAGTCCATAAGTACATCCTTCAAAGTCCCTAGTCGTGGGTGTATATAGACGGGGCATCGATATACCAGAGTAGACTAGCGTGTACCTTCTCGACCCATACAGATGGGCGATGGATGATCCCATATCCATCGGTGTTTGACATCAGAGATGATATACGGGTGCTCAGTAGAGACTGGGTACACTGGACGGACTCGCCGAGAACTCCCAGATGGTATTATACCTCACGTCAGATGGCAGTTCTCTGGTGACACTGGTACAGAGTAGTCTGTTGACCCGAGATCGTCATAGAGTCTTGTGTGGTTCCCACTGTGCTTTGATTTCCATCTTACCACGTCCAAGAGGGCGTGCAAAACGGTGGTTTTTGGGTACAGTCCCAAGTCACATGGAGGCAATGAGCGATAGGAGGGGATTCGTCTCTCCCGGTATAGGGAGTTGATGTTGCGCTGTGTTCGATTGGCTATAACAGGAAATCCCTGTCCAGGGTTGCTGAGATTTACTGGTAAGTGTTACCAGTAGTTTCTCGAATTGTTATAGACCTCATATCGACATGACTTATCGAGCTATTGGGGTCTGACGTTTACCACCCCTAGGCGAGATATGCGACATATCAGACGATCAGACCGGACTGTACGGTAGTGTTACTGGTTGGATTCACTGGAGTGTGAGTGGGCTTGCTCATCGATCTTCAGATCGCTCAATACCCGGGTGGCCGTTACGTTTAGCAGACCGCTTGCGGCTTGTGGGTGTTTGATATGATCATCGCCTGCTGCCGGCGTATTGACGAGTCTTTAGAGTCCTACACAGAGGTTTCCTGGCTCAAGCGAAACGAAATAGGAGCGCATATGAGATATGTGCGGGACCGAGAATAATACGTGTATGTGATACCGTATTCCATTCTCGTGTTGAATATATCGATTGGTTATATACGATATAACCTAGTTATCGAATCAAGGATTGGTTCGATAAGCCGATGCATAGGATACTAGTCGGTTATGTGCGACATGACCGGATCATTAAATCAAGAGTTGATTTAATGATTTAATGCATAATTATATATATTTGATATATTACTTTGCGTTAACTAGTATTGGTTCACTTAAGATAGATTTTCTCACTCGGATGTGCGCATTATATATGTGATATGATTTTGTGCACTTGCTTGTATCATGTTTGATGATACATGCTTTTTGGTTAAGTGTAAAGTATTAAACCTTGGTTAATGAAATGGTTAGGGTTTATTATTTGTTATTCATTTATCTTATTTAATTATCCATTTATTTTTGATAAATGAATAAAAGAAAATGAAATGAAATGGTGGCTTTCATTTGTTGTTTTCATGAAGCTTCATGAACACTTTGACTAAGTGACCATTTTGTCTCTAGCTTGACCCTAACCATTCCTTTAACCATGATTGATTCTCTACACATTACCATGGTTAATGATATGATAAGTATTCATTTTTATTATTCCTTTAATTAACTTATCATATCATTATCTTCTTCTTCTTCATCTTCAACCTTGAAGAAAGCTTTCTACCAACAATGGTGGAATGTGAAAATGAGTGAGAAATCCAATTCTAAAGTGAACCCACTTCCTATTTCTTCATCCTCTACCTCTTGCCAAGTAGTAGAGTGTGTTTCCTTCACAAGTTTTCATGGTTTGGTGAAGGTGGAGCTTGATCTAGCGATGCTTCGACGTAGATCATCTTCGGCACGTCGTCGATGACCTAGCCCGCTTCTTCTCCGATGAAGCCGACGCAAGAGCCCGGATTTCGATTTGGACAGCGAGGATACTTCGTTGCGGAGCTATGGAGGTGGAGAACCGGATCTACAAAGGTTGTATTTCCGTTCACTAAGTTAAAGTAGTTAACTAGTTGCTTTTTCGCCTAGATATCTAGCCAACGATCCGTACACTAGGGTTTCTCGGCACCATAAAAGGAATAATAAAAATGGATACTTATCATATCATTAACCATGGTAATGTGTAGAGAATCAATCATGGTTAAAGGAATGGTTAGGGTCAAGCTAGAGACAAAATGGTCACTTAGTCAAAGTGTTCATGAAGCTTCATGAAAACAACAAATGAAAGCCACCATTTCATTTCATTTTCTTTTATTCATTTATCAAAAATAAATGGATAATTAAATAAGATAAATGAATAACAAATAATAAACCCTAACCATTTCATTAACCAAGGTTTAATACTTTACACTTAACCAAAAAGCATGTATCATCAAACATGATACAAGCAAGTGCACAAAATCATATCACATATATAATGCGCACATCCGAGTGAGAAAATCTATCTTAAGTGAACCAATACTAGTTAACGCAAAGTAATATATCAAATATATATAATTATGCATTAAATCATTAAATCAACTCTTGATTTAACGATCCGGTCATGTCGCACATAACCGACTAGTATCCTATGCATCGGCTTATCGAACCAATCCTTGATTCGATAACTAGGTTATATCGTATATAACCAATCGATACATTCAACGCGAGAATGGAATACGGTATCACATACACGTATTATTCTCGGTCCCGCACATATCTCATATGCGCTCCTATTTCGTTTCGCTTGAGCCAGGAAACCTCTGTGTAGGACTCTAAAGACTCGTCAATACGCCGGCAGCAGGCGATGATCATATCAAACACCCACAAGCCGCAAGTGGTCTGCTAAACGTAACGGCCACCCGGGTATTGAGCGATCTGAAGATCGACGAGCAAGCCCGCTCACACTCCAGTGAATCCAACCAGTAACACTACCGTACAGTCCGGTCTGATCGTCTGATATGTCGCATATCTCGCCTAGGGGTGGTAAACGTCAGACCCCAATAGCTCGATAAGTCGTGTCGATATGAGGTCTATAACAATTCGAGAAACTACTGGTAACACTTACCAGTAAATCTCAGCAACCCTGGCCAGGGATTTCCTGTTATAGCCAATCGAACACAGCGCAACATCAACTCCCTATACCGGGAGAGACGAATCCCCTCCTATCGCTCATTGCCTCCATGTGACTCGGGACTGTACCCAAAAACCACCGTTTTGCATGCCCTCTTGGACGTGGTAAGATGGAAATCAAAGCACAGTGGGAACCACACAAGACTCTATGACGATCTCGGGTCAACAGACTACTCTGTACCAGTGTCACCAGAGAACTGCCATCTGACGTGAGGTATAATACCATCTGGGAGTTCTCGGCGAGTCCGTCCAGTGTACCCAGTCTCTACTGAGCACCCGTATATCATCTCTGATGTCAAACACCGATGGATATGGGATCATCCATCGCCCATCTGTATGGGTCGAGAAGGTACACGCTAGTCTACTCTGGTATATCGATGCCCCGTCTCGATACACCCACGACTAGGGACTTTGAAGGATGTACTTATGGACTACCCTTTCCCCACTAGTATGATCCGCATCATAGTCCAGGTAGTCAAGTACACATCCTAAGGGCTTTACCAACATGTAACAGAGAGATAATCAGTGTAAACGTTAAGGTAAAGATCAACCAGATAGCATACTATCATGTCGAGCAAGAAAGTCCTCCCTATATATGTCCCAGCATCCACTACAATATACATCCTATGTACAGTAATGGCCTCTAGGGCATACATATAACTAACAGAGATATATCGGGATTACCGCCGAAGCGAGACGTGGAGTTCGCAATTGATCTTATTCCTGGTGCGGCGCCAGTATCCAAGGCATATTATCCAATGGCACCTGTAGAGTTGGAAGAAGTCAAGAAACAGGTTGCTGAATTGCTCGAGAAAGGTTGGATTCGAAGCAGTAACTCGTCTTGGAGAGCTCCAGTTCTTCTAGTAAAGAAGAAGGATGGCACAAGAAGGATGTGCATCGACTATCGAGAATTAAACCGGGTGACTATTAAGAACAAGTACTCGATCCCTCGCATTGGCAAAATTTTCGAGCAGTTTAGTGGCGCGAGGGTATTCTCGAAGCTGGATTTGCAATCCGGATATCATCAGGTCTGAGTGAAAACAGAAGATATTTGCAAGACGGCGTTCCGAACACGGTACGGACATTACGAGTACTTAGTGATGCCCTTCGGAGTTACGAATGCGCCGGCAGTATTCATGGATTTGATGAACCGAATCTTTTCACCGTTCTTGGATCAGATCATTGTGGTATTCATCAACATATTCTGGTTTACTCGAAGAGTTTTGAGGAGCATGCTGAGCATTTGAAGATCGCAGTGCAAACGTTGAGACAAGAGAAGTTGTATGCGAAGATGAGTAAGTGCGAGTTTTGGCTGGAGGAAGTGAAGTTTTTGGGGCATGTTGTATCTGGCGATGGAATTGCCGTCGATCCAGAGAAGATTGTAGCAGTTCGAGATTGGCCGATTCCAAAGAATGTTGCGGAAATAAGAAGTTTTCTTGGACTCGCCGGATATTACAGAAGATTTGTGGAGAACTTTGCTCGTCTGGCAGAGCCGTTAACCAAGCTTACGCGCAAGGATGTACCTTTTGTATGGACGGACAAATGTGCGTTAGCTTTTGAGACGTTGAAGCAGAAGTTGATAACCGCCCCTATTCTGACCGTGCCAGACAATTCCGGAGGATTGGTGATTCACAGCGACGCATCTGGGAAAGGATTGGGATGTGTTTTGATGCAGCATGGGAAGGTTGTAGCATACGCATCGAGACAGTTAAAGACCCATGAGAAGAATTATCCAACTCATGACTTGGAACTTGCGGCTGTGATTTTCGCTTTGAAGATTTGGAGACACTACCTTTTGGGCGAAAGGGGCGAAGTTTTTACTGATCATAAGAGCTTGAAGTATGTGTTCACGCAGAAAGAGCTTAATATGAGGCAGCGTAGATGGTTGGAGCTGATGGCTGACTACGATCTTGATCTTAAGTACCATCCGGGGAAGGTTAACGTCGTGCCGGATGCGCTTAGTCGGTTACCAGCAATTCGGGTGTTAACTACGTAGAAGAAGATCGTTGCAGATTTTCGAAGATTTGACTTGGAGGTTGTGCTACCGCATTCTTTGGGACAGTTGATGCAGCTACAAGTACAGTCGTCGTTGATCGAAAATATTAAAGCAGCATAATCGCAGGATCCTAGACTGCAAAAGTTTCGAGAGCAGGTTGAAGCCGGACTACGAACAGATTTATTGATCCACGAAGATGGTTCGTTGAGGTATGGTAGCCGTTTGTATGTGCCAAAGGGGGATATTCGTGAAGAGCTCATGAAGGAGGCACACAGTTCAGCTTATTCTGTACATCCAGGAGGCACAAAGATGTACCGAGATTTTTGACAGCATTTCTGGTGGGAAAGCATGAAACGGGAGATTGCTCGCTTTGTGGCTAAGTGCTTGGTGTGTCAGCAAGTTAAGGTTGAACATCAAAGGGTTGCTGGTTTATTGCAACCATTTCCGATTCCTCAGTAGAAGTGGGAACTGTAAGTCCACGTTGCCACCCCCGGTTCTTGCGGGGAGGCGGAAACGGTATAAAAATCAAATTTTTAGCGCATGGGGCAACATGGACTAACAAAGTCGGGATCTTTTCTAAACTAAACTAGCAAGAAAGCTAAAGAGAGTTAGCTACTCAGAAAAGAGGTTATACCTAACTTGAACTCCTTCTTCTTGAAACCTTTGTAGGGGGTTGATGGTGCTTTCCTCGTCGCCTTCTTCCGTCAAAGATGGATCCACCTGAGGGTTCAACCTTCGGGCTCTTTCTCGAACTTTGAGTGAACTAGGATCTTTGGCTTGCTAAACCTCTAACCCTAGAGTGAGTAGAGAGTGGCTTTGGGGTGTTTTTATCTTAAGGAGATGGATTCTCAACACATGAGAAGGGAGCTCCTTGAACTAGAGGAGGAGGAAGAAGAAGAGAGGAGAGAGAAGTGTTATGATAGAAATGAGCTTTTCTTTTCATTTTACAACCATAACTAAAATGAAAAGAATTATCAAATTAACAATAATAATAAAAATGAAATAGTTGATGGATGGTTTGGAATGACCATTATCATTACATTCTTTAAATGGTTTTGCTAGAATCAAAGAGCATCTTTGATATGTAATGATGATGGTCAAACTTTCAACCATGGTCAACTAGTCAACCATGGTCAACAAGTCAACAAAGCCCAACCATGACACAATTTCATTTAATTAATATTATTAATTGATATATCATAATTCCATTAGGGTTTGGAAAAAGACGACTGTCAACTGTGCATACGCACCCGTTCCGAAACCCTAATGAAAATCCTCTTCCTCCGCCTCAATCAACTGTGCATACACACCCGCATTCTTGTTCCGAGGAACATGAATACTATGAGATAAAATCAACCCCAAAACATGTACTAGTATCTGGCTCAAACCAGGGCCTGCTAGTAATATCTGTCCGGACTCCAAACGTGCACAAGTGCGCGGATGAGAACGAACCCTATCGCAAAACCATGCGACCTCTACTCTGTTTTGCCCAGAGGCGAATAGCCCTCTGTGTGGGACTCTAAAGACTCGACACTACGCTGGCAGTGGGTTTAACCACAGACCGCAAGCGGCACTAGCTGTGCATAACGGTCCCCAGGTAGATGCCGATAAGAAGACTGACGAGGTGAACCCCATCTGAACTCCTACTGAGTCTGAATGTGACAGTCTCCGTACAGTCTGGTCTGTTCGTCTGATACATCGCATGGCGGGCCTAGGGGGCGGTAAACGTCAGTCCCCTAATAGCGGTACAAGTCGTGTCGGAGTGAAGCCCAAAACACCCTGAGATAACACTGGAAGCCTACCAGTATATCTCGATTGCCCTGGCCAGGGACTACTCGTGTAATGGCTCTCCTAGACATAACGCGATGTCAACCCCCAATACCGGGAGAGACGAATCCTGTCTAACCATCACTGCCTCCAAGTGCTTCGGGACTGTACCCAACTACTACCTGTTTGCATGACTCCTTTGAGCCGTGGTAGGGTAGTAATCAAAGTACAGTGGGAACACACTCGAGGCGAAGTGACAGTGTCAAGTCAGCGGACTAAGCTGTACTCATGTCACCTGGGAACTGATAACTGACGATAGGTATAATACCAACCTATCAGTTCCCGACGAGTCCTATCCAGTGTACTCGTAACCCAACGAGCACCCGTATACTATCTCCAGTACGACGTACTGATGGCTGTGGGATAGACCATCTCCCACACTGGGATGAGAAGCGCATACGCTAGTCTACTCCGGAGTATCGATGCCCTGTCTCGATAGTCCTGCGACTAGGGACCTGTATAAGGATGTGCTTATAGATTACCCAGCCCCCACTAGTGTGACTGCCATCACAACGCTGGTAATCAAGCAAAGATCCTAAGGGTTCCACTAATGTGTATAGGTGATATACTAAAATAAACACATGTACACATTGAAGTAGAAACAAATCAAGTAGCATACTACTATATTGAGCAAGATTGTTTATACAAGGTGAATATCCCAAGCTTCCATTAAGTAATATACAAACTAGTATGATACAGTAATGGCCTCTAGGGCATATACACTAACAATCTCCCACTTGCACTAAGGCCATGTACTGGCGTATCGAAGACCTATCATCTCGATCAGCCGCTCGAACTGAGTCTGGGGAAGGGCCTTGGTGAATGGATCTGCAGTGTTTTCTTCTGAAGCAACCCTCCGAACCTCGATCTCCTTGCGATCCACGATCTCCCTGATCAGGTGATACCGCCTCAAGATGTGTCTGGATCTCTGATGGGACCTGGGTTCCTTCGCTAAAGCTATAGCCCCGTTGTTGTCGCAATACAGAGGTATTGGGTCAACAATGGACGGAACCACCTGAAGTTCTTTCAAGAACTTCCTCATCCAGACAGCTTCTTTTGCGGCATCAGATGCAGCGATGTATTCCGCTTCCATCGTCGAGTCTGCAACGGTTTCCTGTTTGGAACTCTTCCAACACACCGCCCCTCCATTGAGGGTAAAGACAAAACCCGACATGGACTTGGAATCATCCTTGTCACTCTGGAAGCTGGAGTCAGCAAAGGCCTCGATCTGGAGGTCTTTTCCGCCATACACCAAGAATATCTCCTTAGTCCTTCTCAGGTACTTGAGAATGTTCTTTACCGCTATCCAGTGTTTCTCCCCAGGGTTTGACTGATACCGGCTTACCACACTCAGTGTATAAGCTACATCCGGTCTGGTACACAACATCGCATACATTACAGAGCCTACCGCAGATGCATAGGGTATAATAGACATGCGATCCCTTTCCAAATCAGTCTTGGGAGACATCTCTTTAGAGAGGGTGATCCCGTGACAAGCCGGTAGGTTACCGCGCTTGGAATCTTCCATACTGAATCTTTTCAGTATGGTGTCGATGTACCTGGACTGTGAAAGTCCTAATATCCTCTTGGATCTATCACGATGGATCCGGATCCCCAGGATGTATGAGGCATCAACCAGGTCTTTCATGGAGAACCTGTGTGACAAGAACCCCTTGACAGATTGTAGCATAGGAATGTCATTTCCTATTAAGAGAATGTCATCCACGTATAAAACGAGGAATACTACAGTTCTCGCTACAAATCTACCATAGATGCATGGTTCATCTGGATTTTTGATAAAGCCAAATTCCTTGACCGTCTCATCAAAACAGATGTTCCAACTCCGCGATGTCTGCTTTAGTCCATACTGAATCTTCCATACTGAATCTTTTCAGTATAGTGTTGATATACCTGGACTGCGAAAGTCCCAACATTCTCTTGGATCTATCACGATAGATCCGGATCCCCAGAATGTAAGAGGCATCACCCAGGTCTTTCATGGAGAACCTGTGCGACAAGAATCCTTTGACAGATTGTAGCATAGGAATGTCATTTCCTATCAATAGAATGTCATCCATGTACAAGACGAGGAATACAACAGTTCGTGCTACAACTTTACTATATATACATGGTTCATCTGGATTTTTGATAAAGTCATATTCTTTGACCGTTTCATCAAAACAGATGTTCCAACTCCGCGATGCCTGCTTCAGTCCATAAATGGATTTAGGCAACTTGCACACTTTCCTGCTGCTCCCACTCTGATTGAAACCTTCTGGCTGATCCATATAAACGCACTCTTCTAAATTACCATTCAGAAAAGTCGTCTTTAGGTCCATCTTCCAGATTTCATAATCATGGAAGGCAGCAATGGCAAGAAGGATACAAATGGATTTGAGCATAGCCACTGGAGAAAAGGTTTCGTCATAGTCCAAACCAGGTCTTTGACGAAAACCCTTTGCAAAAAGTCTAGCCTTATAGGTTTCCACCAGCCCATCTACACCAATCTTTTTCTTGAAGATCCATTTGCATGATATGGGTTTTACCCCATCTGGAGCATGTTAGTTATATGTATACCCTAGAGGCCATTACTGTACATTGGATGTATATTGTAGTGGATGCTGGGACATATATAGGTAGGACTTTCTTGCTCGACATGATAGTACGCTATCTGGTTGCTCTTTATCTTAACATGTATACTTTTTGTCTCTCTGTTACATGTTGATAAAGCCCTTAGGATGTGTACTCGACTTCCAGGACTGTGATGTAGATCATACTAGTAGGCCCTGGATAGTCCATGAGTACATCCTTCAATGTTCCTAGTCGTGGGAATATCGAGACGGGGTATCGATATTCCAGAGTAGACTAGCGTATATCTTCTCGACCCATACGATGGGCGATGGATGATCCCATATCCATTGGTGTTTGACATCAGAGATGGTATACGGGTGCTCAGTGGAGACTGGGTACACTGAACGGATTCGCCGAGAACTCCCAGATGGTATTATACCTCACGTCAGATGGCAGTTCTCTGGTGACACTGGTACAGCTTAGTCTGTTGACCCAAGATCGTCATAGAGTCTTGTGTGTCTCCCACTGTGCTTTGATTTCCACCCTACCACGGCTCTACTGAGTCGTGCAAACAGGTGGTTTTTGGGTACAGTCCTGATTCACATGGAGGCAATGAGCGATAGGAGGGGATTCGTCTCTCCCGGTATTGGGGGTTGATGTTGTGCTATGCTCGACTGGCCATAACAGGAAATCCCTGGCCAGGGTTGCAGTGACCTACTGGTAAGTGTTATCAGTAGTTTCACACATGTTATGGACCTCACGTCAGCATGACTTATCGAGCTATTGGGGTCTGACGTTTACCACCCCTAGGCGAGATATGCGACATATCAGACGATCAGACCGGACTGTACGGTAAGTGTTACTGGTTGGATTCGCAGGAGTGTGAGCGGGCTTGCTCGTCGATCTTCTGATCGCTCAATACCCGGGTGGCCGTTACGTTTAGCAGACCGCTTACGGCTTGTGGATGCTTGATATGATCATCATCTGCTGCCGGCGTATTGACGAGTCTTTAGAGTCCTACACAGAGGTTTCCTGGCTCAAGCGAAACGAAATAGGAGCGCATATGAGATATGTGCGGGACCGAGAATAATTCGAGTATGTGATACCGTATTCCATTCTCGCGATCAATGTATCGATTGGTTATATGCGATATAACCTAGTTATCGAATCAAGGATTGATTCGATAAGCTGATACATACGATACTAGTCGGTTATATCCGATATGACCGGATCGTTAAATAAAGTGTTGATTTAATGATTTAGTGCATATTTATATATTTGATATATTACTTTGCGTTAACTAGTATTGGTTCACTTTAAAAGGATTTTCTCACTTGAATTGTACACATTGTATATGCGATATAGTTTTGTGCACATGTTTGTATCATGTTTGATGATACATGCTTACTTGGTTAAGTGTAAAGAATCAAACCATGGTTTAAGTTAATGATTAGGGTTTTGATTATTTATTCATTTATCTTTCTTATTTATTCATTTTGGAAAAAGAAAAGGATAAATGAATGGTTGAATGTTTTGTTTTTAGTTGAAGTTTCTTGAAACTTTGACTAAGTCACTCTTTTGTTCTTATGCTTAACCCTAACCATCCTTTTAACCATGGTCTTTTCTCTACACCTAACTAAGGTTGAAAGTATGATAAGATTTAATCCATTTTCATTTTAAAATAAGAGATTTATCATACTTTTCTTCTTCTTCTTCAAGAGCTAGAAAAAGAAAAGCTTTCTAGTTAAATGGCAACTTGAGAAAACAAGTGAGAAATCCAATTCTAAAGTGAACCCACTTCCTATTTCTTCATCCTCTACCTCTCGCCAAGTAGTATAGGGTGTTCTCTTCACAAGTTTCATGACTTGTTGAGGTGAGAGTTTGATCTTGTGGAGCTTCGACGTAGATCATCTTCGACATCGAAGCCGTCGACCAATTCCGCTCATTTTTCCGATGAAGCCGAT
The DNA here is from genome assembly GCA_030015575.1 of Agapanthus africanus. Classification (NCBI taxonomy): domain Eukaryota; kingdom Viridiplantae; phylum Streptophyta; class Magnoliopsida; order Asparagales; family Amaryllidaceae; genus Agapanthus; species Agapanthus africanus. The sequence continues at coordinate 236,745,332 of CM057344.1, read as the reverse complement.
GCTAGAGTCCGGGATTCAGTTTGGACAGCAAGTGGACTTCATCACTGAGCTTGGGAGGTGGAGGACCGGATCTACAAAGGTTGTAGCCCCTTTCCATAGCATTTAATTCGTTTACTTGCTCGCATCGCTTATATATCTAGTTAACGATCCGTTCTAGGGTTTCTCGGCACCGTATTTTTTAGAAATTTGCATGGATGATGACTTGTGAGACCTCACTAGGGTGCCTAGGAACCTTACACTTTGTTGGTGTACATGGACTCCATTTCGGTCCGTATTGCATCCAGCCATTTTACCGAGTCAACGCTCTGAACGGCCTGCTGGAAGCTAGTAGGCTCATCATAATCTATGATGCAATCCTCTCTATCCCCGTCTATGAGAAAACCGTAGTATCTCTCGGGCGGATGAGACTGCCTACTACTCCTGCGGAGCGGCGTAGGAATGTCCTGTTCTTTTGAACCCTCTGGTTCCACTAAGCTTTCAGTAATAGTCTGTGGTTCTGGAATTTCTTCCAGTTCTACTGCGCTCCTACTAATTTCCTTTTCTAAGAACTGGTGTTCTAGAAAGTGGGCATTACGAGAAACAAGGACTTTTTGTTCCTCTGCGTAGTAGAAAAGATACCCCCTGGTGTTCTTTGGGTATCCCACAAACTTGCACAGTACTGAGCGTGTCTCGAGTTTGTCCGCATGCTGCTTTTTGACAAAAGCCGGACATCCCCAGATCTTCAGATATTGAAGATAGGGTTTCTTCCCACTCCATAACTCATATGGTGTGGTAGGCACAGTCTTAGTGGGAACTCGGTTCAAAAGGTATGCGGCTGATTCTAGCGCATATCCCCAGAATGATCGCGGTAACTCAGCGTTACTCATCATGGACCGTACCATATCCAATAGGGTGCGGTTCCGTCTCTCCGATACACCGTTATGTTGCGGAGTGTATGGAGGAGTAAGCTGAGAGAGAATTCCATTCTCTTTTAAGTAGTCCAGGAACTCGGCACTCAAGTATTCACCACCTCGATCCGATCTTAGAATCTTGATACTTTTGCCGGTTTGTTTTTCTACCTCATTCTTATATTCCTGGAATTTTCCAAAGGCTTCGGATTTATGTTTCATTAAGAAGACATGTCCGAACCTTGAAAAATCATCCGTAAAAGTAATGAAGTAAGAAAAACCGCTTCGCGCATGTGTAGACATTGGACCGCACACGTCGCTGTGCACGAGTCCCAAGAGCTCGCTTGCTCTTACTCCGTGTCCAGTGAACGGAGTCTTTGTCATCTTTCCTTTGAGACAGGATTGACAAGTGGCATACGATTGATATTCGAACGGATTCAAATATCCTTCTGTATGTAACTTAGTCAACCTTCTCTCATTGATGTGACCCAGTCTACAATGCCATAAGAAAGCCTGATTGATATCTGGAGACTTTCTTTTGTGTGTATTCTGAACATTGAAAATCTGTGGTTGGTTTAATACGTATATACCATTGCTCAGTGTACCTGACCCAATCAGAACTTGATTAAGGTGAATGTTTACAACATTACTTACAAACGCAAATTCATAACCTTCTTTAGAAACCAAAGATACAGAAATGATATTACAAGTTGCGTTGGGTACAAAAAAGCAATTACGCAAAACCAAAACATGTCCATCTGACATTCCTAGGTGATAGTCCCCCACGGCTTTAGCATCCTTGCTAGCTCCGTTCGCAACTCTGAGGGTCATGTCACCTGCCTTCAAAACCCTACGGTTTCTCAACGCCTGCAAAGAATTACAGATATGAGATCCTGATCCGGTATCCAATACCCAGGAAGTAGAGTTTATAGAAAGACAGTTTTCAATAACATACACACCTGAAGCTGAAGCCGCAACCTGCTTCAGTTCCTGTGTCCTGGCCTTCCAAGCCCTGCAATCTTTCTTCCAGTGTCCACTCTTATGACAATAGAAGCATTCTTCCTTTCCCACAAGCTTCCCCGCTATCTTTGTTGCCTTTTCTTTTCCCTTCGTACCCACTTTACTAACACCGCCCCTTGGTTTGGCGGGGGCTTTCTTCTTCTTTCCCTTGGCCTTCGCCTTGGACCTAGAAGAAGATCCTCCTACAAACAAAGTAGGTGTTTCCCTACCTTTCTGTAGGGTGCCCTCTGCGATCCTCAGCATGTTGAGGAGTTCTGAAAGTTCAACTTCTTTTTCTTGTAAGTTGAAGTTCAGTATAAACTGGGCGTAAGTGGAAGGAAGGGACTGGAGAATTAAGTCCGTATAGAGCTCACTCTCCAACGTGTTCCAAGTTCCACGAGCTCCTCAATGTAGCCAATCATCTTAAGCACGTGGTCCGCCACCGATGATCCGACGGCCAATTTTGCCGAAAATAACTTCTTCGACACTTCGTATCTTGCGATACGAGACTGCTCTCCATACAGTTCTTTTGTATGAAGAAATATGGATTCCAGGTCCATATTCTCGTGCCTCTTCTGATGTTCGTTGTCCATAGAGGCAAGCACGAGGCACTTGGCCTTCGCGCAATCAATCTCCCAAGTCTTATGGATTTCCTTATCCGCGACGCTGGAGGTGGGACCTGGGACGGGGGGAGCTTTGGTGGTAAGAAGATACCCCAGCTTGTCGTAAGTGATTGCCATTTTGACATTCCTGAGCCAATCTTTGTAGTTTGGCCCTGTCAGTATGTTTTTATCTAGAAGTAACTTAAGTCCAGTCATGTCGATTGGTCGCTGCAATTAGGAGAGAGAAAAGAAACACTTAGCACGATGCTCTTGCAAGTTTAGAGTGGTTTTTAATTTGTCTAAACAGGATGGCTCCCACTGTCTCTTGAATCCCTCCTCAAACCATAAAGGAAGAATTAGTCGGGATCAATCCCACCGTACAACACTTACTTAACCGTTCAGCCAGGCCAGTGTCGGTACTTCGAGGGAGGTTTTCCAACGCTTTCGCGAAGTTCCTTAATTTAAGAACCTCTTTTCCCTGGGGGTGTAGCCCCGCTAACACCTTTCTAGACACCTACTAGGTTTATAGCATTGATTGTTTAGTGAGAAATTTCCCGAGGAGTAGCATATACTCACAGTAGGATCGGGATCCAAATATCATCGCGTGACGAAACTGAAGGAATCCTACCAGAATCACCACACTCCAAATGGTATGCAAATCTAGCAAGTTTCAGTACTTATGAAACTCCCGATGTGGATTTTTGCCCCATGCTCTTATGACCTTGGCGTGAGGTCAAAATGTCATAAGTCACATGTCAAGTTCTTCCCATCATTATCCCGGTTGATTTGAACCCACCCGTACCTACCCTTGACGTAGGCCAAAATGGCAGTACGGCTGTCTCAAAACAACGCATTCTATCTATGCAACAGATAAATATCCGGTAGCTACCAATCACTATGCCTTGGCGTGAGGTCAAAATACATAGCTTGAATACTACCGAATATTTAACTGAAATGATGGAGGGCTACGAATGGTTTTGGCGAAAACCATGAACGTAGAGAACTTGATATAATCGATGGAACGAGATAGCTTTTAAAAGGAGTGGCTCAAGCTCCGCATTTAAAAGTTAGTTTTGAAAAGAACCGAGTGGTTTTTCGAAAGTGTTCCAACGACTTTAGCTTGGTTTATTATCTTGCATTAGTTCTTTTAATGCGTGATATTCTTGCATTAGTTCTTTTAACGCGTCCCATCAATTAATCCTACCATTGCAGAAAACAACCAAAATATGACGTACGCTTATGCCATTCGCATTCGCCACGGGGCCCCATCATTACCCGTTAGGTTACTTAACTAACGACAGAGCGGGGGCTGGGCTAGCGCGGCTGTAAAACATAAGCAACGCCTAAATAGTTATAAATATATAGCAATGATAGACATTACAGATCGCAGATGAATACATTGGATATACTAGAAATCCGCAATCCGTTCGAGCCTGCAACGAAAAGCGGATTACACGGTCGCGGTGAATAGCCAATACCCCACCCAAGACCCCTACGGGTGCGGCAAACTACCCGCCAAGTACCCGAAGTGGAGCAACCTCCCTCAACGCCGTGAGTAGGCCACTCGGCACTTCGAGATACCCGGTAGTTTGTGCACCCCTCCATGGGTCTATCCTAGGAGCAAAAACAGTAAAAAGAATTATACAATGACGGCTACAACCCCGACCCGGTTGTGCGGCCAAACAAATAATAATATTACATCAATTTACATTTTACAATGAATGAAAGAAAAAGAAACACTCATCTCACATCCACCCCGGCTATTCACCCGCGACAGTCCAACGCATTCATATACACAAACCATCATCAAACACAGATCACAGATATGTATAACCCCGACTAATCGACATATAACGATTAGCCGACGTTCAATACATATAAACATCACAGATATAACCATTGTAGTCAAAGTGTAGTGAAGTTCGATAAAAATACGGATTTATAGGCCCCCAAAAACAAATTTCTTTTCTGGAAAATCTGGGCACAAATAACCCATCTGAAAAATCCCAAAATCCTACCAGAAGAACACTGCACAAAACCCGATCACGAGAGGAGACAAAACGGCGGTGGTTCCGCGGCAAATGCATACCTATCGCCGCGGAACCGCGGCGGTTTGAGGGAATCAGGTGATCGTTTTTGGTGGGTGTTTTGACAAAACCCTGAGCCGATTTTAGGAGTAAAACTTTTTATTTTTAGAGCACAAAAAATTTCAACAGAAAGTTAGGGTTTTTGATTTTCCGGTTTTTGCGATTTCTCCGATCGAACTTCCATACACTTTACTACTAAGCTAGTTTAAGTTTAGTTAGTCTCTGATACCACTGTAAGTCCACGTTGCCACCCCCGGTTCTTGCGGGGAGGCAGAAACGGTATAAAAATCAAATTTTTAGCGCATGGGGCAACATGGACTAACAAAGTCGGGATCTTTTCTAAACTAAACTAGCAAGAAAGCTAAAGAGAGTTAGCTACTCGGAAAAGAGGTTATACCTAACTTGAACTCCTTCTTCTTGAAACCTTTGTAGGGGGTTGATGGTGCTTTCCTCGTCGCCTTCTTCCGTCAAAGATGGATCCACCTGAGGGTTCAACCTTCGGGCTCTTTCTCGAACTTTGAGTGAACTAGGATCTTTGGCTTGCTAAACCTCTAACCCTAGAGTGAGTAGAGAGTGGCTTTGGGGTGTTTTTATCTCAAAGAGATGGATTCTCAACACATGAGAAGGGAGCTCCTTGAACTAGAGGAGGAGGAAGAAGAAGAGAGGAGAGAGAAGTGTTATGATAGAAATGAGCTTTTCTTTTCATTTTACAACCATAACTAAAATGAAAAGAATTATCAAATTAACAATAATAATAAAAATGAAATAGTTGATGGATGGTTTGGAATGACCATTATCATTACATTCTTTAAATGGTTTTGCTAGAATCAAAGAGCATCTTTGATATGTAATGATGATGGTCAAACTTTCAACTATGGTCAACTAGTCAACCATGGTCAACAAGTCAACAAAACCCAACCATGACACAATTTCATTTAATTAATATTATTAATTGATATATCATAATTCCATTAGGGTTTGGAAAAAGACGACTGTCAACTGTGCATACGCACCCGTTCCGAAACCCTAATGAAAATCCTCTTCCTCCGCCTCAATCAACTGTGCATACACACCCGCATTCTTGTTCCGAGGAACATGAATACTATGAGATAAAATCAACCCCAAAACATGTACTAGTATCTGGCTCAAACCAGGGCCTGCTAGTAATATCTGTCCGGACTCCAAACGTGCACAAGTGCGCGGATGAGAACGAACCCTGTCGCAAAACCATGCGACCTCTACTCTGTTTTGCCCAGAGGTGAATAGCCCTCTGTGTGGGACTCTAAAGACTCGACACTACGCTGGCAGTGGGTTTAACCACAGACCGCAAGCGGCACTAGCTGTGCGTAACGGTCCCCAGGTAGATGCCGATAAGAAGACTGACGAGGTGAACCCCATCTGAACTCCTACTGAGTCTGAATGTGACAGTCTCCGTACAGTCCGGTCTGTTCGTCTGATACATCGCATGGCGGGCCTAGGGGGCGGTAAACGTCAGTCCCCTAATAGCGGTACAAGTCGTGTCGGAGTGAAGCCCAAAACACCCTGAGATAACACTGGAAGCCTACCAGTATATCTCGATTGCCCTGGCCAGGGACTACTCGTGTAATGGCTCTCCTAGACACAGCGCGATATCAACCCCCAATACCGGGAGAGACGAATCCTGTCTAACCGTCACTGCCTCCAAGTGCTTGGGACTGTACCCAACTACTACCTGTTTGCACGACTCCTTTGAGCCGTGGTAGGGTAGTAATCAAAGTACAGTGGGAACACACTCGAGGCGAAGTGACAGTGTCAAGTCAGCGGACTAAGCTGTACTCATGTCACCTGGGAACTGATAACTGACGATAGGTATAATACCAACCTATCAGTTCCCGATGAGTCCTGTCCAGTGTACTCGTAACCCAACGAGCACCCGTATACTATCTCCAGTACGACGTACTGATGGCTGTAGGACAGACCATCTCCCACACTGGGATGAGAAGCGCATACGCTAGTCTACTCCGGAGTATCGATGCCCTGTCTCGATAGTCCTGCGACTAGGGACCTGTATAAGGATGTGCTTATAGATTACCCAGCCCCTACTAGTGTGACTGCCATCACAACGCTGGTAATCAAGCAAAGATCCTAAGGGCTCCACTAATTTGTATAGGTGATATACTAAAATAAACACATGTACACATTGAAGTAGAAACAAACCAATTAGCATACTACTATATTGAGCAAGATTGTTTATACAAGGTGAATATCCCAAGCTTCCATTAAGTAATATACAAACTAGTATGATACAGTAATGGCCTCTAGGGCATATACACTAACAGGAACATATAACTATGGATTTCGGGACGGCTTTACCGCGGAGTCCAAAAGGCAACAATGCAGTATGGGTGATTGTAGATCGATTGACCAATGCAGCTCACTTTATTCCTTTCCGGGTTGGTCAATCAACAGAGACTTTGGCAGAACGGTACATGCAAGAGATTGTAAGATTGCATGGAGTACCGGTGAGCATCGTGTCCGATCGGGACACTCGGTTCTTATCACACTTTTGGCGGAGTCTACAGGAAAGTTTGGAGACTCGATTGAAGTTTAGCACAGCTTATCATCCTCAAACTGATGGTCAGTCGGAGAGAACGATCCAAACTCTTGAGGATATGCTGAGAGCATGCATGTTGGATTTCAAGGGTTCTTGGGAGGATTATCTACATTTGGTGGAGTTTTCTTACAACAACAGTTTTCAGGCAACTATCAAGATGGCTCCATTTGAAACTTTGTATGGTCGTAAGTGTCGTTCACCTGTTTGTTGGGATGATGTCGGTGAACGAAGATTATTGAGACCAGATTTGGTTGTGCAGACCGTTGAGAAGGTTAACACTATCAGGAATCATATGAAGACAGCACAAGACCGACAGAAGAGTTGGGCAGATACGTCAAGAAGACCTCTAGAGTTTGTCGTGGGTGATTTGGTATTCTTGAAGATATCACCGACTAGAGGGGTGATTCGTTTTGGAAGTCGAGGAAAGCTTAGTCCTCGATTCATTGGACCCTTTGAGATCTTGGAGCGTGTTGGTGAGGTAGCGTATTGTTTGGCGTTACCGCAGTCCTTGGAGAATGTGCACGATGTGATTCACGTATCTCAACTCCGTAGGTATGTTCGAGATGAAACACACGTATTGGATCATTCGGAGCTAACAGTACGAGAAGACTTGACTTTTGAGGAGCGACCGATTGAAATTGTGGATCGAAGGGAAAAGGTTCTTAAGAACAAGGTGATCCCTCTTGTGCTTGTTTCTTGGGGTAATCGCTCGCATGGAGAGTCCACTTGGAAAAGAGAAGATGAAATCCGGCAGAAGTTTCCTCACCTTTTCCTGTAGTTATCTATCTTTGTATTCTTGGAATTTCGAGGACGAAATTCTTTTTGTAGTTGGGTATGATGTAACACCCAAGCCCAATGCTACTAATTTCTGTTACTTTATGAATGGAGTGTGACCTTCAGTTCCTTTATCTTGCTTGATTGTTACTTACTGTAAATTTTACCCGGCAAACTCATTTCTGCATATAACAAATTTTGGCATCTAAAATAAAATTAAAAATATTCATCTTGGCCTACTTGACACCCCTAACCCTGTTGTAGCGTCCGTGCATCGTGTTCTCGTCCCGTTCAGTAAAACGGGCGAGTTTGGATGGCTACGTGCACGTACGTGTGTCCGTTTTGGGGGTATGCTTTTAATCATAAAACACTTCTTTTTAAATTTTGGATCCCGCTTAAAATCCTATTATTTCAATTTCGAATTTTTGGACCCGACCCGGGCGCGATTTGGAAATGTTTTACTTTGCGCTAAAATCCCAAAATTTTAATATTTTAAAAGTCGCATATTTTTCCTTAACCTATAATATATTACTGTTACTCAATCTATTAAATCTTCTTTAAATATTTTCCTAATACCTAAATCTTCTCTCTCAACCAATCACATTCCCTCATTTCCCGTGGGCCCCACTCTTATCTCTCTCTCTCTCCCCCTCACCGTCTCTCTCTCTCCCCCCCCGATCTCTCTCTCTCTCTCTCTCCTCGATATCTCTCTCTCCCCCCTCTATATTCAAATCATTTTCCCTCTCCTTTTCTTTTCCCTCAACAACGTAAACCCATCACCTCGCAACCCTAGCTATCGCCGCCTCCCTCCTCGTCGCCGCAGCCCCGACGCCGACGCCACTACCACCGACCTCCTCGCCTCCTCAGCCTCATCGCACCCACATCCTCCTTCCTCCTTTCCCCCCGTCCTCGCACGCCCTGCACCCTCACCGCGACCACCTGCACCCCGCTCCTGCATCTCGTCGCCGACGATCACCTCATTGTCGCCTCCCGCCATCACCCTCGTCATTCTCATCTCCATCACCTCTCCTTCATCAACCTCCGTGCACCCTACACCTGTTTCCGCGGCCGCCTGCGAACCCTGCACACGCTAACCCCACCGGATCTGTCACCGCCGGCGGTCTTGTCTCTGTACCCCAGCCATCGTACAACCCGCTGTAAGCCTTCTTCTTCTTCTTCTTCTTTCTTTTGATTCTTCTTCCTCCTTCTTCATTCCTCATTTTCCTCCATTCTTGCACATCTTGATCTTTACTGTTCACATTTTGGCCGGAATCCGATGATGCCGACGACGTGACCCGACGTTCCAGCGAGGTACCCCGACCCGTGTGGTTCCATTGTTCGTCGTTTGGGTTCGTTCCGTGAACCGTGCGCCCGTCGCGAGTTTCCCCGCCGACGTTTTACGTTCCGTTTTCCCGGTTCGCGACCCGTCGAGGCAAGTACCCCTTGCTATATGCTATACAATATTTACAGATATATTATGACACCCTAAACCTGTAAATTTAACTTTAGTACGATCATTTCTCATTTTCATGTACAATATTGTTATATATCATTTTATCTTTAAAATTGGAACCTACAGCTTGCAATTGAACCTAATAACCACTTTTACCTATTTAAACACATTTTTAATATTAACATAGCTTATGGAATTTATCTCTATAGTTTTGTTCCATTCGGACACTCGTATGCATTTTAACCTGTAAGGGCTGTATTGAACCTTTATATAAATCATTGCACCTTTCAAGTTCTTAAACCTTTTATAACATGATTAAAAGGCCATAATTGTCATACTGCATTCGCATAACATTGAAATCATCTCTGTGACACAACTGATAACTGTACTGCAAATTGAGTAAACCTGCCTATTGCTTAATTCATTGTTTATATCATGTCGATGAATACCATGCTTGATTGTATAACTGATTGTGAGCACACCCATGATATTGTTTACATCTTGACCTGACTTGTTACATATATATATTGTTCTACCCGACATGGTACCGTATTCTGCTTGACTTTACCTGGTGTACCATGACCTGATCCGTTACCTGATCTTGTGTCTAATGCCAACAAACCTGACATGTAGTCCTCATGGACCGTTCCTGTTGTCTATCCAGACAAACCTGTTTACCTGATCCTGTGTTGGCATTAGTTTCTTGATTTCGGGATACCTGACTTGACTTGCACATATAACTTGGGGGTATGGGGAAATCAAAGGTGAAACCTGACTTGTAACTCAACAGTTCACTACCTGTACTGATCAGTTTTAGAGGCCAGGCCCGCCTCGTGACGATGCTGCTGACATCGTTGGTCTTTATCCTTTCCCTGTTAGTATCTAGCGGCACGTCTCGGTTTCAGCCTGAGAGTCTTAGACCGTGGTCCCGGGCATGCACGGGATACTATTGAGTTACATCGATGATTCATTAATTGGTTTCAAAGACTTTAGAACAGAAAACCTGATAGAACAGTTTAGTTTACCCACTGCACATTACCCTGCACTGCTCTGATTCATATTATTGTTACCCTTGCTTTATTCATGTTTATACTCGCATTGCCTGTTTATTATGTTATTATTTGATGACTTGATGCGCTGACGTCTGGGTTTTACATGGCCCAGATTCTGTACCGCTGTCGCAGTCCGAGCAGGAGTACTTCAGCCAGCAAGCTGAGCTGTGAGGTGTCAGTATTAGTTAGTTTCTTTCCTGCATTTTATTCCTGATGTGAGCCCGCATTATGGGACATACATTCCAGTTATTTGTATTGGATCTTTCACTTCCGCATTTTATTATTCTTGACTCGTGATATATTGGTTTATGGACATGTTTAGATAGTTTTATTTTGTTCTTGATATCTCTACAGCCGTAATGTGATTGTGGATGGATACTTCCTACCCACAGGTAGCATGGTTGGCTATGTCACGTGCCCATTTTAGCGTACTCTGGGAAGCGGGGCGTGACATCGTGAGTCACAAGCCTACACTCTTCTCACATAAACAAGAAGAGATTAGAAGAGAGAAAGCCACTTCATTTGTACACATATACATATGTATGAGTATATATAAATATATACAAATACACTAATACAGGTATATACTACAAAATCCATACACCCGTATTCATATCAAAATACGAATACCGTATTTGTATAAAATACGAATACCCGTATTCGTATCAAGATATAAATACACGTATTTATATAAAAACCCGTATTCGTATAAATACCGTATTCTGTCAAAATACGAATATGAAAATGTTAGGAATATGTATGCCTTAGAGACCATTATTGTATGATATAGCGAATGCTAGGACATATATATAGAGGACTTTCTTGCTCGATATAATAGTATGCTATCCGGTTGCTCTTTATCTTAACATGTGCACTTGTATTATTATATTGTCTTTCTGATACATGTTGATAAAGCCCTTAGAATGTTTGTTTGACTACTGTTCCTATCAGATTTTTGCATTTTCATACCGCCCAATTTTTATCACATTGCATATCCGTAGATACTCTTGAGCCGTGTTTGCTAGTCAATTGCAGGATACAGGTTCTCGGTTCTTAAACGGTGAAATTCTTGGAAAACACGAAAAAATCCGGGTTCCTGCCAACCACAGATAAAAACACGGTCTCTGCTCTTCATCCGTATGTTGCCAGATATCAATAGGAAGACAAAAGGTCAAATCAATGTCATTCTCATGCACAAGGCTCAATGGTAGCATAAAATCCAAGAGATCTACGCGGAGCTCGAGGCAAATCATGACAAAATCTTGACAAAAAGTCCACCTTTCCCTCAACAGAATTCTGGAAAATTCGTGAAGCAATTATAAGAAAATACATATACCAGAATGAAGTACTCATCAGATCAGGCCACCACCAAAAAGCCCAAAGCCCAAATCAACCATAAGAGCGCGGATCCGCGGCAAAAGGTGGGTCCAGGCCGCGGATCCGCGGCTGTTTAGGCGCCGCATGCGCAGGATTTTGGGGGGTATTTTGGTCATTGTACAGGTGTTCTGGTGGTTGCCCTAGGTTTTCATTCTCTGGCCTATAAATAGCCCAGAACTTTGTGAAGGAAGGGGGAATTCTTGTAGTTTCATTTTGCTAAAGTTTAGTGTGTTTCTTCTTCCTCTTCTCACCTCTTCTCCATTAAACTTGTAGTGAGCTTTTGAGTGAAGAGTGATGAATAAAGAAGAACCATTTATTATCATGCTTGTCTCTTTATTTTGTTAAATGTTGTAATTTTAATTCGCTAAGTAGTTGTTGTTATTTCCTTGTTGTTTCTTTCTTCTCTCTTTTCTTTATCCTTACATATGACAATGATACTTACGCTTGATCCTCGCCAAGGTGAGGTCGCAAATAGTTAGTCGTATTCTTCTAATCTCCTTCTTTCTATCTTCCTCTTTTGTGTTGTTTTATTTTTCCGTATTATGATGTGTGGGTAGTTCATTCTTGTTAGGGTAGGATAAGGGAAGTTTGAGAGAAGGAAATCTCTCTCACTCTTTCCTTGCCCAACAGCTTAAATCGACTCCCGTTAATTGAACCACAATCCGCTCCTTACGGCACCCTATCCTACATGATAGCGGTGATTCCGTAGTGAGACCGGTTGTGGTTGGATTAACCGGAGGTTATGGCTAAGAGCCAAGAACGGACGGACAAGCACCAAAAGGAAGACTTATGCGTTGGAAAGCCTAGCTTATACTCGCAAAGTCCTTCCTAGTCGTGCTAATCCCCGTTGTTGCCGATTACCGTAACACGATATTAAGAGGGGCAACGAAAGATGTGGAGACTCCTAACTCAAACTAACCTAATCCTAACCCTAACATGCTCTCTTTAAATATCAACTCAACACTTAGATAACTACAAACAAAATCTGAACAACCGGACTTAACTCGTCGAAAAACACATAGAAAAAGATTCCCATCTCCCTGCGGACGACCCGTACTCAACCGGCTAGCTACGTGCGAAACCGTCTTGATTGCGGTATTTAAACTAGAACTTGAACACGCTCGTATCCTAACAATCAACTACCAGGACTATGATGCGGATCATACTACTGGGACTTGTGTAGTCCACAAGCACATCCTATAATTGTTCCTGGTCGAGAGAGTATCGAGATATGACATCGATATTCCAGAGTATACCAGTGTGTACGTTTCTTGACCCTGTAGGGGACGATGGTTGATCCCATAACCATTGGTATTTGACATCAAAAATTGTACATATGTGCTTATTAGAGAATGGGTATACTGAAAAGGACTCACCGAGAACTCCTAAATGGTACCATACCTATCGTCGGATAGCAGTTCTCCGGTGACACCGGTACAGGTTAGTCTGTAGACCTGAGATCGTCATAGTGTCTTGTGTGGTTCCCACTGTGCTTTGATTTCCTCCCTACCACGGCTCAAAGGAGTCATGCAAACAGGTGGATTTTGGGTACAATCCCGAGTCACATGGAGGCAGTGAGCGATGGGAGGGGTTTCGTCTCTCCCGGTATTGGGAGTTGATGTTGCGCTATACTCGATTGGCTATAACAGCAAGTCCCTGGCCAGGGCAGATGGGATTTACTGGTAAGTGTTATTAGTAGTTTCTTGAACCGTTATGAGCCATACATCGGCATGACTTATCAAGTTACTGTTAGTTATATGTATGCCCTAGAGGCCATTACTGTACATATGATGTATATTGTAGTGGATGCTGGGACATATATAGGGAGGACTTTCTTGCTCGACATGATAGTATGCTATCTGGTAGCTCTTTACCTTAACGTGTATACTGATTGTCTCTCTGTTATATGTTGGTAAAGCCCTTAGGATGTGTACTTGACTACCTGGACTATGATGAAGATCATACTAGTGGGGACAGATAGTCTATAAGTACATCCTTCAAAGTACCTAGTCGTGGGTGTATCGAGATGGGGCATCAATATACCAGAGTAGACTAGCGTATACCTTCTCGACCCATACAGATGGGCGATGGATGATCCCATATCCATTGGTGTTTGACATCAGAGATGATATACGGGTGCTCAGTAGAGACTGGGTACACTGGACGGACTCGCCGAGAACTCCCAGATGGTATTATACCTTACGTCAGATGGCAGTTCTCTGGTGACACTGGTACAGAGTAGTCTGTTGACCCGATATCGTCATAGAGTCTTGTGTGGTTCCCACTGTGCTTTGATTTCCATCTTACCACGTCCAAGAGGGCGTGCAAAACGGTGGTTTTTGGGTACAGTCCCGAATCACATGGAGGCAATGAGCGATAGGAGGGGATTCGTCTCTCCCGGTATAGGGAGTTGATGTTGCGCTGTGTTCGATTGGCTATAACCGGAAATCCCTGGCCAGGGTTGCTGAGATTTACTGGTAAGTGTTACCAGTAGTTTCTCGAAACGTTATAGACCTCATATCGACACGACTTATCAAGCTATTGGGGTCTGACATTTACCACCCCTAGGCGAGATATGCGACATATCAGACGATCAGACCGGACTGTACGGTAAGTGTTACTGGTTGGATTCACAGGAGTATGAGCGGGCTTGCTCGTCGATCTTCTGATCGCTCAATACCCGGGTGGCCGTTACGTTTAGCAGACCGCTTGCGGCTTGTGGGTGTTTGATATGATCATCACCTGCTGCCGGCGTATTGACGAGTCTTTAGAGTCCTACACAGAGGTTTCCTGGCTCAAGCGAAACGAAATAGGAGCACATATGAGATATGTGCGGGACCGAGAATAATGCGTGTATGTGATACCGTATTCAATTCTCGCGATGAATGTATCGAATGGTTGTATGCGATATAACCTAGTTATCGAATCAAGGATTGATTCGGTAAGCCGATACATAGGATACTAGTCGGTTATATGCGATATGACCGGATCGTTAAATCAAGTGTTGATTTAATGATTTGATGTATAATTATATATTTGATATATTACTTTGCATTAACTAGTATTGGTTCACTTTAAATGGATTTTCTCACTCGCTTGTGCACATTGTATATTCGATATAGTTTTGTGCACTTGATTGTATCATGTTTGATGATACATGCAAAATTGGTTAAGTGTAAAGATTGAACCATGGTTATATGAATGGTTAGGGTTATGTTTACTTATTCATTTATTTATTTATTAGTTTTGGAAATTAAAAGCATAAAGAGAAAAAACAAAATGGTTTTCTTTCATTCTTTCTTTCATGAAGCTTGTTGAAGCTTCATGAAGCTTTTGACCAAGTGACCATTTTGTCTTCTTCTTTAACCCTAAGCACTCACATAAACTCTAGTTAGCTCTCTACACTTAACTATGGTTTGATTATGATAAGAATAATTATTCTTTTCTATTCTTTAATTAACTTATCATATTATTTTCTTCTTCTTCTTCTTCATCTTCAACATGAAGAAACCTTGGACCAACAATGGTGATTGATGAAAAAGAGTGAGAAATCCAATTCTAAAGTGAACCCACTTCCTATTTCTTCATCCTCTACCTCTTGCCAAGTAGTATAGGGTGTTCTCTTCACAAGTTTTATGACTTGGTGAAGTGGGAGCTTGATCTAGTGATGCCTCGACGTAGATCATCTTCGGCACGAAGCCGACGACCTTGCCCGCCCATTTCTCCGATGAAGCCGACGCTAGAGCCCGGGATTCCATTTGGACAGCGAGGAGACTTCATTGCGGAGCTATGGAGGTGGAGGACCAGATCTACAAAGGTTGTATATCCGTTCTCTTAGTAAAATAGTTTACTAGTTCTTGTTTCGCCTAAAATATCTAGTTAACGATCTTGTCTAGGGTTTCTCGGCACCGTAATTTTTGAAATTGGCATGGTTGATGCCTTGTGAGACCTCTTGAGAGTGCCTAGGAACCCTACAGTGGTATCAGAGCCTAACTAGAGCCTTAGGCGAAGCGTAGACGATGTTAGAAACCCGATCGAACCCGAAACCCCAAATTTTCCATGCTCTCTGTACAATTTTCAAAAACAGGGATTTTTGTGAATTAAAAATTCTCAGAAAATAGAGCAGGAAAAACTAAGAATTACTGTGAAGTTTGGGCCTCTAATTCCATAATTCGACCGCGGAACCGCGGCCAAACCAGGTGATTGGCGGCGCTTCCGCGGCCCAAATTTGGACTTAGTCCCTCAAATTTCATATATTTATTCTTAGGTCCTTTCTTGGCAATTTTTATGTGAATTTTTTAATTCCACTCAAGTGTTGAGTTTTCTAGGGTTTTATTGGGGATTCGTTAATTTGATCGGATAATTTAACTTCGTTTATGTTTTTCCGGATATTTTAGAAACTATTAAAAAGTTCAACTGGATATAAATACCCACTTTTTCCCCTGCCGGGAAATTTCCAAGTGTTGGATTTTTCCGTAGTTTAATAACGTTCTAAGTAGTGCAAGTAAAGCGATGGTCCCTCTAGAAGACAACAAACCTTAACTCGATTATGTGACCGTCTTGAACTGCCCTTTGAACCTTAGGGTTTGGGGCAGTACGGCGTGCCACATGTGAGGCGTTGGCTTGACCCTTCTACGGCTGGACCGTTGGTACTGAGGCACGAAGTGAATGTTTTAAAACTTATTTCATGTGTTGATCTGTTTCGGAAAACTTGGGTGTTTGAATGTTCGATCGGAAAGTTTAACATTTTCTATTTATCTAGAATGTGATACAATAATTGGAATTCACAAGTAGTTATGAGATAACTGAATGAATGTTATAAATCAAGCACTTTAGTCTCACTTGATCGGTTGCCACGGAATTTTGATGTGATCAAAAGTCCGTCGCAATCACGTAGCGTACGCGGATACTCGCCGGGTAAACTTATTAGACAGCTACATCCCTTAACCCCGACCAAGTGACTGTAGGAGAACCCCGTTGCCGAAAGCATCCGTTCGGGTGCTTGCGGTAGCGGTGTTCCGCCTTGGTGCACTTCGTCGACGACATCGGGGGTGCGGCCGTCTACTGAAGTTTGCGACGAGCATTCGATCAAGATATCGGGAATCTTGTTGAATTGCCCGACTTGATATTGAAAAGAGTTTTCGATTTTGAGACTAAAATGCGGGGTTTATAATTGTTAGGCATGCGATGTCTAAAGAATTCATTTGGTCAGGCATGCGATGTCTAAGGTGGTTGCGGATTCCAACTGTCGTAGTTTTACACTTTCTTTTCTGTGACCGTAAGTGTAATATGTGATATCGCCGGTTTCGTTGCTATATGTCAACGACAATTGGGATGCGCATATTTACTTACGTTGATGACATGTGATGTTATGTGTTGCTGGATATGTTATATTGGATCGTCGTGTTTGAATAGCCGGGGGTTTTTATGTGAGATGAGTGTTTTTCATTTTCATTCATGTAAAAACTTGTATGTAATATTCTTTTATTGGGGCACTTCCAGGTTGCGGAAGATGTCACCTTTTGTATATTATTTACTTTTCCGCACTAGGATAGACCCAAGGAGGGGAGCACAAGTAACCGGGTTCTAGGGTCCAGTGGGAGACCATTTCGAGGAGTCGAGTCCGGGTCTCCTAACTCTAGAATTGGTAGGGTTGCTTGCCGCTCTCGTAGGGGTCTAGGGGTGTGGGTTTGGCTATTCATCACGACCGTGGAATCCGTGTTTTATACTAGCTCGTATTGAAAACACGGACGTCCTAGTATATCCAATATTTCATATGTTTCTTCTGCTGCGATATCTGTGGTGTGATCATGTGATATGTTCTGTGATGGATACTTTATATAGTATATATGATATATTATATAGGTGTTACTTATGTTTTACACCCGCGCTAGCCCTGCCCTGCTCTGCCGTTTGTTACCTAACCTAACGGTGCACGAGGGGACATCGAGGCGAATGCGGATGGCATAAGGGTACGTCGTATTTATCTGTGATGTTTAGGTACTTAAATGATGGGACTTCATTAATGTGATTAATGAAATAAAAGAAACCTAAGATGTTGTAGAATCGAATTTCAAAATAAAACAGGTAGCTACAGTTCTTGCTTTGCACAGCGGTATATGTGATATATCCTGCACCTTATTCGATGAGGAAAGGACCGAGATCCCTTCACCGGGAGTGACTCCTTTAGCAATAACTGGCAGATGCTACACACTCGGTTTGTCTTTTGATTGCTTTTAAGAGTTTTTGCTTTGCACAGTGATATATATGATATATCCCGCACCTTATTCGATGAGGAAAGGACCGACGATCCCTTCACCGGGAGTGACTCCTTTAGCAAAACTAGAAAAGCCTCAAAAACACTCCATTTCAAAATTCATTCGATCCTACAACGATATCAAGTTCATTACGCAATAGGTTTTCAGAAAAACCTGTCGTAGCCCTCCGTCATTTCAGATAAGTACTAGTTAGTATTCGTGCTACGTTTGTTGACTATGTTAAGGCGTAGTGTGCGGTAGCTAATTAGTGCTTATCTGCATAAGCATATGATGTGATTGGATTAGGGTAGTCGTGCGACTTTGTTGACTATGTTAAGGGTCATGCGGGTGGGTTTAATTCAATCAGGAAATGACGGGTTGAACTTGACTAGCACTTATGATTTGTTGACTATGTTAAGGTCATATAGCTGCTAGGGGCAAAATATTATCGGGAATTTCAAGTGTTGAAATTTGCAATGAGATTGCATACCTTCTATGAGATAGTTGGATCCCGATACCCGCTGCGAGTAAGAGTTACTCCTGGGAGAATTTTACGCATTACAATTAGCCGATCAAGTAGGTGTCTAGAAAGGTGTCAACGGGGTTACGCCTCTGGGAAAACGAGGTTAACATTAATTAGGTTCGTGCGAAAGCATGGGGGACCTCCCTCAAAGTACCGACACTGGCCTGGCTGAAAGATTGGCGAACTTGTAGTGTGTAATTAATCCCGGCTAGTCTTTCCTTTTAGGGTTTGAAGGAAGATTTGATAAAAAGCAGTGGGAGCCATCCTGATTAGATAAAATAATAACCAATCTGATCTTGCAAGAGCATACGCTGAGTGTTTTCTTCTCTCTCTCTCCAGGTAGCGACCATATCACGCCTTAATCAAGATAATAATATGGATATTTGACCGAACCCGCTTGTTATACTGAGCTGGGGAACGTTGGTCCCGCTCCAACTTATAATTGTTATAAGACAGAGCAGGAAATAGGGGATTACCAGAATTCCCGTGCCACCCAAACGAAGAGAGTGCATGATGATGCATCATCTTCGGGTGTGTTCATTATATAGAACTGTTTCTCAGTGTCCTTTACGTCCTGGGTATATGATACCGGATCAGGATCCCGCATATGTAATATGTTACATGGGCTACAGATAGGTAAAGAACTGAGAACGGGTGATAAGTTTCATGAGGCAGAAAACGGGGCAAGAGTTGCAGCCAAGTCTGTTGGTCACTGTCACCCTGTATTCCGAATACATTGATTCTGAACGAATGTTATTAGATACCGAACCTGATATACAAAATCATATCAGTCTCTTTATTAGTAAAGAAAGGATATAATTTTGTATTGTTGGATAATGTTTTGAACATTTCCTATATCAAAAGTTGATCGGTTCAGGCACGTTATCTAAAAGCATTAATGTTCTAAATCAAACTACAGTTCTTTAGTATACGGAACACACACTAGAGGAGGAGTTCAGAAATGAACGAATCCTTCTTGAGGCATTGTAGACTAGGTCATATCAATGTGACCCGACTAGCTGAAGTTACATGTAGATGCATATTTAAATCAGTTTGAATTTACATCTCATGAAACTTGCGAGTCATGTCACAAAGATAAAATGACCTCAGCTCTGTTTATTGGAAACAGAGAAAGAGTTAGTAAACTCTTGGGACTGATACATGATGATGTATGTAAGGTCCCCTGTCTGCATATGCCAGGACCGGCTCTTTTTACTTCATTACATTCTTTGATGATCTCTCGAGACTCTGACATATGTTCCTGTTGAAACACAAGTCCGAACTTTTTGAGATATTCACAGAATATGATTTAGAAGTAGAGAACCAAAACATGGGTATAAGTATTATGTCCTTTGATGTGATCGAGGAGGAGAATACTTGAGCACGAAAATCCTGGATTATTCCAAAGGAGAATGAGATTCTCTCTCAGTATTACTCCTCCGTATACACCATGGCACGATGGTATATCGGGATGGAGTAATCACACCCTATGTGATAAGGTGAGCTCTATGATGAGTACTACTGAGTTACCTATTTCCTTTTTAGGAGCTATGCGCTTGAGAAGCTGCATGCCTATTGAATAGGGTTCGAATCAGATCACTGCCTACCACTCCATATGAGATATGGAATGGGAAGAGCCCATGTCTTAAGCTAGTTAAGATCTGGCGGTTGGGTGTCATGACTGCTTTTCTAAATGATGTTTTAGAAGAGTGCGTCTATAAGTACACAGCCAGAGGGCCTCGTAGACAGTGGGAGCAGTGGAAACGTGTGCAAGATGCTTTATAGGATAAAGCAGGTATCGCAGAGTTGGAACATCTGTTTTGATGTGTTAGTCAGAGAGTTTGACATCATCAAAATGGTAGATGAACCTTGTATAAACAAAAAGGTAGTAGGGAGTATAGTAACGATCCTCGTAGAGTACGTGGATAACATGCTCTTGATAGGGAAGGAGTTTCCTATGCTACGCTCGGTCAATCTCCGCTTATCACAATAATTCTCCATATAGGATCAAAGTTATACCTCCTAAATCCTG
Source organism: Agapanthus africanus (assembly GCA_030015575.1). NCBI lineage: Eukaryota > Viridiplantae > Streptophyta > Magnoliopsida > Asparagales > Amaryllidaceae > Agapanthus > Agapanthus africanus. The sequence continues at coordinate 236,724,696 of CM057344.1, read as the reverse complement.
GGTTTTGGATCTATGAGATAGATCTAATTGGATGTTAGGATTCTCACTAGTTGTAGTGAGATGGTATCAATCGATCGTGGGGAGAATCACTGGAATGGTTCCAGTGTGATAAAGACGACTGAATGTCAGTCACAGGCATTGTCTTTACCCTCAGTAAAGGGACGGTATGTTGGAAGAGTTCCAAGCTAGATACCGTGGCTAACTAGACGATAAAGGCAGGATACATCGCTACTTGAGATGCTACCAAAGAGGCAGTCTGGATGTATATTTGTTCATAAGATGAACTTAGTTCCTCCCATTGTGTGACAATGGAGTTGTGGCTTATGCCAAGGAATGCCCGTCCCATCAGTGATCCAGACATATTCTAAGGCAGTATCACCTGATCATGGAGATGGTTGATCTCCAGGGTGATCGAGGTTAGGAGAGTAGACTCAGAGGACAACACGGCGGATCCACTCACGAAGGCCTATTCCCAGAGAGAGATTTTTATGGGATGGTTGAGTATGAGATACTGCAACCACTGCTACAGATGACCCTAGTGCAAGTGGGAGATTGTTAGTTATATGTATGCCCTAGAGGCCATTACTGTACATAGGATGTATATTGTAGTGGATGCTGGGACATATATAGGGAGGACTTTCTTGCTCGACATGATAGTATGCTATCTGGTTGCTCTTTACCTTAACGTGTATACTGATTGTCTCTCTGTTACATGTTGGTAAAGCCCTTAGGATGTGTACTTGACTACCTGGACTATGATGAAGATCATACTAGTGGGGACAGATAGTCTATAAGTACATCCTTCAAAGTCCCTAGTCGTGGATGTATCGAGACGGGGCATCGATATACCAGAGTAGACTAGCGTATACCTTCTCGACCCATACAGATGGGCGATGGATGATCCCATATCCATTGGTGTTTGACATCAGAGATGATATACGGGTGCTCAGTAGAGACTGGGTACACTGGACGGACTCGCCGAGAACTCCCAGATGGTATTATACCTTACGTCAGATGGCAGTTCTCTGGTGACACTGGTACAGAGTAGTCTGTTGACCCGAGATCGTCATAGAGTCTTGTGTGGTTCCCATTGTGCTTTGATTTCCATCTTTCCACGTCCAAGAGGGCGTGCAAAACGGTGGTTTTTGGGTACAGTCCCGAATCACATGGAGGCAATGAGCGATAGGAGGGGATTCGTCTCTCCCGGTATAGGGAGTTGATGTTGCGCTGTGTTCGATTGGCTATAACCGGAAATCCCTGGCCAGGGTTGCTGAGATTTACTGGTAAGTGTTACCAGTAGTTTCTCGAAACGTTATAGACCTCATATCGACACGACTTATCAAGCTATTAGGGTCTGACGTTTACCACCCCTAGGCGAGATATGCGACATATCAGACGATCAGACCGGACTGTACGGTAAGTGTTACTGGTTGGATTCACAGGAGTATGAGCGGGCTTGCTCGTCGATCTTCTGATCGCTCAATACCCGGGTGGCCGTTATGTTTAGCAGACCGCTTGTGGCTTGTGGGTGTTTGATATAATCATCACCTGCTGCCGGCGTATTGACGAGTCTTTAGAGTCCTACACAGAGGTTTCCTGGCTCAAGCGAAACGAAATAGGAGCGCATATGAGATATGTGCGGGACCGAGAATAATGCGTGTATGTGATACCGTATTCAATTCTCGTGATGAATGTATCGAATGGTTGTATGCGATATAACCTAGTTATCGAATTAAGGATTGATTCGGTAAGCCGATACATAGGATACTAGTCGGTTATATGCGATATGACCGGATCGTTAAATCAAGTGTTGATTTAATGATTTGATGTATAATTATATATTTGATATATTACTTTGCATTAACTAGTATTGGTTCACTTTAAATGGATTTTCTCACTCGCTTGTGCACATTGTATATTCGATATAGTTTTGTGCACTTGATTGTATCATGTTTGATGATACATGCAAAATTGGTTAAGTGTAAAGATTGAACCATGGTTATATGAATGGTTAGGGTTATGTTTACTTATTCATTTATTTATTTATTAGTTTTGGAAAATAAAAGCATAAAGAGAAAAAACAAAATGGTTTTCTTTCATTCTTTCTTTCATGAAGCTTGTTGAAGCTTCATGAAGCTTTTGACCAAGTGACCATTTTGTCTTCTTCTTTAACCCTAACCACTCACATAAACTCTAGTTAGCTCTCTACACTTAACTATGGTTTGATTATGATAAGAATGATTATTCTTTTCTATTCTTTAATTAACTTATCATATTATTTTCTTCTTCTTCTTCTTCTTCATCTTCAACATGAAGAAAGCTTGGACCATCAATGGTGATTGATGAAAAAGAGTGAGAAATCCAATTCTAAAGTGAACCCACTTCCTATTTCTTCATCCTCTACCTCTTGCCAAGTAGTATAGGGTGTTCTCTTCACAAGTTTTATGACTTGGTGAAGTGGGAGCTTGATCTAGTGATGCCTCGACGTAGATCATCTTCGGCACGAAGCCGACGACCTTGCCCGCCCATTTTTCCGATGAAGCCGACGCTAGAGCCCGGGATTCCATTTGGACAGCGAGGAGACTTCATTGCGGAGCTATGGAGGTGGAGGACCGGATCTACAAAGGTTGTATATCCGTTCTCTTAGTAAAATAGTTTACTAGTTTTTGTTTCGCCTAAAATATCTAGTTAACGATCTTGTCTAGGGTTTCTCGGCACCGTAATTTTTGAAATTGGCATGGTTGATGCCTTGTGAGACCTCTTGAGAGTGCCTAAGAACCCTACAGTTACCGGGGTCTGACGATTCTACCCCTATACTCAATATATGACATATTAGACGAAGAGACTGGATTGTACGGTAAGTGTTACTTATAGGCTTCATAGGAGTTTGGACAAGCTTGCATGTTGATATTCTAATCGCTCAATACCTGGATAGCCGTTACATCCAGCTAGTACCGCTGACGGCTTATGGGTAACTTGTAGGGTTACCTAGCATGACAGCGAGGTTTCGGGAGGCATCGTCCATGCCAATTTCAAAAATTTACCGTACTAAAGAATCCTAACCCTAGAATCTTAACTAGAGATTTAGACGAACTTACAATGTAAACAACTTTACATCTAAGTGAATGAGGAATACAACCTTTGTAGACCGGTCCTTCACTTCTAAAGTTCAGTGTAGTAGTCCCTTTGCTTCAAGTAGTAAACACCCGAACTCTAGTAAGGATTCATATGAATAAATGAACAAGCTTGCTCGAAATCTTCGAGGCCGAAGATGATCTACGTCGAGGAGACTCAAGCTCATGCCACCTCTTCACTAATGGTGGATTGATGAAGCAAACACCATAAATTAAATTGCTAATATAGTAGAGGATGATGAAGTAGGAATTAGGCTCACTTTAGATTAATTTTTCTCACATTATTTCTTCACCATTTGAAAAGCTAGTGGGCTTTCTCATGAGAAAGAAGAAGATGAAGTGGAGATATGAATGAAAACTCATGAGGTGAGAATAGCAACCATGGGTGAGTCAGTGTCGTACATTAACTCATGTAGAGAATAAACCATGGCTAACAATAATGGTTAGGTTAATAAATATCTACTAGTAAAACAAAATTAGTGGACTTGGTCAATGGTCTCACAAGCTTCTACAAGGTTCAACCATGTGACTAATTACCAACTAATTTGATTTACTTTAATAAATAAAACCCATCATTATTATAAGCATGGTGTGAGTCTCATACACCTATGAAGCATGTGACATCAAGCATGATACAAATAAAATGTACATTAATATATATCACATATATACTATATGCACACAAGTGAGAAAAAGAAATGTTTAAGTGAGCTAATATTAGTTAATATAATTCAATATATCAAATATATAAATATACATTAAATTATTAAATCAAAACTTGATTTAATAATCCGGCTATATTACATACAACCGGCTAATATCAAATGCAACAACTTATCGAATCAACACTTGATCCGATAACCCGGTTATATCACATATAACCGACCGATATCATATATCGCGAGAATAAAATGCGGTATCACATACGCGCATTAATCTTGGTCCCGTACATATCACATATGTGCTCCTACTTCATTTCGCATGAACCAGGAAACCTCTGTGTATGACTTTAAAGACTCGTCAATACGCCGGCAGTAGGTGATGATCATATCAAACACCCACAAGCCGTAAGCGGTCTGCTAAACGTAACGACCACCCGGGTATTGAGTGATCAGAAGATCAACAAGCATGCCTGCTCATACTCCTGCGAATCCATTCAGTAACACTAACGTATAGTCTGGTCTCTTCGTCAGATATGTCGCATTCTTAGCCTGGGGTGGTATAACGTCAGACTCCAATAGCCTGATAAGTCATGCTGATGCAAGGTTCATAACGGTTCGAGAAACTACTGATAACACTTACCAGTAAATCTCATCAATCCTGGCTAGAGATTTCCTATTATGGCCAATCGAGCATAGCGCAACATCAACCCCCAATACCGGGAGAGACGAATCCCCTCATATCGCTCATTACCTCCATGTGACTCGGGACTGTACCTAAAAACCACCGTTTTGCACGATCTCTTGAACGTGGTAAGGTGGAAATCAAAGTACAGTGTGAATCACATAAGACTCTATGACGATCTCGGGTCTACAGAATAACCTGTACCAGTGTCACCAGAGAACTGCTATCTGACGATAGGTATAATACCATCTAAGAGTTCTCGGCGAGTCCGTTCAATGTACCCAGTCTCCACTGAGCACCCGTATACCTTTTATGATGTCAAACACCAATGGATGTGGGATTATCCATCACCCATCATATAGGTCGAGAGGCGTATACGCTAGTCTACTCTGGAATATCGATGCCCTGTCTCGATACTCCCACGACTAGGAACAATTGAAGGATGTACTTACCGACTACCTCAGTCCCACTAGTATGATCTGCATCATAATCCTGGTAGTCAAGTACTCATCCTAAGGGCTTTATCAACATGTAATAGAGAGACAATAAGTGTACATGTTAAGATAAAGAGCAACCAGATAGCATACTATCATGTCGAGCAAGAAAGTCCTCCCTATATATGTCCAAGCATCCACTACAATATACATCACATATACAGTAATGGCCTTTAGGGCATACATATAACTAACAATCTCCCACTTGCACTAAGGCCATTTGTTGCAGTATCTCATATTCAATGTCCTATAGAAGTCTCTATAGGGAAAGGCCTTTGTGAGTGGATCCGCCGTGTTATCCTTCGTGTCATCTCTCCTGACCTTAATCCCTTGAAGATCTACCATCTCCATGATCAGGTGATACTGTCATCAAAATATGTCTGAATCGCTAATGGGACCTGCGTTTCTAGGCTAAAACCACAACTCCATTGTTATCACAATAACAATTATTGGACGCTCAATGGTAGGAACCTTGTTCATCTCATGAACAAGAAATGTCCAGACAACTTCTTTGGTAGCATCGTTGGTAGCGATGCATCTAGCCTTTATCGTCTAGTATGTCACGGTAACTAGCTTGGAACTCTTCTAACATACCGTCCCTCCACTGAGGGTAAAGACAATGCATGTGACTGACTTTCAGTCGACCTTATCACTTTGGAAGCTTGAACCAAGAACATTCTTTTAGTGTTTCTCAAGTACTTAAGAATGTCCTCTATAGATGTCCGGTGATTCTCGCAAGATCCGATTGATTCCTGATCACTACGCTTAGTGAGTTAGCTATATCTGGTCTGGTACATAACATCGCATACAGGATAGAGCCTACTATAGAAGTATAGGGTATTCTTTGCACGCGAACTCTTTCTAAATCAGCCTTGGAAGACTTCTTTTTGGAGAGATGATTCATGAGTAAGTGGGCGAACCACCACGTTTAGAATCTTCCATACTAAACCCCTTTAGTACGGTGTTAATGTACCTGGATTTGGGACACTCCCAACATCCACTTAGATCTGGGACACTCCCAACATCCACTTAGATCTATCACCATAGGTCATAATCCACAAGATGTAGTAAGTATCATCCAGAACTTCCATGGATAATCCTCGTGATAAGAGGAGCTTGACCGAGTGTAGTATAGGAAACCATTTCCTATCAAGAGTATGTCATCTGCGTACAATACGTGGAGAACAACCTTATTCTCTACAACCTTCTTATATATACAAGGTTCATCTATCTTTTTGATGAAGTCAAACTCTTTGACTGCCACATCAAAACATATATTCCAACTCCGCGATGCGCGCATTGATCCTGATGGACTTAAGCATAGATTTGAAAGTCTCAACTTTTCTATCTACACCAAGAATCTTCTCAAGATCCACTTGCTCCTGATGGGTTTTACCCTTTTAGGTGCAACTGTAACAACCCTAAATTTTCTGTACAACTTTTTATACAAATTTTTTCAAAATACAGAAAGGGGTATTTTTGCCTGAGCATAAGTTATAAGTTTGTTTTCCTTTTTAATATCAAAAAAGAGCTTGTAGCTCATTGATAATACCTTGAACTGGTAAGACCTTGAACTGCTGAACCAAGGTACCAGAGTTCAAATCCCACCACCCACATTATTTTTAGTATTGATTTCTTTTTAAATTTTTAGAAGCCCAAGAGCCTACACGTGCATAACTCGTAAAAACCCCACCACACATGTAAAACAAACTATCCCAGGGGCTACACCAAGCGACGAGGAACAAGTGGCGGTGAGCCCCGGCCCGACTCTGGCAGGCGACTCGGCCGACTCGGCCCGCCTCCGCCGACCGGAATCGGGCGGATCGCCGAGTTGTCAACATGAAAGTTCTGCCCTTTTGTATTCTAATAACCCCTATATACTTTAATTTCTCCGAACAATAACAGAGACATTAAAAACCCCCCGTTAACCTATTTTTTAATACAATTTTAATACAATTTTAATACAATTTTCACCTACCCTAACCCTAATCTTTTCCTATAAATACCACCCCTAAACACACTCCCTCACTCACAATTTTGTCCAAACTCTCAAGAAACCTCTCTAGAATTTTGTGTACAAGTGGAGTTAGCGAAGGGCGAAACTCCGGTGATCTTCCGATGGCGACCCTAGGAGCTCCCGGCGACGAAATGACGCACCGACGCCTCCTACGTCTTCCTCTCTCTTCTTTTGAATCTAAACCCGTAAGTCCCACCCCCCTCTTCCTTTTTTCTATTCTAAAAGTTCTTTTTCTAAAACCCGACGAAATCGAAGTTAATCCGATTTCCGATTCGGTTCTTCCTAAAAATCTCACTTTTTCTTAAATACAATCATAGTAAACCCTTACATGTTGAGTACTAAATATTAACAAGTCATATTGAATAAGTTCCATATCAAAAGGATTTCTATTTCAATTTTTATCGTACCTTTTCACTAAAATACCATGTAGTTTAATTTCGACATTAAAATATCACAATCTTACTATACCTTTAATTAGATCACGAGGTAATGACCTACCTCCTCACAACACTCATATTCAACATAGCACAATACCTTTCGGGAACATAGAATACGGGAAAACGAAACTTTACATATAAATACCATTTACTATTAAAACCGTTTTCTACAAAATTACGTATTTTTACAAATCTTTGCAAAGCGCTGCTACAACCCATTTTGGGGAACCTGACTGGGATGGTGCGGATTATCGCACATCCATGGGCTTAGTAGTGCGAGATGCAGACCTCCGCAAGGAGCATTCGGTCTCGAGAGATTTAAAATACAAATATCTTAAGAAAATGAGATTTCTAGAAATATAATATATATTAAAATTATATTTATATAAATACATATATATGTATCATTAAAATATCTATTTTTGTGGTAATATAAATATTCCAATTTTTTTCTAAAAATCACAAGAATTACTTTACATTAAAATACCATGAAATTCATACAAGTTTGATATTACAGTTAAATACCATGTATTATGAAAAATAGGTTTATCTCACTAGAAATGTCACAAATATAAAATCCACAACTATGAAAACTCTAAAGACAATAATTAAATACTTGAGGTGTATTTTGTAAATTATACAAAATTATTTTTACATAAAACCCCCTCAAGTTTTATAAATTACAATAAGGACCCTAGTAAATATAGGTTTAAGTGGGACCAATCTCTTGAGCCTAGGGAGCCGGAGAAGTGGGTGATTGCCTATCTAAGGTACACAACTTAACAAACGGTATTATCAACACGGTAATCGTCTTTGAAAAAGACACAAATCCTGCCGCCCATGTGCAGCGGTTACGGATAACATTAAAACAATTAGGACTTCAATTTCTTTTCTAATTGTTTGACTCAGACTGAGTCTCATTATAAATAATCTGAATTGAATATGATTCAAGTATCCAAACTACAATTCAACATGAATCTATGAATCTATATATTCAATCTATCAATCTATACAACTTGACTAAACTGAATCATGGATATACTTCCATTTATATGATTCTCCAGTTACATCCATTTACATGATTCTCCAGTTATATTCATTTACTGATATCATGGTTTCCGCATGTCATCTATACAATTCAATTTTCAAGACAATACAATACAATACAATACCATCAGTACAATCATTACTATCAATACAATAAATACACGGGGTATTGGGATAGTTCATTCGTGAATCCAACAGAATCTTAAAGGTCCCCCAGATCATGAATCCATGTCTACTAACACAAGCAAGCTATCATGAGGGCCCGTGTTTCCATGCTCCTGGATTACAGCCTGTTGAGTTTGGAATACTTCGACGACGGTCGAAGTCCGATTACTAACATTTAATTCGGGCCCTTGGTTCCTTACCCCTGGATTACAGCCTGTTGGGTTCGAGAACACTCTTGAGATTGGTTGCCATTCACCCTTGAACTTACGTTAACAGCATCATTAACACTAGATACAACAGTATAACAAAATAACACAACTTGAAAAGCTATACTCTCTCCCTCTTTGCCTATTCTACTTCTCCCTTATCTTTAGGACTTACCGAGCGATTGTTCGCCGACGACATTCCTTCTGTTTATTCTTTGGAATGTTGTTAGGTGATCTAGACACTCAGGAGATCGAGCCTACCAGCGAGGACTTGGATCGGCTTGCTTATGACCCAGAGCTCTAGCTTCATATACACATTTCATTTCAATACTTTCCATTTCTGTTATGCCATTGTTTAGGCATTGGTTTCATTCAGATGTATTTACTTTTCCATGCATTGTACAAAAGAATGTGAATAAATAAAGTTGCTGTTCAATTATATCTTTTGTCTCTTGTGCATTTTCATTTATATTGCTTAGATACGCTTAGCGTATTTACTTCAGAGTAAATACGTAGCGGCCAGTCGCGTTCCCTTCCCGTACACCGGGAAGCGAGGCATGACAGGTTTTGTTGGTGGCCCATCCAGGTCATAGCTGTATGAAACCCTACCACGCAGTTCTGTTCTACGTGAACAACCTAAGCAATATAACACAAGAACCAGCAACTAGAACATTCTTTTACAATTCATGATCCTTGAATCTTATCATTCCATATACTTTGAATCTGTCTTAACCTAAATTTTTCTTTCAAGGTTATGGATTCCCCAAACAACACCAGCACCAACTTCAACAACACTCCACCACCACTACAAATTACACCTGCCGTCCTTGCTCCGATCAATGAGCAAACGGTTCTGCTTGAGGCAATCCGCAGCCTCCTGGAAGGACAGCAGCAACAGATTACTCTTTTAATGAACCGTCCAGAAGCAGAAGCACCTGGGGTGAAGCAATTCAGGGCTTTGCACCCCCAAACAGTTCTCAGGAAAAGAGAGCCCGCTGGAAGCTGAGGAATGGGCTCAGAGCATTAAAGATGATCTGGCAGCAGCACAAGTGCCAGAGATAGTTTGGGCCCGAGTTGCAAAACTGCAGCTCAAGGATAATGCACGGGTTTGGTGGAAGGCGGAAGAAAGCCGTCTTGACCAACCTACCGAATGGAAGACCTTCCGAGACATGTTCGACGCAAAGTACTTCCCTGAAATTGCCCGCTTTGATATGGAACAACAGTTCATCCATCTACAACAAGGTTCAATGTGGACCAAGTCAGTAGATGAATATGACGCTGAGTTTACCATGCTCAGCAGGTTTACAGCCCATCTCATACCGACTGCTGAGATCATAGCTAGAAGGTTTCAGCAAGGGTTGGACCCGGAAATCCGAGCTGCCTTAGCTACAGGGGATTTCCCAATCTATGATATAACTTTAAAAGCTGCTCGAAGATATGAGGCAGTGGTGAAGAAGAAGGGAATACTTCAACCTGCCGGAGTGAAGCGCCCTGCCAACCAGATGGCAGGAGGAGCCATATCAGGACCACCATTTGTACCAAGGAGACCGAGAGTACCAATCAATAGGCCCAGCCCAGCCTTTTGTACCTACTGCAAGAGAGCTGGACATCTGATGAAAGATTACCGACGAGCAAATGGTCTTTTCCTGATATGTTGATCATCCTCACATACCATAGGAACTTGCCCACACAAAACTAATCCTAATTCCGTAGCTAGACCAGCTATCTAATCTCCACCTACTCGGTTAACTCTTCCTGCTCCACCTCCACGTGAACCACCTTTATCTCGACAACCAGCGATGTACCAGCATGCACGAAGAAATATGCCGAGATGCCAGGCTTACACTTTGGCGGCCGTAGAAGATGAGACGGTTGGTCAGGGTAACCCTGGTAATTCTCTTCAACCTTTTCAAACCCTGGTATCACTTTGTTATTTTTCATACACTATCAGTACTTCAGTCACCAAACTTTTCTTGAATCTGTTACACTTTCCTTTTACAAATTTCGAGGACGAAATTTTTTATAAGGAGGGTAGAATGTAACAACCCTAAACTTTCTGTATAACTTTTTGTACAATTTTTTTCAAAATATAGAAAGGGGTATTTTTTCCTGAGCATAAGTTATAAGTTTGTTTTGCTTTTTAATAGCAAGAAGGAGTTTGTAGCTCATTGGTAAGACCTTACACTGCTGAACCAAAGCACCAGAGTTCAAATCCCATCACCCACTGTCACGACCCGAAATAATAGCTCATGACCGGCACTCAAATCACACAACGTCTAAATGCGTAACGTAACTCAAGTAAGCTGAAACCCAGAAATCTAAACCTTTTTAACGAAAATAAAAGAGGTGAAGTCTTTAAATAAAGGTATAATGAAATCAAGTTTTCTTACATGCATAGAAAAGGAACATGAATAATGCAAGTGGAATTTACCAGTTTGAAAACATGTTTCGACTTTTAAAAATTTGGGCAGCACCTCCTTTGTATTTTTTTGATCCAAAACCACAATACATGATAATATAAAAGGTATCCCCAAGCGGAAGCTAGCTCTTCGCTAATTGGCGGGTCCACAACCACTCAAAACATAAATACAAGTATACGATGCCCAACGGCGAAGTTCACCACCAAGATAAATAAATAAGCAAGACATCAACCCAAAATGTGAACATAAAACCCATCGCTCAAGTCTCGCAACTACAAGTCTTGCTAAGTCTCATTACTTATACAAATACTAGTTTGATTGATGGAGTTGACTAGATACTATATGAAATATAATACAAGAGTGGGTATGATACAAATGTCCCACCTACCAAGCAAATCACCAAAAAGTAGTTATGTGCCAGCGATGCTGCTACTGATCCGTGCGGTCAACCTGCAAGAACTGTGGCACAACGGAGGTGAGTTGCCAACTCGTGAGTATAAAAATATCAACAAGTAGAAATCGAATAAACAACGACTTCTAGATCAACTATATCATAAAGGTAATACTATGATATCTAGGGTGATCGGGTTTGTATATGTGCCAACAAGGTAATCAACACCTATATGTATGCGGATAACATCCAACCAAGTGATCAAGTCTGTATGCATGCAGATCTCGTCCAACCATATCATCAGTGTATGTATGTGGATCCCGTCCACGTATCAACCAATGACACAACAACGTCATGCATGTAAATATCATAAAAGAAGATGCATGAAAGTATGAGGATATAAATCAACGTGTGTCCCTCTCGACACATCAAAATCATGGAACCTGAGTGCCCAACATCGACACTCGAAACATCATGAAACCCATGTCCAATACCGACACGTAAATCCTTATATCTTGGGCTCCATCAGTCTGGATCGGCCCTCGGACTCCGTCAGTCCGGATCGGCCTATATCATCTCTCGACTTCGGTCGGTATCCTCCGGATATCCGCCGAGCCCAAAAACTAGCACCGGTAGGTAGTACTACCCTGCCAGGCTCACCGTCTACTGTGCGAAATCCCTTTCTTGCCCCGGGGTACCATACCGGGTCCACCATGTACCCGCAATCGGCCTCATCCAGCTCCTCGAATCGGGTATCACTGTCACACATCTCACAACCGAGAAAACGCATGGCAGACGCACTGAAATATCATATCAAGAGAAACCGGATTTTCAAAATAGTACATACTTTCTTTTTAAAATAACCACGGTTCTCAAATCTAGAAATCTCATGAAAACAACATATCTCAATGCGTATGACCGTAAAGCATGATGTATGCGACATATATCAGAAATGTAAGCATATCCGTATATCATGCAACATGGAACAGTAATATGCACATATCGAGGGAAAACCGCTCTTTTAAATGAATCCAGTTTTAAAATATATCCTGCGGTTCCTAAATTCTTCAAAGTCCAATGCAACATCGTATAAAGGTACATATGTAACTATAGCAAGTAAATTATGCAAGGAGTCATATCATGATGCAGCAAATCTACTGTTTAGTGACATGGCAATTATCGATGATGAAGTGTGTGAGCCAGCAAATCTGTGTAAGTGTAACATACGCATCATCGATAATGGTCCAGGTGTACTGGCACAGGTATAAGCAATGCAATGAGAATGGCATGAATGCAGCATAAGGTAAATCATCAGCTAATAGCTGTAAGGTATACATATCCAACATGACCGAGTCGGTGAATCAATCAAACGACATCCAGCCTCACAACAACACGTACGGTATAATCCATCGTACGACATCCTCAAGTCAAGGGTATGGATCAAATATCAAGTTAAACTCATCACGTACGGAAAATCATCGTACGGCGGCATTAAACCATCGGGGATCCTATCATCCTATGTGACAATGAGGGGTACGGACCTAACATCTCGTACGGTATATCACTCATGATTCACAACATTCTATATATATCTATATACCTATGTCCCAGGTCACATCCATAACAAACTCATATCAGGGGACCGACAAAGGTATCAATCATTTCAATCGACTCGCATCCGTATACCAACATATCATCAAATTATCATATCACGTCGTGTATTCTTTTCATCGCATTTACCTCCACATCAAGTCAATTTTACATATACATTCTACCTTTACTATAAGCATAAGCATCTAATCTAACATACACACCCGAACCATACAAACATTTTTTGAAAGATGCGAATCGTAGTTTTGAAAGTAGGGATATGGTGTTTTTAAGGAAAAAATATCATTTGAAAATCCATAACATCCTTCAAGGTATCTTTTTAAAAGATGCATACGATTCTTCAGTTTAGAAATAGGTATGGCTCAGATGACACATCTACGTCGGCTATCTCGTCTTATAATACCCTAAACGGAAATATCACTTCTAACTATCCTTTAGTTTCTAATATGGTTTATCTAATTATCTTTTAACTCTATCTATAGTCTTCTATTAAAGGTTTCATTAATATATATATATAAATCGGTTTCTATCAAAGTTTGCGGGGGTGCTATACGCCATCCACCCGACTTCCCCCGTGGAAATAAATCCACTCACCTTGCTTCTTACTTGTTGAAGTTGATGACGCCATGCTCGGTCACCTCGGAATCCATATGAAGGTGCCAACAATAATACACAGTCGCAATCGCTATTAAAATCAAATCCGGAAACCAAAACGGCACACAGATCGCCTATCAGTTAGAACCTATAGGCCACGCATGCAAAACTAACCAATTATCCCTTGTCGTTGATGTACGAATATCCAACAACCAAAAACAAATCCAAATATCAAAACTAAACATTTCAAAATACGGAAAACATATCCAAAATCACACCAAAGTGCTTCCAGATTTTTACTCAGGTCAAAAGGGGTTAAATAAACAGGTATAGGGTGTTGTACATAGAGTATATGAGCTACTGGACCAACCTAGAACCCAACCCACCCCATGTGGCCGGCGACAAGGCCCTAGATTCCGGCGAGATCGGCCCCCAAGGCTCTGTTGGGCTTCGTTTGTTCATGGTGGTCTCCTATGGTCTTAAATGGGTCTCTGGTGTTGTTTGCTAAACTCAGAAAGTCCCCGGATTGCTCCAGATTCACTGTAAGCTCACAATTCCTCACAAAACCGATACGGCTAAAATCCTAAATCCGTATTTTGGTTACTACACTCAATTCCAGCTCTTGAATTCAATCCCTAAGGTTTGTAACAGCCACTACACACCTCAAATCTACACAAACACCCAAACTCTTCACTAGAATTTTCCAACATCACAATTCCACGGTAAAATGACTTCTAAACTAAACTTGAATATAAAAAACTAAAAACTAAACTAAATGGTAGAAATTATACCTCATTAATTGTCACGACCCGAAATAGCCCGTGACTGGCACTTGAATCATATGAAGCCTATAGGACCTCATCTAATCCAAGTAAGCCAAAAGCCCAGAAATCTAAAACCATTTTAAGGAGTAAATAAGAAAACTAGTTTTTAAGAAGTAAGGAAAACAATTTTTAAAAACAAGGTTTTTAAATAAGTAAGCCGAATATACATTTTTAAAATCTATATTCTTTTCTGAAAATTTCGGCAGAGTTTCCTTTGTAAATACTGTCCCCAAACGGGGTACAACAAGAATAATATATGCATAATGATAAAAGGCATCCCCAAGCGGGAGCTAGTTCTTCGTCAAGCGACGGTCACAACCACGCAAGTAATATAATATACAACACTGAAGGGCGATGATCAAAAATCAAAAGAAATCTCGAAATCAACATGAAAACCAATATACTACAACGCGTGACTCTAAGGTCGAAATAATACACAATTGGTTTTCTAAGTCTGAAACAATATACAGGTTTGGTTGATGGAATTACTAGATACAACTGAATAAAATAATACAGGTACAATGGTGGTTCTGATGCAAAAGAACCCACCTACCAAAGCAAATCACCCGTAAGGGAAGCAGTGTGCCAGAAGCCGCAATGGAACCTGTACGGCAAAACCTGCAAGAACTGTGGCACAACGGGGGTGAGTTGCCAACTCGTGAATAGAAAACATCACAGAGCAGAAATCGTATGCATGACATAATCCTAGGTCAATACGATCAGATATATATAAACCTCAAATGAATAAGTCTGAAGCACGATAAGGTGGCAAAGTAACATCTATACATGCGTGTAGTGCCAAGTGCTCATGCCAGTGCCTCAGGTAATAACATGTCATGAATATGAGGTATTATCAATGTAATCAATATGAATCAATGTCAACTATAATATGAAGTCTAGTAGTATGTGGATATCATCCAACTATGTAATCAATGTCTGTATGTATGTGGATCTCGTCCACGTATCACCCAATGACAATAAGCATCATGCTTGTAAATATCATAAAGCATATGCATGGAAGTATGAGGATGTAAATCAACATGTGTCGCTCGCGACATATCAAAATCATGGAACTTGAGTGTCTAGCATCGACACTCGAAAACATCATGAAAACCGTGCCCATCATCGGCACGTAAATCCCCATATATCTCAGGCGCCGCATGTTAGTTATATGTATGCCCTAGAGGCCATTACTGTACATATGATGTATATTGTAATGGATGCTTGGACATATATAGGGAGGACTTTCTTGCTCGACATGATAGTATGCTATCTGGTTGTATTTTATCTTAACATTACTCTGATTGTCTCTATGTTACATGTTGATAAAGCCCTTAGGATATGTACTCGACTACTGGGACTATGATGAGATCATACTAGTGGGGCCATGTAACAACCGAGTTCATTTATACCAATTCCAGTTCCCGTATTTACTTATCTGTGGTATTTTCTTGATTTAACGGGTTTTGGGTGCGAATGGTATTTTTACATTTAACATTGCATTCGACCCTACCCGCTTGGTTGAACCTGTTTGATTCATATTTATAGATTACCCTGACTTATTATATAGACGCGTGCATCTCATGTATACTGCATACTGGCATTTTACCTGGCATTGCATCTTTTACCATATAACATTTTAGGTCATGTAAAATAATTTAAAATTGCATTTCATAGCCTGCATGATACCCCTAACCCCGTGGTAGCATCCGCGCATCTTGTTCTCGCCCCGTTCAGTGAAACGGACGTGTTTGGATGGCTACGTACATGTACGTGCATCCGTTCTTGGGGGTATGCATTTTCGTTATCTGAGCATTCATTTTGAATTTTGAAAGTCTCACATATTTTTCGTATTTTAAATCTGAATTTTTAGACCCGACCCGGGCGCGTTTTGAAATATTTTTGTATCCCGCCAAAATTCAATTTATTTAATTTTAAAATTTAGTTTAAATATTTTCTTACGATTTCTTTAACAAATTGAAACCTCTTATCTAAAATTTTAAATCTAAAAATCTTTTAAAATTTTAAATCTAATTTCCTAACAAACTAACAACCCCTTTCTCTCTCTCTCTCCCCTCTGCATATATATATATATATATATATATATATATATATATTTTATTTATTTAATTTTTATTTCCTTATTTAATACACAACCTCTTCTTCTTACTTCTTCTTCTTCTTTCTTCTTTCTTTTTCTTAATCTTGTTTCTTGATTCCGGTGATCACCGCCGGAGCCGTGCTCGTCGCTGACGATCCGAGTGATTCAGTGAACGTACCTGACTTGTGTGATCACCCTCGTGCGTTGTTTAGAATCGTTCTTTGTACCGTGCGCGCGTCGCGACATTTCGCCGATGAAGGACGCTCCGTACACATTCGTTCTTGTTCCGTCTAGGTAAGTTAATCTTGCTACATGCTATATAACTCATTATATACCTATTTAAATAAATATCACACCTGTATTTTAAATCAAGCATCCCATGTTTCATATTACAGCCTTTCGACGTTCCGTTAACATTTGTATAGTGCATTTCAAATCTAGGGCATGCAAACCAATCTTAATTACATGCTGCATTACTTTAGACGCATCTATTTTAACAAATGGAATACCTGTATTTAAAATCATGCACCCTATGTTTAGTTTTATAACTTTTCGATGTTCTGTTTGCATCCATTCATATCATTTCAGATCTAGGTCATGAAAACTTATCTTGTTACATACTATACTATCATATACTGCATCAAATTGAATAGTTACATTTCATATTGCTTAGTTATATGTTCCGCACTTGTTAGTTTATCATTTTACGATTATGTGATACCCGTTTGCATCCATATCATTTAAAATATATATCGTCGTAATATTTCTTATTATTATCTTTAATTATTATATAATCTGCATTTTATAATGTTATACATTTGAAAATATTATAGTTTACACATGAAACGTCGTTGAAAAGCGGATACGACAAATCTGAAATTTACTGTACACCTTACCTTATAAAATATAAATCATAGAAAAATCATTAGTATACGTTCTTTAGTTCGTTATGAAGCTAACTCAGAATACTATAACTATATGAAATATTTACTTGCAAAATAAATTGTTTAAATAATGTAAAATGCAAATGAAAATATCTCTAAACTGCTGTCCAGGGAAATTACAGCAGCAAACTTTCAATTTCGAATATTCATAGCTTTTTGTAGGGACAACCTGAGATGATTATACTTATAAAAATGAAAACCTTATTGAATTATCTTTGTTTTGGTATAAGACACGTCCTTTTTGGAGAACGTTTGTTATTTTTAAGCTATTTTACAAATCAGGGTGACGCTGAATTTCTGAACGGAACTTTCTTGTGCATGGTTAATCAATACCACTTTTATAGTTATTAATCGGCTTGAATATGTTATCCATGTTAATATTATTATATCAATATCTATTTAATAAATAATAGTGCTTGTGTTTTAATATTCAGCAAATTTTACTGATTTACAGTTTTATAGTATCCGTCTGTATCCGTACGGTTTATTACATATCTAGTTGCACGCCGAGACCATATTATTTCATTTTACTGTTACATTAGTATCCCATACTTGATCTTGTGCATCCTACATAGTCATGATGTAATCCCTGATAAATATTTGTGCATCCATATTTTACCGTGCATCCGTACTTGCTACAGTTTTAGTATGAGCATCCGCTTGACACATGTACACTACCTGTTATGACTTGATATGCCACTGCTTGACTTGATACCTGATACACCACTACTTGACATGACTTGATATATGTACACTACCTGACTTGACCTGATGTACCATAGCTTGACCTGTTACTTGATCTTGTTACAATGCCAACAACCTTGACATGTTGTCCCTACGGACATTTCCTGTTGTCTATCCAGACAAACCTGTACCTGCTTGATCCTGTGTTGGCATTAACTCCAGATTTATTAATACCTGACTTGAACACATAACTTGGGGGTATGGGGAAATCAATGATGAAACCTGACTTGTAACTCGACAGTTCGATACCTTTTCTGATCAGTCTTATGGGCTAGGCCAGCCCCGGGGTGATGCTGCTGACATCACTCGTCATTACCTACTACCCTTTACCGCCTTGCGGCACGTCTCGGATTCAGCCCGAGAGTCATAGACCGTGATCCCGGGCATGCACGAGATATTATTGAGTTACATCGATGATTCATCAAATTGATTTCAAAGACTTGAGAGTAGTTAACCCAATAGACCAGTTTAGATTACTCACTACACATTACCCTCACTGTCCTCATTTATATTACTGTTATACCTGTTTTACTGTTCATGCACATACCTGTATGTCTTGCTACCCCTGTTTATAGTATTGCTTGATATTATGACGCACTGACGTCTGGGTTTTGCATGGCTCAGATCCTCTACCTTTGTTGCAGACTGATCAGGAGTACTGCCGCTGTTAGACCGAGCGGTGAGGACCCTGTTGGTATCTAGATTTACTATTCCAGGTGTTTGTTTATTGGATCTATTGCTTCCGCATATTATATTATTTCTTGACTCATTTACTCTGGCTTATGGACATGTACTAGATAGTTTAGTTTACTTTCATGTTCTTGATATCTCTACAGCCGTAATATAACTGTGGAAGGATTTTTCCTATCCACAGGTAGCATGGTTAGCTATATCACGTGCCTATCTTAGCGTACTCTGGGAAGCGGGGCGTGACATGGTTTGTTTGGTATCAGAGCCATAGGATATAGGTTAATCGAGTTTGATACTTTTGTAGTTGGGTATTGGACCTAATACACGAATCAGAATACTCGTGATTAGGTACATGTCCTGCCACCTTGTTATCGTGATTCTTGAATCATATCTTTCTCTTATCCTTTGCCTTGACGATATGCAAAACACTTTGCATCTCGATTTGAAACTTTTTGGTTCTCTATTGTTTCTCCCTGTTTCTTGATTCTGATACTAGAATTTGGGCGACTTGAGTGGAGTTATGTGATTGTAACTATGAATTGCAGCATGGTTACAATGCGGTACTCTATTTAAGTAACTTGAAATTCTAGTTTTGATTCTGTAACACATTAGGTCGTGTTTAGGGGTTAGTTATATTTTACTAGATAGTTTTTGGTCAAAAGTTTAACAAATTAAGTTTCAGATATTTTATTCTAATTAATGAATATTTTATTAGGATTTTTCTAGACACACACACACTTATGCATGTTAACTAGGGTTTAGATTTGGGGTTAAACCATGATTAGCTAGCATGAAGGATTAACCCATTCTCTTTAAGTTAATTGATTTTCATTAGGTGTATTTGGGTTTTATTTATTTGTGTGTTTTGTTTATTTGAATTTCTTTTCTTTCTTTTGTTGACTTGGAGAGAGAGAGAGAGTATGGGCAACATGGCTTGACCCATGCTCATTTAATGAGAGAGAGAGGGGGGGGGGTTGACTAGGGTATTCTCATTTCTTTTCCTCCTCTATCTCACTCCTCTCACTCTCAACACACACACACACCCTCATACAAGCAGCAGCAGCAGAGGAAGCACCAGCAACAGCAGCAGAAGAGGCAGCAGCAAGCAGCAGCATCAGCAGCAGCATGGAGTAGCAGCAGCAACAGGAGCAGTAACAGCTCCAGCAGCCTCTGTAGCAGCTCCAAACCTTCTCCTTCCTCTACTTCCTGCACTCTAAGATCTTTAAGTGAGGTATGATCTGAGCCTAACTTCCTTGCTTGCTAAACTAGTAATTATTAAGCTTAATTAGTGTTAAATAGAGAGATTTTATGCTTGAAATGGTGAATTGTGTGGACTTATGGTTTAGTGCTATTAATATTGGTTAACCTAGCCTAATTAGGTGTTATTAAGGCCATGTAAACCTAGTTAGACCCCAGATTACACCAAAATACCATAGGATTTCTAATTGTGCAAATTTAGTGTTTTTAAGTGAACTTTTTGGATTTCTGTGATCTGCTATAGGCCCGAGTAGTTCAGGTTGAAATTGAGTTAACTGGAGCTTGTATACAAGGTATAGACCACACCACCAGAGCCCGAGACCCCCACCCCATAGAGAGGCCGCCGGTTTATTCATTCTGGCTGCAATTTGCGGCCAGATAGGGGAATTTTTGGGTGATGTTTGCTTGGGTAGGAGTCTGTTGTTATTTCTAGGCGAGTGGTATGTATAGTTTTGTAAGTTGTTAGCCTGGGTAGAATCTGGGACGTTATATCGTATTTCTAGTACGTTTGGTTCGCGCGATACGCGCGATACGCGAGAGGGTTCCATGATTCAGCGTATCGCTGCGTGTCGGGGTTAGTTTTAGACGCGTGCACAAGTTTAGCGTATCGTACACACGCGCGTTTAGTTCGCGACGCGAGCGTATTGTTTGACTTCGATGTCACGTTTTGCAAGATAGTTGCTTATATGTGGATTCTTGTGTAATTCCAGGTTCGCAGGCGGGTACGTCGGACGAAGCAAAGAAAGGGAAGCGGGTGGTCGGCTACGAGTAGCGCACGACCAGGTGAGTAGATTTAACATCTACGGGGGAATCGCCCGTATGGCGTTAAGCGTCAGGGCGTGTTAGGATATTTAGTATAGATGTTCATATGGACTGTAGTAGCTTACCCTTTTGTTGCATATAGAAATGATAGCATAGGACACTGCACTGTCACTAACGGTTCAAGTCGCACGAGCACGATTGATATGCTACACTCATACCGTTAGTGATTGCCATGACACTCACATTATAGGATTGCTATAAATCATATATCATACTGACTCTACCCTATTGATGTTGTCATGATTTGCCGCATAACAGCATATGTTATATCCATATTTAGGCACATATGCATCACATACCCCTACTGGTACTACATACACATATATTGATATGTTCATACCTATGCACATGCACACTGTATATTCATACCAGTGCACACATATATTGATATCTTCATACTTGCGCACATGCACACTGTATATTCATACCAGTGCACACATATATTGATATCTTCATACCTGCGCACATGCACACTGTATATTCATACCAGTGCACACATATATTGATATCTTCATACCTGCGCACATGCACACTGTATATTCATACCAGTGCACACATATATTGATATCTTCATACTTGCTTAGATTACGCATTGAGATATGTTGTTTCCATGTTAATTCTGGATTTGGGGAATCGTGGATATTTCAAAGAGTGTAGTTAATTATTTAAAAACTTAGTTTCCCTTGATATGATATTTCGGTGCGTCCACCATGTGTTTTCTCAGTACTAGAGTGATATATGTGAACCCGAATCGAGGAGTTGGATGAGGCCGATTACGGGTATATGGTGGACCCGATATGGTACCCCGGGGCGAGAACGGTTTCGCTGTGTAGTAGACGGTGAGCCTTGCAGAGGGACAACTACCTACCGGTGATTGGTTGGACCTGGCGGTTATCCGGAGGATACCGACCAGGGTCGATGGATGGATACGGGACGACTCGTACTGCCGGGGCCGAGGGCCGATACCGCAGACAGCCCGTGGGCTGATCCGGACTGACGGATGCCCTATATAGGAGGATTTGCGTGTCGATGCTTGGCACGAGTATTTATTGATATTTTGGGTGCCGATGTTGGGCACTCACGATTATATGAGATTTACAGGATTTAAGGACCGAGGAGGATGACGACGCCTGAGCAGTATTGGGATTTGGGTGCATTGATGAGTACCGATTATACTTTCCACGATGATATTCCATGTAGAGGTTATATTTCCCATGCTCAGTATGTAGTAATTGATATCTCATCCTGTATCTATTGTACCTGATATAGTACACATGCTTGCACAATCATTGCATACCCTGTTCATTCTATATAGGGTTGTTAGATTGCACTGCTATACCTGATCATTGCATACCCTGTTCATTCTATATAGGGTGGTTAGATTGCATTGCTATACCTGATCATCACATTTCTTGCTCATCACATGGAGATGTCATTAGATCGCACTTGTTGCATGTTTGAGCACCCAGTTCATCATATAGATGTTATCTATTGATATAGGTTAGAGTATCGTAGCACGTGCATACTCGTGATTACCTTTATATGTTATCTTCTATTCACGAGTTGGCAACTCACCCCCGTTGTGCCACAGTGTTTGCAGGTTGCCCTTCGGAGTAGTCGCGGCAGGCTGCATTCTTGCATCTTTTGACACAGATACCCCTACAGTTGGTATACTAGCTCTTTTTCTGATAGGTGGGTTTTGTCGGTATCTGGTTATCTTTCAGTTATGTACATTGTTGTATCTAGTACTCTCCATCTACCACTTATGTATTGACTTAGAGACCAGTTGTGAGGACGATGTATATTATTTTGTATTCTGGCGTCGAGCTCGTTGTGAGCCGACTTTACTTATGCAGTTTATTCTATCTGTGATGTTTCCCCACTTGTTGCTCATTTTCTTCGCTACGGCGTCGTATATTGTTATCTTAGTAATTGGTTCTATTAATTGCTTAAATCACTCTATACTTTTACTGGTTTGATTTCTGGGTTTTCGGCTTACTTAGTCACGTTATGCCTGTAGACGTTACGTGGTTAAGTGCCGGTCACGGGCCAAACTTTGGGTCGTGACAAAGTTGGTATCAGAGCGTAGGTTTTACCTTCGGAGTGTAGGATGACCATGGTATGATGGAGTAGGTAGCTGCAGCAGAGTGGCGTAGCGTGCGTATGTTCCGCGGGATACTCACGACACGGTACTCCGCCTAAGCGACCTTAGGACTTATTGATTGAAATTCCTTCATGATCGTATACATCCTTGTGATTCGATTTTCATATCCTCATCGAATCCTACCTTCTTTTCAGCCATTATGCCGCCAAGGACTACGAGGGTGCCGAGAGAGGCCGGGAGAGCCGAGGTTCGAGTTGATTTATCTGAGACGAGGACTGTTACGAGTAGTACCCATGTTGTACCAGGACATATTATTTCTCCTACGTCAGGTCAGATCGCTAGACTAGTGGCAGAGATGCAGAGCTTGTGCCAGACGATGAGCTCATTGGTAGAGGTCGTTCGAGCGCAGCGACAGATGGTTGCCACCCCTGTTACCCAGTTGTTCCTTGCGATCATCATGCAGTTTTCCGTCCCCTACATAGCCCCGGTGGAGGCAGCTCCAGTTTACGAGACACGTCTTCCAGAGATCGTGAGAGTTCCGGAACAGTTATGGAATCGTACTGGTGTATCTTCCCAGAGCAGAGGCTTAGGGCGAGGACAGTCGTTTGGCTTCCATCCCCAGGCAGGACAGCATTCAACGCGTAGGTGTTTACGATGCGGAAGCCTTCAACACCTCATCAGGCAGTGTTCCTTCACAGCACGTCAGGGCCGTATTCTGAGACGTCGCGGACACGGAGGGTTTGCACAGAGAGGTCAGGCTAGTGGAGGAGGAGTTCGATCAGTCGCAGATGAAGGACAGGCATAAGTTTTCGCTTCGACTCATCGGGACACGCGGGCGTCCAATGCGGAGCCTACAGGTACTCTTTCAGTATGTCCTTTTGTTGCACTTGTATGTTTACACACTTCGTGCCGAGTTTAGGACGAGATTCGTGCTAGGTAGATCAGCTGTTTGTTATGTTAACTTCTGTCAGCAATCCTTTTGTTGCGCGACACGTAAATTTGGTCGTGTGCCCATCGGATAGGAGATAGAGATTCGTCTGTCATTTGAACTTCCTAAAGGTGTTGGATTTGGCGATCTCCTGGGCACGGACTGGTTAGCTACGTGCTAGGCGTTGTGGGCTACCGTGAGGAAACAGTTAGGTTTTGTTTTCCTGGGCAAGTCAGATCTTGTTGTGCAGGTGGATAGTGGTGCCACCTCTTACAGCTTGAATTCATCCTTGTTCGCTAATCGGCACTGAGGAGATGTTTGGGATTCTTGGCATTTTTCGTGATACCGTAGCCACAGTTGGTGTGTTGGGCCGGTTTTCTTTAGTGAGGAGAGTTTTCCGACGTTGTTCCAGATGAGCCGTCAAGGCTTATGGAGTTTAAGGATCTGCTGCCGAGTTGTTGTTGAGGGAGTTTGTGTAGGGTTCCTAGGCACTCTCAAGAGGTCTCATAAGGCATCAACCATGCCAATTTTTTAATTTTACGGTGCCGAGAAACGCTAATACGGATCGTTAACTAGATGTCTAGGCGAAACTAGAACTAGTAAACTACTTTACTAATAAAGAACGGAAATACAACCTTTGTAGATCCGGTCCTTCACCTCCATAGCTCCGCAACGAAGTCTCCTCGCTGTCCAAATTAAAACCCGGGCTCTTGCGTCGGCTTCATCGGAGAAATGGGCGGGCAAGGTCGTCGGCTTCGTGCCGAAGATGATCTACGTCGAGGCATCACTAGATCAAGCTCCCACTTCACCAAGTCATGAAACTTGTGAAGAGAATACCCTATACTACTTGGCAAGAGGTAGAGGATGAAGAAATAGGAAGTGGGTTCACTTTAGAATTGGATTTCTCACTCATTTGCTCAAGTTGCCATTGTTGAAGCAAGCTTTCTTCAAGTGAAGAAGAAGAAGAAGAAGATGAATATTATGATAAGTTTTTTTCAAAAATAAAAAGTAAATCAATACTTATCATAATAATAACCATGGTCAAGTGTAGAGAATAAATCATGGTTAGTGGGAATGGTTAGGGTTAAGCATGGAGACAAAATGGTCACTTGGTCAAAGCTTCATGAAGCTTCAACATGCATCCAAAGAAAGCCACCATTTTGCATTATGCTAAATATTTTTCCAAAAAGAATAAATAGATAAATAAATGAGAAAAGGAAATGAAACCCTAAGCACTTAAGTAACCATGGTTTAATTCTTTACACAAACCTAAACTAGCATGTATCATCAAACATGATACAATCATGTGCACAAAAAAATATATCATATATACAATGTGCACAAACAAGTGAGAAAATCCATTTAAAAGTGAACCGATACTAGTTAATGCAAAGTAATATATCAAATATATAATTATGCATTAAATCATTAAATCAACACTTGATTTAACGATCCGGTCATATCGCATATAACCGACTAGTATCCAATGTATCGGCTTATCGAATCAACCATCGATTCGATAACTAGGTTATATCGCATATAACCATTCGATACATTCATCGCGAGAATGGAATATGGTAACACATACACGCATTATTCTCGGTCCCGCACATATCTCATAGGCGCTCCTATTTCGTTTCGCTTGAGCCAGGAAACCTCTGTGTAGGACTCTAAAGACTCGTCAATACGCCGGCAGCAGGTGATGATCATATCAAACACCCACAAGCCGCAAGCAGTCTGCTAAACGTAACGGCCACCCGGGTATTGAGCGATCAGAAGATCGACGAGCAAGCCCGCTCACACTCCAGTGAATCCAACCAGTAACACTACCGTACAGTCCGGTCTGATCGTCTGATATGTCGCATATCTCGCCTAGGGGTGGTAAACATCAGACCCCAATAGCTCGATAAGTCGTGTCGATATGAGGTCTATAACAATTCGAGAAACTACTGGTAACACTTACCAGTAAATCTCAGCAACCCTGGCCAGGGATTTCCGGTTATAGCCAATCGAACACAGCGCAACATCAACTCCCTATACCGGGAGAGACGAATCCCCTCCTATCGCTCATTGCCTCCATGTGACTCGGGACTGTACCCAAAAACCACCGTTTTGCACGCCCTCTTGGACGTGGTAAGATGGAAATCAAAGCACAGTGGGAACCACACAAGACTCTATGACGATCTCGGGTCAACAGACTACTCTGTACCAGTGTCACCAGAGAACTGCCATCTGACGTAAGGTATAATACCATCTGGGAGTTCTCGGCGAGTCCGTCTAGTGTACGCAGTCTCCACTGAGCACCTGTATATCATCTCTGATGTCAAACACCAATGGATATGGGATCATCCATCGCCCATCTGTATGGGTCGAGAAGGTATACGCTAGTCTACTCTGGTATATCGATGCCCCGTCTCGTTACACCCACGACTAGGGACCTTGAAGGATGTACTTATGGACTACCCTGTCCCTACTAGTATGATCCGCATCATAGTCCAGGTAGTCAAGTACACATCCTAGGTGCTTTACCAACATGTAACAGAGAGACAATCAGTATACACGTTAAGGTAAAGAGTAACCATATAGCATACTATCATGTCGAGCAAGAAAGTCCTCCCTATATATGTCCCAGCATCCACTACAATATACATCCTATGTATAGTAATGGCCTCTAGGGCATACATATAACTAACAATCTCCCACTTGCACTAGGGCCATCTGACAGCAGTGGTTGTAGTATCTCATACTCAACCATCCCATAAAAATCTCTCTCTGAGAACAGGCCTTTGTGAGTGGATCCGCCGTGTTGTCCTCTAAGTCTGCTCTCCTTACCTCGATCACCCTGGAGATCAAACATCTCCATGATCAGGTGACACTGCCTTAGAATATGTCTGGATCACTGATGGGACCGTCGTTCCTTGGCATAAGCCACAACTCCATTGTCTCACAATGGTAGGAACGTAGTTCATCTCATGAACCAATATACACCCAGACTGCCTCTTTGGTAGCATCTTAAGTAGCGATGTATCCTGCCTTTATCGTCTAGTATGCCACGGTATTTAGCTTGGAACTTTTCCAACATACCGTCCCTCCACTGAGGGTAAAGACAATGCCTGTGACTGACACTCAGTCGTCATTATCACCCTGGAACACTTCCAGTGATTCTTCCTAGGATCAATTGATACCATCTCACTACAGCTAGTGAGTATTCTAACATCCATTTAGATTTATCTCATAGGTCTAAAACCCAGGATTTAGTAGGTATCACTTTGATCCTATGTGGAGAATCATTGTGATAGACGGAGATTGATCGAGCGTAGCATAGGAAACTCCTTCCCTATCAAGAGCATGTCATCCACGTACTCTACAAGGATCACTACCATAATCCCTACTACCTTTTTGTTTATACAAGGTTCATCTACCATTTTGATGATGTCAAACTCTTTGACTAACACATCAAAACAGATGTTCCATCTCCGCGATGCCTGCTTTAACCTATAAAGCATCTTGTGCACGTTTCCGCTACTCCCACTGTCTACGAAGCCCTCTGGCTGTGTACTTATAGACGTTCTCTTCTAAAACATCATTTAGAAAAACAGTCATGGCACCCAACTGCCAGATATCGTAGTCATGGTATGTAGCCGTGGTAAGTAGGATCCGGATGGACTTAAGCATAGATACTTGAAAAGGTTTCATCATTATCCACGCCTGGTTGATGACGAAAACCTTTAACAAGTCTAGGTTTGAAAGTCTCAACTTTTCCATCTACACCAAGTAATCTTCTCAAGATATACTTGCTCCTGATGGGGATTTAACCCTTCAGATATAGCAACCAAAGTCCATACTTTGTTGGTGTATAAGGATTCCATCTCAGATCGCTAAGCATCCAGCCATTCTTACAGAGTCTTACTCTCGATGGCCAGCTCGAAGCTAGTTGGGTCATCATCTCATGATGCAATCCTCGCTCCCACTGTCATAGAGAAACCGAAGTATCTCTCAGGTGGGTGAGGAACCCTACTAGATCGGCGGAGAGGCTGAGGTTCGTTGGTAACTATTGAATCCTTTGGTTCTTTCAAATCATCAGCTGCAGTTTGTATAGCTGGAACATTTCCAGTTCTACATAACTGACCTTGCCTCGAGCTTGTCCGGATTTTGCTTTTAAACATAGCCCGGACAACCCCAAATCTTAACTAACTTAAGAGATGGGCTCTTCC
This sequence comes from Agapanthus africanus, assembly GCA_030015575.1. Taxonomy (NCBI): domain Eukaryota; kingdom Viridiplantae; phylum Streptophyta; class Magnoliopsida; order Asparagales; family Amaryllidaceae; genus Agapanthus; species Agapanthus africanus. The sequence continues at coordinate 236,696,208 of CM057344.1, read as the reverse complement.
CTTATCATATCAAATATGAAGTGGTAGGCAACTGATTTGATTTGAACCCTATTCAATAGGTATACAGCTTCTCAAGTGCATAACTCCCAAAAGGAAATAGGAAACTCAGTAGTACTCATCATAGAGCACACCATATCATATAGGGTGTGATTGCTCCACCCCGATATACCATCGTGCTATGGTGTATACGGAGGAGTAATGCTGAGAGAGAATCTCATTCTCCTTTAGAAAAGTCCAGGAATTCCATGCACAAGTATTCTCCTCCCTGATCTCATCATAGGACATAATACTTATACCCGTATTTTGGTTCTCTACTTCTAACTTATATTCTGTGAATATCTCAAAAGGTTCGGACTTGTGTTTCAACAGGAACATAGGTCTGAATCTCGAAAGATCATCAGAGAATGTAATGAAGTACAAAGAACCAGTCTTGGCATGTGTAGACAGGGGACCTACATACATCAACATGTATCATCCCAAGAGTTTACTAACTCTTTCTCTGTTTCCAGTAAACGGAGCTATGGTCATCTTATCTTTGTGACATGACTGGCAAGTTTCACAAGATGTAAATTCAAACAGGATTTAAATATGCATCTTCATGTAACTTTAGCCAGTCTGGTCGTATTGATATGACCTAGTCTACAATACCTCAAGAAGGATTCGTTCATTTCTGAACTCTTCCTCTTGTGTGTGTTCTGTATACTAAGAACTGTAGTTTGATTTAGAACATTAATGCTTTTAGATAACGTGCCTGAACTGATCAACTTTTGATATAGGAAATGTTCAAAACATTATCCAACAATACAAAATTATATCCTTTCTTTACTAATAAAGAGACTGATATGATTTTGTATATCAGGTTCGGTATCTAATAACATTCGTTCAGAATCAATGTATTTGTAATACAGGGTGACAGTGACCAACAGACTTGGCTGCAACACTTGCCCCATTTTCTGTCTCATGAAACTTATCACCCGTTCTCAGTTTTCTACCTTTCTGTAGCCCTATGTAACAGATTACATATCTGGGATCCTGATCTGGTATCACATACCCAGGACTTAGAGGATACAGAGAAACAGTTCTTTGTAATGAACACACTCGAAGATGATGCATCAGCATGCACTCTCTTCGTTTGGGCGGCACGGGAAATCTGGTATTCCCCAATTTCCTGCTCTGTCTTATAACAATTATAAGTTGGAGCGGGACCAACGTTCCCCAGCTCAGTATAACAAGCGGGTTCGGTCAATAATCCGTATTATTATCTTGATTAAGGCGTGATATGGTCGTTACCTGGAGAGAGAGAGAAGAAAACACTTAGCGTGCGCTCTTACAAGAATAGATTGGTTATTATTTTATCTAATCAGGATGGCTCCCACTGCTTTTTATCAAATCTTCCTTCAAACCCTAAAAGGAAAGACTAGCCGGGATTAATTACATACTACAAGTTCGCCAATCTTTCAGCTAGGCCAGTGTTGGTACTTTGAGGGAGGTCCCCCGTGCTTTCGCACGAACCTAATTAATGTAAACCTCGTTTTCCCAGAGGCGTAACCTCGTTGACACCTTTCTAGACACCTACTTGATCGGCTAATTGTAATATGTAAAACTCTCCCAGGAGTAACTCTTACTCGCAGTGGGTATCGGGATCCAACTATCTCATAGAAGGTATGCAATTTTATTGCAAATTTCAATACTTGAAATTCCCGATAATATTTTGCCCCGAACGATCTATGACCTTGACAAGGTCAACAAACCATAGACCGCAAGTCAAGTTCAACCCGTCATTTCTTGATTGAATCAAACCCACCCGCACGACACTTGACAAGGTCAACAAGGCCGCATGACTACCCTAACCCAATCTGCATCATATGCATAAGCAGATAAATACTAGTTAGCTACCGCACACTGCGCCTTGACAAGGTCAACAAACGCAGCACGAATACTAAACATGATTTATCTGAAATGACGGAGGGCTACGCCAGGTTTTTCTGAAAACCTATTGCGTAATGAACTTGATATCGTTGTAGGATCGAATGATTTTAAAATGGAGTGTTTTTGAGGCTTTTCTAGTTTTGCTAAAGGAGTCACTCCCGGTGAAGGGATCGTCGGTCCTTTCCTCGTCGAATGAGGTGCGGGATATATCATATATATCACTATGCAAAGCAAAAACTCTTAAAAGCAATCAAAAGACAAACCGAGTGTGTAGCATCTGCCAGTTATTGCTAAAGGAGTCACTCCCGGTGAAGGGATCTCGGTCCTTTCCTCATCGAATAAGGTGCAGGATATATCATATATACCTCTGTGCAAAGCAAGAACTGTAGCTACCTGTTTAATTTTGAAATTCAATTCTACAACATCTTAGGTTTCTTTTTATTTCATTAATCTCATTAATGAAGTCCCATCATTTAAGTACCTAAACATCACAGATAAATACGACGTACACTTATGCCATCCGCATTCGCCTCGATGTCCCCTCGTGCACCGTTAGGTTAGGTAACTAACGGCAGAGCGGGGCAGGGCTAGCGCGGGTGTAAAACATAAGTAACGCCTATATAATATATCATATATACTATATACAGTATCTATCACAGAACATCACATGATCACATCACAGATATCGCAGCAGAAGAAACATATATGAAATATTGGATATACTAGGACGTCCGTATTTTCAATACGAGCCAGTATAAAACACGGATTCCACGGTCGTGATGAATAGCCAAACCCACACCCCTAGACCCCTACGAGAGCGGCCATCAACCCTACCAATTCTAGAGTTAGGAGACCCGGACTCGACTCCTCGAGTTGGTCTCCCACTGGACTCCAGAACCCGGTCACTTGTGCCCTCCTCCTTGGGTCTATCCTAGTGCAGAAAAGTAAATAATATACATCAACGGTGACAACTTCCGCAACCTGGAAGCGCCCCAATAAAAGAATATTACATATAAGTTTTTACATGAATGAAAATGAAAAACACTCATCTCACATAAAAAACCCCGGCTATTCAAACACGACGATCCAATATAACATATCCAGCAACACATAACATCACATGTCATCAACGTAAGTAAATATGCGCATCCCAATTGTCGTTGACATATAGCAACAAAACTGGCGACAACACATATTACACTTACCGTCACAGAAAAGAAAGTGTAAAACTACGACAGTTGGAATCCGCAACCTCCTCAGACATCGCATGCCTGACCAAATGAATTCCTTAGACATCGCATGCCTAACAATTATAAACCCCGCATTTTAGTCTCATTATCGAAAACTCTTTTCAATATCAAGTCGGGTAATTCAACAAGATTCCTGACATCCTGATCGAATGCTCGTCGCAAACTTCAGTAGACGGCTGCACCCCCGATACCGTCGACGAAGTGCACCAAGGCGGAACACCGCTACCGCGAGCACCCGGACGGATGCTTTCGGCGACGGGGTTCTCCTACAGTCACTTGGTCGGGGCTATGGAGTGAGGCTGTCTATTAAGTTTACCCGGCGAGTATCTGTGTACGCTACGTGATTGCGGCGGACTTTTGATCTCATCAAAATTCCGTGGCAACCGATCAAGTGAGACTAAACCGCTAGATTTATAACATTCATTCAGTTATCTCATAACTACTTGTGAATTCCAATTGTTGTATCACATTCCAGATAAACAGAAAATGTTAAACTTTCCGATCGAACATTCAAACACCCAAGTTTTCCCGATACAGATCAACACATGAAACAAGTCTAAAAACATTCAGTTCGTGCCTCAGTACCAACGGTCCAGCCGTAGAAGGGTCAAGCCAACGCCTCACATGTGGCACGCCGTACTGCCCCAAACCCGAAGGTTCAAAGGGCAGTTCAAGACGGACACATAATCGAGTTAAGGTTTGTTGTCTTCTAGAGGGTCCATCGCGTTACTTGCACTACTTAGAACATCGTTAAACTACGAAAAAATCCAACACTTGGAAATTTCCCGACAGGGGAAAAATTGGGTATTTATATCCGGTCGAACCTTTTAACATATTCTAATTATCCGGAAAGCCATAAAGACAAAGTCTGATAATCCGATCGAATCATCGAATCCCCAAAACAACCCCAGAAAATTCAACTCTTGAATAAATATTAAAAATTCCCAGGAAAACCAGCACCAGAAAGCATGAATTACTGTGCAAAGATTGAAGGCCAATCGAGTCAAGAGGCCGCGGAACCGCCTCAGAAGGCAGGCTTCTGCCGCGGTTCCGCCGCGCATTAGAGGTATCATGAAAAAATTTTTGCATCGTAATTCTTAGAATTCCCTGCTGAATTTTTTAAGAATTTTTAATCTGGAAAAAACCCAGTTTTTAGAAAAAGGTCCAGAGAGCACTTTATGGATTAGGGTTTCGATTCGTTCGGATTTCAAACTCCGTCTAGACTTCGCCTAAGGCTCTAGCTAGGCTCTGATACCACTGTAGGGTTCCTAGGCACTCTCAAGAGGTCTCACAAAGCATCAACCATGCCAATTTTTTAATTTTACGGTGCCGAGAAACCTAATACGGATCGTTAACTAGATGTCTAGGCGAAACAAGAACTAGTAAACTACTTTACTAATAAAGAACGGAAATACAACCTTTGTAGATCCGGTCCTTCACCTCCATAGCTCCGCAACGAAGTCTCCTCGCTGTCCAAATTAAAACCCGTGCTCTTGCGTCGGCTTCATCGGAGAAATGGGCGGGCAAGGTCGTCGGCTTCGTGCCGAAGATGATCTACGTTGAGGCATCACTAGATCAAGCTCCCACTTCACCAAGTCATGAAACTTGTGAAGAGAACACCCTATACTACTTGGCAAGAGGTAGAGGATGAAGAAATAGGAAGTGGGTTCACTTTAGAATTGGATTTCTCACTCATTTGCTCAAGTTGCCATTGTTGAAGCAAGCTTTCTTCAAGTGAAGAAGAACAAGAAGAAGATGAATATTATGATAAGTTTTTTTCAAAAATAAAAGTAAATCAATACTTATCATAATAATAACCATGGTCAAGTGTAGAGAATAAATCATGGTTAGTGGGAATGGTTAGGGTTAAGCATGGAGACAAAATGGTCACTTGGTCAAAGCTTCATGAAGCTTCAACATGCATCCAAAGAAAGCCACCATTTTGCATTATACTAAATATTTTTCCAAAAAGAATAAATAGATAAATAAATGAGAAAAGGAAATGAAACCCTAACCACTTAAGTAACCATGGTTTAATTCTTTACACAAACCCAAACTAGCATGTATCATCAAACATGATACAATCATGTGCACAAAAAAATATATCATATATACAATGTGCACAAACAAGTGAGAAAATCCATTTAAAAGTGAACCGATACTAGTTAATGTAAAGTAATATATCAAATATATAATTATGCATTAAATCATTAAATCAACACTTGATTTAACGATCCGGTCATATCGCATATAACCGACTAGTATCCAATGTATCGGCTTATCGAATCAACCCTCGATTCGATAACTAGGTTATATCGCATATAACCATTCGATACATTCATCGCAAGAATGGAATACGGTAACACATACATGCATTATTCTCGGTCCCGCACATATCTCATATGCGCTCCTATTTCGTTTCGCTTGAGCCAGGAAACCTCTGTGTAGGACTCTAAAGACTCGTCAATACGCCGGCAGCAGGTGATGATCATATCAAACACCCACAAGCCGCAAGCGGTCTGCTAAACGTAATGGCCACCCGGGTATTGAGCGATCAGAAGATCGACGAGCAAGCCCACTCACACTCCAGTAAATCCAACCAGTAACACTACCGTACAGTCCGGTCTGATCGTCTGATATGTCGCATATCTCGCCTAGGGGTGGTAAACATCAGACCCCAATAGCTCGATAAGTCGTGTCGATATGAGGTCTATAACAATTCGAGAAACTACTGGTAACACTTACCAGTAAATCTTAGAAACCCTGGCCAGGGATTTCCGGTTATAGCCAATCGAATACAGCGCAACATCAACTCCCTATACCGGGAGAGACGAATCCCCTCTTATCGCTCATTGCCTCCATGTGACTCGGGACTGTACCCAAAAACCACCGTTTTGGACGCCCTCTTGGACGTGGTAAGATGGAAATCAAAGCACAATGGGAACCACACAAGACTCTATGACGATCTCGGGTCAACAGACTACTCTGTACCAGTGTCACCAGAGAACTGCCATCTGACGTAAGGTATAATACCATCTGGGAGTTCTCGGCGAGTCCGTCCAGTGTACCCAGTCTCCACTGAGCACCCGTATATCATCTCTGATGTCAAACACCAATGGATATGTGATCATCCATCGCCCATCTGTATGGGTCGAGAAGGTATACGCTAGTCTACTCTGGTATATCGATGCCCCGTCTCGATACACCCACGACTAGGGACCTTGAAGGATGTACTTATGGACTACCCTGTCCCCACTAGTATGATCCGCATCATAGTCCAGGTAGTCAAGTACACATCCTATGGGCTTTACCAACATGTAACAGAGAGACAATCAGTATACACGTTAAGGTAAAGAGTAACCAGATAGCATACTATCATGTCGAGCAAGAAAGTCTTCCCTATATATGTCCCAGCATCCACTACAATATACATCCTATGTATAGTAATGGCCTCTAGGGCATACATATAACTAACAGTTTGTGCGTCTGAGTGTTTCGCATTAGGGAACTCCCATTTCTGTTCGTCAAGGAGAAAAATGACAGATTGAGGTTGTGTATTGATTGATCGTCTTTTGAATCGGCTTACGGTGCGGATAAGTATCCTGTACCTCGCACTGACGAATTCTTCGATCAGCACCAGAGTGCGAGACTTTGTCTAGGTTCGTTTGGGATCAGGTCATCATTGTTGCGGGTCCGGAGTGATGACATTCTGAAGACTGCCTTGTACGTGCTATGGGCTTTGTGTGTTTTGGGTGTGTCACTGGACTCACCAATGCTCTAGCAGTATTCGTAGGTGTGATGAACTGGTTTTCTTCGGGCCGTTCCTCGACCAGTTATTGTTGTGCTATTTACGACATCCTGGTCTTTTTAGTGTGTCTTGAGGGATAGGAGTAGCACTCGAGGATCTGTTTTATGGATACTGGGAGAGCCCCCACGGTTTGCTAGATTCTCGGAGTGTTCCCTTTAAGCTTGTTGTGTTGACTCCTAGGTTTTGTAGTTACCGAGACGACTTTGTATGGTTCCGAGGAAGATCTTGGCCATACAGCTTGGACCCAGACTTGTGAGCAGAACGGAGGTCCGTAGATTTTTGGGCTTAGTAGGTTATTACTGCCGTTTCTTCCAGGATTGCTAGTGTAATGCTGCACCGTTCACTAAATTGACTGGAATAGAGGTTTCTTTCTTTGGACTGAGGCTTGTGTGTGGAGTTTCGGCAGTTGAAGACTCGGTTAACAACTGCTTCAGCTCTTTCCTTGCTTTTTGGTTCGAGCAACTTTGTGGTTTAACTGTGATGTTTCGTGAGTGGGACTCGAATGTGTACTGAGGTGACACAATGGAGTTATCGCTTTTGCTTCCCTACATTTGGAGGAAGTACGAGAAGGATATCCCACTCATGATCTGGAGATGGCCGTGATGGTTTTGTTCTGGAAATTTAAAGACACCACTCGTTTGAGAGTCATGTCAGATTTTCACGGACCACCAGAGTTAAATGTACATCTTCCTGCGGCAAAATGTGATTGTGGTGATAGTCCTCCGCAGATTCACGGTTCTTGTGCGATCGTTGAGTACAGCATAAGTTTGTCTCTTCTAAAGAGACGGCTTGCTCATGTTCGCGCCCGACCACTTTTCTTAAATCGCTTTCGCGAGACACTGCCCGCCGACGCTCGTTCGTCAGAGATATTGGAGCCTACTCGGCTGGGTAATGCAAGGGTGTACTAGGTTAGAGAGACACTTGTGTACCTAATGTTATGGGGAACAGACGTGGAATCCTAGGGCAGGCACATCGGTCAACTCTCTGTATTCATTCAAGCCCCACCAACTGTTAACGTGACTTGTAAGGTGGTTACGGGTGGGCAAGGATAGAAAAAAGAAGTCTTGGGATTCGTTTCAAGGTGTCTGTTTTCTTGTATGCTTGAGTTGAGCAACTGAGACTGACGGGAGAGTTGCAACCTTTAACCGTTCCGAAGAGGGAACGAGAGTAGATCTCCCCGAAATTCGTTATGGTGTCCACCCAGGTTTAGTTAAGATGCGACTCCTTTCGGATGTTTGTCATCCGGTGATACTCAGTTGTTCTTGTTAAGTTGTGCGTATGTAGAAATTGTTGTCGGCAGTTGGGGATCGTCGTTTGCCATCGATAGGGTTCTCCTTTGATAGCAGTTATCAGGAGACACTCCAATTGGTAACCTTTAGGATTAGAGGTTAGGTCATGTCGATCACCAGTCTGTTTTTCCAAACTCCGTGTTATAGGATTATTGGACCTCAGCTAGTTTAGAAATTTCGGAAATGAATCGGTTGTTTTGGGTCAGGATGAGAACGGTATATTGCGAATAGAGATCAGATGCTGACCAAGAGGGTCGCAGATTCGAGCTCGCAATGGCAGATCATGTATTCCCACGGAAATTTCCGATAAATGACATGTTGAGTTTTGGGAAGCTTTCCAGGATAGTAAGTCTTTTTAGGATCCCTACGGCGAGTTGGTTCGTTGCCTTAAGTTGGGCACTTCCACCAAGATTATTGAGTATTCACCCCGTATTCCCTATGTCGATACTTTGCAATTGCCTTCATGACCTTTCTCATTGGATTCAGCGACAGACCATTTAGTTCGAGCGTGATCCTTCGTTCACCCAACAGCCAGTTGTAATTTTGGACCAGCAGGTGAAGAAACTTCGATCGAAGGTCTTTCCATCAGTGAAGGCATTTGGGTGCATCCCAAACGGTGAAGAGGTCACCGGGGAGGCTGAGGGCGAGGTGCGGCAGAAGTTCCCTCATCCCTCTGAAGGTATGCGTAGCTTTGTATTTTAAAATTCGGGGACGAATTTTCTTTAAGGGGGGGGGGGGAAGATTGTAACACCTTAGGTCGTGTTTAGGGGTTAATTATATTTTACTAGATAGTTTTTGGTAAAAAGTTTACTAAACTAAGTTTCAGATATTTTATTCTAATTAATGAATATTTTATTAGGATTTTTCTAGGCACACACACACTTGTGCATGTTAACTAGGGTTTAGATTTGGGGTTAAACCATGATTAGCTAGCATGAAGGATTAACCCATTCTATTTAAGTTAATTGATTTTCATTAGGTGTATTTGAGTTTTATTTATTTGGGTGTTTTGTTTATTTGAATTTCTTTTCTTTCTTTTGTTGACTTGGAGAGAGAGAGAGAGTATGGGCAACATGGCTTGACCCATGCTCATTTAATGAGAGAGAGAGAGGGGGGTTGACTAGGGTATTCTCATTTCTTTTCCTCCTCTATCTCACTCCTCTCACTCTCAACACACACACACACCCTCATACAAGAAGCAGCAGCAGAGGAAGCACCAGCAACAGCAGCAGAAGAGGCAGCATCAAGCAGCAGCATCAGCAGCAGCATGGAGTAGCAGCAGCAACAGGAGCAGTAACAGCTCCAGCAGCCTCTGTAGCAGCTCCAAACCTTCTCCTTCCTCTACTTCCTGCGCTCTAAGATCTTTAAGTGAGGTATGATCTGAGCCTAACTTCCTTGCTTGCTAAACTAGTAATTGTTAAGCTTAATTAGTGTTAAATAGAAAGATTTTGTGCTTGAAATGGTGAATTGTGTGGACTTATGGTTTAGTGCTGTTAATATTGGTTAACCTAGCCTAATTAGGTGTTATTAAGGCCATGTAAACCTAGTTAGACCCCAAATTACACCAAAATACCATAGGATTTCTAATTGTGCAAATTTAGTGTTCTTAAGTGAACTTTTTGGATTTCTGTGATCTGCTATAGGTCCGAGTAGTTCAGGTTGAAATTGAGTTAACTGGAGCTTGTATACAAGGTATAGACCACACCACCAGAGCCCGAGACCGCCACCCCATAGAGAGGCCGCCGGTTTATTCATTCTGGCCGCAATTTGCGGCCAGATAGGGGAATTTTTGGGTGATGTTTGCTTGGGTAGGAGTCTGTTGTTATTTCTATGCCAGTGGTATGTATAGTTTTGTAAGTTGTTAGCCTGGGTAGAATCTGGGACATTATATCGTATTTTTAGTACGTTTGGTTCGCGCGATACACGCGATACGCGAGAGGGTTCCATGATTCAGCGTATCGCTGCGTGTCGGGGTTAGTTTTAGACGCGTGCACACGTTTAGCGTATCGTACGCACGCGCATTTAGTTCGCTACGCGAGCGTATTGTTTGACTTCGATGTCACGTTTTGTGAGATAGTTGCTTATATTTGGATTCTTGTGTAATTCCAGGTTCGCAGGCGGGTACGTCGGACGAAGCAAAGAAAGGGAAGCGGGTGGTCGGCTACGAGTAGCGCACGACCAGGTGAGTAGATTTAACATCTATGGGGGAATCGCCCGTATGGCGTTAAGCGTCAGGGCGTGTTAGGATATTTAGTATAGATGTTCATATGGACTGTAGTAGCTTACCCTTTTGTTGCATATAGAAATGATAGCATAGGACACTGCACTGTCACTAACGGTTCAAGTCGCACGAGCACGATTGATATGCTACACTCACACCGTTAGTGATTGCCATGACACTCACATTATAGGATTGCTATAAATCATATATCATACTGACTCTACCCTATTGATGTTGTCATGATTTGCCGCATAACAGCATATGTTATATCCATATTTAGGCACATATGCATCACATACCCCTACTGGTACTACATACACATATATTGATATGTTCATACCTGCGCACATGCACACTGTATATTCATACCAGTGCACACATATATTGATATGTTCATACCTGCGCACATGCACACTGTATATTCATACCAGTGCACACATATATTGATATCTTCATACCTGCGCACATGCACACTGTATATTCATACCAGTGCACACATATATTGATATCTTCATACCTGCACACATTCACATTGTATATTCATACCAGTGCACACATATATTGATATCTTCATACTTGCTTAGATTACGCATTGAGATATGTTGTTTCCATGTTAATTCTGGATTTGGGGAACCGTGGATATTTCAAAGAGTGTAGTTAATTATTTAAAAACCCGGTTTCCCTTGATATGATATTTCGGTGCGTCCACCATGTGTTTTCTCGGTACTAGAGTGATATATGTGAACCCGAATCGAGGAGTTGGATGAGGCCGATTACGGGTACATGGTGGACCCGGTATGGTACCCCGGGGCGAGAACGGTTTCACTGTGTAGTAGACGGTGAGCCTGGCAGAGGGACTACTACCTACCGGTGATTGGTTGGACCTGGCGGTTATCCGGAGGATACAGACCAGGGTCGATGTATGGATACGGGACGACTCGTACTGCCGGTGCCGAGGGCCGATACCGCAGACAGAGCCCGTGGGCTGATCCGAACTGACGGATGCCCTATACAGGAGGATTTGCGTGTCGATGCTTGGCACGAGTATTTATTGATATTTTGGGTGCCGATGTTGGGCACTCACGATTATATGAGATTTACAGGATTTGAGGACCGAGGAGGATGACGACGCCTGAGTAGTATTGGGATTTGGGTGCATTGATGAGTACCGATTATACTTTCCACGATGACATTCCGTGTAGAGGTTATATTTCCCTGCTCAGTATGTAGTAATTGATATCTCATCCTGTATCTATTGTACCTGATATAGTACACAAGCTTGCACAATCATTGCATACCCTGTTCATTCTATATAGGGTTGTTAGATTGCATTGCTATACCTAATCATTGCATACCCTGTTCATTCTATATAGGGTGGTTAGATTGCATTGCTATATCTGATCATCACATTTCTTGCTCATCACATGGAGATGTCATTAGATCACACTTGTTGCATGTTTGAGCACCCAGTTCATCATATAGATGTTATCTGTTGATATAGGTTAGAGTATCGTAGCACGTGCATACTCGTGATTACCTTTATATGTTATCTTCTATTCACGAGTTGGCAACTCACCCCTGTTGTGCCACAGTGTTTGCAGGTTTCCCTTCGGAGTAGTCGCGGCAGGCTGCATTCTTGCATCTTTTGACACAGATACCCTTACAGTTGGTGTACTAGCTCTTTTGCTGATAGGTGGGTTTTGTGCGGTATCTGGTTATCTTTCAGTTATGTACATTGTTGTATCTAGTACTCTCCATCTACCACTTATGTATTGATTTAGAGATCAGTTGTGAGGACGATATATATTATTTTGTATTCTGGCGTCGAGCTCGTTGTGAGCCGACTTTACTTATGCAGTTTATTCTATCTGTGATGTTTCTCCACTTGTTGCTCATTTTCTTCGCTACGGCGTCGTATATTGTTATCTTAGTAATTGGTTATATTAATTGCTTAAATCACTCTATACTTTTACTGGTTTGATTTCTGGGTTTTCGGCTTACTTAGTCGCGTTACGCCTGTAGACGTTACGTGGTTAAGTGCCGGTCATGGGCCAAACTTTGGGTCGTGACAAAGTTGGTATCAGAGCATAGGTTTTACCTTCGGAGTATAGGATGACCATGGTATGATGGAGTAGGTAGCTGCAGTAGAGTGGCGTAGCGTGCGTATGTTCCGCGGCATACTCACGACACGGTACTCCGCCTAAGCGACCTTAGGACTTATTGATTGAAATTCCTTCATGATCGTATACATCCTTGTGATTCGATTTTCGTATCCTCATCGAATCCTACCTTCTTTTCAGCCATTATGCCGCCAAGGACTACGAGGGTGCCGAGAGAGGCCGGGAGAGCCAAGGTTCAAGTTGATTTATCTGTGACGAGGACTGATCCGAGTAGTACCCATGTTGTACCAGGACATATTATTTCTCCTACGTCAGGTCAGATCGCTAGACTAGTGGCAGAGATCCAGAGCTTACGCCAGACGATGAGCTCATTGGTAGAGGTCGTTCAAGCGCAGCGACAGATGGTTGCCACCCCTGTTACCAAGTTGTTCCTTGCGATCATCATGCAGTATTCCGTCCCCTACATAGCCCCGGCGGAGGCAGCTCCAGTTTACGAGACACGTCTACCAGAGACCGTGAGAGTTTCGGAACAGTTGTGGAATCGTACCGGTGTATCTTCCCAGAGCAGAGGCTTAGGACGAGGACAGTCGTTTGGCTTCCATCTCCAGGCAGTACAGCATTCAGCGCATAGGTGTTTACGATGCGGAAGCCTTCAACACCTCATCAGGCAGTGTTCCTTCACAGCACGTCAGGGTCGTATTCTGAGACGTCGCGGATGCGGGGGGTTTGCACAGAGGGGTCAGGCTAGTGGAGGAGGAGTTCGATTAGTCGCAGATGAAGGACAGGCACAAGTTTTCGCTTCGACTCATCGGGACGCGCGGGCATCCAATGCGGAGCCTACATGTACTCTTTCAGTATGTCCTTTTGTTGCACTTGTATGTTTACACACTTCGTGCTGAGTTTAGGACGAGATTCGTGCTAGGTAGATCAGCCGTTTGTTGTGTTAACTTCTGTCAGCAATCCTTTTGTTGCGCGACACGTAAATTCGGTCGTGTGCCCATCGGATAGGAGATAGAGATTCGTCTGTCATTTGAACCTCCTAAAGATGTTGGATTTGGTGATCTCCTGGGCACGGACTGGTTAGCTACGTGCTAGGCGTTGTGGGCTACCGTAAGGAAACAGTTAGGTTTTGTTTTCCCGGGCAAGTTAGATCTTGTTGTGCAGGTGGATAGTGGTGCCACCTCTTACAGCTTGAATTCATCCTTGTTCGCTAGTCGGCTCTGAGGAGATGTTAGGGATTCTTGGCATTTTTCGTGATACCGTAGCTACAGTTGGTGTATTGGGCCGGTTTTCTTTAGTGGGGAGAGTTTTCCGACGTTGTTCCAGATGAGCCGTCAAGGCTTATGGAGCTTAAGGATCTGCTGCAGAGTTGTTGTTGAGGGAGTTTGTGCGTCTGAGTGTTTCGCATTAGGGAGCTCCCATTTCTGTTCGTCAAGGAGAAAAATGACAGATTGAGGTTGTGTATTGATGGATCGTCTTTTGAATCGGCTTACGGTGCGGATAAGTATCCTGTACCTCGCACTGACGAATTCTTCGATCAGCACCAGAGTGCGAGACTTTGTCTAGGTTCGTTTGGGATCAGGTCATCATTGTTGCGGGTCCGGAGTGATGACATTCCGAAGACTGCCTTGTGCGTGCTACGGGCTTTGTGTGTTTTGGGTGTGTCACTGGACTCACCAATGCTCTAGCAGTATTCGTAGGTGTGATGAACTGGTTTTCTTCGGGCCGTTCCTCGACCAGTTATTGTTGTGCTATTTACGACATCCTGGTCTTTTTAGTGTGTCTTGAGGGATAGGAGTAGCACTCGAGGATCTGTTTTATGGATTCTGGCAGAGCCCCAGCGGTTTGCTAGATTCTCGGAATGTTCCCTTTAAGCTTGTTGTGTTGACTCCTAGGTTTTGTAGTTACCGAGACGACTTTGTATGGTTCCGAGGAAGATCTTGGCCGTACAGCTTGGACCCAGACTTGTGAGCAGAACGGAGGTCCGTAGATTTTTGGGCTTAGTAAGTTTTTACTGCCGTTTCTTCCAGGATTGCTAGTGTAATGCTGCACCGTTGACTAAATTGACTGGAATGGAGGTTTCTTTCTTTGGACTGAGGCTTGTGTGTGGAGTTTCAGCAGTTGAAGACTCGGTTAACAACTGCTTCAGCTCTTTCCTTGCTTTTTGGTTCGGGCAACTTTGTGGTTTAACTGTGATGTTTCGTGAGTGGGACCCGAATGTGTACTGAGGTGACACAATGGAGTTATCGCTTTTGCTTCCCTACATTTGGAGGAAGTACGAGAAGGATATCCCACTCATGATCTGGAGATGGCCGTGATGGTTTTGCGCTGGAAATTTAAAGACACCACTCGTTTGAGTCATGTCAGATTTTCACGGACCACCAGAGTTAAATATACATCTTCCTGCGGCGAAATGTGATTGTGGTGATAGTCCTCCGCAGATTCACGGTTTTTGTGCGATCGTTGAGTACAGCATAAGTTTGTCTCTTCTAATGAGACGGCTTGCTCATGTTCGCGCCCGACCACTTTTCTTAAACCGCTTTCGCGAGGCACTGCCCGCCGACGCTCGTTCGTCAGAGATATTGGAGCCTACTCGGCTGGGTAATGCAAGGGCGTACTAGGTTAGAGAGACACTTGTGTACCTAATGTTATGGGGAAGAGACGTGAATCCTAGGGCAGGCACATCGGTCAACTCTCTGTACTCATTCAAGCCCCACCAACTGTTAACATGACTTGTAAGGTGGTTACGGGTGGGCAAGGATAGAAAAAAGAAGTCTTGGGATTCGTTTCAAGGTGTCTGTCTTCTTGTATGCTTGAGTTGAGCAACTGAGACTGACGGGAGAGTTGCAACCTTTAACCGTTCCGAAGAGGGAACGAGAGTAGATCTCCCCGAAATTCGTTATGGTGTCCACCCAGGTTTAGTTAAGATGTGACTCCTTTCGGATGTTTGTCATCCGGTGATACTCAGTTGTTCTTGTTAAGTTGTGCGTATGTAGAAATTGTTGTCGGCAGTTGGGGATCGTCGTTTGCCATTGTAAGTGCACGGCGGCGCCCCGGCCGTCAATCCGACGGCCAAATGCGGAAGCGGTGATAAACTTTAATTTTGCGGACTTAGCAAACTGGCACCACCGCGCACTAAACACCCGGATTGAACCATTAAACTTATTCTAGCTAACTACAAGACGGGTTAGAGATATACCGAATGATCCGAGTCCTCCAGTCTTCTCCTCGTCATCCCGATCTCCTGCGGAAACTCCGGTCGTCGCCTCCTCGCCGGAAGGACACCACATCGCCTGTATCTTTTACGGGCTCCCACCTCAATACCGAGGCAACTCGGGCGCGAAGTTGGCTGGCCGACGCGTCCAAGATTTGCTGTAGGATAGTGTAGTAGCTATGTCTCTTTGGGTTTACGAGGTTGCCATTTATGGAGGAATTTTGCACAATGATATTCATGGATGCTTGAGGGAATAATGGAGCATGCTTGAAAAAAAATGAGCTCGGCCAATGTCTTTTTGCTCACTGGAAGAATGAAAATTGAAACCAGCTCACTCACTAAAGAACCACATATATCTATTATCATGCAAACTCTCTCTTACTTGCTGTTAAAAGAAAATGAGCCCATTCAAAGCTCATTCATTTTCAAAGCAATTAATCACTCATCACCTCAAACAAAATCCAGCACACTCAAAATGAGGGGGGCCCACGAAAATACAAGAAGGAAATAATCCCACCAAAATTAAACCCCTCCATTTAGGAACAGTGGCCGGCCATACCTCATTCAAGTGGGTGTAAGAAAATGAATTAATAAAGATAAGGACACACCAAAAAACCCATCACAAATTCACATCAAACCCATACCCTCTCAAATCACAATTAATACAAGTGATGGTGGAAAAGATAAGATGCCATCATAATCTCTCATCTCACAAATAAACCCTCCACAAAAAGTTATTTGCAAACTTGCAAATAACCCCCTCCATCGGAAAAGTCCGGCCGGGAAAGAACAAAAGAAAACCGGCCGGAACGGAATGCAAACTGGCAACTCCAGAAAACTGGTCCCGTAATAAATTACAGGAAAACCCCGATACTGTGCATACACACCCGCATCTGTATTCCGTCCGGATACAAATGCAATGAGACAAAACTACACTATCAAATACTAAGATCCGGCTTAAGCCAAAGCCGGCTAGTAAAAACCGTCCGATCACGATCCGTGCAATACCGCACGTATCTGATCGAACCCTGCCATATCTCCATATGGCCTCTACAGCGTTTCGCCCGAAAGCTTGAGTAACAGAATAAGTGGTGGACTCTAAAGACTCGTCAATACTATGGCTGTGAATTTAACCACTAGCACGTCAGAGGTATAAGCCAATACGTAACGGGCCACCAGCTATTGACTAAAAGGGACGTCGATGAGCGAACTCATCCTGACACCCTACTGAGCCTGTCAGTGACAATATCCGTACAGTCCGGTCCGTTCGTCTATGAGCATCGCATGGCGGGCCTAGGGGGTTGGTAAAAGTCAGACCCCCAAAAGCAACACAAGTCGTGTCGGAGTGTAGCCCAGAACACCCTGAGATACTACTGGAATACCTACCAGTAAATCTCCTGCCTTGGCCAAGGACTTCGTGTAATGGCTCTCCTAGACACAGCGCGACCTCACCCCCAATACCGGGAGAGACGAACCCCTGAAGATCCGCTCACTGCCTCCATGTGGCTCGGGACTGTACCCAACTAAAACCTGTTTGCACGACTCCTTTGAGCCGTGGTAGGGTAGTAATCAAAGCACAGTGGGAACTCACACGAGACAAATGACGATCTCAGGTCGATGAACTAACCTGTACACATGTCACCAGGGAACTGCTATCTGACGTCAGGTATAAGACCAACTAGCAGGTTCCCGGCGAGTCCTGTCCGGTGTACTCATAACCCAATGAGCACCTGTATACATCTTAGGTGAACCAACTGACACCAGTGGCTTGTGAGACCGGCCACCGCCCCTCGTCGGGGTCTCGACTGTATACACTAGTCTACTCTGGAGTATCGATGCCCTGTCTCGAAACTCCCACGACTAGGGACCTTTTAAGGATGTGCTTATAGACTGCCAGCTCTCACGTATATGATCGCCCTCATACTGCTGGCAGCCAAGCAAGAATCCTAGGGGCTCTATCAACGTGCAATAGTGACCTGTCAGGTCACCTAAAGCAGTACACGATGATAAAAGTAAACCAGATAGCATACTATCATCTCGAGTAAGACTGTTCTACCGGGATAGGTCCTCCCTCAATCATTGCAGTCACGTGCCTGTGATCCAATAATTGACTCTGAGGGCACTATCTCCAACAGCCATCGATAGGGTTATCCTTTGATAGCAGTTATCAGGAGACACTCCAATTGGTAACCTTTAGGATTAGAGGTTAGGTCATGTCGATCACCAGTCTGTTTTTCCTAACTCCGTGTTATAGGATTATTGGACCTCAGCTATTTTAGAAATTTCGGAAATGAATCGGCTGTTTTGGGTCAGGATGAGAACGGTATATTGCGGATAGAGATCAGATGCTGACCAAGAGGGTCGTAGATTCGAGCTCGCAATGGTAGATCATGTATTCCCACAGAAATTTCCGATAAATGACATGATGAGTTTTGGGAAACTTTCCAGGATAGTAAGTCTTTTTAGGATCCCTAAGGCGAGTTGGTTCGTTGCCTTAAGTTGGGCACTTCCACCCAGATTATTGAGTATTCACCCCGTATTCCCTATGTCGATACTTTGCAATTGCCTTCATGACCTTTCTCATTGGATTCAGCGCCAGACCATTTAGTTCGAGCGTGATCCTTCGTTCACCCAACAGCCAGTTGTAATTTTGGACCGGCAGGTGAAGAAACTTAGATCGAAGGTCTTTCCATCAGTGAAGGTATTTGGGTGCATCCCAATCGGTGAAGAGGTCATCGGGGAGGCTGAGGGAGAGGTGCGGCAGAAGTTCCCTCATCCCTCTGAAGGTATGCGTAGCTTTGTATTTTAAAATTCGGGGACGAATTTTCTTTAAGGGGGGAAGATTGTAACACCTTAGGTCGTGTTTAGGGGTTAATTATATTTTACTAGATAGTTTTTGGTAAAAAGTTTACCAAAGTAAGTTTCAGATATTTTATTCTAATTAATGAATATTTTATTAGGATTTTTCTAGGCACACACACACTTGTGCATGTTAACTAGGGTTTAGATTTGGGGTTAAACTATGATTAGCTAGCATGAAGGATTAACCCATTCTATTTAAGTTAATTGATTTTCATTAGGTGTATTTGGGTTTTATTTATTTGTGTGTTTTGTTTATTTGAGTTTCTTTTCTTTCTTTTGTTGACTTGGAGAGAGAGAGAGAGTATGGGCAACATGGCTTGACCCATGCTCATTTAATGAGAGAGAGAGGGGGGTTGACTAGGGTATTCTCATTTCTTTTCGTCCTCTATCTCACTCCTCTCACTCTCAACACACACACACACCCTCATACAAGCAGCAGCAGCAGAGGAAGCACTAGCAACAGCAGCAGAAGAGGCAGCATCAAGCAGCAGCATCAGCAGCAGCATGGAGTAGCAGCAGCAACAGGAGCAGTAACAGCTCCAGCAGCCTCTGTAGCAGCTCCAAACCTTCTCCTTCCTCTACTTCCTGCACTCTAAGATCTTTAAGTGAGGTATGATCTGAGCCTAACTTCCTTGGTTGCTAAACTAGTAATTGTTAAGCTTAATTAGTGTTAAATAGAGAGATTTTGTGCTTGAAATGGTGAATTGTGTGGACTTATGGTTTAGTGCTGTTAATATTGGTTAACCTAGCCTAATTAGGTGTTATTAAGGCCATGTAAACCTAGTTAGACCCCAGATTACACCAAAATACCATAGGATTTCTAATTGTGCAAATTTAGTGTTTTTAAGTGAACTTTTTGGATTTCTGTGATCTGCTATAGGCCCGAGTAGTTCAGGTTGAAATTGAGTTAACTGGAGCTTGTATACAAGGTATAGACCACACCACCAGAGCCCGAGACCCCCACCCCATAGAGAGGCCGCCGGTTTATTCATTCTGGCCGCAATTTGCGGCCAGGTAGGGGAATTTTTGGGTGATGTTTGCTTGGGGAGGAGTCTGTTGTTATTTCTAGGCCAGTGGTATGTATAGTTTTGTAAGTTGTTAGCCTGGGTAGAATCTGGGACGTTATATCATATTTCTAGTACGTTTGGTTCGCGCGATACGCGCGATATGCGAGAGGGTTCCATGATTCAGCGTATCGCTGCGTGTCGGGGTTAGTTTTAGACGCGTGCATACGTTTAGCGTATCGTACACACGCGCATTTAGTTCACGACGCGAGCGTATTGTTTGACTTCGATGTCACGTTTTGCGAGATAGTTGCTTATATGTGGATTCTTGTGTAATTCCAGGTTCGCAGGCGGGTACGTCAGATGAAGCAAAGAAAGGGAAGCGGGTGGTCGGCTACGAGTAGCGCACGACTAGGTGAGTAGATTTAACATCTACGGGGGAATCGCCCGTATGGCGTTAAGCGTCAGGGCGTGTTAGGATATTTAGTATAGATGTTCATATGGACTGTAGTAGCTTACCTTTTGTTGCATATAGAAATGATAGCATAGGACACTGCACTGTCACTAACGGTTCAAGTCGCACGAGCACGATTGATATGCTACACTCACACCGTTAATGATTGCCATGACACTCACATTATAGGATTGCTATAAATCATATATCATACCGACTCTACCCTATTGATGTTGTCATGATTTGCCGCATAACAGCATATGTTATATCCATATTTAGGCACATATGCATCACATACCCCTACTGGTACTACATACACATATATTGATATGTTCATACCTGCGCACATGCACACTGTATATTCATACCAGTGCACACATATATTGATATGTTCATACCTGCGCACATGCACACTGTATATTCATACCAGTGCGCACACATATTGATATCTTCATACCTGCGCCCATGCACACTGTATATTCCTACCAGTGCATACATATATTGATATCTTCATACCTACGCACATGCACACTGTATATTCATACCAGTGCACAATATATTGATATCTTCATACCTGCGCACATGCACACTGTATATTCATACCAGTGCACATATATATTGATATCTTCATACTTGCTTAGATTACGCATTGAGATATGTTGTTTCCATGTTAGTTCTGGATTTGGGGAACCGTGGATATTTCTAAAAGTGTAGTTAATTATTTAAAAACCCGGTTTCCCTTGATATGATATTTCGGTGCGTCCACCATGTGTTTTCTCGGTATTAGAGTGATATATGTGAACCCGAATCGAGGAGTTGGATGAGGCCGATTACGGGTACATGGTGGACCCGGTATGGTACCTCGGGGCGAGAACGGTTTTGCTGTGTAGTAGACGGTGAGCCTGGAAGAGGGACTATTACCTACCGGTGATTGGTTGGACCTGGCGGTTATCCGGAGGATACCGACCTGGGTCGATGGATGGATACGGGACGGTACTGCCGGGGCCGAGGGCCGATACCGCAGACAGAGCCCGTGGGCTGATCCGGACTGACGGATGCCCTATACAGGAGGATTTGCGTGTCGATGCTTGGCACGAGTATTTATTGATATTTTGGGTGCCAATGTTGGGCACTCACGATTATATGAGATTTACAGGATTTGAGGACCGTGGAGGATGACGACGCCTGAGTAGTATTGGGATTTGGGTGCATTGATGAGTACCGATTATACTTTCCACGATGACATTCCGTGTAGAGGTTATATTTCCCATGCTCAGTATGTAGTAATTGATATCTCATCGTGTATCTATTATACCTGATATAGTACAAATGCTTGCACAATTATTGCATACCCTGTTCATTCTATATAGGGTTGTTAGATTGCATTGCTATACCTGATCATTGCATACCCTGTTCATTCTATATAGGGTGGTTAGATTGCATTGCTATACCTGATCATCACATTTCTTGCTCATCACATGTAGATGTCATTAGATCGCACTTGTTGCATGTTTGAGCACCCAGTTCATCATATAGATGTTATCTGTTGATATAGGTTAGAGTATCGTAGCACATGCATACTCGCGATTACCTTTATATGTTATCTTCTATTCCCGAGTTGGCAACTCACCCCCGTTGTGCCACAGTGTTTGCAGGTTGCCCTTCGGAGTAGTCGCGGCAGGCTGCATTCTTGCATCTTTTGACACAGATACCCCTACAGTTGGTGTACTAGCTCTTTTGCTGATAGGTGGGTTTTGTGCGGTATCTGGTTATCTTTCAGTTATGTACATTGTTGTATCTAGTACTCTCCATCTACCACTTATGTATTGACTTAGAGACCAGTTGTGAGGACGATATATATTATTTTTTATTCTGGCGCCGAGCTCGTTGTGAGCCGACTTTACTTATGCAGTTTATTCTATCTGTGATGTTTCTCCACTTGTTGCTCATTTTCTTCGCTACGACGTCATATATTGTTATCTTAGTAATTGGTTCTATTAATTGCTTAAATCACTCTATACTTTTACTGGTTTGATTTCTCGGTTTTCGGCTTACTTAGTCGTGTTACGCCTGTAGACGTTACGTGGTTAAGTGCTGGTCACGGGCCAAACTTTGGGTCGTGACAGATTCATTTCTTTGTTTTATGATCGTTATATTACCTTGCTTCTCTCGGTTTCATTGCTTACCAGTTATTGTTTTATCGCCAGCTTGAATCGTGTTTACCGTGCTTAATCCTCTTCAGTATCTTGACTTCAGATGAAGTCATCTCGGTTTCTTACTTGTTCATGTTTTCCCCGCATTAGAGTTATTCAATTCTGGTGCATCCCTTTGTTTGTTGTTGTCTTGGGAATGGATTTTCTCGGCACTTTCCACGCTTATATTGATTGTAAGGAAAGGAAAGTGATTTTCCAGATTTCCGGACATCCGGAGTTTGTTTTGCTGGAGGAAGCAGTTCTGTCGAGCTAGTCGAGTTTAGGGTTAGGCCGACAAACAATGTTCTTTCGTCAATGAAAGATGATAAAAAGGAAGCGCCAGCTATAGTTTGAGAGTTCATGGACGTGTTCGAGGACATATCGGTTTTACCGCCAAAACGAGATGTGGAGTTCGCGATCGATCTTGTTCCTGGTGCAGCGCCAATCTTAAAGGCGTACTATCCGATAGCACCAGTGGAGTTGGAAGAAGTCAAGAAGCATGTTACTGAATTACTTGAGAAGGGTTGGATTCGCAGCAGTAACTCGCCTTGGGAAACTCCAGTTCTTCTAGTAAAGAAGAAAGATGGCACAAGGAGGTTGTGCATCGATTATCGAAAATTAAACCGGGTGACTATTAAGAACAAGTACCCGATCCCTCGCATTGGCGAATTGTTTGAGCAGCTTAGTGGCGCGAGGGTATTCTCGAAGCTGGATTTGCGGTCCGGATATCATCAGGTCCGAGTTAAACCAGGAGATATTTGCAAGACTATGTTCCGAACTCGGTATAGACATTACGAGTATTAGTGATGCCCTTCGGAGTAACGAATGCACCGACGATATTTATGGACTTGATGAGCCGAATCTTTTCACCATTATTGGACCAATTTATAGTGGTGTTCATTGATGATATTTTGGTCCACTCAAAAGAGTATTGAAGAGCATGCAGAACACTTAAAGATCGCACTGCAGACATTGAGGCAAGAAAGATTGTATGCAAAGATGAGCAAGTGCGAGTTTTGGCTTGAAGAAGTGAAGTTTTTGGGGCATATCCTAGCTGGAGATGGAATCACCGTTTATCCAGGGAAGGTTGCAGCAGTTCAAGACTGGACGATTCCGAAGAACGTTGTAGAGATCAGAAGTTTTCTTGGACTTCCAGGATACTACAGAAGGTTCGGAGAATTTTACTCGTTTGGCTGAGCCTTGACCAAGCTTACGTGCAAGGAAGTACCGTTTGTATGGACGGATAAGTGTGCATCAGCTTTTGAGGCATTGAAGCAGATATTGATAACCGCTCCTATTTTAACCGTGCCAGACAGTTCTGGAGGATTGGTGATTCACAGCGACACATCTGGGAAAGGATTAGGATGTGTTTTGATGCAGCATGGGAAGGTTATAGCTTATGCATCGGACAACTGAAGACCCATGAGAAGAATTACCCAACTCATGACTTGGAGGTAGCAGCGGTGATTTTCGCTTTGAAGATTTGGAGACACTACTTATTGGGCGAAAGGGGCGAAGTTTTCACCGATCACAAAGCCTAAAGTACGTGTTCACACAGAAGGAGCTTAATATGAGGCAGCGTAGATGGTTGGAGCTGAAGGCTGACTACGATCTTGATCTTAAGTACCATCCGGGGAAGTTAATATTGTACCGGATGCGCTTAGTCGGTTACCAGCAATTCGGATGTTGACTGCACAAAAAGGAACTTATTGATGACTTTAGGAGATTCGAGTTGGAGACGTGCTACCACATTCTTCAGGACAGTTGATGTCGCTGCAAGTACAGTTGTCATTGATCAAGAGTATTAAAGCAGCGCAGTAAAAAAACCCAAGATTGCAAAGCTTTCGAGAACAGGTTGAAGCCGGACTTCGAACGGATTTGTTAATTCATGAAGATGGTTCGTTGCGATATGGTAGCCGTTTGTGTGTGCCAAAAGGAGACATTCGCGAATAACTTATGACGGAGGCGCACAGTTCAGCATATTCCATATATCCAGGAGGCACGAAGATGTACCGAGATATACGACAGCATTTCTGGTGGGAAGGCATGAAACGGGATATTACCGTTTTGTGGCAAAGTGTTTGGTGTGTCAGTATGTTAAGGCTGAATATCAATGGGTTGCTGGTTTATTGCAACCACTTCTGATCCCTCAATGGAAGTGGGAACATATAACCATGGATTTCGTGACAGCTCTACCGCGGAGTCCAAAGGGCAACAATGCAGTTTGGGTCATTGTTGATCGATTGACCAAGGCAGCTCATTTCATACCATTTCGAGTTGGTCGATCAACAGAAGCTTTGGCAGAGCGGTACATGCAGGAGATAGTAAGATTGCATGGAGTACCGGTGAGCATCATGTCCAACCGTGACACTCGTTTCTTATCACACTTTTGGAGGAGCTTACAGGAAAGTTTGGGGACTCGATTGAAGTTTAGTACAGCTTATCATCCTCAGACAGATGGCCAGTCAGAGAGAACGATCCAAACTCTTGAAGACTTGTTGAGAGCTTGCATGTTAGATTTCAAGGGTTCATGGGAGGATCATCTACATTTGGTGGAGTTTTCTTACAACGATAGTTTTCAGGAGACTATTCAGATGGCTCCATTCGAAGCTTTATACGGTCGCAAGTGTCGTTCACCTGTTTGCTGTACGATGTTAGAGAACGAAGATTGTTGGGACCGGATTTGATCGTGCAAACAGTTGAGAAGGTTAACACGATCCGGAATCATATGAAAGCAGCGCAAGACCGACAAAAGAGTTGGGCAGATACATCGAGAAGACCTCTAGAGTTCGCCGTTGGTGATTTGGTATTCTTGAAGATATCACCGACTAGAGGAGTGATTCGTTTCGGAAGTCGAGGAAAGCTTAGTCCTCGATTCGTTGGACCTTTTGAGATTTTAGAGCGAGTTGGAGAAGTAGCATATCGATTGGCGTTACCACAATCCTTGGCGAATGTTCATGACATGTTTCACGTATCTCAACTCCGTAAATATGTTCGAGATGAAACACACGTGCTGGATCATTCGGAGCTGACTGTACTGTTTCCCACAATCAAAGCAAAGCTCTGTTTGAATTTCAAAAATTAAAAATTGAAGCAACGCTTCAGATTCCTTGCACTGTACGCAATGTGCCACGTGTCAAAAGCTGACACGCTAGCGTTGCGCCCAAGACAGCGCACCCAATCAGAGCAAAGCTCTATTTAAAATAAAAATAAAAGAAGCAACGCTTCAGATGATCTGCGCTCAGCGCTGCGCGACACGTGTCGGCGCAGTGGCGCTGCGCTCTGCGCTGCGCGACACGTGTCAGCGCAGTTGTGCTAGCGCAGTTGCGCTGCGCTCTGCGCGACACGTGTCAAGCGTAGGTGCGCTTGCGCCAGCTGTGCCAGCATTTAAAACAGAAAAATTCTGGAAAGATCTTTCTAATCTTGTTAAAACAAGAAGATTATCTTCTGTAAAACAGAAGCCCTAGGATGAAAGATCCAACGGTGGGGAAAAATCCCTAAATCACTCAAAGAAAGATCTCTTTAACTGACTTAACAAATCAATCGACACTATATAAAAGCCCATAAACTCCAAGTTTAAAACATACAGAACTCCTCTAAAACTTTGAGAAGAACTCTAAGAAAAGAAAAGGTAAACCTTTGAAAAAAAGAAGAAGTTCTTCTAAAAAAATCAATGATCTAAGAACAAGATCAAAGATCTTCAATAAAAAAATGATAATATTAATACAAAAAAAAGAAGAAGTAATAATTTACTTCTTTACTAGATCTTTTGATCTATATAAAGGCATTGCCTTTTGATGATCCATTGGTTCTTGAAAAACTTGAGGAAGAACCTCTTTAGAATCAAAAAGATTCTGTTCTTTGATCTAAAATAGATCAAGATGCGCTCTGCTCTTTTGAACAGTGCCCTGCACTACTAAAATGAACATTGCGCTCTTGAATTGGCGCACTGGACCAGAGCACGCCACGTGTTAGCAGCGCAATAGCGCAGCACACTGGTGCAGTGCACTGCGCTTGCGCTCACCAGAGCGTGACACGTGTCACCCTCACATGCGCTTGCGCCTTGCGCTCATTAATTGGCGCAGAGCGCCTGACAGGCCACGTGGCACACTGTCAGATTATTAAATGCTCTGCATTATAAAAGAGGGACAGAGCCCAATTAAAAAGGCCTAACAGGCCTAATAAAAATGCAATGCATTATTAAAAAAGGGGTAGAGCCCAAACAAAGGTCTGTCAGACCAAAACAAATGCTGTGCATCATTTAAAAAGGGGCAGAGCCCAAATAAAATGCTATGCAGGCCAAATGCAAATAAAATGTTGAACATTTTCAACTGGACTTAGCCCAATCACGGCCATAAGTCCTCAAACTAAATTGACTGAGCATGACTGCTCTCTCAAATCAATTTACATCCGGTTCAAGGGTACATCTCCGAACTCCTCTGATATTTATCGTTGTAATCCTTCAACGTCGTCAGAGAGGTGACGGGTCTCGACAACCACACATTGATACGGACTATGGGTCCTTAAACTCATGGACTAATGCGTCCTTAAACCAACAATACGGACTGTGGGGTCCTTAAACTCATGGACTAATGCGTCCTTAAACCAATATCTGTCCCCAAAATGGGAATGATGGACCACCATGTCCCTAAACTGGTAATACGGACTGTGGGGTCCTTAAACTCATGGACTAATGCGTCCTTAAACCAACAATATAGACTGTGGGGTCCTTAAACTCATGGACTAATGCGTCCTTAAACCAACAATACGGACTGTGGGGTCCTTAAAATCATGGACTAATGCGTCCTTAAACCATTATGCGTCCTCAAAATGGGAGCATTGGACCACCATGTCCCTAAACTGGCAATGGACCACTATGTCCCTAAACTGGAACAATAGAGCCCCCAAATGCTCTTTTGTCGGATCTAAACGATCCCGTTTAAGTTAATCTTAGCCTCAAATATGGCTAACGTGTCCTTAAACCAAAATCTTCAAACAAACTTTAGTCCTAAATTGGACTATAGATCCTCCAAACAACTCTGGTTCAAGTGTACATCTCTGAACTCCTCCGATATCTGTCGTTGTAATCCTTCAATGTCGTCAGAGAGGTGATGGGTCCCGACGGCCATACATACAATGGACCACTATGTCCCTAAACTGGAACAATAGAGCCCAAATGCTCTTTTGTCAGATCTAAATGATCCCGTTAAGTCGATCTTAGTCTCGAATTGGACTAACGTATCCTTAACAAACGTTTAAGTTGATCTTAGCCTCAAATATGGCTAACGTATCCTTAAACTAAAACCCTAAACCCAAATCTAAGTAAATACGGATTTGGACTAATCCACGTCCTACGGGCGACGACATAACTTAGT
This sequence comes from Agapanthus africanus, assembly GCA_030015575.1. Taxonomy (NCBI): domain Eukaryota; kingdom Viridiplantae; phylum Streptophyta; class Magnoliopsida; order Asparagales; family Amaryllidaceae; genus Agapanthus; species Agapanthus africanus. Next base: position 236,668,490 of record CM057344.1, on the reverse strand, counting down.
CTCCGTATACAATCCACGGGCAACCACAAACAAAACACACACACACACGACACGAAGTGAAATTCTGGAGAAGGAGAAAGTTGTTATCGCAATGCGGTGGCGTAATTAACTACAGGGGGTTGCGCCTGCAGGGAAGAGCGTCCCCACAATCAAAACCCCCTCTAACGAGGGGGAATCTGACGAAGTCTGCTACATCGGCCGCATCCGTCTAAACCTTCGATACACGGTGCCATAAATCAACTTGGCATCTTCGGAGAGGTGGACGGATAAAACCAAATAGCATCTGCCCCGAATCTCAGGCAAGACGTTTCTCTATCGTCGCGCCTTCTTTCGAAGGGGAACAGATTCTGGCACGCCCGGTAGGACCTTTTCCTCTTTCCACTCCACACTTCATGTGTCGTCTTCGCGAACGAATCGTGGTTTGTTAACGGTTGCCCTCGGGTTTCAAGTTACTAAGATTTGGTCTTTTGCTTGGCGCAGAAATCCAACAGCAATGGAGTCCAACTGCTCAAACTGCTCCAAATGCAAATGCAACCGACGCTCCGCCTCACCTGGAAGTGTGGCTTACGGGCCTCAAGCGGCCTCCATCTTTACTATTCCGGTGGAACAAGTGACTCAGGCTACCACCGGTCTGTTCTTCGGGACCATGTTCCCGCCAGTGAACCTTAATGTCCCGCTACCTCAGCAAGCTTCAAAGAAGTCGGTCTTCGATCGACTTGCTACTACCACGGCCCCTTTCAACGGGTCGCCCAATGTCAAGCTGGCAGCCTCGGTCTTTACCAGGCTGAACCACAGCTCCAATGGGCCTGCCAGGAAGCCCATGACCCCTGACGTGGCCATCCCAAAGAAAACAGCCATCTCTATTCCTGAAGTCGTCAAGACGGCTTCTCCTGCTAAAGAGTCGGTCTTTACAAGGCTGACAACTCCGGCTCCCGTTCCTGCTCGAAGGTCTGTCTTTGACAGATTGGATACCGCTACTCAAAAGACATCAGTCTTCAAGAGGCTGGCACCAGTGGCGCCTCATCTAGACAAGGGGAAAGACAAAACCATCCCAGTCGTCGAACCAGCCCCAACAGCTCGACACGCTCGATGTCGCCACTGGCGCCGAGTAAGGAAGGCCGGGGGCAACCCCCCCTCTGGGCTAACTCCACCAGCTCCAATGGTGGAAATCAATGCTGCTGTTCCGACTGGGAACAACTTTGAACCGCTAAGGAGGGTACGCAAGAACTCTCCGACTGCCACGCTGAAAAGATCTTCTCCACCCGCGGAGAATATTGCAGAAACAAAGCCGGAGCAGCCCCCTCAATGGCTGTCCTCCAAAATTTACAAGGTCCGGCGACGGGTCCAGGACTCAGTAATCGATCGAGATCACTCTCGCCGGAAGAAGAGGGTGAAAGTTCAGGAAGAAAAGAACCATCCTATCAAACAGCAAAGGACGACAACTACCTGGGTGCCCGCTGCAACGGCCCCCTCAACTTCAATAGCCTACAAGAGAAGAAGGCCGGAGAAAGTCCCCACGTCTGCGGCAAATGTCAAAGGCAATGAGCCTAAATGCCCTAAGTCTGGGGGCATGGTCATACACACCGTCTACATGGCGTCCGGGAAAGAGGATAGCCGCATATCAACAGGTCACAGACCGCTTACGCGATCGGTGACTAAAGCTCAAGGGCAACATCAAAAGCTCCAAGAAATGATGACTGCGATGGCCGTGCTCACCGGGCCAAAAGAAAGCCCAGAAGCATCCTCGGATCAGTGACAGGAGCAAGAAACCGATGCCGAATTCCTTCGCAGGATGCTTGAAAAGAAATACAGAGAGGCCGCGGAATAAGCAACCAATATGAAACGAATGGCCCTTCTGTTCCAGGACATAGTGGGTATGATGATCCAGCAGGATCCCCTAACCGAAGATCCTCTGATCGTCCTTGAAGATGACAGAGGAGTAACGTCGAATCCACCGCCGGCTCTTTCAGCAGCCAAGGAGGAGACAATTTCCAAAGTTGCCCTGGATGAATACATAGCAAATACGAGTTCATCAGGCAACTGAGGCAGCCGGTCAATTTGTCAAAACGGGACGACCATATTCGAGCTGGTATGATCAGATCAAATACCCGCCGGGGTATACGATCCCAAAGTTCCATGTCTACAAGGGAACAGGCAATCCTCATCAACATGTTGCCCAGTTCAGGGCCTTATGCGGCAACACCGGGGGTGATGATAAACTGCTACTTCGCCAGTTCGTTGGCAGCTTATCGGAGATGGCATTCGAATGGTTCTCTGAACTTCCGAACGACTCCGTCATAACATTTGCGGAGATGGAGCTGCTGTTTACACAAAGATTCGCAAGCGCCAGCGAACGCACCCCGATAACAGCATTGATTAATGCCAGGGTGAAGCCAGGCGAGACGTGGGTCCAATACGCAATCCGATGGTGAAACTTGTGGTCAAAATGCGAACAATGCATTGAAGAAGTGCCGGCGGTGGGCATGTTCGTGGGCACCTTCGATCCTCATGCAACTATTTCACAGTTCATGATGTTCTTTAAACCAACCACGTTCCAGGCCCTGATCGACAAGCTAGCTCAAATGGACCAGATGGGCCATAGACCGTTTCCTCCAAAGCCGGACTCTCAAAATGAGAAGGGGAAAGGAAAAGCGATCGTCGTCGCCAATGCTCAATAACAACCGAGTAACTTGAAGCCGGTTGTCCGTCAAAACAATATGCGTCCATGCGTATCCCTTGAGGAGAGGCTAGGACGTCCTTACTCGTTTCCTCAAGATAAAACGAGAAGACTGTTCGAACTGGCATTGCGCAACAGACTCATCAATCTGCCGGATTCAAGACGTCCGTTGCAGCCAAACGACGTCAATGATCCCAATTACTGTCCCTACCACTGAGTATTGGGTCATCCGATCGAAGATTGCTACGTCTTCAAAAACTGGATTGAAGACCAATACCAACAAGGCAAGTTCGCGTTGTCCAAAAGATGGAAGGTGAACCCGCCACAACCTCATATCCCTAAAAAGGTGAATACGCCGGGGCAACGTGCTCCCTTGTTGAAGAAGCTTCGTGGGTGCTTGTGCTATCTGCAAAAACTGTTAGTTATATGTATGCCTTAGAGGCCATTACTGTACATACGATGTATATTGTAAGGGATGCTAGGACATATATAGGGAGGACTTTCTTGCTCGACATGATAGTATGCTATCTGGTTGTACTTTATCTTAACATGTACTCAGATTGTCTCTATGTTACATGTTGATAAAGCCCTTAGGATATGTACTCGACTACTGGGACTATGATGAGATCATACTAGTGGGGCCACGGTAGTCGATGAGTACATCCTATAACTGTTCCTAGTCGAGGGTGTATCGAGACAGGGCATCGATACACCAGAGTAGACTAGCGTATACGCATCTTGACCCATATGATGGGCGATGGATGATCCCATATCCATCGGTGTTTGACATCAAGGATGGTGTACGGGTGCTCAGTGGAGACTGGGTACACTGGACGGACCCGCCGAGAACTCCCAGATGGTATTATACCTCACGTCAGATGGCAGTTCTCCAGTGACACTGGTACAGAGTAGTCTGTTGACCCGAGATCGTCATAGAGTCTTATGTGATTCCCACCGTGCTTTGATTTCCATCATACCACATCCAAGAGGGCGTGCAAAAAGGTGGCTTTTGGGTACAGTCCCGAATCACATGGAGGCAATGAGCGATAGGAGGGGATTCGTCTCTCCCGGTATAGGGAGTTGATGTTGTGCTGTGTTCGATTGGCTATAACCGGAAATCCCTGGCCAGGGTTGTTGAGATTTACTGGTAAGTGTTATCAGTAGTTTCTCGAACTGTTATAGACCTCATATCGACACGACTTATCGAGCTATTGGGGTCTGACGTTTACCACCCCTAGGCGAGATATGCAACATATCAGACGACGAGACCGGACTGTACGTGAGTGTTACTGTTTAGATTCACAGGAGAAGTTAGAGGCTTGCTTGTTGATCTTCTGAGCGCTCTATACCTGGGTGGCTGTTACGTTTAGCTGGCCGCTTGCAGCTTGTGGGTGTTTGATATGATCATCACCTACTGCCGGCGTATTGACGATTCTTTAGAGTCCTACACAGAGGTTTCTTGACCCAGGCAAAACGGAGTAGGAGCACATATGTGATATGTGCGGGACCGAGGATAATGCGATATGAGATACCGTATTCTATTCTCGCGATATTTGATATCAGCCGCGTCATCGGATCAAGTGTTGATTCGATGAATCGGTACGGATAAATATTAGTCGGTTATATGCGATATAGCCGGATTGTCGGATCAAGTGTTGATTCGATAATTTAATGTATAATAATATATATGATATATTAAATTACATTAACTAATATTTGCTCACTAAAAGATTCTTTTTCTCACTCGGGTAATACATTGATATATATGCGATATATGTTAAATGTATTATTTTATTTTGTTACGATAAATATTATATATATGATATATAATATTGTAACATGATATGATAAATAATGCAACATGTTTAGTGGAGTTTAAACATGATTAGGGTTTGGATTAGGGTTAAGCTTTCTAGATGATTCTAGAAGGTTTTGGTTTTGTTTTGTGAAAGATATTTTCAAGTGACTCATGCTTTAACCCAACCCAAACCCTAACCCTAGTTAATTCTCTACATGGGTTTAGTCAACCATGGTTGCATTATTCATCATATTATTCTTTCTATTCATCACAAAAGGATAATGATATTATTCATCATCTTCTTCCTTCATTCTTTTCATAGAAAAAGCTTACTAGTTTTCTTCAAGTGATGAATAAATGTGAGAAAAAGATAAATAAAGAGAGCAAAAATCCTACTTCATCATCCTCATCTTCCCTTGCCCTTTAGATGAGAGTGTTCACTCAATTTTAGTGAGTGTTAGCTTGTGTTAATGAAACTTCAAGGTAGATCATCTTTGTATCGAAGATCGGAAGCAAGACTGCACCTTTCTCTTCGTGAAGCCTCTCGAGAGTCCAGAGCACGATGATCGCAGCGAAGGGACCTCAACACGGAGCATATGAAGTGAAGGACCGGATCTACAAAGGTTGTAATCCCTCTCACTTAGTGTTAAAGTGTTTAGCATGTTAGTTTTCGCCTAATCTCTAGTTTAAAGATCCGGCTTCGGGTTGTTCGGCACGGCTAATTTTTTAATCGGGCATGGTTGATGCCTCGTAGACCCTTGTGCGTGTGCCCAGCAACCCTACAGTGGTATCAAAGCCAAGCTAGAGTTTTAGGCAAAGTCCAGACAAAGTTTAAAGTCCGATCGAACCCGGAAAACCCGATATACCCTAGTTTCTGGAAATTTTTCCAAACTGTGATTTTTTTCATATTAAAAATACCCAAAAAATTCAGCAGGGTATTTTAGGAATTACTGTGAAACCCGACCCCCTAAATCGTCCAAAGAGCTGCGGAACCGCGGCCAAAACCTGGTATTGGCGGCGGTTCCGCGGCAGGAAGGAAGGATTGAGGGATAGGGTTTGCACAGTAACCTCCGTAGCTAATTCCTGATTCTTCTGGGCATTTTTAATTATACTCATGTGTTGGGTTTTCTGGGGTGTATTAGGGACTCGTTGTTTCGATCGGATATTTTAACTTTGTTTAGCTTGTCCGGATAATTTTTAGAAACTGTTAAAAAGTTCGAACGGATATCAATAACTCACTTTTTCCCCTGTCGGAATTTTTTTCAAAAGTTGGACTTTTTTTTTCCCGTGTTTAAGAACGTTCTAAGTCGTGCAAGTAACGCGGTAGACCCTCTAGAAGACAACAAACCTTAACTCGATTATGTGACCGTCTTGAACTGCTTCTGAACCTTAGGGTTTGTGGCAGTACGGCGTGCCACATGTGAGGCGTTGGCTTGACCCTTCTATGGCTGGACCATTGGTACTGTGGCATGTGATGGATATTTTTAAACTGATTTCAAATGTTGAGATATATTGGAGAAATCTTGAGTGTTTGATTATTCAATCGGAAAGTTTAACTTTGTCTATTTATCTGGAATGTGATACAATATTTGGAATCCACATGTAGTTATGAGATAACTAATTTGAATATTATAAACATAGCAGTTTAGTCTCAGATGATCGGTTGCCACGGAATTTTGATGTGATCAAAAGTCCGTCGCAATCACGTAGCGTACGCGGATACTCCCCGGGTAAACTTAATAGACAGCTATGCCCCATAGCCCCGACCAAGTGACTGTAGGAGAACCCCGTCGCCGAAAGCATCCGTTCGGGTGCTCGCGGCAGCGGTGTTCCGCCTTAGTGCACTTCGTCGACGGCATCTGGGGGTGCGGCCGTCTACTAAATTTTGCGATGAGCATTCGATCAGGACGTCGGGAATCTTGTTGAATTGCCCAACTTGATATTGAAAAGAGTTTTCGATAAATGAGACTAAAATGCGGGTTTATAATTGTTAGGCATGTGATGTCTAAGGAATTCATTTGGTTAGGCATGCGATGTCTAAGGAGGTTGCGGATTCCAACTGTTGTAGTTTTACACTTTCTTTTCTGTGACCGTAAGCGTAGTATGTGGTGTATCGCCGGCTTCGTTGCTATACATCAACGACAATCGAGATACGCATACTTGCTTATGTTGATGATATGAGATATTATGTGTTGCTGTGATATGTTATATTGGATCGTCGCGTTCTGAATAGCCGGGGGTTTTATGTGAGATGAGAGTTTTTCTTTTTCATTCATGTAAAATTCATTTGTATGTAATATTCTTTTATTGGGGCACTTCCAGGTTGCGGAAGATGTCATCGTTGTATATTATTTACTTTTCCGCATTAGGTAGACCCAAGGCGGGGAGCACAAGTAACCGGGTTCTAGGGTCCAGTGGGAGACCATCTCAAGGAGTCGAGACCGGGTCTCCTAACCCTAGAATTGGCAGTGTTGCTTGCCGCTCTCGTAGGGGTCTAGGGATGTGGGTTTGGCTATTCATCGCGACCGTGGAATCCGTGTTTTATACAGGCTCGTATTGAAAACACGGACGTCCTAGTATATCCAATATTTCATATATGTTCTTCTGCTGCAATGTTCTGTGATGAGATCATATTACTGCCTGTGATGAATGTTTATATTATATATATGAGATATATGTTATATTGCAGATTTCGTTTCAAATGAGATGCTTGCGAAGCATAATTAAAATGGGACTTCATTAATGTGATTAATGAAATAAAAGAAACCTAAGATGTTGTAGAAACTTGTTTAAATTAAAAACTGGTAGCTCTAGTTCTTGCTTTGCATCGTGGTGTTCCTTGTAGAACATCCTGCACCTTATTCGATAAGGAAAGGACCGAGATCCCTTCACCGGGAGTGACTCCTTTAGCAATAACTGGCACATGCTACAAACTCGGTTTGTCTTTTGATTGCTTCTATAGTTCTTGCTCTGCATAGTGATATATATGATATATCCTGCACCTTATTCGATGAGGAAAGGGCCGACGATCCCTTCACAGGGAGTGACCCCTTTAGCAAAACTAGAAAAGCCTAAAAAACAATCCATTTAAAATCACTCGATTCTACAACGATATCAAGTTCATTACGCAAAGGTTTTCTTAAAAACTTGTCGTAGCCCTCCATCATTTCAGATAACGACTGTTTAGTATTCGTGCTGCGTTTGTTGGCCTTTGTCAAGACGTAGTGTGCGGTAGCTGAATAGTACTTATCTGCTTATGCATATGATGCAGATTGGATTAGGGTAGTCGTGCGACCTTGTTGGCCTTTGTCAAGGGCCGTGCGGGTGGGTTTACTTCAATCAAGAAATGATGGGTTGAACTTGACTAGCACCCTATGGTTTGTTGGCCTTTGTCAAGGTCATAGGAGGCTTGGGGCAAAATATTATCGGGAATTTCAAGTGTTGAAATTTGCAATGAGATTGCATACCTTCTATGAGATAGTTGGATCCCGATACCCGCTGCGAGTAAGAGTTACTCCTGGGAGAGTTTTACACATTACAATTAGCCGATCAAGTAGGTGTCTAGAAAGGTGTTAACGGGGTTACGCCCCTGGGAAAACGAGGTTTACTTTAATTAGGTTCGTGCGAAAGCACGGGGGACCTCCCTCAAAGTACCGACACTGGCCTGGCTGAAAGATTGGCGAACTTGTAGCGTGTAATTAATCCCGGCTAATCTTTCCTTTTAGGGTTTGAAGGAAGATTTGATTAAAACAGTGGGAGACATCCAGATTAGATATATTATATAACCAATCTAATCTTGCAAGAGCATACGCTGAGTGTTTTCTTCTCTCTCTCTCCAGATAGCGACCATATCACGCCTAAATCAAGATAATAAAACGGATATATTGACCGAACCTGCTTGTTATACTGAGCTGGGGGACGTTGGTCCCGCTCCAACTTATAATTGTTATAAGACAGAGCAGGAAATTGGGGAATACCAGATTTCCCGTGCCGCCCAAACGAAGAAAATGCATATTGATGCATCATCTTCGGGTATGTTCATTACACAGAACTGTTTCTCAGTATCCTTTACGTCCTGGGTATGTGATACCAGATCAGGGTCCCGCATATGTAATCTGTTACATGGGCTACAGAAAGGTAAAGAATTGAGAACGGGTGATAAGTTTCATGAGAAAGAAAACGGTGCAAATGTTGCAGCCAAGTCTGTTGGTCACTATCACCCTGTATTACCAGAATACATTGATTCTGAACAAATGCTATTAGATACCGAACTTGATATACAAAATCATATCAGTCTCTTTATTAGTAAAGAAAGGATATAATTTTGTATTGTTGGATAATGTTTTGAACATTTCCTATATCAATAGTTGATCGGTTCAGGCACGTTATCTGAAAGCATTGACGTTCTAAATCAAACCACAGTTCTTAGTATATAGAACACACACAAGAGGAAGAGTTCAGAAATGAACGAATCCTTCTTGAGGCATTGTAGACCAGGTCATATCAATGCGACCCGACTGGCTGAAGTTACATTTAGATGCATATTTAAATTAGTTTGAATTTATATCTTGTGAAACTTGCCGGTCATGTCACAAAGATAAGATGACCATAGCTCTGTTTATTGGAAACAGAGAAAGAGTTAGTGAACTCTTGGGAATTGATACATGCTGATGTATGAAAGTCTCCTGTCTACACATGCCAAGACTAGTTCTTTGTACTTCATTACATTCTCTGATGATCTCTCAAGATTCAGACATATGTTCCTGCTGAAACACAAGTCCGAACCTTTTGAGATATTCACAGAATATAAGTTAGAAGTAGAGAACCAAAATACGGGTATAAGTATTTTGTCCTTTGATGAGATCAAGGAGGAGAATACTTGAGCACGGAATTCCTGGACTATTCTAAAGGAGAATGAGATTCTCTCTCGGCCTTACTCCTCCGTATACACCACAGCACGTCCGTGTATCGGGGCGGAGCAATCACACCCTATATGATATGGTGTGCTCTATGATGAGTACTTCTGAGTTTCCTATTTCCTTTTGGGAGTTATGCACTTGTAAAGTTGCATACCTATTAAATAGGGTTCAAATCAAATCAGTTGCCTACCACTTCATATGTGATATGGAAAGGGAAGAGCCCATATCTTAAGTTTGTTAAGATTTAGGGTTGTCCGGCCTATGTTTAAAAGCATAATCCGGACAAGCTCGAGGCAAGGTCAGTTATGTAGAACTGGAAAGGTTCCAGCTATACAAACTGCAACTGATGATTTGGTAGAACCAAAGGATTCAATAGTAACCAACGAACATCAGCCTCTCCGCCGATCTAGTAGGGTTCCTCACCCACCTGAGAGATACTTCGGTTTCTCTATGACAGTGGGAGCGAGAATTGCATCATGAGATGATGACCCAACTATTTTCGAACAGGCCATCAGGAGTGGGACTCTGTAAGAATGGCTGGATGCTTATCGATCTGAGATGGAATCCTTATACCCAAACAAAGTATGGACTTTGGTTGCTTTATCTGAAGGGTTAAATCCCCATCAGGAGCAAGTATATCTTGAGAAGATTACTTGGTGTACATGGAAAAGTTGAGACTTTCAAAGCTATGCTTAAGTCCATCCAGATCCTACTTGCCACGGCTACATACCATGACTACGATATCTGGTGGTTGGGTGTTATGACTGCTTTTCTAAATGATGTTTTAGAAAAGAGCGTCTATAAGTACACAGCCAGAGGGCTTCGTAGACAGTGGGAGCAGCGGAAACGTGTGCAAGATGTTTTATGTGATAAAACAGGCATCGCGGAGTTGGAACATCTGTTTTGATGTTGTAGTCAAAGAGTTTGACTTCATCAAAATGGTAGATGAACCTTGTATATACAAAAAAGTAGTAGGGAGTATGGTGGTGATCCTCGTAGAGTACGTGGATAACATACTCTTGATAGGGAAGGAGTTTCCTATGCTACGCTCGGTCAATCTCCGCTTATCACAATGATTCTCCATATAGGATCAAAATGATACCTCCTAAATCCTAGGTTTTGGATCTATGAGATAGATCTAATTGGATGTTAGGATACCCACTAGTTGTAGTGAGATGGTATCAATCGATCCTGGGAAGAATCACTGGAAAGGTTCCAGAGTGATAACGACGACTGAATGTCAGTCGCAGGCATTGTCTACACCCTCAGTGGAGGGACGGTATGTTGGAAGAGTTCCAGGCTAGATACCATGACATACTAGACGATTAAAGGCAAGATACATCGTTACCAAGGATGCTACCAAAGAGGCAGTCTGGATACATATAAGTTCATGAGATGAACTTCGTTCCTACCATTGTGTGACAATGGAGTTGTGGCTTTAGCCAAGGAACTTCCGTCCCATCAGAAATCCAGATATAATTCTTAGGAAGTATCACCTGATCATGGAGATGGTTGATCTCCAGGGAGATCGATGTTAGGAGAGTAGACACAGAGGACAACAGCGCGGATCCACTCACAAAGGCCTTTTTCCCAGTAGAGACTTTTATGGGATGGTTGAGTATGAGATACTTCAACCGCAGCTAATTGTTGGGTATGTGATACCACAACAGATGGCCCTAGTGCAAGTGGAAGATTGTTAGTTGTATGTATGCCATAGAGGCCATTACTGTACATACGATGTATATTGTAGTGGATGCTAGGATATATATACGGAGGACTTTCTTGCTCGACATGATAGTATGCTATCTGGTTGTACTTTATCTTAACATGTACTCAGATTGTCTCTATGTTACATATTGATAAAGCCCTTAGGATATGTACTCGACTGCTGGGACTATGATGAGATCATACTAGTGGGGCCACGGTAGTCGATGAGTACATCCTATAACTGTTCCTAGTCGAGGGTGTATCGAGACAGGGCATCGATACACCAGAGTAGACTAGCGTATACGCATCTTGACCCATATGATGGGCGATGGATGATCCCATATCCATCGGTGTTTGACATCAAGGATGGTGTACGGGTGCTCAGTGGAGACTGGGTACACTGGACGGACCCGCCGAGAACTCCCAGATGGTATTATACCTCACGTCAGATGGCAGTTCTCCAGTGACACTGGTATAGAGTAGTCTGTTGACACGAGATCGTCATAGAGTCTTGTGTGATTCCCACTGTGCTTTGATTTCCATCATACCACGTCCAAGAGGGCGTGCAAAAAGGTGGATTTTGGGTACAGTCCCGAATCACATGGAGGCAATGAGCGATAGGAGGGGATTCGTCTCTCCCGGTATATGGAGTTGATGTTGTGCTGTGTTCGATTGGCTATAACCGGAAATCCCTGGCTAGGGTTGTTGAGATTTACTGGTAAGTGTTATCAGTAGTTTCTCGAACTGCTATAGATCTCATATCGACACGACTTATCGAGCTACTGGGGTCTGACGTTTACCACCCCTAGGCGAGATATGCAACATATCAGACGACGAGACCGGACTGTACGGGAGTGTTACTGTTTGGATTCACAGGAGAAGTTACAGGCTTGCTTGTTGATCTTCTGAGCACTCTATACCTGGGTGGCTGTTACGTTTAGCTGACCGCTTGCAGCTTGTGGGTGTTTGATATGATCATCACCTACTGCCGGCGTATTGACGATTCTTTAGAGTCCTACACAGAGGTTTCTTGACCCAGGCAAAACAAAGTAGGAGCACATATGTGATATGTGCGGGACCAAGGATAATGCGATATGAGATACCGTATTCTATTCTCGCGATATTTGATATCAGCCGCGTCATCGGATCAAGTGTTGATTCGATGAATCGGTACGGATAAATATTAGTCGGTTATATGCGATATAGCCGGATTGTCGGATCAAGTGTTGATTCGATAATTTAATGTATAATAATATATATGATATATTAAATTACATTAACTAATATTTGCTCACTAAAAGATTCTTTTTCTCACTCGGGTAATACATTGATATATATGCGATATTTGTTAAATGTATTATTTTATTTTGTTACGATAAATATTATATATATGATATATAATATTGTAACATGATATGATAAATAATGCAACATGTTTAGTGGAGTTTAAACATGATTAGGGTTTGGATTAGGGTTAAGCTTTCTAGATGATTCTAGAAGGTTTTGGTTTTGTTTTGTGAAAGATATTTTCAAGTGACTCATGCTTTAACCCAACCCAAACCCTAACCCTAGTTAATTCTCTACATGGGTTTAGTCAACCATGGTTGCATTATTCATCATATTATTCTTTCTATTCATCACAAAAGGATAATGATATTATTCATCATCTTCTTCCTTCATTCTTTTCATAGAAAAAGCTTACTAGTTTTCTTCAAGTGATGAATAAATGTGAGAAAAAGATAGATAAAGAGAGCAAAAATCCTACTTCATCATCCTCATCTTCCCTTGCCCTTTAGATGAGAGTGTTCACTTAATTTTAGTGAGTGTTAGCTTGTGTTAATCAAACTTCAAGGTAGATCATCTTTGTATCGAAGATCGGAAGCAAGACTGCACCTTTCTCTTCGTGAAGCCTCTCGAGAGTCCAGAGCACGATGATCGCAGCGAAGGGACCTCAACACGGAGCATATGAAATGAATGACCGGATCTACAAAGGTTGTAATCCCTCTCACTTAGTGTTAAAGTGTTTAGCATGTTAGTTTTCGCCTAATCTCTAGTTTAAAGATCCGGCTTCGGGTTGTTCGGCACGGCTAATTTTTTAATCGGGCATGGTTGATGCCTCGTAGACCCTTGTGCGCGTGCCCAGCAACCCTACAAAAACAAAAAGAATGCTGAATGATCTCCAGACATGCCCGGCGATCAGGTGGAAGAATCTGCTAAAACCCCAGATCATCGAAGGGATGCTGAAGCTGCGTCCAACTCCGAAGATCGGTGGTGATAGCTCAAGCACTCATACTCAGCCGTCGAAATCTTCAAAGAAGAAAAAGAAGAGATCCAAAAAGCCCGTGAAGCCTGGTGACAAGCGCACAGACTTGCAGAAACAGATTGACGCGCTGGAGGAGTACAATCAAAAAGCACGGACTCCCATCACACTCCAAGAGTTCCTCAACCACGTCTTTCAGGGCGAAGATGATGGAGAAAGCTCGTCGGATGAATCCGAGAAATATGTGGCAAGCTATCATATGATTTCCTACTCGTTTACAGAAAATGAGAAAACTCCTTACTCTGAGAAGCTGGGGGCAGATCCTAAGCGAGAACTTCTGGGGCCATCGGATGAAATAATTGACGCATTCCTCAACGAAGCTCTTTTGAAAAGTAAAGTTGATCGGGAACGCGAGACGGTCATATTTGAAAGGGCCAAGTGCCGGCGACTAGACGAAAGAGTTGAGACATTCCGGCCGGATCAAAATACATCCACCGCAGATAAAAGCAAATTCAAGACGAGGAAAAGGTTTGCTAAAGCCATATCAATGTGTATGAAGCTACCACCCTCCGAAGGAAACATTGCCGGCAAAGTAGAAATGCACCCTTCCTACTGCTTGTATCATCGAAAGATTTCGCACCCCACCGAAGAGTGCAAAGCTTTTAATAAATGGTGGCAGGGGTATGTTGTTCACCTGCAACATTTTAAGCGGGAGAAGCGCAAAACTCGTCGGGAGCGGAAAAGTACGACCGAGGAGCTTGGAAGAACTACCGGCGATTGTCACATGGTTAACGCCGGGGAAGCACAAGTTCTCACATTTGGGAGCGACTCTGATGAGGAAATGGCTTTTAGCCCTCTCTTTAAAGAGTCCACCTCGGGAAAAGAGGAAAAGCCAAAGGCCTGCGAAAATATCCGGCTGCGTAATCGTACGCTACCTGAAAAGAATCTCGGACCCTCAAATAAAAAAGATAAGGGAAAAGAAAAGGTCTTTGAGGATATTACCCTAGATGACCAAGTCATGGAAGAGCTAACCGCCAAGGACCCGCCAAAGAAAAATAAGGTGGACTACAGCGTTCTGGCACACTTGAGGAAGCTACCCTCGCAGCTCAGCATTCTTGATGCCCTTTTACTATCAAAAGAAGCAAAGGATTCATTGATCAAAGCGCTACAAGAGCCAGAACAATTCCAATCTTTTCTCGCCGAAGAAAAGATGAAGGACGAGCTGGAAGAAGTACACACAGCCGATGTCACTTTCGGTGATGAAGACCTCCTCCTTGGGACGTGCGAACATAATCGTCCCCTCTATGTCTCAGGGTATTGCCACGATATAAAGATAGGCAAAATCTTGGTTAACAATGGATCTTCCGTCAATCTCCTCAATGTACGGGTGTTGAAAGAAATCTGCACGAGCGTCCAGCACCTCGCTCTGGATAAGATCACCATCTCCGGGTTCGACTCTCAATCATCACGGACTCTCGGGTCTGTGATAGCGACGATATGCTTTGGACTACTCATCATGGACATTAAATTCCACGTCATAGACGCCAAGACATGCTATAATGCTTTGCTCGGCCGACCATGGTTACACGAGTACAACATCATCCCTTCTACACAGCATCAGTGTATGAAATATTTTAAGGATGGTCTCGAGTATACCGTGATGGGAGAACTGAACCTGTTTTCCGTGAATGAAGTCCACAAATATGAAGATGCAAAATACTTCTTACTGGATTTCGAGGACACAGAAAGATGTCACAAACCAGAGAACAAAGCTATCGCTACCATCCCTGTCTTAAGGAGTGATACCGAGGAGGAAGAGGATATAGTTTATTCAGGTCCACCCCAATACAACCAGCTAGGACCGTCCGCTTCCATATTGATCTTTAGCAGTGACTCGGAAGATGAGGTCCATGCTATATTTTGCGCTCGACCTTCCATACAAACTGTCGTTGACGAAGAGCAAAGTCTGCAAGTCGCCATGGTTCCACTTAAACATAATAAAGAACTTGACGCGCTTAATACCTACAGTGTAGAAGAGCTGCAGACGTTCTATGTCCCTCCTAGGCGAGAAGGCGAAATGGCGATTCTATTCTACCGCTCAGGGGAGACTAAAGTGAAGAAAGAAATCTGGCATGGTGCGGATCCTACGCTTGACAGGCTTCAGCCCATCCGTCCGCCTAGATATTATACAGAAGGATTGAAAAGGCTGTTGAAGCACCAAGGGATACCCTTCAAACAGACCGCTCAAAAAGCTAAATTCTATGACAGGGTCTGGAACGTTCCCGGAACTCAACACAAGTTGCCTAATGAGAGAATGGAAACGATCGGGATTGGATACATTCGATCCAAGAAACGGGAGCTCCTCAGCGACTGTTACGTCGTATATGACTTCAATGACGAAGAGGATGCTCAATGGGAAGACGCTAATCCTGAACTGGAAAAAGTTCCTAATGCAAAAGTTCCCAGTTCGTCATTCGAAGAACAAATGGACAAGCTTATAAAGGAAGCTGGTCAGAAAGTTCGAGACGACCACAACCGCGAAATGGCTATCTATGAGAAAGCCAGGACGCAACGCTTCCTCCAACAGGCTGCGAAAGATGAAAGTGCTGCTCCCTGTCAACCTGTGGTAAAAAAGGCTCGACGCAGAAGCAGAAACAAGTCGAAAAGCGAAAAAGGCGTTCAACAACGACAAAGCGGGAACAAGAAGCCACGCAGTCGAGAATCGAGCGGTCCGGACTTGTCCCTTATGAAGAAAATGAGTCGAGCATACTGTTTTCCTCAAAATAAGACAAAGAAGATACTGGACCTAGCTTTAAAACACCAACTGATTACGCTCCCGGAGTCTAAACACCCCGAGCAAGCAGGCGAAATCTCACACCCGAACTATTGCTCTTATCACCGAGTAATAGCACATCCTCTCGAAGACTGCTTCACCTTCAAGAACTGGGTCGAAGATCAGTATCAGCTCGGCAAGTTCGCTCTATCTGACAGCTGGAAGGTAACACCGCCACAGAAGCATGAACCCAAATCCACAAGAGCAGAACCAGATCCACATCGGTCTTGGAAGCGAGCTCGCACTTGTTATATGATAACAATATCAAAAGAAGAGCCCGTGAATATGGATGACCTTCCTGTAGGGTTCCTAGGCACACTAATGAAGTCTCACAAGGCATCAAACATGGCTAATTCAAATTTTACAAGTGCCTACAAACCCTAATACGGATCGTTAACTAGATATATAGGCGATGCAAGCATGTAAACGAATTAAATGCTAAAGGAAAGTGACTACAACCTTTGTAGATCCGATCCACCACTTACTAAGCTCCGCGACGATGTCCCTCCGCTGTCCAAGTCGGATCCCGAACTCTAGCATCGGCTTCATCGAAGAAATGGGCGGTCTTGATCGTCGGCTTCGATGCCGAAGATGATCTACGTCGAGGCATCACAAGATCAAACTCCGACTTCACCAAGTCATGAAACTTGTGAAGAAAACACCCTATACTACTTGGCAAGAGGTAGAGGATGAAGAAATAGGAAGTGGGTTCACTTTAGAATTGGATTTCTCACATGTTTTCATCACTTGCCATTGATGTAGCAAGCTTTTCTTCATGGAAAAGATGAAGAAGAAGAAGAAGGAATATGATAGAATAAAAAGGATTATTGCAAAAAGGAAAATCCAACTCATTCTTATCATAATCCAACCTTGGTTAGGTGTAGAGAATAGACTATGGTTAGGTTCAATGGTTAGGTTATGAAGAAGAAGACAAAATGGTTACTTTGGTCAAAAAAGGCATGAAGCAACAAGAACCTTCTAGTATGAAAGCAACCATTTATCTTTTCTTTTCTTATTTAACCAAAAACAAATAGATAAAGAATTAAAAGAGAAATGAAACCCTAACCATTCACCAATCATGGTTTAAGTCTTTACACAAACCAAGTTTGCATGTATCATCAAACATGATACAATCATGTGCACAAAAAATATATCACATATACAATGTGCATTTCAAGTGAGTAAATCCATTTAAAGTGAACCAATACTAGTTAATGCAAAGTAATATATCAAATATAAAATTATACATTAAATCATTAAATCAACACTTGATTTAACGATCCGGTCATATCGCATATAACCGACTAGTATCCTATGTATCGGCTTATCGAATCAATCCTTGATTCGATAACTAGGTTATATCGCATATAACCAATCGATACATTCATCGCGAGAATGGAATACGGTATCACATACACGAATTATTCTCGGTCCCGCACATATCTCATATGCGCTCCTATTTCGTTTCGCTTGAGCTAGGAAACCTCTGTGTAGGATTCTAAAGACTCGTCAATACGCCGGCAGCAGATGATGATCATATCAAACACCCACAAGCCGCAAGCGGTCTGCTAAACGTAACGGCCACCCGGGTATTGAGCGATCAGAAAATCGACGAGCAAGCCCGCTCACACTCCTGTGAATCCAACCAGTAACACTTACCGTACAGTCCGGTCTGTTCGTCTGATATGTCGCATATCTCGCCTAGGGGTGGTAAACGTCAGACCCCAGTAGCTCGATAATTCATGCCGACGTGAAGTCCATGACATGTGTGAAACTACTGATAACACTTACCAGTAGGTCACTGCAACCCTGGCCAGGGATTTCTTGTTATGGCCAGTCGAGCATAGCGCAACATCAACCCCCAATACCGGGAGAGGCGAATCCCCTCCTATCGCTCATTGCCTCCATGTGAATCGGGACTGTACCCAAAAACCACCTGTTTGCACGACTTAGTAGAGCCGTGGTAGGGTGGAAATCAAAGCACAGTGGGAGACACACAAGACTCTATGACGATCTCGGGTCAACAGACTAAGCTGTACCAGTGTCACCAGAGAACTGCCATCTGACGTGAGGTATAATACCATCTGGGAGTTCTCGGCGAGTCCGTTCAGTGTACCCAGTCTCCACTGAGCACCCGTATACCATCTCTGATGTCAAACACCAATGGATATGGGATCATCCATCGCCCATCACATGGGTCGAGAAGATATACGCTAGTCTACTCTGGAATATCAATGCCCCGTCTCGATATTCCCTTGACTAGGAACATTGAAGGATGTACTCATGGACTATCCAGGCCCCACTAGTATGATCTGCATCATAGTCCAGATAGTCAAGTACACATCCTAAGGGCTTTACCAACATGTAACAGAGAGACAATCAGTGTACACGTTAAGGTAAAGAGTAACCAGATAGCGTATTATCATGTCGAGCAAGAAAGTCCTACCTATATATGTCCCAGCATCCACTACAATATACATCCAATGTACAGTAATGGCCTCTAGGGCATACATATAACTAACAATCTCCCACTTGCACTATGGCCATCTGTAGCAGTAGTTGTAGTATCTAATACTCAACCATCCCCTAAAAGTCTCTCTTTGGGAAAAGGCCTTCGTGAGTGGATCCGCCGTGTTGTCCTCTGAGTCTACTCTCCTTACCTCGATCAACTGGAGATCAACTATCTCCATGATCAGGTGATGCTGCCTCAGAATATGTCTGGGTCACTGATGGGACCAGGGTTCCTAGGCCAAAGCCACAGTTCCATTGTCATACAATGGTAGGAACCTAGTTCATCTTATGAACCAATATATACCCAAACTTCCTCTTTGGTTGTATCTTTAATGGCGATGTTACCAGTCTTTATCGTCTAGTTTGCCACGGTATCTAGCTTGGAACTCTTCCAACATACCGTCCCTTTACTGAGGGTAAAGACAATGCCTGTGACTGACATTCAGTCGTCTTTATCACTCTGGAACCCTTCCAGTGATTCTCCCTAGGATCGATTGATACCATCTCACTACAACTAGTGAGCATCCTAACATCCAATTAGATCTATCTCATAGATCCAAAGCTTAGGATTTAGTAGGTATCACTTTGATCCTATATGGAAAATCATTGTGATAAGCGGAGATTGATCGAGCGTAGCATAGGAAACTCCTTCCCTAACAAGAGTATGTCATCCACGTACTCTACGAGGATCATCACCATACTCCCTACTACCTTTTTGTTTATACAAGGTTCATCTACCATTTTGATGATGTCAACTTCTTTGACTAATCCATCAAAACAGATGTTCCAACTCCGCGATGCCTGCTTCATCCTATAAAGCATCTTGCACACGTTTCCGCTGCTCCCACTATCTACGAGGCCCTCTGGCTGTGTACTTATAGACGCACTCTTCTAAAACATCATTTAGAAAAGCAGTCATGACACCCAACCACCAGATATCGTAGTCATGGTATGTAGCCGTGACAAGTAGGATCTGGATGGACTTAAGCATAGGTACTGGAAAAAGGTTTCATCATTATCCACGCCTGGTTGATGACGAAAACCTTTAACAAGTCTAGCTTTGAAAGTCTCAACTTTTCCATCTACACCAAGTAATCTTCTCAAGATATACTTGCTCCTGATGGGGATTTAACCCTTCAGATATAGCAACCAAAGTCCATACTTTGTTGGTGTATAAGGATTCCATCTCAGATCACTAAGCATCCAGCCATTCTTACAGAGTTCTACCCCCGATGGCCAGCTCGAAACTAGTTGGGTCATCATCTCATGATGCAATCCTCGCTCCCACTGTCATCGAGAAACCGAAGTATCTCTCAGGTGGGTGAGGAACCCTACTAGATCGGCGGAGAGGCTGAGGTTCGTTGGAATCTACTGAATCCTTTGGTTCTACCAAATTATCTGCTGTAGTTTGTATAGCTGGAACCTTTCCAGTTCTACATTACAGACCTTGCCTCGAGCTTGTCCGGATTTTGCTTTTAGACATAGGCCGGTCAACCCCAAATCTTAACTAGCTTAAGACATGGGCTCTTTCCTTTCCATATCACATATGAAGCGGTAGGTAACTGATTTGATTGGAACCCTATTCAATAGGTATGCAGCTTCTCAAGCGCATAACTCCCAAAAAGGAAATAGGTAACTCAGTAGTACTCATCATAGAGCACACCTTATCATATAGGGTGTGATTGCTCCGCCCCGATATACCATCGTGCTATGGTTTATACGGAGGAGTAATGCTGAGAGAGAATCTCATTTTCTTTTAGAATAGTCCAGGAATGCCATGCACAAGTATTCTCCTCCCTGATCTTATCATAGGACATAATACTTATACCCGTATTTTGGTTCTCTACTTCTAACTTATATTCTGTGAATACCTCAAAAGCTTCAGACTTATGTTTCAACAGGAACACATGACTGAATCTTGAGAGATTATCAGAGAATATAATGAAGTATAAAGAACCAGTCCTGGCATGTGTAGACAGGAGACCTTACATACATCATCATGTATCAATCCCAAGAGTTTACTAACTCTTTCTCTGTTTCCAATAAACAGAGCTATGGTCATCTTATCTTTATGACATGACTGGCAAGTTTCACAAGATGTAAATTCAAACTGATTTAAATATGCATCTAAAATGTAACTTCAGTCAGTCGGGTCGCATTGATATGACCTAGTCTACAATGCCTCAAGAAGGATTCGTTCATTTCTGAACTCTTCCTCTTGTGTGTGTTCTGCATACTAGTAACTGTAGTTTGATTTAGAACGTCAATGCTTTTAGATAACGTGCCTGAACCGATCAACTTTTGATATTGGAAATGTTCAAAACATTATCCATCAATACAAAATTTTATCATTTCTTTAATAAATAAAGAGATTGATATGATTTTGTATATCAGGTTCGGTATCTAATAGCATTTGTTCAGAATCAATGTATTGGTAATACAGGGTGACAGTGACCAACATACTTGGCTGCAACACTTGCCCCGGTTTCTGTCTTATGAAACTTATCACCCGTTCTCAGTTTTTCTACCCTTTTGTAGCCCTATGTAACAGATTACATATCTGGGATCCTGATCCGGTATCATATACCCAGGATGTAGAGGATACTGAGAAACAGTTCTTTGTAATGAACACACCCGAAGGAGATGCATCATATGCACTTTCTTCGTTTGGGCGGCATAGGAATTCTGGTATTCCCCAATTTCCTGCTCTGTCTTATAACAATTATAAGTTGGAGCGGGACCAACGTTCCCCAGCTCAGTATAACAAGCGGGTTTGGTCAATACATCCATTTTATTATCTTGATTAAGGCGTGATATGGTCGCTATCTGGAGAGAGAGAAGAAAACACTCAGCGTACGCTCTTGCAAGAATAGATTGGTTATTTATTTTATCTAATCAGGATGGCTCCCACTGTTTTTATCAAATCTTCCTTCAAACCTTAAAAGGAAAGACTAGCCGGGATTAATTACACTCTACAAGTTCGCCAATCTTTCAGCCAGGCCAGTGTCGGTACTTTGAGGGAGGTTCCCCGTTCTTTCGCACGGACCTAATTACTGTAAACCTCGCTTTCCCAGAGGCGTAACCCCGTTGACACCTTTATAGACACCTACTTGATCGGCTAATTGTAAAGTGCAAAACTCTCCCAGGAGTAACAATTACTCGCAGTGGGTATCGGGATCCAACTATCATATAGAAGGTATGCAATCTCATTGCAAGTTTCAACACTTGAAACTCCCGATAATGGTTTTTACCCCTAGCACTTATGACCTTACCTAAGGTCAACAAATCATAAGTACTAGTCAAGTTCTACCCGTCATTTCGTGATTAATTAGACCCACCCACATGACCCTTAACTAAGGTCAACAAAGTCACGCGACTGTCCTAACTAATCGCATCATATGCGGTGTAGGAAGACATCACTTAGCTACCGTACACTGTGCCTTGACTATGGTCAACAAACACAGCACGAATACTAAGTACTCTACTTCCTAAAATGACGGAGGGTTGCGAATGGTTTTTATGAAAACCTTTAACGCTTTGAACTTGATCTCGTTGCGGAATCAAATGGTTTTTAAATGGAATGTTTTTGAGGCTTTTCTAGTTTTGCTAAAGGGGTCACTCCCGGTGAAGGGATCGTCGGCCCTTTCCTCGTCGAATGAGGTGCGGGATATATCATATATATCACCGTGCAAAGAGGAAACTATAGAAGCGATCAAAAGACAAACCGAGGGTTGTAGCATCTGCCAGTTATTGCTAAAGGAGTCACTCCCGGTGAAGGGATCTCGGTCCTTTCCTCATCGAATAAGGTGCAGGATGTTCTACAATGAACACCGCGATGCAAAGCAAGAACTGTAGCTACCTGTTTTATTTTGAAATTCGATTCCACAACATCAATTAGGTTTATTTTCTTTCATTAATCTCATTAATGAATATCCCATCAATTAAATTACCTAAACATCACAGATAAATATAACGTACGCTTATGCCATCCGCATTCGCCTCGATGTCCCGTCTGCACCGTTAGGTTGGGTAACTAACGCCAGAGCGAGGCAGGGCTAGCGCGGGTGTAAAACATAAGCAACGTCTATATAATATATCATATATACTATATATAATATCTGTCACAGAACATCACATGATTACATCACAGATAAATCACAGCAGAAGAAACATATGAAATATTGGATATACTAGGACGTCCGTGTTTTCAATACGAGCCAGTATAAAACACGGATTCCACGGTCATGATGAATAGCCTATCCCACATCCCTAGACCCCTACGAGAGCGGCAAGCAACCCTACCAATTCTAGGGTTAGGAGACCCGGACTCGACTCCTCGAGTTGGTCTCCCACTGGACCCCAGAACCCGGTTACCTGTGCTCCCCTCCTTGGGTCTATCCTAATGCGGAAAAATAAATAATATACATCAACGGTGACAACTTCCGCAACCTGGAAGTGCCCCAAAAAAAGAATATTACATACAAGTTTTTTATATGAATGAAAATGAAAAACACTCATCTCACATAAAAAACCCCGGCTATTCAAACACGACGATCCAATATAACATATCCAGCAACACATAACATCACATGTCATCAACGTAAGTAAATATGCGCATCCCAATTGTCGTTGACATATAGCAACGAAACCGGCGATATCACATATTACACTTACGGTCACAGAAAGAAAGTGTAAAACTACAACAGTTGGAATCCGCAATCTCTTTAGACATCGCATGCCTAATCAAATGAATTCTTTAGACATCGCATGCCTAACAATTATAAACCCCGCATTTTAGTCTCATTATCGAAAACTCTTTTCAATATCAAGTTGGGCAATTCAACAGGATTCCCGACATTCTGATCGAATGCTCGTTGCAAACTTTAGTAGGCGGCTGCACCCCCGACGCCGTCGACAAAGTGCACCAAGGCGGAACACCGCTGCCGCGAGCACCCGAACGGATGCTTTCGGCGACGGGGTTCTCCTACAGTCACTTGGTCGGGGCTATGGAGTGAGGCTGTCTATTAAGTTTACCCGGCGAGTATCCGTGTACACTACGTGATTGCGACGGACTTTTGATCACGTCAAAATTCCATGGCAACCGATCAAGTGAGACTAAACTGTTATGTTTATAACATTCATCCAGTCATCTCATAACTATTTGCGAATTCCAAGTATTGTATCACATTCCGGATAAATAGAAAATGTTAAACTTTTCGATCGAACAGTCGAACACCCAAGTTTCCGATACAGTCCAACACATGAAATAAGTCTAAAAACATTTAGTTCGTGCCTCAGTACCAACGGTCCAGCCGTAGAAGGGTCAAGCCAACGCCTCACATGTGGCACGCCGTACTGCCCCAAACCCTAAGGTTCAAAGGGCAGTTCAAGACGGTCACATAATCGAGTTAAGGTTTATTGTCTTCTAGAGGGTCCATCGCGTTACTTGCACTACTTAGAACGTCGTTAAACTACGGAAAAATCCAACAATTGGAAATTTCCCGGCAGGGGAAAAAGTGGGTATTTATATCCGGTCGAACTTTTTAACATATTCTAAAAATACCCAGAAAAACACACTGACAAAATTAGACAATCCAATCAATACACCGAGTCCCCAATACAACCCAGAAAATTCAACTCTTGAAAAAATATTAAAAATTCCCAGCAAAACCAGCACTTCAAACTAGGAATTACTGTGCAAAATTTATTGCAAGAAGAGATAAAAGGGCCGCGGAACCGCCGCATTAGCCTGCTAATGCCCCGGTTCCGCCGCGCTTTGATGGATTCAGGGGCCCCGTTTTATACAGTAATTCTTAGAATCTTCTACTGAGTTTTCTGCATATTTTTAATTCTTAAAAATCCACGATTTTCAAAAATGTACAGAGAGCAATATTAGGGTTACGGTTTCGGTTCGATCGGATTTCTAACTCCGTCTACGCATCGCCTAAGGCTCTAACCTGGCTCTGATACCACTGTAGGGTTCCTAGGCACACTAATGAAGTCTCACAAGGTATCAAACATGGCTAATTCAAATTTTACAAGTGCCTACAAACCCTAATACGGATCGTTAACTAGATATATAGGCGATGCAAGCATGTAAACGAATTAAATGCTAAAGGAAAGTGACTACAACCTTTGTAGATCCGATCCACCACTTACTAAGCTCCGCGACAATGTCCCTCCGCTGTCCAAGTCGGATCCCGAACTCTAGCATCGGCTTCATCGAAGAAATGGGCGGTCTTGATCGTCGGCTTCGATGCCGAAGATGATCTACGTCGAGGCATCACAAGATCAAACTCCGACTTCACCAAGTCATGAAACTTGTGAAGAAAACACCCTATACTACTTGGCAAGAGGTAGAGGATGAAGAAATAGGAAGTGGGTTCACTTTAGAATTGGATTTCTCACATGTTTTCATCACTTGCCATTGATGTAGCAAGCTTTTCTTCATGGAAAAGATGAAGAAGAAGAAGAAGGAATATGATAGAATAAAAAGGATTATTGCAAAAAGGAAAATCCAACTCATTCTTATCATAATCCAACCTTGGTTAGGTGTAGAGAATAGACTATGGTTAGGTTCAATGGTTAGGTTATGAAGAAGAAGACAAAATGGTTACTTTGGTCAAAAAAGGCATGAAGCAACAAGAACCTTCTAGTATGAAAGCAACCATTTATCTTTTCTTTTCTTATTTAACCAAAAACAAATAGATAAAGAATTAAAAGAGAAATGAAACCCTAACCATTCACCAATCATGGTTTAAGTCTTTACACAAACCCAAGTTTGCATGTATCATCAAACATGATACAATCATGTGCACAAAAAATATATCACATATACAATGTGCATTTCAAGTGAGTAAATCCATTTAAAGTGAACCAATACTAGTTAATGCAAAGTAATATATCAAATATAAAATTATACATTAAATCATTAAATCAACACTTGATTTAACGATCCGGTCATATCGCATATAACCGACTAGTATCCTATGTATCGGCTTATCGAATCAATCCTTGATTCGATAACTAGGTTATATCGCATATAACCAATCGATACATTCATCGCGAGAATGGAATACGGTATCACATACACGAATTATTCTCGGTCCCGCACATATCTCATATGCGCTCCTATTTCGTTTCGCTTGAGCTAGGAAACCTCTGTGTAGGACTCTAAAGACTCGTCAATACGCCGGCAGCAGATGATGATCATATCAAACACCCACAAGCCGCAAGCGGTCTGCTAAACGTAACGGCCACCCGGATATTGAGCGATTAGAAGATCGACGAGCAAGCCCGCTCACACTCCTATGATTCCAACCAGTAACACTTACCGTACAGTCCGGTCTGTTCGTCTGATATGTCGCATATCTCGCCTAGGGGTGCTAAACGTCAGACCCCAGTAGCTCGATAAGTCATGCCGACGTGAAGTCCATGACATGTGTGAAACTACTGATAACACTTACCAGTAGGTCACTGCAACCCTGGCCAGGGATTTCCTATTATGGCCAGTCGAGCATAGCGCAACATCAACCCCCAATACCGGGAGAGACGAATCCCCTCCTATCGCTCATTGCCTCCATGTGAATTGGGACTGTACGCAAAAACCACCTGTTTGCACGACTCAGTAGAGCCGTGGTAGGGTGGAAATCAAAGCACAGTGGGAGACACATAAGACTCTATGACGATCTCGGGTCAACAGACTAAGCTGTACCAGTGTCACCAGAGAACTGCCATCTGACGTGAGGTATAATACCATCTGGGAGTTCTCGGCGAGTCCGTTCAGTGTACCCAGTCTCCACTGAGCACCCGTATACCATCTCTGATGTCAAACACCAATGGATATGGGATCATCCATCGCCCATCACATGGGTCGAGAAGATATACGCTAGTCTACTCTGGAATATCGATGCCCCGTCTCGATATTCCCTTGACTAGGAACATTGAAAGATGTACTCATGGACTATCCAGGCCCTACTAGTATGATCTGCATCATAGTCCAGATAGTCAAGTACACATCCTAAGGGCTTTACCAACATGTAACAGAGAGACAATCAGTGTACACGTTAAGGTAAAGAGTAACCAGATAGCGTACTATCATGTCGAGCAAGAAAGTCCTACCTATATATGTCCCAGCATCCACTATAATATACATCCAATGTACAGTAATGGCCTCTAGGGCATACATATAACTAACACTTCCCTGGTGCTTCGAAAACAGCGATGACGAGGTGATCTCAAAATTTCCTCCAGCGCCGAAAGAGCTGGAGGATGGAATACATACTACTGCAGATAACCTCAAGAAAATTGAGTTGGGGACGGCGAACGACCCGTGACCAACATTCGTCAGTGAACTATTGTCTGAAGAAAGGATGGCTGCGTTAAAAGACGTGCTTATGCAGCATA
Organism: Agapanthus africanus; assembly: GCA_030015575.1. Classification (NCBI taxonomy): domain Eukaryota; kingdom Viridiplantae; phylum Streptophyta; class Magnoliopsida; order Asparagales; family Amaryllidaceae; genus Agapanthus; species Agapanthus africanus. Next base: position 236,641,379 of record CM057344.1, on the reverse strand, counting down.
GAGATTGCTTCGCATGGAACTATTCCGAAATGCCAGGATTAGATCCAGAAATTGCTGTCCACAAATTGGCCATATCCCCAGACGTCAAGCCGGTCAAACAGGAGCCGAGAAGAATGCGGCTCGAGCTTGAGATGAGCATTAACGCCAAAGTCAAGAAGCTAATCGACTCTGGCTTCATCTAAGAGGGTCAGTACCCCGATTGGATTGCCAACATCGTCCCGGTGACGAAGAAAAATGGGACAATACGTATATGTGTAGTCTTTCGGGATCTCAATAAAGCCTGCCCGAAGGATGATTTTCCAGTACCGGTCACCGAGCTGATGATAGACAACATGTCCACTCACGAAGTTTTCTCCTTCATGGACGGCTCATCAAGATATAACCAGATAAAGATGCATCCCGAAGACCAAAAGCACACCACTTTCCGGACCCCTTTGGGTATATTCTGCTACAAGGTGATGCCCTTCGGTCTAAAGAACGCCGGTGCCACCTATCAAAGGAGCATGGCAAAGATCTTCGATGACCTTATACATGAAATCGTCGAATGCTATATCGACGACCTCGTGTTTAAGAGTAAATCATACGAGGAGCATTTAGAACATCTGAAGACTGTATTTCAACGCCTTCGACAATACAACTTGAAGATGAACCCTCTCAATTGCGCATTCGGAGTTTCCTCGGGCAAATCCCTAGGATTCATCGTCCGACACCGAGGTATCTGTTGGGTAAGCACAGCACCTCATGAAGGGTTAGGAAGCATCACATGAACCAAATATGTAGTCTTTAGGGTGCTAAGCTAATGAACATAGAATCGTTCCTAGAATCGATTAGGGTTTCAAGATTTTCATATCGACATATGAAAGAAATGCTAGGGTTTAGAGAGTACAACCTTTGTAGCTCCCTACGCTAGACTCCTCGGCTACTTGGGGTTTGAAAGAACTCCGCTTGAACTCCTCGACGTCACCGATGATCCACCCGGAGTCCGCTTTGTCCAAGCTAGCGACTTTTTCCGATCAAGTGAACGAAATCGAGTCAACACTCGAAACAAGTGGGCTAGGCTTGTGTAGAGTGGTGTTGTGGTTTTCTTTCTCACTTCAAAATCCTAACTTGTTGATTATATAGCTCACTACAAAAATCTAGAGAGCTATGAAGGAGGAGGAAGAAGATGATGGCAACATTAGAAGATGATAAGTTCAACTCACCTCACTACAAAAAGGAAAAATATATCAATATATATTTTAAATCTATCATCTCAAACCATGGTTGAATCATTATTGTACTAGGGTTAAAACACAAAAGGAAACTTAACCTAAGGTTAAGTGGTGGGTGAGAATGGTTAGGTCAAAAGAAGTGTGTAGAACAAATCAATAATACACCTTTTCTTTCCTTTTATGTTTTAGCATAAAAACAATAATAATTCATAAAAAATACCATGGTGTGAGTCTTATATTGCCACCATTTTCATATACATCCAACCATGATAAATGTATGTATGCATGTATGTATGTATACACATCCATATGTGCATGAAACAAGAATGAAAGAAAAACATACATGCATTCATACATCCATCCAACACAAGAAAGGATTTCTAGTGAGCAACTAATTGTTAAATGATAAATCAACACTTGATTTACCAATCCGGCCATATTTCATATGACCCCTACCAAAAGCAAGCCGCCTGATCAATATACGGTATCCTATACGCGCATTTTAATCGGGTCCATGCGCATATCGCATACGCGCACCACAACGTTTTGCCTGGATTAGGAAACTCTATTGTGGGACTCTGAGACTCGTCAATACGCCGGCAGTGGGTGATGATCATATCAAGCACCCCCAAGCCGCAAGCGGTCAGCTAAACGTAACGGCCACCCGGGTATTGAGCGATCAGAAGAGAACAAGCGAACCTGCTACAACTCCCGTCGAGCCGATCGGCAACACTTCCCGTACAGCCCGGTCTCCTCGTCTGATATGTCGCATATCAAGTCTAGGGGTGGTAAATGTCAGACCCCAATAACCGATAAGTCGTGCCGATGTGAAGCTCATAACGGGTCGAGAAACTACTGGTAACACTTACCAGCAAATCTCTGAATCAGCCCTGGCCAGGGACTTCCCTGTTACGGCCAATCGAGCACAGCGCAACATCAACCCCCAATACCGGGAGACGAAACCCCTCCTATCGCTCATTGCCTCCATGTGACTCGGGACTGTACCCAAAAACCACCGTTTTGCACGCCCTCATGGACGTGGTAAGGTGGAGATCAAAGTACAGTGGGAATCACACAAGACTCTATGACGATCTCAGGTCTACAGACTAACCTGCACAAGTGTCACCTGAGAACTGCCATCTGACGTGAGGTATAATACCATCTGGAAGTTCTCGGCGAGTCCGTCCAGTGTACCCAGTCTCCACTGAGCACCCGTATACCATCTCTGATGTCAAACACCAATACATATGGGATCATCCATCGCCCATCTCATGGGTCGAGAAGCGTATACGCTAGTCTACACTGGTATATCGATGCCCCGTCTCGATACACCTACGACTAGGGACCTTGAAGGATGTACTTATGGACTACCATGTCCCCACTAGTATGATCTGCATCATAGTCCAGGTAGTCAAGTACACATCCTAAGGGCTTTACCAACATGTAACTATAAGACAGTTTAAAGAGACTAGTATACATGTTAAGATAAAGAGCAACCAGATAGCATACTATCATATCGAGCAAGAAAGTCATCTCTATATATATGTCCAAGCATCCAATAACATACATTATCTGTACAATACTGGCCTCTAGGGCATACATATAACTAACAGTATCGAGATAGATCCGTCAAATATCAAGGTGATTATGGAAATGCCACCGCCAAGGACTCTTAAGCAATTGCGGTCTCTCCAAGGGAAGCTCGCATATATCCGGCGATTTATAGCCAACCTTTCAGGCAAGTGCCTCCCTCACAGTCACCCGATGAAGAATGGAACCCCTTTCGTTTGGGATCACAAATGCCAAGGCGCGCTGGACGAAATCAAGCAGTACCTGCAGAACCCGCCAGTGCTGGCTGCTCCAGTCAAGGGAAAGCTCCTTATTCTTTATACAACCACCCTCGAAGGTTCTTTAGGTGCATTATGGGCACAAGAAAATGACCAAGGGAAAGAAAGAGCTCTCTATTACTTGAGTCGAGTTCTACTGGGGGCAGAAAGCAACTATTCCCCCATCGAAAAACACTGCCTGGCATTGATCTTCGCGATAACAAAGCTCAGGCACTATGCGTTGGCGCATGAAGTCCGTCTCATTTCGAAGGTGGACCCCCTTAAATATTTAATGTCGAAGGCCATATTGACAGGGTGGATCGCTAAATGGGCCCTGCTCTTGATGGAGTTTTCGATAACTTATCAACCTCTTAAGGCAGTGAAAGGCCAGGCCATCGCCGACTTCCTCGCTGAGCATCCGATACCTGCTGATTCCCCTTTGAATTGTGAACTGCCAGACGAACATGCGTTTGACGCGATCGATGGTAATGATACTCGATGGGAACTCTATTTTGACAGAGTGTCTTCCATGAAGAAGTGCAAACAAAGCACCCCTATAATCAAATCGGGGGTAGGCCTCATCTTCGTGACTCCATAAGGAGGGATAATGCGCTTTGCTTTCTCCTTAACAGAGCCGAGGACGAACAATGAAGCCGAATACGAAGCTTTGATAGCAGGCCTCGAGATCGCCATCGACAAGGGAATCGAAAACCTCCTCATATACGGAGACTCCCAACTGGTCGTCAGTCAAGTAAATGGCGACTACCAAACGTGTAAACCAGAGCTGGTGAAATATGGCGAGAGAGTACAACAACTGTTGACCCAAATCCCCTCCTACACCTTGGAAAGCATACCTCGTGCAGAAAATAGTAAGGCGGATGCGTTAGCCAAACTTGCTAAAGAACTGGCCGACGAGAACCTCGATGACGTAAGAATTGTGGTACAAAGCCGTCGGGTGCTTGCCCCAGCAGAAATATCTCCGGAATCATCCGAAGAAAAGGGAGCGACTGAGCAAATGGCTGTGCAAATAAAAGACCTGGAAAAGGCTGAGGATTGGAGAGAAGTCTTTATAGACTACTTCAAATCCCGTCGAACACCTGAAGATGCGTCCTCAAGACATCTGCTTATGAAACGAGCTCTGTCTTTCGCCTTCGTCAACGATACTCTGTATAAGAGGTCATTTGATTCTCTATGGTTGAGATGCCTGGGACCTGAAGAGGTGAAAAGAGTCGTTTAAGAAGTTCATGACGGATTCTGCGGTTCTCATCAAGCAGGCCCGAAGATGAAATTGAAGATCAAACGAATGGGTTATTATTGGCCCACGATGATCCAGGACTGCCTCGAATATGTGAAGCAATGCCACTCATGCCAAATCCATGGGGACTTCATCCACCAGCATCCAAATCCACTACATCCAACTGTGGCTAGCTGGCCGTTCGAAATGTGGGGAACTGACATAGTCGGCCCTATCGAACCAGCATCGTCCAGGGGACATCGATTCATCTTGGCGACGACTGACTACTTCTCCAAATGGGCAGAAGCAGTACTGCTTAGGGAAGTGAAGATGGAGAATATCCTCCATTTCTTCAAGACGCACGTCAATTATCTGTTTAGAACGCCAAGACGGATCATTTCCGATAATGGGCCAGCCTACAGAAGCCACAAGATCAGCCGCTTCGCGCAACAACACAACATAGATTGGAGATATTCCTCAGTTTATAATCCCCGAGCTAACGGTCTGGCTGAGGCTTTCAACAAGACCTTGACGAAGATCGTGAAGAAGACGGTGTCCCGAAATAAGAAGGACTTGCACGAGAGACTGCAAGAAGCTCTCTGGGCATATCGAACTACGTTCAAGACGGCCACGAACACAACGCCGTACGTGTTAGTATTCGGTACAGAAGCGGTACTCCCCCTCGAGATAGAATTACCCTCTCTATGAGTGGCAGTCCACTACGAGCTGACGGACGAAGAAAATGCTCACCTTCGACTTGAGGAGCTTGATGCCCTTGATGAAACCCGGCTCATAGCGCAACAAAATCTGGAGGCTTATAAAGCAAAGATGACACGCTCATATGAAAGATTGACCAGGCCGAGGACATTCCGCCAAGGCGAACTCATGCTAGTGGTCAAAAGACCTATGATTCCCAATCGCGCCAAGCGGGGAAAATTCGAGCCGAACTATGAAGCCCCGTACATCATAGACAAGGTCTACTACGGTGTAGCCTATCTACTTATGGATATGCACGGTGAAAGGCCTTTCAGGCCAATAAACGGTCGCTTCCTAAAGAAATACCACGCTTAATGAGTCACAGCCTAGGTCAATAATAGATGATGACGACTATATCCGCTCTCTATCTTCCTAAGCCCAAACTCTATAAGTATAGCCGGCCTTCTTCGACAACGGACCGAAACGTCCTTAAACTAACAACGGACCGAAGCGTCCTTAAACTAACAACGGACCACTACGTCCTAAAACTAGTTGTTGACCGAGATATCGATAAACTACGGTGAATTGCAACATCCCAAAGCCGATACAAAAAATAAAAAAATAAAAAAAAGAGAATAAAAAAACGGTATGTCCATAAGCAAAATGGGCACGGATGAAAACCTGAAAAGGCTCCGTGAGTAAAAACAGCAGGGCTACCGGCGAGTGTTCGTGAAAACCCGAAAGGGCGCGACCTCATTAAAAAAAAGCGAATAAAAAGAATAAAAAAAACAGTATGTCCATAAGCAAAAAGGGAACGGATGAAAACCCAAAAAGGGCTCCGTGAGTAAAAACAGCATGGCTACTGGCGAGTGTTTGTGAAAACCCGAAAGGGCGCAACCTCGTTAAAGGACACTTACAGGGTCCTCTCGACCTTGTAAGGAGAAACCACCCACGTGAGATCCTTACGACTCATAAGGGAGCAACACACTTAGGGATCCCCACGATTCCTAAGGAGAAAATACACTTGCGAGATCCTCATGACTCGTAAGGAGAACTCTCTTATGGGACCCTCACGGCTCATAAGATTTGAAAGTCTTAAGTTACAGAGACCTAAACCTGTGCTTAAGCAACCTCCACAACCTTCGATATTTCCCTACAAGTGGCTTAGTACTGACCCTTGTATACAATCCACGGGCGCGAATAAACATTTCCCTAACCAAGTCCCACCTGTGACTAGGGATATGTCCATATGGTGAACAACCCTTGTAAGTCCTCTCGACTTATAAGGAGAAAACCCTTTAGTAAGATCCTTACGACTTACAGGGGAACATGCACTTAGGAATCCCCATGATTCCTAAGGAGAAAACATACCTATGAGATCCTCACGACTTGTAGGGAGAAATACCTTCATGAGACCCTTACGGCTCATGAAGTCAAAAGCCTTAGTCGATAGGACCCTAACCCTGTTCGCTAAGCCACCTTTGTTCGACATCGACAGATGCAAATGATGATTCGCTCCTGGCAACATCCCAGTTGTAGCGGTGCTGATGCCGAAATCGGTGTCTAATTCCAGGCTTACGCCGAAAATTCAGCAAGCCATACATGCATACGAAATAGCTGAAATGATAGGGCAACTTGCAACAAAACCAGCAAGTAGAAATGTATGCGTGCAAAATAGCCGAAATGATTGGGCAACTCGCAATAAAAAGCAGCGAGTAAGAACAAAATAAATAGCCGAAATGATTGGGCAACTCGCAATAAAAAGCAGCGAGTAAAAATAAAAATAGCCGAAATGATTGGGCACAGCGAAAAATATCCGAAATGATTTGGCAATCATGATTTTCGCGATATAAAAAGCTGAAATGATAGAGCATCGCGGAAAGAATAAACAAAATGATGAAAGAATAAAACTTTTTGCCCTACAGGTGAGATCACATCGATCCCTGTATACAATCCAGAGGCACAAACAAAGAAGGAACCATACCTTCCTAACAGGCTCCATAAAAAAGCGAAGCCAAATCTCGACGGTTTATAGACAACCTAGAGACAACCTCGACATTTGTCGCAATATTGCAGACACAATGTCAACAAATGAAGCAAAGGAAGATCCTTAGCTTCAGGGTCTCGACGTCAATATCGACAACTTAGAGATCACCAATGGCATTTCTCCTCACTCCAACCAGATGCAGACGTGATGTCGATAACCGACCTCAGAGTCGCAACGAAACGGAGCCATGGCAAAGTCCCTAGTTCTAAATCTCAATGGCCACATCTACAACTTGGAGACCAACAAGGTGTGCCTCCTCATTCCAGCAGGACACAGATGTTACACCATCAAACGGAGCCACGACATAGTCCCTAGTTCCAAATCTCGACGGTTCACAGAAAACCTAGAGACCATCTTAGCATTCGTCTCGTTACACCAGACGCAATGTCAACAACAGCGTTCCTTCGCAGTCCAGCAGGATGCAGATGCAATATCTTCACGGTCGAAACAAAGCAGAGTGACGGCGAAATCCTACCTCCACCTTAGCATTCGTCTCGTTACACCAGGCGCAATGTCAACAACGGCGTTCCTTCGCAGTCCAGTAGGATGCAGATGCAATGTCAACAAAAGACCTCACGGTTGAAACAAAGCGGAATGACGGCAAAATCCCAGCTCCACTTCGGCAGTCGTCTTGTCACAGCAGACGCAATGTCAACAATGATGTTCCTTCGCAGTCCAATAGGATGCAGATACGATGTCAACAAAATACCCCATGGTCGAAACAAAGCGGAGTGAAGCAAAATCCCAGCTCTACCTCAGCATTCGTCTAAATTACAGTAGACGCAACGCCAAAGCAAATGAAGCAAAGGCAAAATTCCTAGCTTCAGGGTCTTGACGGTAACTCATATAAAACCTGAAAGACTATCGGAGATTATCCCACACCGGCGCAGTATGGTCACCACCTTGACGTTCGTCTCGATACAGCAGACGAGATACCACTACAGCGTCCTTCCTCCAACAGGATTCGGACACTCCAAAGCAAACGAAGCGAAGGCCAAATTCTTAGCTTCAGGGTCTTGATGGTAACTTATATAAAACCTGAAAGACTACCTGAGATCATCCTATATGGAGTGGTCACCACCTCGACATTCGTCTCGATACAGCAGACGAGATGTCACCACAGCGTTCTTCCTCCAGCAGGATTCAGACGCGACAATCAAACAACAGAGCCACAGAAAAATCCCTAGTTCCAAATCTCGACGGTTCACCAACAACCTAGAGACAGCCGCGCCACTCGTCTCGATACAGCAGATGCAATGCCAGCAAACGAAGTAAAGGCCAAATTCCTAGTTTCAGGGTCTTGACGGTAACTCATATAAAACCTGAAAGACTATCGGAGATCATCCCACACCAGCACGGAGTGGTTATGACTCATCGGGGCTCCTCAAACCGAGCCCAACCTCAAGTAAAAAGCAGCATGGCAAAATTCCTAACTCTTGCTCTTCCGACGGTTAGACTGCTTAGGAAGATTTCTTGAAGACGTCTTGTCCAGCCCCCGAAGGGATCAGAGACACAACAGTCGTAAGGCTACTTGAACAACAAGATTGCCTATCGAGGAATACATCAGCCAATGCGATGGTACGACAGGCAAAACCCTAGTACCACAGACCCTAACGGACTTTTGTCATAAAGAGCAGAGCTTAACTGTGACATTAGGAAATTCTTGTGAGAATCTCTCGATTCATCTCAACCCCAGGGAAATCCGTGTCCTTGGCAACCTCCTCGATTCAGGGAAATCAGCGTCCTTGACGAGAGCATCTCGATTCGCGTCGACCCGCAGAGAAATCAGCGTCTTTGCAGGAATATCTCGATTCGTCTCAGCCCCAGGGAAATCAGTGTCCTTGGCAACCTCCTCGATTCAGGGAAATCAGCGTCCTTGACTAGAGCATCTCGATTCGTGTCGACCCGCAGAGAAATCAACGTCTTTACAGGAATACCTCGATTCATCTCAACCCCAGGGAAATCAGTATCCTTGGCAACCTCCTCTATTCAGGGAAATCAGCATCCTTGACGAGAGCACCTCGATTCATATTGAACCGCAGAGAAATCAGTGTCTTTACAGGAATACCTCGATTCGTCTCAACCCCAGGGATATCAGTGTCCTTGGCAACCTCCTCGATTCAGGGAAATCAGCGTCTTTGACGAGAGCATCTCGATTTGCATCGACCCACAGAGAAATCGGCGTCTTTGCAGGAATACCTCGATTCATCTCAACCCTAGGGAAATCAGTGTCCTTGGCAACCTCCGCGATTCAGGGAAATCGGCGTCCTTGACGAGAGCACCTCGATTCGCATTGACCCGTAGAGAAATCAGTGTCTTTGCAGGAATACCTCGATTCGTCTCAACCTCAGGGAAATCAGTGTCCTTGACGAGAGCATCTCGATTCGCGTCGACCCGCAGAGAAATCAGCGTCTTTGCAGGAATACCTCGACTCGTTTCAACCCCATGGAAATCAGTGTCCTTGGCAAAAACCTCGATTCAGGAAAATCAGTGTCCTTGACGAGAGCACCTCGATTCGCATCGGTCCGCAGAGAAATCAGCGTCTTTGCAGGAATAACTCGATTCGTCTTAACCCCAGGGAAATCAGTGTCCTAGGAAACCTCCTCAATTCAGGGAAATCAGCGTCCTTGACGAGCATCTCGATTCGCGTTGACCCGCAGAGAAATCAGCGTCTTTTCAGGAATATCTTGATTCGTCTCAATCCGAGGAAATCAGCGTCCTTGGCAAAAACCTCGATTCAGGAAAATCAACGTCCTTGACAAGAGAATCTCGATTCGCATCGACCCGCAAGAGAAATCAACGTCTTTGCAGGAATAGCTCGATTCGTCTTAACCCTAGGGAAATCAGTGTCCTTGGCAACCACCTCGATTCAGGAAAATTAGCGTCCTTGACGAGAGCATCTCGATTCGTCTCGACTCATGAGGAAATTAGTGTCTTCACGAGAACTTCTCGATTCGTCTTAACTTGCGAGATAAATCCTTAGGCAGCGGGGATTTTAAAAAAAACCTGTTTCCTAAGCACTGGGGCCCTGCAAGTCAATCCAAAATGGACTCTTGCACACTATTCACGGGTCACACTGTCCAAAGTCGAATCTCGATAAGGAGGGAAACAACCGCTTACGGGTCCTCTCGACTCGTAAGAGGGGAAAATTCTCTTATAAGATCCTTACGACTTATAAGAGAAAACGCACTTAGGAATCCTCATGATTCCTAAGGAGAAAATACACCTACGAGATCCTCTCGATCCGTAGGGAGAAAAGTCTTTATGAGACCCTCACGGCTCATAAAGTTGAAAAGTCTTAGGAAGCAGATCTGAACCTGCCTCCTAAGCTATCACTATCTCTTGAAGAAGCCAAGACAGGATGCTCGCTCTATCATCTGTCAACCATGTTTACTAAGGTAACATGCTGATAATAAAAGAAGGGAGAAGACAAAGAAATGACACAAGACATTTTTGAAGAATGTATATCTTTCATTCATAAATTTGATTGCGTACAAGATACATTGTGGTAAAGAATAAAAGAAATAGATACATTTTATTTACAATTGCAAATGATACAAAATGTTCACGGAGAAGGAATCGTCTTCAACAAATCTGCAAGCTGCTCTCGCACTTCCTTCACCGCCCTCTCCTGATCGGCTACCACAGCCAACTCCGCCTCCACCTGGGCCCGCTGCCGCATGTAGGATGAAAGCTCCTCTTCAACTGCCTGCTGAGCGGCTTCGCGACCTTGGGCGTCACGCTCTACGGTATCGATCTTCCGCTTCAGTGCTAGCCCGTCAGAAATACTTTGCAGAAGACCCTCAAAGATAGCTTTCACCCGGGCAGCGTTCGCGTCAACCTCAGCGTGCAATCAAGCAGACTCGTTTGAGGTCTCTTGGCACTCCTTCCGCCTTAAAGCCGCTTCTTATTCTAGATAGCGGAAGTAAGAAGCGCTTTGCTCGATCCATGCCGCCCGTTGAGTACTCGTGGCCAAAACCTCGGGGGCAGGATGCATAAGCTCCAGTTGATGCAGGCGGGCCTCAATCTCCCTGCAGTGGTTAACCCAAGACGCGACGACGCCTTCGCTATGGAAGTTTACAAGTGTCGCTAGCATTAGGTTAACCTCTACAGCAAAATCTGCGGCAGGTGTAGGAGTCTCCACGTCAAGCTCTTCAATATAGTCGCTCACCATGTGCAGACTATTGGCGGCGCCTTTCGAGGACGGACGTCTGGAAAAGGGTCCGACCGGCATGATGACACGAGACTCGAAAGGGACCGGAACCGGAACGATAGCCGAAAAACAAGTCATGATCAGGTGACAGACCTAAAAATACAGGAGACCCGTAAGCAGTAAAGTCTACCATACCGGCAGCAGCAGGTGGCAAAGCCGGGAGGACCGGTGGCGCGACTGATCCCTTGTCTCTTTCTTCGATCTGTAACACTGCAATCAGGGCAGGGAAGAATCAGAAACAAGTTCATTATTGGAAAAAGAAAGAGTATTAATTGAAAACTATACTTACCAGCGCCACTGGAGGAAGCGAGCTCCGACGGGAAGGAGAAGTGCGGGTGCAGCACCTGGTAGAGGTGATAAAAAAGCACTCCTGCAAGGACGCAAAAGTATAACGTCAATGTATGAATTATATGGCCAAGAGATAAAACTGATGGGTCAAGAATCTATACCTTCCAGCATTTGCGATGGAGCGAGAGAAGGCAGGGAGGTGGCCACCGTTAAGGCAGTAGCTGACGGCGCTCTCTCGAGCATTAGGGTATCAGCACTGGCCGCACCTGCGTTAAAAACAAAGATAAACCTGTCAGGAAAGGTTGCAGAATAAAAAGGGACGGTAACCTGAAATTTACCTGATGAGTCGCCAGCCGAAACGGAGGCGTCTCCCTCCTCCATTGACATGAGTCCACCTTCCGTGGCCTCATCACCAGACTCTACGGGAGCCGTCGTCGTGCTAGCGAGGCCAGGAGACGGTGGAGGACCGTAGGCGGGGAGAGCAATAATCGGAGCATTGCCGAATGATTGTATGAAATTTCCGATTGTGTTTATCAAATGATCCCCGGCAACGGCGCCATTTGATTGTTATGACTTCTTGTTTGTGTAAATCAAATTAAATAGTCCCCGGCAACGGCGCCATTTGATTGAATTCGATTTCGGATTGTGTAGTATGAAAATTGTAAAGAAATCACAACAAAAAAATTATTTTTGACCGCAATCAACTACGGTGTCGGATGTAGATTGTAAGTGAGTGCGGATCGTCCACAGGGATTGTGCGATTCGCTTTTATATTTGATTTGTTTGAATTGAAAAGTTAATCGAAAAGAAAAGAAAACACGATTCAAGATTTTATCGATTGATTCAGGTGTCACTAGTCTAATCAAGAATCAAGAAAATGATAAACAATCGAGAATCGGGTTTCGATGATATTTCCAACCAAAATGTCAAGAATCTAAATGAGGCTCGTAGGAATCGATCGGATCTATAGATGTGATATAATCTCAAAATATCGTGTTCTTGTCCTTCGAAGAATTGATACTAGATCGATGATGATCGACGAGAGTTAGGGCTTCCTCGTGAAACTAGGGTTTCATCATTTAACCCTTGTTCTTTCGTCGATATCATTCACATTCTAGCCTCTAGCAATTTCAAGAAATGATCGTAACTCCCCAATTTCGAGCGATATCAATCAAGAAAGCATCGCAACACAATTGGGTCGTCGGTTCTTGAACTTGCTAGGGTTTACAAAACTCGTAGGAATCAAGAATCGTTTTCAGATATATTACATCATCATTCTATTGATCGACTCGACTCCTCGACGAGCGGAGTATTACTCAAACATCACAACAAGAACTACAACTAGAAATTGAGATCGAATCATGATGCAAGAATTTAAAGAAAACAAGATAAAAGAATATCACCTTTTATTTATATCAACAATTTGATTACAGTCGCTCAAGAACTACAAGAGGAAGAACTAAATTGTCGATCTGGCGTCTCTTTTCTCCGTGAGTTGTGGATCGGCTTGGACCAATTGCTCTGTTGAAGATCGGCTTCGCTCCTAAAAGGTTGAAGGGCTTCTTGCTTGATTGGGTACTCGGGATCTTGGCTTTTGATTGGAATTAGGGTTAGGGTTTCACACAAGTCTTCTCACTAGACTTGTGGAAGAAGATGAAGAAAGAGAGTGAATGGATCTATTGAATTAATAGAATGCCAAGAGATGATTCTCTTTACAAGTGAGCCTAGGGTCTTATTTATAGATCTCCCAAACCCTAGGCCTTGAGTTTGAAATAGAAGTTCCCTCCAAAAGTTTGTTGAAAGACTTCTAGAAGTAGTTAGTTAGGCTTAGCTTAGGGTTTAAGCTAGGGTTTAAGGAGAAGTTTCTAGAATGATAGGCTAGTTTAGTGTAGCTCCAAGGGTTTGCTGATCTGGCAGAAGCTTCTGGGGCTTTCTGGAAAATGTTATGTCTTCATGCAGTGTGGAGGCTGAAGGAGGAATTATGGTGCAAAGCAGAGCAGGAGATGTGTCATGTTGACCGCGGAACCGCGGCAATAGTGGGCTTAGGCCGCGGTTCCGCGACCAAGTTGGCTCCTTGGGGCTTCAAACTTCCTGTGTTGGTTTGTGATGTCTTCAAGTACATTCTCTGATATGTTGAATCTATGAATACCCTTTTGATCATTACCAGATTCCAATTCCTTGAGTTTGCGTATTCTTTTAGCTGTCTTGTCATGTAAATTTTGACCGATCTTCTGATTTTCCTGCATGGACTTCGAAACACGGGTTGCGATATATAGAAATGATGCCATGCTATGAAATGCAGTCAATTTCCCTAGAAATGCCGGTTTTAAGGTCTAACACTTGTAATCTGATATTTGACGACGGTTTTGCTAATATGTGCTATATGAATGTCGAACACTTCTATATGAATGCAAATGACAGGGAAATTGCCGGTGAAAAGATGCAATATTTTCGACTAATCAAATTCCCCTAAACTTAATTTCGATCGTATCGAGCGAACTTTTTGTTAAAAAGAGAAGGAGAAAATAAAGAAAGAGATAAACTAACTAGTACACTTTCGTAGGCAACACGATTGCACTGAGCACGTGCAACAAGCCTTTAAACCTCTAGGTGTCCCTAGTAGGAGGAGTGTTGTCTCCTGAGGGTTTTCAGCGAATTGCACCCACAAAATCCAATAATAAAAGAAAGATCATGAATATTACATTTAAAGAAAAGAATCGTAAAAGAAAGACTTTGAAAATTAAGGTTTCCAACTAAGCTAGCTTTTCGGTTGTCATGAGCCCTATCTTAATGGTCATGAAAACATGTCGGAAATCACGTCCTCCCTTAATAAAACATCGTCTTATTTTTCATTCCTATCTTTCTTCCAAACATCGATCATATAACCTTGCGTGTGTGTAAAGACATCCCTACACCCGGAGAATTCAATTCAAGCTATCATACTCTTGCCCATCAGCCTCAGTACTGTTTAATTAATGAATATTTAGACGGAGTTGCTCACACACTTTCATACGACCGTTAATACTTCTTGAGGTACTAACCGACCGATTACTCCTGTGCTTGCTTACTTGGTGTATTTTCCTCGTCTTGCACCACCTCAGGCATAGCAGTGACTCCCAGACCAGTTGGCCTTAGGGCACTAGGTGAAGAGGCACCCTCGCTATACATTTTTTTATTGCCCTTGGTGATAACAAAACCAGTGTCCATTTTTCTCACCACTTTATATTTTCTTTATTCACTTTTTTTTTAATTTATTTCCTTCATACTTTTGGCTTTAAGACAAGAGCATTTCAAGGTATCCTCTACTATCCCAGGCTTCAAGACGTGTGTAAGTGCGAATAGCAGGGTATCAACGTTCAAAATGTTTGGCTTCCAGAATAGAAACTATTTTTCAGACTTATTTTTATCCTCAGATTAGTGACGTCCTTCATCTTACTAACCCTTGGGACAACGGCTCATAACTATTTATTACTAGTTCGTATAAGAAAAGTTCTAATTTTCTTAGTTTTTTTAAATTTTTCTAATCTCATGGATGTAATTTTTCACTATCTAAACTTTCATTATCTTATTTATGTACAAAAAATGTTTAAATGCTAAAATTATTTATATTTTGAAAATTTTAAATTTTTATGGATTTTGAAATTTTTTAAATTTTTATAAGTTTTTAAAGAAATGTTTTGTGCTTATGCAAATGATATGCAAATGATGCAAAAATAAGCACAAACCTCCCCCAAACTTGTTTTCAACAGTGTCCTCACTGTTGCAAACAGCAATATCTACAAAACCTGTAAGTCTGTGAGGAATTATTAGTGGGGGCAAAAAATATAAGTGAAGAACTTCCCCCAAACTTACTCTTTTCACTCATCTCCATTCAAAAGATGATGCAATGATATTCAGGACATGGAGATGAGACGGAGGAATTTTAATCCAAATAAATTGGCTCCTGTAAGAGCAGGAGCTCCTCCGTGGGGTCAGTGGAAAAATACGGCTTTAGTCTATGTCCATTCACTTTATAAAAAAATGCCGTTTTTAACATTTTCTACCTCTACTGCCCCGTGCGGGTATACAGACCGCACAATAAAAGGTCCCTTCCATCGAGATCTGAGCTTACCCGCGTGAAGGTGTAATCGTGAATCATAAAGGAGGACTTGTTGACCTTGTGTAAATGTTTTCCTCAAAATGTTTTTATCGTGAAAAACCTTGGTCCTATTCTTTACAATTACAGCGTTATCATAAGCTTCATCGCGGAGTTCGCTTAGCTCATTAAGTTGCAGCTTCCGAAAGTTGAAAGCTTGGTTTAAATCAAAATTTATTTCCTTAATAGCCCACAATGCTTTATGCTCTATCTCGACGGGTAAATGACATGCTTTCCCAACCACTATCCTATATAGAGACATCCCTAGGTCGGTTTTAAATGCAGTTCGGAATGCCCAAAGAGCATCCGTCAGTTTGGTCGACCAGTCTTTTCTATTTTTAGCAACAGTTTTCTCCAGGATAAGTTTGATTTGTCTGTTTGAGATTTCAGCCTGCCCGCTTGTTTGGGGATGATAGGGTGTAGAAAGTCGGTGGTTGATTGAGTATTTCCGCATCAGAGTCTCGAAAGACCTGTTGCTGAAATGTGTCCCATTATCGCTAATAATAGCGCGTGGGTGTCCAAATCGCGAGAAGATATTCTCTTTTAAGAACTTAATGACAACTTTCCTGTCATTAGTGCGACATGGAATGGCTTCTACCCACTTTGAGACATAATCAACCGCCAGCAGTATGTACAAATTCCCAAAGGAGTTGGGAAAGGGACCCATAAAATCAATGCCCCAAACATCGAATATTTCAACAACCAGAATGGGTTGCTGAGGCATTTCATTCCTCTGGGAGATTCTACCCGTGTACTGACATTGTGTACAGGTTTTGCAATAGTCAAATGCGTCCTTGAATAAGGTCGGCCAATAAAATCCACATTGCAAAACCTTTTCCGTCGTCTTTTTAGGACCAAAGTGACCCCCGCAGGCCTGATCATGACAAAAAGAAAGAACACTCTTGAACTCTTCTTTCGGGACACACCGGCGGATGATCTGATCAGGACAATACTTAAACAAGTATGGATCGTCCCAGTAAAAGTGTTTTACTTGGGAAAGAAAACGGTATTTGTCATGTTTTGACCAATCGCTGGGTATAAGTCCCGTGATAAGATAGTTCACAATATCCCTGAACCATGGTTCATTGGATACGCTCAAGAGCTGTTCGTCAGGGAACGAGTCATTGATCGGCAGGGTCACAGGGGAAAAAGAGATGCGTGAAAGATGGTTAGCTACTACGTTTTCACATCCTTTCTTATCTTTGATAACAAGATCGAATTCTTGTAACAGAAGGATCCAACGTATTAGTCGACTTTTTGCATCTTTCTTCGCCAGAAGATGTTTTAAGGCGGAATGGTCCGTGTACACAACTATAGGTGAGCCAATTAAGTAAGGCCTGAGTTTT
Organism: Agapanthus africanus; assembly: GCA_030015575.1. Lineage (NCBI taxonomy): Eukaryota > Viridiplantae > Streptophyta > Magnoliopsida > Asparagales > Amaryllidaceae > Agapanthus > Agapanthus africanus. The sequence continues at coordinate 236,624,383 of CM057344.1, read as the reverse complement.
TCTAATGCAAATACAACCGCTAAAAGTTCTTTTTCTGTGGTTGTATAATTGATTTGAGCATCATTCAAGATCTTACTTGCATAGTATATCACGTGTGGCATCTTTTCGATGTGCTGTCCTAAGACCGCACCTACTGCAAAGTCGGATGCGTCACACATTAGCTCAAAAGGGTAGTCCCAGTTTAGTGATGATAGCACGGGGGCTGAAGTGAGTGAGTGTTTAAGTGAGTCGAAAGCTGTCTCGCAGTCCGAGTCAAAATGGAAGGTCGTATTCTTGGCCAGGAGAAGAGTTAAAGGTCTAGCAATTTTGCTAAAATCCTTAATGAATCTTCTATAAAAGCCCACATGGCCAAGGAAAGATCGAATATCTTTGACGCTTTTGGGATGAGGGAGGTTTTGAATGACATCTATCTTAGCTCTGTCAACCTCAATACCTTCTTGTGAAATAACATGTCCAAGAACAATTCCTTCTTGGACCATAAAATGGCATTTTTCCCAGTTCAATGTTAAGTTCTTCTCTTTGCAACGAGTAAGAACAGCGTCAAGATTCGCTAGGCAATCGGAAAAAGAGTCTACAAAAATTGAGAAATCGTCCATAAAGATCTCCAGAAAATTCTCTACCATATCATAGAATATCCCCATCATACACCGCTGAAAGGTAGCGGGAGCATTGCATAACCCAAAGGGTATGCGACTGTAAGCAAAGGTACCAAAAGGACAAGTAAAAGTAGTTTTATCTTGATCCTTTTTAGCGATAGGGACCTGATTATAGCCTGAGTATCCGTCCATAAAACAATAATACTCTCGTCCCGCTAAGCGTTCCAGCATTTGATCAATGAATGGTAGAGGAAAGTGGTCTTTCCTCGTGGCAGCATTAAGTTTTCTATAATCGATACATACACGCCACCCAGTTTGGGCGCGTGTCTGAATCAACTCATTTGCCTCATTGGTTATAACAGTGATGCCGGATTTCTTAGGAACGACATGTATAGGACTCACCCATTGGCTATCGGAGATGGGGTATATAATACCATTATCTAAGCATTTGACGATTTCTTTCATTACCGCTTCCTTCATGACGGGATTCAACCGTCTCTGTGGTTCTCGGGTTGGTCTGACATCATCCATCACATGTATATGATGTTCAACTATCAAGGGACTAATCCCTTTGATGTCCGCCATACTCCAACCAAACGCCTCTTTGTTAGATCTCAATACCGATAAAAGTGCATTCTCTTGCTCTAATGCTAGAGAAGCAGATATGATAACCGGTAAAGACTCCTTCTCACCTAAATAAGCATATTTCAGATGAGAAGATAACATTTTTAGATCTAATTCAGGCGGAGAAATGATAGAAGGAGGGATCATTGAGTGATTTTTGGATTTACAAAGAAGCTCAGAGCCTGTGAAAGATACAGACTCGGGTGGAGAAAAGTCAGGAGTGCAGGACTCAAGTGTAGGTAAAGTGTCCTCACTAAGATCTTGTGTAAATTCAAACAGAGATGTGGTAATGTCGTCGAGATCAGTAAAGCAAAGTTCCTCAGCTCCGCAACTATCGGGAGCGATCTCATGGACATAGCACACATCTAAAATATGAGCAGAGGGTTCTGATGGATGACTTCCAACTTTGTAGATATTTAGTTCAATGGTCATATTTCCAAATGATAAGTTCATTGAACCATTTCTACAGTTTATAACAGCGTTGGAAGTGGCAAGGAAAGGACGACCCAGAATCACCGGAATTTGGCCCCGGGGGTTTGCTACAGGCTGTGTGTCGAGCACAATGAAGTCTACAGGGAAAACAAATTCCCCGACCTTTATCAACACAACCTCTAGTTCACCTCTTGGTTTGGTGATTGATCGGTCTGCCATCTGGAGAGTGCAGTGAGCAGGTTTCAGCTCTCCAATCCCTAATTGCTCATATACAGAATATGGAAGTAGGTTAATACTTGCGCCAAGGTCTAAAAGAGCACGATTTATGTTTTTACCCCCAATAGAAATCGATATTGTAGGACATCCTGGGTCCTTTCATTTCTTTGGTAGCTGGGGAATAAAAGCAGTGCTAATATTATTAGACATAAAGACCTTCTTCGGCACTTGAGTCTTCCTCTTCCTAGTGCACAAGTCCTTAAGAATTTTCGCATAAGCGGGGACTTGTTGAATCGCATCTAGGAGAGGGATGTTGATGTTAACCTGTTTGAACATTTCCATAATTTTCTCCATATGAGGACTCGTTCTATTACCCTTAACCGATTCGGGTAAGGAGCTTTCGCAATAAGCGTCGGGTCCATCATAGGAGAAGGAAGAGGGGGTAGACGAGGTCCCAAAAGAGGTGTGGGGACCGTCTTTGGAGAACTATAAGGGTTGGGTTGAGGTGTCGAGCCTAGTGGGAAATGGAGAATAGGCTCGCGAGAAGGTGGTAGGGTAGAAGAAGAAGGATCAGAATTAGAAGTGTGTGTGTGAGGAAAGGTCTCAGCCGGGGTGTTAATGATAGGATTTTCAATATCATCAATTCCTTCCCCGACATGATTGTTCAGCACTCTTCCTGATCTCAACGTTGTGACGGCATTTACATTGTAATGCCCAGGATTCTGTAGGGGTTGAGAGGGAAGTTTCCCTTTTTCTCTCACACTCATTTCGGCTTTAAGTCGAGCTATTTCAGCTTCCATCGATCTGATACTCTCAGCTTGAGATGCTAAGTTTTTCTTTATCTCACTGACGGAAGTTCTAACCTCAGCCGAAACCTCTATGAAATTTGATAAAAGTGATTTCATGGTTTGAGTGAATTGAGAGAATTCGTCAGAACAGGACAACTGCATAGGATTAGACTGTGCAGGATTGTTGACCTGATTTTGGAAATTTTGTGACTGGTAAGGGTGCTGAGTGAGTTGAAGTGGTTGCTGTTGTGGTAGAGGAAGAGCCCATTGAAAATTATTCGTGTTTGGAACCGTGTTTTGAGATTGGTTTTGGTTCCAAGCGAAATTCAGGTGATTCCTCCAACCCTGATTGTACGTGGAAGAATATGGATCGTTTCTAGGTCTTTGAAATGCGGCATTAGAATGCTCGTGACCTTGAAACGCAGAGTTTAATGGACATTCTTCCGTTAAATGAGACGGATCAGAACAACACCCACAAACAGTTTTGGGGAGCGACATTGAGTTTAGGGAGGCTGCTGCAAATTTGTGTTCCATAGCGTCGAGCTTCTTTTGCATTGCTGCCATCTCAGCTCGAACACCTATGGACACATCTATTTGGTGTACGCCACCCCTATTCAATGGTTGGGTTCCACTCTCCCACTGTAGTGATTTTTCAGCGAACTCTTCTAAATACTTCCAAGCTTCCCCATCATCCTTAGTCATAAAAGTACCTTGATACATGTTTTCAAGGCTCTGTTTAGTGTTTGGGTTAATGCCCTCATAAATGATTCGGCACAATTCCCATCTCGGGATGCCGTGATGAGGACACTGAACTAATAGATCCTTGAAACTTTCAAAGCATTTAGAGAATGGTTCAGTAGGGAGCTGGGCAAATTGATACAGTTCGCTACGGATTCGAGCTGTCTTTTGTATTGGGTAAAAATTCTTAAGGAATGCAGCGACGAATTCTTCCCAATTCGTAATAGAGTGTGCGGTAGTGTTGTATAGCCACTTCTCGGCTATATCGCATAATGTAAATGAAAGAAGTCGTAGACGCATCGCATCCACTGAAAGTTGTGACGTACCCATCATTGCGCATACGTTTTCAAATTTGGTAATGAAAACGTAAGCGTCCTCAGTCTCAAGTCCGTGGAATTTGGGTAAAAGGTTGATGTATTGGGGTTTAATCTCAAAGTTATCCCTGTTGGCTGGTGGTGTGGATAAGCAGGTCGAAAGAGGACCTTGCAGTGGATAGCACCTCTCTTAGAGAGAGATCCGAGGTGGATTCTGCGCACCAACGGACGGCGGCAGATTAGGGTTAAAGAAGTTCGATGGGGGTGGATCTATCGATGTGGGTGTGGTAGTGGGTAAAGAAGTAGTAAATGGAGAAATATCGACTTCGGAGTCGATAAAAGGTACGCGGACTAAACGGGCACTAGAATCCCGTGTCCAGCCTATCTTGTACTAAAAAGGGTTAGTACAAGTGGCGGCGTTGACTTATAATTAGGGGTAATGAATGAATGCGGTGTTTGCTTTGAAAAAGGGACGGATTTTTGAAAAAATGATGCAAAACAACAAATGCAGCACACAAAACCCTAGAATCTAGTGGTCACCTAGGTCCGGCTCTAGACCGCTCCTAACTGCCAAAAGACAAGTCGCAGGATAGAATCCTCCACTGCCTCTTTGTCCCCCTATGGCCAGGTAAGTGGGAAGGTACTCCACTACGTAAGTAGTGGGCCTAATTAATAACCACTAGCCTTCGACACACTTGCCTTAGACACCACAAGAAAACGCGGATAAGCAATGAATTACCCACGGCCTTCTTCTGTCCTAAGTGAGCGCGACGGTCCTTAGAGTCATCTCTAGATCTTTTTTAGTTAATTGGGGTAAATGCGGATGCAAGTTTTATGATTTTCGGGGCCTAGGAAGGGTAATGAACTCCCCACCTAATTTGGATTTGGCCGTGCCCCTTAATATCCGTATTTAGAATGCAAACAACCAAGAAACAAAAACACGCACAAATTTAATTTTGCAATTTGCGAGCTGCGATTATTTGCAAAGAATCCTGCAGAAATTTGTTAGTTGGAGCTAAAAAGAGGAGAGAGGAGAAAGTGTGAAGCTTACAGTGAAATTTTTATGCAGAGAACTCCTCAACAAGCCACGGAACCGCCGCAATAGGAGGCTCCCACCACGGAAACGCGGTCGTTTCTGCTGATCACTGCACCAAATTTCAACAGAAGCTTTCTGTTGATGTCTTCTGCTCTCTGGAAATTTCCAAAAATTTTTACAATTTCCGAGCAAGCTCCAGATTTCCTTGCAATGAACCACAACAAATCGTTTAGGGTTTGCACGAATTTTGATTACAAAAATTACAATGGAATAAATCTTTCAATTCAAATTTCAATATAAAACGAATTAGCGCGTAATCCCCGGCAACGACGCCATTTGATTGTATGAAATTTCCGATTGTGTTTACCAAATGATCCCCGGCAACGACGCCATTTGATTGTTATGAATTCTTGTTTGTGTAAATCAAATCAAATAGTCCCCGGCAACGACTCCATTTGATTGATTTTGATTTCGGATTGTGTAGTATGAAAATTGTAAAGAAATCACAACCAAAAAATTATTTTTGACCGCAATCAACTACGGTGTCGGATGTAGATTGTAAGTGAGTGCGGATCGTCCACAGGGATTGTGCGATTTGCTTTTATATTTGATTTGTTTGAATTGAAAAGTTAATCGAAAAGAAAAGAAAACATGATTCAAGATTTTATCGATTGATTCAGGTGTCACTAGTCTAATAAGAATCAAGAAAATGATAAACAATCGAGAATCGGGTTTCGATGATATTTCCAACCAAAATGTCAAGAATCTAAATGAGGCTCGTAGGAATCGATCGGATCTATAGATGTGATATAATCTCAAGATATCGTGTTCTTGTCCTTCGAAGAATTGATACTAGATCGATGATGATCGACGAGAGTTAGGGCTTCCTCGTGAAACTAGGGTTTCATTATTTAACCCTTGTTGTTTCGTTGATATCATTCACATTCTAGCCTCTAGCAATTTCAAGAAAGGATCGTAACTCCCCAATTTCGAGCGACATCAATCAAGAAAGCATCGCAACACAATTGGGTCGTCGGTTCTTGAACTTGCTAGGGTTTACAAAACTCATAGGAATCAAGAATCGTTTTCAGATATATTACATCATCATTCTATTGATCGTCTCGACTCCTCGACGAGCGGAGTATTACTCAAACATCACAACAAGAACTACAACTAGAAATTGAGATTGAATCATGATGCAAGAATTTAAAGAAAACAAGATAAAAGAATATCACCTTTTATTTATATCAACAATTTGATTACAGTCGCTCAAGAACAACAAGAGGAAGAACTAAATTGTCGATCTGGCGTCGCTTTTCTCCGTGAGTTGTGGATCGGCTTGGACCAATTGCTCTGTTGAAGATCGGCTTCGCTCCTAAAAGGTTGAAGGGCTTCTTGCTTGATTGTGTACTCGGGATCTTGGCTTTTGATTGGAATTAGGGTTAGGGTTTCACACAAGTCTTCTCACTAGACTTGTGGAAGAAGATGAAGAAAGAGAGTGAATGGATCTATTGAATTAATAGAATGCCAAGAGATGATTCTCTTTACAAGTGAGCCTAGGGTCTTATTTATAGATCTCCCAAACCCTAGGCCTTGAGTTTGAAATAGAAGTTCCCTCCAAAAGTTTGTTGAAAGACTTCTAGAAGTAGTTAGTTAGGCTTAGCTTAGGGTTTAAGCTAGGGTTTAAGGAGAAGTTTCTAGAATGATAGGCTAGTTTAGTGTAGCTCCAAGGGTTTGCTGATCTGGCAGAAACTTCTGGGGCTTTCTGGAAAATGTTATGTCTTCATGCAGTGTGGAGGCTGAAGGAGGAATTATGGTGCAAAGCAGAGCAGGAGATGTGTCATGTTGACCGCGGAACCGCGGCAATAGTGGGCTTAGACCGCGGTTCCGCGGCCAAGTTGGCTCCTTGGGGCTTCAAACTTCCTGTGTTGGTTTGTGATGTCTTCAAGTACATTCTCTGATATGTTGAATCTCTGAATACCCTTTTGATCATTACCAGATTCCAATTCCTTGAGTTGGCGTATTCTTTTAGCAGTCTTGTCATGTAAATTTTGATCGATCTTCTGATTTTCCTGCACGGACTTCGAAACACGGGTTGCGATATATAGAAATGATGCCATGCTATGAAATGCAGTCAATTTCCCTAGAAATGCCGGTTTTAAGGTCTAACACATGTAATCTGATATTTGACGACTGTTTTGCTAATATGTGCTATATGAATGCCGAACACTTCTATATGAATGCAAATGACAGGGAAATTGCCGGTTAAAAGATGCAATATTTTCGACTAATCACCAGACTCTTGAGAAAAAGCGGCCGGCTCGTCCTCAGGAATCATGCCCGTCTCACCCGCTACTCCCTCGGGCTCAGCTGTCGCGACCGTCTTGTCCACCGTTGCCATGGGGTCATCGGTCTCAGGCGCTCCATCTGCTGCTACCCCAGGCTCGGTTATAGCAGCCGTCTCATTTAACGCTACCTCACGCTCGGCAGTGGTGGCCGTCTCGGGCGCAGTAGGGGTGACTGTCTCATCAGCTGGTACCTCGGGTCCAGCAACCTCGGCTACGTTGCCCACCATCGGCTCGGGTTCAGCCAGTACCTCTTCCACTGTCCCCTTAGGCTCGACGGTTTCCGCCTCCCCTTCGGTTGGACTTAGCCCTGCAGGACAAGATATATAAGAACCGATAGGTTTACAATTCTTACCACAAAGTCTCGAAAGACACATTACCTGAGGTGGATCGATCGTTGGCCTCCCGAACTGCACGCGCCGCCTGTCTATGAGCGGTAGACAAGGCGACCGGAGGCTCCTCGGAAGGAGAAGCAGCAGGAATAATGGTTCTTGGGCCCGCCCCTATAGCCAAATCAGCTCTGCGCTCCTTCGCCTCACGCCTCAAGCGCTTCCTCTCCTCCCAGGCCGCCACGACGGACCTCTTAGAAGCCTCCATCAAGACGTCCTCGTCCTCGTTTAGAGTTGCCTCCATAGCCTTCAAGGAATCCCTCATCGTCTTCTTGAGTCGGGTCTCTCGTGGCACCCCCGAAGAGACCGAGACATCGGTAGTTGGCCCGGGGAGAGTCCCCGCATCGGCTTGCACGGCCCCTTCAAAGAGACAAAGAGAAGATTAGATAGGCTATAAAAAAAAAGAAAGAGAATAAAGACTCAGCGAGCTAAGACATACCAACGCCCGACAGAGCGTGTTTCCTCTCCTCCTCCTGGAAAGTTTTGAGGGAAGCAGCGATAGCTTCTTCAATGGTGACACCTGTTAAAAAAGGGGTTAAGCATTAGTCAAAGATAATGATAAAAGTACGATGAAATGACGAAGAGTACAAGTAATGATTACCTGATTGAGCAAGTTTAGCCAACCAAGCTTCAAGCCTTGCTGATCGCTTAGAAGCCACGATGGCGGCCGCCAGATCGGTGTCTGCTGGATCTACCGAGAAGCCCTTGTTGCTTCCGTACTCGCTTAGGCCTTCGGTGAGAGGGGCCTGAGACTCTAAGCCGAGGATAGTATCGAGAGAGAGGAACGGCTTCTTCTTCCTCTTCTGCACGCGAGCCCCGGTGTAACGTTTCAAAATAATAAAATATTATTTTTGGGAATTTTTATAATTTAATATTATTTTAATGAATATTTTAATATTCCGGTATAATTAAATACAAATAAATGGGGAAAAATTATGGAAAATTCTAAAATAGGGTACTTTATGGGATTATGCCATTTTTAAGTTTTTATGATTAGTTATATGCTAATTTAGTGCTAATCGCGATTAAAAATCACTAATCGGATTTTTGGCATTTTTGTGCAAAAATGTGCACATATCATTTTCCACACTTGTTACACTTGTTACATGTTTTGGGTGCATGGTTGCTTAGGGTTTACCATGGAGTGAGAAGTAAAAGAAAAAGGAAAAGAAAAAGAAATGATAAAGGTTTCATGATGTGAGAGAGAGAGACCAAGTCAACCTTTACTTTTTGAACCATACTCCCATCATTTTCCCCTTCTCATTCTCTCTCCTCTCCCTCTCCTTGAGCTGCTGCTGTCCCTCTCCCTTTCTCTCTCCCTATTCACAAAAACCCTAGATCCACCATGAAATCCACCCCAAAACCCTATTCCCATTTCACAAAAATATTCCCGAGCTCACTAGCTACACATTGAACCTAGCAAGAATGGATTTGGAGGACTTTGAGCAACTCAAGAATTTTCTTGAGTTGCCAAAGAAGGTAATTTCTGCACCCCTAGTTTAGTATTTCAATTCTTATTGCATCCATACTAGTTTCATGTCGATATGGTGTCGTTTGATAGACTTGTAAAACTTGAAGTTAGGGTTTAGGATAGATCTGAAATCAAAGATTAAATTGAGGATTGTGGTGACCTTAGAACCCCTGGTGGGATGTTATTTTAGACCAGACCTGAGAGTTAAACCCAGAATACGGATTTAGTGAATCGATATCGGGGAAAACAGTAAATTTGGGAGTGTATGTAGGAATCTGCTATCACCCCGAGACCCCTAAAATAAAATTGAGTTGACAGTGAGATGTGCAGGCACCCTGGAACCACCACACAAAGCCCTAGCCCCTAATTCCTTGTTTGGGCCACAGATTTAATCCCTCTGGCCGCAAATTGCGGCCAGAGCAGGTTGGAACCCCTTCGTTTTTGTTCTGTAGCCTTTTGCCCTATAAACTTGACCCTGGGTATGTGCAATTTTGTTTGGTTCCATCTAGGGTAAAATCTGGGTTGATTTTCCTATGTTGGCACATGGTTTATGACTTGTTTTAGCATGGATTTTGGTATTTGTGGTTCATTTCTGTCGGGTGGCGTTTGGACGTCAACGACAAGTGGATATTGATCGTGTTTACATGCGAGACGATAGGTTTTTACCTATGCGAGTAGCGTGTGCTGTTTTGGTTTTCCGATGTGATTTTCATCTGCTTTAGCGTTTGTGATATACTTATAGGTACCCTACATGACGTTGAGGCGAAGAAGATGAAGATGGCGACATCGGCATCGGTACATGAGAAGCAAGGTGAGTAGATTTATATCTACGGGGAGAAGTCGGGTAGATGGCGTATAGCACCCCCGCAGTCCGTGGTGATGTATACGAATACGTATACCCACATATATTTATTATGTGTTGTTTGAGATTATTGATGGTAATAATCGATTATTGATGATAAGGATGTATTGGTTTAGTATAGTGCGAAACCCTAGAGTAGTGGTTGCACCCACACATACACGTACACATATACTTGCATACATTCTTTATTTACCTGTACGCACATGGAGGTGTGTATATCTACACATGGGTATGGGACTATGTGTTCATATACGGGATTTGAGGATGATACGTGGGATTGAGATGAGTCGATGAGTTTTGATTTGAGGCCGTGAGATCGGCGGTATGATAGAGTTCGTATTCGAGATACGACATGATGACTTAGCGGGTCCTTGACGAAGTGTTTCATACACATGCATACATATATTGATGATGTCGTTTGTACTAGGCTTAGGTCAGTACACTAGATTTGGGATGCCGTACGAGCTTTATATTGATGTTAAATCCGCACTCATGACTCGAAGATGATATATGATATACTGTATCGTACGTGATACTATTGAGGCGGGATCACCGACTATTGTATATATATATGTGAATATCGACTCAGATTTAGGTGATTTCCATACCCCTTCCGATTGATTTGATAGTTGGGTCCGTAGTTCGCATAGTAGGCGTTAGACTAGACCCGAGTCATACCTATTTCAAAACTAACGAATCGGGGATATTTTAAATATAGGCAAAAGGGATTCTACGGATATTTTCAAACGACCCATCTTTTTTTAAAACACCGTAGCCCTTATTTTACCAAAAACCCTGATTCGTCTTATTTCAAAAGGCAAGGCTGCATGATATAATTATTGAGGCAGGTTCTTTACTGTTGCGTTGATTATTCGATTCTGCATATTCATGCTATTTGCATTGCATCGCTTGTATTGTTGATATATTTCAGTCATGCTGCTAGGACACCAGCACCATTATCGATGATGCGTATGTTCCACGTACACTTGTTTGCCGGCTCACACACTTCATCATCGATAATTGCTATATCACTACACTATAGTACTGTTGCATTCAGTATATGATTCTTGCATGACATAATGATATGCTTACATTTCTTTTACATGTCGCATACAGCATGCTTTCTGATTATACGCATTGAGAGTTGTTGTTTCCATGATATTTCTGGATTTGGGAACCGTGGGTATTTCAAAAGAGAATATGTAATTGCTTTAAAAACCCGGTTACCCTTGATATGATATTTCAGTACGTCCACCATGTGTTTTCTCGGTGCTGAGAGCGACATTTCTGGCACACTGCTTCCATATGGGCGACTTGCTTGGATTGGTGGGTTCTTTTGTATCAGAACCGCCATTGTACCTGTACTATTCATTTGTATCTAGAAATTCCATCAACCAAAACTTGTATATTGTTTCAGACTTAGACACAGTGATGTATTATTTCGACCTTAGAGTCGCGCTTGTAGTATTACGGTTTTCTGGCTGTTTTGAGTTTCTTTTTGGGTTTTGATCCTCGCCCTCTGGCGTTGTATATTATTATTGCTTGCGTGGTTGTGACCGTCGATTGACGAAGAGCTAGCTCCCGCTTGGGGATGCCTTTTATCATTTCGTATATATAATTCTTGTTGTACCCCGTTTGGGGCCAGTTTTTACAAAGGAAACTCTGTCGAAATTTTCAGAAAAGACTACACATTTTTAAAATGCATTTCGGCTTAGTTATTTGAAAACTTTGATTGCAAACATGCTTTCTTTACTTATTAAAAACCAGTTCCTTTATTTACTCCTTAAATGGTTTTAAATTTCTGGGCTTTTGGCTTACTTGGATCAGATGGCGTCCTATAGACTTCATAGGATTCAAGGGCCAGTCACGTACTCTTTCGGGTCGTGACAAAGTTGGTATCAGAGCGCTAGGTTAATCTTGGTTCGAGTCTAAGTTTGACTATATAGAGCCTAGGGCGTTATCTATATACGGAACTTAGGCTTGACCTTACGGAACTTAGACTTAGTCGAGGGGGTATTATACCCGAACTTTCGTCGCATAGGATGACCCTGGGTTGATGGAGTAGGTAGCTTAAGTTGAGGGGCATACCGTACGTATGTTCCGCGGCATACTTACGACACGCCCCTCCGCTTAAGAAACCTTAGGATGTATATTTCCTTGCACAGTATTATATTCATTCCTATGATCTATCCTCATCGATACTGGTTATGATTTTGCTGCCACGATTGCACGGGAAGAGTGAGCTACGGCTCGAGTTGCGTCATCATGAGCTCGTCATGGATGAGGACTGACCAGGGCATGATTCCAGAGACATACGATTGCATATTGAGGCATCGTCTTATTGTGTTTTCGCGCCATGAGCGTTGGACTGATCGCTTTTACGAGATTTCTCGGACGTACCAATCGGTACCAGAGGATTGAGCCACTGATAGAGGCTAGCCAGGATGTGATGACCATTGATATATCGCTTATCCAGGACGATTGAGGTGCTGTTTAGCGTATAGACGAATGAGCCAGTTGCTGCTGCGAATGATGAGATATCGCCCAGATGATTGGAACTACTGCAGCTTGAGCATATACTTAGAGATATGATGGTGAGTCGCTAGTCACCGAGGAGGAATGACTAGGACATGTGGTTCGTTCACTTACCCCGATGCGAGGTCATCAGATAGAGTGTTTCCAGCTAGAGGCGACTTCACGCAGATTCGTGAGAGTCGATTGAGACGACCGAATATCAGGAAACCATTTTCCAAGTTTAAAGTATTCGGAAAGACATGCAAGCGATTCTATGGACCCTCTAGAAGAATGAAACCCTAACTCAACATAATGACCGTGTGAAAGCCTTTGAACCTTAGGGTTTGCGGCAGTTCCGCGGCGCCATTAGTGAGGCTTGGGTTTGCCCTTCTACGGCTGGACCACCGATACTGTGGTATGTACTCGATACTATTAAACTGTACCCAAGATGTTGAGCTCTTGGGGGATTATGAGGTTCTAACGAGTCGATCGGATGATTCGACATCATTCGGATATCATGTGATGGGACACTGCTTGGGAGACTCCAAATACGAGCATAGCCGTTGGAGCGCAGTCCGTGCAGCCACGATGAGATGAGTCTGAATCAGTCGATATTGAAGCAGAGTGGAGTAAAAAGTTCACATGAGACTTCGACGAGATGACGTTCCACTCCGCTGACATCAGAGATGCGATATGCACGCTGAGGACGTGTTCGGATATATATCTTCTACTGAGTGATGAAGATACCGAGTTCGTGATTTCGAGTCCGTGTGAGGGACTTTGGATGGACCGTAACCGAGGACATTGCAGTGCGCAGATAGAGACGCGACGTCGAATTGGACGATGATATAAACAAGCGGGACAAGAAGTTCGTGCGAGATACAGACGAGCTGTTACTACTCCCCGTGCAGATTAAAGGCCGGATATGCATACAGAGGAGCAGGGATGCGACCAGCTTTCGAGTAGATGTTGTACTAAGGACGCAGATATCCAGAGAGCGAGGAAAGATTATGCTAGAGTACCAACCTCCGTACAGTTTGGCCTAGGCGAGATCAGAAGAGACCTTGAGCAGGATTCCTTCCAGTACACTGCTGCAATAAGATTTGCACCAGGAGCCGATGTGTGATGTGCATTCAGAGGACAAGAGGTCGGCGCCAGAGATGTACTGCTTTACGAGCGGTCGTGAGGATTGACCGAGAGATGACCAGAGAAGTGCCAGAACGGAATCGTTCCCGTTAGCACAACTGACGGGCTGATGAGCCGATGGATTGCGAGATTGGTAATCTACAAGGAAGATAAGGAACCAGAGGCAGAGGACGCCAGCCGCGAGCAAGAGGCAAGTAGATATCTTGCGCTGCTAGCATTGGATGTACCGGCACCTTCTCGACTTCAAAGGAGGATATACCAACGATGGTATTTTTGATTATGATTTTGTAATTCGATTATCACATATTCGTCACCCTGGATTTCGGTATTTTGGGCGATCTATTCGCATGATTTAGTCTTGATGACTAAGTTCCATGATATTTGATTTTGTACACCATGGTTGCACCTACTGGGTATTTATACCTTGCGCATAGTTATTACTCTATGTAGGGTTCCTAGGCACACTCAAGAGGTTCCACAAGGCATCAACCATGCCAAACAAAAATTTTCCGGTGCCGAGAAACCCTAATGAAGATCGTTAACTAGAAGTTAAGGCGAAAAGCAAGAAAGCAAACGACTTTGCTACTAAGTGAAAGGGATTACAACCTTTGTAGATCCGCTCCACCATTTCTTTAGCTCCGTGTTGACGTCCCTCCGCTGTGATCATCGGATCCCGGACTCTAGAAATGGTTTCGTCAGAGAAATGATCGGGCTAGGTCATTGACTTCGAGGCCGAAGATGATCTACGTCGGGGAGACTCAAACTCAAGCTATTCCTTCACTTGGTCAAAAACTTTATGAAGAGAACACCCTATACTACTTGGCAAGTGATAGAGGATGAAGAAATAGGAAGTGGGTTCACTTTAGAATTTGATTTCTCACTCTTTTTCTCATGATGCCATTGGAGCTAGCAAGCTTTTTCAAGCTTGATGAAGATGAAGAAGAAGAAAGAATCATATGAATCATGAAAACTTTTTTTTTTAAATGAATAATGGCACCATGGTTGAGTTAAGCCCTCATGCTTAACTCATGTTGAGATTTAACCAAACCATTAGGTTAAAGGTTAGGTTAAATAATATCAAAAGAAATGACAAAAGAGTGGACTTTGTCAAAGCTTCTCCAAGCTTCTTCAAGCTTGATAACTTTGACTAAGTTAATCCTTTTTGTTAAATCTTAAGATGAAACAATAACCCTAATCTTTACCCTAATCTTGGTATGAATCTCATACACACAACTTGTTTGTATCATAAAGCATGACACAAACATGTACACTTGCAAATATCACCTATAAACAATGTACACTTCAAGTGAGAAAACAAATCTTAAGTGAACCAATACTACTTAATGCAAAGTAATATATCAAATATATAATTATACATTAAATCACTAAATCAACACTTGATTTAATGATCAAGTCATATCGCATATAACCGACTAATATCAATAGTAAGAACTTATCGAATCAACACTTGATCCGATAACCCGGCTATAACGCATATAACCGATCAATGTCACATCGCGAGAATAGAATACAGTATCACATACTGGTATTATTCTCGGTCCCGCACATATCTCATATGCGCTCCTATTTCGTTTCGCTTGAGCCAGAAAACTCCTGTGTAGAACTCTAAAGACTCGTCAATACGCCGGCAGCAGGTGATGATCATATCAAACACCCACAAGCCGCAAGCGGTCTGCTAAACGTAACGGCCACCCGGGTATTGATCGATCAGAAGATCAACGAGCAAGCCCGTTCACACTCCAGTGAATCCAACGAGTAATACTACCGTACAGTCCGGTCTGTTCGTCTGATATGTCGCATATCTCGTCTAGGGGTGGTAAACGTCAGACCCCAATAACTCGATAAGTCGTGTCGATATGAGGCTCATAACGGGTCGAGAAACTACCGGTAACACTTACCAGTAAATTTCTAAAGTAGCTTTGGCCAAGGACTTCCTGTTATAGCCAATCGAGCACTGCGCAACATCAACTCCCTATACCGGGAGAGACGAAACCCCTCCTATCGCTCATTACCTCCATGTGATTCGGGACTGTACCCAAAAGCCTACTTTTTGCACGCCCTCTTGGACGTGGTATGATGGAAATCAAAGCACAGTGGGAATCACACAAGACTCTATGACGATCTCGGGTCTACAGACTAACCTGTACCAGTGTCACCAGAGAACTGCCATCTGACGTAAGGTATAATACCATCTGGGAGTTCTCGGCGAGTCCGTCCAGTGTACCCAGTCTCTACTGAGCACCCGTATATCATCTCTGATGTCAAACACCAATGGATATGGGATCATCCATCGCCCATCTGTATGGGTCGAGAAGGTATACGCTAGTCTACTCTGGTATATCGATGCCCCGTCTCGATACACCCACGACTAGGGACCTTGAAGGATGTACTTATGGACTACCATGTCCCCACTAGTATGGTCCGCATCATAGTCCAGGTAGTCAAGTACACATCCTAAGGGCTTTACCAACATGTAGCAGAGAGACAATCAGTGTGCACGTTAAAGTAAAGAGTAACCAGATAGCATACTATCATATCGAGCAAGAAAGTCATCCTTATATATGTCCAAGCATCCACTACAATATACATCCTATGTATAGTAATGGCCTCTAGGGCATACATATAACTAACAATCTCCCACTTGCACTAGGGCCATCTGATAGCAGTGGTTGTAGTATCTCATACTCAACCATCCCATAAAAGTCTCTCTCTGGGAAAAGGCCTTTCGTGAGTGGATCCGCCCGTGTTGTCCTCTGAGTCCACTCTCCTAACCTCGATCCCCTGGAGATCAACCATCTCCACGATCAGGCGATACTGCCTAAGAATATGTCTGGATCACTGATGGGATGGACGTTCCTTGGCATAAGCCACAACTCCATTGTCACACAATGGGAGGAACGAAGTTCATCTTATGAACTAATATACACCCAGACTGCCTCTTTGGTAGCATCTTTTGTAACGATGTATCCAGCCTTTATCGTCTAGTATGCCACGGTATCTAGCTTGGAACTCTTCCAACATACCGTCCCTTTACCGAGGGTATAGACAATGCATGTGACTAACATTCAGTCATCTTTATCACTCTGGAACCTTTCCAGTGATTCTCCCCAGGATCAATTGATACCTTCTCACTACAACTAGTGAGAATTCTAACATCCAATTAGATCTATCTCATAGATCCAAAACCCAGGATTTAGTAGGTATCACTTTGATCCTATATGGAGAATCCTTGTGATAAGCGGAGATTGACCGAGCGTAGCATAGGAAATTCATTCCCCATCAAGAGTATGTCATCCACGTACTCTACGAGGATCACGACCATACTCCCTACTACCTTTTTGTATGTACAAGGTTCATCTTTGATGAAGTCAAACTCTTCGACTACCACATCAAAACAGACGTTCCAACTCCGCGATGCCTGCTTTATCATATAAAATATCTTGCACACGTTTCCGCTGCTCCCACTGTCTACGAAGCCCTCTGGCTGTGTACTTATAGACTTTGTCATCTAAATCATTATTTAGAAAATCAGTCATAACACCCAACCGCCAGATATCGTAGTCATGGTATGTAGCCGTGGCAAGTAGGATCTGGATGGACTTAAGCATAGCTACTTAGAAAAGGTTTCATTATAATCCATACCTGGTCATTGATGCAAACCTTTAACAAGTCTAGCTTTGAAAGTCTTAACTTTTCCATGTACACCAAGTAATCTTCTCAAGATATACTTGCTCCTGATGGGGATTTAACCCTTCAGATAAAGCAACCAAAGTCCATACTTTGTTGGTGTATAAGGATTCCATCTCAGATCGATAAGCATCCATCCATTCTTACAGAGTCCTACTCCTGATGGCCAGCTCAAAACTAGTTGGGTCATCATCTCATGATGCAATCCTCGCTCCCACTGTCATAGAGAAACCGGAGTATCTCTCAGGTGGGTGAGGAACCCTACTAAATCGGCGGAGAGGTTGAGGTTCGTTGGTTGCTATTGAATCATTTGGTTCTACCAAATCATCTGCTTCAGTTTGTATAGCTGGAACCTTTCCAGTTCTACATAACTGACCTTGCCTCGAGCTTGTCCAGATTTTGCTTTTAGACATAGGCCGGACAACCCTAAATCTTAACTATCTTAAGAGATGGGCTCTTCCCTTTCCATATCTCATATGAAATGGTAGGCATCTGATTTGATCAAAACCCTATTCAATATGTATGCAACTTCATAAGTGCATAACTCCCTAAAAGGAAATCGGAAACTCAGTAGTACTCCTCATAGAGCACACCATATCACATAGGGTGTTTTTGCTCCGCCCCGATACACCGACGTACTGTGGTGTATTCGGAGGAGTAATGCTGAGAGAGAATCTCATTCACCTTTAGAATAATCCAGGAATTCCTTGCTCAAGTATTCTCCTCCTTGATCACATCAAAGGACATAATACTTATACCCGTATTTAGGTTCTCTACTTCTAACTTATATTCTGTGAATATCTCAAAAGGTTCGGACTTGTGTTTCAACAGGAACATATGTCTGAATCTTGAGAGATCATTAGAGAATGTAATGAAGTACAAAGAACCGGTCTTGGCATGTGTAGACAGGGGATCTACATACATCAACATGTATCATCCCAAAAGTTCACTAACTCTTTCTCTGTTTCCAATAAACAGAGCTATGGTCATCTTATCTTTGTGACATGACTGGCGAGTTTTACAAGATATAAATTCAAACTAATTTAAATATGCATCTTTATGTAACTCCAGCTAGTCGGGTCGCATTGACATGACCTAGTCTACAATACCTTAAGAAGGATCCGTTCATTTCTGAACTATTCCTCTTGTGTGTGTTCTATATACTGAGAACTTTGGTTTGATTTAGAACGTCAATGCTTTTAGATATCGTGCCTGAACCGATCAACTCTTGATATAGGAAATGTTCAAACATTATCCAACAATACAAAATTATATCCTTCTTTACTGATATGATTTTGTATATCAGGTTCGGTATCTAATAACATTTGTTCAGAATCAATGTATTCTGGTAATACAGGGTGACAGCGACCAACAAACCTGGCTGCAACACTTGCACCGTTTTCTGCCTCATGAAACTTATCACCCGTTCTCAGTTCTCTACCTTTTTGTAGCCCATGTAACATATTACATATGCGGGATCTTGATCTGGTATCATATACCCAGGACGTAAAGGATACTGAGAAACAGTTCTGTGTAATGAACACACCCGAAGATGATGCATCAACATGCACTTTCTTCGTTTGAGTGGCACGAGAAATCTGGTATTCCCCTATTTCCTGCTCTGTCTTATAACAATTATAAGTTGGAGCGGGACCAACGTTCCCCAGCACAGTATAACAAGCGGGTTCGGTCAATATGTCCGTTTTATTATCTTGATTAAGGCGTGACATGGTCGCTACCAGGAGAGAGAGAAGAAAACACTCTGCGTGCGCTCTTGCAAGATCAGATTGGTTATTATTTTATCTAATCAGTATGGCTCCCACTGTTTTTATCAAATCTTCCTTCAAACCCTAAAATGAAAGACTAGCCGGGATTAATTACACGCTACAAGTTCGCCAATCTTTCAGCCAGGCCAGTGTCGGTACTTTGAGGGAGGTCCCCCGTGCTTTCGCACGAACCTAATTAATGTAAACCTCGTTTTCCCAGAGGCGTAACCCCGTTGACACCTTTCTAGACACCTACTTGATCGGCTAATTGTAATGTGTAAAACTCTCCCAGGAGTAACAATTACTCGCAGTGGGTATCGGGATCCAACTATCTCATAGAAGGTATGCAATCTCATTGCAAATTTCAACACTTGAAATTCCCGATAATATTTTGCCCCTAGCGTCCTATGACCTTGACAGAGGTCAACAGACCATAGGCTGCTAGTCAAGTTCAACCCGTCATTTTCTGATTGAAGTAAACCCACCCGCACGACTCTTGACAGAGGTCAACAAGGTCGCGCGACTACCCTAAATCAATCACATCATATGCTTATACAGATAAGCACTAATCAGCTACCGCACACTACGCCTTGACAGAGGTCAACAAACGCAGCACGAATACTAACCAGTACATATCTGAAATGATGGAGGGCTATGACAGGTTTTTCTGAAAACCTTTTGCGTAATGAACTTGATATCGTTGTAGAATCAAATGATTTTAAAATGGAGTGTTTTTTAGGCTTTTCTAGTTTTGCTAAAGGGGTCACTCCCGGTGAAGGGATCGTCGGCCCTTTTCTCGTCGAATGAGGTGCAGGATATATCATATATATCACTGTGCAAAGCAGAAACTATAGAAGCAATCAAAAAACAAACCGAGTGTGTAGCATCTGCCAGTTATTGCTAAAGGAGTCACTCTCGGTGAAGGGATCTCGGTCCTTTCCCTATCGAATAAGGTGCAGGATGTTCTACAAGGAACACCGCGATGCAAAGCAAGAACTGTAGCTACCCGTTTTTGAAAATTCGATTCCACAGCATCTTAGGTTTCCTTTCTTTCATTAATCACATTAATGAAGTCCCATCATTTAAATCACCTAAATATCACAGATAAATACGACGTACACTTATGCCATCCGCATTCGCCTCGATGTCCCCTCGTGCACCGTTAGGTTAGGTAACTAACGGCAGAGCGGGGCAGGGCTAGCGCGAGTGCAAAACATAAGTAACGTCTATATAATATATCATATATACTATATACAGTATTTATCACAGAACATCAAATGATCACATCACAGATATCGCAGCAGAAGAAACATATGAAATATTGGATATACTAGGACGTCCGTGTTTTCAATACGAGCCTGTATAAAACACAGATTCCACGGTCGTGATGAATAGCCAAACTCACACCCCTAGACCCCAACGAGAGCGGCAAGCAACCCTACCAATTCTAGAGTTAGGAGACCCGAACTCGACTCCTCGAGTTGGTCTCTCACTGGACTCCAAAACCCGGTTACTTGTGCCCTCCTTCTTGGGTCTATCCTAGTGCGGAAAAGTAAATAATATACAATGGGTGACATCTTCCGCTACCTGGAAGTGCCCCAATAAAAGAATATTACATACAAAATTTTTTTACATGAATGAAAATAAAAAACACTCATCTCACATAAAACCCCCGGCTATTCAAAACGCGACGATCCAATATAACATATCCAGCAACACATAACATCACATGTCATCAACGTAAGTAAATGTGCGCATCCCAATTGTCGTTGATATATAGCAACGAAACTGGCGATATCACATATTACACTTACGGTCGCAGAAAAGATAGTGTAAAACTACAACAGTTGGAATCCGCAACCCCTTCAGACATCGCATGCCTAATCAAATGAATTACTTAGACATCACATGCCTAACAATTATAAACCCCGCATTTTAGTCTCTTTATCGAAAACACTTTTCAATATCAAGTCGAGTAATTCAACAAGATTCCCGATAAACTGATCGAATGCTCGTCGCAAACTTCAGTAGACGGCCGCACCCCCGATACCGTCGACGAAGTGCACCAAGGCGGAACACCGCTGCCGCGAGCACCCGAACGGATGCTTTCGGCGACGGGGTTCTCCTACAGTCACTTGGTCGGGGCTATGGGGTGTAGCTGTCTATTAAGTTTACCGGCGAGTATCCGCGTACGCTACGTGATTGCGACGGACTTTTGATCACATCAAAATTCCGTGGCAACCGATCAAGTGAGACTAAAGTGCTATGTTTATAACATTCATTTCAGTTATCTCATAACAACTTGTGAATTCCAAATATTGTATCACATTCCAGATAAATAGAAAATGTTAAACTTTCCGATCGAACATTCAAACACCCAAGTTTTCCCGAAACAGCTCAACACATGAAACAAGTTTAAAAACATTCAGTTCATGCCTCAGTACCAACGGTCCAGCCGTAGAAGGGTCAAGCCAACGCCTCACATGTGGCACGCCGTACTGCCCCAAACCCGAAGGTTCAAAGGGCAGTTCAAGACGGTCACATAATTGAGTTAAGGTTTATTGTCTTCTAGAGGGTCTATCGCGTTACTTGCACTACTTAGAACATTCTTAAACTACGGAAAAATCCAACAATTGGAAATTTCCCGGCAGGGGAAAAAGTGGGTATTTATATCCGGTCGAACTTTTTAACATATTCTAAAATTACCCGGAAAAACACACTGACAAAATTAGACAATCCGATCGAAACACCAAGTCCCCAATACAACCCAGAAAACTCGACTCTTGAGTATAATTTAAAAAATCCTAGAAAATCCAGAACCAAAGCATAAGAATTACTGTGCAAAATTTGTTGGCCAATGTGACCAAACGGCTGCGGAACCGCCGTAGAAGCCATGCTTCTGCCGCTGTTCCGCGGCGGTTTAGATGAATCACGATCTCGTTTTGCACCATAATTCTTAGATCTTTCTGCTGAATTTTTTAAGAATTTTTAATCTGGAAAAAACCCAGTTTTTGAAAAAAGTCCAGAGAGCATTTTGAGAGTTAGGGTTTCGGTTCGATCGGACTTCTAACTCCGTCTGCGCATCGCCAAAGGCTCTAGCTAGGCTCTGATACCACTGTAGGGTTCCTAGGTACACTCAAGAGGTTCCATAAGGCATCAACCATGCCAAACAAAAATTTTCCGGTGCCGAGAAACCCGAATGAAGATCGTTAACTAGAAGTTATGGCGAATAGCAAGCAAGCAAACGACTTTGCTACTAAGTGAAAGGGATTACAACCTTTGTAGATCTACTCCACCATTTCTTTAGCTCCGTGTTGACGTCCCTCCATTGTGATCATCGGATCCCGGACTCTAGAAATGGTTTCGTCGGAGAAATGATCGGGCTAGGTCATTGACTTCGAGGCCGAAGATGATCTACGTCGGGGAGACTCAAACTCAAGCTATTCCTTCACTTGGTCGAAAACTTTATGAAGAGAACACCCTATACTACTTGGAAAGTGGTAGAGGATGAAGAAATAGGAAGTGGGTTCACTTTAGAATTTGATTTCTCACTCTTTTTCTCATGATGCCATTGGAGCTAGCAAGCTTTTTCAAGCTTGATGAAGATGATGAAGAAGAAAGAATCATATGAATCATGAAAACTTTTTTTTTTAAATGAATAATGGCACCATGGTTGAGTTAAGCCCTCATGCTTAACTCATGTAGAGATTTAACCAAACCATTAGGTTAAAGGTTAGGTTAAAGAATATCAAAAGAAATGGCAAAAGAGTGGACTTTGTCAAAGCTTCTCCAAGCTTCTTCAAGCTTGATAACTTTGACTAAGTTAATCCCTTTTGTTAAATCTTAAGATGAAACAATAACCCTAATCTTTACCCTAATCTTGGTATGAATCTCATACACACAACTTGTTTGTATCATCAAGCATGATACAAACATGTACACTTGCATATATCACATATAAACAATGTACACTTCAAGTGAGAAAACAAATCTTAAGTGAACCAATACTAGTTAATGCAAAGTAATATATCAAATATATAATTATACATTAAATCATTAAATCAACACTTGATTTAACGATCCGGTCATATCGCATATAACCGACTAATATCAATAGTAACAACTTATCGAATCAACACTTGATCCGATAACCCGGCTATATCGCATATAACCGATCAATGTCACATTGCGAGAATAGAATACAGTATCACATACTGGTATTATTCTCGGTCCCGCACATATCTCATATGCGCTCCTATTTCGTTTCGCTTGAGCCAGGAAACCCCTGTGTAGGACTCTAAAGACTCGTCAATACGCCGGCAGCAGGTGATGATCATATCAAACACCCACAAGCCGCAAGCAGTCTACTAAACGTAACGGACACCCGGGTATTGAGCGATCAGAAGATCAACGAGCAAGCCCGCTCACACTCCAGTGAATCCAATGAGTAACATTACCGTACAGTCCGGTCTGTTCGTCTGATATGTCGCATATCTCGTCTAGGGGTTGTAAACGTCAGACCCCAATAACTCGATAAGTCGTGTCGATATGAGGCTCATAACGGGTCGAGAAACTACCGGTAACACTTACCAGTAAATCTCTAAAGCAGCCTTGGCCAAGGACTTCCTGTTATAGCCAATCGAGCACTGCGCAACATCAACTCCCTATACCGGGAGAGACGAAACCCCTCCTATCGCTCATTGCCTCCATGTGATTCAGGACTGTACCCAAAAGCCACCTTTTTGCACGCCCTATTGGACGTGGTATGATGGAAATCAAAGCACAGTGGGAATCACACAAGACTCTATGACGATCTCGGGTCTACAGACTAACCTGTACCAGTGTCACCAGAGAACTGCCATCTGACGTAAGGTATTATACCATCTGGGAGTTCTCGGCGAGTCCGTCCAGTGTACCCAGTCTCTACTGAGCACCCGTATATCATCTCTAATGTCAAACACCAATGGATATGGGATCATCCATCGCCCATCTGTATAGGTCGAGAAGGTATACGCTAGTCTACTCTGGTATATCGATGCCCCGTCTCGATACACCCACGACTAGGGACCTTGAAGGATGTACTTATGGACTACCATGTCCCCACTAGTATGATCCGCATCATAGTCTAGGTAGTCAAGTACACATCCTAAGGGCTTTACCAACATGTAGCAGAGAGACAATCAGTGTACACGTTAAAGTAAAGAGTAACCAGATAGCATACTATCATATCGAGCAAGAAAGTCATCCCTATATATGTCCAAGCATCCACTACAATATACATCCTATGTATAGTAATGGCCTCTAGGGCATACATATAACTAACACTCTTGAGGTATTGATTGTGATTTCATGCCTATTTTATGCCGGTGATTTGATTTACGCTTCCAGCATAGTTTTCATGTACTTTTAGTATTTTGATTTGATTCGTGCACACTAATGCACGCGGTTGTGAGATTCTCCATCACGGTACACTTGATTTTGATTGAGCCGCATTGTATATCGTCGACTTTGACCCTGATATTATGATTCTTGCACTCCGTGCTTTTGACTGGACTTACGCATGTTCGGCGTTTGCCATTGGATTTCGTGATTCCGTGCATGTTGAGTGCGCAGGGTTTAGATTTTCATTCGTGCACGATGGATGCACCGATTTGGATTTTCGCGCATGTTGGGCGCATGTTTTGAGATACGATTTTGGTGCACACTAGATGCACTAAATCGAGATTCTTCATGCGTGTCAGATGCACCTGATTTGGCTGTCAGGCACACACGTTGCCTAGGACAGATACTTCGTGCACACCCGTTGCACCTAGATATTGTTTTGTGCACCTGTATGGCACATATATGGATTTTGATTTCCGTGCACACCAGACGCACAGGGTGGTCTTATGTGCATTTTTGGGATTTATTCCTTTTGGAGCAGTACATTTTTATGATATTTGATATTTGTTTTCGTACTGAGCGGGACTATTCAGAGGACAGTGCCTGGATATATTTTGCATGCATTGATAGTTATCGAAGGGATTTCCAAAAAAAGGGTGAGCTATAGTCTCAGTATTTGCTTATGTGTCAGATACGACACGAGACGTTTAAAAACAAGGAAAACCCTTCTAAATTGTTCTTGAAACGGCGGAACGTACATATTAAACAAAAGATATATGCGTATATAGTTATTTTCTTATGAAATACGTCCGCCACTGTGCAGTGTTATGCGCATCGCACAGCGACTTAAAAAGATTTGGCATGCATTTACATCAGCTATTCACATGTATAGATTGGATGTCTACATGTATAGTTTTGATCTATATCATGTTGGTTTTGTATTGGATTTGACATTTGTATCTTGACCATGACTCCGATGATTGAGGGATGCTTGACGGAGTTTTGCTTTTGAGTTATCTGCTCAGTACTCATGCGCATGCATTGCGCTATGATGTTTTTTGTATTGATGATTTTGGAGCCCCGATGACTTGGAATTTGTATCGAAATGTTTTAGTATTTGGGGGTTTAAATTTAAATTCGGAGACCGAATTTCTTTAAGGTGGTAGATTGTAACGTTTCAAAATAATAAAGTATTATTTTTGGGAATTTTTATAATTTAATATTATTTTAATGAATATTTTAATATTCCGGTATAATTAAATACAAATAAATGGGGAAAAATTATGGAAAATTCTAAAATAGGGTACTTTATGGAATTATGCCATTTTAAAGTTTTTATGATTAGTTATATGCTAATTTAGTGCTAATCGCGATTAAAAATCGTTAATCGGATTTTTGGCATTTTTGTGCAAAAAATGTGCACATATCATTTTCCACATTTGTTACACTTGTTACATGTTTTGGGTGCATGGTTGCTTAGGGTTCACCATGGAGTAAGAAGGAAAAGAAAAAGGAAAAGAAAAAGAAAAGATAAAGGTTTCATGATGAGAGAGTGAGACCAAGTCAACCATCACTTTTTGAACCATACTCCCATCATTTTCCCCTTCTCATTCTCTCTCCTCTCCCTCTCCTTGAGCTGCTGCTGCCCCTCTCCCTCTCTCTCTCCCTCTTCACAAAAACCCTAGATCCACCCCAAAACCCTATTCCCATTTCACAAAAAATGTTCCCGAGCTCACTAGCTACACATTGAACCTAGCAAGAATGGATTTGGAGGACTTTGAGCAACTCAAGAATTTTTTTGAGTTGCCAAAGAAGGTAATTTCTGCACCCCTAGTTTAGTATTTCAATTCTTATTGCATCCATACTAGTTTCATGTCGATATGGTGTCGTTTGATGGACTTGTGAAACTTCAAGTTAGGGTTTAGGATAGATCTGAAATCAAAGATGAAATTGAGGATTGTGGTGACCTTAGAACCCCTGGTGGGATGTTATTTTGGACCAGACCTGAGAGTTAATGTAGTGTTGCTAGGCACGTGCACAAGGGTCTAAGAGGCATCAACCATGCCCGATTAAAATTTTAGCCGTGCCGAACAACTCTAATACGGATCTTTAAACTAGGGTTTAGGCGAAAACTTGCATGTTAACAACTTTAACACTAAGTGAAAGAGATTACAACCTTTGTAGATCCAGTCCTTCACTTCATTAGCTCCGTGTAGACGTCCCCATCATTGCGATCGTGCACTCCGGACTCTAGAGAAGCTCCACAAGAAGAACGAACGTGCTTGCTACGATGACTTCGAGGCCGAAGATGATCTACGTCGGGGAGACACTAACTCAAGCTATTCCTTCACTAGGTCATAAACCTCGTGAAGAGAACACACTCTACTACATAGCAAGTGGTAGAGGATGAAGAAGTAGGAAGTGGGCTCACTTTAGAATTGATTTTCTCACTCTTTTTCTCATGGCACCATTGGAGCTAGTAAGCTTTTGGATGGAGCTTGATGAAGAAGAAGAAGAAAGAAAGAATTATCCATCCAAATGAAAACTTATCCGATAAATAATGTAACCATGGGTGAGTTAAGCTATAATGCTTAACTCATGTAGAGAATTAACCAAAGCATTAGGTTAAAGGTTAGGCTAAAGAATATCAAAAGAAATGACAAAAGAGTGGACTTTGTCAAAGCTTCTCCAAGCTTCTTCAAGCTTGATTACTTTGACTAAGTTAAACCCTTTTGTTAAATCTTAAGATAAAACAATAACCCTAATCTTTACCCTAATCTTGGTATGAGTCTCATACACCCATCTTGTGTGTATCATCAAGCATGATACAAACATGTACACTTGCATATATCACATATAAACAATGTGCACAAAAAAGTGAGAAAATAAATATTAAGTGAGCTAACACTAGTTAATGTAATGTAATATATCAAATATATAATTATACATTAAATTATTAAATCAACTCTTGATTTAATAATCCGGCAATAACCGACTAATATCATGTGTAACAACTTATCGAATCAACACTTGATCCGATAACCCGGCTATATCGCATACAACCGATCAATGTTACAAATCGCGAGAATAGAATACGGTATCTCATATCGTATTAATCTCGGTCCCGCACATATCACATATGTGCTCCTACTCCTTTTCGCTTGAGCCAGGAAACCCATGTGTAGGACTCTAAAGACTCGTCAATACGCCGGCAGTAGGTGATGATCGTATCAAACACCCACAAGCTGCGAGCGGTGTGCTAAACGTAATAGCCACCCGGGTATTGAGCGATCAGAAGATTAACAAGCAAGCCCGCTAGTTCTCCTGTGAATCCAATCAGTAACACTCCCGTACAGTCCGGTCTCGTCGTCTGATATGTCGCATATCTCTCCTAGGGGTGGTAAACGTCAGACCCTTGTAGCTCGATAAATCGTGTCGATATGACGTCTATAACAGTTTGAGAAACTACTGGTAACACTTACCAGTAAATCTCAGCAACCCTGGCCAGGGATTTCCGGTTATAGCCAATCGAACACAGCACAACATCAACTCCCTATACCGGGAGAGAAGAATCCCCTCCTATCGCTCATTGCTTCCATGTGATTCGGGACTATACCCAAAAACCACCGTTTTGCACGCCCTCTTGGACGTGGTAAGGTGGAAATCAAAGCACAGTGGGAATCACACAAGACTCTATGACGATCTCGGGTCAACAGACTACTCTGTACCAGTGTCACCGGAGAACTGCCATCTGACGTGAGGTAAAATACCATCTGGGAGTTCTCGGCGAGTCCGTCCAGTGTACCCAGTCTCCACTGAGCACCCGTACACCATCCTTGATGTCAAACACCGATGGATATGGGATCATCCATCGCCCATCATATGGGTCAAGATGCGTATACGCTATTCTACTCTGGTGTATCGATGCCCAGTCTCGATACACCATCGACTAGGAACAGTTATAGGATGTACTCATCGACTACCGTGGCCCCACTAGTATGATCTCATCATAGTCCCAGTAGTCGAGTACATATCCTAAGGGCTTTATCAACATGTAATATAGAGACAATCAGAGTACATGTTAAGATAAAGTGCAACCAGATAGCATACTATCATGTCGAGCAAGAAAGTCCTCCCTATATATGTCCTAGCATCCACTACAATATACATCGTATGTACAGGAATGGCCTCTAGGGCATACATATAACTAACAATCTCCCACTTGCACTAGGGCCATCTGTTGTGGCATCACATACCCAACAATTGGCTGCGGTTGGAGTATCTCATACTCAACCATCCCATAAAAGTCTCTACTAGGAAAAAGGCCTTTGTGAGTGGATCCGCGCTGTTGTCCTCTGTGTCTACTCTCCTAAGCTCGATCTCCCTGGAGATCAACCATCTCCATGATCAGGTGATACTGCCTAAGAATTATATCTGGATTTCTTATGGGACGGTAGTTCCTTGGCTAAAGCCATAACTCCAATGTCACACAATGGTAGGAACGAAGTTCATCTCATGAACTTATATAAACCCAGACTGCCTCTTTGGAAGTATCTTTGGTAACGATGTATCTTGCCTTTAATCGTCTAGTATGTCACGGTATCTAGCTTGGAACTCTTCCAACATACCGTCCCTCCACTGAGGGTAAAGACAATGCCTGCGACTGACATTCAGTCGTCCTTACCACCCTGGAACCTTTCCAGTGATTCTCCCCAGGATCGATTGATACCATCTCACTACAACTAGTGAGTATCCTAACATCCAATTAGATCTATCTCATAGATCCATAACTTAGGATTTAGGAGGTATCACTTTGATCCTGTATGGAGAATCCTTGTGATAAGCGGAGATTGACCGAGCGTAGCATAGGAAACTCCTTCCCTATCAAGAGTATGTCATCCACGTACTTTACGAGGATCACCACCATACTCCCTACTACCTTTTTGTATATACAAGGTTCATCTACCATTTTGATGAAGTCAAACTCTTTGACTACCACATCAAAACAGATGTTCCAACTCCGCGTTGCCTGCTTTATCACATAAAACATCTTGCTCACGTTTCCGCTGCTCCCACTGTCTATGAAGCCCTCTGGCTGTGTACTTATAGACGCTCTCTTCTAAAACATCAATTAGAAAAGCAGTCATGACACCCAACCACCAGATATCGTAGTCATGGTATGTAGCCGTGGCAAGTAGGATCTGGATGGACTTAAGCATAGCTTCTTAGAAAAGGTTTCATCATAATCCATACCTGGTCAATGATACAAACCTTTAACAAGTCTAGCTTTGAAAGTCTCAACTTTTCCATGTATACCAAGTAATCTTCTCAAGATATACTTGCTCCTGATGGGGATTTAACCCTTCAGATAAAGCAACCAAAGTCCATACTTTGTTGGTGTATAAGGATTCCATCTCAGATCAATAAGCATCTAGCCATTCTTACAGTGTCTCACTCCTGATGGCCAGCTCGAAACTAGTTGGGTCATCATCTCATGATGCAATCCTCGCTCCCACTGTTATAGAGAAACCGAAGTATCTCTCAGGTGGGTGAGGAACCCTACTAGATCGGCGGAGAGGCTGAGGTTCGTTGGTTACTATTGAATCCTTCGGTTCTGCCGAATCATCTGCTGCAGTTTGTATAGCTGGAACCTTTCCAGTTCTACATAAAAGACCTTGCCTCGAGCTTATCCGGAATTTTCTTTTAGACATAGTCCGGACAACCCCAAATCTTAACAAACTTAAGATATGGGCTCTTCCCTTTCCATATCATATATGAAGTGGTAGGCAACTGATTTGATTTGAATCCTATTCAATAGGCATGCAGCTTCTCAAGCGCATAACACCCAAAAGGAAAAAGGAAACTCAGTAGTACTTATCATAGAGCACACCATATCACATAGGGTGCTATTGCTCCGCCTCAATATACCATCGTACTATGGTGTATACGGAGGAGTAATGCTGAGAGAGAATCTCATTCTCCTTTAGAATAGTCCAGAATTTCCGTGCTCAAGTATTCTCCTTCTTGATCACATCAAAGGACATAATACTTAAACCTGTATTTTGGTTCTCAACTTCTAACTTATATTCTGTGAATATCTCAAAAGGTTCGGACTTGTGTTTCAACAGGAATATATGTCTGAATCTTGAGAGATTATCAGATAATGTAATGAAGTAAAAAGAACCGGTCTTGGCATATGTAGACAGGGGACCTTCATACATCAGTATGTATCAATCCCAAAAGTTCACTAACACTTTCTCTGTTTCCAATAAACAGAGCTGTGGTCATCTTATCTTTGTGACATGACCGTCAAGTTTCACAAGATGTAAATTCAAACAGATTTAAATATGCATCTATGTGTAACTTAGCTAGTCGGGTCGCATTGATATGACCTAGTCTACAATACCTGAAGAAGGATCCGTTCATTTCTGAACTCTTCCTCTTGTGCGTGTTCTGTATACAAAGAACTGTAGTTTGATTTAGAACGTCAATGCTTTTAGATAACGTGCCTGAACCGATCAACTCTTGATATAGGAAATGTTCAAAACATTATCCATCAATACAAAATTATATCCTTTCTTTACCAATAAAGAAACTGATATGATTTTGCATATCAGGTTCAGTATCTAATAACATTTGTTCAGAATCAATGTATTCTGGTAATACAGGGTGATAGTGACCAACAGACTTGGCTGCAACACTTGCACCGTTTTCTGTCTCATGAAACTTATCACCCGTTCTCAGTTCTCTACTTTTCTGTAGCCCATGTAACAGATTACATATGCGGGATCTTGATCCGGTATCTCATACCCAGGACGTAAAGGATACTGAGAAACAATTCTCTGTAATGAACACACCCGAAGAAGATGCATCAGCATGCACTTTCTTCGTTTGGGCGGCACGGGAAATCTGGTATTCCCCAATTTCCTGCTCTGTCTTATAACAATTATAAGTTGGAGTGGGACCAACGTTCCCCAGCTCAGTATAACAAGTGGGTTCGGTCAATAAATCCGTATTATTATCTTGATTAAGGCGTGACATGGTCGCTACCTGGAGAGAGAGAAGAAAACACTCAGCGCATGCTCTTGCAAGATCAGATTGGTTATTATTTTATCTAATCAGGATGGCTCCCACTGTTTTAATCAAATCTTCTTTCAAACCCTAAAAGGAAAGACTAGCCGAGATTAATTACACGCTACAAGTTCGCCAATCTTTCAGCCAGGCCAGTGTCGGTACTTTGAGGGAGGTCCCCCGTGCTTTCGCACGAACCTAATTAAAGTAAACCTCATTTTCCCAGAGACGTAACCCTATTAACACCTTTCTAGACACCTACTTGATTGACTAATTGTAATGTGTAAAACTCTCCCAGGAGTAACTCTTACTCGCAGCGGGTATCGGGATCCAACTATCTCATAGAAGGTATGCAATCTCATTGCAAATTTCAACACTTGAAATTCCCAATAATTCTTTTACCCCTAGCCTACTATGACCTTGACGCATGCCAAACAACCCATAGTCCGCTAGTCAAGTTCAACCCGTGCATTTCCTGATTGAATTAAACCCACCCGCACGACCCTTGACGCATGCCAAACAACGCCGTACGAATACCCTAATCCAATCGCATCGTATGCTAGCAGATAAGCACTAGTTAGCTACCATACACTACGCCTTGACGCATGCTAAACTACCGCAGCACGAATACTAAGTAGTACTTATCTGAAATGACGGAGGGCTACGCAGGTTTTTAAGAAAACCATGAGCGTAATGAACTTGATATCGTTGTAGAATCGAGTGATTTTAAATGGAATGTTTTTTAAGCTTTTCTAGTTTTGCTAAAGGAGCCACTCCCGGTGAAGGGATTGTCAGCCCTTTCCTCATCGAATAAGGTGCAGGATATTTCACAAATATCACTACGCAAAGCAAGAACTATAGAAGCAATCAAAAGACAAACCGAGTTTGTAGCATCTGCTAGTTTCACTAAAGAGGTCACTCCCGGCGAAGGGATCTCGGCTCTTTCCTCATCGAATAAGGTGTTGGATGTTCTACAAGGAACACCGCTATGCAAAGCAAAAACTAGAGCTACCAGTTTTTAAACAAGTTTCTACAACATCTTTAGGTTTCTTTTATTTCATTAATCTCATTAAAGAAGTCCTATTTTAATATGCTTCACAAGCATCATATTTGAAACGAAATCTGCAATATAACAATCATATATATAATATAAACATTCGTCTCAGGCAGTAATATGATCTCATCACAGAACATTGCAGCAGAAGAAACATATATGAAATATTGGATATACTAGGACGTCCGTGTTTTCAATACGAGCCTGTATAAAACACGGATTCCACGGTCGCGATGAATAGCCAAACCCACATCCCTAGACCCCTACGAGAGCGGCACGAAACACTGCCAATTCTAGGGTTAGGAGACCCGGTCTCGACTCCTCGAGATGGTCTCCCACTGGACCCTAGAACCCGGTTACTTGTGCTCCCTGCCTTGGGTCTACCTAATGCGGAAAAGTAAATAATATACAACGGTGACATCATCCTCAGCCCGGAAGTGCCCCAATAAAAGAATATTACATACAAGTTATTTACATGAATGAAAATGAAAAACTCTCATCTCACATAAAACCCCCGGCTATTCAAACGCGACGATCCAATATAACGTATCCAGCAACACATAGCATCACATGTCATCAACGTAAGTAAACATGCGTATCCCAATTATCGTTGACATATAGCAACGAAACCGGCGATATCACATATTACGCTTACGGTCACAGAAAAGAAAGTGTAAAACTACAACAGTTGGAATCCGCAACCTTCTTAGACATCATATGCCTAACTGAATGAATTCCTTAGACATCGCATGCTTAACATTTATAAACCCCGCATTTTAGTCTCATTATCGAAAACTCTTTTCAATATCGAGTTGGGCAATTCAACAAGATTCCCAATAACCTGATCGAATGCTCGTCTCAAACTTTAGTAGACGGCCACACCCCTGGATGCCATCGACGAAGTGCACTAAGGCGGAACACCGTTGCCGCGAGCACCCGAACGGATGCTTTTGGCGACGGGGTTCTCCTACAGTCACTTAGTCGGGGATATGGGGCATGGCTGTCTATTAAGTTTACCCGGCAAGTATCCGCGTACGCTACGTGCTTGCGACGGACTTTTGATCACATCAAAATCCCGTGGCAACCGATCAATTGAGACTAAACTGCTATGTTTATAACATTCAAATTAGTTATCTCATAACTTCTTGTGGATTCCAAATATTGTATCACAATCAAGATAAATAAACAATGTTAAACTTTCCGATCGAATAATCAAACACCCAAGATTTCCCCAATACATCTCAACACTTGAAATCAGTTTAAAAACATCCATCACATGCCACAGCACCAATGGTCCAGCCGTAGAAGGGTCAAGCCAACGCCTCACATGTGGCATGCCGTACTTCCCCAAACCCAAAGGTTCAAAAGGCAGTTCAAGACGTTCACATAATCGAGTTAAGGTTTGTTGTCTTCTAGAGGGTCCACCGCGTTACTTGCACGACTTAGAACGTTCTTAAACTCGAGAAAAAATCCAACTTTTGAAAAAATTTCCGACAGGGAAAAAGTGAGTTATTGATATCCGTTCGAACTTTTTAACAGTTTCTAAAAATATCTGGAACAAACTAAACAAAGTTAAATTATCCGATCGAATCAACGAGTCCCCAATACAACC
The DNA here is from genome assembly GCA_030015575.1 of Agapanthus africanus. NCBI lineage: Eukaryota > Viridiplantae > Streptophyta > Magnoliopsida > Asparagales > Amaryllidaceae > Agapanthus > Agapanthus africanus. The sequence goes on along the minus strand of CM057344.1, from coordinate 236,590,319 downwards.
CTAGAAAACTCAACACTTGAGTGGAATTAAAAAATTCCCAGAAACAATTGCCAAGAAAGGACCTAAGAATAAATATATGAAATTCCAGGGACTAAGTCAAAATTTTGGCCGCGGAACCGCCGCTAAACCCTTGGTTTGGCCGCGGTTCCGCGGTCATTTCAGGGACTTAGTGGACCGTACTTCACAGTAATTCTTAGTTTTCCCTGCTTGTTTTTCTGAGCATTTTTAATTCATAAAAAATCACATTTTCAAAAAAATGTACAGAGAAGGATTACATCGGGGTTTTCGGGTTCGATCGGACTTTAAACTTTGTTTAGACTTCGCCTAAAGCTCTTGCTTGGCTCTGATACCACTGTAGGGTTGCTAGGTATGTGCACAAGGGTCTACGAGGCATCAACCATGCCCGATTAAAATTTTAGCCGTGCCGAACAACTCTAATACGGATTTTTAAACTAGGGTTTAGGCGAAAACTTGCATGTTAACAACTTTAACACTAAGTGAAAGAGATTACAACCTTTGTAGATCCGGTCCTTCACTTCATTAGCTCTGTGTAGACGTCCCCATCGCTGCGATCGTGCACTCCGGACTCTAGAGAAGCTCCACGAGAAGAACGAACGTGCTTGCTACGATGACTTCGAGGCCGAAGATGATCTACGTCGGGGAGACACTAACTCAAGCTATTCCTTCACTAGGTTATAAACTTCGTGAAGAGAACACACTCTACTACATGGCAAGTGGTAGAGGATGAAGAAGTAGAAAGTGTGCTCACTTTAGAATTGATTTTCTCACTCTTTTTCTCATGGCACCATTGGAGCTAGTAAGCTTTTGGATGGAGCTTGATGAAGAAGAAGAAGAAAGAAAGAATTATCCATCCAAATGAAAAATTATCCAATAAATAATGTAACCATGGATGAGTTAAGCTATTATGCTTAACTCATGTAGAGAATTAACCAAAGCATTAGGTTAAAGGTTAGGTTAAAGAATATCAAAAGAAATGACAAAAGAGTGGACTTTGTCAAAGCTTCTCCAAGCTTCTTCAAGCTTGATTACTTTGACTAAGTTAAACCCTTTTGTTAAATCTTAAGATAAAACAATAACCCTAATCTTTACCCTAATCTGGGTATGAGTCTCATACACCCATCTTGTGTGTATCATCAAGCATGATACAAACATGTACACTTGCATATATCACATATAAACAATGTGCACAAACAAGTGAGAAAATAAATATTAAGTGAGCTAACACAAGTTAATGTAATGTAATATATCAAATATATAATTATACATTAAATTATTAAATCAACTCTTGATTTAATAATCCGGCAATAACCGACTAATATCATGTGTAACAACTTATCGAATCAACACTTGATCCGATAACCCGGCTATATCTCATACAACCGATCAATGTTACAAATCGCGAGAATAAAATACGGTATCTCATATCGTATTAATATCGGTCCTGCACATATCACATATGTGCTCCTACTCCGTTTCGCTTGAGCCAGGAAACCCATGTGTAGGACTCTAAAGACTCGTCAATACGCCGGCAGTAGGTGATGATCATATCAAACACCCACAAGCCGCAAGCGGTGTGCTAAACGTAACGGCCACCCAGGTATTGAGCGATCAGAAGATCAACAAGCAAGCCCGCTAGTTCTCCTGTGAATCCAATCAGTAACACTCCCGTACAGTCCGGTCTCGTCGTCTGATATCTCGCATATCTCGCTTAGGGGTGGTAAACGTCAGACCCCAGTAGCTCGATAAGTCATGTCGATATGAGGTCTATAACAGTTTGAGAAACTACTGGTAACACTTACCAGTAAATCTCAGCAACCCTGGCCAGGGATTTCCGGTTATAGCCAATCGAACACAGCACAACATCAACTCCCTATACCGGGAGAGACGAATCCCCCCTATCGCTCATTGCCTCCATGTGATTCGGGACGGTACCCAAAAACCGCCGTTTTGCACGCCTTCTTGGACGTGGTAAGGTGGAAATCAAAGCACAGAGGGAATCACTCAAGACTCTATGAGGATCTCGGGTCAACAGACTACTCTGTACCAGTGTCACCGGAGAACTGCCATCTGACGTGAGGTAAAATACCATCTGGGAGTTCTCGGCGAGTCCGTCCAGTGTACCCAGTCTCCACTGAGCACCCGTACACCATCCTTGATGTCAAACATCGATGGATATGGGATCATCCATCGCCTATCATATGGGTCAAGATGCGTATACGCTAGTCTACTCTGGTGTATCGATGCCCTGTCTCGATACACCCTCGACTAGGAACAGTTATAGGATGTACTCGTCGACTACCATGGCCCCACTAGTATGATCTCATCATAGTCCCAGTAGTCGAGTACATATCCTAAGGGCTTTATCAACATGTAATATAGAGACAATCAGAGTACATGTTAAGATAAAGTGCAACCAGATAGCATACTATCATGTCGAGCAAGAAAGTCCTCCCTATATATGTCCTAGCATCCACTACAATATACATCGTATGTACAATAATGGCTTCTAGGGCATACATATAACTAACAGTTAAACCCAGAATACAGATTTAGTGAATCGATATCGGGGAAAATAGTAAATCTGGGAGTGTATTTGGGAATCTGCTATCACCCCGAGACCCCTAAAATAAAATTGAGTTGACAGTGAGATGTGTAGGCACCCTGGAACCACTACACAAAGCCCTAGCCCCTAATTCCTTGTTTGGGCCTCAGATTTAATCCCTCTGGCCGCAAATTGCGGCCAGAGTAGGTTGGAACCCCTACGTTTTTGTTCTGTAGCCTTTTGCCCTATAAACTTGACCCTGGGTATGTGCAATTTTGTCTGGTTCCATCTAGGGTAAAATCTGGGTTGATTTTCCTATGTTGGCGCATGGTTTACGACTTGTTTTAGCATGGATTTTGGTATTTGGTGGTTCGTTTCTGTCGGGTGGCGTTTGTACGTCAACGACAAGTGGATATTGATCGTGTTTACATGCGAGACGATATGTTTTTACCTATGCGAGTAGCGTGTGCTGTTTTGGTTTTCCGGTGTGATTTTTGTGTGCTTTAGCCTTTGTGATATACTTGTAGGTACCCTACGTGACGTTGAGGCGAAGAAGATGAAGATGGCGATATCGGCATCGGCACACGAGAAGCAAGGTGAGTAGATTTATATCTATGGGGAGAAGTCGGGTGGATGGCGTATAGCACCCCCGCAGTCCGTGGTGATGTATACGAATACATATACACACATATATTTATTATGTGTTGTTTGAGATTATTGATGGTAATAATGGATTATTGATGATAAGGATGTATTGGTTTAGTATAGTGCGAAACCCTATAGTAGTGGTTGCACCCACACATACACGTACACATATACTTGCATACATTCTTTATTTAACTGTGCGCACATGGATGTGTGTATATCTACACATGGGTATGGGACTATGTGTTCATATACGGGATTTGAGGATGATACGTGGGATTGAGATGAGTCGATGAGTTTTGATTTGAGGCCGTGAGATTGGTGGTATGACAGAGTTCGTATTCGAGATACGACATGATGACTTAGCGGGTCCTTGACGAAGTGTTTCATACACGTGCATACATATATTGATGATGTCGTTTGTACTAGGCTGAGGTCAGTACACCAGATTTGGGATGCCGTACGAGCTTTATATTGATGTTAGATCCACACTCATGACTCGAGGATGATATATGATATACTGTATCGTACGTGATACTATTGAGGCGGGATCACCGACTATTGTATATATATATGTGAATATCGACTCAGATTTAGGTGATTTCCATACCCCTCCCGATTGATTTGATAGTTGGGTCCGTAGTTCGCATAGTAGGCGTTAGACTAGACCCGAGTCATACCTATTTCAAAACTAACGAATCGGGGATATTTTAAAGATAGGCAAAAGGGATTCTTCGGATATTTTCAAATGACGCATCTTTTCTTAAAACACTGTAGCCTTTATTTTACCAAAAACCCTGATTCGTCTTATTTCAAAAGGCAAGGCTGCATGATATAATTATTGAGGCAGGTTCTTTACTGTTGCGTTGATTATTCAATTCCGCATATTCATGCTATTTGCATTGCATCGCTTGTATTGTTGATATATTTCAGTCATGCTGTTAGGACACCAGCACCATTATCGATGATGCGTATGTTCCACGTACACTTGTTTGCCGGCTCACACACTTCATCATCGATAATTGCCATGTCACTACACTATAGTACTGTTGCATTCAGTATATGATTCTTGCATGACATAATGATATGCTTACATTTCTTTTACATGTCGCATACAACATGCTTTCTGATTATACGCATTGAGAGTTGCTGTTTCCATGATATTTCTGGATTTGGGAACCGTGGGTATTTCAAAAGAGAATATGTAATTGCTTTAAAAACCCGGTTACCCTTGATATGATATTTCAGTGCGTCCACCATGTGTTTTCTTGGTGCTGAGAGCGACATGTAAAACCCGATTCGAGGAGTGGACGAGGCCGATTGCGGGTACATGGTGGACCCGGTATGGTTCCCCTCAGCAAGATGATCGAAGGACTTTGCCGATTGAGCCTGGAGGTGGAGGAGTACCTACCGGTGATTGGTTGGACCTGTCGGTCATTCGGAGGATACCGACCAGAGTCGATAGATGGATATGGGCGTACTCCTGGGGCCGAGGGCCGATTCCGCAGACGGAGGCCGTGGGCTGGTCCGGACTGACAGAGCCCGATATATGAGGATTTACGTGCCGATGCTGGGCACAGTTTTCATGATGTTTTCGAGTGTCGATGCTGGACACTCCGATTCCATAGTTTTTGACGTGTCGCAAGGGACACAGGTGGTTTATATCCTCATATTTCATGCATATGCTGATGATATTTACATGCATGATGGTTATTGTCATTGGGTGACGAGTGGACGGGATCCATGTACATGCAGATTTGATTACATTGATCATACCTCACATTTATGATATGCTATTACCTGAGGCACTGGCCCGAGCTTTTGGCACTACACTCATGTATAGAGATTACATTGCCAGTTTAGCATGCTTCAGACTTATTCATATTGAGGTTTATATATATATCTGATCGTATTGACCTAGGATGGGTCATACATTCGATTTCTGCTTGTAGATATTTTCTATTCATGAGTTGGCAACTCACTCCCGTTGTGACACAGTTCTTGCAGGTTTTTGCCGTACAGATTCCATAGCGGCATTTCTGGCACACTGCTTCCATATGGGTGACTTGCTTGGGTAGGTGGGTTCTTTTGTATCAGAACCGCCATTGTACCTGTACTATTCATTTGTATCTAGAAATTCCATCAACCAAAACTTGTATATTGTTTCAGACTTAGACACAGTGATGTATTATTTCGACCTTAGAGTCGCGCTTGTAGTATTACGGTTTTCTGGCTGTTTTGAGTTTCTTTTTGGGTTTTGATCCTCTCCCTTTGGCGTTGTATATTATTATTGCTTGCGTGGTTGTGACTGTCGATTGACGAAGAACTAGCTCCCGCTTATGGATGCCTTTTATCATTTCATATATATTATTCTTATTGTACCCCGTTTGGGGCCAGTTTTTACAAAGGAAACTCTGCCGAAATTTTCAGAAAAGACTACACATTTTTAAAATGCATTTCGGCTTAGTTATTTGAAAAAATTGATTTCAAACATGCTTTCTTTACTTATTAAAAACCAGTTCCTTTATTTACTCCTTAAATGGTTTTAGATTTCTGGACTTTTGGCTTACTTGGATCAGATGGAGTCCTATAGACTTCATAGGATTCAAGGGCCAATCACGTACTCTTTCGGGTCGTGACACCCGGGTGCACCTAAGATCAACTTGCGCTTTGCAGGCACCTTAGGGCGGCGGGTCCCGATGTCCTCGCCCACGTCGGACTCCGGCGAAACCACATTCACCGTCTCCACTGGAGCACGGGGCGCTGGTGGCACATCCGCGGTAGCACGAGGTAATCCGCGCGGAGGGCTCAATACGCGCGGTGGTCCAGCTCTAGCATCTTTCAGTGGAGGAACGACATGGGTCTTTGGCTTCAGGGGAGCCTTGCGGTCGCTGCCGGGAGGCGGATCCTTGCGGTCAACCAACATGGGCTTCTCTTCACGGATGACTGTACCCATTGCGTGCGCGTACCAAGCCACGTACACGTGGAGGACCCGGGGGACGCAGCTCGGCTCGCTGATAAAAAAATGGGAGCCCGTGTTCAGCCGCATGAAATGGTGCATCGCGTTCCGTATCCCCTCCATGGTGGTCGCGGGCTCTTCTAAACACGCCTCTAGTGGGACCCCCTGGTTGTAGCTTGATTGTTAAGCGAACCGATGGGGGTTGTACCTTATGAAGAGCGCCATGTCGTTCTGCCTGAACACCAGGAAGCCCGGCCGGATGGAGTATAAATGAATAATCTCCCGGGCTTTCAATACGGAGGCCCCATCCTTGAAACCATCATGCAGAGCCAACACCGCCTTAGAGGTTTTCGAGCCGATAGTCATGACTTTGTCCATGAAAGAAATCCTCGCTCCGACCAGGTGCGGACGAAGGAGAAACCCCCTAGCCTCCCGCGGAGGCGGATTCACAATCGAGGCGTCGATCAGCCGCATGACTCTTGGGAGTCTGCACCTCTCAAAAAACGAAAGGCTCTTATGGATGCCGAATACCCCGAGCACATGCATTTCCATCCACGAAGTGAAGTAGTGCATCGAAAAATTGGTAGGTTGCACCCCAGGTTCATTAGCGTCCGCCGCCACGCTGAGTCCATTGTATAGATGAGCCAGCCCGGCGATTTCGATAGACAATTGTAGGCCAGCCACCATCCGATGCGCTGGGTAGAAAACGGACGGCCGCATGTAGCGCAAGTGCATGGGGAGCGCGAACCAGCACAGCCACAATCCCAGAAACCATAAAAATAAGGTCTCCTCATCAATGCCCGGGGCGGCGATTTCTGATAAGGGCATGATGGCGGCATCGGGAGATAGAAATCCTTTTGATCGTCTTCCGATATTGGTCGACGATCTAAGCCAAGGTCGAAAGGGTCGTCGAGCTTGGCGAACTTTTCACTCCGCTGCGATAAAATCTCCGGTCGAAGGAAGCAGGCGATAAAGTCTGCAAAACTAACTCCCCGGACCCCTGATTCCAAATAAAGACCTTCATATATATATATATATATATTCAGCACCTTCACCAGACTCGGAAACTGGTGCTGAATAGCGTTCTCGGGTGTTAGGCCCATTACCAGTGGCTTGGTAGCGAAGACATACTCGTCAGGAGGAAGCAACTCCTCATAATGCTCCCCCCTCACCGGCAAACCCGAGATCTCAGCGAACTCTTCCAGGGAGATGGAGACTTCCCTGTCCGATAGAAGGATGGTATGGGTGGGGATGTTCCATTGTTCTATGAATGCCTTAACCCACCACGTCGGAGGAACAGGGTACTCGAACAGTGAGGTGTAGACTGCGGAGTACAGACCAATCTTCATCAGATGCGTCCTCTTCGCTGATAAGATATACCTGGCCCACTGCAAATATCTGGCCGGTTGTCGAGGGGTCAATCCAATATTATAAGGCGTGCCTCACCCTGGCATATGCGCCGCCCCAGAATGTCCACGGCTGCCGGCGGCTGCACGGGAATGGCGGCAATCGAAGACTGGAGAAGATCTTCCGAATTCCAGTTCACGACCTCCACGGCATACTTCACCGGGGGTTCATCCGCATAGGGGATCGACGAGATAGGCTCGGACGGCGTTGCGCAACCGAAGCTTCGGCGACCTTTGATAATTTCATTATTCCACCTACCCCACAGGTGAAGGTTCTTATGCTCGGGGTCATGATCCTTAATGAGAGAGAGCACCTCCCGGTCCACCGACGCCTCAGGAAATCCTTCCTCTGAGCGAACAAATGGGAAAGACAGATCAACAGACATGATTGCCTGCAAAGAAAAACGAGATTCAGCCGTTAGTATCTTAATTTAATTTTAAAAGCCTGACGCTTGATACTACACTGCAATGCAGTGTAGGGGGGACCAAAGGGGGACCCACAAAATCTAGATGACAATGCATCAGTTAATAAGACAACCCCATCATTGGATGAGATTGTCAATTCTGTAAGTCCACAGTAGCGCCCCAGCCGTCTAATAGACGCCAATATGCGGAACAAAACTTTTACGACTGGCGCTATCGTGTACTATAACCCGGATCTGCCATTAAAGCTAAACTAACAAATTGTAAAGAGGGTAGAATTGTTATACCGAACGATCCAAGTCCTTCGGTCTTTAATCATCATCCCACGCTTTGTTGCGGCGGCTTCGATCTTCTGAAACTCCAGTTTCGTCGTCCAGGTGGCACCACATCGACGGATCTTTAAACGGGCTCCCGCCTCTGAACCGAGGCAACTCGGTCGTCAAGTTTGCTAAAAGAGACGACCAAGATGTTGTAGAGAATGAGTAGAACACTTTGTCTCGTTACGTCCAAAGCTATGGGCGAACAGTTAATGAAGTTGCCAATTGAAATCGGGTAAATGGAAATTAGGTTATGAAATTTCCATACACTAAAACTTTCATCTTTTCTCTCCAAAAAAACATATCTTTCCACCAAGGGGTGGCCGGCCATATAAGTAGAAGGGGGGAGGTGAGTGCAGGAGAGGGGAGGGTCACCATAACCATAATGAAGAGGATGAGTCATGGAACACCTAGTATGAACACATATAATGCAAAGGATGAATCATTAAGCAAGTCATCATAACATTAAATGAACACTTAATGCATCAATGACTCACTAGCTTAGTCATCATCCTAGTCACCATCTAGAAGTTTCTAGAACCTTCCACACTCATCAAGAAAAGATAAATCCGTCTTTAACCGAATGTTAAAAGACGGGTGATAGAAAACTGGAAACCGGCAACTTCCAAAAGTGATCCCGAAATGAATTTCAGGATAACCCAGTAACAGTATAAACATACCCGTATTTGTATTACGACCGAATACAAATGCAACTGAGACAAAAATATTATATCTACACAGTATAATACTGGGATCCGGCTTAAACTAAAGCCTACCAGTATTATCTGCCCGAAAAATGACACGTGCGAAAACGCACGTGCATTTTCCGAACCCTGCCATAATACCATATGGCATCTACAACGTTTCGCCCGAACTTAGGAAAGTGTCTGTGGGGGACTCTAATGACTCATCAATATATTGGCACTGGGTATAACCACTAGCACGTCAGAAATACAAGCTGTACGTAACGGTTTGCCTATGTATTGATTGGAAGGGAAGCTGACGAGCGAACTCATATATAAACCCTACTGAGCCTGACAGTGACAATATCCGTACAGTTCGGTCCATTCGTCTATGAGTATCGCATATTAGGCCTAGGGAGTCAGTAAACGTCAGACCCCCAATAGCTGCATAAGTCGTGTCAGTGAGCAGCCCAGAACACCCTGAGATACTACTGGTATACCTACCAGTGTATCTCGATTACCCTGGCCAGGGATTTCGTGTAATGGCTCTCCTAATCACAGCGCGATCTCACCCCCAATACCGGGAGAGACGAATCCCCGAAGATCTGCTCACTGCCTCCATGTGGCTCGGGACTGTACCCAAAATATACCTGTTTGCACGACTCCTTTGACCCGTGGTAGGGTATAAATCAAAGCACAGTGGGAACTCACACGAGACAAATGACGACCTCAGGTCGATGAACTAACCTGTACACATGTCACCAGGGAACTGCTATCTGACGATATGTATAATACCTGTTAGTTATATGTATGCCCTAGAGGCCATTACTGTACATAGGATGTATATTGTAGTGGATGCTGGGACATATATAGGGAGGACTTTCTTGCTCGACATGATAGTATGCTATCTGGTTGAACTTTACCTTAACGTGTATATTGATTGCCTCTCTGTTACATGTTGGTAAAGCCCTTAGGATGTGTGCTTGACTACCTGGACTATGATGCGGATCATACTAGTGGGGACATGGTAGTCCATAAGTACATCCTTCAAAGTCCCTAGTCGAGGGTGTATCGAGACGGGGCATCGATATACCAGAGTAGACTAGCGTATACCTTCTCGACCCATACAGATGGGCGATGGATGATCCCATATCCATTGGTGTTTGACATCAGAGATGATATACGGGTGCTCAGTAGAGACTGGGTACACTGGACGGACTCGCCGAGAACTCCCAGATGGTATTATACCTCACGTCAGATGGCAGTTCTCTGGTGACACTGGTACAGAGTAGTCTGTTGACCCGAGATCGTCATAGAGTCTTGTGTGGTTCCCACTGTGCTTTGATTTCCATCTTACCACGTCCAAGAGGGCGTGCAAAACGGTGGTTTTTGGGTACAGTCCCGCGTCACATGGAGGCAATGAGCGATAGGAGGGGATTCGTCTCTCCCGGTATAGGGAGTTGATGTTGCGCTGTGTTCGATTGGCTATAACAGGAAATCCCTGGCCAGGGTTGCTGAGATTTACTGGTAAGTGTTACCAGTAGTTTCTCGAATTGTTATAGAACTCATATTGACACGACTTATCGAGCTATTGGGGTCTGACGTTTACCACCCCTAGGCGAGATATGTGACATATCAGACGATCAGACCCGGACTGTACGGTAGTGTTACTGGTTGGATTCACTGGAGTGTGAGCGGGCTTGCTCGTCGATCTTCAGATCGCTCAATACCCGGGTGGCCGTTACGTTTAGCAGACCGCTTGCGGCTTGTGGGTGTTTGATATGATCATCATCTGCTGCCGGCGTATTGACGAGTCTTTAGAGTCCTACACAGAGGTTTCCTGGCTCAAGCGAAACGAAATAGGAGCGCGTATGAGATATGTGCGGGACCGAGAATGATACCAGTATGTGATACTGTATTCGATTCTCGCGAGATGTGACATTGATCGGTTATATGCGATATAGCCGGATTATCGGATCAAGTGTTGATTCGATAAGTTGTTACTATTGATACCAGTCGGTTATGTGCGACATGACCGGATCATTGAATCAAGTGTTGATTTAATGATTTAATGTATAATTATATATATTTGATATATTACTTTGCATTAACTAGTATCGGTTCACTTTGAATGGATTTTCTCACTCGGATGTGCGCATTGCATATGCGATATGATTTTGTGCACTTGTTTGTATCATGGTTGATGATGCATGCCTACTTGGTTAAGTGCAAAGAATTAAACCATGGTTAACTAAATGATTAGGGTTTTATTTTCTTAAATTATTCATTTATTTCTTTTTGGAAATTATTTTGCATAAGAAGAATTGGTGGCTTTCTTTTATTCTTTCATGAACTTTCATGAATGTTTGACTTTGCCACCAATTTTGTCTCATGCTTAACCCTAACCATCTCTTTTAACCATGATTGATTCTCTACACCTAACCATGGTTCTAATATGATAAGTATTCATTTCTTTTCCAATTATAATTAACTTATCATAATCAGCTTCTTCTTCTTCTTCATTTCTTCACATGAAGAAAGCTTGCTCCATTAATGGCAAGTGATGAGAATGAGTGAGCAATCCAATTCTAAAGTCTACCCACTTCCTATTTCTTCATCCTCTACCTCTTGCCAAGTAGTAGAGTGTGTTTCCTTCACAAGTTATCATGGTTTGGTGAAGGTGGAGCTTGATCTAGCGATGCCTCGACGTAGATCATCTTCGGCACGAAGCCGACGACCTTGCCCGCTCGTTCTCCGATGAAGCCGACGCTAGAGCCCGGATTTGATTTGGACAGTGGATAGGACCTCATCTCGGAGCCGTGGAGGTGGAGGACCGGATCTACAAAGGTTGTATTTCCGTATTCTCTTAGTTAAGTGTTAACTTGTTTGTTTTTCGCCTAGATTTCTAGCCAACGATCCGTTCTAGGGTTTCTCGGCACCTAGAATTTTTTGAAATGGCATGTTCGATGCCTTGTGAGATCTCATTAGGGTGCCTAGGAACCCTACAGTGGTATCAGAGCCAAGCTAGAGCCTTAGGCGAAGTCTAGATGGAGTTTGAAGTCCGAACGAACCCGAAAACCCATTTCAAAATTGCTCTCTGTCCTTTTTTCAAAAACTGGGATTTTTCCAAATTAAAAATTGCTAAAAAATTCAGCAGGGAAAAATAAGAATTACGATGCAATTTTTTTTCGATGAACAGTAATTATTGCGCCGGAACCGCGGCAGAAGCCTAGCTTCTGCGGCGGTTCCGCGGCTATCTGGTGACGTCAGCCCTCATTGTTTGCACAGTAATTCCTGATAAATTATGCTGAGTTTTCTGGGAATTTCTAAAATTTATTCAAGAGTTGAATTTTCTGGGTTGTTTTGGGGATTCGAATGTTCGATCGGATTATCAGATTTTGTCTATGTGGCTTTCCGGATAATTTTTAGAATATGTTAAAAAGTTCGACCAGATATAAATACCCAATTTTTCCCCTGTCGGGAAATTTCCAAGTGTTGGATTTTTCCGTAGTTTAACGACGTTCTAAGTAGTGCAAGTAACTCGATGGACCCTCTAGAAGACAACAAACCTTAACTCGATTATGTGACCGTCTTGAACTGCCCTTTGAACCTTCGGGTTTGGGGCAGTATGGCGTGCCACATGTGAGGCGTTGGCTTGACCCTTCTACGGCTGGACCGTTGGTACTGAGGCACGAACTGAATGTTGTTAGACTTATTTCATGTGTTGAGCTGTATCGGGAAAACTTGGGTGTTCGAATGTTCGATCGGAAAGTCTAACATTTTCTATTTATCCGGAATGTGATACAATAATTGGAATTCATAAATTGTTATGAGATAACGGAATGAATATTATAAACGTAGCAGTTTAGTCTCACTTGATCGGTTGCCACGGAATTTTGATGTGATCAAAAGTCCGTTGCAATCACGTAGCGTACGCGGATACTCGCCGGGTAAACTTAATAGACAGCCTCACTCCATAGCCCCGACCAAGTGACTGTAGGAGAACCCCGTCGCCGAAAGCATCCGTTCGGGTGCTTGCGGTAGCTGTGTTCCGCCTTGGTGCACTTCGTCGACGGCGTCGGGGGTGCGGCCGCCTACTGAAGTTTCCGACGAGCATTCGATCAGGATGTCGGGAATCTTGTTGAATTGTCCGACTTGGTATTGAAAAGTGTTTTCGATTTTGAGACTAAAATGCGGGGTTTATAATTGTTAGGCATGCGATGTCTAAGGAATTCATTTGGTCAGGCATGCGATGTCTGAGGTGGTTGCGGATTCCAACTGTTGTAGTTTTACACTTTCTTTTCTGTGACCGTAAGTGTAATATGTGATATCGCCGGTTTCGTTGCTATATGTCAACGAAAATTGGGATGGACATATTTACTTACGATGATGACATGTGATGTTATGTGTTGCTGGATATGTTATATTGGATCGTCGTGTTTGAATAGCCGGGGTTTTTTATGTGAGATGAGTGTTTTTCATTTTCATTCATGTAAAAACTTGTATGTAATATTCTTTTATTGGGGCACTTCCAGGTTGCGGAGGTTGTCACCTTTTGTATATTATTTACTTTTCTGCACTAGGATAGACCCAAGGAGGGGAGCACAAGTAACCGGGTTCTGGAGTCCAGTGGGAGACCAACTCGAGGAGTCGAGTCCGGGTCTCCTAACTCTAGAATTGGTAGGGTTGATTGCCGCTCTCGTAGGGGTCTAGGGGTGTAGGTTTGGCTATTCATCACGATCGTGGAATCCGTGTTTTACACTGGCTCGTATTGAAAACACGGACGTCCTAGTATATCCAATATTTCATATGTTTCTTCTGCTGCGATATCTGTGATGTGATCATGTGATGTTCTGTGATAGATACAGCATATAGTATATATGATATATTATATAGGCGTTACTTATGTTTTACACCCGCGCTAGCCCTGCCCCGCTCTGCCGTTAGTTACCTAACCTAACGGTGCACGAGGGGACATCGAGGCGAATGCGGATGGCATAAGTGTACGTCGTATTTATCTGTGATGTTTAGGTACTTAAATGATGGGACTTCATTAATGTGATTAATGAAATAAAAGAAACCTAAGATGTTGTAGAATCGAATTTCAAAATAAAACAGGTAGCTACAGTTTTTGCTTTGCACAGCGGTATATGTGATATATCCTGCACCTTATTCGATAAGGAAAGGACTGAGATCCCTTCACCGGGAGTGACTCCTTTGGCAATAACTGGCAGATGCTACACACTCGGTTTGTCTTTTGATTGCTTTTATGGGTTTTTGCTTTGCACAGTGATATATATGATATATCCCGCACCTCATTCGACGAGGAAAGGACCGACGATCCCTTCACCGGGAGTGACTCCTTTAGCAAAACTGGAAAAGCCTCAAAAACACTCCATTTCAAAATCATTTTATTCTACAACGATATCAAGTTCATTACGCAATAGGTTTTCAGAAAAACCTGTCGTAGCCCTCCGTCATTTCAGATAAGTGGTAGTTAGTATTCGTGCTACGTTTGTTGGCCTGCGTCAAGGCGTAGTGTGCGGTAGCTAACTAGTATTTATCTGCTTATGCATATGATGCAGATTGGATTAGGGTAGTCGTGCGACTTTGTTGGCCTGCGTCAAGGGTCGTGGGGGTGGGTTTAATTCAATCAGGAAATGACGGGTTGAACTTGACTAGCGCACTATGGTTTGTTGGCCTACGTCAAGGTCATAGGACGCTAGGGGCAAAATTATCGGGAATTTCAAGTGTTGAAATTTGCAATGAGATTGCATACCTTCTATGAGATAGTTGGATCCCGATACCCGCTGCGAGTAAGAGTTACTCCTGGGAGAGTTTTATACATTACAATTAGCCGATCAAGTAGGTGTCTAGAAAGGTGTCAACGGGGTTACGCCTCTGGGAAAACGAGGTTTACATTAATTAGGTTCGTGCGAAAGCACGGGGGACCTCCCTCAAAGTACCGACACTGGCCTGGCTGAAAGATTGGCGAACTTGTAGTGTGTAATTAATCCCGGCTAGTCTTTCCTTTTAGGGTTTGAAGGAAGATTTGATAAAAAGCAGTGGGAGCCATCCTGATTAGATAAAATAATAACCAATCTATTCTTGACAGAGCGCACACTGAGTGTTTTCTTCTCTCTCTCTCCAGGTAGCGACCATATCACGCCTTAATCAAGATAATAATACGGAATATTGACCGAACCCGCTTGTTATACTGAGCTGGGGAACGTTGGTCCCGCTCCAACTTATAATTGTTATAAGACAGAGCAGGAAATTGGGGATTACCAGAATTCCCGTGCCGCCCAAACGAAGAGAGTGCATGCTGATGCATCATCTTCGGGTGTGTTCATTATACAGAACTGTTTCTCAGTATCCTCCGCATCCATGGTATATGATACCGGATCAAGATCCCAGATATGTAATGTGTTACATAGGGCTACAAAAGGGTAGAAAAACTGAGAACGGGTGATAAGTTTCATGAGGCAGAAAATGGAGCAAGAGTTGTAGCCAAGTCTGTCGGTCACTGTCACCCTGTATTACCAATACATTGATTCTGAACGAATGTTATTAGATACCGAACCTGATATACCAAATCATATCACTCTCTTTGTTAGAAAAGAAAGGATATAATTTTGTATTGATGGATAATGTTTTGAACATTTCCTATATCAAAAGTTGATCGGTTCAGGCACGTTATCTAAAAGCGTTGATGTTCTAAATCAAACTACAGTTCTTAGTATACAGAACACATACAAGAGGAAGAGTTCAGAAATGAACGAATCCTTCTTGAGGCATTGTAGACTAGGTCATATCAATGCGACCCGACTAGCTAGAGTTACATAAAGAAGCATATTTAAATTAGTTTGAATTTACATCTTGTGAAACTCGCCAGTCATGTCACAAAGATAAAATGACACTAGCTCTGTTTATTGGAAACAGAGAAAGAGTTAGTGAACTCTTGGGATGATACATGTTGATGTATGTAGGTCCCCTGTCTACACATGCCAAGACCGGTTCTTTATACTTCATTATATTCTCTGATAATCTCTCAAGATTCAGTCATATGTTCCTGTTGAAACATGAGTCCGAACCTTTTGAGATATTCACAGAATATAAGCTAGAAGTAGAGAACCAAAACACGGGTATAAGTATTATATCCTTTGATGAGATCAAGGAGGAGAATACTTAGGCACGAAATTCTTGGACTTTTCTAAAGGAGAATGAGATTCTCTCTCAGCATTACTCCTCCGTATACACCATAGCACGATGGTATATCGGGGCGGAGCGATCACACCCTATATGATAAGGTGTGCTCTATGATGAGTACTACTGAGTTACCTATTTCCTTTTGGGTGTTATGCGCTTGAGAAGCTGCATACCTATTGAATAGGGTTCAAATCAAATCAGTTGCCTACCACTTCATATGTGATATGGAAAGGGAAGAGCCCATGTCGTAAGTTAATTAAGATTTGGGGTTGTCCGGCCTATGTCTAAAAGCAAAATCCGGACAAGCTCGAGGCAAGGTCTGTAATGTACAACTGGAAAGGTTCCAGCTATACAATTTGCAGGCGATGATTTGATAAAACCAAAGGATTCAGTAGATTCTAACGAACCTCAGCCTCTCCGCCGATCTAGTAGGGTTCCTCACCCACCTGAGAGCTACTTCGGTTTCTCTATGACAGTGGGAGCGAGGATTGCATCATGAGATGATGACCCAACTAGTTTCGAGCTGGCCATCAGGATTAAGACTCTGTAAGAATGGCTGGATGCTTATCGATCTGAGATGGAATCCTTATACACCAACAAAGTATGGACTTTAGTTGCTATATCTGAAGGGTTAAATCCCCATCAGGAGCAAGTATATCTTGAGAAGATTACTTGGTGTACATGGAAAAGTTGAGACTTTCAAAGCTAGACTTGTTAAAGCTTTTCGTCATCGACCAGGTATGGATCATGATGAAACCTTTTCAAGTGACTATGCTTAAGTCCATCCAGACCCTACTTGCCACGGCTACATACCATGACTACGATATCTGGTGGTTGGGTGTCATGACTGCTTTTCTAAATGATGATTTGGAAGAAAGCGTCTATAAGTACACAGCCAGAGGGCTTCGTAGACAGTGGGAGCAGCGGAAACGTGTGCAAGATGTTTTATAGGATAAAGCAGGCATCGCGGAGTTAGAACATCTATTTTGATGGATTAGTCAAAGAAGTTGACATCATCAAAATAGTAGATGAACCTTGTATAAACAAAAAAGGTAGTAGGGAGTATGGTGATGATCCTCGTAGAGTACGTGGATGACATACTCTTGATAGGAAAAGAGTTTCCTATGCTACGCTCGATCAATGTCTGCTTATCACAATGATTCTCCATATAGGATCAAAGTGATACCTCCTAAATCCTGGATTTTGGATCTATGAGATAGATCTAAATGGATGTTAGGATTCTCACTAGTTGTAGTGAGATGGTATCAATTGATCCTGGGGAGAATCACTGGAAGGGTTCCAGGGTGATAAAGACGACTGAATGTCAGTCGCAGGCATTGTCTTTACCCTCAGTAAAGGGACGGTATGTTGGAAGAGTTCTAAGCTAGATACCGTGGCATACTAGACGATAAAGGCTTGATACATCGCTATTTAAGATGCTACCAAAGAGGCTGTTTGGGTAGATATTGGTTCATAAGATGAACCATGTTCCTCCCATTGTGTGACAATGGAGTTGTGGCTTATGCCAAGGAACGTCCGTCCCATCAGTGATCCAGACATATTCTAAGGCAGTATCACCTGATCATGGAGATGGTTGATCTCCAAGGGATCGAGGTTAGGAGAGTAGACTCAGAGGACAAACACAGCGGATCCACTCACGAAAGGCCTTTTCCCAGAGAGAGATTTTTATGGGATGGTTGAGTATGAGATACTACAACCACTGCTACAGATGGCCCTAGTGCAAGTGGGAGATTGTTAGTTATATGTATGCCCTAGAGGCCATTACTGTACATAGGATGTATATTGTAGTGGATGCTGGGACATATATAGGGAGGACTTTCTTGCTCGACATGATAGTATGCTATCTGGTTGAACTTTACCTTAACGTGTATATTGATTGTCTCTCTGTTACATGTTGGTAAAGCCCTTAGGATGTGTGCTTGACTACCTGGACTATGATGCGGATCATACTAGTGGGGACATGGTAGTCCATAAGTACATCCTTCAAAGTCCCTAGTCGAGGGTGTATCGAGACGGGGCATCGATATACCAGAGTAGACTAGTGTATACCTTCTCGACCCATACAGATGGGCGATGGATGATCCCATATCCATTGGTGTTTGACATCAGAGATGATATACGGGTGCTCAGTAGAGACTGGGTACACTGGACGGACTCGCCGAGAACTCCCAGATGGTATTATACCTCACGTCAGATGGCAGTTCTCTGGTGACACTGGTACAGAGTAGTCTGTTGACCCGAGATCGTCATAGAGTCTTGTGTGGTTCCCACTGTGCTTTGATTTCCATCTTACCACGTCCAAGAGGGCGTGCAAAAAGGTGGTTTTTGGGTACAGTCCCGCGTCACATGGAGGCAATGAGCGATAGGAGGGGATTCGTCTCTCCCGGTATAGGGAGTTGATGTTGCGCTGTGTTCGATTGGCTATAACAGGAAATCCCTGGCCAGGGTTGCTGAGATTTACTGGTAAGTGTTACCAGTAGTTTCTCAAATTGTTATAGACCTCATATCGACACGACTTATCGAGCTATTGGGGTCTGACGTTTACCACCCCTAGGCGAGATATGCGACATATCAGACGATCAGACCGGACTGTACGGTAGTGTTACTGGTTGGATTCACTGGAGTGTGAGCGGGCTTGCTCGTCGATCTTCAGATCGCTCAATACCCGGGTGGCCGTTACGTTTAGCAGACCGCTTTCGGCTTGTGGGTGTTTGATATGATCATCATCTGCTGCCGGCGTATTGACGAGTCTTTAGAGTCCTACACAGAGGTTTCCTGGCTCAAGCGAAACGAAATAGGAGCGCGTATGAGATATGTGCGGGACCGAGAATGATACCAGTATGTGATACTGTATTCGATTCTCGCGAGATGTGACATTGATCGGTTATATGCGATATAGCCGGATTATCGGATCAAGTGTTGATTCGATAAGTTGTTACTATTGATACCAGTCGGTTATGTGCGACATGACCGGATCATTGAATCAAGTGTTGATTTAATGATTTAATGTATAATTATATATATTTGATATATTACTTTGCATTAACTAGTATCGGTTCACTTTGAATGGATTTTCTCACTCGGATGTGCGCATTGCATATGCGATATGATTTTGTGCACTTGTTTGTATCATGGTTGATGATGCATGCCTACTTGGTTAAGTGCAAAGAATTAAACCATGGTTAACTAAATGATTAGGGTTTTATTTTCTTAAATTATTCATTTATTTCTTTTTGGAAATTATTTTGCATAAGAAGAATTGGTGGCTTTCTTTTATTCTTTCATGAACTTTCATGAATGTTTGACTTTGTCACCAATTTTGTCTCATGCTTAACCCTAACCATCTCTTTTAACCATGATTGATTCTCTACACCTAACCATGGTTCTAATATGATAAGTATTCATTTCTTTTCCAATTATAATTAACTTATCATAATTAGCTTCTTCTTCTTCTTCATTTCTTCACATGAAGAAAGCTTGCTCCATTAATGGCAAGTGATGAGAATGAGTGAGAAATCCAATTCTAAAGTCTACCCACTTCCTATTTCTTCATCCTCTACCTCTTGCCAAGTAGTAGAGTGTGTTTCCTTCATAAGTTATCATGGTTTGGTGAAGGTGGAGCTTGATCTAGCGATGCCTCGACGTAGATCATCTTCGGCACGAAGCCGACGACCTTGCCCGCTCGTTCTCCGATGAAGCCGACGCTAGAGCCCGGATTTGATTTGGACAGCGGAGTGGACCTCATCTCGGAGCCGTGGAGGTGGAGGACCGGATCTACAAAGGTTGTATTTCCGTATTCTCTTAGTTAAGTGTTAACTAGTTTGTTTTTCGCCTAGATTTCTAGCCAACGATCCGTTCTAGGGTTTCTCGGCACCTAGAATTTTTTGAAATGGCATGTTCGATGCCTTGTGAGACCTCATTAGGGTGCCTAGGAACCCTACAATACCAACTAGCATGTTCCCGGCGAGTCCAGTCCGGTGTACTTATAACCCAATGAGCACCTGTATACATCTTAGGTGATCCAACTGACACCAGTGGCTTGTGAGACCGGCCACCGCCCCTCGTCGGGGTCTCGAATGTATACACTAGTCTACTCTGGAGTATCGATGCCCTGTCTCGAAACTCCCACGACTAGGGACACATTAAGGATGTGCTTATAGACCCCAGCTCCCACATATATGATCGCCATCATACTGCTGGTAGTCAAGCAAGAATCCTATGGGCTCTATCAACATTTACATGATGATAAAGACAAACCAGATAGCATACTATCATCTTGAGTAAGATTGTTTTATCGGTATAGGTCCTCCCTCAATTATTGCAATCACGTACTTGCGATCCAATAATTGACTTAGATGGCACTATATCCAACAAATTCATGAGGAGATCCCCAAAGGAATATTCTCATTAAATGAGAAATACCTAGAGACAAGGAGAAAATCTCCCCTTTCAGAGCAAAGCTCTGTCACAGAGTGACACTTGTCAAACTCTGGTCTCAAGGGAATAAAATTGCTTAAAAGATTAAAAGAGCTTAGCTCTGTGATAATGGTGGAAATATCCATCAAAGGAAAATTAATTCTTAAAAATTAAAAATTAAAAATTTTAGGATCTTAAAGATCCATGAAAACTCTTAAGAGTTCTTCATTTTTAGATCAAAAGATCTATGTTTTGCCAAAGAGCAAAGCTCTGTTTATGGGTTAAGAAACCCTGAAACAGATTCTTGAGAGCAAGGCTCTGTTGGTGAAACCCCAAAGGGGTTTTCTTTAGATCAAAAGATCTGTGAGAGTAAGGCTCTATTAATTAAAATTAATTTAATTTAAGATTAATTTTTACCTAAATTTTTTTCTAAAAAGTTCTAACTTTGGAAGCAAGAGCAAGGCTCTGAAGTTCTTGAAAGTAAGAGCAAGGCTCTGAAAATGAGAAATCTTGAAGATGGTGATCATCTGTTGAGGACCAAGGGTCCTATTTATAGGCGCTCAAGCGCCCCTTCAACTTCTGAGTTGATCCGACGGTTGGGATCTTGCCACCGCTGCACTCATGTATGTGCCACGTGAGCGCAACGGTGGGGGGGGCATTTGTTTCCCCCAATCAGAGCAAAACTCTGTTTGAATTTCAAAAATTCAAAAATTGAAGTAACGCTTCAGATTCTTTACGCTGCGCGCAACGCGCCACGTGTCAAAAGCTGACACGCCAGCGCTGCGCCCAAGACAGCGCACCCAATCAGAGCAAATCTCTATTTAAAATAAAAATAAAGGAAGCAACGTTTCAGATGATCTGCGCTCAGCGCTGCACGACACGTGTCAGCGCAGCTGCGCTGCGCTTTGTGCTGATCTCTGCGTTGCGCGACACGTGTCAGCGCAGTTGCGCTGTGCTCTGCACTGCGCGACACGTGTCAAGCGCAGGTGCGCTTGCGCCAGCTGTGCCAGCATTTAAAACAGAAAAATTCTGGAAAGATCTTTCTAATCTTGTTAAAACAGGAAGATTATCTTCTGTAAAACAGAAGCCCTAGGATCAAAGATCCAACGGTGGGAAAAAATCCCTAAATCACTCAGAGAAAGATCTCTTTAACTGATTTAACAAATCAATCGGCACTATATAAAGGCTCCTAAACTCCAAGTTTAAAACACAACAGAACTCCTCTAAAACTTTGAGAAGAACTCGAAGAAAAGAAAAGGTAAACCTTGGAAAAAAAAAGAAGTTCTTCTAAAAAGACCAATGATCTAAGAACAAGATCAAAGATCTTCAATAAAAAATGATATTATTAATAAAAAAAAAGAAGAAGTAATAATTTACTTCTTTACTAGATCTTTTGATCTATATAAAAGCATTGCCTTTTGATGAACCATTGGTTCTTGAAAAACTTGAGGAAGAACCTCTTTAGAATCAAAAAGATTCTGTTCTTTGATCTAAAATAGATCAAGATGCGCTCTGCGCTTTTGAACAGTGCCCTGCACTACTAAAATGAGCATTGCGCTCTTGAATTGGCGCACTGCACCAGAGCGCGCCACGTGTCAGCAGCGCAATAGCGCAGCACACTGGCGCAGCACACCGCGCTTTCGCTCACCAGAGCGTGACACGTGTCACTCCCACACACGCTTGCGCCTTGCGCTCATTAATTGGCGCAGAGCGCCTGACAGGCCACGTGGTGCACTGTCAGATTATTAAACGCTCTGCATTATTAAAGAGGGACAGAGCCCAATTAAAAGGGCCTAACATGCCTAATAAAAATGCAATGCATTATTAAAAAGGGGTAGAGCCCAAACAAAGGCCAGTCAGACCAAAACAGATGCTGTGCATCATTTAAAAAGGGGCAGAGCCCAAATAAAATGCTATGCAGGCCAAATGCAAATAAAATATTGAACATTTTCAACTGGACTTAGCCCAATCACGGCCATAAGTCCTCAAACTAAATTGACTGAGCACGACTGCTCTCTCAAATCAATTTACATCCGGTTCAAGGGTACATCTTCGAACTCCTCTGATATTTGTCGTTGTAATTCTTCAACGTCGTCAGACAGGTGACGGGTCCCGACAACCATACATTGATACGGACTGTGGGGTCCTTAAACTTATGGACTAATGCGTCCTTAAACCAACAATACGGACTGTGGGGTCCTTAAACTCATGGACTAATGCGTTCTTAAACCAATATCCGTCCCCAAAATGGGAATGATGGACCACTATGTCCCTAAACTGGTAATACGGACTGTGGGGTTCATAAACTCATGGACTAATGCGTCCATAAACCAATAATACGGACTGTGGGGTCCTTAAAATCATGGACTAATGCGTCCTTAAACCAACAATACGGACCGTGGGGTCTTTAAACTCATGGACTAATGCGTCCTTAAACCATTATGCATCCTCAAAATGGGAGCATTGGACCACCATGTCCCTAAACTGGCAATGGACCACTATGTCCCTAAACTGGAACAATAGAGCCCCCAAATGCTCTTTTGTCGGATCTAAACGATCCCGTTTAAGTTGATCTTAGCCTCAAATATGGCTAACGTGTCCTTAAACCAAAATCTTCAAATAAACTTTAGTCCTAAATTGGACTATAGATCCTCCAAACAACTCTGGTTCAAGGGTACATCTCTGAACTCCTCTGATATCTATCGTTGTAATCCTTCAACGTCGTCAGAGAGGTGATGGGTCCCGACGGCCATACATGCAATGGACCACTGTGTCCCTAAACTGGAACAATAGAGCCCAAATGCTCTTTTGTTGGATCTAAATGATCCCGTTAAGTCGATCTTAGTCTCAAATTGGACTAACGTATCCTTAACAAACGTTTAAGTTGATCTTAGCCTCGAATATGGCTAACGTATCCTTAAACTAAAACCACAAACCCAAATCTAAGTAAATATGGATTTGGACTAATCCACGTCCTATGGGCGACGGCATAACTTAGTCTCCGTATACAATCCACGGGCAACCACAAACAAAACACACACACGACACAAAGTGAAATTCTGGAGAAGGAGAAAGTTGTTATCGCGATGCGGTAGCGTAATTAACTGTAGGGGCTTGTGCCTGCAGGGAAGAGCGTCCCCACAATCAAAAACCCCTCTAACAAGGGGGAATCTGACAAAGTCTTCTACATCGGCCGCATCCGTCTAAACTTTCGATACACGGTGCCATAAATCAACTTGGCATCTTCGGAGAGGTGGACAGATAAAACCAAATAACATCTGCCCCGAATCTCAGGCAAGACGTCTCTCTGTCGTCGCGCCGTCTTTCGGAGGGGAACATATACGAGAAGATTTAACTTTTGAGGAGCGACCGATGTCGATTATGGATTGAAGGGAAAAGGTTCTTAAGAACAAGATTATCCCTCTTGTACTTGTTTCTTAGGGAAATCGCTCGCATGGAGAATCAACCTGGGAACGAGAAGATGAAATCCGGCAGAAGTTTCCACATCTATTCTTGTAGTTTCTTGATTGTTTATCCTTTCTTGTTCTTGAAATTTCGAGAACGAAATTCTTTTTGTAGTTGGGTATATGTAACAACCGAGTTCATTTATACCAATTCCAATTCCCGTATTTACTTATTTGTGGTATTTTCTTGATTTAATGGGTTTTGGGTGCGAATGGTATTTTTCCATTTTACATTGCATTCGACCCGACCCGCTTGCTTGAACTTGTTTGATTCATATTTATAGATTACCCTAACTTATTACATAGACACGTGCATCTCATGTATACTGCATACCGGCATTTCACCTGGTATTGCATCTTTTACCATATAACATTTTAGGTCATGTAAAATAATTTAAAATTGCATTTCATAGCCTGCATGATACCCCTAACCCCGTGGTAGCATCCGCACATCTTGTTCTCGCCCCGTTCAGTTAAACGAACGTGTTTGGATGGCTACGTGCATGTACATGCATCCGTTCTTGGGGGTATGTATTTTCGTTATCTGAGCATTCATTTTGAATTTTGAAAGTCTCACATATTTTTCGTATTTTAAATCTGAATTTTTAGACCCGACCCGGGCGCGTTTTGAAATTTTTTTGTATCCCGCCAAAATTCAATTTATTTAATTTTAAAATTTAGTTTAAATATTTTCTTACGATTTCTTTAACAAACTGAAACCTCTTATCTAAAATAAATTTTAAATCTAATTTCCTAACAAACTAACAACCCCTTTTTCTCTCTCTCCCCTCTGCATATATATATTTATATATATTTTATTTATTTAATTTTTCTTTCCTTAGTTAATACACAACCTCTTCTTCTTACTTCTTCTTCTTCTTTCTTCTTTTTCTTGATCTTGTTTCTTGATTCCGGTGATCACCGCCGGAGCCGTGCTCGTCGCTGACGATCCGAGTGATTCAGTGAACGTACCTGACTTGCGTGATCACCTTCGTGCGTTGTTTGGAACCGTTCCATACACCGTGCGCACGTCGCGACATTTCGCCGACAAAGGACGCTCCGTACACATCTGTTCTTGTTCTGTCTAGGCAAGTTAATCTTGCTACATGCTATATAACTCATTATATACCTATTTAAATAAATATGACACCTGTATTTTAAATCAAGCATCCCATGTTTCATATTACAGCCTTTCGACATTCCGTTTACATTTGTATAGTGCATTTCAGATCTAGGGCATGCAAACCAATCTTAATTACATGCTACATTACTTTAGACGCATCTATTTTAACAAATGGAATACCTGTATTTAAAATCATGCATCCCATGTTTAGTTTTATAACTTTTCGATGTTCCGTTTGCATCCATTCATATCATTTCAGATCTAGGTCTTGAAAACTTATCTTGTTACATACTATACTATCATATACTGCATCAAATTGAATAGTTACATTTCATATTGCTTAGTTATATGTTCCGCACTTGTTAGTTTATCATTTTACGATTATGTGATACCCGTTTGCATCCATATCATTTAAAATATATATCGTCGTAATATTTCTTATTATTATCTTTAATTATTGTATAATCTGCATTTTATAATGTTATACATTTGAAAATATTATAGTTTACACATTAAACGTCGTTGAAAAGCGGATACGACAAATCTGAAATTTACTGTACACCTTACCTTATAAAATTCATTATAAATCATAGAAAAATCATAAGTATACGTTCTTTAGTTAGTTATGAATCTAACTAAGAATACTATAACTATATGAAATATTTACTTGCACAATAAATTATTTAAATAACGTAAAATGCAAATGAATATATCTCTAAACTGCTGTCCAGGGAAATTACAGCAGCAAACTTTCAATTTCGAATGTTCATAACTTTTTGTAGGGACAACTTGAGATGCTTATACTTATAAAAATGAAAACTTTATTGAATTATCTTTGTTTTGGTATAAGACACGTCCCTTTTGGAGAACGTTTGTTATTTTTAAGCTATTTTACAAATTAGGGTGATGCTGAATTTTTGAACGGAACTTTTTTGTGCATGGTTAATCAATACCACTTTTATAGTTATTAATCGGCTTGAATATATTATCCATGTTAATATTATTATATCAATATCTATTTAATAAATAATAGTGCTTGTTTTTTAATATTCAGCAAATTTTACTGATTTACAGTTTTATAGTATCCGTCTGTATCCGTACGGTTTATTACATATCTAGTTGCACGCCGAGACCATATTATTTCATTTTACTGTTACATTAGTATCCCATACTTGATCTTATGCATCCTACATAGTCATGATGTAATCTCTGATAAATATTTGAGCATCCATATTTTACCGTGCATCCGTACTTGCTACAGTTTTAGTATGAGCATCCGCTTGACACATGTGCACTACCTGTTATGACCTGATATACCACTGCTTGACTTGATACCTGATACACCACTACTTGACATGACTTCATATATGTACACTACCTGACTTGACCTGATGTACCATAGCTTGACCTGTTACCTGATCTTGTTACTAATGCCAACAACCTTGACATGTTGTCCCTACGGATATTTCCTGTTGTCTATCCAGACAAACCTGTACCTGCTTGATCCTGTGTTGGCATTAACTCCAGATTTATTAATACCTGACTTGAACACATAACTTGGGGGTATGGGGAAATCAATGATGAAACCTTATTTGTAACTCGACAGTTCGATACCTTTTCTGATCAGTCTTACGGGCTAGGCCAGCCCCGGGGTGATGCTGCTGACATCACTCGTCATTACCTACTACCCTTTACTGCCTTGCGGCACGTCTCAGATTCAGCCCGAGAGTCATAGACCGTGATCCCGGGCATGCACGAGATACTATTGAGTTACATCGATGATTCATCAAATTGATTTCAAAGACTTGAGAGTAGTTAACCCAATAGACCAGTTTAGATTACTCACTACACATTACCCTCACTGTCCTCATTTATATTACTGTTATACCTGTTTTACTGTTCATGCACATACCTGTATGTCTTGCTACCCCTGTTTATAGTATTGCTTGATATTATGACGCACTGACGTCTCGGTTTTACATGGCCCAGATCCTCTACCTTTGTTGCAGACTGATCAGGAGTACTACTGCTATTAGACCGAGCGGTGAGGACCCTGTTGGTATCCAGATTTACTATTCCAGGTGTTTGTTTATTGGATCTATTGCTTCCGCATATTATATTATTTCTTGACTCATTTACTCTGGCTTATGGACATGTACTAGATAGTTTAGTTTACTTTCCTGTTCTTGATATCTCTACAGCCGTAACGTGACTGTGGAAGGATTTTTCCTATCCACAAGTAGCATGGTTGGCTATGTCACGTGCTTATCTTAGCGTACTCTGGGAAGCGGGGCGTGACAGGCCACGGTAGTTGACGAGTACATCCTATAACTGTTCCTAGTCGAGGGTGCATCGAGACAGGGCATCGATACATCAGAGTAAACTAGCGTATACGCATCTTGACCCATATGATGGGCGATGGATGATCCCATATCCATCGGTGTTTGACATCAAGGATGGTGTACGGGTGCTCAGTTGAGACTGGGTACACTGGACGGACTCGCCGAGAACTCCCAGATGGTATTATACCTTACGTCAGATGGCAGTTCTCTGGTGACACTAGTACAGATTAGTCTGTAGAACCGAGATCGTCATAGAGTCTTGTGTGATTCCCACTGTGCTTTGAATTCCATCATACCACGTCCAAGAGGGCATACAAAAAGGTGGCTTTTGGGTATAGTCCCGAATCACATGGAGGCAATGAGCGACAGGAGGGGATTCGTCTCTCCCGGTATAGGGAGTTGACGTTGTGCTGTGTTCGATTGGCTATAACTGGAAATCCCTGGCCAGGGTTGCTGAGATTTACTGGTAAGTGTTATCAGTAGTTTCCTGAACTGTTATAGACCTCATATCGACACGACTTATCAAGCTACTGGGGTCTGACGTTTACCACCCCTAGGTGAGATATGTGACATATCTGACGAAGAGACCGGACTGTACGGGAGTGTTACTGATTGTATTCGCAGGATAATGTACATGCTTGCTTGTTGATCTTTGGATTGCTCAATACCTGGGTGGCTGTTACGTTTAGCTGACCGCTTGCAGCTTGTGGGTGTTTGATATGATCATCACCTACTGCCGGCGTATTGACGATTCTTTAGAGTCCTACACAGAGGTTTCTTGACTCAGGAAAAACGGAGTAGGAACACATATGTGATATTTGCATGACTGAGGTGTAAGTCGATGTATTATATGTTGGGTTCCTAGGCACCTTAATGAGGTCTCACAAGGCATCAACCATGCCAATTTCAAAATTTACGGTGCCGAGAAACCCTAAACTACGGATCGTTGGCTAGAATTTTAGGCGAAACAATAAACTAGTTAACACTTAACTAAGAGATACGGAAATACAACCTTTGTAGATCCGGTTCTCCACCTCCATAGCTCCGCAATGAAGTCTCCTCGCTGTCTATAACAAGTCCCGGGCTCTAGCGTCGGCTTCATCGGAGAATGGACGGGCTAGGTCATCGATGTCCAAGCCGAAGATGATCTACGTCGAAGCATCGCTAGATCAAGCTCCACCTTCACCAAGCCATGAAAACTCGTGAAGGAAACACACTCTACTACTTGGCAAGAGGTAGAGGATGAAGAAATAGGAAGTGGGTAGACTTTAGAATTGGATTTCTCACTCATTTCATCAATCCACCATTGATGAAGTGCAAGGTTTTCTTCTTGAGTTCAAAGAAGAAGAAGAAGAAAATATTATGATAAGTTAATTAGAAATAAAAGAAAAAGGATACATATCATAATAATAACCATGGTAAAGTGTAGAGACTAAACTAAGGTTAAATGAAGTGGTTAGGGTTAAGCATGAGACAAAAATGGTCACAAAGTCAAAAGTTCAAGAAGCTTCAACTAGAATACAAAATTAGCAACCATTTCCTTTTTATGCTTATCATATTCCAAAATGAATAAATAAATAAGATAAAAGAATAAAACAAAACCCTAACCATTATCATGTAACCATGGTTTGATCTTTACACAAAAACCCTAGCATAACATGTATCATCAAACATGATACAATCAAGTGCACAAAAAGTATATCACATATACAATGTGCACACCCGAGTGAGAATATCCATCTTAAGTAAACCGATACTAGTTGATGCAAACTAATATATCAAATATATAATTATGCATTAAATCATTAAATCAACACTTGATTTAACGATCCGGTCATATCGCATATAATCGACTAGTATCCTATGTATCGGCTTATCGAATCAATACTTGATTCGATAACTAGGTTATATCGCATACAACCATTCGATACATTCATCGCGAGAATAGAATACGGTATCACATACACGCATTATTCTCGGTCCCGCACATATCTCATATGCGCTCCTATTTCGTTTCGCTTGAGCCAGGAAACCTCTGTGTAGGACTCTAAAGACTCGTCAATACGCCGGCAGCAGGTGGTGATCATATCAAACACCCACAAGCCGCAAGCGGTCTGCTAAACGTAACGGCCACCCGGGTATTGAGCGATCTGAAGATCGACGAGCAAGCCCGCTCACACTCCAGTGAATCCAACCAGTAACACTACCGTACAGTCCGGTCTGATCGTCTGATATGTCGCATATCTCGCCTAGGGGTGGTAAACGTCAGACCCCAATAGCTCGATAAGTCGTGTCGATATGAGGTCTATAACATTCGAGAAACTACTGGTAACACTTACCAGTAAATCTAAGCAACCCTGGCCAGGGATTTCCTGTTATAGCCAATCGAACACAGCGCAACATCAACCCCCTATACCGGGAGAGACGAATCCCCTCCTATCGCTCATTGCCTCCATGTGACTCGGGACTGTACCCAAAAACCACCGTTTTGCATGCCCTCTTGGATGTGGTAAGATGGAAATCAAAGCACAGTGGGAACCACACAAGACTCTATGACGATCTCGGGTCAACAGACTACTCTGTACCAGTGTCACCAGAGAACTGCCATCTGACGTAAGGTATAATACCATCTGGGAGTTCTCGGCGAGTCCGTCCAGTGTACCCAGTCTCTACTGAGCACCCGTATATCATCTCTGATGTCAAACACCAATGGATATGGGATCATCCATCGCCCATCTGTATGGGTCGAGAAGGTACGCGCTAGTCTACTCTGGTATATCGATGCCCCGTCTCGATACACCCACGACTAGGGACTTTGAAGGATGTACTTATGGACTACCATGTCCCCACTAGTATGATCCTCATCATAGTCCAGGTAGTTAAGTACACATCCTAAGGGCTTTACCAACATGTAACAGAGAGACAATCAGTGTACACGTTAAGGTAAAGTTCAACCAGATAGCATACTATCATGTAGAGCAAGAAAGTCCTCACTATATATGTCCCAGCATCCACTACAATATACATCCTATGTATAGTAATGGCCTCTAGGGCATACATATAACTAACATTACACCCCACGAGTTGCGGGGAGACGGAAATATGAAAAACAATCAAGTTCTTTAAACAAACATCCACTAACCGAAAGGATCTTTGCTAAACTATAACTAACACTAACATAGGAGTTATTAACTACTATGAAAGAGATTATACCTAATGAACCTAGTCCTTCATCTTCTCGTTATCCACCTCCTCGTCGGCCTCCTCTTTGTAATAGACGATCCACCCGAGAGCTTCTACTCCAAGCTTTACCTCTAATCTTGAGGTAACTAGGTTTCTCTAGTTGCTAATCAAAGTCACCGAGGTAATATAGAGTATGATTATGGATTAATGAGTCTTTCTAATCTTTGATCTCAATACATGAGAGGGTAGGATTAAGGTTTGAAGAGAGAGAGAGAGCTTGAGGAGAGAGAAGGTGAGCATGAGATTGATTATGAAATAATGATCCTTCTTGAATATATGAAGCATAATCATTTATCAAATAAATAAATCAAATGATTAATCATCATGCTACATTTATTCATTATGTGTGATTCATTACATGAGTCATTAACCATTTAATGCATCATTAATGACATGAATGAATCACACAAATGAGTCACTAAATCAATAAATGCTTATGCCACATAAACCCCCAAGTCATCATCCTTCTAGAGGCTTCCCGCCAAATTATGAGAACACCCCTCTTATCCGTGAAAACACGGAAAGACTTTAGACTGTATAAATCCAATAATCCGATACTAGAATCTGGCTTAAACCAAAGCCGGCTAGTAAAAGCTGTTCGAACATCGTACGTGCGTAAACACACGTATGCGTCCGAACCCTTATCGTAAAACCATACGACCTCTATATCGTTTCTCCTGGAGCAGGGAAACTCTCTGTGTGGGACTCTAAAGACCCGACTACTATGCTGGCAATGGGTTTAACTACAGACCGCAAGCGGCACTAGCTGTACGTAACGGTCCCCAGGTACATGTCGATAAGAAGGCCGATGAGGAAACCCATCCGAACTCCTACTGAGCCTGATGTGACAATCTCCGTACAGTCCGGTCTGTTCGTCTAGGACTATCGCATATCGGGCCTAGGGGGCGGCAAGCGTCAGTCCCCTAAAAGCTGTAAAAGTCATGTCGAAGCGAAGCCAATTACACCTTGAGAAACTACTGGAAAACCTACCAGTAAATCTCGCTTGCCCTGGCCAGGGACTTTGCATAATGGCTCTCTGACACAGCGCGATATCAACTCCTAATACCGGGAGAGACGAATCATGTCTAACTGCCACTGCTTCCAAGTGCTTCGGGACTGCACCCTGTTAGTTATATGTATGCCCTAGAGGCCATTACTATACATAGGATGTATATTGTAGTGGATGCTGGGACATATATAGGGAGGACTTTCTTGCTCGACATGATAGTATGCTATCTGGTTGAACTTTACCTTAACGTGTATGCTGATTGTCTCTCTGTTACATGTTGGTAAAGCCCTTAGGATCTGTACTTGACTAACTGGACTATGATGCGGATCATACTAGTGGGGACATGGTAGTCTATAAGTACATCCTTCAAAGTCCCTAGTCGAGGGTGTATCGAGACGGGGCATCGATATACCAGAGTAGACTAGCGTATACCTTCTCGACCCATACAGATGGGCGATGGATGATCCCATATCCATCGGTGTTTGACATTAGAGATGATATACGGGTGCTCAGTAGAGACTGGGTACACTGGACGGACTCGCCGAGAACTCCCAGATGGTATTATACCTCACGTCAGATGGCAGTTCTCTGGTGACACTGGTACAGAGTAGTCTGTTGACCCGAGATCGTCATAGAGTCTTGTGTGGTTCCCACTGTGCTTTGATTTCCATCTTACCACGTCCAAGAGGGCGTGCAAAACGGTGGTTTTTGGGTACAGTCCCGAGTCACATGGAGGCAATGAGCGATAGGAGGGGATTCGTCTCTCCCGGTATATGGGGGTTGATGTTGCGCTGTGTTCGATTGGCTATAACAGGAAATCCCTGGCCAGGGTTGCTGAGATTTACTGGTAAGTGTTACCAGTAGTTTCTCGAACAGTTATAGACCTCATATCGACACGACTTATTGAGCTATTGGGGTCTGACGTTTACCACCCCTAGGCGAGATATGCGACATTTCAGACGATCAGACCGGACTGTACGGTAGTGTTACTGGTCGGATTCACTGGAGTGTGAGCGGGCTTGCTCGTCGATCTTCAGATCGCTCAATACCCGGGTGGCCGTTACGTTTAGCAGACCGCTTGCGGCTTGTGGGTGTTTGATATGATCATCATCTGCTGCCGGCGTATTGACGAGTCTTTAGAGTCCTACACAGAGGTTTCCTGGCTCAAGCGAAACGAAATAGGAGCGCATATGAGATATGTGCGGGACCGAGAATAATGCGTGTATGTGATACCGTATTCTATTCTCGCGATAAATATATCGAATGGTTGTATGCGATATAACCTAGTTATCGATTCAAGCGTTGATTCGATAAGCCGATATATTGTATACTAGTCGGTTGTGTGCGACATAACCGGGTCATTGAATCAAGTGTTGATTTAATGATTTAATGCATATTTATATATTTGATATATTACTTTGCATTAACTAGTATCGGTTCACTTTGAATGGATTTTCTCACTCGGGTGTGCGCATTGCATATGCGATATGATTTTTTGTGCACTTGATTGTATCATGTTTGATGATACATATCTTTTTGTTAAGTGTAATGAATTAAACCTAGGTTAAATAAATGATTAGGGTTTTCTCTTATTCATTCATTTATATTTTCATTTGTATTTAAAAGATAAATGATAAAAGGAAAAGAAGTCAAAAATGGTGGCTATTTTTGTTTTCAACTTGAAGCTTCATGAAGCTTTCATCATGTCACCATTTTTGTCTCATCTCCTTTACCCTAACCATTCTTTAACCTTGGTCAATTCTCTACACTTAACTTGGGTTAATATTATGATAAGAATAAAATTATTATTCTTTTTATAATAACTCATCTTCTTCTTGCTTTCTTCTTCTTCTTCACTTCATGAAGAAAAACTCCACTACATCAATGGTGGATTGATGATATGAGTGAGAAATCCAAATCTAAAGTCTACCCACTTCCTATTTCTTCATCCTCTACCTCTTGCCAAGTAGTAGAGTGTGTTTCCTTCACAAGTTTTCATGGATTTGTGAAGGTGGAGCTTGATCTAGCGATGCTTCGACGTAGATCATCTTCGGCATGGACATCGACGACCTAGCTTGCCCATTCTCCGACGAAGCCGACTCTAGAGCCCGGATTTGATTTGGACAGCGGAGATGACCTCGTTGCGGAGCCGTGGAGGTGGATATCCGGATCTACAAAGGTTGTAATTTCCGTATTTTATATAGTTAACTGTTAACTAGTTCTTTTCGCCTAGACATCTAGCAATCGATCCGTAGTTTAGGGTTTGTAGGCACCATAATTTTTGAAATTGCCATGGTTGATGGCTTGGGAGACCTCACTAGCGTGCCTAGGAACCCTGCAGTGGTATCAGAGACTAGCTAGAGCCTTAGGCGAAGCGTAGACGGAAATTGAAGTCCGAACGAACCCGGAACTCCAAAACAAAATTGCTCTCTGTACAATTTTTAAAAACAGGGATTTTTCAATATTAAAAATGTTCAGAAAAATCAGCAGGAAATTATAAGAAATTCTGTGAAATTCGGCTGCCTAACTCCAACAGTGCGCCGCGCTTCCGCGGCACGAGCCTGGCTCGTGCGGCGCAAGCGCGGCCATTTTGTCGTTTTGCGCAGCTTGTTTTCTACATTAATTCTTATTGTACTGTGCTGGTGTTTCTGGGAATTTTTAATAATTTTTCAAGAGTTGAAATTTCTGCAGTTGTTTTGGGAATTCGGTGTTTCGATCGGGCTATCAAATTTTGTCTGTGTGGCTTTCCGGATAAATTTTAGGATATGTTAAAAAGTTCGACCGGATATAAATACCCAACTTTTCCCCTGTCGGGAAATTTCCAAGTGTTGGATTTTTCCGTAGTTTGACGATGTTCTAAGTAGTGCAAGTAACACGATGGTCCCTCTAGAAGACACAAACCTTAACTCGATTATGTGACCGTCTTGAACTGCCCTTTGAACCTTCGGGTTTGGGGCAGTACGGCGTGCAACATGTGAGGCGTTGGCTTGACCCTTCTACGGCTGGATCGTTGGTACTGAGGCACGAACGGAATGTTGTTAGACTTGTTTCATGTGTTGATCTGTTTCGGGAAAACTTGGGTGTTCGATTGTTCGATCGAAAAGTTTAACATTTTCTGTTTATCTGGAATGGGATACAATAATTGGAATTCACAATAAGTTATGAGATAACTAAATGAATGTTATAAACGTAGCAGTTTAGTCTCACTTGATCGGTTGCCACGGAATTTTGATGTGATCAAAAGTCCGTCGCAATCACGTAGCGTACGCGGATACTCGCCGGGTAAACTTAATAGACAGCTTCACTCCATAGCCTCGACCAAGTGACTGTAGGAGAACCCCGTCGCCGAAAGCATCCGTTCGGGTGCTCGCGGTAGTGGTGTTCCGCCTTGGTGCACTTCGTCGCCGGTATCGGGGGTGCGGCCGTCTACTGAAGTTTGCGACGAGTATTCGATCAGACTGTCGGGAATCTTGTTGAATTCCCCGACTAGATATTGAAAAGTGTTTTCGATTTTGAGACTAAAATGCGGGGTTTATAATTGTTAGGCATGCGATGTATAAGTAATTCATTTGGTCAGGCATGCGATGTCTGAAGAGATTGCGGATTCCAACTGTTGTAGTTTTACACTTTCTTTTCTGTGACCGTAAGTGTAATATGTGATATCGCCGGTTTCGTTGCTATATGTCAACGACAATTGGGATGGACATATTTACTTACGTTGATGACATGTGATGTTATGTGTTGCTGGATATGTTATATTGGATCGTCGTGTTTGAATAGCCGGGGTTTTTTATGTGAGATGAGTGTTTTTCATTTTCATTCATGTAAAAACTTGTATGTAATATTCTTTTATTGGGGCGCTTCCAGGTTGCGGAAGTTGTCACCTGTTGTATATTATTTACTTTTCCGCACTAGGATAGACCCAAGGAGGAGGGCACAAGTAACCGGGTTCTGGAGTCCAGTGGGAGACCAACTCGAGGAGTCGAGTCCGGGTCTCCTAACTCTAGAATTGGTAGGGTTGC
Organism: Agapanthus africanus; assembly: GCA_030015575.1. Lineage (NCBI taxonomy): Eukaryota > Viridiplantae > Streptophyta > Magnoliopsida > Asparagales > Amaryllidaceae > Agapanthus > Agapanthus africanus. Next base: position 236,554,474 of record CM057344.1, on the reverse strand, counting down.
TTGCCGCTCTCGTAGGGGTCTAGGGGTGTGGGTTTGGCTATTCATCACGACCGTGGAATCCGTGTTTTATACTGGCTCGTATTGAAAACACGGACGTCCTAGTATATCCAATATTTCATATGTTTCTTCTGCTGCGATATCTGTGATGTGATCATGAGATGTTCTGTGATGGATATAGTATATAGTATATATGATATATTATATAGACGTTACTTATGTTTTACACCCGCGCTAGCCCTGCCCTGCTCTGCCGTTAGTTACCTAACCTAACGGTGCACGAGGGGACATCGCGGCGAATGCGGATGGCATAAGTATACGTCATATCTATCTGTGATGTTTAGGTACTTAAATGATGGGACTTCATTAATGTGATTAATGAAAGTAAAAGAAACCTAAGATGTTGTAGAATCGAATTTCAAAATAAAACAGGTAGCTACAGTTCTTGCTTTGCACAGCGGTATATGCGATATATCCTGCACCTTATTCGATGAGGAAAGGACCGAGATCCCTTCACCGGGAGTGACTCCTTTAGCAACAACTGGCAGATGCTACACACTCGGTTTGTTTTTTGATTGCTTTTAAGTGTTTTTGCTTTGCACAGTGATATATATGATATATCCCGCACCTCATTCGACGAGGAAAGGACCGACGATCCCTTCACCGGGAGTGACTCCTTTAGCAAAACTAGAAAAGCCTCAAAAATACTCCATTTCAAAATTCATTCGATCCTACAACGATATCAAGTTCATTACGCAATAGGTTTTCAGAAAAACCTGTCGTAGCCCTCCGTCATTTCAGATACGTACTAGTTAGTATTCGTGCTGCGGTTGTTTGGCCTCCGTCAAGGCGTAGTGTACGGTAGCTAACTAGTGCTTATCTGCTTGCATATGATGCGATTGGATTAGGGTATTCGTACGGCGTTGTTTGGCCTCCGTCAAGGGTCGTGCGGGTGGGTTTAATTCAATCAGGAAATGACGGGTTGAACTTGACTAGCAGACTATGGGTTGTTTGGCCTCCGTCAAGGTCATAGCGAGCTAGGGGCAAAACATTATCGGGAATTTCAAGTGTTGAAATTTGCAATGAGATTGCATACCTTCTATGAGATAGTTGGATCCCGATACCCGCTGCGAGTAAGTGTTACTCCTGGGAGAGTTTTATACATTACAATTAGCCGATCAAGTAGGTGTCTAGAAAGGTGTCAACGGGGTTACGCCTCTGGGAAAACGAGGTTTACATTAATTAGGTTCGTGCGAAAGCACGGGGGACCTCCCTCAAAGTACCGACACTGGCCTGGCTGAAAGATTGGCGAACTTGTAGTGTGTAATTAATCCCGGCTAGTCTTTCCTTTTAGGGTTTGAAGGAAGATTTGATAAAAAGCAGTGGGAGCCATCCTGATTAGATAAAATAATAACCAATCTATTCTTGACAGAGCGCACGCTGAGTGTTTTCTTCTCTCTCTCTCCTGGTAGCGACCATATCACGCCTTAATCAAGATAATAATACGGATTATTGACCGAACCCGCTTGTTATACTGAGCTGGGGAACGTTGGTCCCGCTCCAACTTATAATTGTTATAAGACAGAGCAGGAAATTGGGGATTACCAGAATTCCTGTGCCGCCCAAACGAAGAGAGTGCATGCTGATGCATCATCTTCGGGTGTGTTCATTATACAGAACTGTTTCTCAGTATCCTTTACGTCCTGGGTATGTGATACCAGATCAGGATCCCAGATATGTAATCTGTTACATAGGGCTACAGAAAGGTAGAGAACTGAGAACGGGTGATAAGTTTCATGAGGCAGAAAACGGGGCAAGTGTTGCAGCCGAGTCTGTCGGTCACTGTCACCCTGTATTACAATACATTGATTCTGAACGAATGTTGTTAGATACCGAACCTGATATACAAAATCATATCAGTCTCTTTATCTGAAAAGAAAGGATATAATTTTGTATTGTTGGATAATGTTTTGAACATTTCCTATATCAAAGGTTGATCGGTTCAGGCACGTTATCTAAAAGCATTAATGTTCTAAATCAAACTACAGTTCTTAATATACGGAACACACACGAGAGGAATAGTTCAGAAATGAACGAATTCTTCTTGAGGTATTGTAGACTAGGTCAGATCAATGCGACCCGACTGGCTAGAGTTACATATAGATGTATAAATCAGTTTGAATTTACATCTTCTGAAACTCGCCAGTCATGTCACAAAGATAAGATGACCATAGCTCCGTTTACTGAAACAGAGAAAGAGTTAGTAAACTCTTGGGATGATACATGTTGATGTATGTAAGGTCCCCTGTCTACACATGCCAGGACAGGTTCTTTGTACTTCATTACATTCTCTGATAATCTCTCAAGATTCAGACATATGTTCCTGTTGAAACACAAGTCCGAACCTTTTGAGATATTCAAAGAATATAAGTTAGAAGTAGAGAACTAACATACGGGTATAAGTATTATGTCCTTTGATGTGATCAAGGAGGAGAATACTTGAGCACGAAAATCCTGGATTATTCTAAAGGAGAATGAGATTCTCTCTCGGCATTACTCCTCCGTATACACCACAGCACGTTGGTATATCGGGGCGGAGCAATCACACCCTATATGATAAGGTGTGCTCTATGATGAGTAATACTGAGTTACCTGTTTCCTTTAGGGTGTTATGCACTTGAGAAGCTGCATACCTATTGAATAGGGTTCTAATCAAATCAGTTGCCTACCGCTTCATATGTGATATGGTATGGGAAGAGCCCATGTCTTAAGCCAGTTAAGATTTGGGGTTGTCCGGCCTATGTCTAAAAGCAAAATCCGGACAAGCTCGAGGCAAGGTCTGTTATGTAGAACTGGAAATGTTCCAGCTATACAAACTGCAGTAGATGATTTGAAACAACCAAAGGATTCGATAGTTACCAACGAACCTCAGCCTCTCCGCCGATCTAGTAGGGTTCCTCACCCACCTGAGAGATACTTCGGTTTCTCTATGACAGTAGGAGCGAGGATTGCATCATGAGATGATGACCCAACTAGTTTCGAGCTGGCCATCAAGAGTGAGACTCTGTAAGAATGGCTGGATGTTTAGCGATCTGAGATGGAATCCTTATACACCAACAAAGTATGGACTTTGGTTGCTATATCTGAAGGGTTAAATCCCCATCAGGAGCAAGTATATCTTGAGAAGATTACTTGGTGTAGATGGAAAAGTTGAGACTTTCAAAGCTAGACTTGTTAAAGGTTTTCGTCATTGACCAGGCGTGGATCATGATGATACCTTTTCAAGTAGCTATGCTTAAGTCCATCCAGATCCCTCTTGCCACGGCTACATACCATGACTGCGATATCTGGTGGTTGGGTGTCTTGACTGCTTTTCTAAATGATGATTTAGAAGAGAGCGTCTATAAGTACACAGCCAGAGGGCTTCGTAGACAGTGGGAGCAGCGGAAACGTGTGCAAGATGCTTTATAAGATAAAGCAGGCATCGCGGAGATGGAACGTCTGTTTTGATGTGTTAGTCAAAGAAGTTGACATCATCAAAATGGTAGATGAACCTTGTATAAACAAGAAGGTAGTAGAAAGTATGGTGACGATCCTCGTAGAGTACGTGGATGACATACTCTTGATAGGGAAGGAGTTTCCTATGCTACGCTCGATCAATCTCCGCTTATCACTATGATTCTCCATATAGGATCAAAATGATACCTACTAAATCCTGGGTTTTGGATCTATGAGATAGATCTAAATGGATGTTAGGATACTCACTAGATGTAGTGAGATGGTGTCAATCGATCCTGAGGAGAATCACTGGAAGTGTTCCAGGGTGATAAAGACGACTGAGTGTCAGTCACAGGCATTGTCTTTACCCTCAGTAAAGGGACGGTATGTTGGAAGAGTTCCAAGCTAGATACCGTGACATACTAGACGATAAAGGCTGGATACATCGCTACTTAAGATGCTACCAAAGAGGCTGTTTGGGTGTATATTGGTTCATGAGATGAACTATGTTCCTCCCATTGTGTGACAATGGAGTTGTGGCTTATGCCAAGGAACGCCGGTCCCATCAGTGATCCAGACATATTCTAAGGCAGTATCACTTGATCATGGAGATGGTTGATCTCCAGGAAGATCGAGGCAAGGAGAGTAGACTCAGAGGACAACACAGCGGATCCACTCACAAAGGCCTGTTCCCAGAGAGAGACTTTTATGGGATGGTTGAGTATGAGATACTGCAACCACTGCTACAGATGGCCCTAGTGCAAGTGGGAGATTGTTAGTTATATGTATGCCCTAGAGGCCATTACTATACATAGGATGTATATTGTAGTGGATGCTGGGACATATATAGGGAGGACTTTCTTGCTCGACATGATAGTATGCTATCTGGTTGAACTTTACCTTAACGTGTATGCTGATTGTCTCTCTGTTACATGTTGGTAAAGCCCTTAGGATCTGTACTTGACTACCTGGACTATGATGCGGATCATACTAGTGGGGACATGGTAGTCTATAAGTACATCCTTCAAAGTCCCTAGTCGAGGGTGTATCGAGACGGGGCATCGATATACCAGAGTAGACTAGCGTATACCTTCTCGACCCATACAGATGGGCGATGGATGATCCCATATCCATCGGTGTTTGACATCAGAGATGATATACGGGTGCTCAGTAGAGACTGGGTACACTGGACGGACTCGCCGAGAACTCCCAGATGGTATTATACCTCACGTCAGATGGCAGTTCTCTGGTGACACTGGTACAGAGTAGTCTGTTGACCCGAGATCGTCATAGAGTCTTGTGTGGTTCCCACTGTGATTTGATTTCCATCTTACCACGTCCAAGAGGGCGTGCAAAACGGTGGTTTTTGGGTACAGTCCCGAGTCACATGGAGGCAATGAGCGATAGGAGGGGATTCGTCTCTCCCGGTATATGGGGGTTGATGTTGCGCTGTGTTCGATTGGCTATAACAGGAAATCCCTGGCCAGGGTTGCTGAGATTTACTGGTAAGTGTTACCAGTAGTTTCTCGAACAGTTATAGACCTCATATCGACACGACTTATTGAGCTATTGGGGTCTGACGTTTACCACCCCTAGGCGAGATATGCGACATTTCAGACGATCAGACCGGACTGTACGGTAGTGTTACTGGTCGGATTCACTGGAGTGTGAGCGGGCTTGCTCGTCGATCTTCAGATCGCTCAATACCCGGGTGGCCGTTACGTTTAGCAGACCGCTTGCGGCTTGTGGGTGTTTGATATGATCATCATCTGCTGCCGGCGTATTGACGAGTCTTTAGAGTCCTACACAGAGGTTTCCTGGCTCAAGCGAAACGAAATAGGAGCGCATATGAGATATGTGCGGGACCGAGAATAATGCGTGTATGTGATACCGTATTCTATTCTCGCGATAAATATATCGAATGGTTGTATGCGATATAACCTAGTTATCGATTCAAGCGTTGATTCGATAAGCCGATATATTGTATACTAGTCGGTTGTGTGCGACATAACCGGGTCATTGAATCAAGTGTTGATTTAATGATTTAATGCATATTTATATATTTGATATATTACTTTGCATTAACTAGTATCGGTTCACTTTGAATGGATTTTCTCACTCGGGTGTGCGCATTGCATATGCGATATGATTTTTTGTGCACTTGATTGTATCATGTTTGATGATACATATCTTTTTGTTAAGTGTAATGAATTAAACCTAGGTTAAATAAATGATTAGGGTTTTCTCTTATTCATTCATTTATATTTTCATTTGTATTTAAAAGATAAATGATAAAAGGAAAAGAAGTCAAAAATGGTGGCTATTTTTGTTTTCAACTTGAAGCTTCATGAAGCTTTCATCATGTCACCATTTTTGTCTCATCTCCTTTACCCTAACCATTCTTTAACCTTGGTCAATTCTCTACACTTAACTTGGGTTAATATTATGATAAGAATAAAATTATTATTCTTTTTATAATAACTCATCTTCTTCTTGCTTTCTTCTTCTTCTTCACTTCATGAAGAAAAACTCCACTACATCAATGGTGGATTGATGATATGAGTGAGAAATCCAAATCTAAAGTCTACCCACTTCCTATTTCTTCATCCTCTACCTCTTGCCAAGTAGTAGAGTGTGTTTCCTTCACAAGTTTTCATGGATTTGTGAAGGTGGAGCTTGATCTAGCGATGCTTCGACGTAGATCATCTTCGGCATGGACATCGACGACCTAGCTTGCCCATTCTCCGACGAAGCCGACTCTAGAGCCCGGATTTGATTTGGACAGCGGAGATGACCTCGTTGCGGAGCCGTGGAGGTGGATATCCGGATCTACAAAGGTTGTAATTTCCGTATTTTATATAGTTAACTGTTAACTAGTTCTTTTCGCCTAGACATCTAGCAATCGATCCGTAGTTTAGGGTTTGTAGGCACCATAATTTTTGAAATTGCCATGGTTGATGGCTTGGGAGACCTCACTAGCGTGCCTAGGAACCCTGCACACCCAACTGCTACCTGTTTGCACGACTCCTTTGAGCCGTGGTAGGGTAGCAATCTAAGAACAGTGGGAACACACTCGAGGCGAAGCAGCAGTGTCAAGTCTGCGGACCATGCTGTACTCATGTCACCTGGGAACTGTTAACTGACGACGGGTATAATACCAACCAACAGTTCCCTGCGAGTCCTGTCCGGTGTACCCGTAACCCAAAGCGCACCTATATACTATCTCCAGTACGATGTACTGATGGCTGTGGGACAGACCATCTCCCCAGCTGGGATGAGAAGCGTACACACTAGTCTACTCCGGAGTATCGATGCCCTGTCTCGATAATCCTATGACTAGGGACCTGAAAAAGGATGTGCTTGTAGACTATCCAGCCCCCACTAGTGTGACTGCCATCACAATGCTGGTAGTCAAGTAAGATCCTATGGGCTCTATCAATACGTATACACATATTAAGATAGATAAAACCAAGTAGCATACTACCATGTTTAGCAAGACTGTTATATAACTGTGAATATCCCAAGCTTTCATTAAGTAATATACAGGCTAGTATGATACAATAATGGCCCCTTGGGCATATACACTAACAATCTCCCACTTGCACTAGGGCCATGTACTGGCATATCGAAGACTGATCATCTCGTGTAGCCTCTCGAACTGTATCTGAGGTAAGGCCTTTGTGAATAGATCAGCAATGTTCTCCTCTGTAGCAACTCTCCGGACCTCGATCTCCCGGCGATCTATGATCTCCCTGATCAGGTGATATCGCCTTAAGATGTGTCTGGACTTCTGATGGGACCTTGGTTCCTTTGCTAAAGCTATAGCTCCATTGTTATAGCAATACAGAGGTATTGGATCAACAATGGCAGGAACCACCTGATGTTCTGTTAGGAACTTCTTCATCCAGACCGCTTCTTTTACGGCATCGCTAGCAGCAATATACTCCGCTTCCATCGTCGAGTTTGCAACGGTGTCCTGCTTGGAAATCTTCCAGCACACCGCCCCTCTATTGAGGGTAAAGACATAACCTGACATGGACTTGGAATCATCCTTATCACTCTGGAAGCCGGAATCAGCAAATGCCTCAATCTTGAGGTCTTTTCTGCCGTAAACCAAGAACATCTCCTTAGTCCTTCTCAGGTACTTGAGAATGTTCTTCACTGCTATCCCGTGATTCTCCCATGGGTCTGACTGATACCGGCTTACCATGCTCAGTGCGTAAGCTACATCCGGTCTGGTGCACAACATCACATACATTATAGAGCCTACCCCAGAAGCGTAGGGTATAATAGACTTGCGATCCCATTCCAAATCAGTCTTGGGAGACATCACTTTAGATAGGGTGATTCCGTGACAAGCCGGTAGATTACCGCGCTTAGAATCTTCCATACTGAATCTTTTCAGTATAGTGTTGATATACCTGGACTGCGAAAGTCCCAACATTCTCTTGGATCTATCACGATAGATCCGGATCCCCAGAATGTAAGAGGCATCACCCAGGTCTTTCATGGAGAACCTGTGCGACAAGAATCCTTTGACAGATTGTAGCATAGGAATGTCATTTCCTATCAATAGAATGTCTTCCATGTACAAGACGAGGAATACAACAGTTCGTGCTACAACTTTACTATATATACATGGTTCATCTGGATTTTTGATAAAGTCATATTCTTTGACCGTTTCATCAAAACAGATGTTCCAACTCCGCGATGCCTGCTTCAGTCCATAAATGGATTTAGGCAACTTGCACACTTTCCTGCTGCTCCCACTCTGATTGAAACCTTCTGGCTGATCCATATAAACGCACTCTTCTAAATTACCATTCAGAAAAGTCGTCTTTAGGTCCATCTTCCAGATTTCATAATCATGGAAGGCAGCAATGGCAAGAAGGATACAAATGGATTTGAGCATAGCCACTGGAGAAAAGGTTTCGTCATAGTCCAAACCAGGTCTTTGACGAAAACCCTTTGCAAAAAGTCTAGCCTTATAGGTTTCCACCAGCCCATCTACACCAATCTTTTTCTTGAAGATCCATTTGCATGATATGGGTTTTACCCCATCTGGAGCATGTTAGTTATATGTATACCCTAGAGGCCATTACTGTACATTGGATGTATATTGTAGTGGATGCTGGGACATATATAGGTAGGACTTTCTTGCTCGACATGATAGTACGCTATCTGGTTGCTCTTTATCTTAACATGTATACTTTCTGTCTCTCTATTACATATTGATAAAGCCCTTAGGATGTGTACTCGACTTCCAGGACTATGATGCAGATCATACTAGTGGGGTCTGGGTAGTCAATGAGTACATCCTTCAACGTTCCTAGTCGTGGGAATATCGAGACGGGGCATCGATATTCCAGAGTAGACTAGCGTATATCTTCTCGACCCATGTGATGGGCGATGGATGATCCCATATCCATTGGTGTTTGACATCAGAGATGGTATGCGGGTGCTCAGTGGAGACTGGGTACACTGAACGGACTCGCCGAGAACTCCCAGATGGTATTATACCTCACGTCAGATGGCAGTTCTCTGGTGACAATGGTACAACTTAGTCTGTTGACCCGAGATCGTCATAGAGTCTTGTGTGTCTCCCACTGTGCTTTGATTTCCACCCTACCATGGCTCTACTGAGTCGTGCAAACAGGTGGGTTTTGGGCACAGTCCCGATTCACATGGAGGCAATGAGCGATAGGAGGGGATTCGTCTCTCCCGGTATTGGGGGTTGATGTTGCGCTATGCTCGACTGGCCATAATAGGAAATCCCTGGCCAGGGTTGCAGTGATATACTGGTAAGAGTTTTCAGTAGTTTCACGAATGTTATGGACCTTACGTCGGCATGACTTATCGAGCTATTGGGGTCTGACGTTTACCACCCCTAAGCGAGATATGCGACATATCAGACGAACAGACCGGACTGTACGGTAAGTGTTACTGGTTGGATTCACAGGAGTGTGAGCGGGCTTGCTCGTCGATCTTCTGATCGCTCAATACCCGGGTGGCCGTTACGTTTAGCAGACCGCTTGCGGCTTGTGGGTGTTTGATATGATCATCATCTGCTGCCGGCGTATTGACGAGTCTTTAAAGTCCTACACAGAGGTTTCCTGGCTCAAGCGAAACCAAATAGGAGCGCATATGAGATATGTGCGGGACCGAGAATAATGCGTGTATGTGATACCGTATTCCATTCTCGCGATGGATGTATCGATTGGTTGTATGCGATATAACCTAGTTATCGAATCAAGGATTGATTCGATAAGCCGATACATTGGATATTAGTCGGTTATATGCGATATGACCGGATCGTTAAATCAAGTATTGATTTAATGATTTAATGCATAATTATATATTTGATATATTACTTTGCATTAACTAGTATAGGTTCACTTTAAATGGATTTTATCACTTGAAATACATAAGTTGTATATGTGATATACTTTTGTGCACATGATTGTATCATGTTTGATGATACATGCTATCTTAGTTAAGTGTATGATTAAACCATGGTTGTGTAATGGTTAGGGTTTTGATTTTATTTATTTGTTTATTTATTTAATCATTTTTGGCAAAATAAAATTGTGGATTTATTTGTTCTTTGCTAAAAGCTTCTTGAAGCTTCAAAGCATCTTTGAAAAGTCTTCCATTTTGTTTTTACCACTAAACCTAACCATTCACCTAACCCTAGTTTATTCTCTATACTTTACCATGGTTACATTATGATAACCATCACTTGATTATTCAATTAGAATTAATTCATTTTCCATTCTTTTCTTCTTCTTCTTCTTGATGAAGAAAGAAAATCTTTCTTGAAATTTATCAAATGTTGATTCCAAGTGAGAAATCCAAATCCAAAGTGAACCCACTTCCTATTTCTTCATCCTCTACCTCTTGCCAAGTAGTATAGGGTGTTTTCATCACAAGTTTCATGACTTGGTGAAGTGGGAGCTTGATCTTGTGATGCCTCGACGTAGATCATCTTCGGCATCGAAGTCGACGACCTAGCCTGCCCATTTCTCCGATGAAGCCGATGCTAGAGTCATGGATTCAATTTGGACAGCGGATGTGTAAGTCCATATTGCGACCCCCGGTTCTTACGGGAAGGCGGAAACGGTATAAAAAACAAATTTTTATCGCAAGAGGCAACATGGACTAAACAAGGTCGGGATCGTGTCTAAACTAAAACTAGCATACTTAGCTAAAGAGGGTTAGCTACTCGGATGGAGATGGTTATACCTAAACTTGAACTCCTTCTTCTTCAAACTTTGTAGAGGTTGATGGTTCTCTTCTTGTCGCCTTCTTCCGTCGAAGATGGATCCAACTCGAGAGTTCGACCTTTGGGCTCTTCCTCGTGCTTTGAGTGAACTAGGGTTTCCGGCTTGCTAAACCTTGGACCTAGAATGAGTAGAGAGTGACTAGGGGTTGTCTTTCTTTTCTAAAGAGAAGGATTCTCAACACATGAGAAGGGTTCTCTTTAGCTTAGAGGAAGAAGAAGATGAAGTGAAGAGAGAGAGTGAATATGATAGAATGAGCTATTCTTTTTCTATCTTGCAACCATAATGCAAAAGAAAAAGAATTATCAATAATAATAATAATGAAAATGAAAAGGTTGATGGAAAGTTTTAGAATGACCATTATCATTACAAACATTAAATGAATTTGCTAGAATCAAAGAGCATCTTTCTTTTGTGATGATGATGGTCAAAAGTTCAACCATGGTCAACAAGTCAACCATGGTCAACAAGTCAACAAAAACTAACCATGACACAATTTCATTTTATTATATATTATTAATTGATATAACATAAATCCATTAGGGTTTGGAAAAAGACGACTGTCAACTGTGCATACGCACCAGTTCCGAAACCCTAATGAAAAATCATCTTCCTCCTCCTCAAAAAGAACTGTGCATACACACCTGCATTCTTGTTCCGGGGAACATGAATACTGAGAGATAAAATCAACCCCAAAACAAATACCGGTATCTGACTCAAACCAGAGCCAGCCAGTAATATCCGTCCGGACTCCAAACGTGCACAAGTGCGCGGATGAGAACGAACCCCGTCGCAAAACCATGCGACCTCTACTCTGTTTTGCCCAGAGGCGAATACCCTCTGTGTGGGACTCTAAAGACTCGACACTACGCTGGCAGTGGGTTTAACCACAGACCGCAAGCGGCACTAGCTGTGCGTAACGGTCCCCAGGTAGATGTCGACAAGAAGGCTGACGAGGTGAAACCCCATCTGAACTCCTACTGAGTCTGAATGTGACAGTCTCCGTACAGTCCGGTCTGTTCGTCTGATACATCGCATGTCGGGCCTAGGGGGCGGTAAAACGTCAGTCCCCCAATAGCGGTACAAGTCGTGTCGGAGTGAAGCCCAAAACACCCTGAGATAACACTGGAACCTACCAGTATATCTCGCTTGCCCTGGCCAGGGACTACTCGTGTAATGGCTCTCCTAGACACAGCGCGATGTCAACCCCCAATACCGGGAGAGACGAATCCTATCTAACTGTCACTGCCTCCAAGTGCTTCGGGACTGCTCCCAACCACCACCTGTTTGCACGACTCCTTTGAGCCGTGGTAGGGTAGTGATCAAAGTGCAGTGGGAACACACTCGAGGCGAAGTGCCAGTGTCAAGTCAGCGGACTAAGCTGTACTCATGTCACCTGGGAACTGATAACTGACGATAGGTATAATACCAACCTTTCAGTTCCCGACGAGTCCTGTCCAGTGTACTCGTAACCCAACGAGCACCCGTATACTATCTCCAGTACGACGTACTGATGGCTGTGGGACAGACCATCTCCCACACTGGGATGAGAAGCGCATACGCTAGTCTACTCCGGAGTATCGATGCCCTGTCTCGATAGTCCTGCGACTAGGGACCTGTATAAGGATGTGCTTATAGATTACCCAGCCCCCACTAGTGTGACTGCCATCACAACGCTGGTAATCAAGCAAAGATCCTAAGGGCTCCACTAATGCGTATAAGTGATATACTGAAATAAACACAAGTACACATTGAAGTAGAAACAAACCAAGTAGCATACTACTATATTGAGCAAGATTGTTTATACAAGGTGAATATCCCAAGCTTCCATCAAGTAATATACAAACTAGTATGATACAGTAATGGCCTCTAGGGCATATACACTAACAATCTCCCACTTGCACTAAGGCCATGAACTGGCGTACCGAAGACCTATCATCTCGATCAGCCGCTCGAACTGAGTCTGGGGTAAGGCCTTGGTGAATGGATCTGCAGTGTTTTCTTCTGAAGCAACCCTCCGAACCTCGATCTCCTTGCGATCCACGATCTCCCTGATCAGGTGATACCGCCTCAAGATGTGCCTGGATCTCTGATGGGACCTGGGTTCCTTTGCTAAAGCTATAACCCCGTTGTTGTCGCAATACAGAGGTACTGGGTCAACAATGGACGGAACCACCTGAAGTTCTTTTAAGAACTTCCTTATCCAGACAGCTTCTTTTGCGGCATCAGATGCAGCGATGTATTCCGCTTCCATAGTCGAGTCTGCAACGGTTTCCTGTTTGGAACTCTTCCAACACACCGCCCCTCCATTGAGGGTAAAGACAAAACCCGACATGGACTTGGAATCATCCTTGTCACTCTGGAAGCTGGAGTCAGCAAAGGCCTCAATCTGGAGGTCTTTTCCGCCATACACCAAGAACATCTCCTTAGTCCTTCTCAGGTACTTGAGAATGTTCTTTACTGCTATCCAATGTTTCTCCCCAGGGTTTGACTGATACCGGCTTACTACACTCAGTGCATAAGCTACATCCGGTCTGGTACACAACATCGCATACATTATAGAGCCTACCGCAGAAGCGTAGGGTATAATAGACATGCGATCCCTCTCCAAATCAGTCTTGGGAGACATCTCCTTAGAGAGGGTGATCCCGTGACAAGCCGGTAGGTTACCGCGCTTGGAATCTTCCATACTGAATCTTTTCAGTACGGTGTCGATGTACCTGGACTGTGAAAGTCCTAATATCCTCTTGGATCTATCACGATGGATCCGGATCCCCAGGATGTAAGAGGCATCACCCAGGTCTTTCATGGAGAACCTGTGTGACAAGAAACCCTTGACAGATTGTAGCATAGGAATGTCATTTCCTATTAAGAGAATGTCATCCACGTATAAAACAAGGAATACTACAGTTCTCGCTACAAATCTACTATAGATGCATGGTTCATCTGGATTTTTGATAAAGTCAAATTCCTTGACCGTCTCATCAAAACAGATGTTCCAACTCCGCGATGCCTGCTTTAGTCCATAGATGGACTTAAGCAACTTGCACACCTTTCCGCTGCTCCCACTCTGAATGAAACCCTCTGGCTGATCCATATAGACACACTCCTCTAAATTTCCATTTAGAAAAGCGGTTTTTACGTCCATCTGCCAAATCTCATAATCGTGGAAGGCAGCAATGGCAAGAAGGATCCGAATGGATTTCAGCATAGCCACTGGAGAAAAGGTTTCGTCATAGTCCAAGCCAGGTCTTTGACGGAAACCCTTTGCTATAAGTCTAGCTTTATAGGTCTCAACCTGTCCATCTACACCAATCTTCCTTTTGAAGATCCACTTGCATCCTACGGGTTTTACCCCGTCTGGAGCAATGTCCAACGTCCATACTTTGTTGGTGTACATGGACTCCATTTCGGTCCGCATTGCATCCAGCCATTTTACTGAGTCAACGCTCTGAACGGCCTGCTGGAAGCTAGTAGGCTCATCATAGTCTATGATGCAATCCTCTCTATCCCCGTCTATGAGAAAACCGTAGTATCTCTCGGGCGGATGAGACTGCCTACTACTCCTACGGAGCGGCATAGGAATGTCCTGTTCTTTTGAACCCTCTGGTTCCACTAAGCTTTCAGTAATAGTCTGAGGTTCTGGAATTTCATCCAGTTCTACTGCGCTCCCACTTATCTGATTTTCCAAAAACTCAGTTTCCAAGAAGTGGGCATGACGAGAAACAAGGACTTTTTGCTCCTCTGCGTAATAGAATAGATACCCCTTGGAGTTCTTTGGGTATCCCATAAACTTGCACTGTACTGAGCGTGCCTCGAGCTTGTCCGTATGCTGCTTTTTTATAAAAGCCGGACATCCCCATGTCTTAAAGGCTTTAAGACAGGGTTTCTTCCCACTCCACATTTGATATGGTGTGGTAGGCACAGTCTTAGTAGGAACTTGGTTCAAGAGATGTGCAGCTGTTTCTAGTACATATCCCCAGAAAGATCGCGGTAACTCAGCCTTACTCATCATGGAACGAACCATATCCAATAGGGTTCGATTCCTCCTTTCCGATACACCGTTATGTTGCGGAGTGTATGGAGGAGTACGCTGAGAGAGAATCCCATTCTCTTTTAAGTAATTCAGGAACTCGGCACTTAAGTATTCTCCACCTCGATCCGATCTTAGAATCTTGATACTTTTGCCGGTTTGTTTTTCAACTTCATTCTTGTAATCCCGAAATTTCTCAAAGGCCTCGGATTTGTGCTTCATTAAGAAGACATGTCCATACCTAGAGAAATCGTCTGTGAAAGTAATGAAGTATGAATAACCGCTTCGCGCATGTGTAGACATTGGACCACACACGTCACTGTGTATGAGTCCCAAGAGCTCGCTCGCTCTTTCTCCGTGTCCAGTGAACGGAGTCTTTGTCATCTTTCCCATGAGACAAGATTCACAAGTGGCATAAGACTGATACTCGAACGGATCCAAGTATCCTTCTTTATGTAACTTAGTCAACCGTGTCTCATTGATGTGACCCAGTCTACAATGCCATAAGAAAGCCTGATTGATATCTGGAGACTTTCTTTTGTGTGTATTCTGGACATTGAAAATCTGTGGTTGGTTTAATACGTATATACCATTGCTCAGTGTACCTGACCCAATCAGAGCTTGATTAAGGTGAATGTTTACAACATTACTTACAAACGCAAATTCATAACCTTCTTTAGAAACCAAAGATACAGAAATGATATTACAAGTTGCGTTGGGTACAAAAAAACAATTACGCAAAACCAAAACATGCCCATCTGTCATTCCCAGGTGATAGTCCCCCACGGCTTTAGCATCCATGCTAGCTCCGTTCGCAACTCTGAGGGTCATGTCACCTGCCTTCAAAAACCTACGGTTTCTCAACGCCTGCAAAGAATTACAGATATGAGATCCTGATCCGGTATCCAATACCCAGGAAGTAGAGTTTATAGAAAGACAGTTTTCAATAACATACACACCTGAAGCTGAAGCCGCAACCTGCCTCAGTTCCTGTGTCCTGGCTTTCCAAGCCCTGCAATCTTTTTTCCAGTGTCCACTCTTATGACAATAGAAGCATTCCTCTTTACCAACAAGCTTCCCCGCAATCTTTGTTGCCTTTTCCTTTCCCTTCGTACCCACTTTACTAACACCGCCTCTTGGTTTGGCGGGGGCTTTCTTTCTCTTTCCCTTGGCTTTCGCCTTGGACCTAGAGGAAGAAGATCCTCCTACAAACAAAGCGGGTGTTTCCCTACCCTTCTGTAGGGTGCCCTCTGCGCTCCTCAGCAGGTTGAGGAGTTCTGAAAGTTCAACTTCCTTTTCTTGCAAGTTGAAGTTCAGTATGAACTGGGCGTAAGTGGATGGAAGGGACTGGAGAATTATATCCGTATAGAGTTCACTGTCCAACGTGGTCCCAAGTTCCGCGAGCTCCTCAGTGTAGCCAATCATCTTAAGCACGTGGTCCGCTACCGATGATCCGACGGCCAACTTTGTCGAAAATAACTTCTTCGACACTTCGTATCTTGCGATACGAGACTGCTCTCCATACAGTTCTTTTGTATGAAGAAATATGGATTCCAAATCCATATTCTCGTGCCTCCTCTGATGGTCGTTGTCCATCGAGGCAAGTACGAGGCATCTGGTCTTCGCGCTGTCAATCTCCCAAGTCTTACGGATTTCCTTATCCGCGACGCTGGAGGTGGGACCTGGGACGGGGGGAGCTTTGGTGGTAAGAAGATACCCCAGCTTGTCGTAAGAGATTGCCAATTTGACATTCCTGAGCCAATCTTTGTAGTTTGGCCCTGTCAATATGTTTTTATCTAGAAGTAACTTAAGTCCAGTCATTTCGATTTGGTCGCTGCAGGGGGGAGAGAAGAAACACTTTAGCACGATGCTCTTGCAAGTTTAGAATGGTTTTTAATTTGTCTAAACAGGATGGCTCCCACTGTCTCTCGAATCCCTCCTCAAACCACAAAGGAAGAATTAGCCGGGATCAATCCCACCGCACAATACTTGCTTAACCGTTCAGCCAGGCCAGTGTCGGTACTTCGAGGGAGGTTTTCCAACGCTTTCGCGAAGTTCCTTAATTTAAGAACCTCTTTTCCCTGGGGGCGTAGCCCCGCTAACACCTTTCTAGGCACCTACTAGGTTTATAGCATTGATCGTTTAGTGAGAAATTTCCCGAGGAGTAGCATATACTCACAGTAGGATCGGGATCCAAATATCATTGCGTGACGAAAATGAAGGAATCCTACCATAATCATCACACTCCAAATGGTATGCAAATCTAGCAAGTTTCAGTACTTATGAAACTCCCGATGTGGATTTTTTGCCCCATGCTCTTATGACCTTGACTAAGGCCAACAAATCATAAGTCACATGTCAAGTTCTTCCCGTCGTTATCCAGGTTAATTTGAACCCACCCGTATATACCCTTGACTATGGCCAACAAGGCAATACGACTGTCCCAAACCAACGCATTCTATCTATGCAACATATGAATACCCACCAGCTACCAAACACTGTGCCTTGACTAAGGCCAACAAACACAGCTTGAATACTGTTGAATATTCATATGAAACGACGGAGGGCTACGGATGGTTTTGGCGAAACCGTGAACGTAGTGAACTTGATATAATCGATGGAACGAGATAGCTTTTAGAAGGAGTGGCTCAAGCTCCGCATTTAAAAGTTAGTTTTGAAAAGAACCGAGTGGTTTTTCGAAAGTGTTCCAACGACTTTAACTTGGTTTATTATCTTGCATTAGTTCTTTTAATGAGTGATATTCTTGCATTAGTTCTTTTAATGAGTCCCATCATTTAATCCTACCATTGCAGAAAACAACCAAAATATGACGTACGCTTATGCCATTCGCATTCGCCACGGGGTCCCGTCATCACTCGTTAGGTTACTTAACTAACGACAGAGCGGGGGCTGGGCTAGCGCGGCTGTAAAACATAAGCAACGCCTAAATAGAAAGCATTGATAGACATTACAGATCACAGATGAATACATTGGATATACTAGCAATCCGCAATCCTTTCGAGCCTGCAACGAAAAGCGGATTACACGGTCGCGGTGAATAGCAAATACCCCACCCAAGACCCCTACGGGTGCGGCAAACTACCCGCCAAGTCCCCGGTAGTTTGTGCACCCCTCCATGGGTCTATCCTAGGAGCAAAAACAGTAAAAAGAATTATACAATGACGGCTACAACCCCGACCCGGTTGTGCGGCCAAACAAATAATATAATTACATCAATTTACATTTACAATGAATGAAAGAAAAACAAAAGCTCATCTCACATCCACCCCGGCTATTCACCCGCGACAGTCCAACACATTCATATACACAATCCAATATCAAACACAGATCATGTATAACCCCGACTAATCGACTTATAGCGATTAGCCGACGTTCAATACATGCAAGCATCACAGATATAACCAACATAGCCAAAGTGCAGTGAAGTTCGGAAAAAAATACGGAATTATAGGACCCCAAAAGTGAATTTCAGTTCTGGAAAATCTGGGCACATATAATATATTTTAAAAATCCCAAAACCAACACACAAACACACTGCACGAAAATCGATGGACAGAAGGCGACAAACCGCGGCGCTTCCGCCGCACATGCCTACCTCGTGCGGCGGAAGGGCGACGGTTTGAGGGAATTAGGTCATCGTTTTTCATGGGTGCACTCACAAAACCCTGAGACGATTTTACAAGTATAAATATTCTCATTTTGATCCAAAAAAATTTCAACAGAAACTCAGGTTTTGTAATTTTTCCGGTTTTGTGATTTTTCGTTTCCGAACTTCGTTACACTTCACTACCAAGCTAGTTTAAGTTTAGTTAGGCTCTGATACCGCTGTAAGTCCATACTGCGACCCCCGGTTCTTACGGGGAGGCGGAAACGGTATAAAAAACAAATTTTTATCGCAAGAGGCAACATGGACTAAACAAGGTCGGGATCGTGTCTAAACTAAAACTAGCATACTTAGCTAAAGAGGGTTAGCTACTCGGATGGAGATGGTTATACCTAAACTTGAACTCCTTCTTCTTCAAACTTTGTAGAGGTTGATGGTTCTCTTCTTGTCGCCTTCTTCCGTCGAAGATGGATCCAACTCGAGAGTTCGACCTTTGGGCTCTTCCTCGTGCTTTGAGTGAACTAGGGTTTCCGGCTTGCTAAACCTTGGACCTAGAATGAGTAGAGAGTGACTAGGGGTTGTCTTTCTTTTCTAAAGAGAAGGATTCTCAACACATGAGAAGGGTTCTCTTTAGCTTAGAGGAAGAAGAAGATGAAGTGAAGAGAGAGAGTGAATATAATAGAATGAGCTATTCTTTTTCTTTCTTGCAACCATAATGCAAAAGAAAAAGAATTATCAATAATAATAATAATGAAAATGAAAAGGTTGATGGAAAGTTTTAGAATGACCATTATCATTACAAACATTAAATGAATTTGCTAGAATCAAAGAGCATCTTTCTTTTGTGATGATGATGGTCAAAAGTTCAACCATGGTCAACAAGTCAACCATGGTCAACAAGTCAACAAAAACTAACCATGACACAATTTCATTTTATTATATATTATTAATTGATATAACATAAATCCATTAGGGTTTGGAAAAAGACGACTGTCAACTGTGCATACGCACCCGTTCTGAAACCCTAATGAAAAATCATCTTCCTCCTCCTCAAAAAGAACTGTGCATACACACCTGCATTCTTGTTCCGGGGAACATGAATACTGAGAGATAAAATCAACCCCAAAACAAATACCGGTATCTGACTCAAACCAGAGCCAGCCAGTAATATCCGTCCGGACTCCAAACGTGCACAAGTGCGCGGATGAGAACGAACCCCGTCGCAAAACCATGCGACCTCTACTCTGTTTTGCCCAGAGGCGAATACCCTCTGTGTGGGACTCTAAAGACTCGACACTACGCTGGCAGTGGGTTTAACCACAGACCGCAAGCGGCACTAGCTGTGCGTAACGGTCCCCAGGTAGATGTCGACAAGAAGGCTGACGAGGTGAAACCCCATCTGAACTCCTACTGAGTCTGAATGTGACAGTCTCCGTACAGTCCGGTCTGTTCGTCTGATACATCGCATGTCGGGCCTAGGGGGCGGTAAAACGTCAGTCCCCCAATAGCGGTACAAGTCGTGTCGGAGTGAAGCCCAAAACACCCTGAGATAACACTGGAACCTACCAGTATATCTCGCTTGCCCTGGCCAGGGACTACTCGTGTAATGGCTCTCCTAGACACAGCGCGATGTCAACCCCCAATACCGGGAGAGACGAATCCTATCTAACTGTCACTGCCTCCAAGTGCTTCGGGACTGCTCCCAACCACCACCTGTTTGCACGACTCCTTTGAGCCGTGGTAGGGTAGTGATCAAAGTGCAGTGGGAACACACTCGAGGCGAAGTGCCAGTGTCAAGTCAGCGGACTAAGCTGTACTCATGTCACCTGGGAACTGATAACTGACGATAGGTATAATACCAACCTTTCAGTTCCCGACGAGTCCTGTCCAGTGTACTCGTAACCCAACGAGCACCCGTATACTATCTCCAGTACGACGTACTGATGGCTGTGGGACAGACCATCTCCCACACTGGGATGAGAAGCGCATACGCTAGTCTACTCCGGAGTATCGATGCCCTGTCTCGATAGTCCTGCGACTAGGGACCTGTATAAGGATGTGCTTATAGATTACCCAGCCCCCACTAGTGTGACTGCCATCACAACGCTGGTAATCAAGCAAAGATCCTAAGGGCTCCACTAATTCGTATAAGTGATATACTGAAATAAACACAAGTACACATTAAAGTAGAAACAAACCAAGTAGCATACTACTATATTGAGCAAGATTGTTTATACAAGGTGAATATCCCAAGCTTCCATCAAGTAATATACAAACTAGTATGATACAGTAATGGCCTCTAGGGCATATACACTAACAGGATGGACTTCAATATGGAGCCATGGAGGTGGAGGACCGGATCTACAAAGGTTGTAGCCCCTTCCCTTTAGCTATAAATTCGTTTACTTGCTTGCATCGCCTTGTTTTCTAGTTAACGATCCGTATTAGGGTTTGTAGGCACAAGGAAATTTTTTGAATCGAGCGTGTTTGATCACTTGTGAGACTTCATTAGTGTGCCTAGGAACCCTTCAGTGGTATCAGAGCGTAGCTAGAGCCATAGGCGATGCGTAGACGGAATTAGAAGTCCGATCGAGCCGAAACCCTAATTCAAAACATGCTCTCTGTACATTTTTGAAATTTGTGGTTTTTTGAGAATTAAAAATATGCAGAAAAATCAGCAGGAATATCTAAGAGTTACTGTAAAATTCGATTCCCTAATTCCATCAAACTGCCGCGGTTCCGCGGCACGAGCATGGCTCGTGCGGTGGTTCCGCGGCCGTTTTGTCTTATCTTGCATTGAATTTTGCACATTAATTCATATTTTGCAGTGCTGGTTTTCCTGGGAATTTTTAATCTGAACTCAAGTGTTGAGTTTTCTGGGTTGTATTGGGGACTCGGTGTTTCGATCGGATTGTCTAATTTTGTCTGTGTGTTTTTCCGGGTAATTTTAGAATATGTTAAAAAGTTCGACCGGATATAAATACCCACTTTTTCCCCTGCTGGGAAATTTCAAATTGTTGGATATTTCTGTAGTTTAACGACGTTCAAAGTAGTGCAAGTAACGCGATGGTCCCTCTAGAAGACAACAAACCTTAACTCGATTATGTGACCGTCTTGAACTGCCCTTTGAACCTTCGGGTTTGGGGCAGTACGGCGTGCCACATGTGAGGCGTTGGCTTGGCCCTTCTACGGCTGGACCGTTGGTACTGAGGCACGAACTGAATGTTTTTAGACTTATTTCATGTGTTGAGCTGTATCAGGAAAACTTGGGTGTTCGATTGTTCGATCGGAAAGTTTAACATTTTCTATCTTATCCGGAATGTGATACAATAATTGGAATTCACAAGTAGTTATGAGATAACTGAATGAATGTTATAAACATAGCAGTTTAGTCTCACTTGATCGGTTGCCACGGAATTTTGATGCGATCAAAAGTCCGTCGCAATCACGTAGCGTACGCGGATACTCGCCGGGTAAACTTAATAGACAGCTACACCCCATAGCCCCGACCAAGTGACTGTAGGAGAACCCCGTCGCCGAAAGCATCCGTTTGGGTGCTCGCGGCAGCGGTGTTCCTCCTTGGTGCACTTCGTCGACGGTATCAGGGGTGCGGCCGCCTACTAAAGTTTGCGACGAGCATTCGATCAAAAAAATTGGGAATCTTGTTGAATTGCCCGACTTGAAATTGAAAAGAGTTTTCGATAATGAGACTAAAATGCGGGGTTTATAATTGTTAGGCATGTGATGTCTAAGGAATTCATTTGGTCAGGCATGCGATGTCTGAAAAAGTTGCGGATTCCAACTGTTGTAGTTTTACACTTTCTTTTCTGTGACTGTAAGTGTAATATGTGATATCGCCGGTTTCGTTGCTATATGTCAACGAAAATTGGGATGTGCATATTTACTTACGTTGATGACATGTGATGTTATGTGTTGCTGGATATGTTGTATTGGATAGTCGTATTTGAATAGCCGGGTGTTTTTATGTGAGATGAGTGTTTTTCATTTTCATTCATATAAAAACTTGTATGTAATATTCTTTTATTGGGGCACTTCCAGGTTGCGGAAGATGTCACCCTTGATGTATATTATTTACTTTTCCGCATTAGGATAGACCCAAGGAGGGGAGCACAAGTAACCGGGTTCTAGGGTCCAGTGGGAGACCATCTCGAGGAGTCGAGTTCGGGTCTTCTAACTCTAGAATTGGTAGGGTTGCTTGCCGCTCTCGTAGGGGTCTAGGGGTGTGGGATTGGCTATTCATCACGACCGTGGAATCCGTGTTTTATACTGGCTCGTATTGAAAACACGGACGTCCTAGTATATCCAATATTTCATATGATATTTTCTGCTGCGTTATCTATGATGTGATCATATGATTTGTTCAGATAGATATATTATATAGTATATATGATATATTATATAGACGTTGCTTATGTTTTACACCCGTGCTAGCCCTGCCTCGTTCTGGCGTTAGTTACCTAACCTAACGGTGCAGACGGGACATCGAGGCGAATGCGGATGGCATAAGCGTACATTATATTTATCTGTGATGTTTAGGTGGACTTAAATGATGGGATATTCATTAATGAGATTAATGAAAGAAAATAAACCTAATTGATGTTGTGGAATCGAATTTCAAAATAAAACAGGTAGCTACAGTTCTTGCTTTGCATCGCGGTGTTCCTTGTAGAACATCTTGCACCTTATTCGATAAGGAAAGGACCGAGATCCCTTCACCGGGAGTGACTCCTTTAGCAATAACTAGCAGATGCTACACACTCGGTTTGTCTTTTGATTACTTCTATAGTTTCTGCTTTGCACAGTGATATATATGATATATCCCGCATCTCATTCGACGAGAAAAGGGCCGACGATCCCTTCACCGGGAGTGACCCCTTTAGCAAAACTAGAAAAGCCTAAAAAACATTCCATTTAAAAACTATTTGATTCCGCAACGAGATCAAGTTCGAAGCGTTAAAGGTTTTCATAAAAACCATTCGCAACCTTCCGTCATTTTAGGAAGTAGAGTACTTAGTATTCGTGCTGTGTTTGTTGACCATAGTCAAGGCACAGTGTACGGTAGCTAAGTGATGTCTTCCTACACAGCATATGATGCGATTAGTTAGGACAATCATGTGGCTTTGTTGACCTTAGCCAAGGGTCATGTGGGTGGGTCTAATTAATCACGAAATGACGGGTAGAACTTGACTAGTACCTATGATTTGTTGACCTTAGCCAAGGTCATAGGTGCTGGGGGTAAAAACCATTATCGGGAGTTTCAAGTGTTGAAATTTGCAATGAGATTGCATACCTTCTATATGATAGTTGGATCCCGATACCCACTACGAGTAATTGTTACTCCTGGGAGAGTTTTGCACTTTACAATTAGCCGATCAAGTAGGTGTCTAGAAAGGTGTCAATGGGGTTACGCCTCTGGGAAAACGAGGTTTACCGTAATTAGGTCCGTACGAAAGCACGGGGAACCTCCCTCAAAGTACCGACACTGGCCTGGCTGAAAGATTGGCGAACTTGTAGAGTGTAATTAATCCCGGCTAGTCTTTCCTTTTAGGGTTTGAAGGAAGATTTGATAAAAACAGTGTGAGCCATCCTGATTAGATAAAATATATAACCAATCTAATCTTGCAAGAGCGCACGCAGAGTGTTTTCTTTTCTCTCTCTCCAGGTAGCGACCATATCACGCCTTAATCAAGATAATAATATGGATGTATTGACCAAACCCGCTTGTTATACTGAGCTGGGGAACGTTGGTCCCGCTCCAACTTATAATTGTTATAAGACAGAGCAGGAAATAGGGAATACCAGAATTCCCATGCCGCCCAAACGAAGAAAGTGCATGAGATGCATCTCCTTCGGGTGTGTTCATTATAAAGAACTGTTTCTCAGTATCCTCTGAATCCTGGGTATTTGATACCGGATCAGATCCCAGATATGTAATCTGTTACATAGGGCTACAAAAGGGTAGAAAAACTGAGAACGGGTGATAAGTTTCATAAGACAGAAACCGGGGCAAGTGTTGCAGCCAAGTATGTTGGTCACTGTCACCCTGTATTACCAATACATTGATTCTGAACAAATGCTATTAGATACCGAACCTGATATACAAAATCATATCAATCTCTTTATTTATTAAAGAAATGATAAAATTTTGTATTGATGGATAATGTTTTGAACATTTCCAATATCAAAAGTTGATCGGTTCAGGCACGTTATCTAAAAGCATTGACGTTCTAAATCAAACTACAGTTACTAGTATGCAGAACACACACAAGAGGAAGAGTTCAGAAATGAACGAATCCTTCTTGAGGCATTGTAGACTAGGTCATATCAATGCGACCCGACTGACTGAAGTTACATTTTAGATGCATATTTAAATCAGTTTGAATTTACATCTTGTGAAACTTGCCAGTCATGTCATAAAGATAAGATGACCATAGCTCTGTTTATTGGAAACAGAGAAAGAGTTAGTAAACTCTTGGGATTGATACATGATGATGTATGTAAGGTCTCCTGTCTACACATGCCAGGACTGGTTCTTTATACTTCATTATATTCTCTGATAATCTCTCAAGATTCAGTCATGTGTTCCTGTTGAAACATAAGTCCGAAGCTTTTGAGGTATTCACGGAATATAAGTTGGAAGTAGAGAACCAAAATAAGGATATAAGTATTATGTCCTATGATGAGATCAGGGAGGAGAATACTTGTGCATGGAATTCCTGAACTATTCTAAAGGAGAATGAGATTCTCTCTCAGCATTACTCCTCCGTATACACCATAGTACGATGGTATATCGGGGCGGAGCAATCACACGCTATATGATATGGTGCGCTCTATGATGAGTACTACTGAGTTTCCTATTTCCTTTCAGGGAGTTATGCACTTATGAAGATGCATACCTATTGAATAAGGTTCGATTTAAATCAGTGCCTACCACTCCATATGAGATATGGTATGGGAAGAGCCTATCTCTTAAGTAAGTTAAGATTTGGGATTGTCCGGCCTGTGTCAAAAGCAAAATGCGGACAAGATCGAGGCAAGAACAGATCTGTAGAACTGGAAAGGTTCCAGCTATACAAAACTGCAGCTGATGATTTGACAGAACCAAAGGATTCAATAGTTTCCGATGAACCTCTGCCTCTCCGCCGATCTAGTAGGGTTCCTCATCCGCCTGAGAGATACCTTGGTTTCTCGATGACAGTGGGAGCGAGGATTGCATCATGAGATGATGAACCAACTAGTTTCGAGCAGGCCATCGAGAGTAGGGACTCTGTAAGAATGGCTGGATGCTTAGCGATCTGAGATGGAATCCATGTACACCAGCAAAGTATGGACTTTAGCTGCTAGATCTGAAGGGTTAAATCCCCATCAGGAGCAAGTATATCTTGAGAAGATTACTTGGTGTAGATGGAAGAGTTAAGACTTTCAAAGCTAGACTTGTTAAAGTTTTTCGTCATTGACCAGGCATGGATAATGATGAAACCTCTTCCAGGGACTATGCTTAAGTCCATCCAGATCCTACTTACCATTACTACATACCATGACTACGATATCTGGTGGTTGGGTGCCATGACTATTTTTCTAAATAGTGATTTAGAAGAGAACGTCTATAAGAACACAGCCAGAGGGCTTCGTAAACAATGGGAGCAGCGAAAACGTGTGCAAGTTGCTTTACAGAATAAAGCAGGCATCGCGGAGTTGGAACATCTGTTTTGATGTGGTAGTCAAAGTATTTGACTTCATCAAAATAGTAGATGAACCTTGTATATACAAAACGGTAGTAGAGAGTAAGGTGGTCATCCTCGTATTGTACGTGGACAACATACTCTTGATAGGAAAAGAGTTTCCTATACTACGATCGGTCGATCTCCTCTTATCACATGGATTCTCCAATAGGATAAAGATGATACTTCCTAAATCCTGAGATTTGGATCTATGAGATAGATCTAAAGGGATGTTAGGGTTCTCACTAGGTATAGTGAGATTGTATCAATCGATCCTGGGGAGAATCAGTGGAAGAGTTCCACACTGATAAGCACGACTGAATGTCAGTCGCAGGCATTGTCTTTACCCTCGGTAAATGGACGGTATGTTGGAATGATTCCAAGCTAAATACCGTGACAAACTAGACGATAAAGGCTGGTAACATCGCAATTAAAGATACTACCAAAGAGGCAGTTTGGGTGTATATTGGTTCATAGGATGAACTAGGTTCCTACCATTGTGTGACAATGGAAGTGTGGCTTTGGCCCTGGAACCCTGGTCCCATCAGTGACCCAGACATATTCTGAGGCAGCATCACCTGATCATGGAGATAGTTGATCTCCAGGTTGATCGAGGTTAGGAGAGTAGATTCAGAAGACAACACGGCGGATCCACTCACAAAGGCTTTTTCCCAAAGAGAGACTATTAGGGGATGGTTGAGTATTAGATACTACAACTACTGCTACAGATGGCCCTAGTGCAAGTGGGAGATTGTTAGTTATATGTATGCCCTAGAGGCCATTACTGTACATTGGATGTATATTGTAGTGGATGCTGGGACATATATAGGTAGGACTTTCTTGCTCGACATGATAGTACGCTATCTGGTTGCTCTTTATCTTAACATGTATACTTTCTGTCTCTCTATTACATATTGATAAAGCCCTTAGGATGTGTACTCGACTTTCAGGACTATGATGCAGATCATACTAGCGGGGTCTGGGTAGTCAATGAGTACATCCTTCAACGTTCCTAGTCGTGGGAATATCGAGACGGGGCATCGATATTCCAGAGTAGACTAGCGTATATCTTCTCGACCCATGTGATGGGCGATGGATGATCCCATATCCATTGGTGTTTGACATCAGAGATGGTATGCGGGTGCTCAGTGGAGATTGGGTACACTGAACGGACTCGCCGAGAACTCCCAGATGGTATTATACCTCACGTCAGATGGCAGTTCTCTGGTGACACTGGTACAGCTTAGTCTGTTGACCCGAGATCGTCATAGAGTCTTGTGTGTCTCCCACTGTGCTTTGATTTCCACCCTACCATGGCTCTACTGAGTCGTGCAAACAGGTGGTTTTTGGACACAGTCCCGATTCACATGGAGGCAATGAGCGATAGGAGGGGATTCGTCTCTATTGGGGGTTGATGTTGCGCTATGCTCGACTGGCCATAATAGGAAATCCCTGGCCAGGGTTGCAGTGATATACTGGTAAGAGTTATCAGTAGTTTCACGAATGTTATGGACCTTACGTCGGCATGACTTATCGAGCTATTGGGGTCTGACGTTTACCACCCCTAGGCGAGATATGCGACATAT
Source organism: Agapanthus africanus (assembly GCA_030015575.1). Lineage (NCBI taxonomy): Eukaryota > Viridiplantae > Streptophyta > Magnoliopsida > Asparagales > Amaryllidaceae > Agapanthus > Agapanthus africanus. The sequence goes on along the minus strand of CM057344.1, from coordinate 236,526,713 downwards.
CAGACGAACAGACCGGACTGTACGGTAAGTGTTACTGGTTGGATTCACAGGAGTGTGAGCGGGCTTGCTCGTCGATCTTCTGATCGCTCAATACCCGGGTGGCCGTTACGTTTAGCAGACCGCTTACGGCTTGTGGGTGTTTGATATGATCATCATCTGCTGCCGGCGTATTGACGAGTCTTTAGAGTCCTACACAGAGGTTTCCTGGCTCAAGCGAAACGAAATAGGAGCGCATATGAGATATGTGCGGGACCGAGAATACTGCGTGTATGTGATACCGTATTCCATTCTCGCGATGGATGTATCGATTGGTTGTATGCGATATAACCTAGTTATCGAATCAAGGATTGATTCGATAAGCCGATACATTGGATATTAGTCGGTTATATGCGATATGACCGGATCGTTAAATCAAGTATTGATTTAATGATTTAATGCATAATTATATATTTGATATATTACTTTGCATTAACTAGTATAGGTTCACTTTAAATGGATTTTATCACTTGAAATACACAAGTTGTATATGTGATATACTTTTGTGCACATGATTGTATCATGTTTGATGATACAAGCTATCTTAGTTAAGTGTATGATTAAACCATGGTTGTGTAATGGTTAGGGTTTTGATTTTATTTATTTGTTTATTTATTTAATCATTTTTGGCAAAATAAAATGGTGGATTTATTTGTTCTTTGCTAAAAGCTTCTTGAAGCTTCAAAGCATCTTTGAAAAGTCTTCCATTTTGTTTTTACCACTAAACCTAACCATTCACCTAACCCTAGTTTATTCTCTACACTTTACCATGGTTACATTATGATAACCATCACTTGATTATTCAATTAGAATTAATTCATTTTCCATTCTTTTCTCCTTCTTCTTCTTGATGAAGAAAGAAAATCTTTCTTGAAATTTATCCAGTGTTGATTCCAAGTGAGAAATCCAAATCCAAAATGAACCCACTTCCTATTTCTTCATCCTCTACCTCTTGCCAAGTAGTATAGGGTGTTTTCTTCACAAGTTTCATGACTTGGTGAAGTGGGAGCTTGATCTTATGATGCCTCGACGTAGATCATCTTCGGCATCGAAGTCGACGACCTAGCCTGCCCATTTCTCCGATGAAGCTGATGCTAGAGTCATGGATTCGATTTGGACAGCGGATGGACTTCATCACGAAGCCATGGAGGTGGAGGACCGGATCTACAAAGGTTGTAGCCCATTCCCTTTAGCTATAAATTTGTTTACTTGCTTGCATCGCCTTGTTTTCTAGTTAACGATCCGTATTAGGGTTTGTAGGCACAAGGAAATTTTTTGAATCGAGCGTGTTTGATCACTTGTGAGACTTCATTAGTGTGCCTAGGAACCCTTCAGAGCAAAGTCCAAAGTCCATACTTTGTTGGTGTACATGGACTCCATTTCGTTCCGTATTGCATTTAGCCATCGTACCGAGTCGCCGCTCTGGATGGCCTGCTAGAAGCTAGTAGGTTCATCATCATCAATGATGCAATCCTCTCCATCCTCATCTATGAGAAAACCGTAGTATCTCACAGGCGGATGAGGCAGCCTACTACTCCTGCGGAGGGGTGCGGGAATGTCCTGTTCTTCTTGAACTACTGGTTCTACCAAACTTTCAGTAGTAGTTTGTGGTTCTGGAATTTCTTCCTGCTCTATTTCGCTCCCACTTGTTTCCTTTTCTAAAAACTGATGTTCTAGAAAATGGGCATTACAAGAAACAAAAACCTTTTGTTCCTCTGCGTAATAGAAATAATATCCCTTAGACTTCTTTGGATATCCCACAAACTTACACTGTACAGATCGTACCTCGAGCATGTCCGCATGCTGCTTTTTAACAAAAGCTGGACATCCCCATATCTTCAGATACTGAAGATAGGGTTTCTTTCCACTCCACATCTGATATGGCGTGGTAGGCACAGTCTTGGTAGGAACCCAGTTCAAAAGATATGCCGCTGATTCTAGCGCATAACCCCAGATAGATCGTGGTAACTCAGCATTACTCATCATGGAATGTACCATATCCAATAGGGTTCGATTCCATCTCTCCGATACACTATTATGTTGTGAAGTGTATGGAGGAGTAAGCTGAAAGAGAATTCTTTCTCTTTTAGGTAACCTAGGAACTTGGCACTTAAGTATTCACCACCTCGATCAGATCTTAGTGTCTTGATACTTTTGCCGGTTTGGTTTTATACTTCATTCTTATACTCTTGGAATTTCTCAAAAGCCTCGGATTTATGTTTCATCAAAAAAATGAATCCGTACCTAGAGTAATCATCCGTAAAAGTAATGAAATAAGAAAAACCACCTCTTGCGTGTGTAGACATTGGACCACATTCATCGCTGTGTATGAGTCCTAAGAGCTCGCTCGCTCTTTTTCCATGTCCAGTGAATGGAGTCTTTGTCATCTTTCCTTTGAGACATGATTGACAAGTGGCATAAGATTGATATTCGAACGGATCCAAATATCTTTCTCTATGTAACTTAGTTAACCTTGTCTTATTGATGTGACCTAGTCTACAATGCCATAGGAAAGCCTAATTTAAATCTGGAGACTTTCTTTTTAGTGTGTTCTGGACATTGAAAATCTGTAATTGGTTTAAGACATATATACCGTTATCCAGTGTACCGGACCCAATCAAACTATGATTAAGGTGGATGTTAACAACATCGCTTACAAACGTGAAATCATAACCTTTATTTGATAATAAGGAAACTGATATGATATTACACGTTAAACTAGGTACACAAAAATAGTTATGTAAAACCAAAATGTGTCCACTCGTCAATCCTAGGTGATAATCCCCGACGGACACAACTCCCACGCTAGCTCCGTTAGCAACCTTTAGGGTCATATCACCATCCTTCAGCACTCTACGGTTTCTCAGTGCCCGCAATGAATTGCATATATGAGATCCTGATCCGGTATCCAATACCCAGGAAGTAGAGTTGATTGACAGACAATTCTCAATTACAAACACACTTGAAGTCCAAGCCATAGCTTGCTTCGGTTCCTGGTTCTTGGCGTTCCACGCCTTGCAATCTTTCTCCCAGTGCCCTTTCCTATGACAATGGAAGCACTCATCCTTGGCCACTAATGGCACCGCAATCTTTTTCTTTCCCTTCGCTCCCACCTTACTAACACCTCCTCTAGGTTTGGTGGCGGCCTTATTCTTCCTTCCTTTGGCCTTAGCCTTGGACCCGGAAGAAGAAGCACCGCGAACAAACATAGCGGGTGTTTCCCTTGCCTTCTGCAAGGTGCTCTCTGCACTCCTCAACATGTTAAGGAGTTCTGAAAGTTCAACTTCTTTTCTTTGAATGTTGAAATTCAGAATAAACTGGGCGTAGGTGGAAGGAAAGGATTGGAGAATCAAGTCTGCATAGAGCTCATTATCCAAAGTCGTCCCAAGGTCTGCGAGCTCTTCAATATAGCCAATCATCTTTAGGACATGTTCTCCTACCGATGATCCGACGACCAACCTTGCCTGAAACAAGTTCTTTGAGGTCTCGTATCGTGCTATACGAGATCGCTCTCCATAAAGTTCCTTTGTATGGAGAAATATGGCATCTAGATCCATATCCTCGTGCCTCCTCTGATGTTCATTATTCATCGAGGCAAGCACGATGCACTTGGCCTTCGCGCAATCTAACTCCCAGGTTTTGCGGATTTTCTTATCCGCATTACTGGATTTGGGACCAGGGACTGCAGGGCCTTAGCAATGATGACATACCCCAATCTGTCATAGGTCAAAGCCATTTTGACATTCCGCAGCCAATCTATATAGTTTGGCCCTGTCAGTATATTTTTTTCTAATAGTAACTTAAGTCCTGTCATTATCTGGGTCGCTGCAATTAGGAGAGAGAGAGAACACTTCAGCATGATGCTCTTGCAAGTTTAGAGTGGTTTTTAGTTTATCTAAACTGGATGGCTCCCACTGTTTCTCGAATCCCTCCTCAAACCATAAAAGAAGAAGTAGCCAGGACTATTCTCACCGTACGATACTTGCTTAACCGTTCAGCCAGGCCAGTGTCGATACTTCGAGGGAGGTTTTCCAACGCTTTCGTGAAGTTCCTTAATTAAGTAACCTCTTTTCTCTGGGGGCGTAGCCCCGCTGACACCTTTCTAGACACCTACTTGGTTTATAGCATTGATCGTTATGTGACGAATCTCCTGATAAGTAGCATATACTCACAGTAGGATCGGGATCCAAATATCATCGTATGATAATGCTGAAGGAATCCTACCAACATTCATCAAACTCCAAATGGTATGCATCTCTTTGCAAATTTCAGTTTCTTTAGAAATTCCTGATATAAATTTTTGCCCCATGCTCTTATGACCTTGGCGTTGGTCAAAATGTCATAAGTCACATGTCAAGTTCTACCCATCATTATCTTGTTAATTTGAACCCATCCGTACATATCCTTGACGTTGGCCAAAATGATAATACGACTGTCCTAAACTAACTCATCTATCTATGCAACAAATGAATACCCAGCAGCTACCAAACACTATGCCTTGACTTTGGCCAAAATGCATAGCTTGAATACTATTGAATACCCAAATGAAATGACGGAGGGCTATGAATGGTTTTGGCGAAACCGTGAACGTAGTGAACTTGATATGACCGAAGGAACCTGATAGCTTTTAAAAGGAGTGGTTAAAGCTCTGCAATTAAAAACATCTTCTGTTTTAAAAATAACCGAGTGGTTTCTTTTAAACTGTTCCAACGATTCAACTTTGGTTTATTTTCTTTGCATTAATAATAATGTGTCCCATCATTAACCTATCATTGCAGAAAATAACAAAAATACAACGTCCTCTTATGCCATCCGCATTCGCCACGGGGTCCCGTCATCACCCGTTAGGTTACTTAACTAACGACAGAGCGGGGGCTAGGCTAGTGCGGGTGTAAAACATAAGTGACGTCTAAATAGCTATAATATATAGATATTGTACATTCGTCAGATGCAATATTAGGCATTCCAGATCACAGATGAACATTATTGGATATACAAGCAATCCACGTTTCTTTTGAGCCTGCAACGAAAGACGAATTACATAGTTATGATGAATAGCCATTACCCCACCCTAGACCCCTACGGGTACAGCAAACTACCCGCCAAGTACCCGAAGTGAAGCGGTCTCCCTCAACAACGTGAGTAGGCCACTAAACACTTCAAAGTACCCGGTAGTTTGTGCACGCCACCTTGGGTCTATCCTAGGAGCAAAACAGTAAAATGAAATAATACAACGGTGGCTACAACCGCAACCTGGACGTGCCCCGCAAAATAATATTACAACATATTACAATTACATCGAATGAATGAATATAATAACCCATCTCAAACCCTGGCTAATCATCACAACAATCCAATCAAGTTCATAATCACAAACAGTAAAATCATTACAGAAATGTGCAACCCCCTGCCAACCGACATACTACCAGTTAGGGGAGGTTTACGAACACATTATACAATTCACAGATATAATCTAATTAGCCAAACATCGTATAATTTCGATCGAGCAAACACAATAGATTCTACTCCAAAAACTTCTCTGTGCACCTAAGACTTGAGCAGAAACTAAACATTCAAGAAGGAACAAAATATTCACAGAAGAGTTACTGGGGAATTTTGGGGTGAATCGGCTTCAACTCGGCCGCGGATCCGCGGCGTATCGCTTGGATCGGCCGCGGTTCCGCGGCTGTTTGGCCGATTCATGAACCTAAATTTCTCCAGTTTTCTTATATTTTCCTGCATGTATTTTTAGAGGTCCCTGAAAAATTTTTAGACCTCGTTTTAAATTCGACAGAAACTTGGTGAATCCGATGTTTTTTCCGGTTCGTTTTGCTTTCGAAATTCTAACGACTTTGCTAATAAGTTAGTTATTGTTTAGCGACTCTCTGATACCAGTGCAAGTCTATGTATTACACCCCACGAGTTACGGGGAGGCGGAAATATGAAAAACAATCAAGTTCTTTAAACAAACATCGACTAACCGAAATGATCTTTGATAAACTATAACTAACACTAACATAGGAGTTATTAACTACTATGAAAAGAGATTATACCTAATGAACCTAGTCCTTCATCTTCTCGTTATCCACCCGAGAGCTTCTACTCCAAGCTTTACCTCTAATCTTGAGGTAACTAGATTTCTCTAGTTTCTAATCAAAGTCACCTAGGTAATATAGAGTATGATTATGGACTAATGAGTCTTTCTAATCTTTGATCTCAACATATGAGAGGGTAGGATTAGGGTTTGAAGAGAGGGAGTTTGAGGAGAGAGAATGTGAGCACGAGAATGATTATGAAATAATGATCCTTCTTGAATATATGAAGCATAATCATTTATCAAATAAATAAATCAAATGATTAATCATCATGCTTCATTTATTCATTATGTGTGATTCATTACATAAGTCATTAACCATTTAATGCATCATTAATGACATGAATGAATCACACAAATGAGTCACTAAATCAATAAATGCTTATGCCACCTAAACCCCCAAGTCATCATCCTTCTAGAAGCTTCCCGCCAAATTACGAGAACGCCCCTCCTATCCGTGAAAACACGGAAAAACTTTAGACCGTATAAATCCAATAATCCGATACTATAATCTGGCTTAAACCAAAGCCGGCTAGTAAAAACTGTCCGAACATCGTACGTGCGTAAACACACGTATGCGTCCGAACCCTTGTCGTAAAACCATACGACCTCTATATCGTTTTGCTTGGAGCAGGAAAACTCTCTGTGTGGGACTTTAAAGACTCGACTACTACGCTGGTAGTGGGTTTAACCACAGACAGCAAGCGACACTAGCTGAACGTAATGGTCCCCAGGTAGATGTCGATAAGAAGGCCGATGAGGAAACCCATCCGAACTCCTACTAAGCCTGATGTGACAATCCCCGTACAGTCCGGTCTGTTCGTCTAGGACTTGTTAGTTATATGTATGCCCTAGAGGCCATTACTGTACATACGATGTATATTGTAGTGGATGCTAGGACATATATAGGGAGGACTTTCTTGCTCGACATGATAGTATGCTATCTGGTTGTACTTTATCTTAATATGTACTCTGATTGTCTCTATGTTACATGTTGACAAAGCCCTTAGGATATGTAATCGACTACTGGGACTATGATGAGATCATACTAGTGGGGCCACGGTAGTCGACGAGTACATCCTATAAAAGTTCCTAGTCGAGGGTGTATCGAGACAGGGCATCGATGCACCAGAGTAGACTAGCGTATACGCATCTTGACCCATATGATTGGCAATGGATGATCCCATATCCATCGGTGTTTGACATCAAGGATGGTGTACGGGTGCTCAGTGGAGACTGGGTACACTGGACGGACTCGCCGAGAACTCCCAGATGGTATTATACCATACGTCAGATGGCAGTTCTCCGGTGACACTGGTACAGAGTAGTCTGTCGACCCGAGATCGTCATAGAGTCTTGTGTGATTCCCACTGTGCTTTGATTTCCATCATACCACGTCCAAGAGGGCGTGCAAAAAGGTGGCTTTTGGGTACAGTCCCGAATCACATGGAGGTAATGAGCGATAGGAGTGGATTCGTCTCTCCCGGTATAGGGAGTTGATGTTGTGCTGTGTTCGATTGGCTATAACCGGAAATCCCCGGCCAGGGTTGCTGAGATTTACTGGTAAGTGTTATCAGTAGTTTCTCGAACTGTTATAGACCTTAAATCGACACGACTTATCAAGCTACTGGGGTCTGACGTTTACCACCCCTAGGCGAGATATGCAACATATCAGATGACGAGACCGGACTGTACGGGAGTGTTACTGTTTGGATTCGCAGGAGAATGTACAGGCTTGCTTGTTGATCTTCTGAGCGCTCAATACCTGGGTAGCTGTTACGTTTAGCTGACCGCTTGCAGCTTGTGGGTGTTTGATATGATCATCACCTACTGCCGGCGTATTGACGATTCTTTAGAGTCCTACACAGAGGTTTCTTGACTCAGGCAAAACGGAGTAGGAGCACATATGTGATATGTGCGGGACCGAGGATAATGCGATATGTGATACCGTATTGTATTCTCGCGATATTTGATATCAGCCGGGTCATCGGATCAAGTGTTGATTCGATGAATCGGTACGGATAAATATTAGTCGGTCATATGCGATATAGCCGGATTGTCGGATCAAGTGTTGATTCGATAATTTAATGTATAATAATATATATGATATATTAAATTGCATTAACTAATATTTGCTCACTAAAAGATTCTTTTTCTCACTCGGATAATACATTGATATATATGCGATATATGTTAATTGTATTATTTTATTTTGTTACGATAAATATTATATATGTGATATATAATATTGTAACATGATATGATAACTAATGCAACTTGTTTAGTAGAGATTAAACATGGTTAGGGTTTGATTAGGGTTAAGGTTTTCTAGAAGTTTCTAGAAGCTTTCTTTCTTTGTCTTTGTTAAGATATTATGCTAGATATTTCCTTAACCTAACCAAACCTTTAACCTTAGTCAAATCTCTACAAGGGTTAGTTTGACCATGGTTACATTATTCATCATATCATTTCTTTTCCTATTCATCACAAAAGGATTCTAACATTGTTCATCATCTTCTTCCTTCTTCTTCTTTGCTTGAAATGGTTTCTTGCTTTGATTTTTGTGATGGATAAATATGAGAAAAAGATAAATAAAGAGAGCAAAAATCCTACTTCATCATCCTCATCTTCCCTTGCCATTTAGATGAGGGTGTTCACATCATTTCATGAGTGTTAGCTTGTGTTAAAGAAACTTCAAGGTAGATCATCTTAGTATCGAAGATCGGAAGCAAAGGTTGCGTCTTTCTCTTCGTGGAACCTCTCGAGAGTCTGGATCCCGATGATTGCAGCGAAGGGACCACAACACGGAGCATATGAAGTGAAGGACCGGATCTACAAAGGTTGTAATCCCTCTCACTTAGTGTTAAAGTGTTTAGCATGCTTGTTTTCGCCTAATCTCTAGTTTAAAGTTCCGTATTCGGGTTGTTCGGCACGGCTAAATTTTTAATCGGGCATGGTTGATGCCTCGTAGACCCTTGTGCGCATGTCTAGCAACCCTACAGTGGTATCAGAGCCAAGCTAGAGCTTTAGGCGAAGTCTAGACGAAGTTTGAAGTCCGATCGAACCCGGAAAACCCGAACAAACCCCTTCTCTGGAAATTTTCTGAAAGTTTGGATTTTTGCGAATTAAAAATTGCCAAAAAATTCAGCAGGGAATTGTATGAGATACTGTGAAGCACGTGGTTTTAACTCGACAAGTGAGGCGCGGAACCGCGGCCTATCCCTGGTATTCGCGGCGGTTTCGCGGCCATTTGGCTGAGTTACACCACGTGGCTTACACAGTAATTCTTGTCTTGAAGTGCTGAGTCTTCTGGAAATTTTTATTTTTACTCAACAGTTGAGTTTTTCTGGGGTTGTTTTGGGGATTCAATTATTCGATCGGATTGTCTAATTTTGTCTATGTGTTTTGTCCGGATAATTTTTAGAAACTGTTAAAAAGTTCGAACGGATATCAATAACTCACTTTTTCCCCTGTCGGAAAATTTTTCAAAAGTTGGATTTTTTCTCGTGTTTAAGAATGTTCTAAGTCGTGCAAGTAACTCGGTGGACCCTCTAGAAGACAACAAACCTTAACTCGATTATGTGACCATCTTGAACTGCCCTTTGAACCTTAGGGTTTGGGGCAGTACGGCGTGCCACATGTGAGGCGTTGGCTTGACCCTTCTACGGCTGGACCATTGGTACTGTGGCATGTGATGAATGTTTTTAAACTGATTTCAAGTGTTGAGATATATTGGGGAAATCTTAGGTGCTTGATGATCCGATCGGAAAGTTTAACTTTTTCTATTTATCTGGAATGTGATACAATATTTGGAATCCACAGGCAGTTATGAGATAACTGATTTGAATATTATAAACATAGCAGTTTAGTCTCAGATGATCGGTTGCCACGGAATTTTGATGTGATCAAAAGTCCGTCGCAATCACGTAGCGTACGTGGATACTCGCCGGGTAAACTTAATAGACAGCTACACCTCTTAGCCCCGACCAAGTGACTGTAGGAGAACCCCGTCGCCGAAAGCATCCGTTCGGGTGCTCGCGGCAGCGGTGTTCCGCCTTGGTGCACTTCGTCGACGGCATCCGGGGGTACGGCCGTCTACTAAAGTTTGCGACGAGCATTCGATCAGGACGTCGGGAATCTTGTTGAATTGCCCGACTTGATATTGAAAAGAGTTTTCGATAATGAGACTAAAATGCGGGGTTTATAATTGTTAGGCATGCGATGTCTAACGAATTCATTTGGTTAGGCATGCGATGTCTAAAAAGGTTGCGGATTCCAACTGTTGTAGTTTTACACTTTCTTTTCTGTGACCGTAAGCGTAGTATGTGGTGTATCGCCGGCTTCGTTGCTATACATCAACGACAATCGGGATACGCATACTTGCTTACGTTGATGATATGAGATATTATGTGTTGCTGTGATATGTTGTATTGGATCGTCGCGTTTGAATAGCCGGGGGTTTTATGTGAGATGAGAGTTTTTCTTTTTCATTCATGTAAAATTCATTTGTATGTATCTTTTATTGGGGCACTTCCAGGTAGCGGAAGCTGTCACCGTTGTATATTATTTACTTTTCCGCATTAGGTAGACCCAAGGAGGGGAGCACAAGTAACCGGGTTCTAGGGTCCAGTGGGGAGACCATCTCGAGGAGTCGAGACCGGGTCTCCTAACCCTAGAATTGGCAGTGTTACTTACCGCTCTCGTAGGGGTCCAGGGATGTGGGTTTGGCTATTCATCGCGACCGTGGAATCCGTGTTTTATACTGGCTCGTATTGAAAACACGGACGTCCTAGTATATCCAATATTTCATATATGTTCTTCCGCTGCAATGTTCTGTGATGAGATCATATTACTGCCTGAGACGAATGTTTATATTTTATATATATGAGATATATGTTATATTGCAGATTTCGTTTCAAAAGAGATGCTTGTGAAGCATAATAAAATGGGACTTCATTAATGAGATTGATGAAATAAAAGAAACCTAAGATGTTGTAGAAAGTTGTTTATAAAAACTGGTAGCTCTAGTTCTTGCTTTGCATAGCGGTGTTCCTTGTAGAACATCCAGCACCTTATTCGATAAGGAAAGGACCGAGATCCCTTCACCGGGAGTGACTCCTTTAGCAATAACTGGCAGATGCTACAAACTCGGTTTGTCTTTTGATTGCTTCTATAGTTCTTGCTTTGCACAGCGGTATATATGATATATCCTGCACCTTATTCGATGAGGAAAGGGCCGACGATCCCTTCACCGGGAGTGACCCCTTTGGCAAAACAAGAAAAGCCTCAAAAACACTCCATTTAAAATCACTCGATTCTACAACGATATCAAGTTCATTACGCAAAGGGTTTTCTGAAAAACCCGTCGTAGCCCTCCGTCATTTCAGATAAGTATTGGTTAGTATTCGTGCTGCGTTTGTTGAACTTAGCCAAGGCATAGTGTACGATAGCTGATTAGTGCTTATCTGTATAAGCATATGATGCGATTGAGTTAGGGTAGTCGTGCGACTTTGTTGACCTTAGCCAAGGGTTGTGCGGGTGGGTTTAATTCAATCGGGAAATGACGGGTTGAACTTGGCTAGCACTTATGATTTGTTGACCTTAGCCAAGGTCATAAGATGCTAGGGGCAAAATATTATTGGGGATTTCAAGTGTTGAAATTTGCAATGAGATTGCATACCTTCGATGAGATAGTTGGATCCCGATACCCGCTGCGAGTAAGAGTTACTCCTGGGAGAGTTTTACACATTACAATTAGCCGATCAAGTAGGTGTCTAGAAAGGTGTTAACGGGGTTACGCCTCTGGAAAAACGAGGTTTACTTTAATTAGGTTCGTGCGAAAGCACGGGGGACCTCCCTCAAAGTACCGACACTGGCCTGGCTGAAAGATTGGCGAACTTGTAGCGTGTAATTAATCCCGGCTAGTCTTTCCTTTTAGGGTTTGAAGGAAGATTTGATTAAAACAGTAGGAGACATCCTGATTAGATATATTAGATAACCAATCTAATCTTGCAAAAGCATACGCTGAGTGTTTTCTTCTCTCTCTCTCCAGGTAGCGACCATATCACGCCTTAATCAAGCTAATAATACGGATATATTGACCGAACCCGCTTGTTATACTGAGCTGGGGAACGTTGGTCCCGCTCCAACTTATAATTGTTATAGGACAGAGCAGGAAATTGGGGAATACCAGATTTCCCGTGCCGCCCAAACGAAGAAAGTGCATGCTGATGGATCATCTTCGGGTGTGTTCATTACACAGAACTGTTTCTCAGTATCCTTTACGTCCTGGGTATATGATACCGGTTCAGGATCCCGTATATGTAATCTGTTACATGGGCTACAGATAGGTAAAGAACTGAGAACGGGTGATAAGTTTCATGAGACAGAAAACGGTGCAAGTGTTGCAGCCAAGTCTGTTGGTCACTATCATCCTGTATTACCTGAATACATTGATTCTGAACAAATGTTATTAGATAGCGAACCTGAGATACAAAATCATATCAGTCTCTTTATTAGTAAAGAAAGGATATAATTTTGTATTGTTGGATAATGTTTTGAACATTTCCTATATCAAGAGTTGATCGGTTCAGGCACGTTATCTAAAAGCATAGACGTTCTAAATCAAACTACAGTTCTTAGTATACAGAACACACACAAGAGGAAGAGTTCAGAAATGAACAAATCCTTCTTGAGGCATTGTAGACTAGGTCATATCAATGCGACCCGACTGGCTAAAGTTACATTTAGATGCATATTTAAATTAGTTTGAATTTACATCTTATGAAACTTGCCAGTCATGTCACAAAGATAAGATGACCATAGCTCTGTTTATTGGAAACAGAGAAAGAGTTAGTGAACTCTTGGGATTGATACATGTTGATGTATGTAAGGTCCCCTGTCTACACATGCCAAGATCGGTTCTTTCTACTTCATTACATTCTCTGATAATCTCTCAAGATTCAGACAAATGTTTCTATTGAAACACAGGTCCGAAGCTTTTGAGATATTCACAGAATATAAGTTAGAAGTAGAGAACCAACAAATACGGGTAAAAGTATTATGTCCTTTGATGTGATCAAGGAGGAGAATACTTGAGCACGGAATTCCTGGACTATTCTAAAGGAGAATGAGATTCTCTCTGGGCATTACTCCTCCGTATACACCACAGCACGTCGGTGTATCGGGGCGGAGCAATAGCACCCTATGTGATATGGTGTGCTCTATGATGAGTACTACTGAGTTTCCTATTTCCTTTAGGGAGTTATGCACTTGTGAAGTTGCATACCTATTGAATAGGGTTCGAATCAAATCAGTTGCCTACCACATCAAATGTGATATGGAAAGGGAAGAGCCCATATCTTAAGCTTGTTAAGATTTGGGGTTGTCCGGCCTATGTCTAAAAGCAAAATCCGGACAAGCTCGAGTCAAGGTCTGTTATGTACAACTGGAAAGGTTCCAGCTATACAAAATGCAGCTGATGATTTGGTAGAACCAAAGGATTCAATAGTTTCCAACGAACCTCAGCCTCTCCGCCGATCTAGTAGGGTTCCTCACCCACCTGAGAGATACTTTGGTTTCTCTATGACAGTGGGAGCGAGGATTGCATCATGAGATGATGACCCAACTAGTTTCGAGCTGGCCATCAGGAGTGGGACTCTGTAAGAATGGCTGGATGCTTATCGATCTGAGATGGAATCCTTATACACCAACAAAGTATGGACTTTGGTTGCTTTATCTGAAGGGTTAAATCCCCATCAGGAGCGAGTATATCTTGAGAAGATTACTTTGTGTACATGGAAAAGTTGAGACTTTCAAAGCTATGCTTAAGTCCATCCAGATCCTACTTGCCACGGCTACATACCATGACTACGATATCTGGTGGTTGGGTGTCATGACTGCTTTTCTAAATGATATTTTAGAAGATAGCGTCTATAAGTACACAGCCAGAGGGCTTCGTAGACAGTGGGAGCAGCGGAAACGTGTGCAAGATGCTTTATAGGATAAAGCAGGCATCGCGGAGTTGGAACATCTATTTTGATGTGGTAGTCAAAGAGTTTGACTTCATCAAAATGGTAGATGAACCTTGTATATACAAAAAGGTAGTAGAGAGTATGGTGGAGATCCTCGTAGAGTACGTGGATGACATACTCTTGATAGGGAAGAAGTTTCCTATGCTACGCACGGTCAATCTCCGCTTATCACAAGGATTCTCCATATAGGATCAAGGTGATACCTCCTAAATCCTGGGTTTTTAGATCTATGAGATAGATCTAATTGGATGTTAGGATACTCACTAGTTGTAGTGAGATGGTATCAATCGATCCTGGGGAGAATCACTGGAAAGGTTCCAGACTGATAAGGACGACTGAATGTCAGTCGAAGGCATTGTCTTCACCCTCAGTGGAGGGACGGTATGTTAGAAGAGTTCCAAGCTAGATACCGTGACATACTAGACGATTAAAGACAAGATACATCGTTACCAAGGATAATACCAAAGAGGCAGTCTGGATATTTATAAGTTCATAAGATGAACTTCGTTCCTACCATTGTGTGACAATGGAGTTGTGGCTTTAGCCAAGGAACTACCGTCCCATAAGAAATCCAGATATAATTCTTAGGCAGTATCACCTGATCATGGAGATGGTTGATCTCCAGGGAGATCGAGGTTAGGAGAGCAGACACAGAGGACGACAGCGCGGATCCATTCACAAAGGCCTTTTTCCCAGTAGAGACTTTTATGGGATGGTTGAGTATGAGATACTTCAACCGCAGCTAATTGTTGGGTATGCGATACCACAACAGATGGCCCTAGTGCAAGTGGGAGATTGTTAGTTATATGTATGCCCTAGAGTCCATTACTGTACATACGATGTATATTGTAGTGGATGCTAGGACATATATAGGGAGGACTTTCTTGCTCGACATGATAGTATGCTATCTGGTTGTACTTTATCTTAATATGTACTCTGATTGTCTCTATGTTACATGTTGATAAAGCCCTTAGGATATGTATTCGACTACTGGGACTATGATGAGATCATACTAGTGGGGCCACGGTAGTCGACGAGTACATCCTATAAAAGTTCCTAGTCGAGGGTGTATCGAGACAGGGCATCGATGCACCAGAGTAGACTAGCGTATACGCATCTTGACCCATATGATGGGCGATGGATGATCCCATATCCATCGGTGTTTGACATCAAGGATGGTGTACGGGTGCTCAGTGGAGACTGGGTACACTGGACGGACTCGCCGAGAACTCCCAGATGGTATTATACCATACGTCAGATGGCAGTTCTCCGGTGACACTGGTACAGAGTAGTCTGTCGACCCGAGATCGTCATAGAGTCTTGTGTGATTCCCACTGTGCTTTGATTTCCATCATACCATGTCCAAGAGGGCGTGCAAAAAGGTGGCTTTTGGGTACAGTCCCGAATCATATGGAGGCAATGAGCGATAGGAGGGGATTCGTCTCTCCCGGTATAGGGAGTTGATGTTGTGCTGTGTTCGATTGGCTATAACCGGAAATCCCTGGCCAGGGTTGCTGAGATTTACTGGTAAGTGTTATCAGCAGTTTCTCGAACTGTTATAGACCTTAAATCGACACGACTTATCAAGCTACTGGGGTCTGACGTTTACCACCCCTAGGCGAGATATGCAACATATCAGACGACGAGACCGGACTGTACGGGAGTGTTACTGTTTGGATTCGCAGGAGAATGTACAGGCTTGCTTGTTGATCTTCTGAGCGCTCAATACCTGGGTAGCTGTTACGTTTAGCTGACCGCTTGCAGCTTGTGGGTGTTTGATATGATCATCACCTACTGCCGGCGTATTGACGATTCTTTAGAGTCCTACACAGAGGTTTCTTGACTCAGGCAAAACGGAGTAGGAGCACATATGTGATATGTGCGGGACCGAGGATAATGCGATATGTGATACCGTATTGTATTCTCGCGATATTTGATATCAGCCGGGTCATCGGATCAAGTGTTGATTCGATGAATCGGTACGGATAAATATTAGTCGATTATATGCGATATAGCCGGATTGTCGGATCAAGTGTTGATTCGATAATTTAATGTATAATAATATATATGATATATTAAATTGCATTAACTAATATTTGCTCACTAAAAGATTCTTTTTCTCACTCGGATAATACATTGATATATATGCGATATATGTTAATTGTATTATTTTATTTTGTTACGATAAATATTATATATGTGATATATAATATTGTAACATGATATGATAACTAATGCAACTTGTTTAGTAGAGATTAAACATGGTTAGGGTTTGATTAGGGTTAAGGTTTTCTAGAAGTTTCTAGAAGCTTTCTTTCTTTGTCTTTGTTAAGAAATTATGCTAGATATTTCCTTAACCTAACCAAACCTTTAACCTTAGTCAAATCTCTACAAGGGTTAGTTTGACCATGGTTACATTATTCATCATATCATTTCTTTTCCTATTCATCACAAAAGGATTCTAACATTGTTCATCATCTTCTTCCTTCTTCTTCTTTGCTTGAAATGGTTTCTTGCTTTGATTTTTGTGATGGATAAATATGAGAAAAAGATAAATAAAGAGAGCAAAAATCCTACTTCATCATCCTCATCTTCCCTTTCCATTTAGATGAGGGTGTTCACATCATTTCATGAGTGTTAGCTTGTGTTAAAGAAACTTCAAGGTAGATCATCTTAGTATCGAAGATCGGAAGCAAAGGTTGCGTCTTTCTCTTCGTGGAACCTCTCGAGAGTCTGGATCCCGATGATTGCAGCGAAGGGACCACAACACAGAGCATATGAAGTGAAGGACCGGATCTACAAAGGTTGTAATCCCTCTCACTTAGTGTTAAAGTGTTTAGCATGCTTGTTTTCGCCTAATCTCTAGTTTAAAGTTCCGTATTCGGGTTGTTCGGCACGGCTAAATTTTTAATCGGGCATGGTTGATGCCTCGTAGACCCTTGTGCGCGTGCCTAGCAACCCCTAGGACTATCGCATATCGGGCCTAGGGGCGGCAAGCATCAGTCCCCTAAAAGCGGTATAAGTTATGTCGGAGCGAAGCCCATCACACCTTGAGAAACTACTGGAAAACCTACCAGTAAATCTCGCTTGCCCTGGCCAGGGACTTTGCGTAATTGCTCTCTGACACGGCACGATATCAACTCCCAATACCGGGAGAGACGAATCCTGTCTAACCGCCACTGCCTCTAAGTGCTTCGTGACTGCACCCAATTGCTGCCTGTTTGCACGACTCCTTTGAGCTGTGGTAGGGTAGCAATATAAGAACAGTGGGAACACACTCGAGGCGAAGCAGCAGTGTCAAGTCTGCAGACTATGCTGTACTCATGTCACCTGGGAACTGTTAACTGACGACGGGTATAATACTAACCAACAGTTCCCCTACGAGTCCTGTCCAGTGTACCCGTAACCTAACGAGCACCTGTATACTATCTCCAGTACAACGTACTGATGGCTGTGGGACAGACCATCTCCCCTACCGGGATGAGAAGCGTAACACTAGTCTACTCCGGAGTATCGATGCCCTGTCTCGATAATCCTACGACTAGGGACCTGAAAAAGAATGTGATTGTAGACTGCCCAGCCCCCACTAGTGTGACTGCCATCACAACGCTGGTAGTCAAGCAAGATCCTAAGGGCTCTGTCAATATGTACACACATATTAAGATAGATAAAACCAAGTAGCATACTACCATGTTTAGCAAGACTGTTATATAACTTTGAATATCCCAAGCTTCCATTAAGTAATATACAAGCTAGTATGATACAATAATGGCCCCTAGGGCATATACACTAACATGAGGATAATGCGATATGAGATACCGTATTATATTCTCACGATATTTTGAGATGAGCCAGGTCATCGGATCAAGTGTTGATTCGATGAATCGGTACATGATATATTAGTCGGTTATATTCGATATAGCCGGATTGTCGGATCAAGTATTTATTCTATAATTTAATCTATATTTATATATATGATATATTGCATTACATTATCTAATATTGTGTAAGTCCATGTCACGCACCCCACGAACTTGCGGGGAGGCGGAATATATGAAAAACGATTATCAAAGCTTCGTAACACGGACTTGAGCGCATGAATCGTATCTAAACCGTTACTAGCAAACTACGAGAGGTTTAACTACTCGGATTCAAAGTTATACCTCACGTTACTTGTCCTTCGGGCCTTCATCGCTGTCCTCCACTCCTCATAGGCTCCTTGGAACATCGGCACCTTAACGGCCATCTCGAGTCAAAGACGATCCACCCGAGAGCTCCTACGCCAAGCTTGATCTCTAACTTGAGATAACTAGGTTGCTCAAAGTGCTAATCTAAGCTACCTAGGGGATATAGAGTGAGGTTATGGATGTATTAGTCTAGCTAACCCTTGATCTCAACACATGAGAGGTTAGGATTAGGGTTTCAAGAATGAGAGAGCATGAGGAGAGAGAAGGTCATGATAAGAATGAAATATGATATTGTTTCTCACTTGATATATGAAGCATAAAGAATAAATGAATAAATGAATAAAATGAGATTATTCATCATGCTACAAAAATGCATTATGAGTGATTCACTATGTGAGTCATTAAGGATTTAATAATGCATTAATGACATGATGAATCACACATAATGAGTCACAATATCATTTAATGCTAATGACACCTTACCCCCTAAGTCACCATGCTTCTAGAAGCTTCCCGGAAAATTACGAGAACGCCCCTCCAATCCGTAAAAACACGAAAAAACTTTAGACTGTATAAATCCAATAACCTGATACTAGAATCTGGCTTAAACCAAAGCCGGCTAGTAAAAATTGTCCAAACGTCATACGTGTGTTTAAACACGTATGCGTCCGAACCCTTGTCGTAAAACCATACGACCTCTATATCGTTTCGCCTGGAGCAGGGAAACCCTCTGTGTGGGACTCTAAAGACTCGACACTATGCTGGCAGTGGGTTTAACCACAGACCGCAAGCGGCACTAGCTGTACCTAACGGTCCCTAGGTAGATGTCGATAAGAAGACCGATGAGGAAACCCATCCGAACTCCTACTGAGCCTGATGTGACAATCTCCGTACAGTCCGGTCTGTTCGTCTAAGACTATCACATATCAAACCTAGTGGGCGGCAAGCGTCAGTCCCCTAATAGCAGTATAAGTCATGTCGGAGCGTAGCCCATTACAGCCTGAGAAACTACTGGAACCTACCAGAAAATCTCGCTTGCCCTGGCCAGGGACTTTGCGTAATGGCTTTTTGACACACCGCGATATCAACTCCCAATACCGGGAGAGACGAATCCTATCTAACCGCCACTGCCTCCAATTGCTCGGGACTGCACCCAACTGCTACCTGTTTGCGCGACTCCTTTGAGCCGTGGTAGGGTAGCAATCTAAGAACAGTGGGACACACTCGAGGCGAAGTAGCAGTGTCAATTCTGCGGACTATGCTGTACTCATGTCACCTAGGAACTGTTAACTGACGATTGGTATAATACCAACCAACAGTTCCCCTGCGAGTCCTGTCCGGTGTACCCGTAACCTAACGAGCACCTGTATACTATCTCCAGTACGACGTTCTGATGGGCGTGGGACAGACCATCTCCCTAACTGGGATGAGAAGCCTACACACTTAGTCTACTCCGGAATATCGATGCCCTATCTCGATAATCCAACGACCAGGGACCTGTATAGGATGTTGCTTACAGACTACCCAGCCCCCACTAGTGTGACTGCCATCACAACGCTGGTAATCAAGCAAAGATCCTATGGGCTCTACTAATATGTATAAGTGATACGCTACAAGAAACATATGCACATATTAAAGTAGGCACAAACCAAGTAGCATACTACCATTTTTAGCAAGACTGTATATATAACTGTGAATATCCCAAGCTTCCATTAAGTAATATACATACAAGTATGATACAATAATGGCCCCTAGGGCATATACACTAAAAATCTCCCACTTGCACTAGGGCCATGAGCTGGCATATCGTAGACCTATCATCTCGAATAGCCTCTCGAACTGCGTCTGAGGAATGGCCTTTGTGAATGGATCAGCAATGTTATTCTCTGTCTCTACTCTCTTTATCTCGATCTCCCGGCGATCTACAATCTCCCTGATCAGGTGATACCGCCTTAAGATGTGTCTGGACTTCTGATGGGACCTGGGTTCCTTCGCTAAAGCTATAGCGCCGTTGTTGTCACAATACAGAGGTATTGGATCAACACTGGTAGGAACCACCTGAAGTTCTGTGAGGAACTTCTTCATCCAGAAAACTTCTTTGGCTGCATCGTAAGAAGCTATGTACTCCGCTTCTATCGTTGAGTCAGCAACGGTCTCCTGTTTGGAACTCTTCCAACAGACCGCCCCTCCATTGAGGGTAAAGACATAACCCGACATGGACTTGGAGTCATCTTTGTCACTCTGGAAGCCAGAGTCGGCAAATGCCTCAATCTGAAGGTCTTTTCCGCCATACACCAAGAACATAGCTTTAGTCCTCCTCAGGTACTTGAGTATGTTCTTTACTGCTATCCAGTGATTCTCCCCTGGGTTTGCCTGAAACCGGCTTACAACGCTCAATGTGTATGCTACATCTGGTCTGGTACATAACATCGCATACATTATAGAGGCTCTACCGCTGAAGCGTAGGGTATAATCGACATGCGATCCCTTTCCAAATCAGTCTTGGGAGACATCTCTTTGGAGAGGGTGATTCCGTGACAAGCCAGTAGGTTACCGCGCTTAGAATCATCCATACCGAATCTCTTCACTATGGTGTCTATGTACCTAGACTTCGAAAGTCCCAACATCCTTTTTGATCTATCACGATAGATTCGGATCCCCAGAATGTAGGTGGCATCACCCATGTCTTTCATGGAGAATTTCTCTGATAAGAATCTTTTGACTGACTGTAACATAGGAATATCATTTCCTATTAGGAGAATGTCATCCACGTACAAGACGAGGAATACTACAGCTCTCCCTACAATCTTACTATATATGCAAGGTTCATCTGGATTTTTGATAAAGTCAAATTCTTTGACAGCATCATCAAAACAGATGTTCCAACTCCACGATGCCTTCTTTAGTCCATAAATGGACTTAAGTAGCTTGCATACTTTACCGCTGCTCCCACTCTGAATGAATCCCTCTGGCTGATCCATATAGACGCTCTCTTCCAAATTTCCATTTAGAAAGGCCGTCTTTACGTCCATCTGCCAGATCTCGTAATCGTGGAAGGCAGCAATAGCAAGAAGGACCCGAATGGATTTGAGCATATCTACTGGAGAAAATGTTTCGTCATAGTCCAAACCAGGTCTTTGACGGAAACCCTTTGCAACAAGTCTAGACTTATAGGTTTCAACCTGTCTATCTACACTAATCTTCTTTTTGAAGATCCATTTGCATCCTACGGGTTTTACCCCATCTGGAGCAATGCCCAAAGTCCATACTTTGTTAGTGTACATTGACTCCATTTCGGTCCGCATTGCATCCAGCCATTTTACTGAGTCACCGCTTTCAATGGCTTGCTGGAAGCTAGTAGGCTCATCATAGTCAATAGTGCAATCCTCTCTATCCCCATCTATGAGAAAACCGTAGTATCTCTCGGGCGGATGAGATTGCCTACTACTCCTGCGGAGTGGCATCGGTGTTAGTTATGTATATGCCCTAGAGGCCATTGTTGTACATATGATGTATATTATAATGGATGCTTGGATATATATAGAGAGGACTTTCTTACTCGTCATGATAGTGTGCTATTTGGTTTCACTTTATCATAACATGTTGACTTGTACTGGTTTACTGTTTTTCTCTCGCATGTTGATAAAGCCCTTAGGATCTATACTCGACTACTGGGACTATGATGAGATCATACTAGTGGGGCCACGGTAGTCGATGAGTACATCCTATAACTGTTCCTAGTCGAGGGTATATCGAGACAGGGCATCGATACACCAGAGTAGACTAGCGTATACGCATCTTGACCCATATGATGGGCGATGGATGATCCCATATCCATCGGTGTTTGACATCAGAGATGGTGTACGGGTGCTCAGTGGAGACTGGGTACACTGGACGGACTCGCCGAGATCTCCCAGATGGTGATATACCACACGTCAGAGGGCAGTTCTCCGGTGACACTGGTGCAGGGTAGTCTGTAGACCCGAGATCGTCATAGAGTCTTGTGTGATTCCCACCGTGCTTTGATTTCCACCTTACCACGTCCAAGAGGGCGTGCAAAACGGTGGCTTTTGGGTACAGTCCCGAATCACATGGAGGCAATAAGCGATAGGAGGGGATTCGTCTCTCC
Organism: Agapanthus africanus; assembly: GCA_030015575.1. Taxonomy (NCBI): domain Eukaryota; kingdom Viridiplantae; phylum Streptophyta; class Magnoliopsida; order Asparagales; family Amaryllidaceae; genus Agapanthus; species Agapanthus africanus. Next base: position 236,504,234 of record CM057344.1, on the reverse strand, counting down.
GGTATAGGGAGTTGATGTTGTGCTGTGTTCGATTGGCTATAACTGGAAGTCCCTGGCCAGGGCTGATATAGAGATTTACTGGTAAGTGTTACTAGTAGTTTCTCGACCCGTTATGAGCCACACATCGACATGACTTATCGGTTACTGGGGTCTGACGTATACCACCCCTAGACTTGATATGCGACATATCAGACGAACAGACCGGACTGTACGGGAGTGTTACTGATTGGATTCACAGGAGAACGCACAGGCTAGCTTGTTGATCTTCTGATCGCTCAATACCTGGGTGGCTATTACGTTTAGCTGACCGCTTGCAGCTTGTGGGTGTTTGATATGATCATCACCTGCTACCGGCGTATTGACGATTCTTTAGAGTCCTACACAGAGGTTTCTTGGCTCAGGCGAAACGGAGTAGAAGCACATATGTGATATGCGCAGGACCGAGGATAATGCGATATGAGATACCGTATTATATTCTCGCGATATTAGAAATGAACCGGGTCATCGGATCAAGTGTTGGTTCGATGAATCGGTACATGATATATTAGTCGGTAATATTCGATATAGCCGGATCATCGGATCAAGTGTTGATTCGATGATTTAATATATAATAATATATATGATATATTGTATTACATTATCTAATATTGGCTCGCTTTATTATTTCATTTTCTCACTGGATGATACATTGATATATATGCGATATATGTTAATTGTATTATTTTCTTTTGTTGCATATATAATATATATGTGATATATATTATTGTGACATGATATGATTTATTGTTAAACATGTTTAAGGATGATTAAATGAGGTTAGGGTTTTGATTAGGGTTAGTTTCTTCATGCACCTTCTAGAAGCAATTTCTTTTGTCATGATTAAGATATTTTTTGATGACACATTGCTAACCAAACCAAACCCTAACTCTAGTTGTTTCTCTACAAATTATTAGCCACTCATCCTTGACCATGGTTAATACATCAATCATATACTTTGTTTTCTATTCATCACAAAAGGATTATTATGATCATTATCATTTTCCATAATCATCTTCTTCTCTCTTGAAAAAGCTCACTAGAAATTCTTTATGTGTTGAATAAATATGAGAAAATGATTTAAAAAGAAAGAAAAAATACTACTCTCTCATCCTCATCTCATCTAGCCCATGAGATTAGTGTGTTCATCTCTTTAGAGTAAGAAAGCTTGAGTCTTTGCAACTTCGACGTAGATCATCGGAGATTTGGAACACTTCAAGCTAGCATGGATCGTTCGAGTCGTGGAGCCTCTCATGAGTCCGGGAGATCGTGGATCGCGGCAAAGGGACTTCTACTCGGAGCTTGTGAAGCGAAGGAGCGGACTACAAAGGTTGTAATCCCTCACACTTAGATAAAGTTATCATCTTGCATGTTTAACCCTAATAATCTAGCAAAGATCCCGGGTTTGGGTTGTTCGGCACATCTAAATTTTTATCCGGCCATGTTTGATGCCTTATGAACCTTCACAAGAGTGCCCAGGAACCCTACAGTGGTATCAGAGCCTAGCTAGAGCATTAGGCGATGTGTTTACGAAGTTAAAACTCCGATCGAACCCGAACCGACAAAATTTAACCCCTCTCTGGAAATTTTTCAAAATTTGGGATTTTCTGAATTAAAAATATGTAAAAAAATCAGCAGGGAATTCTAAGAATTACCATGAAATACGGGCCCACAACTCCACCAAAACGCAGCGGAACCGCGGTGGAAACATGCTTTTCGCGGCGGTTCCGCGGCCGTTTTGTGGAATTGTGACACGTGGCTTCATGGTATTATCTGTAGTTGCTTGTTGATGCTTCTGGGTATTTTTAAACTGTTTTAAGTGTTAAGACTTCTGGGGTTTGTTTTGTAATAGTAGATTCGATCGGAATATTTAAATTCATTTTTCTTTCCGGATATTTAGAAACTGTTAAACTATTTGAACGGATATCATTAACTCACTGTTTCCCGGCACGGCAAACTTTCAAGTGTTGAATTTTTATTGGGTTTAAATCTTTCAGAAAAATTGTACAAGTTAAGCAGTGGACCCTCTAGAAGACAACAAACCTTAACTCGATTATGTGACCGTCTTGAACTGCCTTTTGAACCTTCGGGTTTGGGGCAGTACGGCATGCCACATATGAGGCGTTGGCTTGACCCTTCTACGGCTGGATCACTGGTACTTTGACATATTCTGGGATTATTTGAACTCCGCTCAAGAGTTGAGCACTTTGGGAAATCTTGGGTGTTTGATTATCTGTTCGGAAAGTTTAATACTGTCTATTTATCTGGAATGTGATACAATATGTGGAATTCATAGAGTTAGGCATGAAATGCGAAGTATGTGATATTTCGGATTTACGATGTCTAAAGTGATTATGGATTCCAAATGTTGTAGTTTTACACTTTCTTTTCTGTGACCGTAAGTGTAATATGTGATATTGCCGGTTTCGTTGCTATATGTCAACGATAATTGGGATGTGCATATTTACTTACGTTGATGATATGTGATATTATGTGTTGCTGTGATATGTTATATTGAATCGTCGTGTTCTGAATAGCCGGGGGTTTTTTGTGAGATGAGGGTTTTTATTTTCATTCATGTAAAATTCATTTGTAATGTAATATTCTTTTTTTGGGGCACTTCCAGGTTGAGGTTGATGTCACCAGTGTATATTATTTACTTTTCCGCATTAGGTAGACCCAAGGAGGGGAGCACAAGTAACCGGATTCTAGGGTCCAGTGGGAGGCCATCTCGAGGAGTCGAGACCGGGTCTTCTAACCCTAGAATTGGCAGTGTTACTTGCCGCTCTCGTAGGGGTCTTGGGATGTGGGTTTGGCTATTCGTCGCGACCGTGGAATCCGTGTTTTATACAGGCTCGTATTGAAAACACGGACGTCCTAGTATATCCAATATTTCATATATGTTCTTCTTCTGCAATGTTCTGTGATGAGATCATATTACTGCCTGAGACGAATGCTTATACTATATATATATATATGCTGATATATAAATAGTACTGCTTTCGTTTCTTCTGTGATGCTTAGGAAGCATAAGCTGATGGGATTTTATTAATGAGATTAATAAAAGAAAAGAAACCTAAAGATGTTGTAGAATCAAAACTTTATAAAAAGGGGTAGCTACAGTTTTGCTTTGCACAGTGATATATATGATATATCCTGCACCTTATTCGATGGGGAAAGAGCCGACGATCCTTTCATCGGGAGTGACCTCTTTAGCGAAACTGGAAGATGCTACAAAACGCGGTTTGTCTTTTGATTGCTTTTAAAGTTTTGCTTTGCACAGCGGTATATATGATATATCCTGCACCTTATTCGATGAGGAAAGGGCCGACGATCCCTTCACCGGGAGTGACCCCTTTAGCGAAACTAAGAAAAGCCTCAAAAACACTCCTTTTCAAAACTTCACTCGATTCTACGACGATATCAAGTTCATTACGCAATAGATTTTCAGAAAAACCTGCGTAGCCCTATGTCATTTCAGATAAGTAATATTTAGTATTCGTGCTATGGTAGTTTGGCATGCGTCAAGGCGTAGTGTACAGTAGCTGATTATTCCTTATCTGCAGCATGAGATGCGATTGGATTAAGGTATTCGTACGGCGTTGTTTGGCATGCGTCAAGGGTCGTACGGGTGGGATTAATTCAATCACGAAATGTACGGGTTGAACTTGACTAGCGGACTATGGGTTGTTTGGCATGCGTCAAGGTCATAGCACACTAGGGGTAAAAGCTTTATCGGGAATTTCAAGTGTTGAAATTTGCAATGAGATTGCATACCTTCTATGAGATAGTTGGATCCCGATACCCACTGCGAGTAAGAGTTACTCCTGGGAGAGTTTTTACACAGGACAATTAGCCGATCAAGTAGGTGTCTAGAAAAGTGTTAACGGGGTTACGCCTCTGAGAAAACGAGGTTTACTTTAATTAGGTCCGTGCGAAAGCACGGGGAACCTCCCTCAAAGTACCGACACTGATCTGGCTGAAAGATTGACGAAATTGTAGGGTGTAATTAATCCCGGCTAATCTTACCTTTTTGGGTTTGAAGGTAGATTTGATAAAAACTGTGGGAGACATCCTGATTAGATAAGATAATAACCAATCTAATCTTGCAAGAGCATACGCTAAAGTGTTTTCTTCTCTCTCTCTCCAGGTAGTGACCATGTCAGGCCATAATCAAGATAATAATATGGATGTATTGACTGAACCCAATTATTGTACTGAGCTAGGGAATGTTGGACCCGTTCTTTCTTATAAGAGTTATAAGACTGAACAGGAAACAGGAGAAAATCTGGATTCTCAAGCCGCCCAAAAGAACATGCATGTTGATGCATCTTCTTCGGGTGTGTTAGTTATTGAGAACTGTTTCTCAGTTCACCCTACGTCCTGGGTATTAGATACCGGATCAGGATCCCACATATGTAAATTGTTACATGGGCTACGAAAAGGTAGAGAACTAGGAAAAGGTGATCATTCCGTTCAAGTAGGGAACGGTGCAAGTATTGTGGCCAAAGCAGTTGGCGAATATCACCTTGTATTGCCAAGTCGTAATACACTGATTCTAAATGAGTGCTATTGTATACCGAACATGATGTGCAACATTATATCAGTCTCCTTATTAAGTAAAGAAGGATATAATTTTGTAGTACAGGATAATGTTATGAACATCTTCCTAAATCAAAAGTTGATTGCATCAGGCTCGTTACATAATGGCATATTCATTCTAAATCAGAATACAGTCCTGAATATACAAAACACACACAAGAGGAAAAGTTCAGAAATGAACGAATCCTACTTGTGGCATTGTAGACTTGGTCATATCAATGCGACACGACTGGCTAAGTTACATAAGGATGGTTATTTGAATCCGTTCGAATTATCATCTTATGATACTTGCCATTCATGTCTCAAAGGAAAAATGACCAAAGCTCCGTTTAGTGGACACGGAGAAAGAGTTACTGAACTCTTAGGACTAATACATAGTGATGTATGCGGTCCCATGTCTACGCATGCCAGGAACGGTTCATCCTACTTCATTACATTCACTGACGATCTCTCTAGATACGGACATGTGTTTCTGATGAAACATAAGTCTGAAGCTTTTGAGAAATTCAGAGAATATAAGCACGAAGTAGAGAACCAAACGGGCAAAAGTATTAAGATTCTTCGATCTGATCGAGGAGGTGAATACTTAAGCAGTGAGTTCCTAGATTATCTAAAAGAGAATGGGATTCTCTCTCAGCTTACTCCTCCTTATACACCACAGCACAACGGTGTATCGGAGCGGAGGAATCGCACCCTATTAGATATGGTGCGCTCGATGATGAGTATAGCTGAGTTACCTATTTCCTTTTGGGGGTATACGCTTGAGACAGCCATAGACCTATTGAATAGAGTTCCTACCAAATCTGTGCCTACCACTCCATATGAGATATGGAAAGGGAAGAGACCACATCTTAATTACATTAAGATATGGGGTTGTCCGGCCTATGTCAAAAGACAAAATCCGGACAAACTCGAGGCAAGATCTGTCTTATCTAAGTTTGTAGGATATCCCAAAAACTCACAAGGGTATATCTTCTACCACCCCGAGGAACAAAAGGTGTTTGTTTCTCGACATGCCACTTTCTTAGAAAAAGGTTTTCTTATGAAACAGAATAGCAGCATTGAGGTAGAACTGGAAGAGGTTCCAGCAACACAAACTATAACAGAAGATTTAGTAGAACCAGAGGATTCAGTAGTACCCGACGAACCCCAGCCTCTCCGCCGATCTAGTAGGGTTTCTCGTCCACTTGAGAGATACTACGGTTTTCTCATTGATGGTGGAAGCGAGGATTGCATCATGGAAGATGATGACCCGACTAGTTTCGAGCAGGCCATCACGAGTGGTGACTCTATGAAATGGCTGGATGCAATGCGATCTGAGATGGAATCCATGTACACCAATAAAGTATGGATTTTGGAAAATGCTCCTGAAGGGGTAAAACCCATTGGGAGCAAGTGGATTTTTAAAAGGAAATTTGGTGTAGATGGAAAAGTTGAGACTTTCAAAGCTAGACTTGTAGCAAAGGGTTTTCGTCAACGACCAGGTGTGGATTATGACGAAACCTTTTCTCCAGTGGCTATGCTTAAGTCCATCTGGATCTTACTTGCCATTGCTGCATACCATGACTACGAAATCTGGCAAATGGATGTTAAGACCGCCTTTCTAAACGGTGATTTAGAAGAGAGCGTGTACATGACTCAGCCAGAGGGCTTCGTAGATAGTGGGAGCAGCGGAAAGGTATGCAAGCTGCTTAAATCCATTTATGGGTTAAAGCAAGCATCGCGGAGTTGGAACATCTGTTTTGATGTTGTAGTCAAAGAGTTTGACTTCATCAAAAATATAGATGAACCTTGTATCTATAAGAAGATAGCAGAGGGTAAGGTAGTCTTCCTCGTATTGTACGTGGATGATATACTCTTGATAGGAAATGATATTCCTATGCTGCAATCAGTCAACCTATTCTTATCACAGAGATTCTCAATGAAAGATCTAGGTGATGCCTCCTGCATATTGGGAATCATGATCTATAGAGATAGATCTAAACGGATATTGGGATTGTCCCAATCCAGGTACATTGACACCATACTAAAGAGGTTTAGTATGGAAGAATCCAAGCGTGGGAACCAACCCACGATCTCTGGACTCACTCTCTCCAAAGAGATGTCTCCCAAGACTGATTTAGAGAGAGCTCGCATGCAAGGGATACCCTACGCTTCGGCAGTAGGCTTTATCATGTATGCGATGCTATGTACCAGACCCGATGTAGCATACTCACTAAGTGTAGTGAGTCGGTATCAAGCAGATCCTGGAGAGAGTCATTGGACAGCTGTGAAGAACATTCTCAAGTACTTACGAAGGACTAAGGAGATGTTCTTGGTATATGGTAACGGAGAACTCCAGGTGGAGTCCTTTACCGATTCCAGCTTCCAAAGTGATAAGGACGACTCTAAGTCGCATTCGGGTTTTGTCTTTACCCTCAATGGAGGGGCGGTATGTTGGAAGAGTTCCAAACAGGATACCGTTGCAGACTCGACGATGGAGGCTGAATACATCGCTGCCAACGATGCTGCTAAAGAGGCTGTCTGGATCAAGAAGTTCATTAGTGAACTTGGTGTGGTTCCATCCATTGAGCATCCAATACCTCTGTATAGCGATAACAATGGAGCTGTGGCTTTGGCCAAGGAACCCAGATCCCATCAAAAGTCCAGACATATTCTGAGGCGGTATCACCTGATCAGGGAGATAGTTGATCGCCGGGAGATCGAGGTCAGGAGAGTAGATACGAAGGACAACACTGCGGATCCATTCACGAAGGCTATTCTCCAGATACAGTTTGAGAGATTATTCGGGATGCTAGGTATGAGATACTACAGCAGCTGGCCTTAGTGCAAGTGGGAGATTGTTAGTTATGTATATGCCCTAGAGGCCATTGTTGTACATATGATGTATATTATAATGGATGCTTGGATATATATAGAGAGGACTTTCTTGCCCGTCATGATAGTGTGCTATTTGGTTTCACTTTATCTTAACATGTTGACTTGTACTGGTTTACTGTTTTTCTCTCGCATGTTGATAAAGCCCTTAGGATCTGTACTCAACTACTGGGACTATGATGAGATCATACTAGTGGGGCCACAGTAGTCGATGAGTACATCCTATAACTGTTCCTAGTCGAGGGTATATTGAGACAGGGCATCGATACACCAGAGTAGACTAGCGTATACGCATCTTGACCCATATGATGGGCGATGGATGATCCCATATCCATCGGTGTTTGACATCAGAGATGGTGTACGGGTGCTCAGTGGAGACTGGGTACACTGGACGAACTCGCCGAGAACTCCCAGATGGTGATATACCACACGTCAGATGGCAGTTCTCTGGTGACACTGGTGCAGGGTAGTCTGTAGACCCAAGATCGTCATAGAGTCTTGTGTGATTCCCACTGTGCTTTGATTTCCACCTTACCACGTCCAAGACGGCGTGCAAAACGGTGGCTTTTGGGTACAGTCCCGAATCACATGGAGGCAATGAGCGATAGGAGGGGATTCGTCTCTCCCGGTATAGGGAGTTGATGTTGTGCTGTGTTCGATTGGCTATAACTGGAAGTCCCTGGCCAGGGCTGATATAGAGATTTACTGGTAAGTGTTACTAGTAGTTTCTCGACCCGTTATGAGCCACACATCGACACGACTTATCGGTTATTGGGGTCTGACGTATACCACCCCTAGACTTGATATACGACATATCAGACGAACAGACCGGACTGTACGGGAGTGTTACTGATTGGATTCACAGGAGAACCTACAGGCTAGCTTGTTGATCTTTTGATCGCTCAATACCTGGGTGGCTGTTACGTTTAGCTGACCGCTTGCAGCTTGTGGGTGTTTGATATGATCATCACCTGCTGCCGGCGTATTGACGATTCTTTAGAGTCCTACACATAGGTTTCTTGGCTCAGGCGAAACGGAGTAGAGGCACATATGTGATATGCGCAGGACCGAGGATAATGCGATATGAGATACCGTATTATATTCTCGCGATATTTTGAAATGAACCGGGTCATCGGATCAAGTGTTGGTTCGATGAATCGGTACATGATATATTAGTCGGTAATATTCGATATAGCCGGATCGTCGGATCAAGTGTTGATTCGATGATTTAATGTATAATAATATATATGATATATTGTATTACATTATCTAATATTGGCTCGCTTTATTATTTCATTTTCTCACTGGATGATACATTGATATATATGCGATATATGTTAATTGTATTATTTTCTTTTGTTGCATATATAATATATAGGTGATATATATTATTGTGACATGATATGATTTATTGTTAAACATGTTTAAGGATGATTAAATGAGGTTAGGGTTTGATTAGGGTTAGTTGCTTCATGCACCTTCTAGAAGCAATTTCTTTTGTCATGGTTAAGATATTTTTTGATGACACATTGCTAACCAAACCAAACCCTAACTCTAGTTGTTTCTCTACACATTATTAGCCACTCATCCTTGACCATGGTTAATACATCAATAATATACTTTGTTTTCTATTCATCACAAAAGGATTATTATGATCATTATCATTTTCCATAATCATCTTCTTCTCTCTTGAAAAAGCTCACTAGAAACTCTTTATGTGATGAATAAATATGAGAAAATGATTTAAAATGAAAGCAAAAATACTACTCTCTCATCCTCATCTCATCTAGCCCATGAGATTATTGTGTTCATCTCTTTAGAGTGAGAAAGCTTAAGTCTTTGCAACTTTGACGTAGATCATCGGAGATTTGGAACACTTCAAGCTAGCATGGATCGTTCGAGTCGTGGAGCCTCTCATGAGTCCGGGAGATCGTGGATCGCGGCAAAGGGACTTCTACTCGGAGCTTGTGAAGCGAAGGAGCGGACTACAAAGGTTGTAATCCCTCACACTTAGATAAAAGTTATCATCTTGCATGTTTAACCCTAATAATCTAGCAAAGATCCCGGCTTTGGGTTGTTCGGCACGTCTAAATTTTTATCCGGGCATGTTTGATGCCTTATGAACCTTCACAAGAGTGCCCAGGAACCCTACAGTCGGGATGTCCTGTTCTCCTGAACCTTCTGGTTCTTCCAAGCTTTTAGTAATAGCTTGTGGTTCTGGAATTTCTTCCAGTTCTATTTCGCTCCCACTTGTATCCTTTTCTAAAACTTGTTGTTCTAAAAAATGGGCATTACGAGAAACAAAAAGCTTTTGTTCCTCTGCGTAATAGAATAGATACCCTTTGATTTCTTTGGATATCCTACAAACTTACACTGTACTGATCGTGCCTCGAGTTTGTCCGCATACTGCTTTTTAACAAAAACCGGACATCCCCAAATCTTCAGATACTGAAGATAGGGTTTTTTCCCACTCGACATCTGATATGGGGTGGTAGGCACTGTCTTGGTAGGAACCCTGTTCAGAAGATATGCCGCTGATTCTAGCGCATATCCCCAGAATGATCGCGGTAACTCAGCGTTACTCATCATGGAACGAACCATATCCAATAGGGTTCGATTCCTCCTTTACGATACACTATTATGTTGTGGCGTGTATGGAGGAGTAAGCTGAGAGAGAATTCCATTCTCTTTTAAGTAAACCAGGAACTCGGCACTTAAGTATGCACCACCTCGACCAGATCTCAGTGTCTTTATACTCTTGCCTGTTTGTTTTTCCACTTCATTCTTGTATTCTTGGAATTTCTCAAAAGCCTCGGATTTATGCTTCATTAAGAAGACATATCCATACCTAGAGAATAACCACCTCGGATTTAAGCCTCGAATTTCTCAAAAGTAATGAAGTAGGAATAACCGCCTCGCACATGTGTAGACATTGGACCGCACACGTCACTGTGTACGAGTCCCAAGAGCTCGCTTGCTCTTAGTCCGTGTCCAGTGAACGGAGTCTTTGTCATCTTTCCTTTGAGACAAGATTCACAAGTAGCATAAGATTGATATTCGAACGGATTCAAATATGCTTCTCTATGTAACTTAGTCAACCTTCTCTCATTGATGTGACCAAGTCTACAATGCCATAAGAAGACCTGATTTATTTCTGGAGACTTTCTTTTAAGTGTGTTCTTGTCACGATCCGAAATTGGCACGTGACGGCCCTAATACTACGCAACGTCTACAGGCGTAACGTAGTAAAAGAAAGCCAAAACCCAGAAATCTAAACCATTAAAAGACAAGAAAAGATAAGAAACATTGTTTAAACCATTAAAAAAATCTCAAATATAAATTCTTTGAGTCCAATTTTATTTCTTGAAAATTTCGGCAGCACCTCCTTTATAAAAACCAACCCCAAAAATGGTTACAACATAAATATAACGTAAAGCATCCCCAACGGGAGCAGATCCACGCCCAAAGGCGGAAAACAACCACCACAATAAATATACGACGCCGTAGCGAAGAAAAAGAAGACGATAGAAAAGAAACTGTATAAAAGACAACAAATCCACAATTTATACAATATCATCCTCACCAAGTCTCTAAGTCAACAACATAATAGTAGATGGAGAGTACAAGATACAACGAATATACAATACAAATACAGATAACCACCAAAACTCACCTGAACAAAACAGCACACTGTGAGCCGATGCGGTATCTGTAGCAAAAGATGATAGATGAATAGCCAGCCTCGACTACTCTGGGGAACACTCTGTAACACCTGTGGCACAACGGGGGTGAGTTGCCAACTCGTGAATAGTAAATAACATATGCAGGTAATCGCAGGAATGTACGTACAGCATGAATCTAAGATATGCAATTTACAGTAATAATAGGTCATATGAATGTAGAATAATGGAAAGTACACTAACAAGTATAACCAATATATATAAAGCAATAAAGATATGACACAGTATGCAATAATCATGCAATGGGGGTATGAGAATGTAAATGTGCAACACTCATGAAAGGTACACTAACAGGTACTCCTAATACATGAAACAGTGCACAAATAGATAAAGGTGATGTATGGAGTGAAATATGTCATTTCCACGGAATCCTGACATCGTGGTAGGATCACAATCCATCAAGACGAATCAAATCCCAATTCCTCAATCATCCCCCAAATTGGCTCTCATATCATCTAAGTATCGCATTCTCCTCAATTTCACAATATTAAGTATATCTCGTATATCCCGAATGTACAACATCAAGTATATCTCACATATATCGAATGTACAACATCAAGTATATATCACATATATCGAATGTAAAATATCAAGTGGATCTCACATATCTCGTATGTACCATATCAAGTATATCACACATATCTCGAATGTACAACAGCAAGTGGATCTCACATATCTCGTATGTACCATATCAAGTATATCTCACATATATCTCCAGTATCCAATCTCAAATGAATCTCTTATATCCCGAATCAAATCTCCAGCAAAATACTAACATCCTAAATATAATGGCATAATAAATATGATGAGGTTAATACACATATATTAGCGTCCCATTCCCTTAATATTGGTGTAAGGGTATATATAACAGAGGCTCAATTTCCTGTTATATATAAATGAGTAATTGGAAATATCATGAAACCAATGTGCCAAGTATCGACACAGAAATGCTGATCCATCAGGTGCTGTCCCCATGACTGGCCCCCCTGATGGGTACGTATCATACGCTATCCCGAGAGCTCGAGTGCCTAGCTCTGACCCTCGCCTCCCGACATATCCATACGCACATGACTCCCGTCGGTATCTACTCGATAGACGATGAGTTATTGGTCCTGTCACCGGATGGTATGGTTCCCCTAAGCCTCATCGCCTAGCACCGCGAAATCATTCTTGCTTCGGGGTACCCCCGGGCCCTACCATTTACCCACAGACGGTGCCTCCTCACTCCTCGAATCGGGCATATATCAGAACCGATAAATCTCATGGTGGCTGCGGAAACATCAATACAAGGAAACCGGGTCTTTCAAATAATGCATAATTTCATGAACTACCACGGTCCCCAAATCCAGAAAACATCAAGAAAAATCCATATAACAATGAGAAAATCCATGAATATAATATGTGCGCCATATCTGAAATGCAAGCATATAAAGGAAAAACCGCTAATTAACTGCGTCAAATTAATACAAATATCATGCGGTTCCTATTTATCCACTTCTAAATAATATCAAGTGAAGGTAAACATGTAGCTAAAACCAGATGTATGTGAAATCAATAAGGTATAGCAAGATAATGTGTCTACCACCTATAAGCAATGATATAGTATACCCCCTGGGTATAAGAACAGTATGTGCAAGGTATACCTGTAGCTATGACAGGGAGTGTGTATGTACCTATCACTAATGGTACAATACTCTATAGGAATACAGGTATGCTAAATGCCATATATGATAAGCAGTATGAATCAATGTCACAATGTCCCTAACCAAGAAATATAATATCTATAAGTGGTTTGTGTGTGACATGGCAATTATTGACGGTGTGTGTAGCATATAATCAGTGCTCGTGCAACATGAATCGTCAATAATATGTGCAGTGTCCTACTACTACTAGTCCAGGCACAACTACATCTAAGTAATAGGGTAAAGGCGCAATTCTAACAATAACGTAGAATATGCGACAAGTAATAAAATCTCTAGCCCAGACGCATAACGCCTTGCGGGCGATTCCCCTGTAGATGTTAAATCTACTCACCAACGCTCCAAGCTAGGTGAAGCCTACCACCTGTTTTCCCCTTGTCGTAGCGTTCGAAGTCCCCGCTTGCGAACATAAAATTTAACAAACACAACACATAAGCAAATATCCTGCATCGACGAAAAGACAACGAAACGCGAAGAAAACGCCCGGAAAATTACACTGCGCGCTTAGCGCATCTATCGCGCACGATACCGGCCAAAAACCCTAATTGGGGTCGCTAAACTACAAAACACCAAGACTGGACCCCGATCGTCCCGATCGCGCAACACAACACAAGAATTACGAGGAATACAATAGATATAACCTCGTAACGACCAATCGAACCCACGTCGGAAAAATCCCGAAATCTTGTATGCAACCTATCGTAAAATTCCGCACTAGTTTCAAGCTAATGCATATCTAGCGATAACAAACACCTTAAAATAGGTTAACTAAGCTACCTAAACCATTCCTATATTTTTAACACTCGCTAATTATGTTTTAGCAAAAGCCTAGTAAGCTAATTGCATAATTAAACAAAGTGATCATTAACAAAAATTAACATTTTCTACTAGGTTAATCTTCTCCAAAACACAAATTAACACTTCAAAAGAACACTAAATACATAAACAAAATTTATCCCTAACATGAATTTCTTAAACCAAAAATAAATGAATTAATCATAATATAAAAACTAAACTAAACACATAATTAGCTAACTAAACTAGCTAGAATAAGATTAAAGCAAATATAAAAGGATTAAGGTAAGAATTATACCTCCCCAAGAACACAAAATGAAACTTAATCCAACATATTAGCATCAAAAACCAAGCTTTAATGAAGATCCATGAAGGATTAGTGAAGGAAATGAAGGAAAAATGATTATATTTGAATTTGTATGAATTAAATTTGATTTTTCATGATTTATTTGATGAAAAATGAGTTGAAAATGGACGGAAATGATGGAGGGCAGCAAGGGGAAGGGAAGGGCCGGCCAAGGGGAGAATGGGGGGGATTTTTGGTGATGTGTGTGGAATTTTCTAGCAAAAGAAAACAATTAATGCACATTTAATGCAAAAATGCCACCTTTTATTCATTTTCTTTTCTTTTTTTTTAAAAATAATTCCCTTTGACCAAAAAATCTCTAGATATTTAAAAAGAAAGTTCTAAAATAATTTTAGTGATGATTCCAAAAAAATTTCATTTAGAAAAATTTTCCCGATTTACGCGCATATTTTACCGGCTAAAATAATATTTTATTTGGGAAAAATTCTATCTGAACCAAAACCTTCCAAATACCCCTAAAGTTCGCGCACAAGCTTTATTTTAGCTAAACTAGGTGCCGGTAAGTTTATACGGACGTTTGATCGAAATCGGGTTAAAACGGGAAAAACCGACAATTTTGCCCTAAAACGGAAAAATTCGCAAAACGATTTCTGAAACGTTACAATCTTCCCCCCTTAAAGAAATTCGGTCCCCGAATTAAAAATCATCTACGCGTACCTTCAAGAAGATGAGTACAAAACTCCCAAATCTCGCTCGCAACCTCCCAAGTGATCACTTCACAAAATGGCTACGTCCAAGAAAAACCCTCCACAGATAGCAAGACTCTTGACCGAAGTTTTCCCCCCTGCCGAACCATTTACACCAATGGCTGCCGGTGAATGAAAAGATCGCGTCAAAACTAAATGGTCTGATGCTGAATCATGTGGGAAGTCATGAAAGTAATTGCAAAAATCAACACAAAGAATACGGGGTGAATAATCAAAATCTGGGCGGAAGTGCCAAATTAAAGGCAACAATCTAACTCGCTTAAAGGATCTCAAAAGGACCTAAAATTCTGGGATAAGCTTCCCAAAACCCAACACGTCATTCATTGGAAAAATCCGTAGGAATACATGATCTCCCCACCGCGAACTCAAGTTTACGACAAACACGGTCGACATAAGACCTCTGTCTGCACTGGGCTACTCACCCTGACCTGAACCAACTGAATCATCTCCGAAGTCTAGAGACTAGCTGAGGTCCCGAAATCCTACTACGCAGAGTCAGAAAGCAGATTGGTGATCGACACGACCTAAATAAACCGAAAGGTTGCCAATTGGAGTGTCTCCTGATAACAACTATCGAAGGAGAACCCTAACAATGGCTAGTGACGATCCCCAACTACCGACAACAACTAACACAAACACACAACAAGACAACACCTTGAAACGAAACCTAAAATTTCTGTTTACATTCCTGTCCACCCGTAACTATCTCACAAGTCACGTCAATGTTGGCGGAACCTGAATGAACATAGAGAATTGACTGATGTGCTTGCTCTAGGATTCCACGTCCCTACCCGATAAAATCAGGTACACAAACGCATTCCTAACTTAGCACACCCTTGTCATAATCAAAGACTCCGAATCATTACCCAGCCGAGTATACTCAAGTATCTCTAACGAACGAGCGTCGGCGGGCAGTGTCACAACCACACAAAATCGAGCCACTCTCGTGAAACATTACAGTTAAATCACAAAGTCGCCCGAACCAAAAGCAAGAACTGATGCAGTTGCTAACTAAATCTCTAACTGCCGAAAACTCCGTACACATGCCTCAGTCCAAAGAAAAGAAACCTCCATTCCGGTCATTCCAGTCAACGGTGCAGCAATACGCTAATAATACTGCACGAAACGGCGGCAAAAACCTGCTAAGCCCAAATTCAGCGGACCTCCGTCCTGCACACAAGTCTGGGCCTAAGCTGTACGGTCACGACCTCCCTCGGAACCATACGAAACCGTCTCCCATAACTATAAGACCTAGGAGTCAACACAAACAAGCCTGAAGGAACACTCCGAGAACCTATCAAACAGCTGGGGCTCTACCAATGTCTGCAAAACTCAAGTGCTGCTCCTGTTCCTCAAGACATACTAGAAAAGACCAAAATGTCGTCAATAACACAACAAAACTGGTCGAGGAACGGCCTGAAGAAATATGGTGCATCATATCCACGAATGCTGCTAGGGCATTAGCGAGTCCAAAGACACCACCAAAACACACAAAGCCATAGCACGCACAAGAGCAGTATTCGGAATGCCATCACTCCGAACCCGCAACGATGATGGCCTGATCCCAACAACTTAGAAAAAGTCCCGCACTCTGGAGCTGATCGATGAAATCGTCAATGCGAGGTAAATGATACCTATCCGCACCGTAAGCCGGTTCAATTGACGATCCATCAATCTACAACCGCACTCTGTCGTCTTTCTCCTTGACGAACAAAAAAATAGGAGCTCCCAAAAGCGAAACACTCAGACACACAAACCTCCCTAACAACAACTTTGCAGCAAATCCTTAAGCTCCCTAAGCTTCGCCAGCTTATCTGGAACGTCGGAAAACTCTTGTACGAAAGGAACCCGGTCCAACAATCCCACTGTGGCTCCAGTATCTTGAATAAATGCCAAGAATCCACGACATCTCCTCCAAAAGCTGACTGGCGAAAAAGGCTGAATTCAAGCTGTGAGAGGCGGCACAACTATCCACCTGCACAATAAGAACTGACTCGCCGGGAAAACAATTTCTGACTGTTTCCTCACGCTAGTCCAGAAACGCCTAACACGTAGCTAACTAATCCATGCCCAGGAGAACATCAAATCCAACCTCTCTAGAAGGATCAAGTGATGGATGAATCTTCTAACCGATTGACATACGACTGAAATACGTGCCGCGCAACAAAAGAATCGCTGACAGAAATTAACACAATAAACGGCTGATCTAGCTAACACGATCCTTGTCCCAACCACGGCACAAAGTGTGAAAACCAACAAGTACATCAAACGAACATGTGAATAAAGGATACCTGAAAACTCTGCATTGGACGCCTGAGCGTCCCGATGAGTAGAAGCAAACTCCTGTGTCTGCCTCCTACCCGCAGCTGTCAGAACCCTTCCTCTGCCAGACTGACCCCTCAGAGCAAACCTTCTGCGTCCACGACCTCTTAGAACATGACTCTGACGCGATGCTAAGGAACAGTTCCTGATGAAGTGATGAAGGCTCCCGCATCGAAAACATCCATACGACGGCTGCTGGCCCTCCAAGGGATGAAAGATGAACGACTGACCTCGCCCTAAGCCTCTGCCACTCCCACGACGGTCACGAAATCTGTCTCGATGACTAGGCCTCTGTCCCTGGACTGGCACACCGGTACTGGTCCTCCACTGTCCTGGAACTCGCAAAGTCTATGGAATACGTGTCTCGTCAACTAGGGCTGCATCCACTGGTGCTATGTAACTGATGGAAAGCTGTGTGCTGATCGCAAGGAACAACTGGGTAACAGGGGTGACAACCTCCTGTCGCTGCGCTCGAATGGTCTCCACCAAAGAACTCATCGTCTGGCGCAAGTCCTGCATCTCTGCCTCAAGCCTAGCGATACTATCTGTCGAAGGCGGATCCGTCTGCACCTGTGCAACGAGCGTGCCATCCTGGTCAGTCCTCGCTTTCCCCGAGTCAATACTGACCTCGGCCCTCGCCGCACCTCACTGAGTCCCCATAGTCGTCGTTGTAAGTCGATGTACTACACCCCAATACTTGTGGGGAGGCGGAAATTTCAAAAACGAACTTGTTTAGTGAACGAACATCGACTAACCGCTTGAATCGAAGCTAAACTATAAATAACCAAACACAAAGTGTTTCTAAACTACTGTGTTTAGGGATTATACCTAATGAACCAACTCCTTCGTCTTTACGATCTCTTTGTTCTCCTCGGCCTTCTCTAGGTAGTAGACGATCCACCCGAGAGCAAAACTCCAAGCTAAACCTCTAAACTTGAGGCAACTAACCTTCTTGGATTGCTAATCAAAGAAGCTAGGATGAAATAGAGTGATGGTTATGGATTGATTAGTCTTACTAACCCTTGTTCTCAACTCATGAGAGGGGAGGATTAGTCTTTGAAGAGGGAGAGCTTGAGGAGAGAGAAGGTGAGAATGAATATCAAATGAGAATAGTAAATCTATCATAATAAATATGAAGCATTCTTATTTATGAGAAAAAGAATAATGCATAATGAATAAGCATGCTTCACAAATATCTAATGGTGATTCATTGTCATGACTCACTAAGCATTTATCATGCATTAATGATATGCATGAATCACCCTCATGACTCACTAAACTCATTTAATGCAAATGACACCTAAACCTCCTTAGTCACCACCTTCTGGAAGCTTCTCGAGTAATTACGAGAACGCCCCTCCGATCTGTAAAAATACGGAAAAACTTTAGACTGTATAAATCCAATAACCGGATACCAGTAACTGGCTTAAACCAAAGCCGACTGGTAAAAACTGTCCGAAAGTCGTACGCGCGTAAACGCACGTATGCGTCCGAACCCTTTGTCGCAAAACCATGCGACCTCTATATCGTTTTGCCTGGAGTAGGAAACTCTCTGTGTGGGACTCTAGAGACTCGACTACTACGCTGGCAGTGGGTTTAACCACAGACCGCAAGCGGCACTAGTTGTACGTAACGGTCCCCAGGTAGTTGTCGATAAGAAGGCCGATGAGGAAACCCATCCGAACTCCTACTGAGTCTGATGTGACAATCTCCATACAGTCCGGTCCGTTCGTCCAAGACTATCGCATATCGGGCCTAGGGGGCGGCAAGCGTCAGTCCCCTAATAGCGGTATAAGTCGTGTCGGAGGGAAGCCCATTACACCCTGAGAAACTACTGGAACCTACCAGCAAATCTCGCTTGCCCTGGCCAGGGACTTTGCGTAATGGCTCTCTGACACAGCACGATATCTACTCCCAATACCGGGAGGGACGAATCCTGTCTAACCGCCACTGCCTCCAAGTGCTCGGGACTGCACCCAACTGCTACCTGTTTGCACGACTCCTTTGAGCCGTGGTAGGGTAGCAATCTAAGAACAGTGGGACACACTCGAGGCGAAGTAGCAGTGTCAAGTCTGCGGACTATGCTGTACTCATGTCACCTGGGAACTGTTCACCGACGACTGGTATAAAACCAACCAACAGTTCCCTGTGAGTCCTGTCCGGTGTACCCGTAACCTAACGAGCACCTGCATACTATCTCCAGTACGACATACTGACGGCTGTGGGACAGACCATCTCCCCAACTGGGATGAGAAGCGTACACACTAGTCTACTCCGGAGTATCGATGCTCTGTCTCGATAATCCAACGACCAGGGACCTGAATAAGGATGTGCTTGTAGACTACCCAGCCCCCACTAGTGTGACTGCCATCACAACGCTGGTAGACAAGCAAGATCCTAAGAGCTCTATCAATACGTACACTCACATATTAAGATAGAAAAACCAAGTAGCATACTACCATGTTTAGCAAGACTGTTATACACATGTGAATATCCCAAGCTTCCATTAAGTAATATACAAACTAGTATGATACAGTAATGGCCTTCTAGGGCATAAACACTAACAATCTCCCACTTGCACTAGGGCCATGTACTGGCATATCGTAGACCGATGATCTCGAGTAGCCTCTCGAACTGAATCTGAGGTAGGGCCTTCGTGAATGGATCAGCAATGTTCTCTTCAGAAGCAACTCTCCGAACCTCGATCTCCTGACGATCAATGATCTCCCTGATCAGGTGATACCGCCTCAAGATGTGTCTGGACTTCTGATGGGACCTTGGTTCCTTCGCTAAAGCTATAGCTCCGTTGTTGTCGCAATACAGAGGTATTGGATCAACTATGGTAGGAACCATCTGAAGTTCTGTTAGGAACTTCTTCATCCAGACTGCTTCTTTTGCGGCATCGCAAGCAGCTATATACTCCGCTTCCATCGTCGAGTCAGCAACGGTGTCCTGCTTGGAGCTCTTCCAGCACACCGCCCCTCCATTGAGGGTAAAGACATAACCCGACATGGACTTGGAATCGTCCTTATCACTCTGGAAGCCGGAATCAGCAAAGGCCTCCAACCTGAGGTCTTTTCCGCCGTAAACCAAGAACATCTCCTTAGTCCTCCTCAGGTACTTGAGAATGTTCTTTACTGCTATCCAGTGCTTCTCCCCTGGGTCTGACTGATACTGGCTTACCACGCTCAGTGCGTAAGCTACATCTGGTCTGGTGCACAACATCGCATACATTATAGAGCCTACCGCAGAAGCGTAGGGTATAATAGACATGCGTTCCCTTTCCAAATCAGTCTTGGGAGACATCTCTTTAGAGAGGGTGATTCCGTGACAAGCCGGTAGATTACCGCGCTTAGAATCTTCCATACTGAATCTTTTCAGTACAGTGTCGATATACCTGGACTGCGAAAGTCCCAACATCCTCTTGGATCTATCACGATAGATCCGGATCCCCAGAATGTACGAGGCATCACCCAGGTCTTTCATGGAGAACCTGTGTGACAAGAATCCTTTGATAGATTGTAGCATAGGAATGTCATTTCCTATCAATAGAATGTCATCTACGTACAAGACGAGGAATACGACACTTCTGGCTACAACTTTACTATATATGCACGGTTCATCTGGATTTTTGATAAAGTCATATTCTTTGACTGTCTCATCAAAACAGATGTTCCAACTCCGCGATGCCTGCTTTAGTCCATAAATGGACTTAAGCAGCTTGCATACTTTCCCGCTGCTCCCACTCTGATCGAAACCCTCTGGTTGATCCATATAGACGCACTCTTCTAAATTTCCATTCAGAAAAGCCGTTTTTACGTCCATCTGCCAGATTTCATAATCATGGAAGGCAGCAATAGCAAGAAGGACCCGAATGGATTTGAGCATAGCCACTGGAGAAAAAGTTTCGTCATAGTCCAAACCAGGTCTTTGACGAAAACCCTTTGCAACAAGTCTAGCCTTATAGGTTTCCACCTGTCCATCTACACCAATCTTTTTCTTGAAGATCCATTTGCATCCTATGGGTTTTACCCCATCTGGAGCAAAGTCCAAAGTCCATACTTTGTTGGTGTACATGGACTCCATCTCGGTCCGCATTGCATCTAGCCATCGTACCGAGTCGCCGCTCTGGATGGCCTGCTGGAAGTTAGTAGGTTCATCATCATCTATGATGCAATCCTCTCTATCCCCGTCTATGAGAAAACCGTAGTATCTCTCAGGCGGATGAGACGGCCTACTACTCCTGCGGAGGGGTGCGGGAATGTTCTGTTCTTCTTGAACTCCTGGTTCTACCAAACTTTCAGTAGCAGTTTGTGGTTCTGGAATTTCTTCCAGTTCTATTTCGCTCCCACTTATTTCCTTTTCTAAAAACTGATTTTCCAGAAAATGGGCATTACGAGAAACAAATACCTTTTGTTCCTCTGCGTAATAGAAATAATATCCCTTGGAGTTCTTTGGATATCCCACAAACATACATTTTACTGATCGTGCCTCGAGCTTGTCCACATGCTGCTTTTTAACAAAAGCTGGACATCCCCAAATCTTTATATGTTGAAGATGGGGTTTCTTCCCAGTCCACATCTGATATGGAGTGGTAGGCACAGTCTTGGTAGGAGCCCTGTTCAATAGATATGCCGCTGATTCTAGCGCATAACCCCAGAAAGATCGCGGTAACTCAGCATTACTCATCATGGATCGTACCATATCCAATAGGGTTCGATTCCGTCTCTCCGATACACCGTTATGCTGTGGAGTGTATGGAGGAGTAAGCTGAGAGAGAATTCCTTTCTCTTTTAGGTAACCTAGGAACTCGACACTTAAGTATTCTCCACCTCGATCGGATCTTAGTGTCTTAATACTTTTGCCGGTTTGGTTTTCTACTTCATTCTTATATTCTTGGAATTTCTTAAAAGCCTCGGATTTATGTTTCATCAGATAAATGAATCCGTATCTTGAGTAATCATCCGTGAAAGTAATGAAATAGGAAAAACCACCTCTCGCATGTGTAGACATTGGACCGCATACATCGCTGTGTATGAGTCCTAAGAGCTCGCTCGCTCTTACTCCTTGTCCAGTAAATGGAGTCTTTGTCATTTTTCCTTTGAGACAAGATTGACAAGTGTCATAAGTTTGATATTCGAACGAGTCCAAATATCCTTCTCTATGCAACTTAGTCAACCTTCTCTCATTGATGTGACCCAGTCTACAATGCCATAAGAAAGCTTTATTTAAATCTGGAGACTTTCTTTTTAGTGTGTTCTGGACATTGAAAATTTGGAGTTGGTTTAAAACATATATGCCGTTATTTAGAGTACCGGACCCAATCAAACCATGATTAAGGTGGATGTTAACAACATCTCTTACAAACGTGAAATCATAACCTTTATTTGATAACAAGGAAACTGATATGATATTACACGTTAAGCTTGGTACAAAATAACAGTTATGTAAAACCAAAATATGTCCACTCGTCAATCCTAGGTGATAATCCCCGACGGACGCAGCTCCCACGCTAGCTCCGTTAGCAACCCTGAGGATCATATCACCTTCCTTCAGCACTCTACGGTTTCTCAGTGCCTGCAATGAATTGCAAATATGAGATCCTGATCCGGTATCCAATACCCAGGAAGTAGAGTTGATTGACAGACAATTCTCAATTACAAACACACCTGAAGTCGAAGCCACAGCTTGCTTCGGTTCCTGGTTCTTGGCGTTCCACGCCTTGCAATCCTTCTTCCAGTGCCCTTTCCTGTGACAATGGAAGCACTCATCCTGGCCAACTACCGGTGCTGCAAGCTTTTTCTTTCCCTTCTTTCCCGCCTTACTAACACCTCCTCTAGGTTTGGGTGCGGCCTTCTTCTTCCTTCCTTTGGCCCTAGCCTTGGACCCGGAAGAAGATGTACTGCCAACAAACATAGCGGGTGTTTCCCTTGCCTTCTGCAAGGTGCCCTCTGCACTCCTTAACATGTTCGGGAGTTCCGCAAGTTCAACTTCTTTTCCTTGAAGGTTGAAGTTGAGGATAAACTGGGCGTAGGTGGGAGGAAGGGACTGGAGAATAAGGTCTGTATAGAGCTCATTATCCAAAGTCGTCCCAAGGTCTGCGAGCTCTTCAATATAGCCGATCATCTGTAGGACATGTTCACCTACTGATGACCCAACAGCCAACCTCGCTCGAAACAAGTTCTTAGAGGTCTCGTATCTTGCTATACGAGATTGCTCTCCATAAAGTTCCTTTGTATGGAGAAATATGCCATCTAGGGACATATCCTCGTGCCTCCTCTGATGTTCATTGTTCATAGAGGCAAGCACGATGCACTTGGCTCTCGCGCAATCTAAATCCCAGGTTTTGCGGATTTCCTTATCCGCATTGCTGGATTTGGGACCAGGGACAGCAGGTGCCGTAGCGGTGAGGACGTACCCCAATTTGTTATAGGTCAAAGCCATTTTGACATTCCGCAGCCAATCTTTATAGTTTGGCCCTGTCAGTATATTTTTCTCTAAAAGTAACTTAAGTCCAGTCATTTTCAGGGTCGCTGCAATTAGGAGAGAGAGAAGAAAACTCTTTAGCATGATGCTCTTGCAAGTTTAGAGTGGTTTTTAGTTTATCTAAACTGGATGGCTCCCACTGTTTCTCGAATCCTTCCTCAAACCATAAAAGAAGAATTAGCCAGGACTATTCTCACCGTACAATACTTGCTTAACCGTTCAGCCAGGCCAGTGTCGATACTTCGAGGGAGGTTTTCCAACGCTTTCGCGAAGTTCCTTAATTAAATAACCTCTTTTCTCTGGGGGCTTAACCCCGCTGACACCTTTCTGGACACCTACTAGGTTTATAGCATTGATCGTTAAGTGACGAATATCCTGATAAGTAGCATATACTCACAGTAGGATCGGGATCCAAATATCATCGTATGATAATGTTGAAGGAATCCTACCAACATTCATCAAACTCCAAATGGTATGCATCACTTTGCAAATTTCAGTTTCTTTAGAAATTCCCGATATAAGTTTTTGCCCAATGCTCTTATGACCTTGGCTTTGGTCAAAATGTCATAAGTCACATGTCAAGTTCTACCCGTCATTATCTTGTCAATTTGAACCCATCCGTATATACCCCTGACTTTGGTCAAATGGTAATACGACTGTCCCAAACCAACTCATCTATCTTATGCAACAAATGAAAACCCAGCAGCTACCAAACACTATGCCTTGACTTTGGCCAAAATGCATAGCTTGAGTACTACTGAATACCCAAATGAAATGACGGAGGGCTACGAATGGTTTTGGCGAAACCGTGAACGTAGTGAACTTGATATAACCGAAGGAACCTGATAGCTTTTAAAAGGAGTGGTTAAGTCTCCGCATTTAAAAATATCTGTTTTTAAAATTAACCGAGTGGTTTCTTTTAAACTGTTCCAACGATTTAAACTTTGGTTTGTTTTTCTTTGCATTATAGATAATGCGTCCCATCATTAACCTATCATTGCAGAAAACAACGAAAATACAACGTCCTCTTATGCCATCCGCATTCGCCACGGGGTCCCGTCATCACCCGTTAGGTTACTTAACTAACGACAGAGCGGGGGCTGGGCTAGCGCGGGTGTAAAACATAAATGACGTCTAAATAGCTATCACATATATAGATATTTTACATTCGTCTGACGCAATGATATACATTCCAGAACACAGATAAACAATATTGGATTTGCAAGCAATCTGTATTTCTTTTGAGCCTGCAAGAAAAGACAGATTACACAGTTGTGATGAATAGCCGTTACCCCACCCTCGACCCCTACGGGTACGGCAAACTACCCGCCCGGCAGTTTGTGTACCCCACCTTGGGTCAGTCCTAGGAGCAAAAACAGTAAAATGAAATAATACAACGGTGGCTACAACCGCAACCTGGATGTGCCCCGCAAAATAATATTACAACAAATTACATTTACAACAAATGAATTAAATAATAACCCATTGCAAACCCCGGCTATACACCACAACAGTCCAATACAGTTTATATGCACAAACAGATATAACTATTACAGAAATGTGCAACCCCCTGCCAACCGACATACTAGCAGTTAGGGGAGATTTACGAACACATTAAACAATCACAGATATAATCTAACATGCAAATACTGTACAATTTCGATCGATTAAACATCTTTAATATTGCTCCAAAAACTGCTCTGTAAAACTGAAACCTGAGCAAATATTAAATATCCCATAAAATCCAAAAAACCACAGGGGACCCACACAAGAAAAACGAGTTCCTGACTCGTCAACTCGGCGGCGGAAGCGCGGCGGATCGGTGGGATCCGCCGCGGTTCCGCGGCACTGTAGACGAATCAGGAACCCAAATTTCTTGGGTGTTCTTCTGTGTTCATTTCAAGCTTTCTGCACTTACCTGAAAAATTTTAGGACATCATTTTAAATTCGACAGAAACTGATATTTTTTAGGGTTTTCCGGCTTCGTTTTTCCGTTCGAAATTCGTACAAATTTGCAATTAAGTTATTTATTGTTTAGCGAGGCTCTGATACCACTGTAAGTCGATGTACTACACCCCAATACTTATGGGGAGGCGGAAATTTCAAAAACGAACTTGTTTAGTGAACGAACATCGACTAACCGCTTGAATCGAAGCTAAACTATAAATAACCAAACACAAAGTGTTTCTAAACTACTGTGTTTAGGGATTATACCTAATGAACCAACTCCTTCGTCTTTACGATCTCCTTGTTCTCCTCGGCCTTCTCTAGGTAGTAGACGATCCACCCGAGAGCAAAACTCCAAGCTAAACCTCTAAACTTGAGGCAACTAACCTTCTTGGATTGCTAATCAAAGAAGCTAGGATGAAATAGAGTGATGGTTATGGATTGATTAGTCTTACTAACCCTTGTTCTCAACTCATGAGAGGGGAGGATTAGTCTTTGAAGAGGGAGAGCTTGAGGAGAGAGAAGGTGAGAATGAATATCAAATGAGAATAGTAAATCTATCATAATAAATATGAAGCATTCTTATTTATGAGAAAAAGAATAATGCATAATGAATAAGAATGCTTCACAAATATCTAATGGTGATTCATTGTCATGACTCACTAAGCATTTATCATGCATTAATGATATGCATGAATCACCCTCATGACTCACTAAACTCATTTAATGCAAATGACACCTAAACCTCCTTAGTCACCACCATCTGGAAGCTTCTCGAGTAATTACGAGAACGCCCCTCCGATCCGTAAAAATACGGAAAAACTTTAGACTGTATAAATCCAATAACCGGATACCAGTAACTGGCTTAAACCAAAGCCGACTGGTAAAAACTGTCCGAAAGTCGTACGCGCGTAAACGCACGTATGCGTCCGAACCCTTTGTCGCAAAACCATGCGACCTCTATATCGTTTTGCCTGGAGTAGGAAACTCTCTGTGTGGGACTCTAGAGACTCGACTACTACGCTGGCAGTGGGTTTAACCACAGACCGCAAGCGGCACTAGTTGTACGTAACGGTCCCCAGGTAGTTGTCGATAAGAAGGCCGATGAGGAAACCCATCCGAACTCCTACTGAGTCTGATGTGACAATCTCCATACAGTCCGGTCCGTTCGTCCAAGACTATCGCATATCGGGCCTAGGGGGGCGGCAAGCGTCAGTCCCCTAATAGCGGTATAAGTCGTGTCGGAGGGAAGCCCATTACACCCTGAGAAACTACTGGAACCTACCAGCAAATCTCGCTTGCCCTGGCCAGGGACTTTGCGTAATGGCTCTCTGACACAGCACGATATCTACTCCCAATACCGGGAGGGACGAATCCTGTCTAACCGCCACTGCCTCCAAGTGCTCGGGACTGCACCCAACTGCTACCTGTTTGCACGACTCCTTTGAGCCGTGGTAGGGTAGCAATCTAAGAACAGTGGGACACACTCGAGGCGAAGTAGCAGTGTCAAGTCTGCGGACTATGCTGTACTCATGTCACCTGGGAACTGTTCACCGACGACTGGTATAAAACCAACCAACAGTTCCCTGTGAGTCCTGTCCGGTGTACCCGTAACCTAACGAGCACCTGCATACTATCTCCAGTACGACGTACTGACGGCTGTGGGACAGACCATCTCCCCAACTGGGATGAGAAGCGTACACACTAGTCTACTCCGGAGTATCGATGCTCTGTCTCGATAATCCAACGACCAGGGACCTGAATAAGGATGTGCTTGTAGACTACCCAGCCCCCACTAGTGTGACTGCCATCACAACGCTGGTAGACAAGCAAGATCCTAAGAGCTCTATCAATACGTACACTCACATATTAAGATAGAAAAACCAAGTAGCATACTACCATGTTTAGCAAGACTGTTATACACATGTGAATATCCCAAGCTTCCATTAAGTAATATACAAACTAGTATGATACAGTAATGGCCTTCTAGGGCATAAACACTAACAGTCGTCGGCAAAGGCTATAAATAGGAATAGAATTCGATATGAACACGGAAATCGAATCACAAGGATATGAATCATCAAGGAAGGAATTTCAAGTAATTGTACTTAGGTCACTTTAGACAGAGTACTGCATCGTGAGTATGCTGCAGACATACACACACTACGTTACTCTGCTTAAGCTACCTACTCCATCATATAAAGGTCATCCTACACTCCGTAAGGTAAAAACCTAGCGCTTTGATACCAACTTTGTCACGACCCGAAATTGGCACGTGACGGCCCTAATACTACGCAACGTCTACAGGCGTAACGTAGTAAAAGAAAGCCAAAACCCAGAAATCTAAACCATTAAAAGAAAAGAAAAGATAAGAAACATTGTTTAAACCTTTAAAAAAAATCTCAAATATAAATTCTTTAAGTCCAATTTTCTTTCTTGAAAATTACGGCAGCACCTCCTTTATAAAAACCAACCCCAAAAATGGGTACAACATAAATATAATGTAAAGCATCACCAACGGGAGCAAATCAATGCCCAAAGGCAGAAAACAACCACTACAACAAATATACGACACCGTAGCGAAGAAAAAGAAGACGATATAAAGGAAACTGTATAAAAGACAACAAATCCACAATTTATACAATATCATCCTCACCAAGTCTCTAAGTCAACAACATAATAGTAGATGGAGAGTACAAGATACAACGAATATACAATACAAATACAGATAACCACCAAAACCCACCTGAACAAAACAGCACACTGTGAGCCGATGCGGTATCTGTAGCAAAAGATGATAGATGAATAGCCAGCTTCGACTACTCTGGGGAACACTCTGTAACACCTGTGGCACAACGGGGGTGAGTTACCAACTCATGAATAGTAAATAACATATGCAGGTAATCGAAGGAATGTACGTACAGCATGAATCTAAGATATGCAATTTACAGTAATAACAGGTCATATGAATGTAGAATAATGGAAAGTACACTAACAAGTACAACCAATATATATAAAGCAATAATGATATGACACAGTATGCAATAATCATGCAATGGGGGTATGAGAATGTAAATGTGCAACACTCATGAAAGGTACACTAACAGGTACTCCTAATACATGAAACAGTGCACAAATAGATAAAGGTGGGGTATGGAGTGAAATAAGTCATTTCCACGGAATCCTGACATCGTGGTAGGATCACAATCCATCAAGACGAATGAAATCTCAATTCCTGAATCAGCCCCCAAATTGACTCTTATATCATCTAAGTATCGCATTCTCCTCAATTTCACAATATTAAGTATATCTCGTATATCCCGAATGTACAATATCAAGTATATCTCACATATATCGAATGTACAACATCAAGTATATATCACATATATCGAATGTACAACATCAAGTATATATCACATATATCGAATGTAAAATATCAAGTGGATCTCACATATCTCGTATGTACCATATCAAGTATATCTCACATATCTCGAATGTACAACAGCAAGTGGATCTCACATATCTCGTATGTACCATATCAAGTATATCTCACATATATCTCCAGTATCCAATCTCAAATGAATCTCTTATATCCCGAATCAAATCTCCAGCAAAATTCTAACATCCTAAATATAATGGCATAATAAATATGATGAGGTCAATACACATATATTAGCGTCCCATTCCCCTAATATTAGTGTAAGGGTATAAATAACAGCGGTTCAATCCCCTGTTATATATACAAATGAGTAATTGGAAATATCATGAAACTAATGTGCCAAGTATCGACACAGAAATGCTGATCCATCAGGTGCTGTCCCCATGACTGGCCCCCCTGATGGGTACGTATCATACGCTATCCCGAGAGCTCGAGTGCCTAGCTCTAACCCTCGCCTCTCGACGTATCCATACGCACATGACTCCCGTCGGTATCCACTCGATAGCCGATGAGTCATTTCTCCTGTCACCGGATGGTATGGTTCCCCTAAGCCTCATTGCTTAGCACCGCGAAATCGTTCTTGTTTCGGGGTACCCCCGGGCCCCACCATGTACCCACGGACGGTGCCTCCTCACTCCTCGAATCGGGCATACATCAGAACCGATAAATCTCATGGTGGCTGCAGAAACATCAATATCAAGGAAACCGGGTCTTTCAAATAATGCATAATTTCATGAACTACCACGGTCCCCAAATCCAGAAAACATCATGAAAAATCCATATAACAATGCGAAAATCCATGAATATAATATGTGCGCCATATCTGAAATGCAAGCATATAAAGGAAAAACCGCTAATTAACTGCATCAAGTTAATACAAATATCATGCGGTTCCTATTTATCCACTTCTAAATAACATCAAGTGAAGGTAAACATGTAGCTAAAACCAGATGTATGTGAAATCAATAAGGTATAGCAAGATAATGTGTCTACCTATTAGCAATGATATAGTATACCCCCTGGGTATAAGAACAGTATGTGCAAGGTATACCTGTAGCTATGACAGGGAGTGTGTATGTACCTATCACTAATGGTACAATACTCTATAGGAATACAGGTATGCTAAATGCCATATATGATAAGCAGTATGAATCAATGTCACAATGTTCCTTACCAAGCAATATAACATCTATAAGTGGTTTGTGTGTGACATGGAAATTATTGACGGTGTGTGTAGCATATAATCAGTGCTCGTGCAACATGAATCGTCAATAATATGTGCAGTGTCCTACTACTACTAGTCCAGGCACAACTACATCTAAGTAATAGGGTAAAGGCGCAATTCTAACAATAACGTAGAATATGCGACAAGTAATAAAATCTCTAGCCCAGACGCATAACGCCTTGCGGGCGATCCCCTGAAGATGTTAAATCTACTTACCAACGCTCCAAGCTAGGTGAAGCCTACCACCTGTTTTCCCCTTGTCGTAGCTTCCGAAGTTCCCGCTTGCGAACCTATAATTTCACAAACATAACACATAAGCAAATATACTGCATCGACGAAAAGACAACGAAACGCGAAGAAAACGCCCGGAAAATTACACTGCGCGCTTAGCGCATCTATCGCGCACGATACCGGCCAAAAACCCTAATTGGGGTCGCTGAACTACAAAACACCAAGACTGGACCCCGATCGTCCCGATCGCGCAACACAACACAAGAATTACGAGGAATACAATAGATATAACCTCGTAACGACCAATCGAACCCACGTCGGAAAAATCCCGAAATCTTGTAAGCAACCTATCGCAAAATTCCGCAATAGTTTCAAGCTAATGCATATCCAGCGATAACAAACACCTTAAAATAGCTTAACTAAGCTACCTAAACCATTCTTATATTTTTAACACTCGCTAATTATGTTTTAGCAAAAGCCTAGTAAGCTAATTGCATAATTAAACAAAGTGGTCATTAACAAAAATTAACATTTTCTACTAGGTTAATCTTCTCCAAAACACAAATTAACACTTCAAAAGAACACTAAACACATAAACAAAATTTAACCCTAACATGAATTTCTTAAACCAAAATTAAATGAATTAATCATAATATAAAAACTAAACTAAACACATAATTAGCTAACTAAACTAGCTAGAATAAGATTAAAGAAAATATAAAAGGATTAAGGTAAGAATTATACCTCCCTGAGAACACAAAATGAAACTTAATCCAACATCTTAGCATCAAAAACCAAGCTTCAATGAAGATCCATGAAGGATTAGTGAAGGAAATGAAGGAAAAATGATTATATTTGAATTTGTATGAATTAAATTGGACTTTTCATGATTTATTTGATGAAAAATGAGTTGAAAATGGGTGGAAATGATGGAGGGAAGCAAGGGGAAGGGAAGGGCTGGCCAAGGGGAGAATGGGGGGATTTTTGGTGATGTGTGTGGAATTTTCTAGCAAAAGAAAACAATTAATGCATATTTAATGCAAAAATGCCACCTTTTATTCATTTTCTTTTCTTTTTTTTTAAAATAATTCCCTTTGACCAAAAAATATCTAGATATTTAAAAAGAAAGTTCTAAAATAATTTTAGTGATGATTTACAAAAATTTTCATTTAGAAAAATTTTCCCGATTTACGCGCATATTTTACCGGCTAAAATAATATTTTATTTGGGAAAAATTTTATCTGAACCAAAACCTCCCAAATACCCCTAAAGTTTGTGCACAAGCTTTATTTTAGCTAAACTAGGTGCCGGTAAGCTTATACGGACGTTTGATCGAAATCGGGTTAAAACGGGAAAAACCGACAATTTTGCCCTAAAACGGAAAAATTCGCAAAACGATTTCTGAAACGTTACAGTTCTGGACATTGAAAACATGAGCTTGACTTAATACGTATATACCGTTATCTAATGTACCGGACCCAGTCAAAACTTGATTTAGGTGGATGTTAACTACATCGCTTAAGAATGTAAAATCATATCCCTCTCTCGAAAGTGAGGACACTGATATGATATTACAAGTCATACTATATACATATAAACAGTTACGTAGAATCAATATATGCCCACTTGTCAAACCTAGGCGATATTCTCCCACGGATTCAGCGTCCATGCTCATTCCGTTTGCAACTCTGAGAGACCAATCACCTATCTTTATAACTCTTCGGTTTCTCAAAGCATGTATTGAATTACAGATATGAGATCCTGCTCCGGTATCTAGTATCCAGGAAGTAGAGTTAGTTGAAAAAATGTTCTCAATAACAAATACACTTGAGGTCGAAGCCACAACCTGCTTCGTATCCTGGCTACTGGCTTCTAAAGCCCTGCAATCTTTCTGCCAATGCCCAGTCCCATAACAATAGGAACGTTTCCCTTTTACTACATTCAGTCCCAAAACTGTTGCCCTTCTCTTTCTTTCTTCTTCCCTAGTTACCTTCAGGGTAGAAGGCAGAGACTGTAGAATCAAGTCAGTATCTGACTCGTTTCCCAACATGGTCTCCAGGTCCTGGAGCTCATCAATACATCTAGTCATTGTAAGGACGTTGTCCCCTACAGATGACCCAAAAGTCAATCTCACTTGAATTAATTCGTTCGAGGTCTCATATCTTGCGATATGAGATTGCTCTCCATATAAATCTTTGTTATGGAGAAAGATGGAAACTGAGTCCATCTTCTCGTGCTGCTTCTGGTATATACCATCAACTGAAGCTAACACGAGGTATTTGGCTTTCGTTTTATCCTTTTCCCTTTTCTGGCGGATATCCATATCCGTGACGGTGGAAACTGGACCTGGGACGGCGGGATCTTGAGTAGTAATAGGGTGGTCCAGCTTGTAACAGGCAATGGACATCTGGACAGACCTTTGCCAATCATATAAGTCAGAATCAGTCAATTTATTCTCTAGATGTAACCTAGTCGTGGTCACAAGGTCGCTGCAATTAAGAGAAAGAGAGAAGAAAACATTTTTGCATGATGCTCTTGCAAGTTTAGAGTGGTTTTTAATTTATCTAAACATGATGTCTCCCACTGTTTCTCGAATCCCTCCTCAAACCATAAAAGAAGAATTAGCCAGGACTATTCTCACCGTACAATTCTTGCTTAACCGTTCAGCCAGGTCAGTGTCGATACTTCGAGGGAGGTTTTCCAACGCTTTCGTGAAGTTCCTTAATTAAAAAACCTCTTTTCTCTGGGGGCGTAGCCCCGTTGACACCTTTCTCGATACCTACTTGGTTTATAGCATTGATCGTTAAGTGACGAATCTCCTGATAAGTAGTATATACTCACAGTAGGACCGGGAACCAAAATATCATCGTATGATAATGTTGAAGGAATCCTACCAACATTCATCAAACTCCAAAATGGTATGCATCTCTCTGCAAATTTCAGTTTCTTTAGAAATTCCCGATATAAATTTTTGCCCCATGCTCTTACGACCTTGGCGTTGGTCAAAATGTCATAAGTCACATGTCAAGTTCTACCCATCATTGTCCTTGTTAATTTGAACCCATCCGTACATATCCCTGACGTTGGCCAAATGATAATACGACTGTCCCAAACTAACACATCTATCTATGCAACAAATGAAATACCTAGCAGCTACCAAACACTATGCCCTGGCGTTGGTCAAATGCATAGCTTGAATACTACTAAATACCCAAATGAAATGATGGAGGGCTACAAATGGTTTTGGCAAAACCGTGAACATAGTGAACTTGATATAATCGAAGGAACCTGATACTTTCTAAAAGGAGTGGTTAAAGCTCCGCAATTAAAAATTCTGATCTTTTAAAATAACCGAGTGGTTTCTTTTAAATTTGTTCCAACGATTTAACTTTGGTTTATTTTCTTTGCATTATAATAATGCGTCCCATCATTTATCCTATCGTTGCAGAAAACAACGAAAATACCACATCCTCTTATGCCATCCGCATTTGCCATGGGGTCTCGTCATCACCCGTTAGGTTACTTAACTAACGACAGAGCGGGGGCTGGGCTAGTGCGGGTGTAAAACATAAGTGACGTCTAATAGCTATCATATATAGATATTGTACATTCGTCAGACGCAATAATAAGCATTCCAGATCACTGATGAACTTTATTGGATATACTAGCAATCCGCATTTGCTTTGAGCCTGCAATAAAAGATGGATTACACAGTTATGATGAATAGCCATTACCCCAACCCTAGACCCCTACGGATACGGCAAACTACCCGCCAAGTACCCGAAGTGAAGCGGTCTCCCTCAACAACGTGAGTATGCCACTAAACACTTCAACGTACCCGGTAGTTTGTGTACCCCGCCTTGGGTCTATCCTAGGAGCAAAAATAGTAAAAAGAAATAATACAACGGTGGCTACAACCGAAACCTGGATGTGCCCCGCAAAAGAATATTACATCATATTACATTTACATCGAATGAATGAATATTAAACCCATCTCAAACCCCGGCTAATCATCATAACACTCCAATCAAGTCCATATACACAAACAATAAACATTACAGAAATGTGCAACCCTCTGCCAACCGACATACTAGCAGTTAGGGAAGGTTTACGAACACATTAAACATTACAGATAAAAACCCAATCAGCAAATATCTTAGAACATCGATCGATAACCATATTCCATGTTTACCCCAAAAGCTAACCAGCACTGAAGTAACCTTGGCAGAAACAGAATATACAGGAAAACAAAAAACCAAAAAATATGAAAATCCGAGTCAACTCGGAGTTGACTCCGCCGCGGATACGCGGCCAAAAGCATAATCTTGCCGCGGATCCGCGGCTGTATTGCCGAGTTAGGATCTCGTATTTTCCCAGTATTCTTATATTTCCCTGCTGTGAAGTTTAAGGTATATCAAATAATTTTTTCGACACTTTTAAAATCAACAGAAACTTAGGGTATCCGGTGTTTCGTTTTCGCGTTTTCTGACGATCGAAGTTCTAATCAGTTGCTAACAAGCTAGTAATGGTTTAGTTGGCTCTGACACCAATGCAAGTCCATGTCACGCACACCACGAACTTGCGGGGAGGAGGAATATAGGAAAAACGATTATCAAAGCTTTGTAACACGGACTTGAGCGCATGAATTGTATCTAAACCGTTACTAGCAAACTACGAGAGGTTTAACTACTCAGATTCGAAATTATACCTCACGTTACTTGTCCTTCGGGTCTTCATCGCCGTCCTCCACTCCTTGTAGGCTCCTTGGAACATCGGCACCTCAACGGCCTCCTCGAGTCAAAGACGATCCACCCGAGAGCTCCTACGCCAAGCTTGATCTCTAACTTGAGATAACTAGGTTGCTCAAAGTGCTAATCTAAGCTACCTAGGGGATATAGAGCGAGGTTATGGGTGTATTAGTCTAGCTAACCCTTGATCTCAACACATGAGAGGTTAGGGTTAGGGTTTCAAGAATGAGAGAGCTTGAGGAGAGAGAAGGTCATGATAAGAATGAAATATGATATTGTTTCTCACTTGATATATGAAGCATAATGAATAAATGAATAAAATGAGATTATTCATCATGCTACATAAATGCATTATGAGTGACTCACTGTGAGTCATTAAGTATTTAATAATGCATTAATGACATGATGAATCACACATAATGAGTCACAATATCATTTAATGCTAATGACACCTTACCCCCCAAGTCACTATGCTTCTAGAAGCTTCACGGAAAATTACGAGAACGCCCCTCCAATCCATAAAAACACGGAAAAACTTTAGTCTGTATAAATCCAATAACCTGATACTAGAATCTGGCTTAAACCAAAGTCGGCTAGTAAAACTGTCCGAACGTCATACGTGCGTTTAAACACGTATGCGTCCGAACCCTTGTCATAAAACCAAACGACCTCTATATCGTTTCGCCTGGAGCAGGGAAACCCTCTGTGTGGGACTCTAAAGACTCGACACTACGCTGGCAGTGGGTTTAACCATAGACTGCAAGCGGCACTAGCTGTATGTAACGGTCCCTAGGTAGATGTCGATAAGGAAACCCATCCGAACTCCTACTGAGCCTGATGTGACAATCTCCGTACAGTCCGGTCTGTTCGTCTAAGACTATCGCATATCGAACCTAGTGGGCGGCAAGCGTCAGTCCTATAATAGCGGTATAAGTCGTGTCGGAGCGTAGCCCATTACACCCTGAGAAACTACTGGAACCTACCAGTAAATCTCGCTTACCCTGGCCAGGGACTTTGCATAATGGCTTTTTGACACACCGTGATATCAACTCCCAATACCGGGAGAGACGAATCCTATCTAACCGCCACTGCCTCCAAGTGCTCGGGACTGCACCCAACTGCTACCTGTTTGCACGACTCCTTTGAGCCGTGGTAGGGTAGCAATCTAAGAACAGTGGGACACACTCGAGGCGATGTTGCAGTGTCAAGTCTGCGGAATATGCTGTACTCATGTCACCTGGGAACTGTTAACTGACGATTGGTATAATACCAACCAACAGTTCCCCTGCGAGTCCTGTCCGGTGTACCCGTAACCTAACGAGCACCTGTATACTATCTCCAGTACAATGTACTGATGGCTGTGGGACAGACCATCTCCCTAACTGGGATGAGAAGCGTACACACTTAGTCTACTCCGGAATATCGATACCCTATCTCGATAATCCAACGACCAGGGACCTGTATAGGATGTTGCTTACAGACTACCCAGCCCCCACTAGTGTGACTGCCATCACAATGCTGGTAATCAAGCAAAGATCCTATGGGCTCTACTAATATGTATAAGTGATACATTACAAGAAACATATGCACATATTAAAGTAGACACAAACCAAGTAGCATACTACCATTTTTAGCAAGACTGTATATATAACTGTGAATATCCCAAGCTTCCATTATGTAATATACATACAAGTATGATACAATAATGGCCCCTAGGGCATATACACTAACATATTGGCTCGCTTTATTGATTCATTTTCTCACCGGATAATACATTGATATATATGCGATATATGTTAATTGTTTTATTTTCTTTTGTTACATTTAATATTGTATATGTGATATATAATATTGTAACAAGTTAGGATTACAAATGCAACATGATTTGTTGATTTATACCTAGTTAGGGTTTGGATTAGGGTTAGCATTTGGGTTAGCTTTTTCATGAGCTTTCATGAAGCTTCATGAAACTTTGACCTTTTCTTTTCTCTTTGGTTTTTTGTGGAGTCATACTTAACCCAACCCAAACCCTTTACCTTAGGTTAACTCTCTACAATGGTTACCCTTATCATTATCAACCATGGTTGCATTTTGTGATGATTAACTTATTTTCATTATTCATCACAAAAGGATTATTCATTGTTCATCTTCTTCTTCCTCCTTGCGAAGCTTTCTAGCTTTGATTCTTGTGATGAAAATGGGTGAGATTATGAAAATAAAATAGAGCTAAATTCCTACTTCATCATCCTAATCTATCCTAGCCATTTAGATTAGGGTGTTCACTTCATTTGAGAGTGAGAGCTTGTGTTTAAGAAACTTCAAGGTAGATCATCTTAGTTATCGAAGATCGGAAGCAAGTTTGCATCATTCTCTTCGTGGAGCCTCTCTAGAGTCCGGGTACATGATGATCGCAGCGAAGGGACCTCAACACGGAGCTTATGAAGTGAAGGACCGGACTACAAAGGTTGTAATCCCAAACTCTTAGATGTTAAAGTGTTTAACATGCTTTGTTTCGCCTAATCTCTAGTTTAAAGATCTTGGTTAGGGTTGTCCGGCACGTCTAAATTTTAAATTGGGCATGGTTGATGCCTTGTTGACCCTTAAGAGAGTGCCTAGTTACCCTACAGTGGTATCAGAGCCAAGATAGAGCTTTAGCCGAAGTCTAGGTGAAGTTTAAAGTCCGATCGAACCCCGAATACTCGTAAACCCTAGTTTTTGGAAATTTTTCAAAAAGTTGAGTTTTTTCATATTAAAAATACTCAGAAAAATCAGCAGGGTATTTTAGAAATTACTGTGAAAAACGAGACTCTGACACCATTAAAGCGCCGCGGAACCGCGGCCGTACCATGGCTTGCGCGGCTGTTCCGCGGTCAAACAGTAACTTTTGGGTTTGGTTTTCACACAGTAAAATTCGTACAGATCTCCTGATTGTTCTGGGAACTTTTAATTCCACTCAAGTGTTGAGTTTTCTGGGTTTTATTGGGAACTCGTTCATTCGATAGGAAAGTATAACTTCGTTTATTTTATCCGGGTAATTTTTAGAACGTATTAAAAAGTTTGAACGGATATCAATAACTCACTTTTTCCCCTGCCGGAAAATTTCCAAGTGTTGGATTTTTCTGTAGTTTAAGAACGTTCTAAGTCGTGCAAGTAACGCGGTGGACCCTCTAGAAGACAAAAAACCTTAACTTGATTATGTGACCGTCTGAACTGCCTCTAAATCTTAGGGTTTAGGGCAGTACGGCGTGCCACATGTGAGGCGTTGGCTTGACCCTTCTACGGCTGGACCATTGGTACTGTGGCATGTGATGGATGTTTTTAAACTAATTTCAAGTGTTGAGAACTATTTGGGAAAACTTGAGTGTTTGATTATTCGATCGGAAAGTTTAACATTGTCTATTTATCTGGAATATGATACAATATTTGGAATCCACAAGTAGTTATGAGATAACTAATTTGAATGTTATAAATCTAGCAGTTCAGTCTCAGATGATCGGTTGCCATGGGATTTTGATGCGATCAAAAGTCCGTCGCAATCACGTAGCGTACGCGGATACTCGCCGGGTAAACTTAATAGACAACCATGCCCTATAGCCCCGACCAAGTGACTGTAGGAGAACCCCGTCGCCAAAAGCATCCATTTCGATGCTCGCGGCAGCGGTGTTCCGCCTTAGTGCACTTCGTCGACGGCATCCGGGGGTGCGGCCGTCTACTAAAGTTTGCGACGAGCATTCGATCAGGATGTCGGGAATCTTGTTGAATTGCCCGACTTGATATTGAAAAGAGTTTTCGATAATGAGACTAAAATGCGGGGTTTATAATTGTTAGGCATGCGATGTCTAAGGAATTCATTTGGTTAGGCATGCGATGTCTAAAGAGGTTGCGGATTCCAACTGTTGTAGTTTTACACTTTCTTTTCTGTGACCGTAAGTGTAGTATGTAGTTGTATTGCCGGTTTTCGTTGCTATACATCGACGACAATCAGTGTATGCATACTTACTTACGTTGATGACATGTGATGTTATGTGTTGCTGTGATATGTTATATTGGATCGTTGTGTTTGAATAGCCGGGGGTTTTATGTGAGAAGAGAGTTTTTCATTTTCATTCATGTAAAATTCATTTGTATGTAATATTCTTTTATTGGGGCACTTCCGGGATGAGGATGATGTCACCATTGTATATTATTTACTTTTCCGCATTAGGTAAACCCAAAGAGGGGAGCACAAGTAACCGGGTTCTAGGGTACAGTGGGAGGCCATCTCGAGGAGTCGAGACCGGATCTCCTAACCCTAGAATTGGCATTGTTACTTGCCGCTCTCGTAGGGGTCAAGGGATGTAACAACCCTAATTTTCCTATACAAAGTTTTTTCAAATATTTTTTTCAAAAATCCACAAAGGGGTATTTTAGCATGAGCACAAGATATAGGTAATTATTTTGTTTTTAATTACAGGCTACAAGAATATAATAACTCAATTTTTAGTGTACAAGAATTTACTTTAAATTTAATGTATACTAGGAGTATTTATTCTTGCTGCTATCAGTTTAAGTAATTAAATACCACAATAATTACAAGAAAGAGCTTGTAGCTCATTGGTAATACCTTGCACTGCTGAACCAAGCCATCAGAGTTCGAATCCCATACCCCACATTATTTTTAATATTGATTTTTTAAAAACCTTTAGAATACCAAGAGTTTACACGTGCATATCTCACAAAAACCCCACTACACCCAAAGATGTAACACTTGCAGAGGGTAGATGAACTGTCGGGGAAGATCCAGGTCACCGGACTCGGTCGGGAATCGGCCAACTCGGCCTTGACTCGGCCGACTCAGTGATCCGACCGAGTCACGGCCGAGTCACCTCCGATTCGGCCGATTCAGGCGAGGGTCACAACATGAAAGTTGTGTCTTTTGGTATTCTCTACGCACCTGCAAAGTTTCAGCCTCATACCACTTCCAGAGATCTTTAAAAACCCCAATTACTCCACTTTTAATACATTTTTATTACATTTTATCACATTTTTATTTCTAACTTTTCATCTACCCTAACCCTAACCTAACCCTATAAATACCAACCCTACACACTACCCTCTCACCCCCCAAAATCTTGAGCCACTCTCTCAAAAGTTTCCACAAGAAGTGTGCTTTGAAACCGAGTTCACGGCGAAGCCCTGACGGAATTCCGGCGACGTGTTTTGGAGCAACCGGCGACGTAACCATCCTCGGCCTTCCTCCCTAGTTCTCTTTACTCTTTAGAAGAGTTTAAACCCGTAAGTCCCACCTCTTCTACCTTCCTTTTCTTTAATGTAAAAATACGAATTTCTGGAACCCGACGGAAATCGGACAAACCGATTTCCGATTCGATTTTTCTTTAAAATTCCACTTGTCACCTAATACATATTATCTACCCATATGCATGTTGACTATTAATCACCCTTAAACCAATTTAATCACACTTTTCCACATGAAATGATAAGTTCTTTACAAAACCGTATTTCTTTCATTAAAATACCATGAAGTTCATTTTTCTTAATGTAATCAAGTACCTCACTCCTAAACATGTTTATTGTGATAACTAAACTTGTTTCAATCAATTTGAATGAAATTTCACACATGAAATGATAACGTTTACGAATACCGTATTCTTGCACTTTAATACCTTTAGGTTTTACATAGCTTATTTCACCTTTAAACTTCACCAAAACCTAATATAAGTTATGGGGTAATGACCTACCCTTACACACACTCAATATAACCCTAAATGATAAATATTAAAAATACAGAATACGAAATTACAGGACTTTTCACTAAAATACCATAACCTTTATAACCTTTAGTTAAATCTTTAAATTGTAAACTTTTCTAAATAAAATCTTATATAAAATGAAAGCACGATTGGTCATGGACATCGATCGTTTATCTAAACTGTTTTGTGGGTCTAGGCAAGTGTGTCTAAGGCTAGTGGTTTTTAATTAGGCCCACGACTGTGGTTCCTTCCCACTTACCTGGCACTTATCTGGCCGCAATTGACGGTGAAGAGGCGATTTGAGGCTTCTAATGACTCATCGTTTAGACCCTAGAAATAGACTAGTTGGCTTAGGAAACCCTAATAACTAAAATACGGAAACTATACTCTTTTGCAAATAAACACCCTATATTTATAAAACCGTTTTCCTAAATGAAAAGTATTTATAGAACCTAAGCAAAGTGCCGCTACAACCCATCTTTGGGGAACCTGTTAGGGATAGTACGGTTCATCGTGCACCCGCAGGCTGGTAGTGCGAGATTCAGACCTCCGCAAGGAGCATTCGGTCTCGAAAGGTTTAAAATACGGCATTTAAGAAAAATGAGATTTTGGGAAAATAAAATATTTATTTAAAATTATTCATGTGTTAATATATATATAATTATCATTTAAACACCTATTTTATCATAAGATAAAGTTTTCACTTTTTCTAAAAAATTACAAGATTAAAAGTTACATTAAAATACCATGAATTTCAAAAAATCAATTAATATTTTTATTAGGATATATTCACTAGAATAACATAAATAAAATCCATACTCATTATAACTATAAAGACGAATAACAAATACTTGAGGTGTATTTTGCAAACTATACAATATTACTTTTTACAATAAACCCCCTCAAGTTTTATTAATTACAATAAGGCCCCTAACAAATAAAGAACTTCAAATTATCTTCTCTAGTCTGACTCGGGTTAGAGTCTGACTATTTCTGACTTGAATATAATTCAAGTCAATCTATATTCTTTATATTTCAACTCAAGATGAATACATGAATCCCAGAATCCAGTTAACAATCTATATAACTTGACTGAACCGAACCATGGATATTCCTTTTACATGATTCCCAGTATTCCATTTACATGACTCTATGGTTATAGCCGTTTCCTGATATCATGGTTTCGGTCAGTCAGTTAATCACTCATACAATCAACACAATTTTACAAGATAACAATACAAACAAGATATCGCGGGGTTTAAGGGGTAGACTGGTACGGAATATGTTAAAGGTGGCACGAGGTGGTCACTTAAGACGTAATTACATCCATGCCGTTGTTCCGTGGTATTATCGACGGAGCCTTGTACTACAGGTTACCAAAGTCCCCGGTGTAAGTGGGACTCCCCTCGTATACACTGGCATCTTCTGTACCAGGCTATAAACAACAGCGTTAATACAACATTACAATATTATAATACAACATTAAAAGCTACACTCTCCCTCTCTTACTCTCTGTCTATTCCTCTCTTATCTTTGGGACTTACCGAGCGACCTGTTCGCTGACGACATTCTGTTTCTCTCTTCTTTGAATGTCGTCAGGTGATTTGGACCCGGCCGAGATTGAGCCATCGCAAGAAGACTTGGAGCAGTTTACTGAAGACCCTGCACTGTAGTTTCATTGTACACTTTTCCTTTCTGTACTTTTCATTTCCTGTTATGCCATTGTTTAGGCATCTTTTATTTCAGTTGTATTTCCTTTCATGTATTGTACAAAGAATGTTAATAAATAAAAGTTGCTGTTCTTTTTATACTCTTGTCTCTTGTGTAATATTTTATATTGCTTAGCTACGCTTAGCGTATGTACTTCTGAGTACATACGTAGCGGACCTCGTCGCGTCCACTTCGCCGTACACTGGGAAGCGGGGCGTGACAGGTTTTGTTGGTGGCCCATGCAGGTCAGAGCTGTATGAATCCCTGTCATGCAGTTCTGGTCTGCGTGAACAACCTAAGCAATATAACACAAGAACCAGCAACTAAAACATTCTTTACAATTCATGTTCCTTGAATCTTGCAATTTCATCTTCCTTGAATCTTATCATTTCATGTACTTGAATCTGTCCTAACCCAAATTTTTCTTTAGGGTTATGGATTCCCCAAACAACACCAGCACCAACGTCAACAACACACCCTCAGTACTACCTCTCACTCCTGTTGTTTCCACACCATCCACTGAGCAAACCATGCTATTCGATGCGATCCGCAGTCTGCTAAAGGGACAGCAACAACTTCTGAGTCGTCCTGAGGCAGATGCACCGGGAATAAAACAATTCAGAGCTTTGCACCCAAAGCAATTCTCGGGTAAAGGAAGCCCTCTCGAAGCAGAAGAATGGGCACAAAGTATTGAAGACGATCTGGCAGCAGCTCAAGTGCCAGATAATGCTTGGGTCCGTGTAGCGAAGCTACAGCTCACGGATAACGCTCGTAATTGGTGGAAGGCGGAAGAAACCCGTCTGGCACAGCCGATAGAATGGAAAACATTTCGCGAGAAGTTTGACGCGAAATATTTCCCTGTGACTGCCAGGTTCGCTATGGAGCAGCAATTTATTCATCTACAACAAGGATCAATGTGGGAGAAATCAGTAGATGAATATGATGCTGAGTTCACTATGTTAAGCCGATTTGCGGCACACTTGATACCGACGGATGATATCAGAGCCCGTCGCTTTCAACAAGGACTGGATACGGAGATTCAGGCTGCCCTAGCCACGGGAAAATTTCTGACTCATGAAGATGCTCTGGAAGCTGCCCGCAGCTATGAAGCAGTGATAAAGGCAAGGGGCAGACCTCAGTCTGCAGGAGTGAAACATCCTGCCACTCAGATGGCAGGAGGGGCCTCTTCAAGGCCGGCTGTTGAACTCAGAAGACTGGAAGAAGTTAAGGATCAGTCAAGACCCGATTTTTGCTTTTATTGCAAGAGGGAAGGTCACTTGTGGAAGGACTGTAGACGCGCAAAAGGCCTATGTTTGGTTTGTGGCGCGTCCAATCACGGAATTGGAAGCTGTCCTTATAGACGCAACTCAGCGCACACACCCGCCAACTACCCGCAGCAGCCAGCTATCCAGGCTCCTGCAACTCGTCCTGCACTCC
This sequence comes from Agapanthus africanus, assembly GCA_030015575.1. Taxonomy (NCBI): domain Eukaryota; kingdom Viridiplantae; phylum Streptophyta; class Magnoliopsida; order Asparagales; family Amaryllidaceae; genus Agapanthus; species Agapanthus africanus. Next base: position 236,460,115 of record CM057344.1, on the reverse strand, counting down.
CAGCACCACCTCCACGTAGATTTCCTGCTCAGCCAAATCGTCAATTCCATCAGGCACTGAGAAATATGCCTCGAGTACAGGGGAATATGCCTCCAGCTAGGAGGAACGTGCCACGGCGACAGGCTTTCACCTTAGCAGCCATAGAACCTGAAACTGTGAACCAAGGTAACCCAGGTAACCTCCTCACCACTTTGACTAAAACTTCTTTACAACCTTTAATTTTGACACCAAACTGTTACACTTTCCATTTACAAATTTCGAGGACGAAATTTTTATAAGGAGGGTAGAATGTAACAACCCTAATTTTCCTATACAAAGTTTTTTCAAATATTTTTTTCAAAAATCCACAAAGGGGTATTTTAGCATGAGCACAAGATATAGGTAATTATTTTGTTTTTAATTACAGGCTACAAGAATATAATAACTCAATTTTTAGTGTACAAGAATTTACTTTAAATTTAATGTATACTAGGAGTATTTATTCTTGCTGCTATCAGTTTAAGTAATTAAATACCACAATAATTACAAGAAAGAGCTTGTAGCTCATTGGTAATACCTTGCACTGCTGAACCAAGCCATCAGAGTTCGAATCCCATACCCCACATTATTTTTAATATTGATTTTTTAAAAACCTTTAGAATACCAAGAGTTTACACGTGCATATCTCACAAAAACCCCACTACACCCAAAGATGTAACACTTGCAGAGGGTAGATGAACTGTCGGGGAAGATCCAGGTCACCGGACTCGGTCGGGAATCGACCAACTCGGCCTTGACTCGGCCGACTCAGTGATCCGACCGAGTCACGGCCGAGTCACCCCCGATTCGGCCGATTCAGGCGAGGGTCACAACATGAAAGTTGTGTCTTTTGGTATTCTCTACGCACCTGCAAAGTTTCAGCCTCATACCACTTCCAGAGATCTTTAAAAACCCCAATTACTCCACTTTTAATACATTTTTATTACATTTTATCACATTTTTATTTCTAACTTTTCATCTACCCTAACCCTAACCTAACCCTATAAATACCAACCCTACACACTACCCTCTCACCCCCCCAAAATCTTGAGCCACTCTCTCAAAAGTTTCCACAAGAAGTGTGCTTTGAAACCGAGTTCACGGCGAAGCCCTGACGGAATTCCGGCGACGTGTTTTGGAGCAACCGGCGACGTAACCATCCTCGGCCTTCCTCCCTAGTTCTCTTTACTCTTTAGAAGAGTTTAAACCCGTAAGTCCCACCTCTTCTACCTTCCTTTTCTTTAATGTAAAAATACGAATTTCTGGAACCCGACGGAAATCGGACAAACCGATTTCCGATTCGATTTTTCTTTAAAATTCCACTTGTCACCTAATACATATTATCTACCCATATGCATGTTGACTATTAATCACCCTTAAACCAATTTAATCACACTTTTCCACATGAAATGATAAGTTCTTTACAAAACCGTATTTCTTTCATTAAAATACCATGAAGTTCATTTTTCTTAATGTAATCAAGTACCTCACTCCTAAACATGTTTATTGTGATAACTAAACTTGTTTCAATCAATTTGAATGAAATTTCACACATGAAATGATAACGTTTACGAATACCGTATTCTTGCACTTTAATACCTTTAGGTTTTACATAGCTTATTTCACCTTTAAACTTCACCAAAACCTAATATAAGTTACGGGGTAATGACCTACCCTTACACACACTCAATATAACCCTAAATGATAAATATTAAAAATACAGAATACGAAATTACAGGACTTTTCACTAAAATACCATAACCTTTATAACCTTTAGTTAAATCTTTAAATTGTAAACTTTTCTAAATAAAATCTTATATAAAATGAAAGCACGATTGGTCATGGACATCGATCGTTTATCTAAACTGTTTTGTGGGTCTAGGCAAGTGTGTCTAAGGCTAGTGGTTTTTAATTAGGCCCACGACTGTGGTTCCTTCCCACTTACCTGGCACTTATCTGGCCGCAATTGACGGTGAAGAGGCGATTTGAGGCTTCTAATGACTCATCGTTTAGACCCTAGAAATAGACTAGTTGGCTTAGGAAACCCTAATAACTAAAATACGGAAACTATACTCTTTTGCAAATAAACACCCTATATTTATAAAACCGTTTTCCTAAATGAAAAGTATTTATAGAACCTAAGCAAAGTGCCGCTACAACCCATCTTTGGGGAACCTGTTAGGGATAGTACGGTTCATCGTGCACCCGCAGGCTGGTAGTGCGAGATTCAGACCTCCGCAAGGAGCATTCGGTCTCGAAAGGTTTAAAATACGGCATTTAAGAAAAATGAGATTTTGGGAAAATAAAATATTTATTTAAAATTATTCATGTGTTAATATATATATAATTATCATTTAAACACCTATTTTATCATAAGATAAAGTTTTCACTTTTTCTAAAAAATTACAAGATTAAAAGTTACATTAAAATACCATGAATTTCAAATAATCAATTAATATTTTTATTAGGATATATTCACTAGAATAACATAAATAAAATCCATACTCATTATAACTATAAAGACGAATAACAAATACTTGAGGTGTATTTTGCAAACTATACAATATTACTTTTTACAATAAACCCCCTCAAGTTTTATTAATTACAATAAGGCCTCTAACAAATAAAGAACTTCAAATTATCTTCTCTAGTCTGACTCGGGTTAGAGTCTGACTATTTCTGACTTGAATATAATTCAAGTCAATCTATATTCTTTATATTTCAACTCAAGATGAATACATGAATCCCAGAATCCAGTTAACAATCTATATAACTTGACTGAACCGAACCATGGATATTCCTTTTACATGATTCCCAGTATTCCATTTACATGACTCTATGGTTATAGCCGTTTCCTGATATCATGGTTTCGGTCAGTCAGTTAATCACTCATACAATCAACACAATTTTACAAGATAACAATACAAACAAGATATCGCGGGGTTTAAGGGGTAGACTGGTACGGAATATGTTAAAGGTGGCACGAGGTGGTCACTTAAGACGTAATTACATCCATGCCGTTGTTCCGTGGTATTATCGACGGAGCCTTGTACTACAGGTTACCAAAGTCCCCGGTGTAAGTGGGACTCCCCTCGTATACACTGGCATCTTCTGTACCAGGCTATAAACAACAGCGTTAATACAACATTACAATATTATAATACAACATTAAAAGCTACACTCTCCCTCTCTTACTCTCTGTCTATTCCTCTCTTATCTTTGGGACTTACCGAGCGACCTGTTCGCTGACGACATTCTGTTTCTCTCTTCTTTGAATGTCGTCAGGTGATTTGGACCCGGCCGAGATTGAGCCATTGCAAGAAGACTTGGAGCAGTTTACTGAAGACCCTGCACTGTAGTTTCATTGTACACTTTTCCTTTCTGTACTTTTCATTTCCTGTTATGCCATTGTTTAGGCATCTTTTATTTCAGTTGTATTTCCTTTCATGTATTGTACAAAGAATGTTAATAAATAAAAGTTGCTGTTCTTTTTATACTCTTGTCTCTTGTGTAATATTTTATATTGCTTAGCTACGCTTAGCGTATGTACTTCTGAGTACATACGTAGCGGACCTCGTCGCGTCCACTTCGCCGTACACTGGGAAGCGGGGCGTGACAAGGGATGTAAGTTTGGCTATTCATCGCGACCGTGGAATCCATGTTTTATACAGGCTCGTATTAAAAACACGGACGTCCTAGTATATCCAATATTTCATATATGTTCTTCTGCTGCAATGTTCCGTGATGAGATCATATTACTGCCTGAGACGAATGTTTATATTATATATATGAGATATATATTATATATTGTTGATTTCGTTTCATATATATTAAAATGGGACTTCATTAATGAGATTAATGAAATAAAAGAAACCTAAAAATGTTGTAGAAACTTGTTTAAAAACTGGTAGATCTAGTTCTTGCTTTGCATAGCGGTGTTCCTTGTAGAACATCCAGCACCTTATTCGATAAGGAAAGAGCCGAGATCCCTTCACCGGGAGTGACCTGTTTAGCGAAACTGGCAGATGCTGCATACTCGGTTTGTCTTTTGTTTGCTTCTATAGTTTTTGCTTTGCACAAGCGGTATTTGTGAAATATCCTGCACCTTATTCGATGAGAAAAGAGCCGACGATCTCTTCACCGGGAGTGACCTCTTTAGCAAAACTAGAAAAGGCCTCAAAAACACTCCATTTAAAATCACTTGATTCTACAACGATATCAAGTTCATTACACAAAAGGTTTTCTTAAAAACCTATCGTAGCCCTCCGTCATTTCAGATAAGTACTAGTTAGTATTCGTGCTACGTTTGTTAACTATGTTAAGGCGTAGTGTGCGGTAGCTGATTAGTGCTTATCTGTATAAGCATATGATGCGATTGGATTAGGGTAGTCGTGCGACTTTGTTGACTATGTTAAGGGTCGTGCGGGTGGGTTTAATTCAATCGGGAAATGACGGGTTGAACTTGACTAGCACTTATGATTTGTTGACCATCTTAAGGTCATATAGCTGCTAGGGGTAAAATATTATTGGGAATTTCAAGTGTTGAAATTTGCAATGAGATTGCATACCTTCTATGAGATAGTTAGATCCCGATACCCGCTGCGAGTAAGAGTTACTCCTGGGAGAGTTTTACACATCACAATTAGCCGATCAAGTAGGTGTCTAGAAAGGTGTCAACGGGGTTACGCCCCTGGGAAAATGAGGTTTACTTTAATTAGGTTCATGCGAAAGCACGGGGAACCATCCTCAAAGTATCGGCACTGGCCTGGCTGAAAGATTGGCGAACTTGTAGCGTGTAATTAATCCCGGATAGTCTTTCCTTTTAGGGTTTGAAGGAAGATTTGACTATAACAGTGGGAGACATTCTGATTAGATATATTAGATAACCAATCTAATCTTGCAAGAGTATACGCTGAGTGTTTTCTTCTCTCTCTCTCTCTCCAGGTAGCGACCATATCACGCCTTAATCAAGATAATAATACGGATGTATTGACTGAATCTTCTTGTTATATTGAGCTGGAGAACGTTGGTCCCGCTCTAACTTATAAATGTTATAAGACAGAGCAGGAAATAAGGGATTACCAGAATTCCCGTGCCGCCCAAACGAAGAAAGTGCATGCTGATGCATCTTCTTCGGGTGTGTTCATTACCGAGAACTGTTTCTTAGTATCCTTTACGTCCTGGATATGAGATACCGGATCAGGATCCCACATATGTAATTTATTACATGGGCTACAGAAAGGTAGAGGACTGAGAATGGGTGATAAGTTTCATGAGATAGAAATGGTGCAAGTGTTGCAGCCAAGTCTGTTGGTCGTTATCACCCTGTATTATCAAAATACATTGATTCTGAATGAATGCTATTAGATACCGAATCTGATATAAAACATCATATCAGTCTCTTTATTAGTAAAGAAGGATATAATTTTGTATTGTTGGATAATGTTTTGAACATTTCATATATCAAGAGTTGATCGGTTCAGGCACATTATCTAAAATCATTGACGTTCTAAATCAAACCACAGTTCTTAGTATACAGAACACACACAAGAGGAAGAGTTCAGAAATGAACGAATCCTTCTTGAGGCATTGTAGACTAGGTCATATCAATGCGACCCGACTAGCTAAGTTACATTTAGATGCATATTTAAATTAGTTTGAATTTACATCTTGTGAAACTTGCCGGTCATGTCACAAAGATAAGATGACCATAGCTCTGTTTATTGGAAACAGTGAAAGAGTTAGTGAACTCTTGGGATTGATACATGCTGATGTATGATCGTCCCCCGTCTACACATGCCACGACCGGTTCTTTGTATTTCATTACATTCTCTGATGATCTCTCAAGATTCAGACATATGTTCATGTTGAAACATAAGTTCGAAGCTTTTGAGATATTCACAGAATATAAGTTAGAAGTAGAGAACCAAAAATGGGTATAAGTATTATGTCCTTTGATGAGATCAGGGAGGAGAATACTTGAGCACGAAATTCCTGGACTATTCTAAAGGAGAATGAGATTCTCTCTCGGCATTACTCCTCCGTATACACCATAGCACGATGGTATATCGGGACGGAGCAATAGCACCCTATGTGATATGGTGTGCTCTAAGATGTGTACTACTGAGTTTCCTATTTCCTTTTAGGAGTTATGCACTTAAGAAGTTGCATACCTATTGAATAGGGTTCAAATCAAATCAGTTGCCTACCACTTCATATGTGATATGGAAAGGGAAGAGCCCATATCTTTGTTAAGATTTGGGGTTGTCCGGCCTATGTCTAAAAAGCAAAATCCGGACAAGCTCGAGGCAAAGTCAGATCTGTGGAAGTTTGTTGGATATCCCAAGCATACACAAGGGAATATCTTCTACCTAACCGAGGAAAAAAATATTTTTTTCTCAACATGCCACCTTTGTGAAAGGGAATTTCTTGTAAAGAAATTAGTGGTCATGAGGTAGAACTGGAAAGAGTTCCAGCAATACAAAACTACAGCAGATAATTTGGTAGAACCTGAAGAATTCAATAGATTCTAACGAACCTCAGCTTCTCCGTCGATCTAGTAGGGTTCCTCACCCACCTGAGAGATACTTCGGTTTCTCTATGACAGTGGGAGCGAGGATTGCATCATGAGATGATGACCCAACTAGTTTCGAGCAGGCCATCAAGAGTGGGACTCTGTAAGAATGGCTGGATGCTTAGCGATCTGAGATGGAATCCTTATACACCAACAAAGTATGGAGCAAGTATATCTTGAGAAGATTACTCGGTGTACATGGAAAAGTTGAGACTTTCAAAGCCATGCTTAAGTCCATCCAGATCCTACTTGCCACTGCTACATACCATGACTACGATATCTGGTGGTTGGGTGTCATGACTGTTTTTCTAAATGTTGCTTTAGAAGAGAGCGTCTAAAAGTACACAGCCAGAGGGCTTCGTAGACAGTGGGAGCAGCGGAAACGTGTGCAAGTTGCTTAATAGGATAAAGCAGGCATCGCGGGGCTGGAACGTCTATTTTGATGTGTTAGTCAAAGAGTTTGACTTCATCAAAATGATAGATGAACCTTGTATATACAAAAAGGTAGTAGGGAGTATGGTGGTGATCCTCGTAGAGTACGTGGATGACATACTCTTGATAGGAAAGGAGTTTCCTATGCTGCGCTCGGTCAATCTCCGCTTATCACAAGGATTCTCCATATAGGATCAAAATGATACCTCCTAAATCCTAGGTTTTATATCTATGAGATAGATCTAAATGGATGTTAGGATTCTCACTAGGTGTAGTGAGATGGTATCAATCGATCCTGGGGAGAATCACTGGAAAGGTTCCAGGGTGATAAGGACGACTGAATGTCAGTCGTAGGCATTGTCTTTACCCTCAGTGGATGGATGGTATGTTGGAAGAGTTCCAAGCTAGATACCGTGACTTACTAAACGATTAAAGGCAAGATACATCGTTACCAAGGATGCTACCAAAGAGGCAGTCTGGATATATATAAGTTCATGAGATGAACTTCATTCCAACCATTGTGTGACAATGGAGTTATGGCATTGGCCAAGGAACGCCCGTCCCATCAGAAATCCAGATATAATTCTTAGGCAGTATCACCTGATCATGGAGATGGTTGATCTCCAGGGAGATCGAGGTTAGGAGAGTAGACACAGAGGAAAACATCGCGGATCCACTCACAAAGGCCTTTTTCCCAGTAGAGACTTTTATGGGATGGTTGAGTATGAGATACTTCAACCACAGCTAATTGTTGGGTATGTGATACCACAGCAGATGGCCCTAGTGCAAGTGGGAGATTGTTAGTTATATGTATGCCCTAGAGGCCATTACTGTACATATGATGTATACTGTAATGGATGCTTGGACATATATAGGGAAGACTTTCTTGCTCGACATGATAGTATGCTATCTGGTTGTACTTTATCTTAACATGTACTCTGATTGTCTCTATGTTACATATTGATAAAGCCCTTAGGATATGTACTCGACTACTGGGACTATGATGAGATCATACTAGTGGGGCCACGGTAGTCGACGAGTACATCCTATAACTGTTCCTAGTCGAGGGTGTATCGAGACAGGGCATCGATACACAAGAGTAGACTAGCGTATACGCATCTTGACCCATATGATGGGCGATGGATGATCCCATATCCATCGGTGTTTGACATCAAGGATGGTGTACGGGTGCTCAGTAGAGACTGGGTACACTGGACAGACTCGCCGAGAACTCCCAGATGGTATTATACCTCACGTCAGATGGCAGTTCTCTGGTGACACTGGTACAGGTTAGTCTGTAGACCCGAGATCGTCATAGAGTCTTGTGTGATTCCCACTGTGCTTTGATTTCCATCATACCATGTCCAAGAGAGAGTGCAAAAAGGTGGCTTTTGGTTACAGTCCCGAATCATATAGAGGCAATGAGCGATAGGAGGGGATTCGTCTTTCCCGGTATAGGGAGTTGATGTTGTGCTGTGTTCTATTGGCTATAACTGGAAATCCCTAGCCAGGGTTGCTAAGATTTACTGGTAAGTGTTATCAGTAGTTTCTCGAACTGTTATAGACCTCATATCGACACGACTTATCAAACTACTGGGGTCTGATGTTTACCATCCCTAGGCGAGATATGCGACATATCTGACGAAGAGACCGGACTGTACGGGAGTGTTACTGATTGGATTCGCAGGAGAATGTACATGCTTGCTTATTGATCTTCTGATCGCTTAATACCTGGGTGGCTGTTACGTTTAGCTGACTGCTTGCAGCTTGTGGGTGTTTGATATGATCATCACCTACTGCCGGCGTATTGATGATTCTTTAGAGTCCTACACAGAGGTTTCTTGACTTAGGCAAAACGGAGTAGAGGCACATATGTGATATGTACAGGACCGAGGATAATGCGATATGAGATACCGTATTCTATTCTCGCGATATTTGATATCAACCGGGTCAACAGATCAAGTGTTGATTCGATGAATCGGTAAATGAGATATTAGTCGGTTATATGCGATATAGCCGGATTGTCGGATCGAGTGTTGATTCGATGATTTATTGTATAATTATATATATGATATATTGCATTACATTATCTAATATTGGCTCACTTTATTGATTCATTTTCTCACCGGATAATACATTGATATATATGCGATATATGTTAATTGTATTATTTTCTTTTGTTACATTAAATATTGTATATGTGATATATAATATTGTAACAAGTTAGGATTATAAATGCAACATGATTTGTTGATTTAAACCTAGTTAGGGTTTGGATAAGGGTTAGCATTTGGATTAGCTTTTTCATGAGCTTTCATGAAGCTTTGACTTTTTCTTTTCTCTTTAGTTTTTTGTGAAGTCATACTTAACCCAACCCAAACCCTTTACCTTAGGTTAACTCTCTACAATGGTTACCCTTATCATTATCAACCTTGGTTGCATTTTGTGATGATTAACTAATTTTCATTATTCATCACAAAAGGATTATTCATTGTTCATCTTCTTCTTCCTCCTTGCGAAGCTTTCTAGCTTTGATTCTTGTGATGAAAATGGGTGAGATTATGAAAATAAAATAGAGCTAAATTCCTACTTCATCATCCTAATCTATCCAAGCCATTTAGATTAGGGTGTTCACTTCATTTGAGAGTGAGAGCTTGTGTTTAAGAAACTTCAAGGTAGATCATCTTAGTTATCGAAGATCGGAAGCGAGTTTGCATCATTCTTTTCATGGAGCCTCTTTCGAGTCCGGGTACATGATGATCGCAGCGAAGGGACCTCAACACGGAGCTTATGAAGTGAAAGACCGGACTACAAAGGTCGTAATCCCAAACTCTTAGATGTTAAAGTGTTTAACATGCTTTGTTTCGCCTAATCTCTAGTTTAAAGATCTTGGTTAGGATTGTTCGGCACATCTAAATTTTAAATCGGTCATCGTTGATGCCTTGTAGACCCTTAAGAGAGTGCCTAGTAACCCTACATCGCACACCCAGGTCGGCCCTCATATCCATCTAATGACTCCGGTAGGTATCCTCCGGATATCCGCCGTGCCCAAATACTATCACCGGTAGGTAGTGGTCCTTCTGCCAGGCTCACCGTCTAGCTACACAGCAGATCCGTTCTCGCCCCGGAGTACCATACCGGGTCCACCATGTACCCGCAATCGGCCTCGTCAACTTCTCGAATCGGGTTTTGTAGGGTTACTAGGCACTCTAATAAGGTTTAAGGAAACATCAAACATGTCCGTTTAAAATTTTAGCCGTGCCGAATAACCCTAAACAAGATCGTTGCTAGAAAATTAGGGTTTCATATGCAAGTAAACTATGTTTACTACTAAGTGAATACGAAATACAACCTTTGTAGATCGGTCCTTCACTTCTTTAGCTCCTTGTTGAAGTCCCTTCGCTGTGATCGTGGTTCTCTTGGACCCTTGCATAGCTTCACAAGGCAAAAGACGCGTTCTTGCTTGAAGTCTTCGAGGCCGAAGATGATCTACGTCGAAGGGATGCCAACTCAAGCTTCTACTTCACTAACTTGATAATTAGTGAAGCAAATACCCTAAACTAAATTGCTAGTCTAGTAGAGGATGGAGAAATAGGAAGTGGGTTCTCTTTAGAATTTTATTTCTCACATTCTTTCTCACTTTGGATCAAACCCTAGCAAGCTTTTTCTTTTTAGCAATGAAGAAGAAGAAGAAGAAAAGAAAGAGTTGAGGATAATGATCAAGTGAGAAGGCTAACCATGGTGAGTGAGTATCATATACTAACTCTTGTAGAGCCATAACCATAGCTAATTGAAAATGGTTAGGTTAATAAAAATCTAAAGTAAAACAAATTTAGTGGACTTTGTCAAAGCATCCACAAGCTTCTACAAGCTTCATGCTTATGACCTAAGCACCACTAATTTGTAATTACCTTAAATAAATATTAACCACCATCTTATATAGTATGGTGTATGTCTTACACACCCATGTTTAGTGTATCATCAACCATGATACAAAAGAAAACACTTTTAATATATATATCACATATATATATTCAAGTGTGCATATGAGAAAATACCTAAAGTGAACAAGTGTTAGTTAATGTAAACTAGTATATCAAATATACAATTATACAATAAATTATTAAATCAATACTTGACTTAATAATCCGGTCACATCACATATAACCGACTAACATCCAATGTATCTACTTATCGAATCAACACTTGATTCGATAACCCGGCTATATCATATATATAACCGACTGATACATAAAGTCGCGAGAATAGAATACTGTATCATATACACGCATCATTCTCTATCTCGCACATATCTCATACGTGCTCCTATTTCGTTTTGCCTGAGCCAGTAAAACCTCTATGTAGGACTCTAAAGACTCGTCAATACGCCGGCAGTAGGTGATGATCACATCAAGCACCCACAAGCCGTCAGCGGTACTAGCTGGACGTAACGGCTACCCGGGTATTGAGCGATCAGAAAATCAGCAAGCAAGCCCGCTCCAACTCCTGTAAAAGCCTGCCAGTAGCACTTCCCGTACAGTCCGGTCTCCTCGTCTGATATGTCGCATATCAAGTCTAAGGGTGGTAAACGTCAGACCCCAATAACCGATAAGTCGTGCCGATGTGAGGCTCATAACGGGTCGAAAAACTACTGGTAACACTTACCAGTAAATCTCTAAATCAGCCCTGGCCAGGGACTTCCCTGTTACGGCCAATCGACCACAGCGGAACATCAACCCCCAATACCGGGAGAGACGAAACCCCTCCTATCGCTCATTGCCTCCATGTGACTCGGGACTGTACCCAAAAATCACTGTTTTGCACGCCCTCATGGACGTGGTAAGGTGGAAATCAAAGACAGTGGGAATCACACAAGACTCTATGACGATCTCGGGTCTACAGACTAACCTGCACAAGTGTCACCAGAGAACTGCCATCTGACGTGAGGTATAATACCATCTGGGAGTTCTCGGCGAGTCCGTCCAGTGTACCCAGTCTCCACTGAGCACCCATATACCATCTCTGATGTCAAACACCAATGGATATGGGATCATCCATCGCCCATCTCATGGGTCGAGAAGCGTATAAGCTAGTCTACACTGGTATATCGATGCCCCGTCTCGATACACCTACGGCTAGGGACCTTGAAGGATGTACTTATGGACTACCATGTCCCCACTAGTATGATCTGCATCATAGTCCAGGTAGTCAAGTACACATCCTAAGGGCTTTACCAACATGTAACTATAAGACAGTATAAAGAGACAAGTATACATGTTAAAGTAAAGTGCAACCAGATAGCATACTATTATATCGAGCAAGAAAGTCCTCTCTATATATGTCCAAGCATCCAATATAATATACATCATCTGTACAATACTGGCCTCTAGGGCATACATACAACTAACAATCTCCCACTTGCACTAGGGCCAGCTGCTGTAGTATCGCATACCAAGCATCCCGAAGATCTCTCAAACTTTATCTGGGGAATGGCCTTCGTGAGTGGATCCGCAGTGTTGTCCTTCGTGTCAACCCTCCTGACCTCGATCTCCCGGCGATCAACTATCTCCCGGATCAGGTGATACTGCCTCAGAATATGCCTGGATCTCTGATGGGACCTGAGTTCCTTGGCCAAAGCCACCGCTCCATTGTTATCGCAATACAATGGTATTGGATGCTCAATTGATGGAACCACTCCAAGTTCAGTAATGAACTTCTTGATCCAGACAGCCTCTTTGGCAGCATCGTTGGCAGCGATGTTTTCAGCCTCCATCGTCGAGTCTGCCACGGTTTCCTGCTTGGAACTCTTCCAGCTAACCACCCCTCCGTAAAGGGTAAATACAAATCCCGACTGCGACTTAGAGTCGTCCTTATCACTCTGGAAGCTCGAATCGGTAAAGGACTCCACTTGGAGTTCTCCGTTACCATACACCAAGAGCATCTCTTTAGTCCTTCGTAAGTACTTGAGAATGCTCTTCACAGCTGTCCAGTGACTCTCTCCAAGATCAGCTTGATACCAACTCACTACACTTAGTGAGCACGCTACATCGGGTCTGGTACATAGCATCGCGTACATGATAGATCCTACAGCCGAAGCATAGGGTATCCCTAGCATGCGAGCTCTCTCCAAATCAGTCTTGGGAGACATCTCTTTGGAGAGAGTGAGCCCTGAGATCGTGGGTAAAGACCCACGTTTGGACTCTTCCATACTAAACCTCTTTAGTATGGTGTCAATGTACCTGGATTTGGACAATCCCAATATCCTTTTAGATCTATCTCTATAGATCATAATTCCCAGTATGCTGGAGGCATCACCTAGATTTTTCATTGAGAATCTTTGTGATAAGAAGAGCTTGACCGATTGCAGCATAGGAATGTCATTTCCTATCAAGAGTATGTCGTCCACGTACAATACGAGGAAGACAACCTTACTCTCTGCCACCTTCTTGTAGATACAAGGTTCATCTATGTTTTTGACGAAATCAAACTCTTTGATAACGATGTCAAAGCAGATGTTCCAACTCCGCGATGCTTTCTTTAATCCATAAATGGATTTAAGCAGCTTGCACACCTTCCCGCTGCTCCCACTATCTACGAAGCCCTCTGGCTGAGTCATGTACACACTCTTATAAATCACCGTTTAAAAAGGCGGTCTTAACATCCATTTACCAGATTTCGTAGTCATGATATGCAGCAATGGAAAGCATGATCCGGATGGATTTAAGCATAGCCACTGGAGAAAAGGTTTCATCATAGTCCATACCTCGTCTTTGATGAAAACCCTTTGCAACAAGTATAGCTTTGAAAGTCTCCACTTTCCCATCTAAACCAAGTTTTTTCTTGAAGATCCACTTGCTCCCAATGGGTTTTACCCCTTCAGGAGCATCTTCCAAAGTCCACACTTTGTTGGTGTACATGGATTCCATCTCGGACCGCATTGCATCCAGCCATTTCACTGAGTCCCCACTCGTGATGGCCTGCTCGAAGCTAGTTGGGTCATCATTAACCATGATGCAATCCTCGCTCCCACCATCCATGAGAAAACCGTAGCATCTCTCAGGTGGGTGAGGAACCCTACTAGATCGGCGGAGTGGCTGGGGTTCATCGGGAAATACCGAATCCTCTGGTTCTACCAAATCTTCTGTTGTAGTTTGTACAGCTGGAACCTCTTCCAGTTCTACCTCAGAGCCACTAATCTCTTTTGCAAGAAATTCCTTTTCTAAAAAGATGGCCTGTTGAGCAACAAACACCCTTTGTTCCTCACTGTGGTAGAAGATATACCCTCGCGAATGCTTGGGATATCCAACAAGCTTACAAAAAACAGACCTTGCCTCGAGTTTGTCCGGTTTTTGTCTTTTGACATAGGCCGGGCAACCCCATATCTTAATAAAATTAATATATGGTCTCTTCCCCTCCCATATCTCATATGGGGTGGTAGGCACAGATTTGGTAGGAACCCTATTCAGTAGGTATGCTGCTGTCTCCAGTGCATATCCCCAGAAAGAAATAGGTAACTCAGCTATAATCATCAAAGAGCGCACCATATCTAATAGGGTGCGGTTCCTCCGTTCCGATACACCGTTGTGCTGTGGTGTATATGGAGGAGTTAGCTGAGAGAGAATCCCATTCTCTTTTAGGAAGTCCAGGAATTCATTGCTCAAGTATTCACCTCCTCGATCAGATCGAAGGATTTTAATACTTTTCCCGGTTTGGTTCACGACTTCTTGTTTATATTCTCTAAATTTCTCAAAAGCTTCTGATTTGTGATTCATCAGGAACACATATCCGAATCTAGAGAGATCGTCAGTGAATGTAATGAAGTACGAAGAACCATCCCTGGCATGCGTAGACATAGGACCGTATACATTACTATGTATCAGTCCCAAGAGTTCGGTAACTCTTTCTCCGTGTCCCGTAAACGGAGTTTTGGTCATCTTGCCTTTGAGACATGACTGGCAAGTGTCATAAGATGAAAATTCAAACGGATTTAAATATCCATCCTTATGCAACTTAGCTAGTCGTGTCGCAATGATGTGACCCAGTCTACAATGCCACAAGAAGGATTCGTTCATTTCTGAACTCTTCCTCTTGTGTGTGTTTGTTATGATCAGAACTGTTGATTGATTTAGAACATAAATGCCATTGCACAACGTGCCTGATCCAACCAACTTTTGGTTTAGGAAAATGTTCATAACATTATCCTGTAATACAAAATTATATCCCTCTTTACTCAACAAAGAAACCGATATAATGTTTCATATCAGGTTCGGCATGTAATAGCATTCGTTCAGAATCAATGTATTACCATTTGGCAATACAAGGTGATATTCCCCGACGGTTTTAGCTGCAACAATTGCACCATTTCCAACCCTTATGTCTTTATCACCTTCTCCAAGTTCTCTACCTTTCCTAAGCCCTTGTAACTGATTACATATATGGGATCCTGACCCGGTATCTAATACCCAGGACGTAGAGCAAATGGAGAAACAGTTCTCTGTAACGAACACACTCGAAGAAAATGCATCAACATGTACTTTCTTCATTCGGGTGGCATGGGAATCCTGGTATTCCCCTATATCCTGTTCAGTCTTATAACTCTTATAAGAAAGAACGGAACCAACGTTCCCCAGCACAGTATAACATGCGGGTTCGGTCAATACATCCATATTATTATCTTGATTAAGGCATGATATGGTCGCTACCTGGAGAGAGAGAAGAAAACACTTTAGCATATGCTCTTGCAAGATCATATTGGTTATTATTTTATCTAATCAGGATGGCTCCCACTGTTTTTATCAAATCTTCCTTCAAACCCTAAAAGGAAAGACTAGCCGGGATTAATTACACCCTACAACTTCGCCAATCTTTCGGCCAGGCCAGTGTCGGTACTTTGAGGGTGGTTCCCCGTTCTTTCGCACGGACCTAATTAAAGTAAACCTCGTTTTCCCAGAGGCGTAACCCCGTTGACACCTTTCTAGACACCTACTTGATCAGCTAATTGTCCTGTGTAAAACTCTCCCAGGAGTAACAATTACTCAAAGTGGGTATCGGGATCCAACTATCTCATAGAAGGTATGCAATCTCATTGCAAATCTCAACACTTGAAATTCCCGATAATATTTTGCCCCAAGCATCCCATGACCTTGACGGAGGTCAAAAAACCATAGGGTGCAAGTCAAGTTCAACCCGTCATTTCTTGATTGAATCAAACCCACTCGCTCGACCCTTGACGGAGGTCAACAAGGTCGTACGACTGCCCTAATCCAATCTGCATCATATGCATAAGCAGATAAATACTAGTTAGCTACCGCACACTACGCCTTGACGGAGGTCTACAAACGTAGCACGAATACTAAGTAGGACTTATCTGAAATGACGGAGGACTACGACAGTTTTTTCTGAAAACCTATTCCGTATTGAACTTGATATCATTATAGAATCATGTGAATTTTGAAATGGAGTGATTTTGAGGCTTTTATTAGTTTTGCTAAAGTGGTCACTCCCGGTGAAGGGATCTCGGCTCTTTTCTCATCGAATAAGGTGCATGACATATCTTATATATCACTATGCAAAGCAAAACTCCAAAAGCAATAAAAAACAAACCGAGTGTTGTAGCATCTGCCAGTTTTGCTAAAGAGGTCACTCCCAGTGAAGGGATTTCGGCTCTTTCCTCATCGAATAAGGTGCGGGATATATCATATATATCGCTATGCAAAGCAAAACTATAGCTACCCTTTTTGAAAATTTTGATTCTACAACATCTTTTAGGTTTCTTTTCTTTCATTAATCACATTAATGAAGTCCCATCATTTAAGTCACTTAAACATCACAGATAAATACGACGTACACTTATGCCATCCGCATTCGCCTCGATGTCCCCTCGTGCACCGTTAGGTTAGGTAACTAACGGCAGATCGGGGCAGGGCAAGCGCGGGTGTAAAACATTAGTAACGCCTATATAATATATCATATATACTATATACAGTATTTATCACAGCACATCACATGATCACATCACAGATATCGCAGCAGAAGAAACATATGAAATATTGGATATACTAGGACGTCCGTGTTTTATTTTGAGCCTCTATAAAACACGGATTCCACGGTCGCGATGAATAGACAAACCTACACCTCTAGACCCCTACGAGAGCGGCAAGCAACCCTACCAATTCTAGAGTTAGGAGACCTGGACTCAACTCCTCAAGTTGGTCTCCCACTGGACTCCAGAACCCGGTTACTTGTGCTCTCCTCCTTGGGTCTATCCTAGTGCGGAAAAGTAAATAATATACAAAAGGTGACATCAACCTCATCCCGGAAGTGCCCCAATAAAAGAATATTACATACATTTTATTTTACATGAATGAAAATAAAAAACTCTCATCTCACAGAAAACCCCCCCGGCTATTCAGAACGCGACGATCCAATATAACATATCCAGCAACACATAACATCACATGTCATCAACGTAAGTAAATATGTGCATCCCAATTGTCGTTGACATATAGCAACGAAACCGGCGATATCATATATTACACTTACGGTCACAGAAAAGAAAGTGTAAAACTACAACATTTGGAATCCACAATCTCTTTAGACATCGTAAATCCGAAATATCACATATTTCGCATTTCATGCCTAAATGTATGAATTCCACATATTGTATCACATTCCAGATAAATAGACAGTATTAAACTTTCCGATCGAATAATCAAATACCCAAGATTTCTTAAATAGCTCAACACTTGAGCGGAGTTCAAAAATTCCAGAATACGTCACGGTAGCAATGGTCCAGCCGTAGAAGGGTCAAGCCAACGCCTCACATGTGGCACGCCGTACTGCCTAAAACCCTAAGGTTCAAAAGGCAGTTCAAGACGGTCACATAATCAAGTTAAGGTTTGTTGTCTTCTAGAGGGTCCATCGCGTCACATGCACGTTTTTTCGAAAGATTTAAACCCGAGAAAAATTCAACACTTGAATGTTTATCGTGCCGGGAAAAATTGAGTTAATGATATCCGTTCGAACATTTTAATATTTTCTAAATTATCCGGAATAACATAACAAAATTAAATTCTCCGATCGAATCGACGATTTCAAAATAAACCCCAAAATACTCAACACTTGAGTCAGATTTAAAAATACCCAGAAATATATAGGAATAGCTACGGAGGTTACTGCACAAAACACTGCTCACAATTTATCTTTACGGCCGCGGAACCGCCGCCAGAAGTGGGGTGGGACCGCGGTTCCGCGGCGCCTGTACAGAGTTGAGGGCTCGTATTTTGTGGTAACCCTTAGATTTCCCTGCTGATTTTTTTGAGCCTTTTTAATTCTGAAAAAACACAGATTTTAAAAAATGTACAGAGAGGGGTTCATCTTGACGTGTTCGGGTTCGTTCGGAGTTTTAATTTCGTTAACACATCGCCTAATGTTCTAGCTAGGCTCTGATACCATTGTGGGGTTACTAGGCACTCTAATAAAGTTAAAGGAAGCATCAAACATGTCCGTTTAAAATTTCAGCCGTGCCGAATAACCCTAAACAAGATCGTTGCTAGAAAATTAGGGTTTCATATGCAAGTAAACTAAGTTTACGACTAAGTGTATACGAAATACAACCTTTGTAGATCGGTCCTTCATTTCTTTAGCTCCTTGTTGAAGTCCCTTCGCTGCGATCGTGGTTCTCTCGGACCCTTGCATGGCTTCACGAGGCGAAAGACGCGTCCTTGGTTGAAGTCTTCGAGGCCAAAGATGATCTACGTCGAGGGGATGCCAACTCAAGCTTCTACTTCACTAACTTGAGAATTAGTGAAGCAAACACCCTAAACTAAATTGCTAGTCTAGTAGAGGATGGAGAAAAAGGAAGTGGGTTCTCTTTAGAATTTTATTTCTCACATTCTTTCTCACTTTGGATCAAACCCTAGCAAGCTTTTTCTTTTTAGCAATGAAGAAGAAGAAGAAAAGAAAGAGATGAGGATAATGATTAAGTGAGATGGCTAACCATGGTGAGTGAGTATCATATACTAACTCCTGTAGAGCCATAACCATAGCTAATTGAAAATGGTTAGGTTAATAAAAATCTAAAGTAAAACAAATTTAGTGGACTTTGTCAAAGCATCCACAAGCTTCTACAAGCTTCATGCTTATGACCTAAGCACCACTAATTTGTAATTACCTTAAATAAATATTAACCACCATCTTATATAATATGGTGTATGTCTTACACACCCATGTTTAGTGTATCATCAACCATGATACAAAAGAAAACATTTTTAATAAATATATCACATATATATATTCAAGTGTGCATATGAGAAAATACCTAAAGTGAACAAGTGTTAGTTAATGTAAACTAGTATATCAAATATACAATTATACAATAAATTATTAAATCAATACTTGACTTAATAATCTGGTCATATCACATATAACCGACTAACATCCAATGTGTCTACTTATCGAATCAACACTTGATTCGATAACCCGGCTATATCATATATATAACCGAATGATACATAATGTCACGAGAATAGAATACGGTATCACATACACGCATCATCCTCGGTCTCGCACATATCTCATACGTGCTCCTATTTCGTTTTGCCTGAGCCAGTAAAACCTCTATGTAGGACTCTAAAGACTCATCAATACGCTGGCAGTAGGTGATGATCACATCAAGCAACCACAAGCCGTCAGTGGTACTAGCTGGACGTAACGGCTACCCGGGTATTGAGCGATCAGAAGATCAGCAAGCAAGCCCGCTCCAACTCCTGTAAAAGCCTGCCGGTAACACTTCCCGTACCGTCCGGTCTCCTCGTCTGATATGTCGCATATCAAGTCTAGGGGTGGTAAATGTCAGACCCCAATAACCGATAAGTCGTGCCGATGTGAGGCTGATAACGGGTCGAGAAACTACTGGTAACACTTACCAGTAAATCTCTAAATCAGTCCTGGCCAGGGACTTCCCTGTTATGACCAATCGAGCACAGCGCAACATCAACCCCCAATACCGGGAGAGACGAAACCCCTCCTATCGCTCATTGCCACCATGTGACTCGAGACTGTACCTAAAAACCACCGTTTTGCACGCCCTCATGGACGTGGTAAGGTGGAAATCAAAGCACAGTGGGAACCACACAAGACTCTATGACGATCTCGGGTCTACAGACTAACCTGCACAAGTGTCACCAGAGAACTGCCATCTGAGGTGAGGTATAATACCATCTGGGAGTTCTCGGCGAGTCCGTCCAGTGTACCCAGTCTCCACTGAGCACCCGTATACCATCTCTGATGTCAAACACCAATGGATATGGGATCATCCATCGCCCATCTCATGGGTCGAGAAGCGTATACGCTAGTCTACACTGGTATATCGATTCCCCGTCTCGATACACCCACGACTAAGGACCTTGAAGGATGTACTTATGGACTGCCATGTCCCCACTAGTATGATCCGCATTATAGTCCAGGTAGTCAAGTACACATCCTAAGGGCTTTACCAACATGTAACTATAAGACAGTATAAAGAGACAAGTATACATGTTAAGATAAAGAGCAACCAGATAGCATACTATTATATCGAGCAAGAAAGTCCTCTCTATATATGTCCAAGCATCCAATATAATATACATCATCTGTACAATACTGGCCTCTAGGGCTGTCACGCCCCGAAAGTACGGAACGTGACCGGCACTTAGATTACGAAGCGTCTAGAGGCGCCACGTAACCTAAGTAAGCCGAAGCCCAGAAATCTAAACTATAAAAGAAGAAGAAGAAGAAGGAAAAGAAAACAAGTTTAAAAGCATCAGTAAATTTCCCAAAAATTTCGGCAGAGTCTCCTCTGTAAAAACTGGCCCCCAAACGGGTACAACAAGTATAATATATATAAACAATAAAAAGCATCCCCAAACGGGAGCTAGCTCAACGCCAACAGGCGGAAACAACCACAACAAGCACAATAATATACAACGCCAAAGGGCGAGGCTCAAAACTCAAAAGAAAACAAATCCACCAAATCAGAATAATACATGCGCGACTCTAAAGTCGAAATAAAAGACTGGTCCAATAAACTTATCAAGTAATACAAGTATGGTTGATGGAGCTTACTAGATACAAATGAAAGAATGAAAGTACAATGGTGGTCCAGATACAAGTGAACCAACCTACCGTGCAAATCACCCTGAATGAAATGATGTGCCAGCAACTGCCAGAAAACCTGTACATCGAACCTGTAATAAAATTTGGCACAACGGGGGTGAGTTGCCAACTCGTGAGTAGAAGACATCTACGAAAAGAAATCGAATGCACGATGCTATCCTAGGTCATAATAATACACTACTAAGTCCCAATCATCTAGTAATAGCAGGGTAATACTACGTGTAAGTGCAGATACTCCGTGCTCGTGTCAGTGCCTCATATAATACTATGTCATATGAATGCATATGCATGCACCATGAATATAAAATAATCAATCCTGAAATCCAGATATATCTGTATAAGAAATCTTTAGCTGTTATCATAGTAAAATGTGTATTGGAATCTGAAATCTCAACAATGAAATCCATGGAAATCCGTGTCAAGCATCGACACAAACATGTAAATCTCAAGTCTCATAGTCTCAATACCTCGGACTCCGTCAGTCCGGATCGGCCCATATCATCAAATCTCACGACAACGGTCGGTATCCTCCGGATATCCGCCGCGCCAGACATCACCTGTAGGTAGCCTTCCCCTACCAGGCTTATCGTCTACAACTCGATCTTCTTGCCCCGGGGTACCATACCGGGCCCACCATGTACCCAAGACGGTTCATCCACTCCTCGAATCGGGTCTCGAAATCCAACAAAAAACATGAAATCTCATGGTGGACGACACATACATCACGAGAAAACCGCATCTTATTTTAAAAAGAGAGGAGGAGAGAGAGAGAGGAGTTTTTATATATTCTTGCGGTTTTCCCCAAAAATCCAGAAATCTCATAGAAATCCAAATCTTAAAATCATGAGTAAGTATATGATAAGTGTCGGCATATGCCCATGATACTGCATGATAACATGAAAATATGAATGCATGAATGTCTAAGTAATAAATGTCATTTCTAGACTAACATCTGAGAGTAATCCCAAGATTATATCGATCTAGTTGTTAACTGATTCTGTCAATAAAAGATAATATGATCTAAAGTGTACGTGACATAGCAATTACCGATGATGATGTGTGTGAGCCGGCAAATAAGTGTGCGTGGAATATGCGCATCATCGGTAATGGTACTGGTGTCCTAACAGGTACAATTTATACTGATTATAGCAACATATGTATGAACATGCAACATGATGATTACAGTGTGAAAGTAAAGACGGATGTGTGTTATCCACTCATTTGATATACAATTATCACTACCACTATATGACTCGAACCTAACCTAGTGTCCATCTAACTTCCTAAGGAACTAAACCTAAGAAACTAGTCATTAAGAAACAAGAGTCTACCTAGGTCTGAATCAATATCTCTAATAGTCAGCGATCCAGCCTCAATAGCGTCACGTATGTAGTACGGCTTCCTCGAATCAAGAGTGCGGATCAATCATCATATCTATGCCTCGTACGGTAAAATCCATCGTACGGCATCCCAATATCGGGGTACGGGTCAAGTATCTCCTAGGTGTCTCATCATTAGTATAATGTCATCATCAACACAACTCATGATCAAGGTACTAAACTGTGATCGCATACATCAATCATATATCATTGCCATCATAATAAACATCATATGTTTATCCTCAAAAATATCATGTCATATGTATCATATTGTGATTAAGTCATACTGATATCATATCGTCCTCAAGTCACACCTCTATGATATCGACATCAGGTCACACCTATATGATGTCGTAATCAAGTCATACATATCCCATATCGTGATCAATCACAAGTTACAGTCCGGGTACTATTTTAGAATCCCATGTACCTCAATATCATCACCACCCATTATAATTTATGTATACATGTTCATTATCTCATTCTCTAATGATCTGCTAACACTTAATACGACTGTATAGCCAAGAATCACGGCATCAAGCCCAGTTACACTGTTTCATCATACCTCGGATATCACATCACATCAATGTATCCCATATACGTGTTGTATATATATATATATATACCTATACCTCATCCTATATATATATACACATGCACATATACACCCTGTCGTGTTTCAGTGTGTGCGTGTGTGTGTTTCTACCTGAAACCTACGAACCTCTTCCAAGGTATTCATCTTCTGATATGTCTTCCTAAATCAGTCTAGTCCAGCCTAGGGTCATTACTAGGATCCTACTCATTAAGAATCTAGGGTCACATCTTGTTTTCTAATGTCAATAAGTACTATCCCTATTCTATGTTGCGGGGGTGCTAAACGCCATCCACCCGACTTCCCCCCGTAGATATACATCTACTCACCTGGTCCATGTCTGCCGAAGACGGTGTCGCCATCCTCCTCTTCATCGCCCGCAGTCCACGTGAGGGGTACCTAAACGCAAACATATAAATAGCATCGTAAACTGAATCATATACAAAAGTCAAACGATACAAGGAACAAGCATAGGTTAAAACCTATGTCCCGTCCACGCAAAAGAACCAAATATCGCTCGATATCGGCGTACAAACTCCGATGGATCGAGATAAACATCAAAAAATAACTCGTAGTTTTAAAACACATTACTTATATTATAAAACATGATTAAATCCATCGAAACCCTAAAATCCATCAAACCGTCCAATTTCGTAAAACCCGAAAATGCCAATTTACCGTTTTTCATCAAAACTTGACATTTAAATGAAACCAATGGTCATAAAACTCATCAAATAGCATAACTAGACTATACAACCCCTTACTATATTTTTATTACACAAATTTGCATTAGTTTGAAATTTCTAGTTTGCAACCATTAGAAATTTTCAACCTCTTTCAACCAAAAATTCACAATTCCACAACAAAACATGATTTTGCATGAATTAATGTATTAAACTACAATTCATGATGATAATGATATGATGAAACCATAATTATATTTTTAATCTCATTTATTTAGGAATTTCCCAAAATCTAGTTTACAAAAATAGCATTTTATTAGTATTTTTCCAATTATCACAAGAAACTAGTGATCAAACTAAGTTTTTCATTCCTTAAATATGCTAATATTCTCCTTAAAACTACCATCTAATGATAACAATCTTAATAAGAATTTTATTTTACCCACAAACATATTTTAGAAAAATCTAGTTAGCTAAATAGCTTAATTAAAACAATTTGAATAAACAATTTATTATACAGCAACCATGCAAGATTTTCCCACTCTAAAAGATGTTAAACTAGCTATTATAACCTTATTTAATTAATAAAAACCACAACTTGAATTTACAAACCCTAACTTGAATTTTAAAATTTGCAACTAGAATTAATTTAATAAATCTAATTATGCTTTAAAGAAACATCTAATAGAAATAAAACAAAAGAAGGAAATTTATACCTTCAAAATATGAAATCCAAACATGAAAATGAGCCTCCAAAATGCATGCTTTCCCACTCCAAAATCCATGTAAAGAAGAGCAAAGAACAAAGGGTAGGAATTTATTAGGATTTTGTGCAATTTTTATTGAATTTTGGAGGATTTTTGATGATTTTTGGAGTTGAAATAAAAATTGAAAAATGGGGGGCTGCCATGGGGGTGTGGCCGGCCATGCAAGGGAGAGAGGGAGAAAGAGAAAAGAGTTTCATGAGTTGTGTAGAAACTTCATCAAATAATATCTCACTTTATGTCTTTTCATGAATTTCTTCATTTTCTTTCATTTCTTTACTAAAACAATCTAGAAAACTCTAGAAAAATGGGAAAATTTGCAAATAAATTTTGCATGATACACACTAAATTCTAATATGCCATGGTTCATTTTTCACAAATTAAAACCATTCAAATTTGTAATTTACACTATTTTAGTGTAAAAATAAAGCTTATGTTAATATTTAAAATAGTTAATATAGGAAAAATATTTAATTGAACTAAAAATTTATAAGTGGCTAAATAAACACCATTTACTAATAATTACATAATAAAAATAGGTATTTTGAATTTATAATGAAAAACAATCACGGTTGGGTTTTACGAAAAATACATTTTGCTTTACCGAAAATCATAAAATTCGCTTAAACAATTTTATTCATTTAATTATTTATTTAATTATTTTTAAAACGTTACAAGGGCATACATACAACCAACAGGTTTCACATGTCACTCTCAGCACCGAGAAAACACATGGTGGACGCACTGAAATATCATATCAAGGGTAACCGGGTTTTTAAAACAATTACATACTCCCTTTTGGAATATCCACGGTTCCCAAATCTAGAAATATCATGGAAACAACATATCTCAATGCGTATAATTAAAAGCATGATGCATGCGACATGTAAAAGAAATGTAAGCATATCAGTATATCATACAATATGGAATAGTAATATGTACATATTGAGGGGAAACCGCTCTTTTAAAATGAATCAGTTTTAAAGAGTATCTTGCGGTTCCTAAATCTCTAATCAAGCCAGAATCATCTATGTATGTGTAAATACTTATGTATGTAAATATGGTTGTACAATGGGTATGTACACAAGTTGCAAGAGATCATATCCTGAATGCAACAGTACTATAGTGTAGTGACATGGCAATTATCGATGATGAAGTGTGTGAGTCGGCAAGCAAGTGTACGTGGAACATATGCATCATCGATAATGGTGCTGGTGTTCTAACATCATGAGTTTAATATAACAATAACCATTTTCACATGCAATGCGAATAACAAGAATATGCAGGAATCGACTAATAAATGCAACGGTGACGCATTTGCATCAATATAAAAAGTCATACAGTTTGCCTTTTGAAATAAGACGAATCGGGGTTTTTAGTAAAATAAGGGTTACGGTGTTTTAAGAAAAAATGTGTTTTTTGAAAATATCCGTATAATCCCTTTGCATGTCTTTAAACTACTCCCGATTTGTTAGTTTTGAAATAGGTATGATATCGACCTAGCCTAACATCTACTAGCAAAACTACAACCCTAACTAACAAGTCAATCGGGAGGGGTATGGAAACCACCTAAATCTGAGTCGATATATATATACATATATATATCTATATATAAGCATAATAGTCGGTGATCCCGCTTCAAAGGTACCGTGTACGATACAATATCATATGACATCCCCGAGTCATGAGTGCGGATCTATCATCAAAAAAAGCTCGTACTGTAAATCATCTTACGACATCCCAAAAGCTGGGTACGGGTCAATAACACATTCATCTCATCAATTATCTGGTATCCTTATCATCACATCTCATGATCTGGGGTACTGATCTAAGTCTAGTACAAATCGATACCGTCTATATAAATATAAATGCGTGTGTGGAACACACGTCCAAAGGCCCGCTAAAATCTCATGTCGTATCCCAAATACGAATCACAATATATCACCGATCTCATGGCACTATACCCAATCTCGTCGACTCATCTCTAAATATCAACCACTATCCTTGTCATCTAGGTATAAGTATAACGAATATGCATGTGTGTGCGTGTGGGTGTAAGCCTATTCTAGGGTTAGCAACTAGGGACTATACTAGTTTACTTCTATGCCCTAATCTAATCATAGTACACCTAATCTCATCTCAAATATCCACGACATACAATAGCTATCATAAATAGTAAATCTATACGACACTAAATATTGGACTGCGGGGGTGCTATACGCCATCCACCGGACTTCCCCCGTAGATATAATCTACTCACCTTGCATCCTGCGTGTCGTTGTCGATGTCGCCCTCATCTTCTTCATCGTATGGAATCCACATGATGGTACCTACATAGATAACACAATCGCAATGCATCTTAAAATCATATCGAGAAAACCAAACGACGCGCTAAGGCCTATAGGTTAGAACCTATGGGTACGCTTTCAAAACCATCAAACAATCCTCGATATCGTCGTACAAACGCCTAGAAATCGAGGTAAAACACAAATACGCAATTCCAAAATTCAAAATACGCAAAACGAAAGCACGAATTAAAACAGCAACTTAGGAAAAAGGCTTCAGATTCTACCCTAGGTCAAATTGGACAATTTTGCACATACCAAGGGTCTAATTTATTGATGACAAAGCCACAGAACAAATACGAGCCAAATCCACCCTGGTCTGGCCGCAATTTGCGGCCAGAATGGATTTAATTGCGGCCATAGTTGGAAATTAGGGGATAGGGTTTTGGGTGGTGGTTTCTAGGTGCCTGCATGGATTACTGTGTTCACAAAATGATTTTCAGAGTCTCGGGGTGATAGCAGATTCCATTTAACCTTCACAGAATCACAGTTTTTTCGATATCGGGTTTCTAAATCCGTATTCTGAGTTTCTAGTTTCAGGTTTAGTCCCATGTAACATCACAACAGGGGTTGTAGTCCCTAATTACACCTCAATTCGCCTTTGTAATCAATTCATACCCTAAACCCTAACTTGGAATTTCCAAAGTCCACAAAACCACTCTATATCGGTTCCAATCTAATATAGGGGTATAAGTAATGGAAAAACTAAGCTAGTGGTTCAGAAAATACCTCATTTAGCAACTCAAGAAAATTCTTGAGTTGCCCCAAGTAGTCAAAACCTTTCCTTTCTTGGTCTAATGTGTTGCTTGTGAGCTTGTGCATCATTTTGATGAAGTGGGGATGATGTTTTGATGAAGGAATGAGGATGTTTGTGAAGGTGTATAGGAGGAGGGAGAGAGGGCAGCAGCTTGAGAGGGAGAGGAGAAGAGAAATGAAGGAGATGATGAAGGGAGACCAAGTCAAGAGACCCCTCACCTCACTCTCTCTCATGCCCATACCCATATATTTTATTCCTTTTCTTTTTCTTTTCTTTTCCCCTCTCAAATAAATCATCAACCATGAAATAAAACATGTATGGAAGCCATAAGAATATGTAACAAGTGAAATAAAAATATGGTGCATGTTTTGCACAAATATGCTAAAAATCCGATTAGCGATTTTTAATCGCGATTAGCACAAAATTAGCATATAATTAATCATAAAAACTTAAAAATGGCATACTGAGCTGGTTCTCCTAGTGACAGACGAACTTGTTCACATAAAACACCCTCTTTTAATAATTTCTATAATTTTCCAAATTTTCCCAATTTACCGGTACTTAATTATACTGAAATATTAAAATATTCATTAAAAATAATATTAAATTATAAAAATTTCCAAAAATAATATTTTATTTTTTTTGAAATGTTACAATCTTCCCCCTTAAAGAAATTCGGTCCTCGAATTTAAATTTTAAACCCCCAACTTCTAAAACATTTCAATTAAAAAGTCCAAGTCGTCGGCGCTCCGAAATCATCAATACATAAAACGCATCATAGCGCAATGCATGCGCATGAGTAATGAGTAGATAAATTGAAATCAAAAACTCCGTCAAGTATCTCGCAATCATCGGAGTCATGGTAAAGACACAAATGTCAAATCCAAAATAAAACCAATATGATATAAATCAGAACTATACATGTAAATAGCTGAAGTAAATACATGCCAAATCTTTTTAAGTCGCTGTGCGATGCGTATAACACTGCACAGTGGCGGACGTCTATTATAATAAGATAACCATCTACGTATATATCCTTTGTTTAATATGTATGTTCCGCCGTTTTGAAAACAATTTAGAAGGATTTCCTTGTTTTAAACATGTCGTGTCATATCAGACACGTAGGTAAATACTGAGACTATAGCTCCCTTTTTGGAAATCCTTTCGATAACTATCAATGCATGCAAAATATATCCAGGTACTGTCCTCTGACTAGTGCTGCTTAGTACGAAAAAACATAGCAAATATCATAAAACGTACTGCTCCATCAGAAATAAATCCCCAAATGTATGTGAGAATACCCTGTGCGTCTGGTGTGCACGGAAATCAAAATCCATATATGTGCCATACATGTGCACAAAAACAACATCTAGGTGCAATGGGTGTGCACGAAGTATCTGTCAAGGGCAACGGGCTTGCCTGACAGCATCATCAGGTGCATCTGTCATGCACGAAAAATCCCGATTTAGTGCATCTGGTGTGCACCAAAATCGTATCTCAAAACATGCGCTCAACACGCGCGAAAATCCAAATCAAAAGCACGGAGTGCAAGAAATCAACATCAATATCAGAATCAAGATCGAAGGTATACTATACGGCTCAATCCAAATCAGGTATACCGCAGTGTATAAGCTCACAATCATATGCATCAGCGTGCACAAATCAAATCAAAACACTAAAAGTGCATGAAAACTATGCTGGAAGCGTAAATCAAATCACCGGCATAAAATAGGCATGAAATCACAATCAATACCTCAAGTATAACTATGCGCAAAATATAAATACCCAGTAGGTGCAACCATGGTGCACGAAAACAAATATCATAAAACTCAGTCATCAAGACTAAATCATGCGAATAGATCGCCCAAAATACCGAAATACAAGGTGACGGATACGTGATAACCGAATCACAAAATCACAAATCATAAATACCACCGTCGATATATCCTCCTTCAAAGTCGAGAAGGTGTCGGAATATCCAATGCTAGCAGCGCAAGACATTTACTTGCCTCTTGCTCACGGTCTGGCGTCCCCTGTCTCTGGGCCCTTATCTTCCCTGTGGATTACCTATCTCGCAATCAGTCGGCTCATCGGCCCTGTCAGGTGTGCTAACGGGGACGATTCCGTTTTGGCACTTCTCTGGTCATCTGCGTCCTCAACACAGCATTTCCTCGGAAACTGGTCGCATCCCAACGCCTCTGTAGACATATCGCATCTCTGATGTCAGCGGAGTGGAACGTCATCTTGTCGAAATATCGTACGAACCTTTTATTCCACTTTTCTCTGCTGTCGACTGCTTCAGACTCGTCTCATCGTGGCCGCATGGACTGTGCTCCAATGGCTATACTCGTGTCTGGAGTCTCCCAAGCAATGCATCCTATCATATAATATCCGAAAGATGTCGAACCTTTTGATGGATTCGTCAAAACTGTAGGACTACGGTAGCGCCCCAGCCGTCTATCCGAGGCCAAATGCGGAAACAAAATTTTTTCTTTACTTTAAAACCGGCACTACCGCATCCTAAAAACCCGGATCGTAACCATTAACCTACTACTAGCAAACAAGAGAATGGGTAGAAAGCTATACCGAGCGATCTGTGTCCTTCGGTCTTCGGCCTCCACTCCGATCTCGTCACGGAATCTCCGGTCTTCATTTCCGCGTCGGAACGGGCACCACAACGCCGGGTTCTTTTACGGGCTCCCACCTCTGGACCGAGACAACTCGAGCACGAAGTTGGCGAGCCGACGTGCCCAAGGGTGCTGTAGGATAAGTGTGGAATCTATTTGTCTCAAGAGGTTGAAGTTGCCATAACAATGGAGGTGGAATGAACTTTTTAGATAGGTGGGGAATATTGTAGCAAGCTAAATGAGATGAAGAAAATTCCTCATACCAAAAATGAATCACCCTCTCACCAAGAAGTGGCCGACCCCATAGATAAGAATGAGGAGGAGAGAGCCAAAAACCAAGAAGGGAGGTGAGTGTAGTAAAAGCAATGGTGACCATAAGCCAAAAGTAAGTCTCACATCAATCTCTCATTTTATCCCATCTCAATTAATGCAAAAGAAATGATGAAAGAAAAAGCAAAGATGCTTAATCTATCATAATCCCTCAAATCACAAAAAAAAAACCTCCATAATTGCTAATTTGCAAATATGCAAATTAGCCCCTCCATCAGAAAAGTACGGCCGTGAAGGAACAAAGAAAATCTGGCCGAAACGGAATGCAAACTGGCAACTTCAAAAAACTGATCCCGCAATAAAATACAGGAAAACCCCGCGACTGTATATACATACCCGCATTTGTATTCCCACCGAATACAAATATAAAGAGACAAAATCCACACTGTACAATACTAGGATCCGGCTTAAACTAAAGCCCGCTAGTATTATCCGTCCGATCATGATCCGTGCAATACCGCACGTATCTGATCGAACCCTGCCATATCTCCATACGGCCTCTACAGCGTTTTGCCCGAAACTTGAGTAAACGGTCTGTGGGGAACTCTAAAGACTCGTCAACACTTTGGCTGTGGATTTAACCACTAGCACGTCAGAGGTATTAGCCATACGTAACGGGCTACCAGGTGTTGACCAAAAGGGGCGTCGATGAGCGAACTCATCCTGACACCATACTGAGCCTGTCAGTGACAATATCCGTACAGTCCGGTCCGTTCGTCTATGATTATCGCATGGCGGGCCTAGGGGGTTGGTAAAAGTCAGACCCCCATAAGCGGTACAAGTCGTGTCGGAGTGTAGCCCAGAACACCCTGAGATACTACTGGAATACCTACCAGTAAATCTCCTGCCTCGGCCGGGGGCTTTGTGTAATGGCTTTCCTAGACACGGCACGACCTCACCCCCAATACCGGGAGAGAAGAACCCCTGTAGATCCGCTCACTGCCTCCATATGGTTCGGGACTGTACCCAACTAAAACCTGTTTGCACGACTCCTTTGAGCCGTGGTAGGGTAGTAATCAAAGCACAGTGGGAACTCACACGAGACAAATTACGATCTCAGGTCGATGAACTAACCTGTACACATGTCACCACGGAACTGCTATCTGACGTCTGGTATAATCCCAACAAGCATGTTCCCGGCGAGTCCTGTCCGGTGTACTCATAACCCAATGAGCACCTGTATACATCTTAGGTGAACCAACTGACACCAGTGGCTTGTGAGACCGGCCACCGCCCCTCGTTGGGGTCTCGACTGTATACACTAGTCTACTCTGGAGTATCGATGCCCTGTCTCGAAAACTCCCATGACTAGGGACCTTTTAAGGATGTTCTTATAGACCCCAGCTCCCACGTATATGATCGCCATTATACTGCTGGCCGTCAAGCAAGAATCCTAAGGGCTCTATCAACACGCAATAGTGACCTGTAAGGTCACCTAAAGCAGTACACGATGATAAAGATAAACCAGATAGCATACTATCATCTTTGAGTAAGACTGTCCTACCGGCATAGGTCCTCCCTCAATCATTGCAATCACGTGCCTGTGATCCAATAATTGACTCTGAGGGCATTATATCCAACAAAAACCTCATAATCCCCCAAGTGCTCAACATCTTGGGTACAGTTTAATAGTATCGAGTACATACCACAGCGTCGGTGGACCAGCCGTAGAAGGGCAAACCCAAGCCTCACTAATGGCGCCGTGGAACTGCTGCAAACCCTAAGGTTCAAAGGCTTTCACACGGTCATTATGTCGAGTTAGGATTTCATTCTTCTAGAGGGTCCATAGAATCGCTTGCACGTCTTTCCGAATACTTTAAACTTGGAATATAGGTTTCTGACATTCGATTGCCTCCATCGGCTCTCAACGTACCTGCGTGAAGTCGTCTCTAGCTGGAATCAATCTATCTGATGACCTCGCATCGGGTTAAGCGAACGAACCACCTGTCCTAGTCATTCATCCTCGGGTGACTAGCGACCTTCCATCATATCTCTAAGTATATACTCATGCTGCAGTAGCTCCAACATCTGGGCGATATCTCGTCATTTGCAGCAACAACTGGCTCATTCGTCTGTACGCTGAACAGAGCCTCAATCATCCTGAGTAAGCGATATATTAAGGGTCATCACATTCTGGCTGGCCTCTAGCAGTAGCTTGATCCTCTGGTGCCGATCAACACATCCGGGAAATCTCATAAAAGCGATCTGCCAAACGCTCATTGCGCGAAAACACAATAAAGCGACGCCTCTATACAATCGTATATCTCTGGAATCACGCCTTGGTCAGTCCTCGTCCGTGACGAGCTCGCGCTGACGCAACTCTAGCCGTAGCTCTCTCTGCCCGTGTAGTCGTGGCAGCAAAATCATAACCAATATCGATGAGGATAGATCATAGGAATGAATATAATACTGTGCAAGGAAATGTACATCCTAAGGTTTCTTAAGCGGAGTAGCGTATTGTAAGTATGCCGCGGAACATACGTACGGTACATCACTCTACTCAAGCTACCTACTCCATCAACCAAGGGTCATCTTACGCGACGAAAGTTCGGGTATAATACCCCCTCGACTAAGTCTAAGTTCCGTAAGGTCAAGCCTAAGTTCCGTATATATATAAACGCCCTAGGCTCCGCATAGTCAAACTTAGACTCGAACCAAGGTTAACCTAGCGCTCTGATACCAACTTTGTCATGACCCGAAATAGCCCGTGACTGGCCCTTGAATCATATGAAGTCTATATGACCCCATCTAATTCAAATAAGCCAAAAGCCCAAAAATCTAAAACCATTTTAACGAGTAAATAAGAAAACTAGTTTTTAAGAAGTAAGGAAAACAATTTTTAAAAATAAGGTTTTTAAATAAGTAAGCCGAATATGCATTTTTAAAATCTATATTCTTTTCTGAAAATTTCGGCAGAGTTTCCTTTGTAAATATTGGCCCCAAACGGGGTACAACAAGAATAATATATGCATAATGATAAAAGGCATCCCCAAGCGGGAGCTAGCTCTTCGTCAATCGACGGTCACAACCATGCAAGTAATGTAATATACAACGCCGAAGGGCGAGAATCAAAAATCAAAAGAAATCTCGAAATCAACATGAAAACCAATATGCTACAACACGCGACTCTAAGGTCGAAATAATACACAACTGGTTTTCTAAGTCTGAAACAATATACAGGTTTGGTTGATGGAATTACTAGATACAACTGAATAAAATAATACAGGTACAATGGTGGTTCTGATGCAAAAGAACCCACCCACCAAAGTAAATCACTCGTAAGGGAAGCAGTGTGCCAGAAGCCGTAATGGAACCTGTACGGCAAAACCTGCAAGAACTGTGGCACAACGGGGGTGAGTTGCCAACTCGTGAATAGAAAACATCACAGAGCAAAAATCGTATGCATGACATAATCTTAGGTCAATACGATCAGATATATATAAACCTCAAATGAATAAGTCTAAAGCATGATAAGGTGGCAAAGTAACATCTATACATGCGTGTAGTGCCAAGTGCTCGTGCCAATGCCTCAGGTAATATCATGTCATGAATATGAGGTATTATCAATGTAATTAATATGAATCAATGTCAACTATAACATGAAGTATAGTAGTATGTGGATATCATCCAACTATGTTATCAATGTCTGTATGTATGTGGATCTCGTCTACGTGTCACCCAATGACAATAAGCATCATGCATGTAAATATCATAAAGCATATGCATGGAAGTATGAGGATGTAAATCAACATGTGTCGCTCACGACATATCAAAATCATGGAACCTGAGTGTTGATCAGTCG
Organism: Agapanthus africanus; assembly: GCA_030015575.1. NCBI lineage: Eukaryota > Viridiplantae > Streptophyta > Magnoliopsida > Asparagales > Amaryllidaceae > Agapanthus > Agapanthus africanus. The sequence goes on along the minus strand of CM057344.1, from coordinate 236,425,658 downwards.
AAAATACTGCATCTTTAACACGACAATTTCCCTATCATTTGCACTCATATAGAAGTGTTCGGTATTCATATCGCACATATTAGCAAAACATCTCTTAAATACCAGATTGCATGTGTTATATTTTAAAACCGGCACTTTAAGGGAAATTGACTGTATTTTATGGCATCGCATCATTCTTGTGTAGCGCAACTTGTGTTTCGAAGTCTGTGCAGGTAATTCCAAGAGAATGGCCAAATTTGTGAAACAAAGACTGTTAAAAAGACGCCAAGTTAAGGATTTGAAATCTGGCAGTAATCTAGAAGGCATTTTGGCATTCCACATATCAGATAAATATCCCAAAGTCAGCCCAAAGCACCAGAAGAAAATGTGCACAGTGCCTCCCTCACGTGACCGCGGATCCGCGGCACAAGCAGGCACGTGCCGCAGATCCGCGGTGGAGTTGCCACGTCACCATCTCAGTTTGGCTTCAGAACTCTTCTCTCTGGTCCTACTCCTCAGCAAGACACTGCAATTTCCAGAAGACTCCTGAACATTCTGCTAGATCAGCAAAGGGTTCCTTGTTCAAGCTAAACACTCCTAGCTTCCAAAGCAAGCTTCACCCTAACTACCTTAAGAGCCTAGAACCTTCTCCCTAACCTCCTAGCTTAAGGTGGAAGCTAAACCCTAACTAACTAGTTCTAGAGGCTTCTACCTAACTAACTAGCTTACAAGGGAAGCTAACCTAATCCAAGCTTCTTAAGGAAGCTAATCATTTCCAAAACCTATAAAAAGGACCCTAGGCCTCACTTGAAAAGGTTGTTGAGTGTTGTGGTTATTGATCATTGTTGTTGAGTGTTGTGGTTGTTGATCATTGTTGTTGATTGTTGTTGAAATTCTATCACCTCTTCAACCCATCACTTACCACCTCCAAACCCTAACCCTAATCCAATCAAGAAACTACAAGTTCAAGATCCTTTGAGTTCTAGCAAAGCAAGCCTTCAACCATCTTTTAGAAGCGAAGCCGGACTTCATCGGAGCATGAGATCCAAGCCGATCCGCGACTCAAGGAACCGGTGCAACGCGAGATTCAACAATCTTGTTCCTTCTCGAATTCTTGTAGTCCTGAGTAATGTGTAACAAGTTGTTGAATAAATAAAGGTGACGATTCTTTTAACTTGCTTATATTTTAATTCAAGCATTATGATCAAACTTTGATTCTTGAATGTATTCTTTGTGATGATGCTTGAGTAAAACTCCGCTCGTGGAGGAGTCGAGATGATCGGTAGAATGATGATGTTGATGAATCTTTAAACGTTTTCTTAAGTCCTATAACGATTGTAAATTCTTGAAAATTGAATGATCGATGATCTAGATTGATGTGAAATGTGTTCTTGATTATTTTCGTACGATCTAGAGATCAACGATCGATCATTTGATTTCCTAGAAGCTATCTTGTGAATATGATTCATCGAAAGGACTAAGGATAGGATAAGGAAACCCTAATTCTTCGCAAGATCCTTAATCCTCGATAAATCGACATCGATTTAGCATCAATTCGTTAATGGATAAGAAATTGTAATTTCTAGTCTTCTTCACATCTATGATCTAATCGACTCCTACGAGGTTTACTTCAAATCTTGAAACTTAATCGATTGGAATTATATCAATTCTTGATTCTTGATGTTTAACGCTTTCTTGATTAGATCTAGTTGATTCTTGAAATTCAGCGATATAAATCTTGAATCGTTTTGCTTTTCTTTTCTATTAAATTTTCAATTAAAAAAAAAACAAAATACGAACGAATCGCATAATCCCTGTGGACGATCCGCACTTACACGCGCTACAAACCGACACCGTTATTGATTGCGGTCAAATAATTCTTTGATTGTGACTTCTATTCATTTTCTAAACCGACACAACGAGAAAAAAGATCAATCAAATGGCGCCGTTGTCGGGGATCATTTGATTTACACACACAATTGGAAATCAATTCAATCAAATGGCGCCGTTGCCGGGGATCGTGCGCTAATTCGTTCTTTATTGAAATTTGAATTGAAAGATTTATTCCATTACAATTTTGAGATCAAAATTCGCACAAAATCTAAACGTGTTGTTGTGATTTGATTACGAGGAAATCTGGAAGCTGTGGAGCAAGTGAATTTTTTTCAGAATATTGCAGAGGACTTGGGGGCTGAACAGAAGCCTTCTGTTAAATTTCTGTGCAGAGATCTTGTTGAACCGCGGAGGAAGCGCGGTGTAAGGCCTTCATTGCGGCAGAACCGCGGCGAGGTCGGGGCTTCGCTGCACGAAATTTACTCTGTAAAATCCTAACTTTCTTATCTCCTTCTCTGTCTGCTCCAATTAACAATTTTCTGCAGGTTTCTTTGCAAAAATCGCAGCGCCGCAAAAAGCAAAATAAATTGTGCGTGTTTTAGGTTTTGTGGTTGTTTGCATATTAATACGGACATTAAGGGGCACGGCCAAATCCAGATTAGGTGGGGAGTTCATTACCCTTCCTAAGCCCCAAAAATCACAAACTTGCATCCGCATTACCCTCATTAACTAAAAAAGATATAGAGATGACTCTAAGGACCGTCGTGCTCACTTAGGACAAGAGAAGGCCGTGGGTAATTCATTTCTTATCCGCGTTTCTTTTGTGGTGTCTAAGAAAAGTGTGTCGAAGGCTAGTGGTTACTTAATTAGGCCCACTACTTACGTAGTGGAGAACCTCCCACTTACCTGGCACTTACCTGGCCACAGGAGAGACAAAGAGGCAGTGGAGGATTTATCCTGCGACTTGTCTTTTGGCAGTTAAGAGCGGTCTAGAGATTTGACCTAGGCGACCCCTAGAATTAGGGTTTTGCTTGTTGCATTTGTTGTGATCGCATCATTTTTTCAAAAAATCCATATTATTTTTCAAAACAAACACGGCATTCATTCATTTCCCCTAATTATAAGTCACGCTGCCACTTGTACTAACCCTTTTTAGTGCAAGATAGGCTGGACACGGGATTCTAGTGCCCGTTTAGTCCGCGTATCCTTGATCGACTCCGAAGTCGGTATCTCTCCATTTACTTCTTCTTTACCCACCACCACACCCACATCGATGGATCCGTCTCCATCAAACTTTTTTACCACTAATCTGCCGCCGTCCGTTGGTGCGCAGAATCCACCCCGCATCTCTCTCCAAGAGAGGTGCTATCCTTTGCGAGGTCCTCTTTCGACCTGCTTATCCATTCCACCAGCCAACGAGGATAATTTTGAGATTAAACCCTAATACATCAACCTTCTACCCAAATTCCACGGACTTGAGACTGAAGACGCATACGTTTTTATCACCAAATTTGAAAACGTATGTGCAATGATGGGTATGTCACAACTTTCAGTGGATGCTATGCGTCTACGTCTTCTTCCATTTACTTTGTGCGATATAGCCGAGAAGTGGCTATATAACACTACCGCACATTCCATTACGAATTGGGAAGAATTCGTTGCGGCATTCCTTAAGAAATTTTACCCTATGCAAAAGACAGCTCGAATCCGTAGCGAACTAAATCAATTCACCCAGCTTCCGACTGAACCATTCTCAAAATGCTTTGAACGTTTCAAGGATCTTTTGGTTCGATGTCCTCATCACGGCATCCCGAGATGGGATCTTTGCCGAATCATATATGAGGGCATTAACCCAAACATTAAACAGAACCTTGAAAACATGTGTCAAGGCACCTTTATGACCAAGGATGATGGGGAAGCTTGGAAATTTTTAGAAGAGTTCGCTGAAAAATCATTACAGTTGGAGAGTGGAACACAGTCATCGACTAGGGGTGGTGTACACCAAATTGATGTGTCCATAGGTGTTCGAGCTGAGATGGCAGCAATGCAAAAGAAGCTCGAAGCTATGGAACACAAATTTTCAGCAGCCTCCCTAAACCCAATGTCGCTCCCCAAAACTGTATGTGGGTGCTGTTCTGATCCTTCTCACTTAACGGAAGAATGTCCATTAAACTCTCTATTTCAAGGTGACGAGCATACCAATGCCGCATTTCAATGACCTAGAAACGATCCATATTCTTCCACGTACAATCAGGGTTGGAGGAATCACCCTAATTTTGCTTGGAACCAACAGCAACAATCTCAAAACATGGTTCCAAGCCAAAATAATTTCCAAAGGGCTCTTCCACCACAACAACAACCACTTCAACTCACTCAGCACCCCTACCAGTCACAAAATTTTCAAAACCAGGTCAACACTCCTGCACCGTCTAATCCTATGCAGATGACCTGTTCTGACGAATTCTCTCAATTCACTCAAACCATGAAATCACTCTTGTCAAATTTCATATAGGTGTCGGCTGAGGTTAGATCTTCCGTCAGTGAGATAAAGAAAAACTCAGCGTCCCAAGCTGAGAGTATCAGATCGATGGAAGCTAAAATTGCACGACTTCAAGCCGAAATGAGTGCGAGAGAAAAATGGAAACTTCCGTCTCAACCCCTACCGAATCCTGGGCATTACAATGTAAATGCCATCATAACGTTGAGATCAGGAAGAGTGCTGAATAACCATGTTGGGGAAGGAATTGATGATATTGAAAATCCTATCAATAACACCCCGGCTGAGACCTTTCCTCACACACACACTTCTACTTCTGATCCTTGTTCTTCTACCCCACCGCCTTCTCACGAGCCTATTCTCCATTTCCCACTAGGCTCGACACCTCAGTATAGCTCTTCTAGTTCTCAACAGACGATCCCCACTCCTCTTTTGGGATCACGTCTACCCCCACTTCCTTCTCCTATGATGGACCCAGCACTTATTGCTAAAGCTCCTTACCCGAATCGGTTAAGGGGTAACAAATCGAGTCCACATATGGAGAAAATTATGGAAATGTTCAAACAGGTTAACATCAACATCCCTCTTCGAGATGCTATTCAACAAGTCCTCGCTTATGCGAAAATTCTTAACGACTTGTGCACTAGGAAGAGGAAGACTCAAGTGCCGAAGAAGGTCTTCATGTCTAATAACATTAGCACTGCTTTTATCCTACAGCTACCAAAGAAACGTAAGGACCCGGGATGTCCTACGATATCGATTTCTATTGGGGGTAAAAACATAAATCATGCTCTGTCAGACCTTGGCGCAAGTGTTAACCTACTTCCATATTCTGTCTATGAGCAGCTAGGGATTGGAGAGTTGAAACCAGCTCACTGCACTCTCCAAATGGCAGACCGTTCGATCACCAAACCAAGGGGTGAACTAGAGGATGTGTTGATAAAGGTCGGGGAATTTTTATTCCCTGTAGACTTCATTGTACTTGATACACAACCTGTAGCAAACCCTCGGAGCCAAATTCCGGTGATTTTAGGTCGACCATTCCTTGCCACTTCCAATGCTGTTATTAACTGTAGAAATGGTTCAATGAACTTATCATTTGGAAATATGACCATTGAACTAAACATCTACAAAGTTGGAAGTTAGCCATCAGAACCCTCTGCTCATATTCTTGATGTGTACTCTGTCCACGAGATTGCTCCCGAAAGTTGCGGAGTTGAGGAACTTTGCTTTACAGATCTTGACGACACTACCACATCACTGTTTGATCTTGCACATGATCTTAGTGAGGACACCTTTCCCACACTTGAGTCCGACACTCCTGACCTATCATCACCCGAGTCTGTATCTTTCATAGGTTATGAGCTTCTTTGTGACTCCAAAAATCACTCGATGATCCCACCTTCTATTATTTCTCCGCTAGCATTAGATCTCAAAATTTTACCTTCTCATCTTAAATATGCTTATTTAGATGAGAATGAGTCTTTACCGGTTATCATATCCGCTTCTCTAGCATCAGAGCAAGAGAATGCACTTTTATCGGTATTGAGATCTAATAAGGTGGCATTTGGTTGGACTATGGGGGACATCAAAGGGATTAGAACCTTGATTGTAGAACATCATATACAAGTGATGGATGATGCCAAACCAACCCGAGAACCACAGAGACGGTTGAATCCCGTTATGAAGGAAGCGGTGATGAAAGAAATCGTCAAATGCCTTGATAATGGTATTATATACCTAATCTTCGATAGCCAATGGGTGAGTCCTATACATGTCGTCCCTAAGAAATCCGGCATCACTGTTATTTCCAATGAGGTAAATGATTTGATTCAGACACGCGTCCAAACTGGGTGGCGTGTATGTATTGATTACAGAAAACTCAATGCTGCCATAAGGAAAGACCACTTTCCTCTACCTTTCATTGATCAGATGCTGGAACGCTTAGCGGGACGTGAGTATTATTGCTTTATGGACGGATACTCTGGCTATAATCAGGTCCCCATAGCCAAAAAGGATCAAGATAAAACCACTTTTACTTGTCCTTTTGGTACCTTTGCTTACAGATGCATGCCCTTTGGGTTATGCAATGCTCCCGCTACCTTTCAGCGGTGTATGATGAGGATATTCTCTGACATGGTCGAGAATTTTTTGGAGATTTTTATGGACGATTTCTCGATTTTTGGAGAATCTTTTTCTGATTGCCTATCGAATCTTAACGCAGTTCTTACTCGTTGCAAAGAGATGAACTTAACCTTTAATTGGGAAAAATGCCATTTCATGGTCCAAGAGGGAATTGTGCTTGGACATGTTATTTCACAGAAAGGCATTGAGGTTGACAGAGCTAAGATAGATGTCATTCAAAATCTTCCTCATCCCAAAAGAGTCAAAGATATTCGATCATTCCTTGGCCATGCGGGCTTTTATAGGAGATTCATTAAGGATTTTAGCAAAATTGCTAGACCTTTAACTCTTCTCTTGGCCAAGGATACGACCTTCCACTTTGACTCGGATTGTGAGGCAGCATTCGACTCACTCAAACACTCCCTCGCTACAGCCTCCGTTCTATCGTCTGCAAATTGGGACTACCCCTTTAAGCTGATGTGTGATGAATCCTATTTGACAGTAGGTTCAGCCTTAGGACAAAAAGATGCCACACATGATCTATTATGCAAGTAAGACCCTGAATGATGCTCAAATTAACTATACAACTACCGAAAAAGAACTTTTGGCGGTTGTATTTGCATTAGAAAAATTCAGGCCTTACTTAATTGGCTCTCCAATACTTGTGTACACTGACCATTCCGCCTTGAAACATCTTCTGGAGAAGAAAGATGCAAAAGGTAGGCTAATACGTTGGATCCTTCTATTATAAGAATTTGATCTTGTTATCAAAGATAAGAAAGGATGTGAAAACGTTGTAGCCGACCATCTTTCACGCATCTCTTCTTCCCCTGTGACCCTGCCAATCAATGATTCGTTTCCGGACGAACAACTCTTGAGCGTATCCAATGAACCTTGGTTCAGGGATATTGTGAACTATCTTGTCACGTGACTTATACCCAGCGATTGGTCAAAACAGGACAAATACTATTTTCTATCCCAAGTAAAATACTTTTACTGGGACGATCCATACCTGTTTAAGTATTGTCCTGATCAGATCATTCGCCGGTGCGTCCCGAATGAGGAGTTCAAGAGTGTTCTTTCTTTTTGTGATGATCAGGCTTGCGGGGGTCACTTCGATCCTAAAAAGACGGCGGAGAAGGTTTTGCAATGCGGATTTTATTGGCCAACCTTGTTCAAGGATGCATTTGATTATTGCAAAACATGTACACAATGTCAGTACATGGGTAGAATTTCCCGGAGAAATGAAATGCCTCAGCAACCCATCTTAGTGGTTGAAATTTTCGTTGTTTGGGGCATTGACTTTATGGGTCCCTTTCCCAACTCCTTTGGGAATTCATACATACTGCTTGCGGTTGATTACGTCTCGAAGTGGGTTGAAGCCATTACATGTCGCACTAATGACAAGAAGGTTGTCATTAAGTTCTTAAAAGAAAATATCTTTTCGCGATTTGGACACCCACGCGCTATCATTAGCGATAACGGGACACATTTCTGCAACAGGTCTTTCGAGACGCTGATGCGGAAATATGCAATCAACCACAGACTTTCTACACCCTATCATCCCCAAACGAGCGGGCAGGCTGAGATTTCAAATAGACAGATCAAAAAAATCCTGGAGAAGACTGTTGCTAAGAATAGAAAAGATTGGTCGACCAAACTGACGGATGCTCTTTGGGCATTCCGAACTGCATTTAAAACCGACCTAGGGATGTCTCCATATAGGATAGTGTTTCGGAAGGCATGTCACTTGCCAGTCGAGATTGAGCATAAAGCATTGTGGGCTATTAAGGAAATTAACTTTGACCTAAACCAAGCCTGCAATTTTCGGAAGCTGCAATTAAATGAGCTAAGCGAACTCCGCGATGAAGCTTATGATAACGCTGTAATCATAAAGAATAGGACTAAGGTTTTTCACGATAAAAACATTTTGAGGAAAACATTTACACCTGGTCAGCAAGTCCTTCTTTATGAATCACGACTACACCTTCACGCGGGTAAGCTTCGATCTCGGTGGAAGGGACCTTTTGTTATGCGGTCTGTATACCCGCACAGGGCAGTAGAAGTAGAAAATGTTAAAAATGGCACATTTTTCAAAGTGAATGGACATAGACTAAAACCGTATTTTTCCACTGACCCCACGGAGGAGCTCCTGTTCTTACAGGAGCCATTTTATTTGGATTAAAATTCCTCCGTCTCACCTCCATATCCTGTATATCACTGCATCATTTTTTGAATGGAGGTGAGTGAAAAGAATAAGTTTGGGGGAGGATCTTCACTTATTTATTTTGCCCCCACTAATAAATTCCTCCCAGGCTTACAGGTTTTGTAGATTTAGCGGTTGGCAACAGTAAGGACACTGTTGAAAACAAGTTTGGGGGAGGTTTGTGCTTATTTTTGCATCATTTGCATATCATTTGCATAAGCACAAAACATTTCTTTAAAAACCTATAAAATTTTAAAATTTTCAAAACCCATAAAAATTTAAAATTTTCAAAATATAAAAATATTTAATATTTAACATTTTTTGTACATAAATAAGATAATAAAAGATTAGATAGTGAAAAATTACATCCATGAGATTGGAAAAATTTAAGAAAACCAAGAAAATTAGAAGTTTTCTTATACGAACCAGTAATAAGTAGTTATGAGCCGTTGTCCCAAGTGTTAGTAAGATGATGGAAGTCATTAATCTGAGGATAAAAATAAGTCTGAAAAATAGTTTCTATTCTGGAAGCCAAGCATTTTGAACGTTGATACCCTACTATTCTCACTTACACACGTCTTGAAACTCGGGATAGTAGAGGATACCTTGAAATGCTCTTGTCTAAAAGCCAAAAGTATGAAGGAAATAAAAAAAATGAAGAAAATATAAAATGGTGAGAAAAATGAACACTGGTTTTGTTATCGCCAAGGCATCAATAAAAAAATATAGCGAGGGTGCCTCTTCACCTAGTGCCCTAAGGCCAATTGGTCTGGGAGTCACTGCTAAGCCTTAGGTGGTGCAAGACGAGGAAAATACACCAAATAAGCAAGCACATGAGTAATCGGTCGGTTAGTACCTCAAGAAGTATTAACGGTCGCATGAAAGTGTGTGAGCAAATTCATCTAAATATTCATTAATTAAAAAGTAATGAGGCAGATGGACAAGAGTATGATAGCTTGAATTGAATTCTCCGAGTGTAGGGATGTCCTTTACACACACGTAGGGTTATATGATCGATGTTTGGATGAAAGATAGGAATGAAGAATAAGACGACGTTTTATTGAGGGAGGACATGATTTCCGACATCTTTTCATGACCATTAAGATAGGGCTCATGACAACCGAAAAGTTAGCTTAGTTGAAAACCCTAATTTTCAAGGCTTTTCTTTTACAATTCTTTTTTAAATGTAATATTCATGATCTTCCTTTTATTATTGGATTTTGTGGGTGCAATCCGCTGAAAACCCTCAGGAGACAACACTTCTCCTACTAGGGACACCTAGAGGTTTAAAGGCTTGTTGCATGTGCTCAGTGCAATCGTGTTGCCTACGAAAATATGCTAGTTAGTTTTTCCCTTTCTTTATTTTCTCCTTCTCTTTTTAATAAAACAGTTCGCTCGAGACGACCGAAAATAAGTTTGGGGGAATTTGTTCAGTCGAAAATACTGCATGTTTAACACGGCAATTTCCCTATCATTTGCACTCATCTAGAAGTGTTCGGTATTCATATTGCACATATTATCAAAACATCTCTTAAATACCAGATTGCATGTGTTATATTTTAAAACCGGCACTTTAAGGGAAATTGACTGTATTTTATGGCATCACATCATTCTTGTGTAGTGCAACTTGTGTTTCGAAGTCTGAGCAGGTAATTCCAAGAGAATGGCCAAATTTGTGAAACAAAGACTGTTAAAAAGACGCCAACTCAAGGATTTGAAATCTGGCAGTAATCTAGAAGGCATTTTGGCATTCCACATATCAGTTAAATACCCCAAAGTCAGCCCAAAGCACCAGAAGAAAATGTGCACAGTGCCTCCCTCACGTGACCGCGGATCCGCGGCACAAGAAGGCACGTGCCGCGGATCCGCGGTGGAGTTGCCACGTCACCATCTCAGTTTGGCTTCAGAACTCTTCTCTTTGGTCCTACACCTCAGCAAGACACTGCAATTTCCAGAAGACTACTGAACATTCTGCCAGATCAGCAAAGGGTTCCTTGTACAAGCTAAACACTCCTAGCTTCCAAAGCAAGCTTCACCCTAACTACCTTAAGAGCCTAGAACCTTCTCCCTAACCTCCTAGCTTAAGGCGGAAGCTAAACCCTAACTAACTAGTTCTAGAGGCTTCTACCAACTAACTAGCTTACAAGGGAAGCTAACCTAATCCAAGCTTCTTAAGGAAGCTAATCATTTCCAAAACCTATAAAAAGGACCCTAGGCTTCACTTGAAAAGGTTGTTGAGTGTTGTGGTTGTTGATCATTGTTGTTGAGTGTTGTGGTTGTTGATCATTGTTGTTGATTGTTGTTGAAATTCTATCACCTCTTCAACCCATCACTTACCACCTCCAAACCCTAACCCTAATCCAATCAAGAAACTACAAGTTCAAGATCCTTTGAGTTCTAGCAAAGCAAGCCTTCAACCATCTTTTAGAAGCGAAGCTGGACTTCATTGGAGCATGAGATCCAAGCCGATCCGCGACTCAAGGGGCCAATGCAACGCGAGATTCGACAATCTTGTTCCTTCTCAAATTCTTGTAGTCTTGAGCAATGTGTAACAAGTTGTTGAATAAATAAAGGTGACGATTCTTTTAACTTGCTTATATTTCAATTCAAGCATTATGATTCAACTTTGATTCTTGAATGTATTCTTTGTGATGATACTTGAGTAAAACTCCGCTCGTGGAGGAGTCGAGATGATCGGTAGAATGATGATGTTGATGAATCTTTAAACGTTTTCTTAAGTCCTATAAAGATTGTAAATTCTTGAAAATTGAATGATCGATGATCTAGATTGATGTGAAATGTGTTCTTGATTATTTTCGCACGATCTAAAGATCAACGATCAATCATTTGATTTCCTAGAAGCTATCTTGTGAATGTGATTCATCGAAAGGATAAAGGATAGGATGAGGAAACCCTAATTCTTCGCAAGATCCTTAATCCTCGATAAATCGACATCGATTTAGCATCAATTCGTTAATGGATAAGAAATGGTAATTTCTAGTCTTCTTCACATCTATGACCTAATCGACTCCTACGAGCTTTACTTCAAATCTTGAAATTTAATCGATTGGAATTATATCAATTCTTGATTCTTGATGTTTAACACTTTTTTGATTCTTGATTAGATCTAGTTGATTCTTGAAATTCATCGATATAAATCAAGAATCGTTTTGCTTTTCTTTTCTATTAAATTTTCAATTCAAAACAAAACAAAATACGAACGAATCGCACAATCCCTGTGGACGATCCGCACTTACTAACGCGCTACAAACTGACACCGTTATTGATTGCGGTCAAATAATTCTTTGATTTTGATTTCTATTCATTTTCTAAACCGACACAACGAGAAAAAAGATCAATCAAATGGCGCCGTTGCCGGGGATCATTTGATTTACACACACAATCGGAAATCAATTCAATCAAGTGTCTAGCATCGACACTCGAAAACATCATGAAAACCGTGCCCATCATCGGCACGTAAATCCTCATATATCTCAGGTGCCGCACAACGTGGTCGGCCCTCATATCCATCTCATGACTCTGGTCGGTATCCTCCGGATATCGTAGTAGTCCCTCTGCCAGGCTCACCGTCTAGCTACACAGCAGATCCGTTCTCTCCCCGGAGTACTATACCGGGTCCACCATGTACCCGCAATCGGCCTCGCCCACTCCTCGAATCGGGTTTCACATGTCACTCTCAGCACCGAGAAAACACATGGTTGACGCACTGAAATATTATATCAAGGGTAACCGGATTTTTCAAACAACTACATACTCTCTTTTGGAATATCCACGGTTCCCAAATCCAGAAATATCATGGAAACAACATATCTCAATGCGTATAATCAAAAGCATGATGCATTCGACATCTAAAAAAAATGTAAGCATATCAGTATATCATGCAATATGGAATAGTAATATGTACATATTGAGGGGAAACCGCTCTTTTAAAATGAATCGGTTTTAAAGAGTATCTTGCGGTTCCTAAATCTCTAATCAAGCCAGAATCATCTATGTATGTGCAAATACTTATGTATGTAAATATGGATGTACAATGGGTATGTACACAAGTATGCCATGCAAGAGATCATATCCTGAATGCAACGGTACTACAGTGTAGTGACATGGCAATTATCGATGATGAAGTGTGTGAGCCGGCAAGCAAGTGTACGTGGAACATATGCATCATCGATAATGGTGCTGGTGTCCTAACAGCATGAGTTTAATATAACAATAACCATTTTCACATGCAATGCGAATAACAAGAATATGCAGGAATCGACTAATAAATGCAACGGTGACGCATTTGCATCAATATAAAAAGTCATACAGTTTACCTTTTGAAAAAAGACGAATCGAGGTTTTTAGTAAAATAAGGGCTACGGTGTTTTAAGAAAAGATGTGTTTTTTGAAAATATCTGTATAATCCCTTTGCATGTCTTTAAAATACTCCCGATTCGTTAGTTTTGAAATAGGTATGATATCGACCTAGCCTAACATCTACTAGCAAAACTACAGCCCTAACTAACAAGTCAATCGGGAGGGGTATGGAAACCACCTAAATCAGAGTCGATATATATATATATATATATATATATATATATATATAAGCATAATAGTCGGTGATCCCGCCTCAAAGGTACCGCGTACGATACAATATCATATGACATCCACGAGTCATGAGTGCAGATCTATCATCAAAATAAAGCTCGTACGGTAAATCATCGTACGGTATCCCAAAAGCTGGGTACGGGTCAATATCACATTCATCTCATCAATTATCTGGTATCCTTATCATCATATCTCATGATCTGGGGTACTGATCTAAGTCTAGTACAAATCGATACCGTCTATATAAATATAAATGCGTGTGTGGAACACACGTCCAAAGGCCCGCTAAAATCTCATGTCGTATCCCAAATACGAATCACAATATATCACCAATCTCATGGCACTATACCCAATCTCGTCGACTCATCTCCAAATATCAACCACTATCCTTGTCATCTAGGTATAAGTATAACGAATATGCATGTGTGTGCGTGTGAGTGTAAGCCTATTCTAAGGTTCACAGCTAGGGACTATACTAATTTACTTCTACGCCCTAATCTAATCATAGTACACCTAATCTCATCTCAAATATCCATGACACACAATAGCTAACATTAATAGTATATATATACTATACTAAATATCGGACTGCGGGGGTGCTATACGCCATCCACCCGACTTCCCCCGTAGATATAATCTACTCACCTTGCATCCTACGTGTCGGTGTCAATGTCGCCCTCATCTTCTTCATCGTATGGAATCCACATGATGGTACCTACATAGATAACACAATCGCAATGCATCTTAAAATCATATCGAGAAAACCAAACGATGCGCTAAGGCCTATAGGTTAGAACATATGGGTACGCTTTCAAAACCATCAAACAATTCTCGATATCATCGTACAAACGCCAAGTAATTGAGGTAAAACACAAATACGCAATTCCAGAATTCAAAATACGCAAAACGAAAACACGAATTAAAATAGCAACTCAGGAAAAAGGCTCCAGATTCTACTCTAGGTCAAATTGGACAATTTTGCACATACCAAGGGTCTAATTTACTGATGACAAAGCCACAGAACAAATACGAGCTAAATCCACCCTGGTCTGGCCGCAATTTGCGGCCAGAATGGATTTAATTGCGGCTACAGTTGGGAATTAGGGGCTAGGGTTTTGGGTGGTGGTTTCTAGGTGCCTGCATGTATCACTGTGTTCACAAAATGATTTTCAGAGTCTCGGGGTGATAGCAGATTCCATTTAACCTTCACAGAATCACAGTTTTTCCGATATCGGGTTTCTAAATCCGTATTCTGGGTTTCTAGTTCAGGTTTAGTCCCATGTAACATCACAACAAGGGTTGTAGTCCCTAATTACACCTCAGTTCGCCTTTGTAATCAATTCATACCCTAAACCCTAACTTGGAATTTCCAAAGTCCACAAAACCACTCGATATCGGTTCCAATCTAATATGGGGGTATAAGTAATGGAAAAACTAAGCTAGTGGTTCAGAAAATACCTCATTTGGCAACTCAAGAAAATTCTTGAGTTGCCCCAAGTAGTTAAAACCTTTCCTTTCTTGGTCCAATGCGTTGCTTGTGAGCTTGCGCATCATTTTGATGAAGTGGGGATGATGTTTTGATGAAGGAATGAGGGTGTTTTGAAAGGTTTGTCTAGCATCCTATAATGAGTTTTGAAGCATCACATGACCCAAAGTTTAAATTTTTATGGTGCTAAACGAACATGCAAAGGAATCGATCCTAGAAAATTAGGGTTTCGAAATATAAAGCGAACTAATCTAGGGTTTCGAGACTACAACCTTTGTAGCTCCCTTTCGCTGGACTCCTTGGTTTCTAGGGTGTTGAATAGAAGTCCTCTTGAAGTCCTCTTGTGTCCACGACGATCCACCACGGAGTTCGCCGTCCAAGCTCGCAACTTCGTAAAACCGAAGAGAACACTCTAAACAAGTTGGCTAAACTTGTGTAGAATGAAGTTGTGGTTTAGATTCTCACTTCAAAAACCTTTCTTTAAGTGTGATTTACTCACTAGAAAAAAAACTAGAGAGCAAATAAGAAAGAGGATGAAGATGGTGGCTATTTTTAACTAGAGGTGAAAAAAATAACCCTTAAGTGAAAAGAAATGAAATATAACCTTTTATATTTTTATTCCTTCTCACTTTCAACCATGATTAAATGATGGATAGTTAATTTAACTTGGGTTTTAAATGATAAAGAGAAGGATAACCCTAGGTTAGTGGTAGTTGAGCATGGTTAGGTCAAAGGAAGAATGTAGAAGCTAGAATGATTATCCTTTCCTTTTTCATTTTCTTTGAAATCCAAAATCAAATAATAATCCATAATTTAATCCATGGTGTGAGTCTTATATTGCCACCATTTCCATATGCTAACAACCATGATGGATGGGTGTGTGTATGTATGCATGTATGCACATCCACATGTGCATGAAACTAGAATGAAAGAATGAAACACATGCATGCATGCATACATCCATCAAACCCTAGAAAGGTTTCAAGTGAGAAAACTAATGGTTAGATGATAAATCAACACTTAATTTATCAATCCGGTCATATCTCATACGACCCCACCAAAAGCAGGCCACCCGATCAATGTTCGGTATCATATACGCACATTTTAATCGGGTGCATGCGCATATCGCATACGCGCACCACAACGTTTCGCCTGGACTGGGTAACTCCTTTGTGGGACTCTAAGACTCGTCAATACGCCGGCAGAGGGTGATGATCATATCAGGTACCCCCAAACCGCAAGCGGTCAGCTAAACGTAACGGCCACCCGGGTATTGAGCGATCAGAAGAAAACAAGTGAACCTGCTACAACTCCCGTCGAGCCATCCGGCAACACTACCGTACAGTCTGGTCTCTTCATCAGATATGCTGCATATCGAGCCTAGGGATGGTCACGTCGACCCTAATAACTCAATAAGTCGTGCCAGTGAATGGTCTATAACAGATCGAGAAACTACCGATAACACTTATCAGCAAATCTCAGCAGCCCTGGCCAGGGACTTACTGATATAACCAGTCGGGCACAGCACAGCATCAACCCCCAATACCGGGAGAGACGAAACCCCTCCTATCGCTCATTGCCTTCGTGTGTCTCAGGACTGTACCCAACGGTCACCTGTTTGCACGACTCAGTAGAGCCGTGGTAGGGTGGCAATCAAAGTACAGTGGGAGAGCACACAAGACTCCATGACGATCTTGGGTCTACAGACTAACCTGTACCAGTGTTACCTGAGAACTGCTATCCGACAATAGATATAATTCCATATAGGAGTTCTCGGCGAGTCCGTCCAGTGTACCCAGTCACCACTGAGCACCCGTATATGATCTTGATGTCAAACACCAATGGATATGGGATCATCCATCGCCCATCACATGGGTCTAGTATCATATACGCTAGTCTACTTTGGTATATCAATGCCCCGTCTCGATATACCTACGACTAGGGACTTTCCAGGATATGCTTATAGACTACAGATGTCCCACTAGTATGATCTCCATCATAATCAGAGCAGTCAAGCCAATATCCTCAGGGCTTTATCAGCATGTATGAATGAATAAAAGCATGATCAAATCAGCATGTCAGATAAAGAAGAACCAGATAGCATACTATCATGTCAAGCAAGAATGCATACTGAATATATATATACATGTATAGATACATCCACTATCATATAATGGCCTCTAGGGCATACATATATCCAACAATCTCCCACTTGCACTAAGGCCAGTTATTGGCGTATCTCATACCCAACATCTCAAAAAGTCGCTCATGCTGCGGCTGAGGGAGGGCCTTGGTGAATGGATCCGCGGCGTTGTTCTTTGTATCTACTCTCTTAATCTCGATCTCGCGGCGATCTACAATCTCCCGGATCAAATGAACGCGCCTCAGGATGTGTCTGGACCGCTGATGGGATCTGGGCTCCTTGGCTAACGCCATCGCCCCATTATTGTCACAATACAAAGGTATTGGATCAATAATGGTTGGAACTACTCCTAGCTCCGAGACGAACTTCTTCATCCAGACGGCTTCCTTGGCGGCATCATTTGCAGCAATGTACTCAGCTTCCATCGTAGAGTCTGCAACAGTATCCTGTTTGGAACTCTTCCAACTTACCGCCCCTCCATTGAGGGTAAATACAAACCCTGAGATAGATTTGCTGTCATCCTTATCGCTCTGGAAGCTCGAATCGGTAAAGGCCTCCATTTGGAGATCTGTATTACCATACACCAAGAACAATTCTTTAGTCCTTCGTAAGTACTTAAGAATGTTCTTCACAGCTGTCCAGTGGTTCTCCCCTGGGTTGGATTGATACCTGCTTACAACACTAAGTGCATAAGCTACATCTGGGCGTATACATAACATCGCATACATTATAGATCCTACTGCCGAAGCATAAGGTATAATGCTCATGCGAGCTCTCTCTTCATCGGTCTTTGGACAAGAATCCTTGGAGAGAGTGACTCCATGGCAAGCGGGTAAGGCACCCCGCTTGGAGTCTTCCATACTAAACCTTTTTAGGATGGTGTTGATGTACCTGGTTTGGGACAATCCCAATAACTTTTTGGATCTATCCCTATAGATCCTTATACCCAGGATGTATGTGGCATCCCCCAGGTCCTTCATGGAGAACCTCAGTGATAAGAATGATTTGACCGACTGTAGCATAGGAATATCATTTCCTATCAGAAGAATGTCGTCTACGTACAATACGAGGAATGTGACAGCTCTTCCTACAGCCTTCTTATAAACACAAGGTTCATCTGGATTTTTGATGAAATCAAACTCTTTGATAACATCATCGAAACAGATGTTCCAACTCCGAGATGCCTGCTTTAATCCATATATGGATTTAAGCAGCCTGCACGCTTTCTCGCTGCTCCCACTGTCAATGAAGCCCTCTGGCTGATCCATATAAACGCATTCTTCTAAATCTCTATTTAGAAATGTTGTTTTAACATCCATCTGCCAGATTTCATAGTCGTAGTGAGCAGCAATAGCAAGTAGGATCCGAATGGATTTAAGCATGGCTACGGGCGAAAAAGTTTCGTCATAGTCCAAACCTGGTCTTTGACGAAAACCTTTCGCCACAAGTCTTGCCTTATAGGTCTCTACCTGCCCATCCACACCAATCTTTCTTTTAAAGATCCATTTGCACCCTACAGGTTTTACCCCAGGGGGTACAACGTCCAAAGTCCATACTTTGTTGGTGTACATAGACTCCATTTAGGATCTCATGGCATCCAACTACTTCACAGAGTCACCACTCGTGATAGCTTGCTGAAAACTGGTAGGATCATCATCATCCATGATGCAATCTTCCCTGTCACCATCAATGAGGAAACCGTAGTACCTCTCCGGTGGGCGAGAAGTCCTACCAGACCTTCGGAGTAGCCGAGGTTCCTCAGTTTCTGTTGCAACAGCCGGTTCAACCAAATCGTCATTTGTAGTTTGTGTCTCTAGAACCTCTTCTAGATCCACCACCTTGCCATCATCTTTATCTGTGAAAAACTCTTTTTCCAAGAATGTGGCATACTGGGAAACAAACACCTTTTGTTCCTCTTTGTGGTAGAACAGATATCCATAAGAATTCTTTGGATATCCCACAAAGTTACACATGACTGACCGTGTCTCGAGTTTGTCCGGATTCTGCTTTTTAACATTTGCCGGGCAACCCCAAATCTTAATTCTCTTAAGAGATGGTCTCTTCCCATTCCATATCTCATATGGCGTGGTAGATACGGCTTTGGTTGGAACCCTGTTCAGCATAAAAGCTTCAGTTTCCAATGCATGCCCCCAAAACGAGACTGGTAACTCAGCGTCACTCATCATGGACCAGACCATATCTAATAGGGTCCTATTCCGTCGTTCTGACACACCGTTGTGCTGTGGTGTGTAAGGAGGAGTGAGCTGAGAGAGAATCCCATTCTCTTTTAGGAAGTTTGCAAATTCTGTACTGAGATACTCACCACCTCGATCTGATCGAAGCATCTTAATACTCAAGCCGGTTTGTTTTTCTACTTCTTGTTTATATTCAATGAATTTCTCGAAAGCGTCGGACTTGTGCTTTAATAAAAATACATGACCGAATCTTGAGAAGTCGTCAGTGAATGTAATGAAGTATGAAAAACCGCCTCTAGCCTGTGTAGACATTGGCCCACATACATCACTATGAATGAGGCCAAGGAGCTGAGTAGCTCTTTCTCCGTGTCCGGTAAACGGAGTTTTGGACATTTTACCCTTGATACAAGACTGGCAAGTCGCATAAGATTTATATTCAAAAGAGTTTAAATATCCATCTTTGTGTAACTTGTTTAGTCTTGTTTCGTTAATATGACCAAGTCTACAATGCCAAAGAAAAGCTTCATTTAATTCTGAAAGTTTTCTTTTATTAGTGTGTTGTATACTGAAAACTGTGTGTTGATTTAGGACATATATTCCGTTATTAAGCGTACCATACCCAACCAACATTTGATTTAGGTGAATGTTCATAACATTGTTCTGCAACACAAAATTATATCCTTCATTGTCTAACAAAGAAACGGATATTATATTACATAGCATACTTGGTACAAAATAACATGGATTCAAAATCAAAATACATCCATATGGCAACCCCAAGTGATACTCTCCCACTGCGACTGTATGTACATTGGAACCATTTCCAATGCGGAGAGTATGGTCACCTGTCTTCAAAACCTTGCTATTTCTCAGCCCCTGCATAGAATTGCAAATGTGAGAACCTGAACCGGTATCCAATACCCAGGAAGCAGAGTTTATAGGAAAACAGTTTTCAGTCACAAACGCACCTGAAGCAGAAGCATCACCATGCTTCTTCTTGAGACTTAAGTAATCCGTGCAATTGCGCTTCCAGTGTCCTGTTTTGTGGCAATGAAAACATTCGCCTTTCCCCGAGTCTCCAGCCTTGGACTTTCCCTTTCCCGTCACCTTTTTAACTCCGCCCTTAGGATTAGTGGGTTTCTTCTTTTTCTTTCCCTTGGCCTTGGCTTTCGGGCGAGAAGAGGAAGACTGTCCAATAGTCATAACGGGAGTTTTTGCTAACTTCATAGTGCTCTCTGCACTCCTTAACATATTAAGGAGTTCAGGGAGGTCCTTCTCCATGCCATGCATGTTGAAGTTCACTATGAACTGAGCAAAGGTGGAGGGGAGGGACTGCAGAATAATATCTATATATTGATCATTGTCCATCGTCCATCCAAGGTCCTCAAGCTCTTCTATAAGAGCTATCATCTTCAGAACATGGTCTCCTACTGGTGTGCCAGGGGCCATTCGCATCTGAAACAATTTCTTTGATGCTTCGTATCGTAATACGCGGGATTGCTCCCCATACAACTCCTTTGTATGGAGCAATATACCGTGAATGTCCATGTCCTCGTGCTGCTTTTGATGTGTGTTATCCATCGATGCAAGCGCGAGGCATGTGGCCGTGGCACAGTCAGCGTCCCATGTCTTGCGGACTTCAATGTCCGCAACTGAGGATTTTGGACCAGGGACGGGCGGGGCTGAAGCCGTGAGGACATATGATACTTTATCATAAGTCAAGGCGATTTTCAGATTCCTCAGCCAGTCTTTATAGTTAGTCCCATTCAGTTTGTTTTTATCTAGTAGAAGCTTAAGTCCAGTCATTGGTATCTGCCATTAAGAGAGAGAAAAGAATACACTCAGCGAAAGCTCTTGCATAGATTAGATTGGTTTATTATCTTGTCTAATCGATGTTTCCCACTGCTTTTATCGAGTTTTTCTTTCAAACCTCAAAAAGAAAAACTAGCCAGGATTAATTACAGTCTACAACTTCGCTAACCGTTCAGCCAGGCCAGTGTCGGTACTTTGAGGGAGGTTCCCCGTGCTTTCGCACGGACCTAATTAGAGTAAACCTCGTTTTCCCAGAGGCGGAGCCCCGTTAACACCTTTCTAGACACCTAATGAGTTAGCTAATTGTAAACTGTAAAACTCTCCTAGGAGCAACTATTGCCCACAGTGGGATCGAGATCCAACCATCACATGGAAGGTATGCAATCTCATTGCAAATTTCAACTATTGAAATTCCCGATGTGGTTTTTACCCCTAGCACTTATGACCTTAACTATGGTCAACAAATCATAAGTACCAGTCAAGTTCTACCCGTCATTTCTTGATCAATTAGACCCACCCATATGACCTTTAACTATGGTCAACAAAGTCGTATGAATGTCCTAATTAATCTGCATCATATGCAGTGTAGGAAGACATCACTTAGCTACCGTACACTACGCCTTAAGTAAAGTCAACAAACGTAGCACGAATACTAAGTACTCTACTTCCTAAAATGACGGAGGGTTGCGAATGATTTTTAAGAAAATCTTTAACGCTTTGAACTTGATATCGTTGTAGAATCAAATGGTTTTCAAAAAGGAGTGGCTTAAGCTCCGCAGTTTTGAAATACAGCTTTTTCATAAATAGCCGAGTGGTTTTCAAATCCGATTCTACAACATCTTTTTAGGTTTATTTTCTTTACATTAATCACATTAATGTAATCCCATCATTTAAGTCCTTAAGCCAATCACAGAAAAGAAACGAAAATAACACGTACGCTTATGCCATCCGCATTCGCCGCAATGTTCCGTTATGCACCGTTAGGTTACTTAACTAACGGCATACCGGGACGGGACTAGCGCGGGTGTAAAACATAAGCAACGTCTACTATATTTCATATATATAATATGTTATTCGTCTCAGATATCACAGAACACAGGCAGCAGAAACATAGATATAACGTGGGATATCCTAGGACGTCCGTATTTAGTATTTAGCCAGAATAGAAAATACGGATTCCACAGTCGCGATGAATAGCCAAGCCCACACCCTGGACCCCTACGAGAGCGGCAAGTGACCCTACCAACTCTGGAGTTTAGGAGACCCGGTCTCGACTCCTCGAGATGGCCTCCCACTGAACCCCAGAACCCGGTCACCTGTGCTCCCCTCCTTGGGTCCATCCTAATGCGGAAAAGTAAATAATATACAACACTGGTAACACAACCTCAACCCGGAAGTGCCCCAAATAAAAGAATATTACATTACATTTGAATTTACATGAATGAAAATATAAAACTCTCATCTCACATAAAACCCCCGGCTATTCAATCTCAACAATCCTGCACATCATATCTCAGCAACACATAATATCACATATCATCATCGTAAGTAAGTATGCGTACCCCGATTGTCGTTGATGTATAGCAACGAAACCGGCGATATCGAACATACTACACTTACGGTCACAGAAAAGAAAGTGTAAAACTACAATATTTGGAATCCACATTCTCTTTAGACATCATAAATGCGAAATATCACATATTTCATATTTCATGCCTAAACTATATGAATTCCACATATTGTATCACATTCCAGACAAACAGACAGTATTAAAGTTTTCGAACGAACGATCAAGCACCCAAGATTCACTAAAGCTCAATACTTGAGCAGGGTTCAAAAATCCAGAGTGTGCCACAGTAGTAGCGGTCCAGCCGTAGAAGGGTCAAGCCAACGCCTCACATGTGGCACGCCGTACTTCCCCAAACCCTAGGGTTCAAAGGGCAGTTCGAGACGGTCACATAATCGAGTTAAGGTTTGTTGTCTTCTAGAGGGACCACCGCAAAAAGACTTGCACGTATCTCCAAAGTATTTAAACCCCGTGAATAGTGAGTAAATGATACTCGTTCAAACACTTCAATACTTTCTAATTTACCCAGAAAAGCTACGAAATGAAAATCCCGATCGAATCGACGAGTCCAAAACCATCTCCAAAATTTTTCAAAACTAAATACAGATTAAAAATACCCAAAAAATTATACAAGCAGATTACAGAATTACTGAAAAAAAAATTATCCAACAATTAATACATACGACCGCGGAACCGCGGCCTAAGCAAGCTTAGGCCGCGTTCCCACGGCAACAATCACTGTTCATTGAATAATTTTTGTACCGTAATCCTTATTTTTTCCTGCTGTATTTTTTACATATTTTTAATACTGAAAAATGTCAAATTTTAGAAAATTTCCAGAGAGCACCCTAAAAAGCCGTATTTCGGTTCGATCAGAGTTTTAACTTCGTAAAAAGGTCGCCTAATGTTCTAGGTCGGCTCTGATACCAATGAAAGGTTTGTCTAGCACTATAATGAGTTTTGAAGCATCACATGACCCAAAGTTTAAATTTTTATGGTGCTAAACGAACATGCAAAGGATCGATCTTAGAAAATTAGGGTTTCGAAATATAAAGCGAACTAATCTAGGGTTTCGAGACTACAACCTTTGTAGCTCCCTTTCGCTGGACTCGTTGGTTTCTAGGGTGTTGAATGGAAGTCCTCTTGAAGTCCTCTTATGTCCACGACGATCCACCACGGAGTTCGCCGTCCAAGCTCGCAACTTCGTAAAACCGAAGAGAACACTCTAAATAAGTTGGCTAAACTTGTGTACAATGAAGTTGTGGTTTAGATTCTCACTTCAAAAACCTTTCTTTAAGTGTGATTTACTCACTAGAAAAAAACTAGAGAGCAAATGAGAAAGAGGATGAAGATGGTGGCTATTTTTAACTAGAGGTGAAAAAAATAACCCTTAAGTGAAAAGAAATGAAATATAACCTTTTATATTTTTATTCCTTCTCACTTTCAACCATGATTAAATGATGGATAGTTAATTTAACTTGGGTTTTAAATGATAAAGAGAAGGATAACCCTAGGTTAGTGGTAGTTGAGCATAGTTAGGTCAAAGGAAGAATGTAGAAACTAGAATGCTTATCCTTTCCTTTTTCATTTTCTTTTAAATCCAAAATCAAATAATAATCCATAATTTAATCCATGGTGTGAGTCTTATATTGCCACCATTTCCATATGCTAACAACCATGATGGATGGGTGTATGTATGTATACATGTATGCACATCCACATGTGCATGAAACTAGAATGAAAGAAAGAAACACATGCATGCATGCATGCATACATCCATCAAACCCTAGAAAGGTTTCAAGTGAGAAAACTAATGGTTAGATGATAAATCAACACTTAATTTATCAATTCGGTCATATCTCATACGACCCCACCAAAAGCAGGCCACCCGATCAATGTTCGGTATCATATACGCACATTTTAATCGGGTGCATGCGCATATCGCATACGCGCACCACAACGTTTCGCCTGGACTGGGTAACTCCTTTGTGGGACTCTAAGACTCGTCAATACGCCGGCAGAGGGTGATGATCATATCAGGTACCCCCAAACCGCAAGCGGTCAGCTAAACGTAACGGCCACCCGGGTATTGAGCGATCAGAAGAAAACAAGCGAACCTGCTACAACTCCCGTCGAGCCATCCGGCAACACTACCGTACAGTCCGGTCTCTTCGTCAGATATGCTGCATATCGAGCCTAGGGATGGTCACGTCGACCCTAATAACTCAATAAGTCGTGCCAGTGAATGGTCTATAACAGATCGAGAAACTACCGATAACACTTATCAGCAAATCTCAGCAGCCCTGGCCAGGGACTTACTGATATAACCAGTCGGGCACAACACAGCATCAACCCCCAATACCGGGAGAGATGAAACCCCTCCTATCGCTCATTGCCTTCGTGTGTCTCGGGACTGTACCCAACGGTCACCTGTTTGCACGACTCAGTAGAGACGTGGTAGGATGGCAATCAAAGTACAGTGGGAGAGCACACAAGACTCCATGACGATCTCGGGTCTACAGACTAACCTGTACCAGTGTTACCTGAGAACTGCCATCCGACGATAGATATAATTCCATATAGGAGTTCTCGGCGAGTCCGTCCAGTGTACCCAGTCACCACTGAGCACCCGTAAATGATCTTGATGTTAAACACCAATGGATATGGGATCATCCATCGCCCATCACATGGGTCTAGTATCATATACGCTAGTCTACTCTGGTATATCAATGCCCCGTCTCGATATACCTACGACTAGGGACTTTCCAGGATATGCTTATAGACTACAGATGTCCCACTAGTATGATCTCCATCATAATCAAAGCAGTCAAGCCAATATCCTCAGGGCTTTATCAGCATGTATGAATGAATAAAAGCATGATCAAATCAGCATGTCAGATAAAGAAGAACCAGATAGCATACTATCATGTCGAGCAAGAATGCATACTGAATATATATATATACATGTATAGATACATCCACTATCATATAATGGCCTCTAGGGCATACATATATCCAACATGTTTGTGAGGGTGTATAGGAGGAGGGAGAGAAGGCAGCAGCTTGAGAGGGAGAGCAGAAGATAAATGAAGGAGATGATGAAGGGAGACGAAGTCAAGAGACCCCTCACCTCACTCTCTCTCATGCCCATACCCATATATTTTATTCCTTTTCTTTTCCTTTTCTTTTCTTTTCCCCTCTCAAATAAATCATCAACCATGAAATAAAACATGTATGAAAGCCATAAGAATATGTAACAAGTGAAATAAAAATATGGTGCATGTTTTGCACAAATATGCTAAAAATCCGATTAGCGATTTTTAATCGCGATTAGCACTAAATTAGCATATAATTAATCATAAAAACTTTAAAATGGCATAATTCGCATAAAACACTCTCTTTTAATAATTTCTATAATTTTCCAAATTTTTTCCAATTTACCGGTATTTAATTATACCGAAATATTAAAATATTCATTAAAAATAATATTAAATTATAAAAATTCCCAAAAATAATATTTTATTTTTTTGAAATGTTACATTAATGCCACCAAGCAAAACCCTAAAAGTCCCACGTCGTCAAAATCTCACTTTGATGGGTCTAATGTGATGAGGGTGAGGTGGGGAACATTTTTAATGAAAGGAGTTTGGGGTTTTGATTAGGTTTTGGAGATGGTTTCCATGGGTAGTGAGGTGGAGGAAGAAGGAGATGAAGAAGGATGAGGGAGTTGAAGAAATGAAATGACATGAAGAATGAATGATGAGGTGGGGGTGGAGCCTTACCCCCCCCTCTATCCCCACCCCCGAGCATGCTTACCTCTCATCATGATGTCCCCCTTCTCCCCCCTTAAGTTATCATGACACCTTTTTCCTTTATTTTCTTTTCTCACCACAATAAAAACATAACATAAAACGACACAAATGAACATGTAACCAAATGAAACATGTCATGGTGCACTAACCATGAAAACTGTAGAAACACGGATTTGGCTTAATCGGGTTTTTATCCAAACTGCATATAATAAATTTTAAAAATGCCAAATCCTTTAAATATATTTTTAAATGAATAAATTATTTTAAATTTCCATTTATCTCACAATTATAGGTATATATTTATACCCTTTTTAGGAAACCCCAATTTCGCAAATCGGGCAGTTTTCGGGAAAAATATTATTTTAATATTAAATTCTAAAAATAATATTTTATATTTTCTGAAATGTTACAATCTTCCCCCCTTAAATAAATTTAGTCCCTGAATTTAAATTTAAACCCCCAAAATCTAAAACATTTCAATAATCAACTCAAATCAACGGGCTCCGAAATCATGGAAGATGCAGAAATACTACAGCGTATCACGTGCACCTGAAAACGAATACAAGACTCAAATCGAACTCTGTAAAGCGTCACGCAAATCATCTGATTAGCTCGTATATCCTCGGAGTTACAATAGAAATACAGATCTCGAAATCTACTACTGAAATCCAATATACCCCAGTCAAATACTATAATACGTGTATAGTACGCATCTTTGGAAAACTTTCAAGAACTGAATAAAATACATGCAAAATCTTTTCTGAATCACCGCTTGAATGCGTAACTCACGGCATAAATGACGGACGCTCTTTTGTAAAATAATAATATATGTCCATATATGTTTTGCTAAATATACGTTCCGTCGTTTCAAAATATCCCAAAAGGTTTTCCTTAATAAACGTTCATGTCACTCACGGACACATAGGAAATAGCGAGGCTATAGCTCTTTTTTGAAAACCACTTGTTAAACTTTTAATGCATGCAAAGTACTCAGGTGCCGTCCTCAGATCAGTCCTGTTCGGCTACTACACAATATATTGCCCATCACGATAACAGGGTGCTCAAAAGCAAAATCAGCCTCGAAAGGCGTATGTAACCATCACGTGCGTCTGGTGCGCATGGAAATAAAATCCAAATACAAGTGCCATAATATGCACAAAAGCAAAACTAAGTGCAACGGGTGTGCACGAAAGCAATTTTCCAGTGCAATGGGTGTGCATGACAACAATATCAAGCGCATCTAGAGTGCACAAAAATCTCAATCCAGTGCAACTAACATACATGAATGAAAATCCTAATTGAGAGCATCCGGTGTGCACAAAATCACATCTCATATCATGCGCCCAACAAGCGCGAAAATCTAAATCAACTGCATCCGTCATGAACGAATGAAATTGAAATCAAGTGCATCCAACATCATGTTAGTTATATGTATGCCCTAGAGGCCATTACTGTACATAGGATGTATATCGTAGTGGATGCTAGGACATATATAGGGAGGACTTTCTTTCTCGATATAATAGTATGCTATCTGGTTGCTCTTTATCTTAACGTGTATACTGATTGTCTCTCTGTTACATGTTGGTAAAGCCCTTAGGATGTGTACTTGACTACATGGACTATGATGCGGATCATACTAGTGGGGAGATGGTGGTCCATAAGTACATCCTTCAAGGTCCCTAGTCGTGGGTGTATCGAGACGGGGCATCGATATACCAGAGTAGACTAGCGTATACCTTCTCGACCGATACAGATGGGCGATGGATGATCCCATATCCATTGGTGTTTGACATCAGAGATGATATACGGGTGCTCAGTAGAGACTGGGTACACTGGACAGACTCGCCGAGAACTCCCAGATGGTATTATACCTCACGTCAGATGGCAGTTCTCTGGTGACACTGGTACAGGTTAGTCTGTAGACCCGAGATCATCATAGAGTCTTGTGTGATTCCCACCGTGCTTTGATTTCCACCTTACCACGTCCAAGAGGGCGTGCAAAACGGTGGTTTTTGGGTACAGTCCCGAATCACATGGAGGCAATGAGCGATAGTAGGGGATTCGTCTCTCCCGGTATAGGGAGTTGATGTTGCGCTGTGTTCGATTGGCTATAACTGGAAATCCCTGGCCAGGGTTGCTGAGATTTACTGGTAAGTGTTACCAGTAGTTTCTCGAACTGTTATAGACCTTATATCGACACGACTTATCAAGCTACTGGGGTCTGACGTTTACCACCCCTAGGCAAGATATGCGACATATCAGACGAACAGACCGGACTGTACGGTAAGTGTTACTGGTTAGATTCAGAGGAGTGTGAGCGGGCTTGCTCGTCGATCTTCTGATCGATCAATACCCGGGTGGCCGTTACGTTTAGCAGACCGCTTGCGGCTTGTGGGTGTTTGATATGATCATCACCTGCTGCCGGCGTATTGACGAGTCTTTAGAGTCCTACACAGAGGTTTCCTGGCTCAAGCGAAACGAAATAGGAGCGCATATGAGATATGTGCGGGATCGAGAATAATGCGTGTATGTGATACCGTATTCTATTCTCGTGATGAATGTATCGATTGGTTGTATGCGATATAACCTAGTTATCGAATCGAGAATTGATTCGATAAGTCGATACATTGGATATTAGTCGGTCATATGCGATATAACCGGATCGTTAAATCAAGTGTTGATTTAATGATTTGATGTATAATTATATATTTGATATATTACTTTACATTAACTAGTATTGGTTCACTTAAGATTATTTTCTCACTTGATGTGCACATTGTATATATGATATAGTTTTGTGCACTAGTTTGTATCATGTTTGATGATACATGCAAACTTGGGTGTGTATGATTAAACCATGATTAGGTTAATGGTTAGGGTTTGCTTTACTTATTTATTTATTTCTTTTCATTTATTTTTTTGGCAAGAAAGAAAATGGTTGCTTCTTTTGTTTTCACTTGAAGCTTCATGAAGCTTTGGAAAAGGTTTGACCATTTTGTTTCTTTCCTTAACCCTAACCATTTACTTTAACCCTAGTTTATTCTCTACACTTGTTAACTCACACATGGCTGCTAAATAATAACCATCACTTCATTTTCTTTTTGGGAATTAATTCATTATTATTTCTTTCTTCTTCTTCTTCTTCTTGAAGAAGAAAGAAAACCTTTTCTTGGAAATGTCTAAGTGATGATTCTAAGTGAGAAATCAAAATCCAAAGTGAACCCACTTCCTATTTCTTCATCCTCTACCACTTGCCATGTAGTATAGGGTTTTTTCTTCACAAGTTTCATGACTTGTTGAAGTTGGAGCTTGATCTTGAGTTGCCTCGACATAGATCATCTTCGGCATCGAAGTCGACGACCTAGCCCGATCATTTCTTCGACGAAACCATCGCTAGAGTCCGGGATCCGATGATCGCAGCGGAGGGACATCATCATGGAGCTAAGGAAGTGGAGGACCGGATCTACAAAGGTTGTATTTCCATTCACTTAGCAATAAAGTTGTTTAATTGCATGTTTCGCCTTTGCCTCTAGTTATCGATCTATCATTAGGGTTTCTCAACACAAGAAAAATTTGATTTTGGCATCTTTGATCTGTTGTGGAACCTCATGTGTGTGCCTAGTAACCCTACACATCAAGCACCGAATGTGCGCAAAATCCAATTCAAACGCGCCAGGTCCGTAAAAAAACATCTGGTGCAGTAGCATGCACGAAAAAGAACGGCAAGCGCCAACGCGCATGAAAACACAAATCTGGTAAAACGAATGCCCAAAGGCATAAATCGGCGCAACCAATGTACGAAATATAAATCTAGTGCAATCAACACACGAAATAACCACCTGGTGCGACAAACGCATGAAACGAAAATCTAGTACAATCAGTGCACGAAATAACCACCTGGTGCGGCAAACGCATATATTGCAAATCTAGTGCAATCAGTGCACGAAATAACCACCTGGTGCGGCAAACGCATGAAATGCAAATCTATTGCAATCAGTGCATGAAATACAAATATAGTGCATCCAGTGCACGAAAACTCATCAATAACTCAAATTCATATAAAAGCCACGCCAAGTGTACCCCGGTGTATAAAATCATAAACGTGTGCAACTACGTGCACAAAACACAAATCCGTATCAATGCACTACAAGCACATGAGAGCTATAACGAGTGCAAAAATCAAAACGAGTGCGTACCATACGCACAAAATCAACTCAACTGTATGAAATCCATGAAATCATAAACACGTGCAGCCAAGGCACAAAATCGACATCAAGTGCAATAAATATGCACAAATCGCAAACCGATGTAGCGGTGTATAAACTCAAATCAACTGCAATAACTGTGCACAAAATGCAAATACCTAGTAGGTGCAGCCATGGTGCATGAAATCAATATCAGGAAACTCATCATCAAAACTCAAACCCAAGCGATATAAGCATGATACTCGGATCACAAACGCAAATCGCAACAAATGATATTGAGGTACACCTCCTACAATGTCGAAAAAAAATATCAGTGCGCCCAAAACTGGCAGAGCAAGAACATCCGCTTGCCTCCTGCTCACGGTCTGGAATCTTCTGGCTCTGGGTCTTCATTTCTCTGTGGATTTACCAATCTCTCAATCCATCGGCTCGTCGGCCAGGTCAGGTGTGCTAACGGAAACGATTCCGCTCTGGCACTCCTCTGGTCATCTCTCGACCGATTATCATGACCACTCGTAAAGCAGCACGTCACTGGCGTCGGCCTCTGGCCCTCTGAATACACGTGACACAACTGATCATGGGTGCAAATCTCATCGCAGCAGTGTCCTGGAAGGAACCTGCTCAGGGTCTCTTCCAATCTCGCCTATGCCGAACTATACGGAGGTTGGTACTCTTGCATAATCCTTTCTCCTTTTTCTGGACATCTGCGTTCTCAGCACAACATTTACTCGGGAATTGGCCGCATCCCAACGCCTCTGTATGCATATCAGATCTCTCATCCCGACGGGGAGTAACAACAGCTAGTCAGTGTCTCGCACGAACCTCTGGTTCTACTTGTCTATATCATCGTTCACTTTGACGTCACGTCATGCTATCTTCATACTGCAAATGTTCTGGCTACGGTCAATCCAGTGTCTCTCACACGGACTCGAAATCACGAACTCGGTATGTTCATCACTCTGTAGAAGATCTCTAGCCGAACATGTCCTCGGGAACTCGTCCCAACCATCGGAGGAATACTCGATACTAGTCCGTTCTCGATCAACTCACAACACATCTGGGTGAGGTCCTCTATCAGAAGCTGGTCAGCTTACTGGTCTCTTATCATATGATATCCGAACGACGTCAAACTTTTCGATCGATTCATCAAAGTCCCATAATTCCCCGAAAGCTCGACACCTGAGCACAGTCTACTAATATCCAGTACATGCCACAGTACCTATGGACCAACCGTAGAAGGGAAAACCCAAGCCTCACTGATGGCACCGCTGAACTGTTGCAAACCCTAAGGTTCAGAAGAGGTTCCATGGTCATTATGTTGAGTCAGGGTTTCATTCTTCTAGAGGGTCCACAAAATTACCTGAATGTTCCTTCGAATACTTAGACTAGGAAAAATGGGTTTCTGACATTCGTTCAAACTTTTTAACTTCGCCTAGATGACACGTGAATACACTTCGTCCGCATGCTAAACAATGCCTCAATCCTCCAGGAAAGACGATATATCAACGGTCATCTCTGGATCGGTCTACTCTAGATCTGAGTAAGACTCTCCACACTGGAAATCTTCAACTCAACTGGGCTTACGTCGGCGCATCAATATGACAAATCACCTTCGTCTCTCAACTCAGGATAGACTAACTATCATCTGTCGCATCTCTTCCTGAAAGCTCCAGCGACCTCAGCTCATAAGCTCTGGAAGCGACATCACATCAATCTCAGCAACAGCTAGGTCATCTGTCCACACGGTAGACGACATCACAATCTATGAGGTAGGCTGTACATCAACAGTCCTCTCATAACAGGCAGCTCTAACAATGGCTCGATCATCCGGTGTAAAACCAAACACTCGCCTCAACAAGAGGCCATAACACCAACACTATATCGAGACGTTCCCATGTCACCAGAAAAACACGACAGTCAGTCCTCATCCCAGACGAGCTCGCCTTGACCGCACCACCGGCAGCAACTCAATCTGCGCTCAACCATGGTGACAGGAACCTCAAGCGTGTATCGATGAAACAGATCAAGGGCATGAACGGGAACGGCAGATCCAGAATGGATACATGATCATAAGAAGGAACAACATCAATGAGAGTATGATCATAGAAACAAATAGAATCAAGGATCTCAAATGGATGTATAATCATGGGTATGAAGAGAATCATAGATCTCAAAATATGTACATCCTAAGGTTTCTTAAGTGGAGTATCGTATCGTAAATATGCTGCAGAACATACGTACGGTATGTCACTCTACTCAAGCTACCTACTCCATCAATCAAGGTCAGCCTATGAAACGAAAGTTCGGGTCTAATACCCCCCCCCCCCGTTCAAGTCTAAATTCCGTAAGGTCAAGCCTAGGTTCCGAAATACATACCCGCCCTAGACTCCGCATAGTCAAACAAAGACTTGAACCAAGGTTAAACCAAGCGCTCTGATACCAACTTTATCACGACCCGAAATAATAACTCGTGACCGGCACTCAAATCACAAAACGTCTAAAGGCGTAACGTAACTCCAGTAAGCCGAAACCAAGAAATCTAAACCTTTTTAATGAAAATAAAAGAGGCGAAGTTTTTAAATAAAGGTATAATGAAATCAAGTTTTCTTACATGCATAGAAAAGGAACATGAATAATGCAAGTGAAATTTACCAGTTTAAAAATATGTTTCGACTTTTAAAAATTTGGGCAGCACCTCCTTTGTATTTTTTGATCCAAACCCATAATACATGATAATATAAAAGACATCCCCAAGCGGGAACTAGCTCTTCGCTAATCGGCAGGTCCACAACCAATCAAAGCATAAATATAAGTATACGACACCCAACGACGAAGTTCACCACCAAAGATAAATAAATAAGCAAGACATCAACCCAAAATGTGAACATAAAACCCATCGCTTAAGTCTCGCAACTACAAGTCTTGCTACGTCTCATTACTTATACAAATACTAGTTTGATTGATGGAGTTGACTAGATACAATATGAAATATAATACAAGAGTGGGTGTGATATAAATGTCCCACCTACCAAGCAAATCATCCAAAAATAGCTATGTGCTAGCGATGCCGCTACTGATCCGTGCGGTCAATCTGCAAGAACTGTGGCACAATGGGGGTGAGTTGCCAACTCGTGAGTAGAAAAATATCAACAAGTAGAAATCGAATAAACAACGACTCCTAGGTCAATTATATCATAAAGGTAATACTATGATATCTAGGGCGACCGGGTCTGTATATGTGCCAACAAGGTAATCAACACCTATATATATGCGGATAACATCCAACCAAGTGATCAAGGCTATATGCATGCGGATCTCGTCCAAACATATCATCAGTGTATGTATGCATATGGATCCCGTCCACGTGTCAACCAATGACACAACAACATCATGCATGTAAATATCATAAAAGAAGATGCATGAAAGTATGAGGATATAAATCAACGTGTGTCCCTCCCGACACATCAAAATCATAGAACCTGAGTGCCCAACATCGACACTCGAAACATCATGAAACCCGTGTCCAGCATCGACACGTAAATCCTCATATCTCGGGCTCCGTCAGTCCGAATCGGCCCTTGGGCTCCGTCAGTCCGGATCTGCCCATATCATCTCTCGACTCCGGTCGGTATCCTCCGGATATCCGCCGAGCCCAAAAACTATCATCGGTAGGTAATACCCCCCTGCCAGGATCATCGTCTACTGCGCGACATCTTTTTCTTGTCCCGGGATACCATACCGGGTCCACCATGTACCCGCAATCGGCCTCATCCAGCTCCTCGAATCGGGTATCACTGTCACACGTCTCATAACCGAGAAAAGCATGGTGGACGCACCGAAATATCATATCAAAAGAAACCGGGTTTTCAAAACAATACATACTTTCTTTTTAAAATAACCACGGTTCTCAAATCCAGAAATCTCATGAAAACAACATATCTCGATGCGTATGACCGTAAAGCATGATGTATGCGACATATATCAGAAATGTAAGCATATCCGTATATCATGCAACATGGAACAATAATATGCACATATCGAGGTAAAACCGCTTTTTTAAATGAATCCAGTTTTAAAATATATCATGCGGTTCTCAAATTCTCCAAAGTCCAATGCAACATCGTATTAAGGTACATATGTAACTATAGCAATTAAATTATGCAAGGAGTCATATCATGATGCAGCAAATCTACTGTGTAGTGACGTGGCAATTATCGATGATGAAGTGTGTGAGCCGACAAATCTGTGTAAGTGTAATATACGCATCATCGATAATGGTGCAGGTGCACTAGCACATGTATAAGCAATATAATGAGAATGACATGAATGCAGCATAAGGTAAATCATCAGCTAACAGCTATAAGGTATACGTATCCAACATGGCCGAGTCGGTGAATCAATCAAACGACATCTAGCCTTACAACCACACGTACGGTATAATCCATTGTACGGCATCCTCAAGTCAAGGGTATGGATCAAACATCAAGTCAAACTCATCACGTATGGAAAATCATCGTACGACGACATTAAACCATCGGGGATCCTATCATCCTATGTGACAATGAGGGGTACGGACCTAACATCTCGTACGGCATATCACTCATGATTCACGATATTCTATATATGTATATATACACCTATGTCCCAGGTCACATCCATAACAAACTCATATCAGGGGACCGACAAAGGTATCAATCATCTCAATCGACTCGCATCCGTATACCAACATATCATCAAATCATCATATCACGTCGTATATTATTTTCATCGCATTTACCTCCCACATCAAGTCAATTTTACATATACATTCTACCTTTACTATAAGCATAAGCATCTAATCTAACATACACACCCGACCATACAAACAGTTTTTAAAACATGTGAATCGTAGTTTTGAAAGTAGGGGTACGGTGTTTTTAAGGGAAAGATAACATTTGAAAATCCGTAACAACCCTCAAAGAATCTGTTTAAAAGATGCATACGATTCTTCAGTTTGGAAATAGGTATGGCTCGGATGACACATCTACGTCGGCTATCTCGTCTTATAATACCCTAAACGGCAATATCACTTCTAACTATCCTTTAGTTTCTAATATGGTTTATCTAACTATCTTTTAACTCTATCTATAGTCTTCTATTAAAGGTTTCATTAATCATAATCTATATATAAATCAGTTTCCATCAAAGTTTGCGGGGGTGCTATACGCTATCCACCCGACTTCCCCCGTGGATATAAATCCACTCACCTTGCCCCTTGCTTGCCGAAGTCGGTGACGCCACGCTCCGTCGCCTCGGAATCTACGCGAAGGTACCTACAATAATACACAGTCGCGATCGCTATTAAAATCGAATCCGGAAACCAAAACAGCACACGGATTGCCTATAGGTTAGAACTTATAGGCCACACATGCAAAACCAACCAATTATCCCTTGTCGTTGATGTACGAACATCCAACAACCAAAAACAAATCTAAATATCAAAACCAAACTTTTCAAAATACGGAAAACACAGCCAAAATCACACCAAAGTGCTCCCAGATTTTTACTCAGGTCAAAAGGGGTTAAACAAACAGGTATAGGGTGTTGTACATAGAGTATATGAGCTACTGGACCAACCTAGAACCTAACCCACCCCATGTGGCCGGCGGTAAGGCCCCAGATTCCGGCGAGCTCGGCCCCCAGGGATCTATTAGGCTTCGTCTGGTCATGGTGGTGTCCTATGGTCTTAAATGGGTCTCTGGTATTGTTTGCTAAACTCAGAAAGTCTCCAGGTTGCTCCAGATTCACTGTAGGCTCACAATTCCTCACAAAACCGATACGGCTAAAATCCTAAATACGTATTTTGGTTACTACACTCAATTCCAGCTCTTGAATTCAATCCCTAAGGTTTGTAACGGCCACTACACACCTCAAATCTATACAAACACCCAAACCCTTCACTAGAATTTTCCAACATCATAATTCCACGCTAAAACGACTTCTAAACTAAACTCGAATATAACAAACTAAAAACTAAACTAAATGGTAGAAATTATACCTCATTAATGCCACCAAGCAAAACCCTAGAATTCCCACGTCTTCAAAATCTCACTTTGATGGGTCCAATGTGATGAGGGTGAGGTGTGGATCATTTTTAATGAAAGGAGTTTGGGGTTTTGATTAGGTTTTGGAGATAGTTTCCATGGGTAGTAAGGTGGAGGAAGAAGGAGATGAAGAAGGATGAGGGAGTTGAAGAAATGAAATGAAGTTAAGAATGAATGATGAGGTGGGGGTGGAGCCTTACCTCTCTTCCTCTCTCTCTCTCTCTCTCTCCCCTAGCATGCTTACCTCTCATCATGATGTCCCCTCTCTCTCTCCTCAAGTCATCATGACACATTTTTCCTTTCTTTTTTTTCTCACCACAATAAAATCATAATATAAAACAACACAAATGAACATGTAACCAAATGAAACATGTCATGGTGCACTAACCATGAAAACTGTAGAAACACGGATTTGGCTTAATCGCGATTAGCAGTGCACTAATCAGGTTTTATCCAAACTGCATATAATAAATTTTTAAAATGCCAAATCCTTTAAATATATTTTTAAATGAATAAATCATTTTAAATTTCCATTTATTTCACAATTATTGGTATATATTTATACCCTTTTTCGGAAACCCCAATTTCGCAAATCGGGTAGTTTTCGGCAAAAATATTATTTTAATATTAAATTCTAAAAATAATATTTTATATTTTCTGAAATGTTACACCAACATTATTTTTAATATTGATTTCTTTTTAAATTTTTAGAAGCCTAAGAGCTTGCACGTGCATAACTCGTCAAAACCCCCACTACACATGTAAAACAAACTATCCCAGGGGCTACACCAAGCGACGAGGGACACATGGCGGCGAGCCCCGGCTTGACTCGGGCAGGCGACTCGGACGACTCGGCCCGCCTCCGCCGGCCGGAATAGGGCGGATCGCCGAGTTGTCAACATGAAAGTTCTGCCTTTTTTTATTCTAATAACCCCTATATACTTTAATTTCTCTGAACAGTAACAGAGACATTAAAAAACCCCCATTAATCTATTTTTTAATATAATTTTAATACAATTTTCATACAACCTTTCACCTACCCTAACCCTAATCTTTTCCTATAAATACCACCCCTAAACACACACCCCTCACTCACAATTCTGTCCAAACTCTCAAGAAAACTCTCTAGAATTTTGTGTATAAGTAGAGTTAGCGAAGGGCGAAACTCCAGCGATATTCCGACGACGACCCTAGGAGCTCCCGATGACGAAACGACGCACCGATGACTCCTACGTATTCCTCTCCCTCTTCTCTTGAATCTAAACCCGTAAGTCCTACCTCCCTCTTCCTTTTTGCTATTCTAAAAAGTTCTTTTTCTAAAACCCGACGGAATCAGAGTTAATTCGATTTCCGATTCGGTTCTTCCTAAAAATCTCACTTTTTCTTAAATACAATCATATTAAACCTTTACATGTTGACTATTAAATATTAACAAGTCATAATGAACATGTTCCATATCAAAAGGATTTCTATTTCAATTTTTATCGTACCTTTTCACTAAAATACCATGTAGTTTAATTTCGACATTAAAACATCACAATCTTGCTATTCTTTTAATTAGATCACGAGGTAATGACCTACCTCCTCACAACACTCATATGCAACACAGCACAATACCTTTCAGGAACACAGAATACGGGAAAACGAAACTTTACATATAAATACCATTTACTATTAAAACCGTTTTCTACAAGATTACGTATTTTTACAAATCTTTGCAAAACGCCGCTACAACCCATTTTGGGAAACCCGACTAGGATGGTGCGGATTATCGCACATCCCTGAGCTTAGTAGTGCGAGATGCAGACCTCCGCAAGGAGCATTCGGTCTCGAAAGATTTAAAATACAAATATCTTAAGAAAATGAGATTTCTAGAAATATAATATATATTACAATTATATTTATATAAATACATATATATGTATCATTAAAATATCTATTTTTGTGGTAATATAAATATTCCAATTTTTCTAAAAATCACAAGAATTACTTTACATTAAATTACCATGAAATCCATACAAGTTCAATATTACAATTAAATACCATGTATTATGAAAAATAGGTTTATCTCACTAGAAATGTCACAAATATAAAATTCACAACTATGAAAACTCTAAATACGATAATTAAATACTTGAGGTGTATTTTATAAATTATACAAA
This sequence comes from Agapanthus africanus, assembly GCA_030015575.1. Classification (NCBI taxonomy): domain Eukaryota; kingdom Viridiplantae; phylum Streptophyta; class Magnoliopsida; order Asparagales; family Amaryllidaceae; genus Agapanthus; species Agapanthus africanus. The sequence continues at coordinate 236,386,943 of CM057344.1, read as the reverse complement.
ATTATTTTTACATAAAACCCCCTCAAGTTCTATAAATTATAATAAGGACCCTAGTAAATATAGGTTTAAGCGGAACCAATCTCTTGAGCCTCAGAGAGCCGGAGAAGTGGGTGATTGCCTATCTAAGGTAGACAACTTAATAAACGGTGTTATCAACACGGTAATCGTCTTTGAAAAAGACACAAATCCTGCCGCCCATGTGCAGCGGTTACCAATAACATCAAAACAATCAGGACTTCAATTTCTTTTCTAATTGTTTGACTCGGACTGAGTCTCATTATAAATAATCTGACTTGAATATGATTTAAGTATCCAAACTACAATTCAACATGACTCCATGAATCCCAATATTCAATCTATTAATCTATACAACTTGACTAAACCGAACCATGGATATACTTTCATTTATATGATTCTCTAGTTACATCCATTTACATGATTCTCCAGTTACATTCATTTACTGATATCATCGTTTCAGCAAGTCATCTATACAATTCAATTTTCAATACAATACAATACAATACAATACAATACCATCAGTACAATCATTACTATCAATACAATAAATACACGGGGTATTAAGGTAGTTCATTCGTGAATCCAACAGAATCTCAAGAGTCCCCCTAGATCATGAATCCATGTCTACTAACACAAGCAAGCTATCACGAGGACCCGTGTTTCCATTCTCCTGGATTACAGCCAGTTGAGTTTGGAATACTTCGACGACGGTCAAAGTCACGTTACTAACATTTGATTCGGGCCCGTGGTTCCTTACCCCTGGATTACAGCATGTTGGGTTCGAGAACACTCTTGAGATCGGTTGACATTCACCCTTGAACTTACGTTAACAACATCATTAACACTAAATACAACAGTATAACAAAATAACACAACTTGAAAAGCTATACTCTCTCCCTCTCTGCCTATTCTACTCCTCCCTTATCTCTGTGACTTACCGAGCGATTGTTCGCTGACGACATTCCTTCTCTTTATTCTTTGGAATGTTGTCAGGTGATCTGGACACTCAGGAGATCGAGCCTACCAGCGAGGACTTGGACCAGCTTGCTTATGACCCAGAGCTCTAGCTTCATGTACACAATTCATTTCAATACTTTCCATTTCTGTTATGCCATTGTTTAGGCATTGCTTTCATTCAGATGTATTTACTTTTCCATGCATTGTACAAAAGAATGTGAATAAATAAAGTTGCTGTTCAATTATATCTTTTGTCTCTTATGCATTTTCATTTATATTGCTTAGATACGCTTAGCGTATTTACTTCAGAGTAAACACGTAGCGGCCAGTCGCGTCCCCTTCCCGTACACAGGGAAGCGGGGCGTGACAGCAACATTCAAAGTCACACTTTGTTGGTGTACATGGATTCCATCTTTAATTGCATAGCATCCATCCTTTTCACAGAGTCCCCACTCATGATGGCCTTCCTGAACCTAGTTGGGCCATCATCTACCATGATGCAATCCTCGCTCCCACTGTTACTGAGAAGACCGTAGTATCTCTCAAGTGGATGAGGAACCCTACCAGATTCGCGGAGAGGCTGAGGTTTGTTGGAGACTATTGAATCCATTGGTTTCACCAAATCATCAGCTGTTAGTTTGTCTAGCTGGAACTCCTTCCAGTTCTATCTTATGACCAAAAATTTCTTCATAGCATATTCCTTTTCTAAAAAGGTGGCATGCTGAGAAACAAAACACGTTTTGCTCTTCAGTTTCATAGAAGATATTCCCTCGCAAATGTTTGGGATATCCAACAAACTTATACAGAACTGACCTTGCATCAAGTTTGTCTGGATTTTGTTTTTCAATATAGGCCGGACAACCCCATATTTTAACTTGTTTAAGACATGGTCTCTTCCCATTCCATATCTCATATGGAGTGGTAGACACTGATTTGGATGGAACACCATTCAATAGGTATGCAGCTTCTCAAGTGCATAACACCAATAGGAAACAGGCAACTCAGCAGTACTCATCATAGAGTGCACCATATCTCATGGGGTGCAATACCTCCGCCTCGATACACTGTTGTGCTGTGGTGTAATCGAAGGAGTAAGCTGAGAGAGAATCATATTCTCTGTTTAGAAAATCCAGGAACTCCATGCCCAAGTATTCGCCTCCTCGATCATATCGAAGGACTTAATACTTCTACCAGTTTAGTTCTCAACTTCATGCTTATATTCCTTGAATTTCTCAAAAGTTTCAGACATGTGTTTCAACAGGAACATATGTCCGAATCCTGAGAGAAGATCAATGGATATAACGAAGTACGAAGAACCAATATTGGCATTTGTAGACATAGGACCGTATACATCATCATGTATGCGTCCTAAGAGTTCAGTAACTCTTTCTCTGTTTCGAGTAAACGGAGTATTGGTCATTTTACTTTTGAGACAAGACTGGCAAGTATCATAAGATGAAAATTCGAAAAGATTCTTATATTCATTATTATGTAACATAGCTGGCCGTGTCGCATTGGTATGACCTAGTCTACAATGCTACAAGAAGAATTCGTTCATTTTTGAACTATTCCTCTTGTGTGTGTTCTATATACTTTGAACTGTGGTTTGATTTAGAACATATATGCCATTTCATAACGTGCCTGATCCAATCAACTCTTGATTAAGGAAAATGTTCACAACATTATCCTGCAATACAAAATTATATCCTTCTTTAACTTAATAAAGAAACTGATGTAATGTCGTATATCAGGTTCGGTATCTAATGATATTTGTTCAGAATTAATGTATTGACCATTTGGTAATACAAGGTGATATCTGCCAACTGACTTGGCTGCAGCAATTGCACCATTCTATAACACTTAGAGACATATCACCCCATTTCAGTTCTCTATATTTCTGTAGCCCATGTAACAGATTACATATATGAGATCCTGATCATGTATCTCATACCTAGGACATAGAGGAAACTGAGAAACAGTTCTTGGTAACGAACACACCCGAAGAATATGAATCATCATGCTTATTCCTCGATTGGGTTGCGTGGAAATCCGGATATTCACCGATTTCCTGCTCGGACTTATAACAATTATAAGATTGAGTGGAGCCAACGTTCCCCAGCTCAGTATAATAAGCAGGTTCGGTCAATGCATCCATATTATTATCTTGATTAAAGTGTGACATGGTCGTTACCAGGAGAGAGAGAAGAAAACACTCAGCGTATGCTCTTGCATGATTCAGATTGGTTATTATTTTATCTAATCAGGATGGCTCCCACTGTTTTTATCAAATCTTCTGTCACGACCCGAAATTTGAAACGTGACGGCACTTAAACTATGTAACGTCTACAGGCGTAACACAATTCAAGTAAGCCGAAAACCCAGAAATCTAAACCATCAAAAGTAGTAAGTGATAAGACCATTGTTGAAACTTTTGGAAATCTCAAATCAAAATCTTTAACTTAAGTTTCTTTCTTAAAAATTTCGGCAGCAGCTTCTTTGTAAAAACTAGCCCCAAAATGGGTACAACATAGAATATAAATAAAGCATCTCCAAACGGGAGAAAATCCACGCACAAAGGCAGAAACAACCACCAAAACAGATACACAACGCCGTAGCGAAGAAAATGGACGATATAAAGTGACAACAACATAAAAGATATCCAAAGTCATAAAATAATATACAATATTGTCCACACAACTCGTCTCTAAATCAATACATGAAGTATTAGATGGAGAGTACTAGATACAACGAATATACAATGAGAATCATCGGATAACCGCAAAACCCACCTATAGCAAAACTGCACACAGTCAGCCGTAGCGGTATCTGCTGCAAAAGATGATATGATGTGAGGAAGAAGCCCTGCCACGACTACTCTGAGGGACACCTGCAAACACTGTGGCACAACGGGGGTGAATTGCCAACTCGTGAATAGTAAATAACATATGCAGGTAATCACAGGTATACACATACTGCGGTAATATATCATATGCAAGCTGATAGCAATAAATAGCACTATGTATATGCAACAGTCATGAAAGGTACTTATCAGGTATCACTAAAACATGAAGTAATTCATATCAAATAAATGCTGAGTATGGGATAAAATATATCATCAACACGGAATCCTCATCGTGGAGAAGCTAGTGTCCATCAATGACACTCCAATTCCCAATGCCATAGGCACCGCATCCTCAGGTCAGCCCTCATATCCTGTAAGTCTCATGGAACCTGAGTGTCCAACATCGATATCCGAAAACATCATGGAAACTATACCTGTGTGTATATGTGTGTGTGTGTGTGTGTGTCCGTCCCTCAATGACACATCAAAATCATGGAACCTGAGTGTCTAACATCGACACTCGAAACATCATGAAACCCGTGTCCAGCATCGACACGTAAATACTCATCTGTCAGGCACCGTCACCATGACTGGCCCTGATGTCATGTCCGTACATCTCATGACTCCGGTCGGTATCCCCACGATAACCGCCGAATCCAAATACTATCACCGGTAAGTACTAGCCCGCCTGCCAGGCTCATCGCCATCACCTGCGATCTTCTTGCCCCGGGGAACCATACCGGGCTCCACCATGTACCCGCACATGGCCCACTCCACTCCTCGCATCGGGTATATATCACAAATCTAAGAACCGAGAAATCTCATGGTGGATGCATCGAAATATCATATCAAGAGAAACCGGGTTTTTCAAACAATGCATAATTTTATGTAAATACCACGATCCTCATATCCAGAAAACATCAAGTAATGAATAAGAATACTTGCATAGATCATTATGATATATATATATATATATATATTATATGTACATATATAATAGCGTCCCATACCACTGATACACACACACACATATATAACAGCGTCCCATACCACTGATATATATCATCAGGAGTAAAACATCCAGAAATCATCATATGAAATCCATATCTCAATGTGTAAATCTCTGAAATATAATATATGGAACATAAAACAGAATTACGAGCATATAAAAGAAAACCGCTATTTAAATGCAACAAGTTATTAAATACATCATGTGGTTCCTATTTTCTCCAAAATCCAATGCAACATCATATAAAAGTGAACATGTGGCTACAACAAAGGGTGTACATGTAAGTATGTACGTATGATGCACATATAGCTATATCGCATATGTGTATACACCTGTCAGTAATGATGTAATACCATGTAGGTATATGTGTAGCAGTACCATAGCAAGGTATGTATATATACATGTCAATAATGATGCAATACCCTCCAGGTATATGTGTAGCTGTAGCATAGCAAGGTATGTGTATATACATGTCAATAATGATGCAATACCCTCCAGGTATATGTGTAGCTCTAGCATAGCAAGGTATGTGTATATACATGTCAATAATGATGCAATACCCTCCAGGTATATGTGTAGTTGTAGCATAGCAAGGTATGTATATATATATGTCAATAATGCTGCAATACCCTCCAGGTATATGTGTAGCTATAGCATAGTGTTCATATCAGAATTTTGCATTATTATATCGCCCATTCTTAATCACATTACATATAAATAGGTGCTTTTGATCCATGTCTACTAAATAGTTGCAGGTTACAGGTTCTCAGATCGTTGCAGTGAAAATTCATGAAAAGTCGCTACAAATGTGAGATTATGACCAAAAATAGATGAATCCGTATGATGCCGCTTACCAGTTCAAGGAACAAATGGAAAATCATTAGACAGTTCAATGCACAAAATATAAGGGCAACACAAGATTCAAGACTTTAACACGAGGCTCAAGGCAAAAGGTCCACATCATTCTTCACTGTTGGAAATCTGGAAGGAAATAGAAGAGATTCCTAAAACAAAGTAAAGAAAATAGAAGATAAAAGCAACACAGAGAAATCCAGAAGAGATGAGCCAAAGATCCTACTTAATGGCCGCAGAACTGCGGCCAGACAGGCCTTTCTGCCGCGGTTCCGCGGCCATAATATGCACGTGTCGGTGGGGGTGTCGGTGCTTTGACTCGGTCTTTGGGGTTGTTTTGTAATTTCATGTATGGATCAGAATGTAAACCTAAGGTTTTTCCTATCTATAAATAGGAGGGCTCAAAGCCAAATAAGGTGGTGCCTCTTTTTGGTGTGCCTCTTTTGAGGATGCCTCTTTTTAATTTCTAGATTTAAATTTTAAATTCTCTTATAATCGTTGAGAGGTCATCAATAAAGTAAAGGTATTTTTATTTTTATCTCGCATTCTTTTATTATCTGCAATTTAAATTCTGCAATTTTTTATCTGCCTTTTATTATCAGAAATTTAGGTCATTAAAATAAAATTATAAAAATGAATTTTATTGTAACTTTTCTAATGAGTGAGTAATTCCTCACTTGTTAGGGTTAGGATTAGGAAGGTTTGAGAGAAGGAAATCTCTCTCACTCCTTTATTTGCCGATATAATTTTTATAATTAGGACTCTATTTAAATTAACCACACACCGCTCACTACAGCACCCTATCCTACAAGATAGCGGTGATTCCCTAGTTAGACCGGTTATGGTTGATTTAAATAGAGATTAGGGCTAAGAGTTAAGAAAGGACGGACAAGGACCAAAAGGAAGAAACTGAGTTTCTTCCTAGTCGTGCTAATCCTCTTTGTTGACTATTACCCTAACACCTACATTCTTAATGTTAGGTCTATGTTACCCACCCCGGTACTTTCGGGGAGGCGGAATAGGTAAAAATCAAAATTTTCTCACAAGGAAACATAGACCAACCATGAAGGATCTTTGCTAAACAAAAACAAACAAACTAACTACAAGTTCTAGCTACTAGGTTAGATGGTTATACCAAGTTCTTGAAGTCCTTCTCTTCTTGTTGTTGTCCTCCTTCTTGCTTGCTCCTTGGAGTGGTGTAGACGGCTCCTCCTCTTCGTCTTCTCTTTGCCAAAGAAAGATCCACCCTAAGGCCTCTAACTTGAGCTCCTACCTCAACCAAGAGGTAACTAGAGTGCTTGGTTTGCTAGACAAAGAACCCTAGAAAGAGTAGAGAGATGTTTTGATGGTTTAGTCTCAAAAGCTTATGATTTTCAACACATGAAACACTTAAGCTTTGAGAGAGGAAGAGGGAGAGCTTTTCCAAGAGAGAGAAAGAGCATAAGAGAATGAGCAAGAATAAACAATCATGCTTTCATATGAGAGAAAATGATAATAATAATAATAATAATTAAAGAAAATAGTGATGGTTAGTTTAAATGACCATTATCATTTCATATTAAATGCAATTTGCAAGAATCAAGAAGTATCTTGCAAAAGAAATGATGATGGTCAAATGGTCAACAAAAGTCAAATGGTCAACCAAAGTCAAATTTTCAACCAAAGTCAAATTGTCAACCAAAGTCAAATGGTCAACCAACCATGGCACAATTATCCTTAATTAATATTATTAATCATATTTCTCATTCTCATTAGGGTTTAGAAAAAGTCAACTGTCAAAATCCCTAATGAGATTCCTCTGCCTCTGTCAACTATGCATACACACCCGCATCCGTGTTCTGAGGAATACGAATACAATGAGATAAAACCAATCCAAAACCAAATAATAGGATCTGTCTTAAACCAAAGCCCGCTAGTAATAACTGCCCGGACACCAAACGTGCACAAGTGCACGGATGTGAACGAACCCCGTCGCAAAACCATGCGACATCTACTCTGTTTTGCCCAAAGGCGAATAACCCTCTGTGTGGGACTCTAAAGACTCAACACTACGCTGGCAGTGGGTTTAACCACAGGCCGCATGCGGTACTAGCTGTACGTAACGGTCCCCAGGTAGATGCCGATAAGATGACCGATGAGGTGAACCCATCCGAACTCCTACTGAGCCTGAATGTGACAATCTCCATACAGTCCGGTCTGTTCGTCTAAGAGTATCTCATGTCGGGCCTAGGGGGTGGTAAACGTCAGACCCCTAATAACGGTACAAGTTATGTCAGAATGTAGCCCAGAACACCCTGAGAAACTACTGAAAACACTTCCAGTAAATCTCGCTTGCCCTGGACAGGGACGACTATGTGTAATTGCTCTCCTAGACACAGCACGATATCAACTCCCAATACTGGGAGAGATGAATCCCGTCTAACCGTCACTGCCTCCAATTGCTTCGGGACTGCACCTAACTACTACCTGTTTGCACGACTCAATAGAGCCATGGTAGGGTAGTAATCTAAGAACAGTGGGAACACACTCGAGACGAAGTGACAGTGTCAAGTCAATGGACTAAGCTGTACTCATGTCACCTGGGAACTGTTAACTGACGATAGGTATAATACCAACCAACAGTTCCCTACGAGTCCTGTCCAATGTACTCAAAACCTAACGAGCACCTGCATACTATCTCCAGTACGACGTACTAATGGCTGTGGGACAGACCATCTCCCCTGCTGGGACGAGAAGCGTATGCACCAGTCTACTCTGGAGTATCGATGCCCTGTCTCGATAATCCTACGACTAGGGACCTGTATAAGGATGTGCTTATAGACTACCCAACCCCCACTAGTGTGATTGCCATCACAACGTCAGTAGTCAAGCAAAGATCATAAGGGCTCCATCAATATGTATTAGCGATATGTTAAAAGAAACATATACACAGATTAAGATAGAAACAAACCAAGTAGCATACTACTATATCGAGCAAGACTGTCATAAATCCGTGTATATATCCCAAGCTTCCAAAATATATTATACAAACTAGTACTATACAATAATGGCCTCTAGGGCATACATATCCAACAATCTCCCACTTGTACTAAATGCCAGTAATTGGTGTACCGCATACCCAACATCTGCACTAAGGCCAGCTGCTGGCGTACCGCATACCCAATAGCTCAAAAAGTCACTCGAACTGTGTTTGAGGGAGGGCCTTTGTGAATGGATCCGCCGTGTTGTATTTAGTGTCCACTCTCCGTACCTCGATCTCCTGGCGATCAATGATCTCCCTAATCAGGTGATACCGTCTTAAGATGTGTCTGGATTTCTGATGGGACTTTGGTTCCTTCGCTAAAACTATAGTCCCATTGTTATCGCAATACAAAGGTATTGGGTCAACAATTGACGGAACCACCTGAAGTTCAGTAATGAACATCTTCATCCAGACCGCCTCTTTTGCGGCATCGCTTGCAGCAATGTATTCAGCCTCCATCGTCGAGTCTGCGACGGTATCATGTTTGGAACTCCTCCAACACACCGCCTTTCCGTTGAGGGTAAACACAAAACCCGAGACAGATTTGCTGTCATCCTTTTCACTCTGGAAGCTTGAATCGGTAAAGGACTCGACCCTGAGGTCTCCATTACCATAAACCAGGAACATTTCCTTAGTCCTTCTTAGGTACTTAAGAATGTTCTTCACTGCCGTCCAGTGGTTCTCACCTGGGTCTGACTGATACCGGCTTACCACGCTCAGCGCGTAAGCTACATCTGGTCTTGTACATAGCATCACATACATTATAGATCCTACCGCCAAAGCGTAGGGTATAGTGCTCATGCGATCCCTCTCCTCGTCAGTCTTAGGAGACATCTTCTTGGAGAGGGTGATTCCGTGCAATGCGGGTATATTACCGCGCTTGGAATCTTCCATACTAAATCTCTTTAGTACGGTCTCTATGTACCCGGACTGCGAAAGTCCCAGTAGTCTCTTGGATCAATCTCTGTAGATCTTGATCCCCAGAATGTACGAGGCATCACCCAGGTCCTTCATGGAGAACCGTTGTGACAAGAATAACTTGACCGATTGTAGCATAGGAATGTCATTTCCTATCAAAAGAATGTCATCCATGTACAAGAATAGGAACATGACAGTTCGTCTTACAATCTTCTTATAGATACAAGGTTCATCTTCGTTCTTGATGAAATCAAATTCCTTGATTGCCTCATCAAAATAGATGTTCCAGCTCCGCGATGCCTGCTTTAATCCATAAATGGATTTAAGCAACTTGCACACCTTCCCGCTACTCCCACTGTCTATAAAACCCTGATCCATGTAAACACACTCTTCCAAACTGCCGTTTAGAAAAGCCGTTTTTACGTCCATCTGCCAGATTTCATAGTCATGGAAGGCAGCAATGGCAAGTAGGATCCTAAAGGATTTGAGCGTAGCCACTGGAGAAAAAGTTTCGTCATAGTCCACACCAGGTCTCTGACGAAAACCTTTTGCAATGAGTCTAGCCTTATAGGTTTCCACCTACCCATCTACACCAAGTTTCATTTTCTAGATCCATTTGCATCCAACAGGTTTTACCCCAGATGGAGCAATATCCAAGGTCCATACTTTATTGGTGTACATGGACTCCATTTCGGATCGCATAGCATCCAGTCACTTATCAGAGTCCCTACTGATAATGGCTTGCCTGAAACTGGTAGGGTCATCTTCCTCCAAGATGCAATCCTCTCGATCCCCGTCTATGAGAAAACCGTATCTCTCGGGCGGATGAGAAATCCTACCAGATCTGCGGAGTGGCTGAGGTTCGTCTGGGGTTATTGAATCATGAGGTTCTGTCAAATCTTCAGTTTCAGTTTGTGATCGCTGAATTTCTTCCAATTCTACCGTGCTCCCACCAATTTCTTTTGCAAGAAACTCCGTTTCTAAAAAAACGGCATGCTGAGCAACAAACACCTTCTGTTCCTTGGTGTGGTAGAACAGATATCCATAACCATTCTTTGGATATCCCTGTTGGGGTAAAAATTTACACCCCGGTTGACCAAGTCAAGATCAATGTCAACCCCAAGCCAAGTGGGCCCAAGCCCCAAGCCAAGTGGGCCCAAGCCCGGGTCGAGCCAGAACATGAAGCGGCCTCCCCTCACGCCAAGATAAAAAAAATTTGTAATAAATAATTTTGTTGCATTTCTTTTATTTTATTTTATGGATAAATATAAGAAAAATAGGCATAAAGCCAAATTTTTGTAAAGCCCATGGCTTATGTGCAAAAAAAATGGCACATGAGCCATGGGATAGGCAAAATGCCATTTTGTGAAGCCCAAGGGGCTATGTGTAAAGTGTATCGCCTATAAAGGCAAAGATAATGAAATATCTAACAACTTTTTTCTCTCTCCAAAAAAGTTTTCAGATCTGAGATCTTTCTTCCCTCTTCAAGGTTCCAAAACATTCTTCTTTCTTTTGAATTAAATCAAGAGTTCTACTCTCCTTTTTATAAAACAAATTAGTTTTTCACCACAAAGCCCATCAAGGGGAACTCAGATCTTCCATTAGATCTCAAAAAGGTGTGATTTTTAAAATCCCATATCTCTTGATCTTCAAGATCAAGCTAACAGAGGAGGAAGAAGAAGAACCCCTTTCACTGAACCCAACAAAAAAAAAACAAAAACACTCAGGAGTCCAACTCCTCTTTGATTTCTCTTTGGAGAAATCTTTTTTTAGGCTAAAAGCCTCTTTTTCTCGCCGGCGCTCAAGCGCAGAGCACCCACGTGCCGACACGTGGCGCGCTTGCAAGCGCAAGCTCTCGAGCGCAAGTCGCCCTCGTGCCGACATATGGCGCTCTTGCGCTCAAGTGCAAGTAATCGAGCGCAAGTCGCCCCCGTAGCGCTCTTGCGCTCAGCGCAAGCGCTCGAGCGCAAGTCGCCCCCGTGCTGACACGTGGCGCTCTTACGCTCAAGCACAAGCGCTCGAGCGCAAGTCGCCCCCGTGCTGACACGTGGCGCTCTTGCGCTCAAGCGCAAGCGCTCGAGCGCAAGTCGCCCCCGTGCTGACACATGGCGCTCGTGCGCTAAAGCGCAAGCGCTCGAGCGCAAGTCGCCCTCGTGCCGACACGTGGCACGCCTGCACTCAAGCGCCCAGCGTCCGAGCGCAAAGCGCCCACGTGCCGACACGTGGCGCGTTGGGCTCCAGCACTCTGCGCTCGAGCGCAAAGCGCCCACGTGCCGACACGTGGCGCGCTCGCGCTCAAGCGCCTAGGCGCTGGCCCCACGCATCCTTTGGATGTCTTTTTCCCCTTTATTTATATATACATGTATATATATACATATGTATACAAATGTACACATACACATACTCCACGACACTGTCCCTGTTAGAAAAAATTTCTAACGGGGCGCTGCCTCGCACCCCGCAAGGGGGCTGCTAGCCCCCTTGACCCCCAGCCCGCTATCCGGGTAGCGGGACCCCCGTAAAAACTCTGCGTGGCCCCCGATATATCCAAAAATCCCCTTCCAAAACAAAACACACGTACACTGCACATTGAGTTCGCATGACCAGTTTAACCCGCTAATCGGAGGTTCCCTCGCCCCAAAGGCGAGGGGTAATTAACGGCAGCTTAGTCCGCGGCTGCCGGAGATTCGGATCCCCATAATCATTAAACCCTAGCCTACCCTAGGCAGGGGGAATCTGTAATACGCCTGACAAGCGTGCGCGTATTCCCATCTCAATAGGGTGACGAAAAACACCCTACAGGTTCTGGCACGCCCGGTGGGACCCTTCTCTCCTCCCATATTTCGGGTTAAGCGTTCATGCGAACTCAATCAATATACATATCGATTGTCTATACTGAAATGATGTTTTCTTTTCGTGCAGCAATCAACTTTCAACGACAATGTCTCCCAAGACGAATTCAACTTCCAAAGCGACCCCGATTCCGTACGTGGTCAAGATCAACGCTCGTGTGGTTCTCCCCGCAAGCCTCAGTCGACAGTGGGAGGAACCGCCCCGCCAGTTTGGCTCCGTCATCATCTACCCTGCCGGAAGCGCTCATCTGGTGGAGATCCCGGCGGAACAGGTGGCCAAGCCGGTCTTAAGGGGCAAGAGGCCGAATGTCGTGATCGCCAAGGCACCACAACCGAAGCTTAAGACGGTGTCTGAACGATTCTCTGGTGCTCCAGCAGGGGGCAAGAACTCCGGTACAAAGAGCAACATCCAATGTTCCGGACGAGCTCAGGCGATTACTCCAACAAATGCACAATCGAGCGTATTTCCAAGGCCCTCCATCGACCGGTATGCGGCGTCTTCCCAAAGAGCCAAAGTCTGCCAGATGCTTAGAACAGAAAAGTTAAGGCAGAAGCGGCTCAGGTATCGAGCCAACAAAAGGGTCAAGGCTTCGGCTAAATGGAATCGTGTTAAGTTCCAAGTGCAGGGTTGCCCCACGACGACGGTTGAGTCGGACGTAAGAATCAAAAATTCCTTCGAGCCTCTGAAGTGGGTTCAGACAAATGCCATGACCGCCAGAATCAAGAAGACGGCGGTCCGAACAGTGCCACAAAGAGACGTGTCCCAGCCCCAACAGAAAAGGTATGACGCTGTCTCTTCAAGAGTCTATCAAGCACTCTGTGCCGCACGAAAGCAGCGGGGCAAACCCAGAAAAGAAGCGCCATCACCATTCAAGAAACTGGTTAGGCCAGCCGCCTTCAATCGACTACCAGCTACCGAAACAAGGGGGTCAAGACAGCAATCCGTGAAATTAGCTGCCAATGATAGAAAGACGGCCGGATATGTCATCCATATGGTCTATATGGCGGGCGGGCGCCCCAGCGACAACCTTCGCAGCAGAAGCAAGGATAGGGCCACCACATCCCAAGCCCAATCTAGCCTGAATGTGGTTGCCGCTGCCCAAGAACAGCCGCCCCTGCTGGATGAAGAGAACCCTCTCGATGAGGATGATAGGCAGAAAGACCCCTCGGTCCATGCAGAGTCAAGCTCGGACAGCGAGGAGGAGCCGACTTTCCGCCCCAGGACTGCGGAACAAGAGCTGCCAGCTTCAAAAACAGCTCAGGAGCAAAGATAAAGAGATGGCCAAGCTCTATTCGAAGATTGACGACTTAACGAACGTGGTGATGCAGCTTACGGCTCAAATTGCTCGAGCGCCTCCCAATCAAGCATAAGCCGCTACTAATCAGCCGAGTGATGACAATCCGAGGCAGCCAATGCCTGTTCCTTCGGGTCCAAGACTGGTCGAGCCGCATGAAAGCCGGCCACACTCCGCTTCTGGGGACGCCTTGGCCCCAGATAGCACTATCCCGCTAACACAGGATCGGATAATGGATTTGGTCACCAGCAAGGTTAAAACATTGGTGGCCGAAGCTGAAGCTCAGAAAGAGATCGGCAGTAGTGGGCAGCTATATCCCGCGCAGTACGATCTGATTGAGTTCCCGAGCGGCTACGTCATTCCTAAGTTCGGAAGATTTGATGGAACGGGGAATGCAAATTAGCATGTCGCCCACTTCAAAGCATCGTGCGGAAATACAGGGGGCAATGACGCGCTCCTTCTTCGTCAGTTTGTCAACAGCCTGACCGGTGTCGCCTTCGACTGGTATGCGAGTATACCAGATGGGTCCGTCTTTACCTTTGCCCAAATGGAGTCTCTATTCCGGCAAAGGTTCATGAGCGTCAGTGATAAAATCTCCATTGCCGACCTTGTGAGGACCAAGCCGGGGAAGAATGAAAGCAACACCGACTTTATCGCCCGATGGCGTAATCTCACAGTTAAGTGCGAACCGCCGCTGGAGCAGGACAAGTCCGTCAGCCTTCTCATTGGGAACCTCAGCAATTGGATGGTCCCATTCTTGTGTACAGCGGGCCTCAAGACATTCCAGGAGCTAACCAAGAAAGTCCAAATGCTGGAACGCTCGAAGCAAGAGTCTCCGCCAGACTCTCAGAGAGATAAAACTTAGAAAAACAAGCGGGACGACAACTGTAGAAGCGGGAGCTCCAGCAGTACCAATGTTTTCAATGCCTCCGACAATGAAGAAAAGTGAAGGGCGGGCGAATCTAAAACCAACCGGTCTCGAAAGCCATTGCTGGGAGGAGATGGGCCTTCCCTAGAGGAGAAAAAGAACAAGGTTTACTCTTTCAGAAGGGACAAGGTCCGCAAGATATTTAAAGATGCCTTGAACAACGGCCTACAATTGCCGGAGTCGAAAAGACCCCAAGAAGCAAAAATGACCGACAATCCTCTGTATTGCCCGTACCACCGAGTAGTGAGCCATGCGATCGAGGATTGCTATATCTTCAAAGACTGGGCCGAGAAGCAGTACAAGGCTGGAGAGATCGAGCTGTCCAAAAGCGTGTTGGTGAACAATCAAGTTGCAACCGCCAACTTTATACAGACAGAAGTTGAAGCCTTCTGGGAGCAGGCAGCTGAACCTGCTGCCCTAACAAACGAAACTGACTCATCGCGGCCTCCGTGGAGTACGCATATATCTAATAAGACGAAGAAGATGCTAAAGCTACTTCAGAAAGAGCCCAGGATAGAAGGGGAAGGGCAGAAGAAGCCTACCAGTCCAGCTGCCCATGCGGCTCCATCAGGCTCAAAATCCAAGAAGCTCAAGAAGAAGAAAAGTGCAGCTCGGCGCGAAAAAGTGTCTACAGGGAGATCGATCATTCAAAATTATATCGATTCCCTCAAAGAATATGAACAAAAGGAAAGAACGTTGATTCAATTGAAGGAGTTCTTCCCTGTACAAGCGGCTGAAATTCCGGAGGAGTTAGAAGAAGACTCCAATGAAGAGATCCCAGTAGTGACCTGCTATGCCATCCATCTTGGCAGCGACTCCAAGGATGAGCTCTGTTTTCCCGAAGAGGATGAGGAGCTCGCCATAAAGGCCAATCAAATCCAGCTCAGAAGTGGTAGGGCTCTACCGCCAAATCAGGGCAATGCCCCAAAAGGGAAGGAAAAACAAGTCGCTAATAAAGAAGATGGCAGAGAACCGGCTGACGAAAACATAAGTCCTTCCTCGGTGGACTATAATGTCTTGGCACATCTCCGGAAGATTCCGTCTCTCCTGAGCATCTACGACGCCTTGGTCCTATCTAAGGAGCTTAGAGATGTTCTCATTCATGCTCTACAAAACCCCAAGCGGTATCAGGCTCAATTTGCGGAAATTAATATGAAAGAAGCCCAGCACGCTTTGCATGCCGCCGCAGTCACATTTAAGGATGAAGACTTGCTACTGGGAACGACTGAGCATAATCGGCCGGTTTACGTGACCGGGTACAGTGACGGAGATCGAATTAATCGCATATTGATTGATCCGGGGTCCTCAGTGAACATCATGAACTTGCGAACTCTTAAGAGTTTGTCAATGGACGTTCGGCACCTGTCAAGGGAAAGGATTGTCATTCAAGGCTTCAACCAAAATTTCCAGCAAGTTCTGGGGTCTATAGCTTTGCCAATCAAATTCGGGGATCTGCAAACTGAAGCTAAGATATACGGGATCGACGCTGACACGTCTTATAAGATTCTCTTGGGGCGGCCATTGCTCCACGATTACGGTATCATTCCGTCAACTCTCCATCAATGCATGAAGTATACTAAAAATGGCGAAGAAAGACGCATTGACGGAGACATCCAGCCGTTCGGTGTGCATGAAGTCCGATATGAAGATTCTCGGTACTTTATGAACCACCAAAATGCTAAGCCACAACTGACTGAGGATAGACCGGCCCCAAGACTCAAAAGCAAATATGCGCCGGCTATCACTTTCAAAAGCAAAAATACCCAAGTGCCACGCCCGCATTTCGGCAGCGACACTGATGAGTCCGACGCTGGAAGCCCGTCCTTCCGCAAAACTCGCCCTCATTTCGGCAGTGACACGGACGAATCCGTTACTGAAGGCCCATCTAGTAGCAAAGTCCGCCCTCATCTTGGTAGTGACACTGAAGAGTCAGAAGAAGAGGACCTGCCGTGCAACAGCTGTGCAGATTGGCCCCCCATGCAGCAAGCGAAACTACGAAAGACCTTCGAAATCACAGAAGGGTCCCTAGCCATCACAAGGGTACCAGAGCAGATGTGCAAAGAGCTCGACGCATTATCAGTCTCTACCGTGGACCAGCTGGAAACTTTCTACGTCTCCAGGAGGAAAAATGGACAGAAAGGCATCCTGTTTTACGGGTCAAACCCCGTTGTGCACCCGGACGATCTTTCTGTCGCGTGCCTTCCCTATGAGAGAGGCATAAGAGCCGTCCTCAATCCCAGATACTATGCGCCCGAGATGCGGGAATACTTTAAAAAGTGCGGATGCCGGTTATATCAAACGGAGTCCGAAGCAAAGTTTTACAAAGGGCTATGGCATCCACCCCAGGTCCGAGCACTCATCGATGGACGAATTCCAGACAGACGGGGAATATGTTACATTCAACCTGATTCCAGAGCGTGCTACATGATCCATGTTGGTGAAGCTGGCGAAAAATCAAATGATGATGATGAGATAGCCGAGCCAGAAGAAGCTCCTCAAGAGCTTGAAGATGGCGGACAAGCAACCTTTGACGAGCTAACCGAGATTGACTTAGGAACGCCTGATAATCCAAGGCCGACCTACATCAGCTCGCTCTTGTCAGAGGAAATGAAAGCGCAGATAATTACCCTGCTGCATGAGTTCGTCGACTGCTTCGCGTGGACATACAAAGAAATGCCTGGCCTTTCCCCTGAAGTGGCCATACATAAGTTGGCTATATCTCCTGATGCTAAGCCAGTCAAATAAGCTCCTCGAAGAATAAGAAGGGAACTAGAAGAAAAGGTCATCGAGGAAACTAAGAAGCTCATCGATGCCGGCTTCATCAGGGAAGAGAAATATGCGGACTGGATCGCATGCATAGTCCCAGTAAAGAAGAAAAATGGGCAGATCCGAGTTTGTGTCGATTTCAGGGACGTCAACAAGGCATGTCCTAAAGACGACTTCCCGCTACCGGTCATGGAAATGATGGTCGATGACACCTCAAATTACGAGCTGTTCATCTTTATGGATGGCTCGTCTGGATACAATCAGATCAAGATGTCGCCTGAGGATGAGAAACACACAGCATTTCGAACCCCGATCGGAATATATTGCTACAAGGTGATGCCGTTCGGATTGAAGAACGCAGGTGCTACATATCAAAGAGCAATGACCAATATCTTCGATGACCTAATTCATAAAGTCGTCGAATGTTATGTTGATGATCTGGTCGTCAAGACTAAAGCCAAGGCCGATCATATCCAAGATCTCAGGACCGTTCTCACCAGACTGCGGGAATACGATCTGAAGATGAATCCTCTGAAGTGCGCTTTTGGTGTGTCATCGGGAAAATTCCTGGGCTTCATAGTCCGACATCGAGGGATCGAAGTTGACCCATCAAAGATAAAGGCCATCATGGAGATGCCCCCTCCGAAGAGTCTGACGTAGCTAAGGTCTTTTCAAGGCAAGCTTTCTTATATACGGAGGTTTATCTCAAATTTATCGGGGAGATGTAAGCCCTTCTCGAAGCTCATGAAGAAAGGAGCTCCTTTTATCTGGGATGCTGAATGTCAAGCAGCGTTCGAAAGTATCAAACAGTACTTGTTGCACCCTCCAGTGCTGGCCGCTCTCATTCCAAATAAACCGCTAATTCTCTACACTGCCGCGCTGGATGAGTCACTCGGTGCGCTCCTTGCCCAGAATAACGAGGAGGGAAAAGAAAATGCCCTCTACTACCTCAGTCGAACTCTAGTCGGGGCGGAACACAACTACTCCCCAATCGAAAAGCAATGTCTGGCTCTAATATTTGCTGTGAAGAAGATGAGGCACTATCTGCTGGCTCATCGGGTTACGCTGATCTCCGAGGTCGACCCGCTCAAACACTTGATGACCAAAGCAAGCCTAGCCGGCAGAATGGCAAGATGGGCTGTCATGCTACTTGAGTTTGACATAGTTTATACTCCTCAAAAAGCAGTAAAAGGTCAAGCTCTTGCAGACTTCCTCGCTGCTCATCCTATACCAGAGGGGTCACCACTCAATTGCGAGTTGCCCGACGAACAAGTGCTGCACCTAGAGAATGACGAGCCATGTTGGGAGCTCTACTTCGATGGGGCCTCATCAATAAGAAGCTCCGGCCGATCAAGCATCCCGGAGGTAAAAGCGGGGATAGGATTGGTGTTCATCACACCATCAACAGGAACCCTACGGCGTTCTTTTGCTCTCACCGAGCCTCGAACAAACAATGAAGCTGAGTATGAAGCTCTGATAGCTGGTTTGGAGCTCGCCATAGAAATGGAAATCCATCGGCTACGAGTTTACGGTGACTCCCAGCTCATCGTCAACCAAGTAAGCGGCGATTATAAGATATACAAACCCGAATTAGCTTGGTACAGAGGCTGAGTGATGGAACTCATGAAACGGTTCACTCATATTGAACTAACGAGAGTCCCTAGAGCATTGAACGGAAAAGCTGACATACTCGCTCGCCTAGCCAAGGAGCTGGCTGATCCTGACATGGACGAAATTCTGATCACGGTCAGGAGCCGGCAAATTCTACCCCCAGTCTCTCTACGAGAAGAGGAGAGCGCGGAACAGAAGAGCAGTCCTGCGGAAGAAGCTTCGATCATCCAAGATGAGCCCGATTGGAGAGAACCCTTCATGGAGTACCTCCGATACGACAAGCTGCCCGAAGAAAAATCTGCGAGGATTCAGCTGAAGAAGAGAGCTCTCCGATACGTGTTTGTAAATGACACGCTATACCGCAGGTCATATGACCAACTCTGGCTCAGGTGCCTGTCATCGGCCGAAGCCCAAAAAGTCATGAAAGAAGTTCACTCAGGCGTTTGCGGTGCTCACCAATCTGGCCCCAAGATGCGACTTCAAATCAAACGGCTTGGGTATTACTGGCCCACCATGATATGGGATTGTGGAGAGCATGCAATGAAATGTCAGATCTGCCAAATCCATGGTGATTTCATTCACAAGCATCCTAACCCATTGCATCCTACGGTGGCGTCGTGGCCCTTCGAAGTCTGGGGCACCGACATTGTCGGCCCAATTGATCCTCCGTCATCCAAAGGCCACTGGTTCATACTGGCCGCCACTGACTACTTCTCCAGATGGGCTGAAGCTGTCCCGCTAAAAGAAGTCAAGACAAAAGATGTTCTGACATTCTTCCAGCATAATATTCTATACCGCTTCGGTACACCAAGAAGAATCATTTCTGACAACGGGCCTTCTTTCAAGAGCTTCGATGTCTCAAGGTTCGCTACTCAGCACAAGATAGACTGGAGATATTCCTCCATCTACAATCCAAGAGCCAATAGGCTAGACGAAGCCTTCAATATGACTCTATGCAAGCTCCTGAGGAAAAATGCTTCAGCCAACAAGAGAGACTGGAATCTCAAACTTCATGAGGCGTTGTGGGCATATCGTACCACGCACCGTACTCCAACACAGTCCACTCCATACTCATTGCTCTTCGGAGTGGAGGCGGTCCTCCCTCTCGAAGTCGAAGTTCCAAGCTTAAGAATGGCCATTCAGCACGAGTTGACGGAGGAGGAAAACGTGCTCCTTCGACTTGAAGAGCTCGATGCCCTCAAAGAAAAGAGGCTCGCGGTACAGCAAAATCTGGAGCTATACCGAGCCCAAATGTCACGGGCCTATGACAAGATAACCCGTCTCCGCGCTTTTAAGAATGGTGAATTGGTGTTGGTCCTCAAAAGACCGATTATCCCCAATCGACATGCCAAGGGAAAATTCGAGCCAAACTGGGAAGGACCATACGTCATCGAGAAAGTGTTCGACGGAGGATCCTACCAACTAATAAGTGCCGAGGGAGAAAGGCCCATGCCACCCATCAATGGCCGATATCTCAAGAAATACTACACGTAAATGCTCCAAGTCGCAGGCGAATTGAGCACATCAGCCCTACGGTCTGGATCAGACATCCTGCAAAACCGTATACAATCCACGGGCGTAAATGACCCCTATCTCTCCCAAATCCTGCCGGTGAGACTGCTTTTAAAAGTCCCACCAGCAGTAAAAAAAAAAGAGAAAGAGAAAAAAAATATATAAAAATAAAAAATAAAAGAAATAAATAATAATAATAAACGGTATGTCCACAAGCAAAACGGGCACGGATGAAAACCCGAAAGGGCTCCGTGAGTAAAAACAGCAGGACTACCGGCGAGTCTGCAAAAACCCGAAAGGGCGTAAACTCATGAAGAGAAATGAATACACTCGCAAAGTCCACTCGACCTTGTGAGGAGAAAGCCCCTGCGTGAGATCCTTACGACTCACAAAGGAGCAACACACTTAGGAATCCTCACGATTCCTAAGGAGAAAATACACCTGCGGGATCCTTACGACTCGCAGGGAGAAAATGCTTTTATGGGACCCTCACGGCCCATAAAATTGAAAAGCCTTAGGTGATAGGGACCCAAACCTGTCTCCAAATCCATCGTTCCCCAACGGGCAACGGCAAATGATGAGTCGCTCCTGGCATTTTGCTTCAGTGTTAGCGGTGCTGATGCCGACCAAAAACCCAAATCCCAAGTCCTCCCAAGGCAAATGATGAGTTGCTCCTGGCATTATTCCAGTGCAGCAATGCTGATGCCAAACAAGATCCAAATTCTAAGTCCCCAAACGGCGAATGATGAGTCGCTCTTGGTACCATATTCCAGTGTAGCGATGCAGACGCCAACCAAAATCCAATTTCTCAAAATTCTCCAGCCCTACGGTGAGTCCCCAAGTTGACCATCGTATACAATCCACGGGCTCAAATAATTCTCATCATACCCATGCCACACCGTAATCATAGTTACGCGGCCGGTCTCCGCTTTGGGAATGATGCTCCATTGATAAGACTCACTCATGTGTCCTCACGATATATGAGGAGAACAAACCTTTGTGGGATCCTTACGACTCAAAAGAGAAAAACACACTTAGGAATCCTCACGATTCCTAAGGAGAAAATACACCTGCGGGATCCTTACGACTCGTAGGGAGAAAATGCTTTTATGGGACCCTCACGGCCCATAAAATTGAAAAGCCTTAGGCGATAGGGATCTAAACCTGTCTCCTAAGCCATCGCTCCCTAATCCCCAAATGGCGAATGATGAGTCGCTCCTGGTACCATATTCCAGTGCAGCGATGCAGACGCCAACCAAATTCCAAATCCCATACCCCAACGGCGAATGATGAGTCGCTCCTGGTACCATATTCCAGTGCAGCGATGCAGACGCCGACAAAGTCCCGAAATTTTTCCGGCCCTACGGTCTGGATCATACATCCTGCAAAACCGTATACAATCCACGGGCGTAAAACAATCCCAATCTCTCCCAAATCCTCTGGGGCAAATGATGAGTTGCTCCTGGCATTTATTCCAGTGCAGCAATGCAGATGCCAAACAAAAACCAAAATCCCAAAATCCTTTCAATGACAGATGATGATTCGCTCCTGTACCATGTTCCAGTATAGAGATGCTGATGTCAACCCAAATCAAAATCAACAAGTCAACTTCCACTCCGACACTGCAGAAAGCGGAGCAAGTCAGAATCCAATCTCGACACCGCAAGAAGCGGAGCAAGTCAAGTCCACCCCTGACACTGCAAGAAGCAGAGCAAGTCAAATCAAGCACCGACCGTCCAAGTCGCAAAAAGGGCAGAAACGACCGTCCAAGTCGCAAAAAGGGCAGCACCGACCGTCCAAGTCGCAAAACGGGTAGCACCGACCGTCCACATCGCTAAAAGGGCAGAACCGACCGTCCAAGTCGCAAAAAGGGCAGAACCGACCGTCCATGTCGCAAAAAGGGCAGAATCGACCGTCCAAGTCGCAAAAAGGGCAGCACCGACCGTCCATGTCGCAAAAAGGGCAGAATCGACCGTCCAAGTCGCAAAAAGGGCAGCACCGACCGTCCATGTCGTAAAAAGGGCAGAACCGACCGTCCAAGTAGTAAAAAGGGCAGAACCGACCGTCCAAGTCGGAAAAAGGGCAGAACCGACCGTCCAAGTCGCAAAAAGGGCAGCACCGACCGTCCATGTCGCAAAAAGGGCAGAACCGACCGTCCAAGTCGCAAAAAGGGCAGCACCGACCGTCCACGTCGCTAAAAGGGCAGAACCGACCGTCCATGTCGCAAAAAGGGCAGAACCGACCGTCCAAGTCGCAAAAAGGGCAGCACCGACCGTCCACGTCGTTAAAAGGGCAGAACCGACCGTCCAAGTCGCAAAAAGGGCAGAACCGACCGTCCATGTCGCAAAAAGGGCAGAATCGACCGTCCAAGTCGCAAAAAGGGCAGCACCGACCGTCCATGTCGCAAAAAGGGCAGAATCGACCATCCAAGTCGCAAAAAGGGCAGCACGGACCGTCCATGTCGCAAAAAGGGCAGAACCGACCGTCCAAGTCGCAAAAAGGGCAGAACCGACTGTCCAAGTCGCAAAAAGGGCAGAACCGACCGTCCATGTCGCAAAAAGGGCAGAACCGACCGTCCAAGTCGCAAAAAGGGCAGCACCGACCGTCCATGTCGCAAAAAGGGCAGAACCGACCTTCCAAGTCGCAAAAAGGGCAGCACCGACCGTCCACGTCGCTAAAAGGGCAGAACCGACCGTCCAAGTCGTAAAAAGGGCAGAACCGACCGTCCAAGTCGCAAAAAGGGCAGAACCGACCGTCCAAGTCGCAAAAAGGGCAGAACCGACCGTCCAAGTCGCAAAAAGGGCAGAACCGACCGTCTAAGTCACAAAAAGGGCCGCATCGACCGTCCATGTGGTAAAAAGGGCAGTGCCAGCTTCCCAAAAGGTGGGAACCAAATCAAGTCGCCTCCACGTGAAAGAAGATCCATTAATTTCATGCACACGACCCATATATGTGGTGTGCATTTATTGATGGGGGGCAATTTGTTGGGGTAAAAATTTACACCCCGGTTGACCAAGTCAAGATCAAAGTCAACCCCAAGCCAAGTGGGCCCAAGCCCAGATCCAGTGGGCCCATGCCCGGGTCGAGCCAGAACATGAAGCGGCCGGCCTCCCCTCATGCCAAGATAAAAAATTTTGTAATAAATAATTTTGTTGCATTTCTTTTATTTTATTTTATGGATAAATGTAAGAAAAATAGGCATAAAGCCAAATTTTTGTAAAGCCCATGGCTTATGTGCAAAAAGAAATGGCACATGAGCCATGGGATAGGCAAAATGCCATTTTGTGAAGCCCAAGGGGCTATGTGTAAAGTGTATGGCCTATAAAGGCAAAGATAAGGAAATATCTAACAACTTTTTTCTCTCTCCAAAAAAGTTTTCAGATCTGAGATCTTTCTTCCCTCTTCAAGGTTCCAAAACATTCTTCTTTCTTTTGAATTAAATCAAGAGTTCTACTCTCCTTTTTATAAAACAAATTAGTTTTTCACCACAAAGCCCATCAAGGGGAACTCAGATCTTCCATTAGATCTCAAAAAGGAGTGATTTTTAAAATTCCATATCTCTTGATCTTCAAGATCCAGCTAACAGAGGAGGAAGAAGAAGAACCCCTTTCACTGAACCCAACAAAAAAAAAACAAAAACACTCAGGAGTCCAACTCCTCTTTGATTTCTCTTTGGAGAAATCTTTTTTTAGGCTAAAAGCCTCTTTTTCTCGCCGGCGCTCAAGCGCAGAGCGCCCACATGCCGACACGTGGCGCGCTTGCAAGCATAAGCGCTCGAGCGCAAGTCGCCCCCGTGCCGACACGTGGCGCTCTTGCGCTCGAGCGCAAGTCGCCCCCGTGCCGACATGTGGCGCTCTTTGCGCTCAAGCGCCCAGCGTCCGAGCGCAAAGAGCCTACGTGCCGACACGTGGCGCGTTGCGCTCCGGCACTCTGCGCTCGAGCGCAGAGCGTCCACGTGCCGACACGTGGCGCGTTGCGCTCCGGCACTCTGCGCTCGAGCGCAAAGCGCCCACGTGCCGACACGTGGTGCGTTGCGCTCCAACACTCTGCGCTCGAGCACAAAGCGCCCACGTGCCGACACGTGGCGCGCTCGCGTTCAAGCGCCTAGGCGCTGGCCCCACGCATCCTTTGGATGTCTTTTTCCCCTTTATTTATATATACATGTATATATATACATATGTATACAAATGTACACATACACATACTCCACGACACTGTCCCTGTTAGAAAAAATTTCTAACGGGGCACTGCCCCGCACCCCGCAAGGAGGCTGCTAGCCCCCTTGACCCCCCAGCCAGCTATCCGGGTAGCGGGACCCCCGTAAAAACTCTGCGTGGCCCCCGATATATCCAAAAACCCCCTTCCAAAACAAAACACACGTACACTGCACATTGAGTTCGCATGACCAGTTTAACCCGTTAATCGGAGGTTCCCTCGCCCCAAAGGCGAGGGGTAATTAACGACAGCTTAGTCCGCGGCTGCCGGAGATTCGGATCCCCACAATCATTAAACCCCGGCCTACCCTAGGCAGGGGGAATCTGTAGTACGCCTGACAAGCGTGCGCGTATTCCCATCTCAATGGGGTGACGAAAAACACCCTACAATCCCATAATCTTACATAAAACTGACCGCGCCTCTAATTTATCTGGTTTATACTTTTTAACATAAGGCGGACAACCCCATATCTTAAATCTTTTAAGATATGGCCTTTTCCATTCCATATCTCGAATGGAGTCTTAGACACTGATTTAGACGGAACATCATTCAATAGATATGCCGCTGTCAAAAGCGTATGTCCCCAAAATGAAAGAGGTAACTCAGCATTACTAATCATAGAGAGAACCATATCCAACAAGGTACGGTTCCTCCGTTCCGATACACCATTATGCTGTGGTGTGTACGGAGGAGCAAGCTGAGAGAGAATACCATTCTCTTTTAAGTAATCTAGGAATTCCGCGCTTAAGTACTCCCCTCCTCTATCAGACCGGAGGATCTTGATACTTTTGCCTATCTGGTTCTCCACTTCGTTTCTGAATTCTCTGAATTTCTTAAAAGCTTCAGATTTATGTTTCATCAGATACACATATCCGAACCTAAAGAGATCGTCAGTGAATGTGATGAAGTATGAGAACCCACCCCTTGCATGTATAGACATTGGACCACATACATCACTGTGTATGAGTCCCAAGAGTTCTGTTGCTCTTTCTCCATGTCCGGTGAATGGAGATTTGGTCATCTTTCCTTTGAGACAAGACTGACAGGTTTCATAAGATGAAAACTTGAACGTATCCAAGAGTCCATCTTTATGCAACTTACTTAGTCTTTTCTCTCCGATATGACCAAGTCTACAATGCTATAAATAGGATTCGTTCGTATCTGAACTCTTCCTCTTGCGTGTGTTTTATATATTGAGAACTGTATTCTGATTTAGAACATAGATACCATTACACAGTGTACCTTCTGCAACCAGTACCTTATGAAGGTAAATGATCATGATATATCTATCAAGAACAAAGTTATATCCATCTTTATCGAGTAAAGAAACTGATATGATGTTGCAAACCATGGAAGGTACATAGTAGCAATTGTTCAAAATCATAGTATTGCCATTTGGCAACACTAGGTGATATTCACCGACGGCTGCAGCATTAACTTGTGCTCCGTTCCCTACCCTGAGGGACATCACCAGGTGCAACTTTCCTACTTTTTCTCAGTCCCTGCAATAAATTACAGATATGAGATCCTGATCCGGTATCAAGTACCCAGGAGGTAGGGCTGACTGAAAAGCAGTTCTCAATTACAAGAACACCTGAAGTAGTTGCAAAACTATGCTTCTTCTTCAACTAGGTCTCCTTGGAATCCATACAATCCTCTTTCCCTTGCTCATACTTATGACTTTTGTCACAAGTTAGAGCCGAACCGATGTTCCCCAGCCCCGAATAAGAATTCGGATCGGTCAAGCGATACATTTTATTATCTTGATTAGGGCGTGAAAATGGTTGCTACCTGGAGAGAGAGAAAAGAAACACTCAGCGTGCGCTCTTGCAAGATTAGATTGGTTTATTAATTTATCTAACCAGGATGGCTCCCACTGTTTCCTCAAATTCTTCTTCAAACCTTTAAAAGAAGAACTAGTCAGGATTAATTGCACGCCACAATACTTGCTTAACCTTTCAGCCAGACTAGTGTTGGTACTTCGAGGGAGGTTTTCCAATGCTTTCGCGAAGTTCCTTAATTATATAACCTCTTTTCCCTGGAGGCGTAGCCCCGCTAACACCTTTCTAGACACCTACTTGGTTTATAGCATTGATTGTTAAGTGAAATAATCTCCCGAGAGTAATCCAACTCATCAGTGGGATCGGGATCCAACTATCATTGTGTAATGACCTAGATGGAATCCACTCTAGTCACCACACTCCAGAAGGTATGTTGAATCTGCAAGTTTCCTGTATGTTTGAAACTCCTGATGTGGTTTTTACCCCTAACGGTTTATGACCTTGACTAGGTCAACAAACCATAAACCGCCAGTCAAGTTCTACCCCTCATTATCTTGATTGCATTAAACCCACCCGTACATGCCCTTTACTAGGTCAACAAGGCCGCACGACTGTCCTAACCAATCACATTTGCAATGCACAGAAAAATATCACTTAGCTACCGTTCACTACGCCTTGACTAGGTCAACAAACGCAGCACGAATACTAAATAATACCAATCCGAAATGACGGAGGGCTACGGCTAGGTTTTTGGAGAAAAATCCATTAACGTAATGAACTTGATATCGTTGAAGGAACCTGATTGCCTTTTCAAAAATATAGTGGCGAAAACTTTTGCTAAAGAGGTCACTCCCTGTGAAGGGATCTCGCCTCTTTCTTCGTCGAATGAGGTGCAGGATATTCCAAATTGAATACCTCGATGCAAAGCAAGAATAATCGACTATAGTGAAGTTATTACCCTGACGCAAGCTTCTGTCCAAGAGGTCACTCCCAATGAAGGGATCTCGGCCCTTACCTCTTCGAATGAGGTGCTGGGTATTCATAACTGAATACTTCTGTGAAAAACAAAAGAGAACGTCCTTGCAGTAACAACTTTTTGAAAAATTGTTCCAATAACATCTTTTAGGTTTATTCTCTTTGCATTAATATAATGTGTCCCATCAATTAATCCTACCACTGGAGAAAACAACGAAAATATAACATACGCTTATGCCATCCGCATTCGCCACGGGTCCCCTTCATCACCCGTTAGGTTACATAACTAACGACAGAGCGGGGGTTGGACTAGCGCGGATGGAAAACATAAGCAACATCTACTAGATATCATATATAGATATATACATTCGTCAGACGCAATGATAGTCATTCCAGATCACAGATGAACACATTGGATATGCTAGGAATCCGCGTTTCGTTAAAGCCTGTAACGAAAAACGGATTACACGGTCGCGATGAATAGCCAAACCCCACCCTAGACACCTACAGGTGCGGCAAACTACCCGCCAAATACCCGAAGTGAAGCAGCCTCCCTCAACAATGTGAGTAGGCCACTCAGCACTTCAAAGTACCCGGTAATTTGTACACCCCATCTTGGGTCTATCCTAGGAGCAAAAACAGTAAAAGAAATAATATACAATGGCGGCTACAACCTCATCCCGGATGTGCGGCCATAAAAATAATATTACATCAATTTACAATTTACATCAAATGAAAGATAAATAAACTCTCATCTCACAAACCCCGGCTATTCATCTGCGACAATCCAACAAGTTCATATACACAATCCAACATCACAGATCACAGATATGCACAACTCCCACTAATCGACGTATAGTGATTAGTCGACGTTCAGTACATATATCACATTACAGATATAACCAATTAGCCAAAGTTTATAGAATTTTGATCAATAACTATATTTGAATCTATCCCTAGTAAAATCCAGTTCTCAGACAAATCTGTCCAGAAACAAAAATTTCCAGAATACACAAAACCAACACAGAGAACCCCAGAAGAATTTTGGTGCGCCGCCGAGTTGACTCGGCCGCGGATCCTCTTCGAATCGCTTGGATCGGCCGCGGATCCGCGGTCCTATGAGCGATTCAAGGGCCCAAAATTCTACAGATTTCTCAAAAAAGCCTGCTTGTATTTTTCATGTCTCTAAAAATATTTTTAGGCCAGTTTTGAAATTCGACAGAAAATACAATATTTTGGTGTGTTTTCGGGATTTTTTCCGTGATCGAAGTTCTAACGACTTTGCTAACAGTTAGTTGTTGTTTAGCTAGGCTCTGATACCACTGTTAGGTCTATGTTACCCACCCCGGTACTTTCGGGGAGGCAGAATATGTAAAAATCAAAATTTTCTCACAAGGAAACATAGACCAACCATGAAGGATCTTTGCTAAACAAATACTAACAAACTAACTACAAGTTCTAGCTACTAGGTTAGATGGTTATACCAGGTTCTTGAACTCCTTCTCTTCTTGTTGTGGTCCTCCTTCTTGCTTGCTCCTTGGAGTGGTGTAGACGGCTCCTCTTCTTCGTCTTCTCTTTGCCAAAGAAAGATCCACCCGAAGGTCTTTACCTTGAGCTCCTACCTCAACCAAGAGGTAACTAAAGTGCTTGGTTTGCTAGACAAAGAACCCTAGAAAGAGTAGAAAGATGTTTTGATGGTTTAGTCTCAAAAGCTTATGATTTTCAACACATGAAACACTTAAGCTTTGAGAAAGGAAGAGGGAGAGCTTTTCCAAGAGAGAGAAAGAGCAAGAATAAACAACCATGCTCTCATATGAGAGAAAATGATAATAATAATAATTAAAGAAAATAGTGATGGTTAGTTGAAATGACCATTATCATTTCACATTAAATGCAATTTGCAAGAATCAAGAAGTATCTTGCAAAAGAAATGATGATGGTCAAATGGTCAAAAAAAATCAAATTGTCAACCAAAGTTAAATTGTCAACCAAAGTCAAATGGTCAACATAACCATGGCACAATTATCCTTAATTAATATTATTAATCATATTTCTCATTCTCATTAGGGTTTAGAAAATGTCAACTGTCAAAAACCCTAATGAGATTCCTTTGCCTCTGTCAACTGTGCATACACACCCGCATCCGTGTTCCGAGGAACACGAATACAATGAGACAAAACCAATCCCAAAACAAATACTAGGATCTGGCTTAAACCAAAGCCCGCTAGTAATAACTGCCCGGACACCAAACGTGCACAAGTGTGCGGATGTGAACGAACCCCGTCGCAAAACCATGCGACCTCTACTCTGTTTTGCCCAAAGGCGAATAACCCTCTGTATGGGACTCTAAAGACTCGACACTATGCTGGCAGTGGGTTTAACCACAGGCCGCAAGCGGTACTAGCTGTACGTAACGGTCTCCAGGTAGATGCCGATAAGAAGACCGATGAGGTGAACCCATCCGAACTCCTACTGAGCCTGAATGTGACAATCTCTGTACAGTCCGGTCTTTTCGTCTAAGAGTATCGCATGTCGGGCCTAGGGGGTGGTAAACGTCAGACCCCTAATAGCGGTAAAAGTCGTGTCGGAGTGTAGCCCAGAACACCCTGAGAAACTACTGGAAACACTTCCAGTAAATCTTGCTTGCCCTGGCCAGGGACGACTATGTGTAATGGCTCTCCTAGACACAGCGCGATATCAACTCCCAATACCGGGAGAGAAGAATCCTGTCTAACCGTCACTGCCTCCAAGTGCTTCGGGACTGCACCCAACTACTACCTGTTTGCACGACTCAATAAAGCCATGTTAGGGTAGTAATCTAAGAACAGTGGGAACACACTCGAGGCGAAGTGACGGTGTCAAGTCAACGGACTAAGTTGTACTCATGTCACCTGGGAACTGTTAACTGACGATAGGTATAATACCAACCAACAGTTCCCTACGAGTCCTGTCCAGTGTACTCGTAACCTATCGAGCACCTGCATACTATCTCTTGTACGACGTACTGATGGCTGTGGGACAGACTATCTCCCCTGCTGGGACGAGAAGCGTATGCACCAGTCTAATCTGGAGTATCGATGCCTTGTCTCGATAATCCTAGGACTAGGGACATGTATAAGGATGCGTTTATAGACTACCCAGCTCTCACTAGTGTGATCGCCATCACAACGCCGGTAGTCAAGCAAAGATCCTAAGGGCTCTATCAATATGTATTATCGATATGTTAAAAGAAACATATACACATATTAAGATAGAAACAAACCAAGTAGCATACTATTATATCAAGCAAGACTGTCGTAAATCCATGTATATATCCCAAGCTTCCAAAATGTATTATACAAACTAGTACTATACAATAATGGCCTCTAGGGCATACATATCCAACACTTAACTAGGGAAGTTTTAGCGGTGAGATGATTCCATATTTCAAACTAACCTAATCCTAATCCTAGCAAGACTTTGAATCAATTTAATCTCATTCTTAGATCTTAAAACAATACCTACCAAAAATATGACTTAACTCATAAGGACATAAAGAAAAGAACACATTTTTCCTGTGGACCGACTCGTACTCAACAGGCTAGTTACCAAGCGACACCGTCTTGATTGTGGTAAATTTAAACACATAAAATCTCTAACAATCAAATGGCGCCGTTGCCGGGGAGACGGTAGTCTATTTCTTTGTGTAATTTCGGGTTAATAATTAAAAAAAAAAGGAAAAAAAGAAAATTTAAAAAAATTATAAAAAATTGAAAAATTTTGAAAACTAAAAAGATAAATAAAAATCATCTTGTTATTTTTGAAAGGTTTTTGTGCAAGTGTGCAGGCTTGGAGCAAACACTGATTCAGATCTGGAGCAAGCCTAGTAAACAAATACAGAAACAGAGGATCTGAACAGACAGAGGAGAACCAAATCAACACAGAGAAAATTTTTGAAGATCCAAACCAGCTATTGAACCGCGGCATAACCAGGGGTTTGACCGCGGAACCGCGGTCAAACAGATGACGTCAGCTGTTTGAAAACTCTCTGTGAGTATATTTTTTCTCCTCCTACCCCCAGAACTCAACTGAAAAAATTTTCCTGCAGATATTCTTTGCACAACAACTTCTTCTCCCTCTCCAATAAATTGTTTTTGTAAGTCGATGTATTACACCCCACGAGTTGCGGGGAGGAGGAAATATGAAAAACAATCAAGTTCTTTAAACAAACATCGACTAACCGAAAGGATCTTTGCTAAACTATAACTAACACTAACATAGAAGTTATTAACTACTATGAAAAGAGATCATACCTAATGAACCTAGTCTTTCGTCTTCTCGTTATCCGCCTCCTCGTCGGCCTCCTCTATGTAATAGACGATCCACCCGAGAGCTTCTACTCCAAGCTTTGCCTCTAATCTTGAGGTAACTAGGTTTCTCTAGTTGCTAATCAAAGTCACCTAGGTAATATAGAGTATGATTATGGATTAATGAGTCTTTCTAATCCTTGATCTCAACACATGAGAGGGTAGGATTAGGGTTTGAAGAGAGAGAGAGCTTGAGGAGAGAGAAGGTGAGGATGAGAATGATAATGAAATAATAACTCTCTTGAATATATGAAGCATAATGATTTATCAAATGAAATAAAAACAAAATGATTTATCATCATGTTTCATTTATTCATTGTGTGATTCACTACATGAGTCATTAGCCATTTAATGCTTCATTAACTACATGAATGAATCATACAAATGAGTCACTAAATCAATAAATGCTTATGCCACCTTAACCCCCAAGTCATCATCCTTCTAGAAGCTTCTCGCCAAATTACGAGATCGCCTCTCCTATCCATGTAAACACGGAAAAACTTTAGACTGTATAAATCCAATAATCCGATACTAGAATCTGGCTTAAACCAAAGCCGGCTAGTAAAAACTGTCCGAACATCGTACGTGCGTAAACACACTTATGCGTCCGAACCCTTGTCGTAAAACCATACGACCTCTATATCGTTTCGCCCAGAGCAGAGAAACTCTCTGTGTGGGACTCTAAAGACTTGACTACTACGCTGGTAGTGGGTTTAACCACAGACCACAAGCGGCACTAGCTGTACGTAACGGTCCCCAGGTAGATGTCGACAAGAAGGCCGATGAGGAAACCCATCCGAACTCCAACTGAGCCTGATGTGACAATCTCCGTACAGTTCGGTCTGTTCGTATAGGACTATCACATATCGGGCCTAGGGGGCGGCAAGCGTCAGTCCCCTAAAAGCAGTATAAGTCGTGTCGAAGCGAAGCCCATTACACCTTGAGAAACTACTGGAAAACCTACCAGTAAATCTCGCTTGCCCTTGCAAGGGACTTTGCGTAATGGCTCTCTGACACAGCGCGATATCAACTCCCAATACCGGGAGAGACGAATCCTGTCTAACCGCCACTGCCTCCAAGTGCTTCGGGACTGCACCCAACTGCTGCCTGTTTGCACGACTCCTTTGAGCCATGGTAGGGTAGCAATCTAAGAACAGTGGGAACAC
This sequence comes from Agapanthus africanus, assembly GCA_030015575.1. NCBI lineage: Eukaryota > Viridiplantae > Streptophyta > Magnoliopsida > Asparagales > Amaryllidaceae > Agapanthus > Agapanthus africanus. Next base: position 236,353,878 of record CM057344.1, on the reverse strand, counting down.
ACTCGAGGGGAAGCAGCAATGTCAAGTCTGCGGACTATGCTGTACTCATGTCACCTGGGAACTGTTAACTAACAACGGGTATAATACCAACCAACGGTTCCCCGCGAGTCCTGTCCAGTGTACCCTAAACCCAACGAGCATCTGTATACTATCTCCAATACGACGTACTGATGGCTGTGGGACAAACCATCTCCCCAACTGGGATGAGAAGCGTACACACTAGTCTACTCTGGAGTATCGATGCCCTGTCTCGATAATTCTACGACTAGGGACATGAAAAAGGATGTGCTTGTAGACTACCCAGCCCCCACTAGTGTGACTTCCATCACAACGCTGGTAGTCAAGCAAGATCCTAAGGGCTCTATCAATACGTACACACATATTAAGATAGATAAAACCAAGTAGCATACTACCATGTTTAGCAAGACTGTTATATAACTGTGAATATCCCAAGCTTCCATTAAGTAATATACAAGCTAGTATGATACAATAATGGCCCCTAGGACATATACACTAACAATCTCCCACTTGCACTAGGGCCATGTACTGGCATATCGAAGACCGATCATCTCGAGTAGCCTTTCGAACTGAATCTGAGGTAAGGCCTTTGTGAATGGATCAGCAATGTTCTCCTCTGTAGCAACTCTCCGGACCTCGATCTCCCGGCGATCTATGATCTCCCTGATCAGGTGATACCGCCTTAAGATGTGTCTGGACTTCTGATGGGACCTTGGTTCCTTTGCTAAAGCTATAGATCTGTTGTTGTCGCAATACAGAGGTATTGGATCAACAATGGTAGGAACCACCAGATGTTCTGTTAGGAACTTCTTTATCCAGACCGCTTCTTTTGCGGCATCTCAAGTAGCAATATACTCCGCTTCCATCGTCGAGTCAGCAACGGTGTCCTGCTTGGAACTCTTCCAGCATACCGTCCCTCTATTGAGGGTAAAGACATAACCTGACATGGACTTGGAATCATCCTTATCACTTTGGAAGCCGGAATCAGCAAAGGCCTCGATCTTGAGGTCTTTTCCGCCGTAAACCAACAACATCTCCTTAGTCCTTCTCAGGTACTTGAGAATGTTCTTCACTGCTATCCAGTGCTTCTCCCCTGGATCTTGTAGGGTTCCTAGGCACGCTAATGAAGTCTCACAAGGCATCAACCATGCCAATTTCAAATTTTATGGGTGCCGAGAAACCCTAATACGGATCGTTGACTAGAAGTTTAGGCGATAAACTAAACTAGTTAACAACTTAACTAAAGGAGAGAGGCTACAACCTTTGTAGATCCGGTTCTCCACTTCCTTAGCTCCACGTAGGCGTCCTCTCGCTGTCTATCTCGAATCCCGAACTCAAACGTCGGCTTCATCGGAGAATTGGGCGGACTAGGTCGTCGGCTTCGTGCCGAAGAAGATCTACGTCGAGGCATCACTTGTTCAAGCTCCGACTTCACAAATTTGTGAAACTTGTGAAGAAAACACCCAAAACAACTTGGCAAGAGGTAGAGGGTGAAGAAATAGGAGGTGGGTTCACTTTAGAATTGGATTTCTCACTTTAGAACTCAAGTTGCCATTGATGGCATCAAGCTTTCTTGAAGAAGAAGATGATGAAGAAGAAGAAAGAATATGATAAGTGTTGAATTAAAATGAAAATAAATCAATACTTATCATAAGCTAACTAAGGTTAAGTGTAGAGAATAGACCATGGTAAGTGGGAATGGTTAGGGTTAAGCATGAAGACAAATGGTCTCTTTGGTCAAAGCTTCATGAAGCTTCAACAAGCTTCATGATAAAAAGAAACCATTTTCTTTTCTTTTATCTATTTAAATAAATAAAGAATGGATAAATAAATAGATGAATAACACAAAACCCTAACCATTATCATAACCATGGTTTAATTCTTTGCACAAACCCAAGTAAGTATGTATCATCAAACATGATACGAATATGTGCACAAAAGTATATCACATATACTTCTTGCACATCAAGTGAGAAAATCCATTTAAAGTGAACCAATACTAGTTAATGCAAAGTAATATATCAAATATATAATTATACATTAAATCATTAAATCAACACTTGATTTAATGATCCGGTCATATCGCATATAACCGACTAGTATCCTATGTATCGGCTTATCGAATCAATTCTTGATTCGATATCTAGGTTATATCGAATATAACCAATCGATACATCCATCACGAGAATGGAATACGGTATCACATACACGCATCATTCTCGGTCCTGCACATATCTCATATGCACTCCTATTTCATTTCGCTTGAGCCAGGAAACCTCTGTGTAGGACTCTAAAGACTCGTCAATACGCCGGTAGCAGATGATGATCATATCAAGCACCCACAAGCCGCAAGCGGTCTGCTAAACGTAACGGCCATCCGGGTATTGAGCGATCAGAAGATCGACGAGCTAGCCCGCTCACACTCCTGTGAATCCAACCAGTAACACTTACCGTACAGTCCGGTCTGTTCGTCTGATATGTCGTATATCAAGTCTAGGGGTGGTATACGTCAGACCCCAATAACCGATAAGTCGTGCCGATGTGAGGCTCATAACGGGTCGAGAAACTACTGGTAACACTTACCAGCAAATCTCTGATCAGCCCTGGCCAGGGACTTCCCTGTTACGGCCAATCGAGCACAGCGCAACATCAACCCCCAATACCGGGAGAGACGAAACCCCTCCTATCGCTCATTGCCTCTATGTGACTCGGGACTGTACCCAAAGACCACCGTTTTGCACGCCCTCATGGACGTGGTAAGGTGGAGATCAAAGCACAGTGGGAATCACACAAGACTCCATGACGATCTCGGGTCTACAGACTAACCTGTACAAGTGTCACCTGAGAACTGCCATCTGACGTGAGGTATAATACCATCTGGGAGTTCTCGGCGAGTCCGTCCAGTGTACCCAGTCTCCACTGAGCACCCGTATACCATCTCTGATGTCAAACACCAACGGATATAGGATCATCCATCGCCCATCTCATGGATCGAGAAGCGTATACGCTAGTCTACACTGGTATATCGATGCCCCGTCTCGATACACCCACGACTAGGGACCTTGAAGGATGTACCTATGGACTACCATGTCCCCACTAGTATGATCTGCATCATAGTCCAGCTAGTCAAGTACACATCCTAAGGGCTTTACCAACATGTAACTATAAGACAGTTTAAAGAGACAATTGTACATGTTAAGATAAAGAGTAACCAGATAGCATACTATCATATCGAGCAAGAAAGTCATCCCTATATATGTCCAAGCATCCAATATAATATACATCATCTGTACAATACTGGCCTCTAGGGCATACATACAACTAACAATCTCCCACTTGCACTAGGGCCAGCTGCTGTAGTATCGCATACCGAGCATCCCGAAGAGTCTCTCAAACTGTATCTGGGGAATGGCCTTCGTGAGTGGATCCGCGGTGTTGTTCTTCGTGTCAACCCTCCTGACCTCGATCTCCCGGCGATCAACTATCTCCCGGATCAGGTGATACCGCCTCAGAATATGCCTGGATCGCTGATGGGACCTGGGTTCCTTGGCCAAAGCCACCGCTCCATTGTTATCGCAATACAAAGGTATTGGATGCTCAATGGATGGAACCACTCCAAGTTCAGTAATGAACTTCTTGATCCAGACAGCCTCTTTGGCAGCATCGTTGGCAGCGATGTATTCAGCCTCCATCGTCGAGTCTGCTACGGTTTCCTGCTTAGAACTCTTCCAGCTAACCGCCCCTCCGTAAAGGGTAAAGACAAATCCCGACTGCGACTTAGAGTCGTCCTTATCACTCTGTAAGCTCGAATCGGTAAAGGACTCCACTTGGAGTTCTCCGTTACCATACACCAAGAGCATCTCTTTAGTCCTTCGCAAGTACTTGAGAATGCTCTTCACAGCTGTCCAGTGACTCTCTCCAGGATCAGCTTGATACCTGCTCACTACACTTAGTGAGTATGCTACATCGGGTCTGGTACATAGCATCGCATACATGATAGAGCCTACAGCCGAAGCATAGGGTATCCCTTGCATGCGAGCTCTCTCCAAATCAGTCTTGGGAGACATCTCTTTGGAGAGAGTGACTCCAGAGATCGTGGGCAAGTTCCCACGCTTAGATTCTTCCATACTAAACCTCTTTAGTATGGTGTCATTGTACCTGGATTGGGACAATCCCAATATCCGTTTGGATCTATCTCTATAGATCCTAATTCCCAATATGCAGGAGGCATCACCAAGATCTTTCATTGAGAATCTTTGTGATAAGAAGAGCTTGACCGATTGCAGCATAGGAATATCATTTCCTATCAAGAGTATGTCGTCCACGTACAATACGAGGAAGACAACCTTACTCTCTGCCACCTTCTTGTAGATACAAGGTTCATCTGGGTTTTTGACGAAATCAAACTCTTTGATAACGACGTCAAAGCAGATGTTCCAACTCCGCGATGCTTGCTTTAATCCATAAATGGATTTAAGCAGCTTGCACACCTTCCCGCTGCTCCCACTGTCTACGAAGCCCTCTGGCTGAGTCATGTATACGCACTCTTCTAAATCACCATTTAGAAAGGCGGTCTTAACATCCATTTGCCAGATTTCGTAATCATGATATGCAGCGATGGCAAGCATGATCCGGATGGATTTAAGCATAGCCACTGGAGAAAAGGTTTCGTCATAGTCCACACCTGGTCTTTGACGAAAACCCTTTGCTACAAGTCTAGCTTTGAAAGTCTCCACTTTCCCATCTACACCAAGTTTTTTCTTGAAGATCCACTTGCTCCCGATGGGTTTTACCCCTTCAGGAGCAACATCCAAAGTCCATACTTTGTTGGTGTACATGGATTCCATCTCGGACCGCATTGCATCCAGCCATTTCACTGAGTCCCTACTCGTGATGGCCTGCTCGAAGCTAGTTGGGTCATCATCCTCCATGATGCAATCCTCGCTCCCACCATCCATGAGAAAACCGTAGTATCTCTCAGGTTGGCGAGGAACCATACTAGATCGGCGGAGAGGCTGGGGTTCATTGGGAGCTACTGAATCTTCTGGTTCCACTAAATCTTCAGTTACGGTTTGTGTATCTGGAACCTCTTCTAGCTCTACCACTTTGCCACTAATTTCTTTTTCAAGGAATTCCTTTTCTAAAAAGGTGGCATGTCGAGAAACAAACACTTTTTGTTCCTCTGCATGGTAGAAAAGATATCCATGTGAATGTTTGGGATATCCCACAAACTTGCATAGAACTGACCGTGCCTCGAGTTTGTCCGGATTTTTCCTTTTGACATAGGCCGGGCAACCCCATATCTTAACTCGTTTAAGACATGGTCTCTTCCCACTCCATATCTCATATGGTATGGTAGGTACATATTTAGTTGGAACTTGATTCAATAGGTATGCTGCTGTTTCCAGCTCATATCCCCAGAAGGAAATAGGTAACTCAGCTGTGCTCATCATAGAGCGCACCATATCTAATAGGGTGCGGTTCCTCCGTTCTGATACACCGTTGTGCTGTGGTGTATATGGAGGAGTCAGCTGAGAGAGAATCCCATTCTCTTTTAGGAAGTCCAGGAATTCATTGCTTAAGTATTCACCTCCTCGATCAGATCGTAGGATTTTAATACTTTTTCCGGTTTGGTTCTCAACTTCTTGGTTATATTCTCTAAATTTCTCAAAAGCTTCTGATTTGTGTTTCATCAGGAACACATACCCGAACCTAGAGAGATCGTCAGTGAATGTAATGAAGTATGAAGAACCATCCCTGGCATGTATAGACACAGGACCGTATACATCACTATGTATCAGTCCTAAGAGTTCAGTAACTCTTTCTCCGTGTCCCGTAAACGGAGTTTTGGTCATCTTGCCTTTGAGACATGACTGGCAAGTTCATAAGATGAAAATTCAAACGGATTTAAATATCCATCTTTATGCAATTTAGCTAGTCGTGTCGCATTGATGTGACCCAGTCTACAATGCCACAAGAAGGATTCGTTCAGTTCAGAACTCTTCCTCTTGTGTGTGTTAGTTATGCTCAGAACTGTTGATTAATTTAGAACATAAATGCCATTGCACAAAGTGCCTGATCCAACCAACTTTTGGTTACGGAAAATGTTCATAACATTGTCCTGTAATACAAAATTATATCCTTCTTTACTCAATAAAGAAACCGATATAATGTTGCATATCAGGTTCGGCATGTAATAGCATTCGTTCAGAACCAATGTATTACCAGTTGGTAACACGAGGTGATATTCCCCGACAGTCTTAGCTGCAACAATTGCACCATTTCCAACTCTAATGTCTTTATCACCTTCTCCAAGTTCTCTACCTTTTCTAAGCCCATGTAACTGATTACATATATGGGATCCTGACCCGGTATCTAATACCCAAGACGTAGGGCAAATGGAGAAACAGTTCTCTGTTACAAACACACCCGAAGAAAATGCATCAACATGTACTTTCTTCAATCGGGTGGCATGGGAATCCTGGTATTCCCCTATATCATGTTCAGTCCTATAACTCTTATAAGAAAGAACGGAACCAACGTTCCCCAGCACAGTATAACATGCGGGTTTGGTCAATACATCCATATTATTATCTTGATTAAGGCATGAAATGGTCGCTACCTGGAGAGAGAGAGAAGAAAACACTTTAGCGTAAGCTCGTGCAAGATCAGATTGGTTATTATCTTATCTAATCAGGATGGCTCCCACTGGTTTTTTATCAAATCTTCCTTCAAACCCTAAAAGGAAAGACTAGCCGGGATTAATTACACACTACAAGTTTGCCAATCTTTCAGCCAGGCCAGTGTCGGTACTTTGAGGGAGGTCCCCCATGCTTTCGCACGAACCTAATTAATGTAAACCTCGTTTTCCCAGAGGCGTAACCCCGTTGACACCTTTCTAGACACCTACTTGATCAGCTAATTGCAATGTGTAAAACTCTCCCAGGAGTAACTCTTACTCGCAGTGGGTATCGGGATCCAACTATCTCATAAAAGGTATGCAATTTCATTGCAAATTTCAACACTTGAAATTCCCGATAATATTTTGCCCCTAGCGTCCTATGACCTTGACAAAGGCCAACAAATCATAGCATGCTAGTCAAGTTCAACCCGTCATTTCTTGATTGAATCAAACCCACCCGCACGGCCCTTGACAAAGGCCAACAAGGTCGTACGACTACCCTAAAACAATCTGCATCATATGCATAAGCAGATAATCACTATTTAGCTACCGCACACTACGCCTTGACAAAGGCCAACAAACGCAGAATGAATACTAAACAGTTCTTATCTGAAATGACGGAGGGCCACGACAGGTTTTTCTGAAAACCTATTGCGTAATGAACTTGATATCGTTGTAGAATCAAATGAAGTTTTGAAATGGAGTGATTTTGAAGCTTTTCTAGTTTTGCTAAAGGGGTCACTCCCGGTGAAGGGATCGTCGGCCCTTTCCTCATCGAATGAGGTGCGGGATATATCATATATATCACTGTGCAAAGCAGAAACTATAGAAGCAATCAAAAGCAGACCGAGTATGTAGCATCTGCCAGTTATCGCTAAAGGAGTCACTCCCGGTGAAGGGATCTCGGTCCTTGGGTATATCATATATACCGCGATGCAAAGCAAGAACTGTAGCTACCTATTTTGTTTAAAATCTGATTCTATAACATCTTAGGTTTCTTTTCTTTCATTAATCACATTAATGAAGTCCCATCATTTAAATACCTAAACATCACAGATAAATACGACGTACACTTATGCCATCCGCATTCGCCTCGATGTCCCCTCGTGCACCGTTAGGTTAGGTAACTAACGACAGAGCAGGGCAGGGCTAGTGGAGGTGCAAAACATAAGTAACGTCTATATAATATATCATATATACTATATACTGTATCTATCACAGAACATCACATGATCATATCACAGATATCGCAGCAGAAAATATCATATGAAATATTGGATATTCTAGGACGTCCGTGTTTTCAATACGAGCCAGTATAAAACACGGATTCCACGGTCGTGATGAATAACCAATCCCACACCCCTAGACCCCTACGAGAGCGGCAAGCAACCCTACCAATTCTAGGGTTAGGAGACCCGGACTCGACTCCTCGAGATGGTCTCCCACTGGACCCTAGAACCCGGTTACTTGTGCTCCCCTCCTTGGGTCTATCCTAGTGCAGAAAAGTAAATAATATACAAAGGGTGACAGCTTCCGCAACCTGGAAGTGCCCCAATAAAAGAATATTACATACAAGTTTTTACATGAATGAAAATGAAAAACGCTCATCTGACATAAAAACCCCCGGCTATTCAAACACGACGATCCAATATAACATATCCAGCAACACATAACATCACATGTCATCAACGTAAGTAAACATGCATATCCCAATTGTCGTTGACATATAGCAACGAAACCGGCGATATCACATATTACACTTACGGTCACAGAAAAGAAAGTGTAAAACTACAACAGTTGGAATCCGCAACCTCTTTAGACATCACATGCCTAATCAAATAAAATACTTAGACATCACATGCCTAACAGTTATAAACCCCGCATTTTAGTCTCATTATCGAAAACTCTTTTCAATATCAAATGAAACTAAACCGCTAGATTTATAACATTCATTCAGTTATCTCATAACTGTTTGTGAATTCCAATTATTGTATCCCATTCCGGATAAATAGAATATATTAAACTTTCCGATCGAACATTCGAAGACCCAAGTTTTCCCGAAACCGTTCAACACATGAAATTAGTTCAAAGACGTTCACTTCATGCCTCAGTACCAACGGTCCAGCCGTAGAAGGGTCAAGCCAACGCCTCACATGTGGCACGCCGTACTGCCCCAAACCCGAAGGTTCAAAGGGCAGTTCAAGACGGTCACATAATCGAGTTAAGGTTTGTTGTCTTCTAGAGGGACCATCGCGTTACTTGCACTACTCAGAACGTCCTTAAACCATAGAAAAATCCAACACTTGGAAATTTTTTCGGCAGGGGAAAAGTTGGGTATTTATATCCGGTCGAAATTTTTAACATATTCTACAGTTATCCGAAAAAACACATAGACGAAGTTTAACAATCCGATCGAATCAGCGATTCCCAATGTAACCCCAGAATACTCAACTCTTGAGTCAATTTAAAAATTCCCAGAAAACTCAGCATAATTAACTAGGAGTTAATGTGCAAACGAGGAGGGCTGACGTCATCATAAGGCCGCGGAACCGCCGCATAAGCCATGCTTATGCCGCGGTTCCGCCGCACAATTTACTGTTCATGTGAAAAAATTTGCACCGTAATTCTTAGAATTCCCTTCTGAATTTTTTAAGCATTTTTAATATGGAAAAATCCCAGATTTTAGAAAAAGTCCAGAGAGCATGAAAAAGTTAGGGTTTCGGGTTCGATCGGGTTTCAAACATCGTCTAAGCATCGCCTAAGGCTCTAGCTAGGCTCTGATACCACTGTAGGGTTCCTAGGCACGCTAATGAAGTCTCACAAGGCATCAACCATGCCAATTTCAAATTTTATGGGTGCCGAGAAACCCTAATACGGATCGTTGACTAGAAGTTTAGGCGATAAACTAAACTAGTTAACAACTTAACTAAAGGAGAGAGGCTACAACCTTTGTAGATCCGGTTCTCCACTTCCTTAGCTCCACGTAGGCGTCCTCTCACTGTCCATCTCGAATCTCGAACTCAAACGTCGGCTTCATCGGAGAATTGGGCGGACTAGGTCGTCGGCTTCGTGCCGAAGAAGATCTACGTCGAGGCATCACTTGTTCAAGCTCCGACTTCACAAATTTGTGAAACTTGTGAAGAAAACACCCAAAACAACTTGGCAAGAGGTAGAGGGTGAAGAAATAGGAGGTGGGTTCACTTTAGAATTGGATTTCTCACTTTAGAACTCAAGTTGTCATTGATGGCATCAAGCTTTCTTGAAGAAGAAGATGATGAAGAAGAAGAAAGAATATGATAAGTGTTGAATTAAAATGAAAATAAATCAATACTTATCATAAGCTAACTAAGGTTAAGTGTAGAGAATAGACCATGGTAAGTGGGAATGGTTAGGGTTAAGCATGAAGACAAATGGTCTCTTTGGTCAAAGCTTCATGAAGCTTCAACAAGCTTCATGATAAAAAGAAACCATTTTCTTTTCTTTTATCTATTTAAATAAATAAAGAATGGATAAATAAATAGATGAATAACACAAAACCCTAACCATGGTTTAATTCTTTGCACAAACCCAAGTAAGTATGTATCATCAAACATGATACGAATATGTGCACAAAAGTATATCACATATACTTCTTGCACATCAAGTGAGAAAATCCATTTAAAGTGAACCAATACTAGTTAATGCAAAGTAATATATCAAATATATAATTATACATTAAATCATTAAATCAACACTTGATTTAACGATCCGGTCATATCGCATATAACCGACTAGTATCCTATGTATCGGCTTATCGAATCAATCCTTGATTCGATATCTAGGTTATATCGAATATAACCAATCGATACATCCATCGCGAGAATGGAATACGGTATCACATACACGCATCATTCTCGGTCCTGCACATATCTCATATGCACTCCTATTTCGTTTCGCTTGAGCCAGGAAACCTCTGTGTAGGACTCTAAAGACTCGTCAATACGCCGGTAGCAGATGATGATCATATCAAGCACCCACAAGCCGCAAGCGGTCTGCTAAACGTAACGGCCATCCGGGTATTGAGCGATCAGAAGATCGACGAGCTAGCCCGCTCACACTCCTGTGAATCCAACCAGTAACACTTACCGTACAGTCCGGTCTGTTCGTCTGATATGTCGCATATCAAGTCTAGGGGTGGTATACGTCAGACCCCAATAACCGATAAGTCGTGCCGATGTGAGGCTCATAACGGGTCGAGAAACTACTGGTAACACTTACCAGCAAATCTCTGATCAGCCCTGGCCAGGGACTTCCCTGTTACGGCCAATCGAGCACAGCGCAACATCAACCCCCAATACCGGGAGAGACGAAACCCCTCCTATCGCTCATTGCCTCCATGTGACTCGGGACTGTACCCAAAGACCACCGTTTTGCACGCCCTCATGGACGTGGTAAGGTGGAGATCAAAGCACAGTGGGAATCACACAAGACTCCATGATGATCTCGGGTCTACAGACTAACCTGTACAAGTGTCACCTGAGAACTGCCATCTGATGTGAGGTATAATACCATCTGGGAGTTCTCGGCGAGTCCGTCCAATGTACCCAGTCTCCACTGAGCACCCGTATACCATCTCTGATGTCAAACACCAACGGATATGGGATCATCCATCGCCCATCTCATGGGTCGAGAAGCGTATACGCTAGTCTACACTGGTATATCGATGCCCCGTCTCGATACACCCACGACTAGGGACCTTGAAGGATGTACCTATGGACTACCATGTCCCCACTAGTATGATCCGCATCATAGTCCAACTAGTCAAGTACACATCCTAAGGGCTTTACCAACATGTAACTATAAGACAGTTTAAAGAGACAAGTGTACATGTTAAGATAAAGAGTAACCAGATAGCATACTATCATATCGAGCAAGAAAGTCATCTCTATATATGTCCAAGCATCCAATATAATATACATCATCTGTACAATACTGGCCTCTAGGGCATACATACAACTAACAGATCTGACTGATACCGGCTTACCACGCTCAGTGCGCAAGCTACATCTAGTCTGGTGCACAACATCACATACATTATAGAGCCTACCACAGAAGCGTAGGGTATAATAGACATGCGATCCCTTTCCAAATCAGTCTTGGGAGGTATCTCTTTGGATAGGGTGATTCCGTGACAAGCCGGTAGATTACCGCGCTTAAAATCTTCCATACTGAATCTTTTCAGTACAGTGTTGATATACCTGGACTGCGAAAGTCCCAACATCCTCTTAGATCTATCAGGATAGATCCGGATCACCAGAATGTAAGAGGCATCACCCAGGTCTTTCATGGAGAACCTGTGTGATAAGAATCCTTTGACAGATTGTAGCATAGGAATGTCATTTCCTATCAATAGAATGTCATCCACGTACAAGACGAGGAATACGACAGTTCGTGCTACAATTTTACTATATATACATGGTTCATCTGGATTTTTGATAAAGTCATATTCTTTGACCGTTTCATCAAAACAGATGTTCCAACTCCGCGATGCCTGCTTCAGTCCATAAATGGACTTAAGCAACTTGCACACTTTCCCGCTGCTCCCACTCTGAGTAAAACCTTCTGGCTGATCCATATAGACGCACCCTTCTAAATTACCATTTAGAAAAGCCGTCCTTACGTCCATCTGCCAGATTTCATAATCATGGAAGGTAGCAATGGCAAGAAGGATACGAATGGATTTGAGCATAGCCACTAGAGAAAAGGTTTCGTCATAGTCCAAACCAGGTCTTTGACGAAAACTCTTTGCAACAAGTCTAGCCTTATAGGTTTCCACCTGCCCATCTACACCAATCTTTTTCTTGAAGATCCACTTGCATCCTATGGGTTTTACCCCATCTGGAGCAAAGTCCAAAGTCCATACTTTGTTGGTGTATATGGACTCCATTTCGTTCCGCATTGCTTCTAGCCATTGTACCGAGTCGCCGCTCTGGATGGCCTGCTGGAAGCTAGTAGGTTCATCATCATCAATGATGCAATCCTCTCCATCCCCATCTATGAGAAAACCGTAGTATCTCTCAGACGGATGAGACCACCTTCTACTCCTGCGGAGGGGTGCGGGAATGTCCTGTTCTTCTTGAACTACTGGTTCTACCAAACTTTCAGTAGTAGTTTGTGGTTCTGGAATTTCTTCCAGTTCTATTTCGCTCCCACTTGTTTCCTTTTCTAAAAACTGATGTTCTAGAAAATGGACATTACGAGAAACAAAAACCTTTTGTTCCTCTACGTAATAGAATAGATACTCCTGGAGTTCTTTGGATATCCCACAAACTTACACTGTACTGATCTTGCCTCGAGTTTGTCCGCATGCTGCTTTTTAACAAAAGCTGGACATCCCCATATCTTCAGATACTGAAGATGTAGGCACAGTCTTGGTAGGAACCATGTTCAAAAGATATGCCGCTGATTCTAGCGCATAACCCCAGAAAGATCACGGTAACTCAGCATTACTCATCATGGAACGTACCATATCCAATAGGGTTCTATTCCGTCTCTCCGATACACCGTTATGCTGTGGAGTGTATGGAGGAGTAAGCTGAGAGAGAATTCCTTTATCTTTTAGGTAACCTAGGAACTCGGCACTTAAGTATTCACCACCTCGATCAGATCTTAGTGTCTTGATACTTTTGCCGGTTTGGTTTTCTACTTCATTCTTATACTCTTGGAATTTCTCAAAACTCTCGGATTTATGTTTCATCAAGAAAATGAATCCGTACCTAGAGTAATCATCCGTAAAAGTAATGAAATAGGAAAAAACACCTCTTGGATGTGTAGACATCGGACCGCATATATCGCTGTGTATGAGTCCTAAGAGCTCGCTTGCTCTTACTCCATGTCCTGTGAATGGAGTCTTTGTCACCTTTCCTTTGAGACATGATTGACAAGTGGCATAAGATTGATATTCGAACGGATCCAAATATCCTTCTCTATGTAACTTAGTTAACCTTGTCTCATTGATATGACTTAGTCTACAATGCCATAAGAAAGCCTTATTTAAATCTGGAGACTTTCATTTTAGTTTGTTCTGGACATTGAAAATTTGCAATTGGTTTAAGACATATATACCGTTATCTAGTGTACCGGACCCAATCAAACTATGATTAAGGTGGATGTTAACAACATCGCTTACAAACGTGAAATCATAACCTTTATTTGATAACAAGGGAATTAATATGATATTACACGTTAAACTAGGTACAAAAAAACAGTTATGTAAAACCAAAATGTGTCCACTCGTCAATCCCAGGTGATAATCCCCGACGGACACAGCTCCCACGCTAGCTCCGTTAGCAACCTTTAAGGTCATATCACCATCCTTCAGCACTCTACGGTTTCTCAGTGCCTGCAATGAATTGCATATATGAGATCCTGATCCGGTATCCAATACCCAGGAAGTAGAGTTGATTGACAGACAATTCTCAATTACAAACACACCTGAAGTCGAAGCCACAGCTTGCTTCGGTTCCTGGTTCATGGCGTTCCACGCATTGCAATCTTTCTTCCAGTGCCATTTCCTATGACAATGGAAGCACTCATCCTTGGCCACTACTGGCACCGCAATCTTTTTCTTTCCCTTCGCTCCCACCTTACTAACACCTCCTCTAGGTTTGGTGGCGGCCTTATTCTTCCTTCCTTTGGCCTTAGCCTTGGACCCGGAAGAAGAAGCACCGCGAACAAACATAGCGGGTCTTTCCCTTGCCTTCTGCAAGGTGCCCTCTGCACTCCTCAACATGTTAAGGAGTTCTGAAAGTTCAACTTCTTTTCTTTGAATGTTGAAATTCAGAATAAACCGAGCGTAGGTGGAAAGAAGGGACTGGAGAATCAAATCTGTATATAGCTCATTATCCAAAGTCGTCCCAAGGTTTGCGAGCTCTTCAATATAGCCAATCATCTTTAGGACATGTTCTCCTACCGATGATCCGACGGCCAACCTCGCCTGAAACAAGTTCTTTGAGGTCTCGTATCTTGCTATATGAGATTGCTCTCCATAAAGTTCCTTTTTATGGAGAAATATGGCATCTAGATCCATATCCTTGTGCCTCCTCTGATGTTCATTATTCATCGAGGCAAGCACGATGCACTTGGCCTTCGCGCAATCTAACTCCCAGGTTTTGCGAATTTCCTTATCCGTATTACTGGATTTGGGACCAGGGACAGCAGGTGCCTTAGCGGTGAGGATATACCCCAATCTGTCATAGGTCAAAGCCATTTTGACATTCCACAACCAATCTTTATAGTTTGGCCCTGTCAGTATATTTTTTTCTAATAATAACTTAAGTACTGTCATTTTCTGGGTCGCTGCAATTAGGAGAGGGAGAGAGAACACTTTAGCATGATGCTCTTGCAAGTTTAGAGTGGTTTTTAGTTTATCTAAACCGGATGGCTCCTACTGTTTCTCGAATCTCTCCTCAAACCAAAAAGGAAGAACTAGCCAGGACTATTCTCACCGTACAATACTTGCTTAACCATTCAGCCAGGCCAGTGTCGATACTTCGAGAGAGGTTTTCCAACGCTTTCGCGAAGTTCCTTAATTAAGTGACCTCTTTTATCTGGGGGCGTAGCCCCGCTGACACTTTTCTAGACACCTACTTTGTTTATAGCATTGATCGTTAAGTGACGAATCTCCTGATGAGTAGCATATACTCACAGTAGGATCGGGATCCAAATATCATCGTGTGATAATGCTGAAGGAATCCTACCAACATTCATCACACTCCAAATGGTATGCATCTCTTCGCAAATTTCAGTTTCTTTAGAAATTCCCGATATAAATTTTTTCCCCATGCTCATAAGTCACATGTCAAGTTCTACCCATCATTATTTTGTTAATTTGAACCCATCTGTACATATCCCTGACGTTTGGCTAAAATGATAATACGACTGTCCCAAACTAACTCATTTATCTATGCAACAAATGAATGCCCAGCAGCTACCAAACATTATGCCTTGGTATTAGGTCAAAATACATAGCTTGAATACTACTGAATACCAAAATGAAATGACGAAGGGCTACGAATGGTTTTGGCGAAACCGTGAACGTAGTGAACTTGATATGACCGAAGGAACCTGATAGCTTTTAAAAGGAGTGGTTAAAGCTCCGTAATTAAAAATATTTTCTGTTTTAAAAATAACCGAGTGGTTTCTTTTAAACTGTTCCAACGATTCAACTTTGGTTTATTTTCTTTGCATTAATAATAATGCGTCCCATCATTAACCTATCATTGCAGAAAACAATGAAAATACAACGTCCTTTTATGCCATCCGCATTCGCCACGGGGTCCAGTCATCACCCGTTAGGTTACTTAACTAACGACAGAGCGGGGGCTGGGCTAGCACGGGTGTAAAACATAAGTGACGTCTAAATAGCTATCATATATAGATATTGTACATTCGTCAGACGCAATAATAGGCATTCCAGATCACAGATGAACATTATTGGATATACAAGCAATCCGCATTTCTTTTGAGCCTGCAACGAAGACGGATTACACAGTTGTGATGAATAGCCATTACCCCACCCTAGACCCCTACGGGTACGACAAACTACCCGCCAGGTATCCGAAGTGAAGCGGTCTCCCTCAACAATGTGAGTAGGCCACTAAACACTTCAAATTACCCGGTAGTTTGTGCACCCCACCTTGGGTCTATCCTAGGAGCAAAAACAATAAAATGAAATAATACAACGGTGGCTACAACCGCAACCTGGATGTGCCCCGCAAAATAATATTACAACATATTACAATTACATCGAATGAATGAATATAATAACCCATCTCAAACCCCGGCTAATCATCACAACAATCCAATCAAGTTGATAATCACAAACAGTAAAATCATTACAGAAATGTGCAACCCCCTGCCAACCGACATACTAGCAGTTAGGGGAGGTTTACGAACACATTATACAATTCACAGATATAATCTAATTAGCCAAATATCGTGTAATTTCGATCGAGCAAACACAATAGATTCTACTCCAAAAACTTCTCTGTGCACCTGAGACTTGAGAAGAAACTAAACATTCCAGAAAGAACAAAATATTCAAAGAAGAGTTACTGGGGAATTTTGGGGTGAATCGGCTTCAACTCGGCCGCGGATCCGCGGCGGATCGCTTGGATCGGCCGCGGTTCCAGTGTTGTTTGGCCGATTCATGAACCCAAATTTCTCCAGTGTTCTTATAATTTCCTGCATGTATTTTTAGAGGTCCCTGAAAATTTTTAGACCTCGTTTTAAATTCGACAGAAACTTGGTGAATCCGATGTTTTTTCCGGTTCGTTTTGCGTTCGAAATTCTAACGACTTTGCTAATAAGTTAGTTATTGTTTAGCAAGGCTCTGATACCACTGTAAGTCGATGTATTACACCCCACGAGTTGCGAGGAGGCAAAAATATGAAAAACAATCAAGTTCTTTAAACAAACAACGACTAACCAAAAAGATCTTTGCTAAACTATAACTAACACTAACATAGAAGTTATTAACTATTATGAAAAGAGATTATACCAAATGAACCTAGTCCTTCGTCTTCTCGTTATCCACCTCCTCGTCGGCCTCCTCTATGTAATAGACGATCCATCCGAGAGCTTCTACTCCAAGCTTTGCCTCTAATCTTGAGGTAACTAGGTTTCTCTAGTTGCTAATCAAAGTCACCTAGGTAATATAGAGTATGATTATGGATTAATGAGTCTTTCTAATCCTTGATCTCAACATATGAGAGGGTAGGATTGGGGTTTGAAGAGAGAGCTTGAGGAGAGAGAAGGTGAGGATGAGAATGATAATGAAATAATAACTCTCTTGAATATATGAAGCATAATGATTTATCAAATGAAATAAAAATAAAATGATTTATCATCATGTTTCATTTATTCATTATGTGATTCACTACATGAGTCATTAGCCATTTAATGCTTCATTAACTACATGAATGAATCACACAAATGAGTCACTAAATCAATAAATGCTTATGCCACCTTAACCCCCAAGTCATCATCCTTCTAGAAACTTCTCGCCAAATTACGAGAACGCCCCTCATATCCGTGAAAACACGGAAAAACTTTAGACTATATAAATCCAATAATCCGATACTAGAATCTGGCTTAAACCAAAGTTGGCTGGTAAAAACTGTCCGAACATCGTACGTGCGTAAACACACGTATGCGTCCGAACCCTTGTCGTAAAACCATACGACCTCTATATCGTTTCGCCCGGAGCAGGGAAACTCTCTGTGTGGGAATCTAAAGACTCGACTACTACGCTGGCAGTGGGTTTAACCACAGACCGTAAGCGGCACTAGTTGTACGTAACGGTCCCCAGGTAGATGTCGATAAGAAGGCCGATGAGGAAACCCATCCGAACTCCTACTGAGCCTGATGTGACAATCTCCATACAGTCCGGTCTGTTCGTCTAGGACTATCGCATATAGGGCCTAGGGGGCGGCAAGCGTCGGTCCCTAAAAGCGATATAAGTCGTGTCGGAGCGAAGCCCATTACACCTTGAGAAACTACTGGAAAACCTACCAGTAAATCTCGCTTGCCGTGGCCAGGGACTTTGTGTAATGGCTCTCTGACACAGTGCGATATCAACTCCCAATACCGGGAGAGACGAATCCTATCTAACCGCCACTGCCTCCAAGTGCTTCGGGACTGCACCCAACTGCTTCTTGTTTGCACGACTCCTTTGAGCCGTGGTAGGGTAGCAATCTAAGAACAGTGGGAACACATTCGAGGCGAAGCAGCAGTGTCAAGTCTGCGGACTATGCTGTACTCGTGTCACCTAGGAACTGTTAACTGATGACGTGTATAATACCAACCAACAGTTCCCCGCGAGTCATGTCCGGTGTACCCGTAACCCAACGAGCACCTGTATACTATC
Organism: Agapanthus africanus; assembly: GCA_030015575.1. Taxonomy (NCBI): domain Eukaryota; kingdom Viridiplantae; phylum Streptophyta; class Magnoliopsida; order Asparagales; family Amaryllidaceae; genus Agapanthus; species Agapanthus africanus. Next base: position 236,335,270 of record CM057344.1, on the reverse strand, counting down.
TCCAGTACGACGTACTGATGGCTGTGGGACAGACCATCTCTCCAACTGGGATGAGAAGCGTACACACTAGTCTACTCCGGAGTATTGATGCCCTGTCTCGATAATCCTACGACTAGAGAAATGAAAAAGGATGTGCTTGTAGACTACCCAGCCCCCACTAGTGTGACTGCCATCACAACGCTGGTAGTCAAGCAAGATCCTAAGGGCACTATCAATACGTACACACATATTAAGATAGATAAAACCAAGTATCATACTACCATGTTTAGCAAGACTGTTATATAGCTGTGAATATCCCAAGCTTCCATTAAGTAATATACAAGCTAGTATGATACAATAATGGCCCCTAGGGCATATACAGTAACAGTTTTTGTGCAGGATTCTTTGTGCTGCCAAATAAAAAAAAATTGCAAGTGTTTTAGATTTTTTGGTGTGTTAACTGCTTTGCATAATTAATACGGACTCTTAAGGGGCTATAACACCAATTCAGATTAGGTGGGGATTTCATTACCCTTCCTAAGACCCCAAAAATCACTAAAAGCATATGCATCACCCTTGAGCTAATTAAAAAATATCTAGACTCAGCCAATTAAGGACTGTCGGGCTTATTAGGACAAAAGAAGGTTGTGGGCATTCAGTCATTTATCTAAACCTGACTTTGTAGTGTCTAGCCTAGATAAGTGAGAAAGGTAACTTTAAAAGGCTCGTCTCACGGTGATTCGTGAGCGGATCCCTCCTTTCTTCATTTGTGCTTACCTGGGCAGAATTGGCGGTGTAGAGGAGATTTGAGGGATATCTCATAACTTGTCGTTTTGGAACAGTTCGGAGCAGTCTAGTTGACTTAGAATACCCTAGCTCTAGATTTGATTATGCATGCTTAAACTGTGGTTGTTTGAAATTGTACCATAGTTCGGTATAAATTTTGCAAAAACTCTTTCTAAACAAAACACTTTCAAAAATTTCAAAACTCCAGAAACAAACAATTTTTTTAAAAACAAAAAAATATTAAAAATAAAATAAAATAAAATAAAATAAATCACATTCTTTTTCTTCTCCTTTCTCTCATCACATCATGGGTACCCCACCTCGCAAAACTCTTGCCAAACTTTGGTACTCTCAACCAGACATTACTTCCTACGCTTCTTGTTTTGGTCGAATTTCGAACGACCCCTCCATGCCCAAAATTTCTTTGAAAGATCGAATAGACGCATATAGGACAACCAGTTAGACTGCGAAATCTACATTATATCAACCATTTCAACCTTCGCCACCTTCTTACGTTGATACCCCTTTTTCGAGTCCTGTTGTAACTCCAAAACCCATGTCTATTGCTGAATATATTGAACAATCTCGTAACCGATCTTTCACTCCTTTCACCACTGCGAATTCTTTGGTTCAACAATTCCATTCACCTTCTTATCCAAATATTGATAATACTCCTGTCCAACCATTCAATTCCTACCAGTCCTACCCGAATTTTGCACCTTCCCTAGACATTGCTTCTACATAGCCATTTGGGAGTTTCAGGTATCCAAACAATTTTGAATCTTTTACGGAAACCCCGTCACAACCCATGTCTAGTCTGGAACAGTCATTGCAAGACTTTATAGTAGCGTCATGCCAACAGATGAGGGATTTGAATGCGTCCATGGCCGCCCTTATCCAATCTAGTGACCCGGTAGCTAGTTTCCAACTAGATCCAAATTTTCCAATGTATTATGACGCGGTTGGAAAGATTGATAATTCGAGTGGAGAGTGTGAGCTGTGCACCCTTCCAAATCAAACCTACCCATCCCCAATTGAATCCCACAATTCCGGTTTTGAATGTCCATCAAGTGTTCCAAATGATTCACCAGTTGAAAATAAAACGTTTAATGAGTTGTGAAACTTTGTAGTGTTTGATTTACCTGATTGTGAAGGGTCCCTTTCGAGTGAAACTATCACCAATCCTTTTGACCTCTACACCTCCACTCTAGAACCTGATTTGATTAATATCCATGCTTTTGATGAGGTGTCTAAAAAAATTGATTTTCACTTGATTGAGGATATAGACGCTGGGAATATTTTGGATGATGAACCCACAGATTTGAATGAGTTTCTCTCTCCAATTCATCATCACGAGTCATTAACTATTTTTCCCCAACTTCATATGCGTCTTGATTTTGATGAGAATTGCATGGATAAGCTAAATTTTGAGGAGAGTATTGAGGAAATTATTAAGGATGAAGCAGTTTTACTTGAGGAGTCGGATTTTCCAATTCATTCTATCCCTTTCATTGACTGCGCACACCCTCCTGAATCTTTAACCAATACCCTTCCTCAATCACCTCTCTCCATCCTCGTTCCGACCTTGCAAGAAACAGTTACACTTTCATTTTTTATGTCTGGTTTACCAAGTTCGACGTACCCATGTTTTCTCATGAATCTTGAGGGATTCGACCTCATTTCTCAGTGGGTCGATAGATTAGCACAATCTCTTTTTACACATCGGTCATTACAAATTGTGCTAATTTATACACTCCATCTCCACCCTCAAGTTCGTATTCAACTTCTTTCTCCCACTTTCTCAGGTTCTTCTTTTATTCTTCCTATAATTTCAGTGAGTGTTGATGAACTACAATCCGATAATTCAAGTTTGATCATTCCAGAAAGCCAACTTGATTTGGATACTTTTGAAAATAAGGTAGATGAGTTTTTCGAGTCTCCTACCTTCATAATTTTTGACAAATCAAGTATGATAAATTCTGGCACAAAACTTACTGACAGTAAAATGTTCAATTATATCGATGAGAGTTTTGAAGAACTTTTCGCTGACGAACTTGCATTCCTAAACAACAAGGATTTTGTGATTAATCAATCTCCACCTATAGAAATTGAACCACCAACCTTTCTTCTTATAAAATACGAGAATGCCAATATTTCACTCATTTCTGATCATTCACATTCTCGTTTTTATTTATCATCACCTCTTATCTCCTCACATTCACGTTCACGTAAACCCTTTCTATACCACCACTTATCTCTTCCCCACTTCTTCTTGGCTCTATATAACACGTTCTTCCACCGACCTATACGTTACATTGATAGATTCTTCAAATGGTTGGTGTTGACTTTTGGTCTTTGCAAAGCTTGGTATTGACCAATAACTTTGAACCCCCTCTGTAAAAGCTTAACATTATTTAACTCAAGTTTGGGGGGGTATAATTTGGCTCTCGAAAATAATTTTTTCTAACTCAAAGTGGTGAGCCAAAAATAAGTTTGGGGGAGATTATCACGATCATATTTCATGTCCCCATTAATAAATTTTTCCTCCCAAGTTTACAAGTTTATGGGATTTAAAAAATAGCAACAGTTGAAACAATGTTTCACTTAAGTTTGGGGGGAACCTTTTTGTGTATATATATTTTGTTTTCTTTTTCTGTTAATAATAAAAATAAAAATTAAAAAAGGGGTGTGCCGACAATTTTGACCCTCTTGGTGTAGCCTGACAGTGAGGGCACTGTCAAGTTTAAGTTTGGGGGTGTGCTCGGTAAGCTTTCTTTCTTCGCATTCATTATGTATATTTTTGCATTTGCATACTTATTTTAAAACCCATAAAAATTGAAAAAATTTAAAAAATTATAAAAATTGAAAAGTTGAATTTTGGCCATATTTGACTTAAGTTCAACATGACGGTTGACTAGTTTGGAAAAACTAGATCCTAAATTTAGTAAATTAAAAACCCTAAAAATAACCTTTCTTAAAGTTTAACTGTAGAAAATATACGTCCTTATAGTTTATTTAGAAATAGTCAAATTTTGAGTTCAGTTCTTGGGCTAAATCGAAATAAGGGAAGAGTATTGAAAGCTCTAATCGAAGTATAAGTCTGAAAAATAATTCTGAACCTTAAGTCCAAATTCTGAAAGTATATACCCTACTTTACACACTTACACACATCTTGAAACTTGGGATAGTAGAGGATACCTTGAAATGCTCTTGTCTAAAATCCTTAGTATGAAGGAAAATAAAATAAAAGTATAAGTGTGAATAAAGAGATAAAAAATGAACACTGGTTTTGTAATTACGTAAGGCTGCATAAATAAAAATAATATAGTGAGGGTGCTTTATCACCTAGTGCCTTAGACCAACTGGTTTGGGAGTCACTGCTAAGCCTTAGGTGTTGCAAGACGAGGAATTACGCCTAAATGCGCAAGCACATTTTGTAATCAGTTGTTTAATACCTCAAGAAGTATTAACGGTCGCATGAAGAATGTGTGAGCAATTTCATCTAAAATTCACTAACTAAAAGTATTTTGGAAGATGGACAAGAGTTTGATAGCTTGAATTGAATATCCAAGTGTAGGGGTGATAATTACACACATGTAGGGGTATATAATTAGAGTTTGGAGGAGAGAGATGAATAAAATATAAGGCTTATATCTTCAGAAGAGATGATAAAAATTCCTGAGTTAAGATTGCACTTTAGAAGGAAAACTTAGGAGATGTTGAAAGCTTTATAAACTTGCAAAACATATATGATCTTAAGTTAAATGAAAAGGAAGTGTGAAAAATACGGGTTGATGATTTCTAAGTTGAAGATAATAGAACTTCTTGCTAGAATACTGAATTGAAGAATTAGAGTCAACGACCAAATTGATCGGATTTTGTGGGTAGTATCCGCTGAAAACCCTCAGGAGACAACACTCCTCCTACTAGGGACAACTAGAGGTTTAACGACTTGTTGCACGAGCTCAGTGCAATCGCGTTCCCTGCGAAAGAGAGATTAGGATTTTTTTGAGGATAAAATTGGTTTTGCTCGGGACGAGCAAAAGATAAGTTTGGGGGTATTTGTTCATATCAGAATTTTGCATTATTATATCGCTCATTCTTAATCACATTACATATAAATTTGTGCGTTTGATCCATGTCTGCTAAATAGTTGCATGTTACAGGTTCTCAGATCGTTACAATGAAAATTCATGAAAAGTCGCTACAAATGTGAGACTATGACCAACAATAGATGAATATGTATGATGCCGCCTACCAGTTCAAGGAACAAATGGAAAATCATTAGACAGTTCAATGCACAAAATATAAGGGCAACACAAGATTCAAGACTTTAACACGAGGCTCAAGGCAAAAGTCCACATCATTCTTCACTGTTGGAAATCTGGAAGGAAATAGAAGAGATTATGAGAAACCAAGTAAAGAAAACAGAAGATAAAAGCAACACAGAGAAACCCTGAAGAGATGAGCCAAAGATCCCATTTAATGGCCGCGGAACCGCGGCCAGACAGGCCTTTCTGCCGCGGTTCCGTGGCCATAATATGCACGTGTTGGTGGGGTGTCGGTGCTTTGACTCGGCCTTTGGGGTTGTTTTGTAATTTCATGTATGGATCAAAATGTAAACCTAGGGTTTTTCTTATCTATAAATAGGAGGGCTCAAAGCCAAATAAGGGGTGCCTCTTTTTGGTGTGCCTCTTTGGAGGATGCCTCTTTTTAATTTCTAGATTTAAATTTTAAATTCTCTTGTAATCGTTGAGAGGTCATCAATAAAGTAAAAGTATTTTTATTGTTATCTCGCATTCTTTTATTATTTGCAATTTAAATTCTGCAATTTTTTATCTGTCTTTTATTATCAGCAATTTAGGTCATTAAAATAAAATTATAAAAATAAATTTTATCGTAACTTCCCTAATGAGTGAGTAATTCCTCACTTGTTAGGGTTAGGATTGGGAAGGTTTGAGAGAAGAAAATCTCTCTCACTCCTTTCTTTACCCATATAATTTTTATAATTAGGACTATATTTAAATTAACCATACACCGCTCACTACAGCACCCTATCCTACAAGATAGCGGTGATTCCCTAGTTAGACTGGTTGTGGTTGATTTAAATAGAGGTTAAGACTAAGAGTTAAGAAAGGACAGACAAGGACCAAAAGGAAGAAACTGAGTTTCTTCCTAGTCGTGCTAATCCCCTTCGTTGACTATTACCCTAACACATATATTCTTAACTAGGGCATTTTTAGCGATGGGAAGATTCCATATTTCAAACTAACCTAATCCTAACCCTAGCAAGACTTTGAATCAATTTAATCTCATTCTTAGATTTTAAAACAACACCTACCAAAAATAGGACTTAACCCGTAAGAACTTAATGAAAAGAACACCTTTTCCCTGTGGACCGACTCATACTCAACCGGCTAGCTACCAAGCGACACCGTCTTGATTGTGGTAAATTTAAACACAGAAAATCTCTAACAATCACATAGCAAGGTATGTGTATATACATGTCAATAATGATGCAATACCCTCCAGGTATATGTGTAGCTATATCAAGGTATAGCAAGGCATATGTGTAAGCACGTAGGTATACATGTATGCTATATCTCATATGCATAATGGAAATAAGGATCATGTCTCAATATCCCTAACCAATACAATATCATGTGTGTATAGGTGTTGTGCGTGTCATGGCAATTATCGACGGTGTGGGTGTAGCATACAATTTGTGCTCGTGCAACATGAACCGTCAATAATGGTGTTGTGTCTCATTAATACTATGTCCATATACAATAGGAAATGAGATATTCAACAATGGTACACATGCACAATCAATGTCTATATACTTGTAACTAATAATCATGTCATTTAATCTAGCCCAAACGCATAACGCGATGCGAGCGATTTCTCTGTAGATGTTAAATCTACTCATAGATAATCTCGAGCTATGTAAATCCGACCACCTGCTTCCCTTTCTTCGCAGCGTCCGAAGTTCCTGCTCGCGATCCAAAATTTCACAAACACAACATATAAGGTTAAATATCCTGCGCCGATACAAAGCCAACGAAACGCAAGAATAACGTCCACAAGATATACACACTGTGCACTCAGTGCACAAAACGCATACGATATCGGCACAACCCTAGCTAGGATATATATCGTGGAAGATAATAAATATAACATCACAATGCCAATTGATACCCACGCTTAATTTATCCGAAAATCTAACAAGCATATTTTAATCATTTTATCTCAAGTCTAGAAGTTTAACAAAATCTAGTGGTCACAATCATCACATAATAGCTTGATTCAACCACACAAATCTTTACTACAATTTAATATCACCCATATAAGATTTTCTAAAAGTTTAGTTTGCACTTAAGCTTAATTAGACAATTAGGAAAATAACAAATAATATTTTCACAACTAGGTTAAGTTGTAAAAATCTACACTTCTCCATTAACCATTTTAAACAAATCAAATCCTAACTTGATCTTCATAACTCTTTCATGAATTTCTAAAAATGCAATTTAAAGCTATATTAAACGTCTAATAAGCTAGCTTAATGATTTAAACAACAATTAAAGTTTAGGATTAGGATTTTATACCTCCGTAAGATTCATAAATTAGCAACCAAACTCCAAATTAGCCTCCAAAATGATGACTTTCATGAAGATCCAAGCTTGTTTAGGGTTGAAGAATAATGTGTAGGGATTTATATTTGAGTTCGTGGGATTATTTGATGATTTTTGATGATTTTTAGAAGCTTGAAGAAGTGCAAATGGGGTGAGATGAGAGAGAGGGCAGCAAGGGTGGGAAAATGGGGGATATTTGTGGATGAGTGTGGAAATATCTAGCTAAAAACTATTATTAAAGCTTAATTAAACAAATAATTATGCCACCTCTTATTCTTTTTCTTTTCCATTTAAAGTTTTCTTTTAATTCACCAAAATATCTAGATATTTTCTAGGATATTTTGCAAGGATGGTTTAGTGCTTAATCTTGTGATTAAGTTAGCATAGGTTCACTTTAGAATAATTAATCCAATCAAATTTGTAATTACCACTAATTAAGTGCATAATTAAAAGCTTATAATAATATTTTAAATAAGGAAAAAAATATTAAAGTGAACTAAAATTTTCAAGTGACAACTAAAAACCGCAAACTAGCAATTTCCTAGATAAACTAGGTACAGTTAAGTCAATACTGAAAATGATCACTTCAGGGTTTTTTTACGGAAAAACACAATTTATTTTACCTATTAACGGAAAATTCGCATAACGATTTCTAAAATGTTACAATCTTCCTCCCTTAAAGAAATTCGGTCCCCGAATTTAAAATTCTTACTATGCGTACCTTCAAAAAGATGAGTGCAAATCATCCACATCTCGCTCGTAGCCTCCTAAGTGATCTCCTCACTAGACGGCTACGCCAAAGAAAACCTCCACAGATGGCAAGACCTTTGATCGAAGTTTCTCCACCTGCCGATCCACTATAACTATCGACTGCTGGTGAACAAAAGATCGCGTCCAAATCGAATGGTCTGGTACTGAATCATGTGAGAAAGGTCATGAAGGTATTTGCGAAGTATCGACACAAGGAATACAGGGTGTATACCCAAAAATCTGGGTGGAAGTGCCAATTTATAGGAAACGGAACTAACTCGCTAAAGGATCTCAAAAGGACCTACAATCTGGGACTAAGCTTCCCAAAACTAAACACGCCATTTCATCGGAAAAAATCGTAGGAATACATGATCTCCCACTGCGAACTTAAGTCTGCGACAACGACGGTTGGCATAAGACTTCTGTCTGCACTGGGCTGCTCTCATCCTGACCTGAATCAACTGGATCATCTCTGAAGTATCTGGACTAGCTGGGGTCAAAAAATCCTGCTCTCGTGGAGTCAGTAAAACATATTGGCGATCAACACAACCTACCACACAAGGCCTGAAAGTTGCCATTTGAAATGTCTCTTGATAACTATTATCGTAGGAGAACCCCATCAATGGTAAGTGACGATCCCACAGTCAACAAACAATTAGTACGTATGCACAAGCATATCTTCCAGAGTCTGTATAGTCCGCTCTGTCTGACCATTGGCCTACCGACGGAAAGCGGAGCTAAAGCTCAACCAGGTACCCAAGGCTTCCTGAAGCTTCTGCCAAAGACGGCTAGCGAACTGGGTGCCTCTATTGGATACAACACATAAAGGAACTGCGTGCAAACACACAAACTTATTGAAGAACAACGAGCAAACTGAGCATAACCGGACAACAATTCACCCAAATGGATTCACACCCTGTCTAGACCTGGGTAGACACCACAACGAAATTCATGGAGATCTGCTCCCCCTTTCCCACTCCGGAACAGTTAAGGATTGCAACTCTCCAGCCGGTCTCAAATGCTCAATCTTAGCTCGCAGATAAGCCAAGCACTTCGAAACAAAATCTAGAATTTCACTCTTCATCCTTGCCCACCCGTAACTAACTCTCAAGTCACGTTACATCTTAGTGGCACTTGGGGTGAACACAGAAAGCTGACTGATGTGCTTGATCTAGGACCTCGCGTCTCTACCCATCAATATCTGGTATACACAAGCGAGTCCCTAAACATAGCACACCCTGGTCATAAATCAAGAACTCTGAATCTTTACCCAGCCGAACATGCTCAAGAATCTCAGACAAACGAGCATCGGCGGGCTGTGCCTTACGAAAACGATTAAGTAAAAGTGGACGGGCGCGCACATGAGCAAGCTGTCCCCTCTGTAGAGGCGAACCAAACTGTACTCATCTGTCGCACAAGAACTGTAAATCTGTAGAAGACTTTCTCTGAACCGCGCACAACTAGAACAAATTACCCTCGATCTACGACTCAAAGCATCAGCTAACACAATTGCCTTGCCACGGGTAATAAAGGATCTCACAAATCATAATCCTTCACAAACTCCATCCAATGGCGCTGTCTCAAACTCAGATCCCGCTGCAGGAAGATGTACATAAAGCTCTGGTGGTCCGTGAAAATCTGACACGACTCTCCGTACAAATAGTGTCTTCAAATCTTCAACGCACGACCATCGCGGCCATCTCTAGATCATGTGTGGAATAAATCCTGCTCGTGCTCCTTCAACTGTCGGGAAGCATAAGCGATAACTCTATAATTCCAAAGCAGTAAATAATCGAGCCCCACTCGCGAAACATCACAGTAAATAACAAACTCGCCCGATCCAGAAAGCAAAGATAGAACTGGTGCATTCGTCAACCGAGTATTCAACCGCTGGAAACTCAGCTCGCATGCTTCAGTCTAAAGAAAATGAACTCCTTTCCTAGTCAGTCCGGTCAACGGTGCAACGAATACATAAGAAATCCTGCACGAAACGGTGGTAAAAACTGGCTAAGCCCAAAAAGCTGCGGACCTCTGTCACTGATACAGGTCTGGGCTAAAGATGTACGGCCTCGATCTTCCTCGGGTCCATACGAATACCGTCTCCCGTAACCACATGACCTCGCAAGTCAACACTATCAAGCCTGAAGGAACACTTCAAGAATTTAGCAAGCAGCTGGTACTCTCTTAATGTCTGCAAAGAAATCCTCAAGTGCTGCTTATGTTCCTCATGAATCTTGGAATAGACCAGAATGTCATAAACAACACAATAATAAACTGGTCGAGGAACGGACTGAAAAATCTGGTTCATCACATCCATGAATGCTGTTAGGGCATTGGTGAGTCCAATGATACCACCAACAACTCATAAAGCCCGTAGCGTGCACAAAAGCAGTCTTTAGAATGTCATCACTCTGAACCCACAACTAATGATGACCTGATCCCAAAACAAACTTAGAAGAATGTCTCGCACCATGGAGATGATCAAAGACATCGTCAAAACGAGGTAAAGGATGCCTAATCCGCACCGTAACTCGGTTCAATTGAAGATCAATCAATACACAACCTCAAACTGCCATCCTTCTTCTTGACGAAAAGAATAGGAGCTCCCCATAGCGAAACACTTGGACGTACAAGTCCCCCTATCTAGCAACTCTACAGCTGACCCTTAAGCTCCCTAAGCTCCGCCGGCTCATCTGGAATAACGTCGAAAAATCTTGCCCAATAGAAACCCGGTCCAACTAATCCACTGTGGCTCCGGTATCATGAATGAAAGCCATGAATCCTCAACATTCTCTCCTCAAAAGCCGACTAGCGTAACAGGCTGAAACCAAGTTGTGAGGGGCGGCACCACAGTCCCCTTGCACAACAAGAGCCGACTCGCCGGGAAAACAAAACCTGATTGTCTTCTCGCGGCAGTCCACAGACGTATAACACGTAGCTAACCAGTCCGTTCCCAGGAGAACGTAAAAGTCCAACATCTCTAGTAGGATCAAATCGACGGACGAATCTCTATCTCCTATCCGATTGGCACATGACCAAAACACGTGTCGCGCAACAAAGAATCGCCAACAGGAGTAAACACAAAAAATGGATGATTTAGCATATATGACTCTCGGCCCAACCTCGGCACGAAGTGTGTAGAACAAACGAGTGCATAGATCCCGAATTAAATAAAACATGCACATCAAAAGAATATACGAATAAGATTACATGAAAACTCTGCATTGGATGCCCGTGCATCCCGATGAGTAGAAGAAAATGCTCATGCCTGCTCTCTATCCGTAACTTGCTGTCCTCCTCCTCTACCATCCTGTACTCTCTGAACGAACCTTCCGCAACTACGACCTCTCTGAACATAAGTCCGACGCGGTGCAACAACAGGCGCAAGGGGCAACGCTCCCTGAGGTGAAGGTGGTAAGGTAACATATGGTACTGCTGCCCTCCTCTGGCATACCACAGAACAATTCCTGACGGGGTGATGGAAACTACAGCATCGAAAACATCTATACGATGACTGCTGACCCTCCTAGGGATAAGAGCTAAACAACTGTCCTCGTCCGAAGCCTCTGCTACTCCCGCGAACCGAACGAAATCTGTCGCGGTGTCTAAGCATCTGTCTCTCGGCTGATACACCTGTACGAGTCCTCCTCTGTCTTGAAACTTCCAAAGTCTCGAGAAGACGTGCCTCATATAGTAGGGATGCATCCACTGCTGCTGTATATGTAACACAATGCTGTGTGCTAATAGCAAGGAATAACTGGGTAACAGGGGTGGCAACCTTCTGTCGCTGTGCTCGACTGGCCTCAACCAACGATCCCATCATCTGGCGCAAATCCTGCATATCTGCCTCTAGCTTAGAGATACGATCTATCGAAGGCGGATCAATCTGCTCCTGTACAGCGAGTGTACCGTCCTGGTCAGTTCTCGTCCCAAACGAGTCAACTCTGACCTCGGCTCTCGCTGCCTCTCTCTGAGCCCTTAAAGTCTGCGGCGGCATAGTGGCTAGAAATGGAAATAGGATTTGATAAGAACACGGAAATCGAATCACAAAGATATGTATCACCATGGAAGGAATTTCAAGTAATAAGTACTAAGGTCACTTAGGCGGAGTGCCATGTCGTAAGTATGCCGTGGACATACACACGCTACGTCACCCTGCTTAAGCTACCTACTCCATCATACTAAGGTCATCCTATACTCCGAAAGGTAAAACCTAGCGCTCTGATACCAACTTTGTCACGACCCGGAATTTGGCACTTGACGACACTTAAACTACGTAACGTCTACAGGCATAACGCAATTCAAGTAAGCCAAAAACCCAGAAATCTAAACCATCAAAAGTAGTAAGTGATAAGAACATTGTTAGAACTTTTGGAAATCTCAAATCAAAATCTTTAACTTAAGTTTCTTTCTTAAAAATTTCGGCAGCAGCTCCTTTGTAAAAACTGGCCCCGAAATGGGTACAACATAGAATATAAATAAAGCATCTCCAAACGGGAGCAAATCCACGCCCAAAGACAGAAACAACCACCAAACCAGATACGCGACGCCGTAGCGAAGAAAATGGACGATATAAAGTGACAATAGCATAAAAGATATCCAAAGTCACAAAATAATATACAATATCATCCTCACAACTCGTCTTTAAGTCAATACATGAAGTATTAGATGGAGAGTACTAGATACAACGAATATACAATGAGCATCATCGGATAACCGCAAAACCCATCTATAACAAAACTGCACACAGTCATCCGTAGCGGTATCTGCTGCAAAAGATGATACGATGTGAGGAAGAAGCCCTGCCACGACTGCTCTGAGGGACACCCGCAAACACTGTGGCACAACGGGGGTGAATTGCCAACTCGTGAATAATAAATAACGTAATCACAGGTATGCACGTACTGCGGTAATATATCACATGCAAGCTGATAACAATAAATAGCACTATGTATATGCAACAGTCATGAAAGGTACTCTATCAGGTATCACTAAAACATGAAGCAATTCATATCAAATAAATGCTGAGTATGGGATAAAACATATCATCAACATGGAATTCTCATCGTGGAGAAGCTAGTGTCCATCAATGACACTCCAATTCCCAATACCATAGGCACCACATCCTCAGGTCGACCCTCATATCCTGTAAGTCTCATGGAATCTGAGTGTCCAACACTATACCTGTATATATATATATATATATGTGTGTGTGTGTGTGTGTGTGTGTGTGTGTGTGTGTCCCTCAATGAACATCAAAATCATGAAACCTGAGTGTCTAACATCGACACTCGAAACATCATGAAACCCGTGTCCAGCATCGACACGTAAATACTCATCTGTCAGGGCCGTCACCACGACTGGCCCTGATGTCATGCCCGTACATCCTGATTGATTTGAAATTCTCGTTGTGTGTGTTTAAGAAAATGTATAGAAATCACAACCAAAAATATTTTTTTGACCGCAATCAATTAACGGTATCGGATGTAGATCGTTAGCGAGTGCGGATCGTCCACAGGGATTGTACGATTCGTTCGTATCTTGTTTTATTTGAATCGAAAATTTAATGAAAAGAAAACAAACAGTTCATGATTTATAGTTGAAGTTCAAGAATTAGAAAATATAGATCTAATAACAAGAAAATGATAGAATCAAGAATTGAGAGTTTAATGATTTTTCCAACCAAATATCAAGAATCTAAATGAGGCTCGTAGGAATCGATCGGATCTATAGATGTGATGTAATCTTACGATGATGTATTCTTATCCTTCGATGAATTGATACTAAATCGATGATGATCGACGAGAATTAGGGATTTCTAGTGAAACTAGGGTTTCATCATTTATCCCTTGTTCCTTCGTCGATATCATTCACATTCTAGCCTCTAGTAAATTCAAGAAATGATCGTAGATCCCCAATTTCGAGTGATAACAATCAAGAAAGCATTGCAACGAAACTAGGTCATCGATTCTTGGACTTGCTAGGGTTTACAAAACTCGTAGGACTTAAGAATCGTTTTAAGATTTGTTACATCATCATTCTATTGATCGTCTCGACTCCTTGACGAGCGGAGTTTTACTCAAACATCACAACAAGAACTACAATTACAAATTGAGATCGAATCATGATGCAAGAATTTAAAGAAAGCAAGATTAAAGAATTTCACCTTTTATTTATATCAACAATTTCATTACAATCGCTCAAGAACTACAAGAGGAAGAACTCGATCGTCGATTTGGCTTTGCTCATCTCCGTGAGTCGCGGATCGGCTTGGATCGCTTGCTCGGTTGAAGATCGGCACCGCTCCTAAAAGGTTGAAGGGCTTCTCTCTTGATTGGTACTCAGGATCTTGAATTTGGATTGGAATTAGGGTTAGGGTTTCGCACAAGTCTTGTCACTAGACTTGTGGAAGAAGATGAAGATAGATGTTGAAGAATGAGGAACTAATGAACTATTCAAAAACAACCTCAACCCTTAGATCTAGGTTCCTATTTATAGACATCAAAACCCTAGATCTAGGATTTGAATTTTAAGTTTCCCTCAAAAAGTTTGTTGAGGAGATTTGAATTTCCCTCCAAAAGTTAGTTAGAGGAGAGGCTTCTAGAAGAGGTTAGTTAGCAGCTTGATTAGCTTAATCAAGATTAGGTTGCTTAATGATCTTTGCTGATCTGACAGTAGCTTCGAGATCCTTCTGGAATTTGAAGTATCTGAAAAGAATGTGGGCCCAGAGATACGAATTGTGCACTGAAAATTGAGCGCTAACGTGGCAATACCGCCGCGGAACCGCGGCGCAAGCCGGCTCCCGCCGCGGTTCCACGGCGCTTTGGGGGCTTCATGGCTTGGGCTCTCTGCATATGCTTTGGGATGATGTTTAGGGCTTTTGATATGTTGAATATTGTAACTCCTTCTAGATTACTACCAGATCTCACACCTTTGAGTTGGCGTAATGTTTGATTAGCAAAATGACAATTTTGGCTTTTCTTCCGGATTTTCCTGCACAATTTCTCAAGACAAGTGTTGCGCAATATAGGGATGATGCGATGCCATGAAATGCAGTCAATTTCCTTTATAGTGCCGGTTTTAGAGTCTAACACATGCAATCTGATATTTCAGAGATGTTTTGCTAAAATGTGAAATATGGATACCGAAGACTTCTAGATGAGTGCAAAAGATAAGGAAATTGCCGTGTTAAAAATGCAGTATTTTCGACTGATCAAATTCCCCAAAACTTATTTTCGATCGTCTCGAGCGAACCTTTTATTAAAAAAAAGGAGAAAATAAAGAAAGAGAAAAACTAACTAGCACACTTTCGTAGGCAACACGATTGCACTGAGCACGTGCAACAAGCCTTTAAACCTCTAGGTGTCCCTAGTAGGAGGAGTGTTGTCTCCTGAGGGTTTTCAGCGGATTGCACCCACAAAATCCAATAATAAAAGGAAGATCATGAATATTACATTTAAAGAAAAGAATTGTAAAAGAAAGGCTTCGAAAATTAGGGTTTCCAACTAAGCTAGCTTTTCGGTTGTCATGAGCCCTATCTTAATGGTCATGAAAAAATGTCGGAAATCACGTCCTCCCTCAATAAAACATCGTCTTATTTTTCATTCCTATTTTTCTTCCAAACATCGATTATATCACCCCGTGTGTGTGTAAAGACATCCCTACACCCGGAGAATTCAATTCAAGCTATCATACTCTTGCCCCTCAGCCTCAGTACTTTTTAATTAATGAATATTTAGATGAAATTGCTCACACACTTTCATGCGACCGTTAATACTTCTTGAGGTACTAACCGACCGATTACTCCTGTGCTTGCTTACTTGGTGTATTTTCCTCGTCTTGCACTACCTAAGGCTTAGCAGTGACTCTCAGACCAGTTGGCCTTAGGGCACTAGGTGAAGAGGCACCCTCGCTATATTTTTTTATTGCTGCCTTGGCGATAACAAAACCAGTGTTCATTTTTCTCACCATTTTATATTTTCTTCATTTTTTATTTCCTTCATACTTTGGCTTTAAGAAAAGAGCATTTCAAGGTATCCTCTACTATCCCAGGCTTTAAGACGTGTGTAAGTGTGAATAGCAGGGTATCAACGTTCAAAATGTTTGGCTTCCAGAATAGAAACTATTTTTCAGACTTATTTTTATCCTCAGATTAGTGACGTCCTTCATCTTACTAACCCTTGGGACAACGGCTCATAACTACTTATTACTAGTTCATATAAGAAAACTTCTAATTTTCTTGGTTTTCTTAAATTTTTCTAATCTCATGGATGTAATTTTTCACTATCTAAACTTTTATTATCTTATTTATGTACAAAAAAAAAATTATTTTCTTGAAATTTTTTAAATTTTTATGGTTTTCAAAAAATGTTTTGTGCTTATGCAAAGTATGATGCAAATGATGCGAAAATAAGCACAAACCTCCCCCAAACTTGTTTTCAATAGTGTCCTCACTGTTACCATCTGCTAAATCCCGAAAAACCTGTATGCTTGGGAGGAATTTATTAGTGGGGGCAAAATATTTAAGTGAAGATCCTCCCCCAAACGTATTTTTGGCTCATCATTTTGTAAAAAATTTCTTTTCAAGAGCCAGAAAAAATGCCCCCCCAAACTTGAGTTATGCAATCTTTGAAAATCATATGAGGGAGTCAAAAAATCATTGGTCGATACCAAGCTTTGCAAAGACCGAAGGTCAACACCAACCATTCAAAAATTTTATCAATGCAGTGCTCTGGTTGGTGGAAGAAGAAGTGGGGAAAGGTTAAGTGGTGGAATAGAATGTGTGTGCGTCTCGTTTTGGAGAGACGATGCAGTGAATGTGATGGATTACTCGCATTCATTTTACAGTTCAAAAGAAGGGGTGGTGGTTTAATTTCATTGATTGGGAGATGATTCATCTCAACACCCGTGTCATTCAAAAATGCGAGTTCATCAGCGAAGATCTCCTCAAAAGTTCCATAAATAGCCCGATGAATAATGTCATCACAAAGTGCGGGGTGATCTTCAGACTCTAAGAACGGTTCATAATCAGTGTTAGTTGATGACCCGGACATCTCGGCGGAAGAGTACGTATGTGTATGATACATAGTTGGGTCAAACAATAACGTATGAAAAGAGTCAAGATCAATATCAGGAGGATCATCAAATTCGCTGCTGTCGACATCCATTAAGTCGACAGAACAGACATGAGTAGTAGGTTCGGAGGGTGCACTTCCCAACTGGTAAATGTTCAGCTCTATTGACCTATTCCCGAAGGATAGGGTCATAGAACCGTTACGACAGTTGATAATAGCATTGGAAGTGGACAAAAAGGGACGACCTAAAATCACCGGAATTTGGTTCCATGGGTTCGCTACAGGCTGTGTATCAATTACAATAAAGTCCACAGGAAATATAAATTCCCCGATTTTTATTAACACATCCTCCAGTTCACCCCTAGGTTTGGTGATTGACCTGTCAGCCATCTGGAGAGTGCAATGGGTTGGCTTTAACTCTCCGATACCTAGTTGCTCATAAACTGAGTATGGAAGCAAGTTAACACTAGCGCCAAGGTCTAGTAGAGCACGGTTAATGTGTTTTCCCCCAATAGAAATGGAAATAGTAGGACAACCAGGGTCCTTACGTTTCCTCGGTACTTGTTGGGGGAAAGCCGTGTCTACTGTCTTTGCCATAAAAATCTTCTTGGGCACTTGAGTCTTCCTCTTCCTAGTGCACAAGTTCTTAAGATTTTTCGCATAGGACGGAACTTGTTGGATAGCATCTAGGAGAGGCATGTTGATGTTAACTTGCTTAAAAATGTCCATAATCTTCTCCATATGTGGACTAGATGTGTTAGTCCTTAACCGATTAGGATAAGGTGCTTTAGCAATAAGCGCTGGGTCCATCATAGGAGAAGGAAGTGTGTGTAAACCCGATCCTAGAATAGAGTTGGGGATAGTCTGTGGAGGAGTAAAAGAGATGGGCTGAAGTGGCGAGCCTTTTGGAAAACGAAGAATAGGTTCGGAAGAAAATGGTGGGGTAAAAGAACTGGGGTTAGAATTAGAAGTAGAGGTGGAAGGAAAGGTCTCAGCCGGGGTATCATTGATTGATTTATCTGTATCATCAAACTCTTCCCCAACATGATTGTCAAGCACTCTTCCAGATCTCAACGTGATTGCATCCACATGATGTGAATAGCCAGGATTGGGTAAAGGTTGAGCTGGAAGTTTCCCTTTCTCTCTTGCACGCATTTCGGCTTTTAGTTGTGCAATTTGTTCTTCCATCGATTTGATGTTCTCATTTTGAGAGATAATGATCTTCATCACATTCTCGACGGAAGATTGCAAACTTGCCATCCCTTGGATGGATTGTTTCATGAAAGTATCCAAGGTTTGTGCTAGTGCAGAGGTATTATCTGTACCGGTCAATTGCAACAAGTTTTCATGTGGTGCAAAAGTGTTGGCCGGATTTTGAAAATTTTGTGATTGGAAGGGGTGCTGACTCAATTGAAGTTGTGGTTGCTGTTGTGGTGGAGGGACCCTTTGGAAATTGTTTTGGTTTGGAACCGTGTTTTGAGATTGTGATTGGTTCCAAGCAAAATTTGGGTGATTCCTCCAACTCTGATTATATGTGGAAGAAAATGGATCGTTTCTAGGTCTTTGAAATGTGGCATTGGTATACTCATGACCTTGAAACGGACATTCTTCCGTCAAGTGAGAAGGATCAGAACAGCATCCACATACAGTTTTGGAGAGTGACATTTGACTTAGGGCGGCAGCTAAAAATTTGTTTTCCATAGCGTCAAATTTCTTTTGTAAAGCTGAAATTTCAGTTCTAATTCCTATGGAAATATCATTGCCATCCCTAGACGATTGACTCACACCCTCCCACTGTAAAGATCTTTCAGCGAAATCTTCTAGAAATTTCCAGGCTTCCCTATCATCTTTGGTCATAAAGTTGCCTTGACACATGGATTCAAGGGTCTGTCTTGTGTTAGGATTAATGCCCTCATAAATGATTCGGCACAGTTCCCATCTCGGGATGCCGTGATGTGGACATTGGACTAACAGATCCTTGAAACGTTCAAGACATTTTGAAAATGTTTCATTTGGAAGCTGGGTGAATTGATAGATTTCCCTACGGACTCGAGCTGTCTTTTGATGTGGGTAGAATTTCTTAAGGAATGCTTTGACGAATTCGTCCCGATTTGAAATGGAATGTGCACTAGTGTTATATAGCCACTTCTCGGCTAAATCGCACAAAGTGAATGGGAGAAGACGTAGACGCATAGCATCCACAGAAAGCTGTGAAGTACCCATCATTGCGCATACATTTTCAAATTTAGTGATAAATGTATATGCGTCTTCAGACTCGAGACCGTGAAATTTTGGTAGAAGGTTGATGTATTGGGGTTTTATTTGAAAATTTTCCCCGTTGGCCGGTGGAATGGAAAGACAGGTGGAAAGTGGACCTCGTGTACGATAGCACCTCTCTTGGAGAGAGATGTGAGGTGGATTCTGCGCACCAACGGACGGCGGCAGATTAGTGGAAAAGAAGTTCGATGGAGGTGGATCCATCGATGTGGGTGTGGTGGTGGGTAAAAGAAAGGGTAAATGTAGAAATACCGACTTTAAGATCGATCAAGGAAACGCGGACTTAACGGGCACTAGAATCCCGTGTCCAGCCTATCTTGTACTAAAATGGGTTAGTACAAGTAGCAGCGTGAATTTATAATTAGGGGAAATGATATGAATGCGGTGTTTGTTTTGAAAATTGATACGGATTTTTGAAAAAAATTGATGCAAATCACAAAATGCAACACACAAAACCCTAGAATTTAGTGGTCACCTAGGTCAAACTCTAGACCGCTCCTAACTGCCAAAAGACAAATCGCAGGATAAATCCTCCACTGTCTTTTTGTCTCACCTGTGGCCAGGTAAGTGCCAGGTATGTGGGAGGTTCTCTACTACGTAAGTAGTGGGCCTAATTAAGTAACCACTAGCCTTCGACACACTTGCCTTAAACACCACAAGAGAAACGCGGATAAGCAATGAATTACCCACGGCCTGTTAGTTATATGTATGCCCTAAAGGCCATTACTGTACATTGGATGTATATCGTAGTGGATGCTGGGACATATATAGGTAGGACTTTCTTGCTCAACATGATAGTACGCTATCTGGTTGCTTTTTATCTTAACATGTATACTTCCTGTCTCTCTGATTACATGTTGATTAAGCCCTTAGGATGAGTACTCGACTTCTAGGACTATGATGCAGATCATACTAGTGGGGCCTGGGTAGTCAATGAGTACATCCTTCATTGTTCCTAGTCGTGGGAATATCGAGACGGGGCATCGATATTCCAGAGTAGACTAGCGTATATCTTCTCGACCCATGTGATGGGCGATGGATGATCCCATATCCATTGGTGTTTGACATCAGAGATGGTATACGGGTGCTCAGTGGAGACTGGGTACACTGAACGGACTCGCCGAGAACTCCCAGATGGTATTATACCTCACGTCAGATGGCAGTTCTCTGGTGACACTGGTACAGCTTAGTCTGTTGACCCGAGATCGTCATAGAGTCTTGTGTGTCTCCCACTGTGCTTTGATTTCCACCCTACCACGGCTCTACTGAGTCGTGCAAACAGGTGGTTTTTGGGTACAGTCCCGATTCACATGGAGGCAATGAGCGATAGGAGGGGATTCGTCTCTCCCGGTATTGGGGGTTGATGTTGTGCTATGCTCGACTGGCCATAACAGGAAATCCCTGGCCAGGGTTGCAGTGATATACTGGTAAGAGTTATCAGTAGTTTCACGAATGTTATGGACCTCAAGTCGGCATGACTTATCGAGCTACTGGGGTCTGACGTTTACCACCCCTAGGCGAGATATGCGACATATCAGACGAACAGACCGGACTGTACGGTAAGTGTTACTGGTTGGATTCACAGGAGTGTGAGCGGCCTTGCTCGTCGATCTTCTGATCGCTCAATACCCGGGTGGCCGTTACGTTTAGCAGACCGCTTGCGGCTTGTGGGTGTTTGATATGATCATCACCTGCTGCCGGCGTATTGACGAGTCTTTAGAGTCCTACACAGAGGTTTCCTGGCTCAAGCGAAACGAAATAGGAGCGCATATGAGATATGTGCGGGACCGAGAATAATACGTGTATGTGATACCGTATTTCATTCTCGCGATGAATGTGTCGAATGATTGTATGCGATATAACCTAGTTATCGAATCAAGGATTGATTCGATAAGCCGACACATTGGATACTAGCCGGTTATATGCGACATGACCGGATCATTGAATCAAGTGTTGATTTAATGATTTAATGTATAATTATATATTTGATATATTACTTTGCATTAACTAATATTGGTTCACTTTAAATGGATTTTCTCACTTGAATCGTGCAAGTTGTATATGTGATATACATTTGTGCACATGATTGTATCATGTTTGATGATACATGCAAGCTTGGGTTTGTGTAAAAAATTGACCATGGTTATATGAATGGTTAGGGTTTCATTTTATTTACTTATTCTTTTATTTATTCTTTTTGTTTATTTTGGAAAAAGAAAATGATAAAGAAAATGAAATGGTGGCTTATTTTGTTTGTAGTTGAAGTTTCTTGAAACTTTGACTAAGTGACCATTTTGTCTTCTTTCTTAACCCTAACCCTTCAAACTAACCTTAGTCAATTCTCTACACCTAACTAAGGTTAATGATATGATAAGTATTATATTTTCTTTTCTATTTTTATTAACTTATCATATCTTCTTCTTCTTCATCATCTTCTTCCTCCATGAAGAAAGCTTGCTACTCCAATGGCAAGTGATGAAAACTAGTGAGAAATCCAATTCTAAAGTGAACCCACATCCTATTTCTTCATCCTCTACCTCTTGCCAAGTAGTATAGGGTGTTTCCTTCACAAGTTTTCTTGACTTGGTGAAGTTGAAGCTTGATCTAGCGATGCCTCGACGTAGATCATCTTCGGCATCGTCGTCGATGACCTAGCCCGTTTTTCCTCCGATGAAACCACCGTGAGAGTCATGGTTCGATTTGGACAGCGGAGAGGACTTCATCACGGAGCCTAGGAGGTGGAGGACCGGATCTACAAAGGTTGTAGACCCTTCCCTTTAGCTATATTTCCGTTTACTTGCTTGCATCGCCTATATATCTAGTTAACGATCCGTATTAGGGTTTGTAGGCACTTGTAAAATTTCAATTGGCCATGTTTGATCACTTGTGAGACTCCATTAGAGTGCCTAGGAACCCTACAGTGGTATCAGAGCCTAGCTAGAGCCTTAGGCGAAGTCTAGACGGAATTAGAACTCCGATCGAATCAAAACCCAAACCCTAATATTGCTCTCTGTACTTTTTCTGAAATCGTGGAATTTTGAGAATTAAAAATATGCAGAAAAATCAGCAGGGGATTGTAAGGGTTACTGGAAAATTCGATGGCCTGATTCCTTAAACTCACCGCGGATCCGCGGCATGAGCTTGCTCATGCGGCGGTTCCGCGGCACTTTTGTCGTTTTGTGCATCGAAGTTTGCACAGTAATTCTTAGTAAGCAGTGCTGGTTTTCCTGGGAATATTTTAATATTTATTCCAGAGTTTTATTTTCTGGGTTGTATTGGGGATTCGGAGATTCGATCGGACTGTCTAATTTTGTCTGTGCGTGTTTCCGGGTATTTTTTAGAATATGTTAAAAAGTTCGATCGGATATAAATACCCATTTTTTCCCCTGCAGGGAAATTTCCAATTGTTGGATTTTTCCGTAGTTTAACGACGTTCTAAGTAGTGCAAGTAACGCGATGGACCCTCTAGAAGACAACAAACCTTAACTCGATTATGTGACCGTCTTGAACTGCCCTTTGAACCTTCGGGTTTGGGGCAGTACGGCGTGCCACATGTGAGGCGTTGGCTTGACCCTTCTACGGCTGGACCGTTGGTACTGAGGCACGAACTGAATGTTGTTAGACTTATTTCATGTGTTGAGCTGTATCGGGAAAACTTGGGTGTTCGATTGTTTGATCGAAAAGTTTAGCGTTTTCTATTTATCCGGAATGTGATACAATAATTGGAATTCACAAGTAGTTATGAGATAACGGAATGAATATTATAAACATAGCAGTTTAGTCTCACTTGATCGGTTGCTACGGAATTTTGATGTGATCAAAAGTCCGTCGCAATCACGTAGCGTACGCGGATACTTGCCGGGTAAACTTAATAGACAGCCTCACTCCATAGCCCCGACCAAGTGACTGTAGGAGAACCCCGTCGCCGAAAGCATCCGTTCGGGTGCTCGCGACAGCGGTGTTCCGCCTTGGTGCACTTTGTCGACGGCGTTGGGGGTGCGGCCGCCTACTAAAGTTTGCGACGAGCATTCGATCAGGATGTCGGGAATCCTGTTGAGTTGCCCGACTTGATATTGGAAAGAGTTTTCGATAATGAGAGTAAAATGCGGGGTTTATAATTGTTAGGCATGCGATGTCTAAAGAATTCATTTGATCAGGCATGCGATGTCTGAGGTGGTTGCGGATTCCAACTGTTGTAGTTTTACACTTTCTTTTCTGTGACCGTAAGTGTAATATGTGATATCGCCGGGTTTCGTTGCTATATGTCAACGACAATTGGGATGCGCATATTTACTTACGTTGATGACATGTGATGTTATGTGTTACTGGATATGTTATATTGGATCGTCGTGTTTGAATAGCCGGGGGGTTTTTATGTGAGATGAGTGTTTTTCATTTTCATTCATGTAAAAACTTGTATGTAATATTCTTTTATTGGGGCACTTCCAGGTTGCGGAAGTTGTCACCGTTGATGTATATTATTTACTTTTCTGCACTAGGATAGACCCAAGAAGGAGAGCACAAGTAACCGGGTTCTAGGGTCCAGTGGGAGACCATCTCGAGGAGTCGAGTCCGGGTCTCCTAACCCTAGAATTGGTAGGGTTGCTTGCCTCTCTCGTAGGGGTCTAGGGGTGTGGGATTGGCTATTCATCACGACCGTGGAATCCGTGTTTTATACTGGCTCGTATTGAAAACACGGACATCCTAGTATATCCAATATTTCATATGTTTCTTCTGCTGTGATTTATCTGTGATGTGATCATGTGATGTTCTGTGACAGATATTATATATAGTATATATGATATATTATATAAACGTTGCTTATGTTTTACACCCGCGCTAGCCCTGCCCCGCTCTGCCGTTAGTTACCTAACCTAACGGTGCAGACGGGACATCGAGGCGAATGCGGATGGCATAAGCGTACGTTATATTTATCTGTGATGTTTAGGTGGATCTTAATGATGGGATATTCATTAATGAAAGAAAATAAACCTAATTGATGTTGT
The DNA here is from genome assembly GCA_030015575.1 of Agapanthus africanus. Taxonomy (NCBI): domain Eukaryota; kingdom Viridiplantae; phylum Streptophyta; class Magnoliopsida; order Asparagales; family Amaryllidaceae; genus Agapanthus; species Agapanthus africanus. The sequence continues at coordinate 236,310,766 of CM057344.1, read as the reverse complement.
GGAATAGAATTTCAAAATAAAAACAGGTAGCTACAGTTCTTGCTTTGCATTGCGGTGTTCATTATAGAACATCCTGCACCTTATTCGATGAGGAAAGGACCGAGATCCCTTCACCGGGAGTGACTCCTTTAGCAATAACTGGCAGATGCTACAACCCTCGGTTTGTCTTTGATCACTTCTATAGTTTCCGCTTTGCACAGTGATATATATGATATATCCCGCACCTCATTCGACGAGGAAAGGGCCGACGATCCCTTCACCGGGAGTGACCCCTTTAGCAAAACTAGAAAAGCCTCGAAAACATTCCATTTAAAAACCATTTGATTCCGCAACGAGATCAAGTTCAAAGCGTTAAAGGTTTTCACAAAAACCATTCGCAACCCTCCGTCATTTTAGGAAGTAGAGTACTTAGTATTCGTGCTGTGTTTGTTGACCATAGTCAAGGCACAGTGTACGGTAGCTAAGTGATGTCTTCCTACACCGCATATGATGCGATTAGTTAGGACAGTCACGTGACTTTGTTGACCTTAGTTAAGGGTCATGTGGGTGGGTCTAATTAATCACGAAATGACGGGTAGAACTTGACTAGTACTTATGATTTGTTGACCATAGTTAAGGTCATAGGTGCTAGGGGTAAAAACCTTTATCGGGAGTTTCAAGTGTTGAAACTTGCAATGAGATTGCATACCTTCTATATGATAGTTGGATCCCGATACCCACTGCGAGTAATTGTTACTCCTGGGAGAGTTTTGCACTTTGCAATTAGCCGATCAAGTAGGTGTCTAGAAAGGTGTCAACGGAGTTACGCCTCTGGTAAAACGAGGTTTACTGTAATTAGGTCCGTGCGAAAGCACGGGGAACCTCCCTCAAAGTACCGACACTGGCCTGGCTAAAAGATTGGCGAACTTGTAGAGTGTAATTAATCCCGGCTAGTCTTTCCTTTTAAGGTTTGAAGGAAGATTTGATAAAAACAGTGGGAGCCATCCTGATTAGATAAAATATATAACCAATCTGATCTTGCAAGAGCGCACGCAGAGTGTTTTCTTCTCTCTCTCTCCTGGTAGCGACCATATCACGCCTTAATCAAGATAATAAAATGGATGTATTGACCGAACCCGCTTGTTATACTGAGCTGGGGAACGTTGGTCCCGCTCCAACTTATAATTGTTATAAGACAGAGCAGGAAATAGGGAATACCAGAATTCCTATGCCGCCCAAATGAAGACAGTGCATATGATGCATCTCCTTCGGGTGTGTTCATTACAAAGAACTGTTTCTCAGTATCCTCTGCATCCTGGGTATATGATACCGGATCAGGATCCCAGATATGTAATCTGTTACATAGGGCTACAAAAGAGTAGAAAAACTGAGAACGGGTGATAAGTTTCATGAGGCAGAAAACGGGGCAAGTGTTGCAGCCAAGTCTGTTGGTCACTGTCACCCTCTATTACTAATACATTGATTCTGAACAAATGCTATTAAATACCGAACCTGATATACAAAATCATATCAGTCTCTTTATTAGTAAAGAAATGATATAATTTTGTATTGTTGGATAATGTTTTGAACATTTCCTATATCAAAAGTTGATCGGTTCAGGCACGTTATCTAAAAGCATTGACGTTCTAAATCAAACTACAGTTCCTTGTATACTGAACACACACAAGAGGAAGAGTTCAGAAATGAACAAATTCTTCTTGAGGTATTGTAGACTAGGTCACATCAATGCGACCCGACTGGCTGAAGTTATATTTTAGATGCATATTTAAATTATTTTGAATTTACATCTTGTGAAACTTGTCAGTCATGTCGCAAAGATTAGATGACCATAGCTCCGTTTGCTGAAAACTGAGAAAGAGTTAGTAAACTCTTGGGACTGATGCATGATGATGTATGTAAGGTCTCCTGTCTACACATGCCAGGACTGGTTCTTTATACTTTATTATATTCTCTGATAATCTCTCAAGATTCTGACATATGTTCCTGTTGAAACACAAGTCCGAACCTTTTGAGATATTCACAGAATATAAGTTAGAAGTAGAGAACCAATAACCGGGTATAAGTATTATGTCCTATGATGAGATCAGGGAGGAGAATACTTGTGCATGGCATTCCTGGACCATTCTAAAGGAAAATGAGATTCTCTCTCAGTATTACTCCTCTGAATACACCATAGCACGATGGTATATCGGGGTGGAGCAATCACACCCTATGTGATAAGGTGTGCTCTATGATGAGTAATACTGAGTTACCTGTTTCCTTTTTGGGAGTTATGCGCTTGAGAAGCTGCATACCTATTGAATAGGGTTCAAATCAAATCAATTGCCTACCATTTCATATGTGATATGGAAAGGGAAGAGCCCATGTCTTAAGCTAGTTAAGATTTGGGGTTGACCGGCCTATGTCTGAAAGCAAAATCCGGACGAGCTCGAGGCAAAGTCTGTAATGTAGAACTGGAAAGGTTCCAGCTATACAAACTGCAGCTGATGATTTGATAGAACCAAAGGATTCAGTAGATTCCAACGAACCTCAGCCTCTCCGCCGATCTAGTAGGGTTCCTCACCCACCTGAGAGATACTTCTATTTCTCTATGACAGTGGGAGCGAGGATTGCATCATGAGATGATGACCCAACTAGTTTCGAGCTGGCCATCAAGAGTGGGACTCTGTAAGAATGGCTGGATGCTTAGTGGTCCGAGATGGAATCCATATACACCAACAAAGTATGGACTTTGGTTGCTATATCTGAAGGGTTAAATCCCCATCAGGAGCAAGTATATCTTGAGAAGATTACTTGGTGTACATGGAAAAGTTGAGACTTTCAAAGCTAGACTTGTTAAAGTTTTTCGTCATCAACCAGGCACGGATAATGATGAAACCTTTTCCAGGGACTATGTTTAAATCCATCCAGATCCTACTTGCCACGGCTACATACCATGACTACGATATCTGGTGGTTGGGTGCCATGACTACTTTTCTAAATATTGATTTAGAAGAGAACGTCTATAAGAACACAGCCAGAGGGCCTCGTAGACAGTGGGAGCAGCGGAAACGTGTGCAAGATGCTTTATAAGATAAAGCAGGCATCGCGGAGTTGGAACATCTGTTTTGATGGATTAGTCAAAGAAGTTGACATCATCAAAATGGTAGATGAACCTTGTATAAACAAAAAGGTAGTAGGGAGTATGGTGACGATCCTCGTAGAGTACGTGGATGACATACTCTTGTTAGGGAAGGAATTTCCTATGCTACGCTCGATCAATCTCCGCTTATCACAATGATTTTCCATATAGGATCAAAGTGATACCTACTAAATCCTAAGCTTTGGATCTATGAGATAGATCTAATTGGATGTTAGGATACTCACTAGTTGTAGTGAGATGGTATCAATCGATCCTGGGGAGAATCACTGGAAGGGTTCCAGAGTGATAAGGACGACTGAATGTCAGTCGCAGGCATTGTCTTTACCCTCAGTAAAGGGACGGTATGTTGGAAGAGTTCCAAGCCAGATACCGTGACATACTAGACGATAAAGGCAGGATACATCGCTACTTAAGATGCTACCAAAGAAGCTGTTTGGGTGTATAATGGTTCATGAGATGAACTAGGTTCCTACCATTGTGTGACAATGGAACTGTGGCTTTAGCCTAGGAACCCTGGTCCCATCAGTGACCCAGATATAATCTGAGGCAGCATCACCTGATCATGGAGATAGTTGATCTCCAGGGTGATCAAGGTTGGGAGAGTAGACTCAGAGGAGAACACGGCGGATCCACTCACGAAGGCCTTTTCCCAAAGAGAGACTTTTAGGGGATGGTTGAGTATTAGATACTACAACCACTGCTACAGATGGCCCTAGTGCAAGTGGGAGATTGTTAGTTATATGTATGCCCTAGAGGCCATTACTGTACATTGGATGCATATCGTAGTGGATGCTGTGACATATATAGGTAGGACTTTCTTGCTCAACATGATAGTACGCTATCTGGTTGCTCTTTATCTTAACATGTATACTTCCTGTCTCTCTGATTACATGTTGATAAAGCCCTTAGGATGAGTACTCGACTTCCAGGACTATGATGCAGATCATACTAGTGGGGCCTGGGTAGTCAATGAGTACATCCTTCATTGTTCCTAGTCGTGGGAATATCGAGACGGGGCATCGATATTCCAGAGTAGACTAGCGTATATCTTCTCAACCCATGTGATGGGCGATGGATGATCCCATATCCATTGGTGTTTGACATCAGAGATGGTATACGGGTGCTCAGTGGAGACTGGGTACACTGAACGGACTCGCCGAGAACTCCCAGATGGTATTATACCTCACGTCAGATGGCAGTTCTCTGGTGACACTGGTACAGCTTAGTCTGTTGACCCGAGATCGTCATAGAGTCTTGTGTGTCTCCCACTGTGCTTTGATTTCCACCCTACCACGGCTCTACTGAGTCATGCAAACAGGTGGTTTTTGGGTACAGTCCCGATTCACATGGAGGCAATGAGCGATAGGAGGGGATTCGTCTCTCCCGGTATTGGGGGTTGATGTTGTGCTATGCTCGACTGGCCATAACAGGAAATCCCTGGCCAGGGTTGCAGTGATATACTGGTAAGAGTTATCAGTAGTTTCACGAATGTTATGGACCTCAAGTCGGCATGACTTATCGAGCTACTGGGGTCTGACATTTACCACCCCTAGGCGAGATATGCGACATATCAGACGAACAGACCGGACTGTACGGTAAGTGTTACTGGTTGGATTCACAGGAGTGTGAGCGGGCTTGCTCGTCGATCTTCTGATCGCTCAATACCCGGGTGGCCGTTACGTTTAGCATACCGCTTGCGGCTTGTGGGTGTTTGATATGATCATCACCTGCTGCCGGCGTATTAACGAGTCTTTAGAGTTCTACACAGAGGTTTCCTGGCTCAAGCGAAACGAAATAGGAGCGCATATGAGATATGTGCGGGACCGAGAATAATGCGTGTATGTGATACCGTATTTCATTCTCGCGATGAATGTGTCGAATGGTTGTATGCGATATAACCTAGTTATCGAATCAAGGATTGATTCGATAAGCCGACACATTGGATACTAGCCGGTTATATGCGACATGACCGGATCATTGAATCAAGTGTTGATTTAATGATTTAATGTATAATTATATATTTGATATATTACTTTGCATTAACTAATATTGGTTCACTTTAAATGGATTTTCTCACTTGAATCGTGCAAGTTGTATATGTGATATACATTTGTGCACATGATTGTATCATGTTTGATGATACATGCAAGCTTGGGTTTGTGTAAAGAATTGACCATGGTTATATGAATGGTTAGGGTTTCATTTTATTTACTTATTCTTTTATTTATTCTTTTTGTTTATTTTGGAAAAAGAAAATGATAAAGAAAATGAAATGGTGGCTTATTTTGTTTGTAGTTGAAGTTTCTTGAAACTTTGACTAAGTGACCATTTTGTCTTCTTTCTTAACCCTAACCCTTCAAACTAACCTTAGTCAATTCTCTACACCTAACTAAGGTTAATGATATGATAAGTATTATATTTTCTTTTCTATTTTTATTAACTTATCATATCTTCTTCTTCTTCATCATCTTCTTCCTCCATGAAGAAAGCTTGCTACTCCAATGGCAAGTGATGAAAACTAGTGAGAAATCCAATTCTAAAGTGAACCCACATCCTATTTCTTCATCCTATACCTCTTGCCAAGTAGTATAGGGTGTTTCCTTCACAAGTTTTCTTGACTTGGTGAAGTTGGAGCTTGATCTAGCGATGCCTCGACGTAGATCATCTTCGGCATCGTCGTCGATGACCTAGCCCGTTTTTCCTCCGATGAAACCACCGTGAGAGTCATGGTTCGATTTGGACAGCGGAGAGGACTTCATCACGGAGCCTAGGAGGTGGAGGACCGGATCTACAAAGGTTGTAGCCCCTTCCCTTTAGCTATATTTCCGTTTACTTGCTTGCATCGCCTATATATCTAGTTAACGATCCGTATTAGGGTTTGTAGGCACTTGTAAAATTTCAATTGGCCATATTTGATCACTTGTGAGACTCCATTAGAGTGCCTAGGAACCCTACAGTGGTATCAGAGCCTAGCTAGAGCCTTAGGCGAAGTCTAGACGGAATTAGAACTCCGATCGAATCAAAACCCAAACCCTAATATTGCTCTCTGTACTTTTTCTGAAATCGTGGAATTTTGAGAATTAAAAATATGCAGAAAAATCAGCAGGGGATTGTAAGGGTTACTGGAAAATTCGATGGCCTGATTCCTTAAACTCACAGCGGATCCGCGGCATGAGCTTGCTCATGCGGCGGTTCCGCGGCACTTTTGTCGTTTTGTGCATCGAAATTCGCTTGATTGGTACTCGGGATCTTGAATTTGGATTGGAATTAGGGCTAGGGTTTCGCACAAGTCTTGTCACTAGACTTGTGGAAGAAGATGAAGATAGATGTTGAAGAATGAGGAACTAATGAACTATTCAAGAACAACCTCAACCCTTAGATCTAGGTTCCTATTTATAGACATCAAAACCCTAGATCTAGGATTTGAATTTTAAGTTTCCCTCCAAAAGTTTGTTGAGGAGATTTGAATTTCCCTCCAAAAGTTAGTTAGAGGAGAGGCTTCTAGAAGAGATTAGTTAGGAGCTTGATTAGCTTAATCAAGATTAGGTTGCTTAATGATCTTTGCTGATCTGACAGTAGCTTCAAGATCCTTCTGGAATTTGAAGTATCTGAAAGGAATGTGGGCCCAGATATACGAATTATGCACTGAAAATTGAGCGCTGACGTGGCAATACCGCCGCGGAACCGCGGCGCAAGCCGGCTCCCGCCGCGGTTCCGCGGCGCTTTGGGGGCTTCATGGCTTGGGCTCTCTACATATGCTTTGGGATGATGTTTAGGGCTTTTTATGATATGTTGAATATTGTAACTCCTTCTAGATTGCTACCAGATCTCACACCTTTGAGTTGGCGTAATGTTTGATCAGCAAAATGACAATTTAGGCTTTTCTTCCGGATTTTCCTGCACAATTTCTCAAGACAAGTGTTGCGCAATATAGGGATAATGCGATGCCATGAAATGCAGTCAATTTCCTTTATAGTGCTGGTTTTAGAGTCTAACACATGCAATCTGATATTTCAGAGATGTTTTGCTAAAATGTGAAATATGGATACCGAACACTTCTAGATGAGTGCAAAAGATAGGGAAATTGCCGTGTTAAAAATGCAGTATTTTCGACTGATCACATCTCATGACTCCGGTCGGTATCCCCATGATAACCGCCGAATCCAAATACTATCACCGGTAGGTACTAGCCCTCCTGCCAGGCTCATCGCCATCACCTGCGATTTTCTTGCCCCAGGGAACCATACCCGGCTCTACCATGTACCCGCACACGGCCCACTCCACTCCTCGCATCGGGTATATATCACAAATCTCAGAACCGAGAAATCTCATGGTGGACACATCAAAATAGCATATCAAGAGAAACTGGATTTTTCAAACAATGCATAATTTAATGAAAATACCACGGTCCTCAAATCCAGAAAACATCAAATAATGAATAAGAATACTTGCATAGATTATTATGATATATATATATTATATATGTACGTATATTATATATGTACATATATAATAGCGTCCCATACCACTGATATATATATATATATATAATAGCGTCCCATACCACTGATATATATCATCAGGAGTAAAACATCCAGAAAACATCATATGAAATCCCTATCTCAATGCGTAAATCCATGAAATATAATATATGCAACATAAAGCAGTAATATGAGCATATAAAGGAAAACCGCTATTTAAATGCAACAAGTTATTAAATACATCATGTGGTTCCTATTTTCTCCAAAATCCAACGTAACATCATATAAAAGTGAACATGTGGCTACAACAAGGTATAAGGGTGTACATGTAAGTATGTACGTATGATGCACATGTAGCTATATCTCATATGTGTATACACCTGTCAATAATGATGTAATACCATGTAGGTATAGGTGTAGCTGTAGCATAGCAATGTATGTGTATATACAAGTCAATAATGATGCAATACCCTCTACGTATATGTGTAGCTGTAGCATAGCAAGGTATGTGTATATACATGTCAATAATGATGCAATACCCTCTAGGTATATGTGTAGCTGTAGCATAGCAAGGTATATGTATATGCATGTCAATAATGATGCAATACCCTCCAGGTATATGTGTAGCTGCAGCATAGCAAGGTATTTGTATATACATGTCAATAATGATGCAATACCTTCCAGTATATGTGTAGATATATCAAGGTATAGCAAGGCATATATGTAAGCATGTAGGTATACATGTATGCTATATCTCATATGCACAATGGAAATAAGGATCATTTCTCAATGTCCCTAACCAATACAATATCACGTATGTATAGGTGTTGTGCGTGTCATGGCAATTATCGAAGGTGTGGGTGTAGCATACAATTTGTGCTCGTGCAGCATGAACCGTCAATAATGGTGTTGTGTCTCATTAATACTATGTCCATATACAATAAAAAATGAGATATGCAACAATGGTACACATGCACAATCAATATCCATATACTTGTAACTAATAATCATGTCATTTAATCTAGCCAAGACGCATAACGCCATGCGGGCGATTCCCCTGTAGATGTTAAATCTACTCACAGATGATCTCGAGCTATTTAAATCCGACCACCTGCTTCCCTTTCTTAACAGCGTCCTAAATCCCTGCTCGCGATCCTAAATTTCACAAACGCAACACATAAGGTTAAATATGTTACTTATATGTATGCCCTAGAGGCTATTATTGTACATGCGATGTATATTATAGTGGTGGCTTGAATATATATAGAGATGACTTTCTGGCTCGACATGATAGTATGCTATCTGGTTGCTCTTTATCTTAACATGTTGATGTGATGTTGTCTTGCTCTCATATGTTGATAGAGCCCTTAGGTTGTGTACTTGACTACCAGGACTATGATGGAGATCATACTAGTGGGGCCAAAGGTAGTCCACAAGTACACCCTAAAACTGTTCCTAGTCGAATGTGTATCGAGACAGAGCATCGATATTCCGGAGTAGACTAGCGTGTACGCATCTTGACCCATATGATGGGCGATGGATGATCCCACATCCATTGGTGTTTAACATCAAAGATGGTATACGGGTGCTCAGTGGATACTGGGTACACTAAACGGACTCGCCGAGAACTCCTAGTTGGTATTATACCTATCGTCAGATAGCAGTTCTCTGGTGATACCGGTACAGGTTAGTCTATAGACCCGAGATCGTCATAGAGTCTTGTGTGATTCCCACTGTGCTTTGATTTCTACCTTACCACGTTCATGAGAACATGCAAAATGGTGGCTTTTGGGTACAGTCGCGAATCACATGGAGGCAATGAGCGATAGGAGGGATTCGTCTCTCCCGGTATTAGGGGTTGATGTTGCGTTGTGCTCGATTGGCCATAACAGGAAGTCCCTAGCCATGGCTGATACAGAGATTTACTGATAAGTGTTATCAGTGGTTTCTCGACCCGTTATGAGCCTCATATCGGCACGACTTATCGGTTATTGGGGTCTGACATTTACCACCCCTATACTGGATATGCGACATATTAGGCGAAGAGACCAGACTGTACGGTAGTGTTACTGTCAGGTTTTTGCAGGAGTTAGAGCGGTCTAGCTTGCTGATCTTCCGATCATTCAATACCTGGGTAACCGTTATGTCCAGCTAGTACCGCTGACGGCTTGTAGGTGCTTGATGTGATCATCACCTACTGCCGGCGTATTGATGAATCTTTAGAGTCCTACACAGAGGTTTCACTGGCTCAGGCAAAACGAAGTAGGAGCATATATGTGATATGTGCGGGACCGAGATTAATACGAGTATGTGATACCATATTCTATTCTCGCGATATTATGTGTCGATCGGTTATATGAGATATAGCCGGTTTATCGAATCAAATGTTTATTCGATAAGTCGATACAGTATCAGACAGTTATATGAGAGATAGCCGGGTTATCGAATCAAGTGTTGATTCGATATAATGATACAAATAATATTAGTCAGTCATATGAGATATAACCGGATTATTAAATCAAGTGTTGATTTAATGATTTAATGTATAATTATATATTTGATATATTAATTTACATTAACTAATATTAGCTCACTTGAACATTTATTTTTCTCACATATGCAGACTTAATATATATGTGATATATAGTAATTGTGTCATTATTTATGTGTCATGGTTGATGATACATGCAATATGGGTGTATGAGACTTACACCATGATAAAGATAATGTAGGGTTTATTTATTTATGGTAATTCAATTATTAGTTGGAAATTTATTACATGGCATGAAGCTTCATGAAGCTTTGAGACCCATTGACTTAGTCCACTAGTTTTGTCTTACACTAGATATTTGTTAACCCAACCATTATCTTAAATCATGGTTAAGTCTCTATATGGGTAATATTAGATATTTTCTCACCCATGGTTGCCATTCACTCTCACAACAATATCTCTCTTCATCTTCCTCTTCAAAGCTTAAGAGCTCTCTAGCTCTTGATCAAGTGAGAAACTTTAGTGAGAAAATTAATTCCAAAGTGAGCAAAAATCCCACTTCATCATCCTCTACTAGATTAGCACTTTAGTATAGGGTGTTAGTTTCACTAAACCCATATTAGTGAAGAGGGTAGCTTGGGTTAGTGTCTCCTCGACGTAGATCATCTTCGGCCTCGAAGACTTCAAGCAAGTTCGTTGCTTTCTTCTAATGGAGCCATTCAAGAGTCTGCAAGATCATTTCATCGCAGCGAAGGACTAATACAAGGAGCTAATGAAGTGAAGGACCGATCTACAAAGGTTGTATTTCTAGTTCACTTAGAAGTAAAATAGTTTACATTAAGTTTCGTATGATTCTCTAGTTAACGATTCTAGTTTAAGGTTCTTTAAAACGGCAAATTTTTAAAAATGGTATGGATGATGCCTCCCGAAACCGTGCTGTCATTCATAGGAACCCTACAGTGGTATCAGAGCCTAGCTAGAGAATTAGACGGATTGTGTAGGATTACGAAACCGAAATACTCTGAAACTTGAAAATCCAAAACTAAAGTTTCTGTCGATTTTTAAAGTTGTCGAATTTTTTTTAAACAAGTACAGAATGTTGTATGTGATATAACATGAACACTGGAGAAATTTGAGGCATTTCTGAGAAAAAGTGGCCGGCCACCCCCCCCCATCTTGGCCAAATACCGAGCACGAGCCTTCAAATTTTTCCTGTGTTCCAAACTCTGGGTTTTGATGTTTCAGGTTTTGTTTGATTTTACTAAATTTTCATGTGATGTTAACTTTCTGCAAAAGACAACTCGGAGTGTTTCATAGTCGTAATTCTAACTAGTATTCAGGTTATTTAGACGGTGTTAAAAAGTTCGAACGGATATCCAATACCCATTTTAACCTTTGCCGGAAATTTTCCAAGTGTTGGATTTTTCCTTCGTTTAAAACTTTCAGAAAACTGTGCAAGCGATTTTGTGGACCCTCCAGAAGAATGAAACCCTAACTCGATTATATGACCGTCAGAACCACCACGAACCCCAGGGTTTATGGTAGTTCAGCGGTGACACATGTGAGGCATTGGTTGACCCTTCTACGGCTGGTTCATAGGAGCTGTGGCATGTTCTGGGACCTTTTGAAATACGCTCAAGTGTTGAGCTTTTTGGGTAATTTTGGGTGTTTATTGATTCGATCGGAATGTTTAACATCGTCTAGCTATTTCTGGAATGTGATACAATATGTGGAATTCGTATAGTTAGGCATGAAATCCAAAGTATGTGATATTTTGGGTTTATGATGTCTAAGGTTATTATGGATTCCAAATGTTGTAGTTTGACATTTTTTTCTGCGATCGTAAGTGTAATATGTGGTGTATCGCCGGATTCATTGCTATATGTCAACGACAATAGGGATACGCATATTTACTTACGTTGATGACATGTGATTTTATGTGTTGCTGTAATATGTTATATTGGATCGTCGCTTTATGAATAGACGGGGGTTTTATGTGAGATGAGAGTTTTTATTTTCATTCATTTAAAATTCATTGTATGTAATATTCTTTTATTGGGGCACTTCCAGGTTGAGGATGATGTCACCATTGTTCTATATTATTTACTTTTCCGCATTAGGATAGACCCAAGGAGGGGAGTACAAGTAACCGGGTTCTAGAGTCCAGTAGGAGACCAACTCGAGGAGTCGAGTCCGGGTCTCCTAACTCTAGAATTGGTAAGGTTGCTTGCCGCTCTCGTAGGGGTCTAGAGATGTGGGTTTGGCTATTCATCGCGACTATGGAATCTGTGTTTTATAAAGGCTCAAAATAAAACACGGACCTCCCAGTATATCCAATATTTCATATGTTTCTTCTGCTGCTCTGTGATGTGATCACTGTGGATTCTGAGACGAATGGATATACATTATATATGAGATATATAGTAGATGTTGCTTATGTTTTGCACCCGCTTTAGTCCCGTCCCGGTATGCCGTTAGTTAAGTAACCTAACGGTGCATAACGGGACACTGTGACAAATGCGGATGGCATAAGCGTACGTCGCATTTTCATTTCTTCTGTGATACTTAGGAAGCATAAATGATGGGATTTCATTAATGAGATTAATGAAAATAAAAGAAACCTAAAATATGTTGTAGAATCATATATTCAAAAAGGGTAGCTCTAGTTTTTGCTTTGCATAGTGGTGTTCCTTGTAGAATATCCAGCACCTTATTTGATAAGGAAAAAGCCGAGATCCCTTCACCAAGAGTGACCTCTTTAGAAAAAGCTAGCAAATGCTACAACCAACTCAGTTTTGTCTTTTGATTGCTTCTTTTAGTTTTTATTTTGCATAGCGGTATTTGTGAAATATCCTGCACCTTATTCGATAAAGAAAGAGCCGGGATCCCTTCACCGGGACTGGCCTCTTTAGCAAAACTAGTAAAACGCCTAAAAACATTCCTTTTCAAAAATCACTTGTTTCTACAACTATATCAAGTTCATTATGCCAAAGATTTTCATAAAAACTTGTTGTAACCCTCCGCCATTTTAGGAAGTAGAGTACTTAGTATTCATGCTGCGTTTGTTGACCATAGTTAAGGCGCAGTGTACGGTAGCTAAGTGATGCCTTCCTACATAGCATATGCTGTAATTTATTAGGACATTCGTGTGACTTTGTTGACCATAGTTAAGGGTCATGTGGGTGGGTCTAATTAATCAAGAAATGATGGGTAGAACTTGATTAGTGCTTACGATTTGTTGATCATAATTAAGGTCATAAGTCCCTAGGGGTAAAAGCTTATCGGGAATTTCAAGTGTTGAAATTTGCAATGAGATTGTATACCTTCTATGTGATAGTAGGATCCCGATCCCACTGTGAGCAAGAGTTGCTCTCAGGAGAGTTTTGCACTTTACAATTAGCTAACTCATTAGGTGTCTAGAAAGGGTCAACGGGGCCACGCCTCTGGGAAAATGAGGTTTATTTTAATTATGTCCGTGCGAAAGCACGGGGAAGCTCCCTCAGAAGTACTGGCACTGACATGGCTGAACGGTTAGCGAAGTTGTAGAATGCAATTAATCCTGGCTGAATTTTCTTTTTAAAGGTTTGAAGGAAAATTTGAGAATAGCAGTGGGACACATCAATTAGATAAGATAAATAACCAATCTGATCTTTACAAGAGCATACGCTGAGTTTTCTTCTCTCTCTCTCTCTCCAGGTAGCGACCATGGTAGGCCTTAATCAAGATAATAATATGGATATATTGACCGAACCCGCTTTTTATGCTGAGCAGGGGAATGTTGGTTCCGCTCCAACTTATAATTGTTATAAGTCTGAGCAGAAAATAGGAATATATCCGGATTTCCACGCCATCCAAACGAAGAATGAGCATGTTGATGCATCTTCTTCGGGTGTGTTAGTAACCGAGAACTGTTTCTCAGAACACTCTACGTCCTGGGTATTAGATACCGGCTCAGGATCCTACATATGTAACATGTTACATAGGCTACGGAAATGTAGAGAACTAGGAATGGGTGATCATTCCGTAAGAGTAGGGAATGGTGCAAATGTTGCAGCCAAAGCAGTTGGCGAATATCACCTTGTATTACCAAATCGTAATACATTGATTCTGAACGAATGCTATTACATTCCGACCCTGATATGCAATATTATATCGGTTTCTTTATTGAGTAAAGAAGGATTTAATTTTGTAGTACAAGATAACGTTATGAATATCTTCCTAAATCAAAAGTTGATTGGATCAGGCTCGTTAAATAATGGCATATACGTTCTAGATCAAACCACAGTTCTTAACGTACAAAACACACACAAGAGAAAACGTTCAGAAATGAACGAATCCTTCTTGTGGCATTGTAGTGTAGCGTTTTAAAAAAAAATAAAAAATAAATAAATAAATAAAATCTTTTAGGTGAATTTTCTGATAATCGGTAAAATAAACCGTATTTTCCGTAAAACTTAACTATAATTATTTTCAATATAGATTTAAATACACCTATTTTAACTATATAATTGCTAGTGTTTGGTATTTATTTACTCACTTATAAATTATTAGTTTACTTAAATATTTTCTTGAATTAATTATTTCTGATATTAATATAAGCTTTTAATTATACATTTAATTAGTGGTAATTACAAATTAGAAATGGGTTAATTTTACAAAATGAGCCCTGACATATTAGAATTTGGTTTGTAACATGTTTTTCTCTTCTTGAGTTGTATCCATAATTCTAGAGTTTTCTAGGATAAATTGAAGTAAGAAAATAAATAAAATTAAATAATTTTGAAAAGACTAAATTGATGTAATAAATTGTGAAGTTTCTACACACACCGCTCTTCCCCCCCCCCCTCTCTAAAATTTTGGCCGAACCTATCCCATGTCAGCCCAAAAAAATTCTCACCTCATCTCCACTTCAAAATCCATAAAATCCATTCAAAAATCAATACAAAAACTCCACTAATTCATCATTTACCCCATACCCTTTATTCTTTGGCCAAACAAGCAAGGATCTTGGAGCAAAGTTAGCATTTTGGAGATCAAGTTGTATGTTTACTCTTATGGTTTGGAGGTATAATCTTGAACCAAATGTTACTTGATATTTAATTAGCTCAATTTAATTAATCATGATGCTTAATTAGGTTTTAAATTCAAAATTTGAAAATTCATGAAAGGGGTTTGAGATTAAGTTTGGGTTTTCATAAATTGGTTATGGTTAGAAAGTGTAGTATAATATCTTAGAGTATGCAAAATGAAATCTAGTTGTCAAATTACTAATTGTTACATTTAAATTGTTCTAATTAAGCTAATTGCAAACAAGATTTTTATAAATCATATAAATAGGTGAGATACAATTCAAGTGAGGGTTTTTATCATTAGATTATGGTCTTAATGAGTAGATTAACATGTTAATGGAATGCAAACCTAATCTAGTTACTAGTTGCTAATTGTTAGTTTAAAATTTTGCTAATTATGCTAATGTTGCAAACTAGGTTTTTAGAAAATTGATTAATTAATTGAGATTAAAATCTAATTAGGATTTTCATGACATTATTAACATTATAAATTGTAGTTTAATACCTTAGATTATGCAAAACCTAGTTAGTTGTTGTTTTGTGCATTGTTACTTCGAAATTGTTAAAAATTGGATAATGTTGCAAACTAGAATTTTGGGTTTAATGGAAATTGATGAGATTAAATTGAAGTATTGGTTTTTATGATCTACTTATGATATTTAGTGAATATTATGGCCACTAGTTTTGTTAAAACATCAAATTTTGAACTAAAACGGTTATTTGATGCTTTCTAGGTTTTTGGAAATAAATCTATTTGAATTATTTTACGGTTTTGATGATTTAAACCCTATTTCATATATAATTAGTGGGTTTTGAAATCATGATTTGTACGTTTTGGTTTTATCTCGATCAATCGGTATTTGTACGCCGATGTCGAGGGTTATTTGGTTCTTTTTCATGAGCGGGTCAAAGGTTTTAACCTATGTGCGTTTCGTGCGCCGTTTTGGTTTTGTCCGTGATTTTGGTTTACGATATTGTATATGTTTGCGTATAGGTACCCCTCACGTGGATTTCGGACAATAAAGAAGAGGATGGCGGCATCGACTTTGGTAAGCGAGGACCAAGTGAGTAGATGTATATCTATGGGGGAAGTCGGGTGGATGGCGTATAGCACCCCTGCAACTTCGTAGGATATGATGTGGTATTGAGATAGTTATATATTGATATGTTATTGCAAGATATGAATACTAAACAAGAAAGGTTCTAGGGTGACCACGAATTGGAATTTTGGGTATTTTGGATGACAAGCCTCCTATTCTAGTCTTTAGTCGCGAGATCCTAGAGTATAGGTTAGCGCATGCGCGCGCGCACACACACACACTTCTTTTCCAGGTCTACAACATATATACGTGATATGAGAATGTTATGTGATACTTGGGGAAGAGTGGATATGATCGGGTATGATACCGTGAGACATTTGATATGTGATCGAGTTATGATATGGGATATGTTATGATACTAGCGGATCGCTGGGCGACGAGAAATATAATTATGTATACGATAAAATATGTGATGACATTAGAATGTATGAGATTTTAGATCAGTAACTAGGTCATGATATTGTTTGACAATGATACCATGTGAATGATATATATATATATATATATATATATATATATATATATAGTCGACATATGATCAAGATGTGATATGAAATATGGTATGATATTTATAACGGATCGTTTGGAAGATGTGTATTCATATATGATGATGTGTATTGATGATATTGGAATATACGAGACTTTAGAACATTACCTAGATTGTGATATTGATTGATGACAATACCCAAATAAATGATGATGTAAATATGATAGTTGACTTATACCCGATTCTGGGATGCCGTACGATGGATTTTACCGTACGAGATATAGATGTGATGATTGATCCGCACTCTTAATTTGAGGAAGTCTTACTATGTACGTGATGCTATTGAGGCTGGATCGCCGACTACTAGAAATATCGACTCGTACTTTAGGTGGATTCTTATTACCTATCGACTAGTTTCTTTAGTTTAGTTCCTTAGTGGGTTAGATAGATACTACGTTAGGCTTGAGTCATATTTATTTTTAAAACTAACGAATCGTGCGCATTTTTAAAAGCAGCCTGAGGGATACTACGGATTTTCAAAGGACATATCTTTTCTTAAAAACCCCGTAGCCCCTAATTTTCTAAAAACCACGATTCGTGCTTTTTCAAACAACAAACTGTATGACTCATAATTAGTATGTATTCTCTAGTTGTGCGTTTACTACACATTCACCGTTATATTCATGTTGTATTCATCACATTGTATGTTCATGCATATGTTTGTTTAGCTAATATGAAACTCTGTCTGTTAGGACACCAGCACCATTATCGATGATGCGCATGTTCCACATACACTTATTTGCCGGCTCACTCACATCATCATCGGTAATTGCCATATCACGTACACTTTAGAATATATTATCTTTTTATTGATATAATCAGCTAAATGCAAGTCCAATATAATATTGTGTAATTACTCTCATATGCTAGTGTAGATATTGCATTTATTACTTAGACCCTTCATGCATTCACATATTCATATTATCATGCAGTATTGTGGGGCTTATGCCGATACTCATTATTTACTTACCCATGATTTTGGGATTTGGATTTCTATGAGATTTCTAGATTTTGGGGGAAAACCGCAAGAATTTAATAAAAGCTCAGTATCATCATTTTTAAAATGCAAGTTGTGGTTTTCTTGTGATGTATATGTCGTCCACCATGAGATTTCATATTTTCTGTTGGATTTCGAGACCCGATTCGAGGAGTGGATGAACCGTCTCGGGTACATGGTAGGCCCAATAAGGTACCTCGTGGCAAGAAGCTCGAGTTGTAAACGATGAGCCTGGCTTAGGAAAACTACCTACCGGTGATGTCTGGTGCGACGGATATCCGAAGGATACGACCGTTGTCGTGAGATTTGATGATATGGTCCGATCCGGACTGACGGAGCCCGAGATATTGAGATTTCGAGATATTGAGATTTCGAGATATCGAGACATTGAGATATATATGTTTTGTGTCGATACTTGACACGGATTTCCATGGATTTCATTGATAATGTTTCAGATTACCATACAAATTTTACTGTGATAAAAGTTAATGATTTTCTTATACAGATATGTCCAGATTTCATGGTTGATTGTTTCATTCATGATGCATTCATACATCACATATATACATGATATATTGCCACTTAGTGACACTGACACGAGCACTGAGTATTACACTTATGCATAGCGTATTACCCTATCACTACTAGTTGTCTAGTGTTATGTTAAGTATATTATTATGACCTAGGAGATCGTCGTGCATGCGATTTCTACTCACGAGTTGGCAACTCACCCCCGTTGTGCCAAATTTTCTTTCAGGTTCAGATGTACAGGTTTCCTTGGCAGCTTGCTAGCACACTATTTCATTCAGGGTGATTGCTTGGTAGGTTGGTTCACTTGTATCGTGACTGCCGTTGTACTACTATTTATTTCAGTTGTATCTAGTAAGCTCCATCAACCAGACTTGTATTATTGGTAGATTTAGAAGACCAGCTGTTTTTATTTCGACCTTAGGGTCGCGCTTGTATTATTATGGTTTTCTGGTGGATTTTGGTTTTCTTCTGAGTTTTGTTACTCGCCCTATGGCGTTGTATATTATTTTGCTTGTGGTTGTGACCGCCAATTGGCGAAGAGCTAGCTCCCGCTTGGAGATGCCTTTATTATTGCTTTTGTATATATTCTTGTTCGTACCCGTTTGGGGCCAGTTTTTACAAAGGAGACTCTGCCGAAATTTTTGAGAAAATTTGATGTTTCTTTTAAAACTTGTTTTCCTACACTTCTTTTAAATGGTTTAGATTTCTGGGCTTCGGATTGCTTAGATTACGTTACTCCTTTAGACGCTTCGTAATGTAAGTGCCGGCCACGTTCTGTACCTTCGGATCATGACATATAAACTAGGTCATATCAATGAGACATGACTAGCTAAGTTACATAAGGATGGATATTTAAATTCGTTTGAATTTTTATCTTATGACATTTTCCAGTCATGTCTCAAAGGCAAGATTCCCAAAACTCCGTTTAGTGGACACGGAGAAAGAGTTACGAAACTCTTGTAACTGATACATAGTGATGTATGCAGTCCCATGTCTACTCATATCAGGAATGGCTCCTCATACTTGTAACGCCTTGAAATTTTGTTTAGAATATTTTTCGCGTTAATTAGCAATTGTGCATGTTTTTATATATTTATGTAGGGTTATTAATTATTTTTAGTCGGGTTTACCCTAATTGGAATATTTTCTTTGTGTTAATGTACACATGCACACTTAGCTAAATTTTGTGACCTGGGTTTTTAATGATACCATGTGAACCATTTCTTTTCTTGCATGGTTGATAATTTATCCCCACCATTTAAATCAAGTCAAACCCTTTTTATAATTCAAAAATTAAATTAGAATATGAGGTATGGTGGGTAGGTGAAGGTTTTGACTTGGGTTGACTATGGATTTCTCTCTCATTTCTTTCCCTATCTCTCATTTTCTGCACCTCCTGCAGAATGGCAGCAGCAAACATAGCATTTTCTTCATCTCTTCTTCTTCTTTTCACTTCTCTTTAAATCCACACAAAACCCTACACCAAAACCACCCCTTTTCCTTCACAAAAAAACCTTGGGAAAAATGGTCTTTTGAGGTGTTTGGAGGCAAATCTGCGTGTTTGGTTTGCGACGCGGGTTTCTAGTTTGACTTTAATGTCGCGTTTGTGTGACTTTGAGCTTATGTGTGATATATATTGTGTAATTCTAGGTTCGAAGGCGAGTGCGACGGACGCCGCGAAGAAGGGGAAACGAGTCGTCGGCTACAATTAGCGCGAGACTACGGTCCGTAGATTTAACATCTTCGGGGATATCGCCCGCATGGCATTCTACGTCAAGGCTGATAGGACCTTATAGCTACATATTGCATTTACCAACATGGCTACTGTTAGTTACATACCGCATTCCCTGATATATGTATATAAACTTAGAATTGATAGAACACCGCACTATTACTAACGGTTCATGTTGCACGAGCATTAATCTGCATGTTACACACACACCGTTAATAATTTCCATGTCACTCACTGTAGAATTGACATGATCCTTATATTGTAGTTCATCACACATATGATTCGATATGATTTTCATAGAAATTGGGAGCCGCATGATGCCTTTTGAAAAACTGAGACTATTTTAAAAAGGTGGTTTCTCCCTTTTACTTATAATGTGACTTGATATACATATCACATCGCATTGACTTATTCATTGGTTTTGGATTTCATATGATTTCTGGTTTTGAGGATCGTGGGGTTATTTAAGAAAAGATGCACTATTTGAAAACCCGGTTTCTCGTGATATGATATTTTGGTGCGTCCACCACGCGTTTTCTCGGTTCTGAGGCGTGTGCTTGAAACCTGATTCGAGGAGTTGGATGATCCGTTTGCGGGTTCGTGGAGGACCCGGTATGGTTCCCCGGGGCGAGAATTTTTTTTCGTGGAGTAGACAATGAGCCTGGCAGGGCGGCGAGTACCTACCGGTGATTGGTTGGACCTGGAGGTTCTCTGGAGGATACTGACCAGAGTCGATAGATAGATACGGGACGACCCGTACTGCTGGGGCAAGGGCCGATTCCGCAGACGGAGACCGTTGGCTGATCCGGACTGACGGAGCCCGATATATGAGGATTTGCATGTCGATGCTGGACACGAGTATTTTTATGATATTTTGAGTGCCGATGATGGGCATTCGTGATTTTCAGAGATTTACAGGATTTGAGGGCCGAGGAGAGTGCCGGCACCTGAGTTTATTTGGGATTTGGGTGCAGTGTAGGGCACCGATTATTTTTCCACGTTGATATTCTGTGTAGATGTTATTTATCCCATGCTCAGCAGTGATTATTATGCATCTCATCCTGTAGTTATTTTACCTGACAGAGCACTTGCATGATTATGCACATACTGCTTATCGCATATAGACTTATCTGTTGGCATTTGATAGAGTAGCGCGGTACATGCATGCTCGCGATTACCTTTATATGTTATCTCTATTCACGAGTTGGCAACTCACCCCCGTTGTGCCACAGTATTTGCGGGTTGCCCTTCGGAGTAGTCGCGGCAGGCTGCCTTCTTACATCTTTTGGCTACAGATACCACTACAGTTGGTGCGAGAGCTGTTTTGCTGTTAGGTGGGTTGTGGTATCTGGTTACTTCTATTGTATACTCTTTTATATCTAGTATTCTCCATTTACCTTATATATACTTGACTTAGAGACAATGTGAGGACGATGATGTATGTTATTTATATTTTTTTGTCGAGCTCGTGGGAGCCGACTTTACATGTACAGTTTTATTATTCGGTGATGTTTCTACTTATTGCTCATTTCTTCGCTACGACGTCGTATATTACTCTTGTAGTAGCGGTTTCCGCCGTTGGGCATGATTTCTCCCGTTTGGGGATGCTTTATTTCATTATATATATCATTTTCACTTATATCCCGTTTGTACCTAATTTCGGGGTTACTTTTACAAAGGAAATGCTGCAAAAATTATTATGAGGATAACTTAACTTTAAAAGAACTTTATTGAACTATTTAATGTTTTCTAAATGTTTTAAGTAAATGTTTTCAATACTCACTACTTTTAATATGGTTTTGAATTCTAGGTTCGGCTTACTTAGTCGCGTTACGTCTTTAGACGTTGCGTGGTTAAGTGCCGGTCACGAGTCGAAATATTTAGGTCGTGACAAAGTTGGTATTAAAGCGTAGGTTTACCTTTCGGAGTGTAGGATGACCCTGGTATGATGGAGTAGGTAGCTGAAGCAGAGTGGCGTAGCGTGTGTATGTTCCGCGGCATGCTCACGACACGGTACTCCGCCAAAGAGACCTTAGGACTTATTGATTTAAATTCCTTCTTGAGTATATACATTCTTGTGATTCGATTTTTGCATCCTTATCGAATCCTACTTTTCCTTTCAGCCATTATGCCGCCAAAGACTACGAGGGAGCAGAGAGCGGCCGCGAAGGCTGAGATTAGAGTTGATTCGTCTGAGACGAGGACAGATCCGGGTAGTACACCGGTTGTGCCCGAGCAGGTTGTTCCTCTCGTGACAGATCAGATTTCCATGTTAGGGGATGGTATGCAGGAGATACGCCATACGGTGGGATCCAGTATGCAAGAGATGCGCCAGATGATGGGATCTCTAGTTGAGACACTTCGAGCGCAGCGACCAGAGGTAGCTCCACCCATTGCAGAGACCGCAATGATACCCACAACACAGGCAGTTGTTCCTACAGCTACAGAGGTCATTACGGTATCGCTGTCAGAGTTTATGAGGCTGAAGCCTCCGGTCTTCACAGGCACCGATGCAGCCGAGAACCCACAGTCTTTCATTGACGGGATGACTCGGATATGCCGTTCCCTCAGATGCGCAGATGTGAGGTGGGTTGAGTTCGCGAGCTTTCGCCTGCAAGGTCTTGCGCAGAAATGGTGCGAATCAGTCGAGAAGGGTAAAGCGGCAGGTCTTCCTCCTATGACCTGGATAGAGTTTGTGGCGCTATTCCTTGCCCGCTTTCTTCCACTGAGCGTCAGAGATGCTAGAGCATGCAGGTTCGAGTCCTTACGCCAGACTCCGGAGATGTCAGTGGCAGAGTATGACGTGTTGTTTATAGAGCTATCAGTTTATGCCCCGTATTTAGTGGCTACTGAGGAGTTGCGAGTCAAGAGATTTGTCCGAGGCTTGCTTACACCACTGTTCCTTGCGATCAGTGCACAACATTATGAGACATATGCAGCAGCTGTGGACGCAGCCCTATTAGTCGAGGAGCGCCTTGCTGAGACTTCGGTAGTTCCAGAGCCGAAGAGAGTTCGTACTGGTATATCAGCATGGAGACAGACCTTCAGACGCCGCGACAGGTATCGTTCAGGTACGGGGAGTGGCAGAGATTCGGGACGAGGCCAAATGTTTAGTTCGTATCCACGGGAAAGTCAGCAGTCGTCGCGGGGTTGCTTTAGATCCGGCAGCCTACTTCACCTCGTTAGAGATTGTCCCGAGATACACAGGAGGGAGGCAGCAGCACCGCATGTTACTTTACCATCTTCACCACCCCAGAGGGCATTTCCTGTTGTACCTACGGTTGCTCCGCGTCAGACTCACACACAGAGAGGTCGTAGGCGTGGAGGAGTTGCTCAGATAGGACGGGATGACCGAGGCAGAGGGCAGTTAGTCACAGGTGGAGGACAGGCGTGGGTTTTTGCTTTGACGCATCAGGACGCGCAGGCGTCCAATGCGGTGGTCTCAGGTATCCTTCCAGTATGTTCTGTTGATGCACACGTGTTGTTCGATCCCGGATCTACACACTCGTACGTATCCACACACTTTGTGCCAATTTTGGATAGAGAGTCCGGTTTTCTTGATCAGCCGCTTGTTGTGACCACTCCTGTGGGAGAGTCGTTTGTTGCTAGGCACATGTTCCGATCCTGTATCGTCCGTATTGACGAGAGAGATTTGCCTGTCCACTTGATCCTTCTAGAGATGTTGGACTTCGACGTTCTTTTGGGCATGGATTAGTTAGCCACGTTCTATGCTTCTGTGGACTGCCGTGAGAAGACAGTTAGATTTTGTTTTCCCGGCGAGTCGGTTTTTGTTGTGTTGGAGGACCGTGGTGCCATCCTTCACAGTTTGATTTCTTCTTTTCGCGCTGGACAGCTTTTGAGGAAGGGATGTCAGGGATTTCTTGCCTATGTTTGCGATACTAGAGCTACAGAGGTTCCGTTGGATCAGGTTCCGGTTGTTAGCGAGTTCCCTGATGTGTTCCCTGACGATCTTCCTGGGCTACCGCCCGAGCGTGATATTTCTTTCTGTATTGATCTGGTTCCTGGCACGGGGCCTATTTCTGTACAGCCTTATCGGATGGCCCCGGCGGAACTTCGAGAATTGAAGGGTCAGTTGCAAGATTTGCTGGATAAGGGACTTATTCGACCCAGTGTTTCTCCTTGGGGTGCTTCAGTCCTGTTTGTCAAGAAGAAGGACGGCAGTATGCGTTTGTGTATCGACTACCACCAGCTGAAGAGGGTGACAGTGCGGAACTGGTATCCCTTGCCACGCATCGACGATTTGTTCGACCAGCTTTAGGGGGCAGGATACTTTTCGAGGATCGATTTGCGATCAGGCTACCATCAGCTGCGGGTTCGACAAGAGGACATTCCTAGGACAGCTTTCCGCACGCGCTACGGCCATTATGAGTTTCTGGTGATGTCGTTCGGACTCACCAACGCGGCAGCAGCATTTATGGACTTGATGAACCATATTTTTCGGCCGTATCTTGATCTGTTCATCATCGTATTCATTGACGATATCTTGGTGTATTCCCATAGTAGAGAGGAGCACGAGCAGCACCTGCGAATTACACTGCAGACCTTGAAGGAGCATTAGCTTTTCGCCAAATTCTCCAAGTGTGCTTTCTGGCTGGACAGCGTAGACTTCTTAGGGCATGTGATTTCACGAGACGGTATATGTGTAGACCCGAGGAAGATCGAGGCCGTTCGGAATTGGCCCAGACCCACATCAGTTACGGAGATTCACAGCTTTCTATGGCCGGCCGGCTACTACAGGCGATTCGTGCAGGACTTCTCCCGTATTGCTACACCGTTGACCGGGTTGACCCAGAAGGGCATTCCTTTCGATTGGACGGAGGAGTGTGAGCACAGTTTTCAGCAGTTGCGGACTCTACTGACTACGGCGCCAGTATTATCATTGCCTTCAGGATCAGGCGGATTTGTGGTTTATTATGATTCTTCTCTAGTGGGGCTAGGGTGCGTATTGATGCAGCATGACAGGGTGATCGCGTAGGATTCGCGCCAATTGAAGAAACATGAACAGAACTACCCCACTCACGATTTGGAGATGGCTGCAGTGGTCTTTGCACTTAAGATCTGGCGACATTACCTATATGGCGAGTCGTGCCAGATATTCACTGATCACAAGAGCTTAAAGTATATATTTCAGCAGCGAGACCTGAACCTTAGACAACGCCGATGGATGGAGTTAGTGAAGGACTACGATTGCGAGATCTTGTACCACCCGGACAGGACTAATATAGTGGCGGATGCTTTGAGCAGGAGGCCCGGGGGTAGTCTATCTTGTTTGAGCGCAGTACAGAGGCAGTCATTGGCGGATTGGAAGATCTTATGCGACATTCGGGTACAGTTCGAGTTTACGCCGATCGGAGGACAGATTGCACATGTTCGTGCATGCCCACAGTTGCTTGACCGTATACATGAGGCACAACACAGTGATGACCGATGTTCAGAGATCAGGACACAGATTGGACAGGGCAGGTTTTCCGAGTTCGTGATCGATGATCAGGGATACTATGATTTGGGACTAGACTGTGCATACCAGATGCTGAGGGACTGCGGCGTGAGATTCTTGAGGAGGCACATCGATCGGTGTACAGTGTTCATCCAGGTTCCACTAAGATGTACCATGATATGAGAGATGTTTACTAGTGGGACGGAATGAAGAGGGGCATTGCAGATTTTGTGTCGAGATGCCTGACTTGTCAGCAAGTCAAGGCCGAGCACCAGAGGCCCGTAGGAGAGCTACAGCCGTTACCCATTCCGGAGTGGAAATGGGAACATATATCTATAGACTTCATTGTGGGTCTACCCAGGAGGGTATGACTCCATCTGGGTAATCGTGGAACGTTTGACGAAAGCAGCTCACTTCCTACCGGTGAAGACGACTTTCGGATTTGCTCAGTATGCCCAGATATACATCGACGAGATCGTACGACTGCACGGAGTTCCGATATGTATTGTGTCCGAAAGAGGCACCCAGTTTACCAGCCGACTATGGCAGAGGCTTCAGGAGGCTTTGGGTACCCGCTTGAGTTTCAGCATAGCATTTCATCCGTAGACCGACGGACAGTCAGAGTGGACTATTCAGACTCTCGAGGACATGCTCAGAGCATGCGTATTAGACTTCGGAGGTAGCTGGGATCATCATTTGCCCTTAGTAGAGTTCTCCTACAATAACAGCTACCAGGAGACCATTCAGATGACACCATTTGAGGCACTTTATGGGAGGAGATGCAGATCGCCCACCTGTTGGACAGAGCTCAGTGAGAGCAGTATCTTAGGGCTACAGATTGTTGAGGAGACGACCGCGAAGATCCAGTTGATTCGCGATAGGATGAGAGCAGCCCAGAGTAGGCAGAGATCTTATGCGGACCGTCGTCAGCGCAGACTTGAGTTTTCTGTTGGTGATTATGTTTTCTTGAGGGTCTCCCCAATGAAAGGTGTGATGAGATTTAGGAAGAAGGGGAAGCTTAGTCCCAGATATGTGGGCCCCTTCGAGGTCCTCGAGCGTATTGGTGCAGTTGCGTACCGATTAGCCCTTCCGCCCAGTTTTCCAGATGTGCACCCCGTATTTCACGTTTCGATGCTCCGCAAGTATCTTTATGATCCTTCGCATGCGATTCAGCACCCGACGATCCAGCTTGAGTGCGACCTTTCCTATGCAGAGCAGCCGGTGATCATTTTGGACCGACAAGTGAAGAAATTGAGATCGAAGGACATACCATCAGTCAAGGTACTTTAGCATGGCCTGAGCAGCGAGGAGTTCACTTGGGAGACCGAGAGTGAGATGAGGAATAGGTATCCCCATCATTTTGAAGGTACGTGTTGTTAGATTTTGAAATTCGGGGACCGAATTTCTTTAAGGGGGGTAGATTGTAACGCCTTGAAATTTCGTTTAGAATATTTTTCGCTTTAATTAGCAATTGTGCGTGTTTTTATATATTTATGTAGGGTTATTAATTATTTTTAGTCGGGTTTACCCTAATTAGGAAATTTTCTTTGTGTTAGTGTACACATGCACACTTAGCTAAATTTTGTGACCTAGGTTTTTAATGATAGCATGTGAACCATTTCTTTTCTTGCATGGTTGATAATTTATCCCCACTATTTAAATCAAGTCAAACCCTTTTTATAATTCAAAAATTAAATTAGAATATAAGGTATGGTGGGTAGGTAATGTAGGGTTCCTAGGCACACTAATGAGGTCTCACAAGGCATCAACCATGCCAATTTCAAATTTTTCCGGTGCCGAGAAACCCTAATATAGATCGTTAACTAGAGATTAGGCGAAACATGCAAGTAGTAAACAACTTTACTGCTAAGTGAAAGAGACTACAACCTTTGTAGATCCGGTCCTCCACTTCCTTAGCTCCGTGATGATGTCCCTCCGCTGCGATCATCGGATCCCGGACTCTAGCGATGGTTTCGTCGAAGAAATGATCGGGCTAGGTCGTCGACTTCGATGCCGAAGATGATCTACGTCGAGGCAACTCAAGATCAAGCTCCAACTTCACCAAGTCAAGAAACTTGTGAAGAAAATACCCTATACTACTTGGCAAGTGGTAGAGGATGAATAAATAGGAAGTGGGTTCACTTTAGAATTGGTTTCTCACTCTTTTCCTCAAGTCACCATTGAAGCTAGCAAGCTTCTTTCTTCTTGAAGAAGAAGAAGAAGAAGAAAAAGAATATGATGAGAGAATAATTAAATCAAATGATAAATCAAGTGAAGTTATCATAATGCAACCTTGGTTAAGTGTAGAGAATAAACTAGGGTTAGGTGAATGGTTAGGTTTAGGCAAAAGACAAAATGGTAGATAATCTAAAGAAGCTTCATGAAGCTAAAGCAAAGAAACAAAATTAGCCACCATTTCATTTTGCCAAAAATGAATAAATAAATAAATGAATAAGTAAATAAATCAAACCCTAACCATTAACCTAATCATAGTTAAAAGCATACACACACCCAAGTTTGCATGTATCATCAAACATGATGCAAACTAGTGCACAAAACTATATCATATATACAATGTGCACATCAAGTAAGAAAATCCATCTTAAGTGAACAAATACTAGTTAATGCAAAGTAATATATCAAATATATAATTATACATTAAATCATTAAATCAACACTTGATTTAACGATCCGGTCATATCGCATATGACCGACTAATATCCGATGTATCGACTTATCGAATCAATCCTCGATTCGATAACTAGGTTATATCGCATACAACCAATCGATACATTCATCGCGAGAATACAATACGGTATCACATACACGCATTATTCTCGGTCCCGCACATATCTCATATGCGCTCCTATTTCGTTTCGCTTGAGCCAGGAAACCTCTGTGTAGGACTCTAAAGACTCGTCAATACGCCGGCAGTAGGTGATGATCATATCAAACACCCACAAGCCGCAAGCGGTCTGCTAAACGTAACGGCCACCCGGGTATTGAGCGATCAGAAAATCGACGAGCAAGCCCGCTCACACTCCTGTGAATCTAACCAGTAACACTTACCGTACAGTCCGGTCTGATCTTCTGATATGTCGCATATCTCGCCTAGGGGTGGTAAACGTCAGACCCCAGTAGCTCGATAAGTCGTGTCGATATGAGGTCTATAACAGTTCGAGAAACTATGGTAACACTTACCAGTAAATCTCAGCAACCCTGGCCAGAGATTTCCGATTATAGCCAATCGAACACAGCGCACCATCAACTCCCTATACCGGGAGAGACGAATCCCCTCCTATCGCTCATTGCCTCCATGTGATTCGGGACTGTACCCAAAAACCACCGTTTTGCACGCCCTCTTGGACGTGGTAAGGTGGAAATCAAAGCACAGTGGGAATCACACAAGACTCTATGACGATCTCGGGTCTATAGACTAACCTGTACCAGTGTCACTAGAGAACTGCCATCTGACGTAAGGTATAATACCATCTGGAAGTTCTCGGCGAGTCCGTCCAGTGTACCCAGTCTCTACTGAGCACCCGTATATCATCTCTGATGTCAAACACCAATGGATATGGGATCATCCATCGCCCATCTGTATGGGTCAAGAAGGTATACGCTAGTCTATACTGGTATATCGATGCCCCGTCTCGATACACCCACGACTAGGGACTTTGAAGGATGTACTTATAGACTATCATGTCCCCACCAGTATGATCCGCATCATAGTCCAGGTAGTCAAGTACACATCCTAAGGGCTTTACCAACATGTAACAGAGAGACAATCAGTATACACGTTAAGGTAAAGAGTAACCAGATAGCATACTATCATGTCGAGCAAGAAAGTCCTCACTATATATGTCCAAGCATCCACTACAATATACATCCTATGTATAGTAATGGCCTCTAGGGCATAGATATAACTAACAATCTCCCACTTGCACTAGGGCCATCTGTAGCAGTGGTTGTAGTATCTCATACTCAACCATCCCATAAAAGTCTCTCTTTGGGAAAAGGCCTTTGTGAGTGGATCCGCCGTGTTGTCCTCTGAGTCTGCTCTCCTAACCTCGATCCTCTAGAGATCAACCATCTCCATGATCAGGTGCTACTGCCTTAGAATATGTCTGGATCACTGATGGGACGGACGTTCCTTCGCATAAGCCACAACTCCATTGTCACACAATGGGAGGAACTAAGTTCATCTCATGAACAAATATACATCCAGACTGCCTCTTTGGTAGCATCTTAAGTAGCGATGTATCCAGCCTTTATCGTCTAGTATGCCACGGTATCTAGCTTGGAACTCTTCCAACATACCGTCCCTTTTCTGAGGGTAAAGACAATGCCTGTGACTGACTTTCAGTCGTCCTTATCACCCTGGAACCTTTCCAGTGATTCTCCCCAGGATCGATTGATACCATCTCACTACAACTAGTGAGTATCCTAGCATCCAATTACCTCTATCTCATAGATGAAAACTCAGGATTTAGGAGGTATCACTTTGATCCTATATGGAGAATCCTTATGATAAGCGGATATTGACCGAGCGTAGCATAGGAAACTCCTTCTCTATCAAGAGTATGTCATCCACGTACTCTACGAGGATCACTACCATACTCCCTACTACCATTTTGTATATACAAGGTTCATCTACCATTTTGATGATGTCAAACTTTTTGACTACTACATCAAAACAGGCGTTCCAACTCCGCGATGCCTGCTTTATCATATAAAACATCTTGTACACGTTTCCGCTGCTCCCACTTTCTACGAAGCCCTCTGACTGTGTACTTATAGACGCACTCTTCTAAAACATCACTTAGAAAAGCAGTCATGGCACCCAACCGCCAGATATCGTAGTCATGGTATGTAGCCGTGGCAAGTAGGATCTGGATGGACTTAAGCATAGGCACTGAAAAAGGTTTCATCATAATCCATACCTGGTCAATGATGCAAACTTTTAACAAGTCTAGCTTTGAAAGTCTCAACTTTTCCATGTACACCAAGTAATCTTCTCAAGATATACTTGCTCCTGATGGGGATTTAACCCTTCAGATAAAGCAACTAAAATCCATACTTTGTTGGTGTATAAGGATTCCATCTCAGATCGCTAAGCATCCAGCCATTCTTACAGAGTCCCTACTCTCGATGGCCTGCTCGAAACTAGTTGGGTCATCATCTCATGATGCAATCCTCGCTCCCACTGTCAACGAGAAACCAAAGTATCTCTCAGGAAGGTGAGGAACCCTGCTAGATCGACGAAGAGGCTGAGGTTCGTCGGGGACTATTGAATCCTCTGGTTCTGTCAAATCAGCTGCAGTTTTGTATGGTTGGAACCTTTCTTGTTCTACATAACTGACATTTCCTTGATCTTGTCCGGATTTTGCTTTTGACATAGGCCGGACAACCCAAATCTTAACAAGCTTAAGATATGGACTCTTCCCTTTCCATATCACATATGAAGTGGTAGGCAACTGATTTGATTTGAACCCTATTCAATTGGTATGCAACTTCACAAGTGCATAACTCTCTAAAGGAAATAGGTAACTCGGTAGTACTCAGCATAGAGCACACCTTATCATATAGGGTGTGATTGCTCCGCCCCGATATACCATCGTGCTATGGTGTATACGGAGGAGTAATGCTGAGAGAGAATCTCATTCTCCTTTAGAATGATCCAGGATTTCCGTGCTCAAGTATTCTCCTCCCTGATCACATCAAAGGACATAATACTTATACCCGTATTTTGGTTCTCTACATCTAACTTATATTCTGTGAGTATCTCAAAAGGTTCGGACTTGTGTTTCAACAGGAACATATGTTTGAATCTTGAGAGATTATAAGAGAATGTAATGAAGTACAAAGGACCGGTCTTGGTATGTGTAGACAGGGGATCTACATACATCAACATGTATCATCCCAAGAGTTCACTAAATCTTTCTCTGTTTTCAGTAAACAGAGCTATGGTCATCTTATCTCTGTGACATGACTGGCAAGTTTCACAAGATGTAAATTCAAACAGATTTAAATATGCATCTATGTGCAACTTAGCTAGTCGGGTCGCATTGATATGACCTAGTCTACAATACCTCAAGAAGGATCCGTTCATCTCTGAACTCTTCCTCTTGTGTGTGTTCCGTATACTAAGAACTGTAGTTTGATTTAGAACATCAATGCTTTTAGATAACGTGCCTGAACCGATCAACTTTTGATATAGGAAATGTTCAAAACATTATCCAACATAACAAAATTATATCCTTTCTTTACTAATAAAGAGACTGATATGATTTTGTATATCAGGTTATATCTAATAACATTCGTTCAGAATCAACGTATTCAGGTAATACAGGGTGACAGTGACCAACAGACCTGGCTGCAACACTTGCACCGTTTTCTGCCTCATGAAACTTATCACCCGTTCTCAGTTCTCTACCTATCTGTAGCCTTATGTAACAGATTACATATCTGGGATCCTGATCCAGTATCAAATACCCAGGACGTAGAGGATACAGAGAAACAGTTCTTTGTAATGAACACACCCGAAGGAGATGCATCATATGCACTTTCCTCGTTTGGGCGGCATAGGAATTCTGGTATTCGCCTATTTCCTGCTCTGTCTTATAACAATTATAAGTTGGAGCGGGACCAACGTTCCCCAGCTCAGTATAACAAGCGGGTTCGGTCAATATATCCGTTTTATTATCTTGATTAAAGCGTGACATGGTCGCTACCTGGAGAGAGAGAGAAGAAAACACTCTGCGTGCGCTCTTGCAAGATCAGATAAGTTATTATTTTATCTAATCAGGATGGCTCCCACTGTTTTTATCAAATCTTCCTTCAAACCCTAAAAGGAAAGACTAGCCTGGATTAATTACACGCTACAAGTTCGCCAGTGTTTCAGCCAGGCCAGTGTCGGTACTTTGAGGGAGGTCCCCCGTGCTTTCACACAAACCTAATTATGGTAAACTTCATTTTCCCAGAGGCGTAACCCCGCTGACACCTTTCTAGACACCTACTAGATCGGCTAATTGTAATGTGTAAAACTCTCCCAGGAGTAACAATTACTCGCAGCGAGTATCGGGATCCAACTATCTCATAGAAGGTATGCAATCTCATTGCAAATTTCAACACTTGAAATTCCTGATAATATTTTGCCCCGAACGATCTATGACCTTGACAAGGTCAACAAACCATAGACCGCAAGTCAAGTTCAACCCGTCATTTCTTGATTGAATCAAACCCACCCGCACGACCCTTGACAAGGCCAGAAAGGCCGTACGACTACCCTAACCCAATCTACATCATTGCATTAGCAGATAAATACTGGTTAGCTACCGCACACTGCTCCTTGACAAGGTCAACAAACGCAGCACGAATACTAAACAGGACTTATCTGAAATGACGGGGGGCTACGACAGGTTTTTTTTAAGAAAACCTTTTGCGTAATGAACTTGATATCGTTGTAGAATCAAATGATTTTAAAATGGAGTGTTTTTTAGGCTTTTCTAGTTTTGCTAAACGGGTCACTCCCGGTGAAGGGATTGTCGGCCCATTCCTCCTCGAATAAGGTGCAGGATATATCATATATACCGCTGTGCAAAGCAAAAACTATAGAAGCAATCAAAAGACAAACCGAGGGTTGTAGCATCTGCCAGTTATTGCTAAAGGGGTCACTCCCGGTGAAGGGATCTCGGCCCTTTCCTTATCGAATAAGGTGCAGGATGTTCTACAAGGAACACCGCGATGCAAAGCAAGAACTGTAGCTACCTGTTTTTAAGAAATTTGATTCCACAACATCTTAGGTTTCTTTTCTTTCATTAATCACGTTAATGAAGTCCCATCATTTAAGTACCTAAACATCACAGATAAATACGACGTACACTTATGCCATCCGCATTCGTCTCGATGTCCCCTCGTGCACCGTTAGGTTAGGTAACTAACGACAGAGCGGGGCAGGGCTAGCGCGGGTGTAAAATATAAGTAACGCCTATATAATATATCATATATACTATATACAGTATTTATCACAGAACATCAAATGATCACATCACAGATATTGCAGCAGAAGAATCATATGAAATATTGGATATACTAGGACGTCCGTGTTTTCAATACGAGCCTGTATAAAACACGGATTCCACGGTCGCGATGAATAGCCAAACCCACACCCTTAGACCCCTACGAGAGCGGCAAGCAACCCTACCAATTCTAGAGTTAGGAGACCCGGACTCGACTCCTCGAGTTGGTCTCCCTCTGGACTCTAGAACCCGGTTACTTGTGCCCTCCTCCTTAGGTCTATCCTAGTGCGGAAAAGGAAATAATATACAAAAGGTAACATCTTCCGCAACCTGGAAGTGCCCCAATAAAAGAATATTACATACAAGTTTTTACATGAATGAAAATGCAAAACACTCATCTCACATAAAAAAACCCCGGCTATTCAAACACGACGATCCAATATAACATATCCAGCAACACATAACATCACATGTCATCAACGTAAGTAAACATGCGTATCCCAATTGTCGTTGACATATAGCAACGAAACCGGCGATATCACATATTACACTTACGGTCGCAGAAAAGAAAGTGTAAAACTGCAACAGTTGGAATCCGCAATCTCCTTAGACATCGCATGCCTAATCAAATGAATTACTTAGACATCGCATGCTTAACAATTATAAACCCCGCATTTTAGTCTCATTATCGAAAACTCTTTTCAATATCAAGTCGGGCAATTCAACAAGTTTCCCGATATTCTGATCGAATGCTCGTCGCAAACTTTAGTAGGCAGCCGCACCCCCGATGCCGTCGACGAAGTGCACCAAGGCGGAACACCGCTGCCGTGAGCACCCGAACGGATGCTTTCGGCGATGGGGTTCTCCTACAGTCACTTGGTCGGGGCTATGGGGCGTGGCTATCTATTAAGTTTTACCGGCGAGTATCCGCGTACGCTACGTGATTGCGACAGACTTTTGATCACATCAAAATTCCGTGGCAACCGATCAAGCGAGACTAAACTGCTATGTTTATAACATTCAAATCAGTTATCTGATAACTACATGTGGATTCCAAATATTGTATCACATTCCAGATAAAATAGAAAATGTTAAACTTTCCGATCGAACAATCAAACACCCAAGTTTTCCCGAAACAGCTCAACACATGAAATAGGTTTAAGAACATTCACTTCATGCCACAGTAGCGACGGTCCAGCCGTAGAAGGGTCAAGCCAACGCCTCACATGTGGCACGCCGTACTGCCCCAAACCCAAAGGTTCAAAGGGCAGTTCAAAACGGTCACATAATCGAGTTAAGGTTTGTTGTCTTCTAGAGGGACCATCGCGTTACTTGCACTACTTAGAACGTCTTTAAACCACGGAAAAATCCAACACTTGGAAATTTCCCGGCAGGAGAAAAATTGGGTATTTTTATCCGGTCGAACTTTTTAACATATTCAAAAATTATCCGGAAAATCACATAGACACATTTAAAGTTTTCGATCGAATTATCGAATCCTCAAAAGACCCCAGATTACTCAACTCTTGAGTGAAGATTAAAATTACCTAGAAAACACAGGATTCCAATATAAACAGTACTGTGCAAATTTTAGAAGGTGACGTCACAAAATGGCGGTGGAATCGCCGCACGAGCCAGGCTCGTGCCGCGGTTCTGCGGCGGTTTGAGCTCCAAACAGTGTCGTTTTGCACAGTTATTCTTATAATTTCCTGCTTATTTTCCTGTATATTTGTAATATGGAAAAATCCCAGATTTCAAAAATTGTACAGAGAAGGGGTCGGATTAGGGTTTCGTGTTTCGATCGGACTTCTAACATCGTCTACGCATCGCCTAAGGCTCTAGCTAGGCTCTGATACCACTGTAGTGTTCCTAGGCACACTAATGAGGTCTCACAAGGCATCAACCATGCCAATTTCAAATTTTTCAGGTGCCGAGAAACCCTAATATAGATCGTGAACTAGAGATTAGGTGAAACATGCAAGTAGTAAACAACTTTACTCCTAAGTGAAAGAGACTACAACCTTTGTAGATCCGGTCCTCCACTTCCTTAGCTCCGTGATGATGTCCCTTCGATGCGATCATCGGATCCCGGACTCTAGCGATGGTTTCGTCGAAGAAATGATCGGGCTAGGTCGTCGACTTCGATGCCGAAGATGATCTACGTCGAGGCAACTCAAGATCAAGCTCCAACTTCACCAAGTCAAGAAACTTGTGAAGAGAACACCCTATACTACTTGGCAAGTGGTAGAGGATGATGAAATAGGAAAAGGGTTCACTTTAGAATTGGATTTCTCACTCTTTTTCTCAAGTCACCATTGAAGCTAGCAAGCTTCTTTCTTCTTGAAGAAGAAGAAAAAGAAGAAAAAGAATATGATGAGAGAATAATTAAATCAAATGATAAATCAAATGAAGTTATCATAATGCAACCTTGGTTAAGTATAGAGAATAAACTAGGGTTAGGTGAATGGTTAGGTTTAGGCAAAAGACAAAATGG
The DNA here is from genome assembly GCA_030015575.1 of Agapanthus africanus. Taxonomy (NCBI): domain Eukaryota; kingdom Viridiplantae; phylum Streptophyta; class Magnoliopsida; order Asparagales; family Amaryllidaceae; genus Agapanthus; species Agapanthus africanus. The sequence goes on along the minus strand of CM057344.1, from coordinate 236,274,703 downwards.
TAGATAATCTAAAGAAGCTTCATGAAGCTAGAGCAAAGAAACAAAATTAGCCACCATTTCATTTTGCCAAAAATGAATAAATAAATAAATGAATAAGTAAATAAATCAAACCCTAACCATTAACCTAATCATAGTTAAAAGCATACGCACACCCAAGTTTGCCTATATCATCAAACATGATGCAAACTAGTGCACAAAACTATATCATATATACAATGTGCACATCAAGTGAGAAAATCCATCTTAAGTGAACAAATACTAGTTAATGCAAAGTAATATATCAAATATATAATTATACATTAAATCATTAAATCAACACTTGATTTAACGATCCGGTCATATCGCATATGACCGACTAATATCCGATGTATCGACTTATCGAATCAATCCTCGATTCGATAACTAGGTTATATCGCATACAACCAATCGATACATTCATCGCGAGAATACAATACGGTATTACATACACGCATTATTCTCGGTCCCGCACATATCTCATATGCGCTCCTATTTCGTTTCGCTTGAGCCAGGAAACCTCTGTGTAGGACTCTAAAGACTCGTCAATACGCCGCAGTAGGTGATGATCATATCAAACACCCACAAGCCGCAAGCGGTCTACTAAATGTAACGGCCACCCGGGTATTGAGCGATCAGAAGATCAACGAGCAAGCCCGCTCACACTCCTGTGAATCCAACCAGTAACACTTACCGTACAGTCCGGTCTGATCTTCTGATATGTCGCATATCTTGCCTAGGGGTGGTAAACGTCATACACCAGTAGCTCGATAAGTCGTGTCGATATGAGGTCTATAACAGTTCGAGAAACTACTGGTAACACTTACCAGTAAATCTCAGCAACCCTGGCCAGGGATTTCCGGTTATAGCCAATCGAACACAGCGCAGCATCAACTCCCTATACCGGGAGAGACGAATCCCCTCCTATCGCTCATTGCCTCCATGTGATTCGGGACTGTACCCAAAAACCACCGTTTTGCACGCCCTCTTGGACGTGGTAAGGTGGAAATCAAAGCACAGTGGGAATCACACAAGACTCTATGACGATCTCGGGTCTACAGACTAACCTGTACCAGTGTCACCAGAGAACTGCCATCTGACGTAAGGTATAATACCATCTGGGAGTTCTCGGTGAGTCCGTCCAGTGTACCCAGTCTCTACTGAGCACCCGTATATCATCTCTGATGTCAAACACCAATGGATATGGGATCATCTATCGCCCATCTGTATGGGTCGAGAAGGTATACGCTAGTCTATACTGGTATATCGATGCCCCGTCTCGATACACCTACGACTAGGGACTTTGAAGGATGTACTTATAGACTATCATGTCCCCACCAGTATGATCCGCATCATAGTCCAGGTAGTCAAGTACACATCCTAAGGGTTTTACCAACATGTAACAGAGAGACAATCAGTATACACGTTAAAGTAAAGAGTAACCAGATAGCATACTATCATGTCGAGCAAGAAAGTCCTCACTATATATGTCCAAGCATCCACTACAATATACATCGTATAGTAATGGCCTCTAGGGCATACATATAACTAACAGGTAAAGGTTTTGACTTGGGTTGATTATGGATTTCTCTCTCATTTCTTTCCCTATCTCTCATTTTCTGCACCTCCTGCAGAATGGCAGCAGCAAACATAGCATTTTCTTCATCTCTTCTTCATCTTTTCACTTCTCTTTAAATCCACACAAAACCCTACACCAAAACCACCCCTTTCGTTCACAAAAAAACCTTGGGAAAAATGGTCTTTTGAGGTGTTTGGAGGCAAATCTGCACACTTGAGGTTAGAGTGGAACTTTTGGGTTATAAGGTTTTTGGGAGGTAATCATCTCACACTTAACATCCTTTTCCCTAACTTGTAGTATTCTTTAGCAAAAATCATGTTTTTATGTGCTTTTTAGTGATATTAAAGGATAATTGTGTTGCATATGTTAGATTGTGATTTTGTTGGCTTGGTTAACTCTATTATGTGCTATTAGAGCTATTTAAACCAGGTTTTGCTTTCAGTTTGCACAAAAATACCATAAAGTGTCTTTTTTAGAGCTAAATTAGACATTTTTGCTTGAAATAGGGCTCTGTTGAATCTGCTACAACCCGAGTTGTTTTAAATAAAATCTGTAATTACTGTAGCATGTATAGGGGGTATAGAGTGCACACACAAAACCTGGGAGCCCATCTCCCTACCCATGCCGTCGAAAAATACATTCTGGCCATAATTTGCGGCCAGATGGGGGTGTTTGGGGTTGGGGTTTGGGGTGATTGGTGTCTGCTACTATTTTTAATCCTATGGTATATATATTTTTGTAATATCCTTCCTGTATAAAAATCTGGAGTTAAATACCTATTTCTCGTATTTTTTAAATCTTCGCGACACGCGTGATGTGTGTGTGGGTTTGGGTGTTCTGCGTATCGCGACGCGTCGGGGTAGTTTCAGGTGCGCAATCACACGTTTTAGCGTATCGTGCACGCGCGCGTTTGGTTTGCGACGCGGGTTTCTAGTTTGACTTTAATGTCGCATTGGCATGACTTTGAGCTTATGTGTGATATATATTGTGTAATTCTAGGTTCGCAGGCGAGTGCGACGGACGCCGCGAAGAAGGGGAAACAAGTCGTCGGGTATACTTAGCGCGAGACTACGGTGAGTAGATTTAACATCTACGGGGATATCGCCCGCATGGCGTTCTACATCGGGGCTGATAGGACCTTATAGCTACATATTTCATTTACCTACATGGCTACTGTTAGTTACATACCGCATTCCCTGATATATGTATATAAACTTAGAATTGATAGAACACCGCACTATTACTAACGGTTCATGTTGCACGAGCACTAATCTGCATGTTACACACACACCGTTAGTAATTGCCATGACACTCACAGTAGAATTGACATGATCCTTATATTGTAGTTCATCACACATATGATTCGATATGATTTTCATAGAAATTGGGAGCCGCATGATGCCTTTTGAAAAACTGATACTATTTTAAAAAGGCAGTTTCTCCCTTTTACTTATAATGTGACTTGATGTACATATCACATCGCATTGTCTTATTCAATGGTTTTGGATTTCATGTGATTTCTGGTTTTGAGGACCGTGGGGTTATTTAAGAAAAGATGCACTATTTGAAAACCCGGTTCCTCGTGATATGATATTTTGGTGCGTCCAATACGCGTTTTCTCGGTTCTGAGGCGTGTGCTTGAAACCCGATTCGAGGAGTTGGATGATCCGTTTGCGGGTTTGTGGTGGACCCGGTATGGTTCCCCGGGGCGAGAAATGTTTTTCTTAGAGTAGACGATGAGCCTGGCAGGGTGGCGAGTACTTACCGGTGATTGGTTGGACCTGGCGGTTATCCGGAGGATACTGACCAGAGTCGATAGATGGATACGGGAAGACCCGTACTGCTGGGGCGAGGGCCGATTCCGCAGACGGAGACCGTGGGATGATCCGGACTGACGGAGCCCGATATATGATGATTTACGTGTCGATGCTGGACACGAGTATTTTTATGATATTTTGAGTGCCGATGATGGGCATTCGTGATTTTCAGAGATTTACAGGATTTGAAGGCCGAGGAGAGTGCCGGCGCCTGAGTTTATTTGGGATTTGGGTGCAGTGTAGGGCACCAATTATTTTTCCACGTTGATATTCCGTGTAGATGTTATTTATCCCATGCCCAGCTATGATTATTATGCATCTCATCCTGTAGTTATTTTACCTGACAGAGCACTTGCATGATTATGCACATATTGCTTATCGCATATAGACTTATCTGTTGGCATTTGATAGAGTAGCGCAGTACGTGCATGCTCGCGATTACCTTTAAATGTCATCTCTATTCACGAGTTGGCAACTCACCCCCGTTGTGCCACAGTATTTGCGGGTTGCCCTTCGGAGTAGTCGCGGCAGGTTGCCTTCTTACATCTTTTGGCTACAGATACCACTACAGTTGGTGCGAGAGCTGTTTTGCTGTTAGGTGGGCTGTGGTATCTGGTTACTTCTATTGTACACTCTTTTGTATCTAGTATTCTCCATTTACCTTATATATACTTGACTTAGAGACAGTGTGAGGATGATGATGTATGTTATTTATATTCTGTTGTCGAGCTCATGGGAGCCGACTTTACGTGTACAGTTTTATTATTCTGTGATGTTTCTACTTATTTCTCATTTCTTCGCTACGGCGTCGTATATTACTCTTGTAGTAGTGGTTTCCGCCGTTGGGCGTGATTGCTCCCGTTTGGGGATGCTTTATTTCATTATAAATATCATTTTCACTTATATCCCGTTTGTACCCGATTTCGGGGTTACTTTTACAAAGGAAATGCTGTCAAAATTATTATGAGGATAACTTAACTTTAAAAGAACTATATTGAACTATTTAAGGTTTTCTAAATGTTTTAAGTAAATGTTTTCAACACTCACTACTTTTAATATGGTTTTGAATTCTGGGTTCGGCTTACTTAGTCGCGTTACGTCTGTAGACGTTGCATGGTTAAGTGTCGGTCACGAGTCGAAATATTCGGGTCGTGACAATACTTCATTATATTCACTGACGATCTCTCAAGATTCGGATATGTGTTCCTGATGAAACACAAGCCTGAAACTTTTGAGAAATTCAAAGAGTATAAGCATGAAGTTGAGAACCAGACGGGTAAAAGTATTAAAATCCCACGATCTGATCGGGGAGGAGAATACTTGAGCACGGAATTCCGTGACTATATAAAACAGAATGGGATTCTCTCTCAGCTAACTCCTCCATATACACCAAGCACAACGATGTGTCGGAGCGGAGGAATCGCACCCTATTAAATATGGTGCGCTCTATGATGAGCACCGCTGAGTTGCCTATTTCCTTTTGGGGTTATGCGTTGGAGACAGCCGCATACCTATTGAATAGAGTTCCATCAAAATCAGTGCCTGTCACTCCATATGAGATATGGAATGGGAAGAGACCATCTCTTAAACGAGTTAAGATATGGGGTTGTCCGGCCTATGTTAAAAAGCAAAATCCGGACAAGATCGAAGCAAAATCAGCTTTATGTAAGTTTGTGGGATATCCAAAGGATTCCTATGGATATATATTATACCACACCGAGGAACAAAAGGTGTTTGTTTCTTAATACGCCACCTTTTTAGAAAAGGAATTTCTTGTAAAAGAAATTAGTGGTGAAGAGGTAGAGCTGGAAAAAGTTCTAGCGGCACAAACTGCAACTGATGATTCATTGGAACCAGAGAATTTAGTAGTTCCCAACGAACCTTAGCCTCTCCGCTGATCTAGTAGGGTTCCTCATCTACCTGAGAAATACTACGGTTTTCTCGTAGACAGTGGGAGCAAGGATTGCATCATGGTTGATGATGACCCAACTAGCTTCGAGCAGGCCATCACGAGTGGGGACTCTGTGAAGTGGCTGGATGCAATGAGATCTGAGATGGAATCCATGTACACCAATAAAGTGTGAACTTTGGAAGTTGCTCCTGAAGGGGTAAAACCCATCGGGAGCAAATGGATCTTCAAGAAGAAACTTGGTGTAGATGGAAAAGTTGAGACTTTCAAAGGTAGACTTGTTGCAAAGGGTTTGCGTTAACGACCAGGTGTGGATTATGACGAGACCTTTTCTCCAGTGGCTTTGCTTAAGTCCATCCGGATCCTACTTGCCATTGCTGCATACCAAGACTACGAAATCTGGCAAATGGATATTAAGACCGCCTTTCTAAAGGGTGATTTAGAAGAGTGCGTGTACATGACTCAGCCAGAGGGCTTCGTGGACAGTGGGAGCAGTGGGAAGGTGTGCAAACTGCTTAAATCCATTTACAGGTTAAAGAAAGTATCGCGGAGTTGGAACATCTGTTTTGATGTTGTAGTCAAAGAGTTTGACTTCATCAAAAACGTATATGAACCTTGCATATACAAGAAGGTGGTAGAGAGTAAGGTTGTCTTTCTCATATTGTACATGGATGACATACTCTTGATAGGAAATGATGTTCCTATGCTGCACTCGGTCAAGCTCTTCTAATCACAAAGATTCTCAATGAAAGATCTAGGTGATGCCTCCTACATCTTGGGGATTAAGATCTATAGAGATAGATCTAAATGGATACTGTGACTGTCCCAATCCAGGTACATTGACACCATACTAAAGAGGTTTAGTATGGAAGAATCCAAGCGTGGGTTTTTACCCACGGTCTCAGGACTCACTCTCTCCAAAGAGATGTCTCCCAAGACTGATTTGGAGAGAGCTCTCATGCAAGGGATACCCTATGCTTTGGCAGTAGGATCTATCATGTGCGCGATGCTATGTAACAGACCCGATGTAGCATACTCATTAAGTGTAGTGAGTAGGTATCAAGCAGATCCAGGGGAGAGTCACTGGACAGCTGTGAAGAACATTCTCAAGTAGTTGAGAAGGACTAAAGAGATGTTCTTGGTGTATGGTAACGGAGAACTCCAAGTGGAGTCCTTTACCGATTCGAGCTTCCAAAGTGATAAGGATGACTTTAAGTCGCACTCGGGATTTTTCTTTACCCTCAATGGAGGGACGGTTTGTTGGAAGAGTTCCAAATAAGAAACCGTTGCAGACTCGACAATGGATGCTGAATACATCGCTGCCAACGATGCTGCCAAAGAAGCTTTCTGGATGAAGAAGTTCATAATTGAACTTGGTGTGGTTCCATCCATTGAGCGTCCAATACCTTTGTATTGCGATAATAATAGAGCAGTGTCCTTAGCCAAGGAACCCAGGTCCCATCAGCGATCCAGGCATATTCTGAGGCGGTATCACCTGATCCGGGAGATAGTTGATTGCCGAGAGATCGAGGTCAGGAGAGTTAACACGAAGGACAACACAGTGGATCCATTCACCAAGGTCATTCCCCAGATACAATTTGAGAGACTCTTCGGGGTATTAGGTATGAGATACTACAACAACTGGCCTTAGTGCAAGTGGGAGATTGTTTGTTTTGTGTATGACCTAGAGGCCATTATTGTACATGCGATGTATATTATAGTGGAAGCTTGGATATATATAGAGAGGAATTTCTTGCTCAACATGATAGTATGCTATCTGGTTGCTCTTTATCTTAATATGTTGACTTGTATATGTGATTCTGTCCTTCTCTCACATGTTGATAGAGCCCTTAGGTTGTGTACTTGACTACCAGGACTATGATGGAGATCATACTAGTGGGGGCCAAAGGTAGTCCACAAGTACACCCTAAAACTGTTCCTAGTCAAGGGTGTATCGAGACAGGGCATCGATATTCCGGAGTAGACTAGCGTGTATGCATCTTGACCCATATGATGGGCAATGGATGATCCCACATCCATTGGTGTTTGACATCAAAGATGGTATACGGGTGCTCAGTGGAGACTGGGTACAGTGAACAGACTCTCCGAGAACTCCTAGTTGGTATTATACCTATCGTCAGATAGCAGTTCTCTGGTGACACTGGTACATGTTAGTCTGTAGACCTGAGATCGTCATAGAGTCTTGTATGATTCCCACTGTGCATTGATTTCCACCTAACCACGTTCATGAGAACGTGCAAAATGGTGGCTTTTGAGTACAGTCCCGAATCATATGGAGGAAATGAGCGATAGGAGGGGATTCGTCTCTCCCGGTATTGGGGGTTGATGTTGCGCTGTGCTCGATTGGCCATAACAGGAAGTCCCTGGCCAGGGCTGCTACAGAGATTTACTGATAAGTGTTATTAGTAGTTTCTTGATCCGTTATGAGCCTCACATCGGCATGACTTATCGGTTATTGGGGTCTGACGTTTACCACCCCTATACTGGATATGCGAAATATCAGGCGAAGAGACTGGACTATACGGTAGTGTTATCGTCAGGCTTTTGCAGGAGTTAGAGCGGGCTAGCTTGCTGATCTTCTGATCGTTCAATACCCGGGTAGCCTTTATATCCATCTAGTATCGCTGACGGCTTGTGGGTGCATGATGTGATCATCACCTACTGCCGGCGTATTGATGAGTCTTTAGAGTCCTACACAGAGGTATCACTGGCTCAGGAAAAATGAAGTAGGAGCAGATATGTGATATGTGCTGGACCGAGATTAACACGAGTATGTGATACCGTATTCTATTCTCGCGATATTATGTGTCGATCGGTTATATGAGATATAGCCGGGTTATCGAATCAAATGTTGATTCGATAAGTCGATACAGTATCGGACGGTTATATGAAAGATAGCCGGGTAATCGAATCAAGTGTTGATTCAATATAATGATACAAATAATATTAGTCAGTCATATGAGATATAACCGGATTATTAAATCAAGTGTTGATTTAATGATTTAATGTATAATTATATATTTGATATATTAATTTACATTAACTAATATTAGCTCACTTGAACATTTATTTTTCTCACATGTGCACACTTAATATATATGTGGTATATATTAATTGTGTTATTATTTATGTGTCATGGTTGATGATACATGCAACATGGGTGTATAAGACTTACACCATTATAAAGATAATGTAGGGTTTATTTATTTATGGTAATTCAATTATTAGTTGTAAATTTGTCACATGGCATGAAGCTTCATGAAGTTTTGAGACCCATTGACTTAGTCCACTAGTTTTGTCTTACACTAGATATTTGTTAACCCAACTATTATCTTAACTCATGGTTAAGTCTCTACATGGGTAATATTAGATATTTTCTTACCCATGGTTGCCATTCGCTCTCACAACATTATCTCTCTTCATCTTCCTCTTCAAAGCTCAAGAGGTCTCTAGCTCTTGATCAAGTGAGAAACTTTAGTGAGAAAATTAATTCTAAAGTGAGCAAAAATCCTACTTCATCATCCTCTACTAGATTAACACTTTAGTATAGAGTGTTAGCTTCACTAATCCCATATTATTGAAGATGGTAGCTTGGGTTAGTGTCTCTTCGACGTAGATCATCTTCGGCCTCGAAGACCTCAAGCAAGTTCGTTGCTTTCTTCTCATGGAGCCATTCAAGAGTCCGCAAGATCATTTCATCGCAGCGAAGGGACTACTACAAGGAGCTAATGAAGTGAAGGACCGATCCACAAAGGTTGTATTTCTAGTTCACTTAGATGTAAAGTAGTTTACATTAAGTTTCGTATGATCCTTTAGTTAACGATTCTAGTTTAGGGTTCTTTAAAATGACAAATTTTTAAAAATGGCATGGACGATACCTCCCGAAACCTTGCTGTCATTCATAGGATCCCTACAAAATATCTTGCGCCGAAACAAAGCCAACGAAACATAAGGATATCGTCCATAAGATATACACACTGTGCACTAAGTGCACAAAACGCGTACGATATCGGCACAACTCTAGCTAGGATGACACAACCACCAAGGCTAGACCCTGATCGTACCGATCGCGCATTCACAACACAATATATATCGTGGAAGATAATAAATATAACATCACAACGCCAATTGAAACCCATGCCTAATTTATCCGAAAACCTAGTAAGTATATTTTAATCATTTTAGCTCAAGTCTAGAAGTTTAACAAAATCCACTGGCCACAATCATCACATAATAGCTTGATTCAACCACAAACCTTTACTACAATTTAATCTCACCCATATAAGATTTTCTAAAAGTTTAGTGTGCACTTAAGCTTAATTAGACAATTAGGAAAATAACAAATAACATTTTCACAACTGGGTTAAGTTGTTAAAGTCTAGACTTCTCCATTAACCATTTTAAACAAATCAAATCCTAACTTGATCTTCACAACTCTTTCATGAATTTATAAACATGCAATTTAAAGCTATATTAAATGTATAATAAGCTAGCTTAATGATTTAAACAACAATTAAAGTGGTTAGGATTTTATACCTCCACTAGATTCACAAATTAGCCTCCAAACTCCAAATTAGCCTCCAAACTCCAAATTAGCCTCCAAAATAATGACTTTCATGAAGATCCAAGCTTGTTTAGGGTTGAAGAATGATGGGTATGGATTTATATTTGAGTTCGTGGGATTATTTTAGGATTTTTGATGATTTTTAGAAGCTTGAAGAATTGCAAATGAGGTGAGATGAGAGAGAGGGCAGCAAGGGGGAGGGGTTCGGCCATCATGGGAAAATGGGGGATATTTGTGGATGAGTGTGAAAATTTCTAGCTAAAAACTATAATTAAAGCTTAATAAAACAGATAATTATGCCACCTCTTATTCTTTTTCTTTTCCATTTAAAGTTTTCTTTTAATTCACCAAAATATCTAGATATTTTATAGGATATTTTGCAATGATGGTTTAGTGGTTAATCTTGTGATTAAGTTAGCATAGATTCACTTTAGTATAATTAACTCAATCAAATTTGTAATTACCACTAATTAAGTACATAATTAAAAGCTTATAATAATATTTTAATTAAGGGAAAAAATATTAATGTGAACTAAAAATTTTAAGTGACAACTAAAAACCGCAAACTAGTAATTTCCTAGTTAAACTAGGTGCAGTTAAGTCAATACTGAAAAATGATCACTTCGGGGTTTTTACGGGAAAACACAATTTATTTTACCTATTAACGGAAAATTCGCATAACGATTTCTAAAACGTTACATCTTCCTTCAAACCCTAAAAGGTAAGGCTAGCCGAAATTAATTGCACCCTACAAGTTCGCCAATCTTCGGCCAGGCCAGTGTCGGTACTTTGAGTGAAGTTCCTCGTGCTTTCGCACGGACTTAATTAAAATAAACCTCGTTTTCCCAGGAGCGTAACCCCGTTAATACCTTTCTAGACACCTACTTAATCGGCAAATTGTAATGTGTAAAACTCTCCTAGGAGTAACTCTTACTCGGAGTGGGTATCGGGATCCAACTATCTCATAGAAGGTATACAATCTCATTGCAAATTTCAACACTTGAAATTCCCGAAAATAGTTTTGCCCATAGATTCCTACGACCTTGACAGAGGCCAACAAACTATAGGCTGCTAGTCAAGTTCAACCCATCATTTCCTGATTGAATTAAACCCACCCGCACGACCCTTGACAGAGGCCAACAAGGTCGTATGACTACCATAATCTAATCGCATCATATGCTAGCAGATAAACATTAATCAGCTACCGCACACTACGCCTTGACAGAGGCTAAGAAACGCAACACGAATACTAAATACTACTTATCTAAAATGACGGAGGGCTACGACAGGTTTTTAAGAAAACCCTTTGCGTAATGAACTTGATCTCGTTGTAGAATCGAGTGATTTTGAAAAAGGAGTGTTTTTGAGGTTTTTACTAGTTTTGCTAAAGAGGTCACTCCTAGTGAAGGGATCTCGGCTCTTTCTTTATCGAATAAAGTGCGGGATATTTCATAAATACCACTATGCAAAGCAAGAACTAAAAAAGCAATCAAAAGACAAAACCGAGTGGGTTGTAGTATCTGGTAGTTTCGCTAAAGAGGTCACTCTCGGTGAAGGGATATCGGCTCTTTCCTTATCGAATAAGGTGCTGGATATTCTACAAGGAATACCGCTATGCAAAGCAAGAACTAGAGCTACCAGTTTTCGAAACAAGTTTCTATAACATTTTTAGGTTTCTTTTTCTTTCATTAATCTCATTAATGAAGTCCCATCAATTATGCTTCCCAAGCATCACAAAAGAAACGAAAGCAGCAATATTTACTATATATTATCATATATATATAATATAAGCATTCATCTCAACATATAAAGTGATCACATCACAGAATATTAGCAACAGAAGAACACATATGAAATATTGGATATACTAGGAATTCTGTGTTTTAAATTAAGCCAGTAAAAAAGTGGATTCCATGGCCGCGATGAATAGCCAAACCCACATCCCTAGACCCCTACGAGAGCGGCAAGCAACCCTACCAATTATAGTGTTAGGAGACCCGGTCTCAACTCTTCGAGAAGGTCTCCCACTGGACCTTAGAACCCGGTTGCTTGTGCTCCCCACCTTGGGTCTATCATAACGCGGAAAAGTAAATAATATACATCAATGGTAGCATCATCCTCAACCCGGAAGTGCCCCAATAAAAGAATATTACATACAATCTTTTACACGAATGAAAATGAAAAACTCCCATCTCACATAAAAAAATACCCGGCTATTCAAAACACGACGATCCAATATAACATATCACAGCGACACATAACATTACAGGTCATCAACGTAAGTAAATATACGTATCCCAATTGTTGTTGACATATAGCAATGAAACCGGCGATACACCACATATTACACTTACGGTCGCAGAAAAGAAAGTGAAAAACTACAACAATTGGAATCCGCAACCATCTTAGATATCATAAACCCAATGTATCACATACTTTGGATTTTAAGCCCAACCAAATGAATTCCTTAGACATCACATGCCTAACAATTATAAACCCCGCATTTTAGTCTCAATATTGAAAACACTTTCCAATAACCTGTCGGGTAATTCAACAAGATTCCCGATAATCTGATCGAATGCTCGTCGGAATGTTTAGTAGATGGCCGCACTCTCGATGCTGTCGACGAAGTACACTAAAGCGGAACACCGCGACCGCAAGCACTCGAATGGATGCTTTTGGCGATGGGGTTCTCCTACAGTCACTTGGTCGGGGCTATGGGGCGTGGCTATCTAGTAAGGTTATCCGGCGAGTATCCACGTACACTACGTAATTGCGACGGACTTTTGATCCACATCAAAATTTCGTGGCAACCGATCAATTGAGACTAACTTGCTAGATTTATTAAATTCAAACAAGTTATCACATAACTAATTTTGTGGATTCCAAATATTGTATCACATTCACAGATAGCTAGACGACATTAAATAGTTCGAACGGATATTGATGATGCTCTATATTGGCGATCTCCCATATCAGGACATATGGCAGATGACGTGTCCCAGAGCTCAGAAGAAAGGGCTGCAGGGGCCGACCAGGCCACCCCTGTACCCGACCTGCAAGCACAAGTTGGCTCACCTCAGAGCCCCCTGCAAATTGGCCTCCTCGGCCTCTCAGCTCGCCCTCGAGCTACCACAGGACCAAGATACCTTGGCCCTCCCGCTCGTGCCCTAGCTCTCCCGCCGAGGCCATCATCCTCGGTCCCTCCGACCGACCAACTCCGCCTCTCATAAACGTAACCGCCGCTCTGCAAATCTCGCCATGTGCGAATCCTCCGCCGGCAACATCCCACGTTCCACGCCATCACGATCCACATTAATGGGCGATCCTTTTATTACGCAGGTGTGGCGTCGGGAGCGTAACCGCCGGTAAGATTCTCGCGCCTGCTACTGCGTAATGCCGCCGCTATATAAACCCCCATCACAGAAGGGTCAAGTAAGCCTTTTTGACCCTACTTAGCCATTACTCTGCTCGGATCTTGTGCTAACTTGATCGTCGGAGGGTCCTCGGTGGTACCAAACCATCCCGGGACTTCCTTACAGGTACTCGGTGCAAACTCCTCAAACCACCAATCTCCTCAAAACCCGTTGAGACCCACACGCAACATAAGATCACCTCCAAAATCCACCGGGAGATCGATGGAAGACAACATTTGACGAAGACCCGAAAAGGACCTCCACCAGTTGGTGCCGTCTGAGGGAAATAAACTCCACAAAAAACAAAGTTGTCCTTTCGATCTCCATCCACATGGAAAGCGATCACCCTGAAGATCCAGGTACCAGCCGCCGCCTCCCCCTCAATGGGGGCACGGATGAACCTCCCCCGGCGACCGTCATCAACGCCTCGCCAGCCGAATAGACCGACTACAGTCCCTCGTGGAGGCCCTCATCCGTGTCCAAACGGCCGGATCAGGGCCCCAGATCGCCGCTCCTCCACCTCCAGAAGACTCTGCCCTCGTCAGCATGGCTGACCACCTGCAGGCTACGTCCCATGGCCATAGATCTCATGGGCCGATACTCTCTACGGCCCGCTGGGCGCCCCACAGCTCCACACAAAGACCCGCCGCTAGAGTGCCTCGCATCGAGCCTCCTCGTGACCCCCACTCCCCTAAGGAGATGTCGGTCACTTCTCCTGTCCCCATGCATGATCGATACCCCCTCCCTCAACAGGGTCGCATAGAAGGGGCTTGCCACGGCAGCTCGAGGGCCACCTCGCCCGGAGATCTGAGGAACTTCATCAAGAGGAACCGAGGCCGTGCCTATATGCAGATCACCCACAGCAGGGGCCAGGGATCATAAGGCGCCGAATCCTCGGGGTACCACGACCAACTTGACGCCCTCGAGAAGAAGATCAAGGGGTTACGCCGAGAAGGTCACCTCTCAGGCGATGGGGCTAAGTATGCCACCGACTCGCTAACCAAGCCATTTACTGAGGGACTGCTCGCTGTTCCCGTCTCCTCGCGTAACAATCCCCCGAAGGTCTCTCTATTCGACGGGAAAACCGACCCGAAAGACCATTTGGATGCTTTCACCGTGGGGGTGAGCTTCCAGGACCATTTCGACGCCACTCAGTGCAGAGCCTTCCAAGCCACCCTCATCCTCTCTGGTCGAGACTGGTTCCGAGGGCTCGAGCCTCACTCAATCTCAACCTTTGACGAGCTGGCTACTCAGTTCCTCGGCTACTTCGTCGCGAACCGTCGGCAGAAGCGCACGGTCGACTACCTCTTCATAATTAAGAGCGGGGACAAGGAGACGTTCAAAGCTTACGTCACCTGCTTCTGCAATGCCCCCTTCGATGTCCCTGAGCACTGGGACGAGGCCGTCATCACGGCACTCAGATCTGGTCTTAGGCACAAGGAGTGGTTGCGCTCCTTCGCATTGGCGCAGCCTAAGACCATGGACGTGGTCAAGGCATGGACCGAGCGTGTGGTCCAGCTAGAGTCCAAGGTGAACGCGAACCTCCCTCGAGCAGAACGGTCCGACCAGAAGAAGAGGGCTCGGGAAGAGAGGCCGGAGCGTCAGCAACCCTACCACCTGAAGTTCCAGGAGTACACCCAGCTCAACGTCTCCCTCGCAGTGTTACTAGAGGAGGCCCAGGATGAGGGGTTCTTCAAGTTCCCTGCAATCGAGCATGAGGCCTCGAAGTGAACCCGGGGCCCCTATTGCGCCTTCCATCGGACGCTGGGCCACGCCACGGAGGATTGTAAGCAACTCCAGGACTACATCGAGGAGCTCATCGGATCAGGGCACCTCGCCGCCTACTTAAGGAACAACCAGCGCCTTCGCCAAGAGGCAACCGCGCAGCTTCACTGCCCGGCTATCCTTAGCAGGCCTCCCACGCCCCTCCAATGCTAAGGGTCAAAGTCCTCCTTAGATACAACCGAGCAGTGAGCAGCTACACTGCTCGGCTATCCCTGGTCCATAGCTTCCCCACTAGCAACTCTAGGGATCAAAGCCCTCGCCAAGAGGTAACCGCACAGCTTCACTGCTCGGTTATCCTTAGAAGGCCTCCTACGGCCCTTCCAAAGCTATGGATCAAAGCCCTCCTTAGAGGCAGCTCAGCAGCTACCTTGCTCGGCTATCACTAGCCAGTAGCTTCCCTACACACAACGTCAGGGATCAAAGCCCTCGCCAAGAGGCAACCGCGCAGCTTCATTGCCCGATTATTCTTAGCAGGCCTCCTACAGCCCTCCAACGCTAAGGATCAAAGTCCTCCCAGAGGCAGTCGAGCGACTTCCCTGCTCGGCTATCCCTGGCCGGTAGCTTCCCTACTCGCAACGCTAGGGATCAAAATGTCCTCCTATAGGCAGTTGAGCCCGACCGCCGATTGGCTATCCCGGCCGATAGCTTCCTACCACAACCGACAAGGATCAAAAGCCCTCCCAGAGGCAGTCGAGCCCGACCCTCGCTCGGCTATCCTTCAGGACAAAAGCCCTCGCCAAGAGGCACCGGGCAGTAACCCTTCCTGGCCAAGGGTCCTTTGTCGGCTTCTTATAGCCCCTCCCGCGCCAAGGACCAAATTCCTCCTTTGAGGCGGTCAACCCCGACCCTTGCTCGGCTATCCTCGGCCGATAGCTTCCTACCACAATCGACAGGGATCAAAGCCCTCGCAAGAGGAAACCGAGCGGCTACCCTCCTCGGTCATCTCCGGCTGGTAGCTCCCTACCCATGACGCCAAGGATTTAGGCCCTCACAAGAGGCATATGAGAGGCTACCCCGCTCGGTCATCCCAGGCTGGTAGTTGCCTACCCATGACGCCAGAGATCAAAGCCCTCGCCAAGAGGCAACCGCGCAGCTTCACTACCCGGTTATCCTTAGCAGGCCTCCTACGGCCCCTCCAACGCTAATGATCAAAGTCCTCCTTAGAGGCAGCTCAACAGCTACCCTGCTCGGCTATCCCTGGCCGGTAGCTTCCCTACTCGCAACGCCAGGGATCAAAGCCCTCGCCAAGAGGCAACCGCGCATCTTCACTGCCCGGTTATCCTTAGCAGGCCTCCTACGGCCCCTCCAACGCTAATGATCAAAGTCCTCCTTAGGGGCAGCTCAACAGCTACCGTGCTCGGCTATCCCTGGCCGGTAGCTTCCCTACCCGCAATGCTAGGGATCAAAAAGTCCTCTCAGAGGCAGCCGAGCCCGATCATTGCCCGGCTATCCCCGGTTGGTAGCTTCCTACCACCACCGACAGGGATTAAATCCCTCCCAAGGTCAACCGAGCAGCTTCCCTGCTCGGTCATCCCCAGCAAGCATCCTCCTGCCCATCACATGCAGCGGATCTGAAGCCTTAACAAGAGCCATCAGGTCTATCCAAGTCTGAGTGATCCCCCTCGACTCCGGGGTCATGGAGATACCTCCTTCTCAGCAGCGCTCGGCACACTTAGCAAGTGATCGGAATCAACTCGACGAATGATCGCTAGACAGATGGCCGACCAAACATCGAATCCCAACAGTGAATGCAAGGATATTTTACGAGCATTCTTCACAAACAGAAGATAAAGTGCAAGCCGATGAAACAAAAAGTTTTACTACCAAAAACGAAGTCTTTACAAAGGGTATTTTGGGCTCCCCGACCTTACAGACTGCCCGGAGGCTTACAAAAATTCCAGAAGCGGCAAAATAAAAGAGGAGGAAGACAAGGGCTTTAGTCCTCGGGGCCAGGTGCGACCTCAGGATCCTCGATATCTACCACGAGTCGAGCAGGGTCCTTGGCCACCTCCTCGTCAGGAATCCCTTCCCCTTGCTCATCGGCGTCCGCGAGGGGGTATTCAGCCCAGAGCTCTTCGTCGGCGAACTTCGGCATCCGGGCCTTAATGGCGTCAAAGGCTTCATGCCAGATGCGGGTGGTGGCCACGGCTAGGTCATTGTAGAAGTCCTTCGACTTCTTGTAGCTCTCCACCGCCTTCGCCGCCGAGAGGTCGGCCAACTTCTCCGCCTCGACCGCCGCCCCCAGCTCCTTCCGGAGGGTCCTCACCGTCTTCTTCATATTGCCAGCGAGCGCCTGAGCATCCTCAAGCTTGATCTCGGCAGCCACGGCGGCCTAGCGGTACCGGGAAACCTCCTGTTTCCCGGCCTCCACCTCACCCTCCAGGGCGGCAACCCTTGCCATCACCACCTCCAGCTCCCGTTTAGAGCTCTCTTCCAGCGAGGCAAGTTGGTCCGCAGCCTTCATCGCCGGGGCTATCACCTCGGCCTCCATGCGTAAGGCAAGAGCGACGTGCTGGAGAACCTGAAAAATAGGAAATAGGTCAGGAAGAAGAAGGAGGAACCGAATCCCACAAACAACCGAGCACTTACCTGCAGGGACTCTTGGGCGATGGACGCCATCTGGGCCCTGAAGGTCCCCGCGGGGACCCTACGTCCTGTCGACTTCTCTATTTCGTGCAGCAGGCTATCCACGACGGATAGCCCCGAGGGCAGCACGAACTGGAGGCCCTTTCCTCCACCATGATCGGCGAGGGCGGGCCCCGGGAAGACCGCCGGGAACCCCTCTTGAGTGGCTCCGATGGAGAGCTGATCTCCTCCTCCGAGACCGGGTCCTCTAGAATTCGAGCCCGCTTCCGGCCTGGCACACCGCTAGGCCCCGGAGAAGGATCCGCCATCGAACGCTTATAGGACGTGGCCACCAGAGGAGAAGGAGCCGGGGCAGGCTTCAAACGGGAAGAGTTGGCGCCTCCAGCCTTCGTGATCTTCCTCGTCTGGCGTACGGAGGCTCGGAGCTCGTTCATGTCCATGGGTCCTGCATAAAACCAAATGCAAAGAAGTCAGTGACACATGCAATATAAAAGCCAAAAAGCAAGCCTAACTTACCGATGAACACAACGGGGCTGAGCCATGCCCAACTCAGGACCCCTCTCAGATAGCAGCACGTCGAATCGGGGAACGGGCTCCCACGACGCCACTTTCACCGCGGCGGAGTCATTGGACTGGTTCCCCGGCAAGCATTTTTCCCTCGACCACTTGGTAGACACGAGCCAGTCCTCGCCCTCGGGCAGGGCAACGAAGAAAAACTTCTTCTTCTAGTCGTGAACGGAAGAAGGCGGGACTACTACCCATGTCCCGGCGGTGCCCGCCTGTCGCTTTCTAAAAGAGAGGTAGACCCACCTCGGGTCGCCCGATCGACCCCTATGATGATTTTTGAAAATGAGGGAAGAATCAAGGATAGAGAGGCTGAAGGGAACCACCTGTAACTTCAGGCGGATCAGGAACCCGAAGAGAATCCTCCATGAGTTCAGCACTAACTGGCCAGGGGCTAACCCGAAGAAGTTCAGCGCTTCGACAACCTCGGGAGAGAAGGGCAGGCACATTCCACCCTAAAAAGCTTCCAAGTATAGGGCGATCTCCCTACCCCGTACTTGGTCTGCCCTCTCTCCCTACTTGGCCAGACGAAGCGTATAATTTGAGGGTATATGGAAGCGAGCCCGAGTATTGGCAAGCTCATCCTCATGCCTCACCCAACACGACATGCCGAGGGCAGCGTCTACCGCCTCCTCCCTGGGGGCTGCCCCCGCCGCACGATCTCGAGAAAAGGATCTGATCCCTGCTCCCCGGGAAGACTCAAGCTCAACTAGAGGTCCCTAGAACCTACTCCTACGACATCTACAGACTCTACGAAAGAATACAACTAACCTGGAGAAGAGAGATCCTCGGGAAATGAAAGCAGAAAAAAGAAGACGAGCGCCGAGCAACCAAGACTTAGAGCGAGGAAATATGAAGGAGTAGGGGCCCTAAAGTGGGCCCCACCCCTATTTATCACCGCAATCGCCCTCATCTAATGGCGTCATTCATCTCTCGCCAAAGCTCCTCCTCACGTCCAACGGCTCCGATCGCTCCACTTTTCATCCCCACACTGGACCGCATCACATCAGACGTAGGTCTGAACACGTCGCGTCGGCCAACCGACGCTTGACATGCGGACCGTCGCTTCAGTGACAGGATGCACGAACCAGTGCCCCTTCTTTAAATGCAGAGATCTCGCTATGATTAGCTGCTAGAAAAGACAGCTGACATCCCGGGAACGCGTCCCGACGAAATCTTTAGAGGGGGTTCACCCCGGGCGGCCCAGCAGTCTACTCTTGACTCGAACTGCTAGCTGGTCGGGACAAGAGTAGGGGGGATAATGATGATGCTCTATATTGGCGATCTCCCAGATCAGGACACGTGGCAGATGACGTGTCCCAGAGCTCAGAAGAAAGGGCCCGCAGGGGCCGACCAGGCCACCCCTGTACCCCACCTGCAAGCACAAGTGGCTCACCTCAAAGTCCCTTGCAAATTGGCCTCCTCGGCCTCTCAGCTCACCCCCGAGCTACCACAGGACCAAGATACCTCGGCCCTCCCGCTCGTGCCCAAGCTCTTCCGCCGAGGCCATCTTCCTCGGTCCCTCCGACCAACCAACTCCGCCGCTCACAGGCATAACCGCCGCTCCGTAAATCTCTCCATGCACGGATCCTACGCCGGCAACATCCCACGTTCCACACCATCACGATCTCCATTAACGGGTGATCCACTTATTACGCGGTCGTGATGTCGGGAGCGTAACCGCCGGCAAGATTCTCGCGCCTGCTACTGCGTGCCGCCGCCGCTATATAAACCTCCATCACAGAGGGACCAAGTAAGCCTTTTTGACCCCACTTAGCCATTTCTCTGCTCGGATCTTGTGCTAACCTGATCGTCGGAGGGTCCTCGGTGGTACCAAACCACCCCGGGACTTCCTTGCAGGTACACAGTGCAAACTTCTCAAACCACCAATCTCCTCAAAACCCATTGAGACCCACACGCAACAGGAGATCACCTCCAAAATCCACTGAAAGATCGACGGAAGACAACATCTGACGGAGACCCAAAAAGGACCTCTAGCAGATATCAATAACTCATATTTCCCCTCGCTGGAAATTTTCCAAGAGTTGCATTTTTCCGAGTTTAAAATCTTCAGAAAATCATGCAAGCGATTCTGTGGACCCTCTAGAAGAACGATACCCAAACTCGACTTTTTGGATCACGGAACCGCGGTTATACCCTAGGGTTTGTGGCAGTTTCGTGGCGACATGAGTGAGGCATGCGTCGGCCCTTCTACGGATTGTTCATAGGTGTTGTGGCATGTTCTGGGTATTTTTTAAACTCCGCTCAAGTGTTGACTAACCTGTACCAGTGTCACTAGAGAACTGGTATCTGACGATAGGTATAATACCATCAAAGAGTTCTCGGCGAGTCCGTTCAGTGTACCCAGTCTCCATTGAGCACCTGTATCCCTTCTCTGATATCAAACACCAATGGATGCGGGATCATCCATCGCCCATCATACGGGTTGAGAAGCGTATACGCCAGTCTACTCTGGAATATCGATACCCTGTCTCGATACTCCCACGACTAGGAACAATTGAAGGATGTACTTACCGACTCCCTCAGCCCTACTAGTATGATTTGCATCATAATCCTGGTATTCAAGTACTCATCCTAAGGGCTTTATCAACATGTAATAGAGAGACAATAAGTGTACATGTTAAGATAAAGAGCAACCAGATAGCATACTATCATGTCGAGCAAGAAAGTCATGCCTATATATGTCTAAGCATCCACTACAATATACATGTCACGCCCCACTTCCTAATGTACGGGCAGAAGACGTGACGAGGCCGCTACGTATTTACTCTGAAGTAAATACGCTAAGCATATCTAAGTAATATAAATAAAAAATGCACAAGAGACAAAATATATAATTGGACAGCAACTTTATTTATTCACATTCTTTTTACAATATATGGAAAAGTAAATACATGGGATAACGCGATGCCTAAATAGTGGCATAACAGAAAAATGAAATATAGAATGTAAAAGGAAAAGTACAAGTGAAACTACAGCTCGGGATTTTCAGTAAACTGGTCCAAGTCTTCGGCGCTGGGCTCGATCTCTTGAAGGTCTGAAACACCTGACAACATTCCAAAGAAGAAAGAGAAGGAATGTCGTCAGTGAACAATCGCTTGGTAAGTCCTAAAGAATGAGAGAAGTAGAATAGACATAATAGATAGTATATCTAGTATGATGTTTGATTGTTAATTAACATAGTGTTTGTAGTTTGGTACAGAAGATGCCAGTTTATACGAGAGGAGTCTCTATATGCCAGAGACTAAGGGCAACAGGAGTATAAGGCTCCGTCGATAATACCACGGAACAACGGCATGGATGTAATTACGTCTTAAGTGACCACATCGTGCCACCTTTAACATATTCTGTACCAGTCTACCCCTTTATAAACCCCGCGATATCTTTTTTGTACTGTTGTATTGTATTATAAATTGTATTGTCTTGTATAGATGGATGACTTGCCGAAACCATGATATCAGTAAATGGATGTAACTGGAGAATCATGGATGTAACTGGAGAATCATGTAAATGAAAGTATATCCATGGTTCGGTTCAGTCAATATAAATTGAATATATTGAATATATAGATTCATGGATTTATTTTGAATTGTAGTTTGTACTTGAATCATATTCAAGTCGGATTATTTAATGAGACCCAGTCTGAGCCAGAACAATTAGAAAAGAAATTGAAGTTCTTAATTAGGTTTTGGTGTTATCGGTAACCGCTGCATATGGACGGCAGGATTTGTGTCTTTTTCAAAGACACGATTACCGTGTTAATAACACCGTTTGTTAAGTTGTCTACATTAAATAGGCAAGCACCCATATCTCCGGCTCCCTGAGGCTCAAGAGACCGGTCCCGCTTAAACCTATATTTATTAGGCTCCTTATTATAATTTATAAAACTTGAGGGGGTTTATGTAAAAATAATTTTGTATAATTTTCAAAATACTCCTCAAGTATTTAATTATCGTCTTTACGATTTTCATATATGTGTATTTTATCAATATGGAATTTCTAGTGGGAATAAGCTAGTTATCAAAGTATATGATATTTAATTGAAATATTGTAATTGTTTTGTATTAAAAATTCCATCGAGATCGAATGCTCCTTGCGGAGGTCTGCATCTCGCTCTATTAGGCCCGAGGATGTGCGATAACCCGCACCATCCCGATCGGGGTTTCCCAAAATGGGTTGTAGAGGCTTAATTGCAAAAGAAAAGAAATTCTATTTTAAAACTCAAAAGTATTTTGGTAAAATATTAAAGTAATCATTTATAAAAATAGTATGATTTAGTAGTGGGGATAGAATTCTAATTACTGAATATACTACACAAATATCAGTTCAAATTGCAAAGTAAATTAACGAAACTAATTTTAGGTGAATGTATAAATACTAAAGATATAGAGTATAGACTAATTTCTATGTAATTAAGGATTTTTTATAATGAAGTATGTATCCTAGTATGTGATGGATATATTTCACATATCGTAATAATGTAAATTTAAGAGGCACGTTGTGTTAGTTTCATGTTGGATCATATTATTCTTGTATCTGTATTGCAAGTTTATTAGTTGTATCATAGTTGTAATTAATTGGTGGAGGTCCTTTTCGGGTCTTCGTCAGATGTTGTCTTCCGTCGATTTTCCGGTGGATTTCGGGGGTGATCTCTTATTGCGTGTGGGTCTTAATGGGTTTTAAGGAGATTGATGGTTTTGAGGAGTTTGCACCGAGTACCTGCAAGGAAGTCCTAGGATGGTTTGGTACCACCGAGGACCCTCCGACGATCAAGTTAGCACAAGATCCGAGCAGAGTAATGGCCAAGTGGGGTGAAAAAACTTCTTGACCCCTCTGGGATGGGGGTTTATATAGCGGCGGCAGCACGCAGTAGCAGGAGCGAGAATCTCGCCGACAGTTACGCTCTCGACGTCACGCCCGCATAATAAGTGGATCGCCCGTTAATAGGGATCATGATGGCATGGAACATGGAATGTTGTCGGCGGAGGATCCGCGCTTTGCGAGATTTGCGGAGCGGCGGTTACGCCTGTGAGCGGCGGAGTCGGTCGGTCGGAAGGACCAAAGAAAATGGCCTCGGCGGGAGAGCTCTGGAACGAGCGGGAGGGCCGAGGTATCTTGGTCCTGTGGTAGCTCGGGGGAGAGCTGAGAGGCCGAAGAGGCCAATTTGCAGGGGGCTCTGAGGTGAGCCAGCTTGTGCTTGCAGGTCGGGTACAGGGGTGGCCTGGTTGGCCCCTGCAGGCCCTTTCTTCTGAGCTATGGGACACGTCATTTGCCACGTGTCCTGATCTGAGAGATCACCAATATAGAGCATCATCATTAGCCCCTTACTCTTTTTCCGACCAGCTGGCGGGTCGGGTCAAGAGTGGACTGCCGGGCCGCCCGGGGTGAGCTCTTTCTCAAGATTTCATCAGGGCGCGTCCCCGGGCTGTCAGCTGTCTTTTCTGCCAGCGAATCCGGGTGAGATCTCCGCATTTAAGGAAGGTGTGCCGGTTCGTGCATCCTATCACTGAAGCGATGGTCCGCGTGTCAAGCGTCTGTTGTCCACCGCGACGTGTGCAGACCTACGTCTGATGGGATGCGGCCCGGTGTGGGAACGACAAGTGGAGCAATCGGAGCCGTTGGACGTGAGGAGGCGCTTTGGCGAGAGATGAAGGGCGCCGTTAGATGAGGGCGATTGCAGTGATAAATAGGGGTGGGGCCCACTCCAGGGCCTCTACTCCTTCATATTTTTCTTTCTTCTAAGCCTTGGCTGCTCGGCGCTTTTTCTCTTTTGGGTTGGATACATGGTTCGTTCCCACGTTTTGGGTTTCTCATTCCAGAGGGAGGCCAGCGGGACGGCCGTGCCCCTGGCTGGCTCGTGCCCTGCGCCGAATGTTCCGCCGATGATAGGGCCGTCCTCTTTGTTGATGGCTCCTGGTGATTATTCCGGTGGGGGCCAGAGACGTCCATAGTCATTCGATCCCCAGACGAGAGACGTAGGGGAGGGCGAGGAAGGGGGCCCCCTTAAGAGGAAAATGACAATCTCTCATATGCCACCGTTGAGGGTTCCTGAGGGGATTCCCGTGCAAGAGGGTGATGCCATCTTCATGGCTCCATCTGGGCTTTCCGTTGCTGCCGGTCTGCTCGCCGGGATGGAAGAGTCGGCCGGGGGGAGGCTTCCGCATGGCACCCTGAGGATCCAAATGGAAGCCATAGCCCAAGGGCGGTCCAGGTATGAAATCCCCCATGCGTTGTTTAGTGGCCTTCATTTCTTTGTCTCGAGCGTCTCCAAGTTTCTCATCTGTTTCCCGTCAGGTCCTTCAACACTGCGCCCTCGTTACTCGTATGGAGGCCGAGGGGGCGTTCCATGCACCGAGGCTGGTAGAAGCGTTTCTTTCAGAGGTCGAGGTCCTGCGATTTGACCTACGTCTGGAGAGGGCGATGGCTGATGTCCTGGCAGCCCGAGCGGAGGGTGCAGAGCTCGCCGTCTCAGCAAACTAGGGTGCCTATCGTCGCCTGAGTGCATCCCACCGAGTTGCTAAGGTGAAGCTGGCGGATCTTGCCGATCGTTTCGTGGCCATGGAGGAGGAGAAAAATGCCAACAGGGGGGATGCCAAGGCGGCGCTTCGGGCGGCCGGGATTGCCGAGGTTCGGGCTAGGAAGGTCGTGGCCGATTACAAGGCATCAGAATGGTTTCACGCCGAGCTTGGTGAGCATTCCGCCGTCGCGTGGAACAAGGCTTTAGATTCCGTGAAGGAGCAGCTTCCTGAGTTCGTCGATGGCGAGATCTATGCTCGGGTCCCACTCCGAGTGGCAAAGCCTTAGGCAGACAGTGATGAGGGAAGCGAGGCGCACCCCTGGTGAAAAAACCTCCGGTGGTGAAGCCTCCGACAGACCGCGATGACAGTGACGAGGGAAGCGAAGCGTAGGAGATGGTTTGTGACTTAGGCGTTTTTGATATTTCCTTGTCCCTCTTTTGTAAGCGTCTGGAACTTTGTAAGGCTGGGGAGTCCCTAATACCCCTGTAAAAACATTTTGCTTGTGCGAATAAAACTCTTGCTGTTTCATTGCTTTGCACTTTATCTTTTGGATGTGAAGAATATTCGTAGAATATCCTTGCTTGCTTTGTTGGGCTTCCATGTCAGGCGATCGTATATCGAGTTGATTTCGATCACTTGTCAAGCGTGCCGAGCGCTGCTGAGAAGGAGGTATTCCCATGGCCCCGGAATCGATGGGGGGATCGCTCAGACATGAACGGGTCTGATGTCTCTCAATGAGGCTTCGGGTCTGCGGCATTTGATGAGCGGCATGCTGCCCACCTCGGATTCGCCAAGCAGAAGGTATCTAGGTGGCCTCATTATGAGGGCTTCAAACCAGCAGCGTCTGGTTGGCAGGAGGATGCCCCACGGTGGGCGCCATCCGGGCAGTGAAGCTGCACGGTTGCCTCTTGGCGAGGGCCTTAATTCCAGATGCCACGAGTAGGGAAGTTACCGGCCAAGGATGACCGAGCAGGGTAGCCGCTCGGTTGCCTCTTGCGAAGGCTTTGATCCTTAGCGTTGGAAGGGCTGTAAGAAGCCTACTAAGGATAACCGGGTAGTGAAGCTGCGCAGTTGACTCTTGGCGAGGGCTTTGGTCTCTGGCGTCGTGGGTAGGCAACTACCAGCGGGGATGACCGAGGGGGATGGCCGCTCAGATGCCTCTTACGAGGGATTTAATCCTTGACGTCATGGGTAGGGAGCTACCAGCTGAAGATGACCGAGCAGGGTAGCCGCTCGGTTGCTTCTTGCGAGGGCTTTGATCATTCAGGACGGGGACCGAGCAGGGTTACTGCCCAGTGCCTCTTGGCGAAGACTTTGATCCATGTCGGTTGTGGTAGGAAGCTACCGGCCGGGGATAGCCGAGCAAGGGTCGGGCTCGACTGCCTCT
Organism: Agapanthus africanus; assembly: GCA_030015575.1. Taxonomy (NCBI): domain Eukaryota; kingdom Viridiplantae; phylum Streptophyta; class Magnoliopsida; order Asparagales; family Amaryllidaceae; genus Agapanthus; species Agapanthus africanus. The sequence continues at coordinate 236,248,521 of CM057344.1, read as the reverse complement.
GGGTGGACTTTGGTCCTTAGCATGGGAGGGGCTGTAAGAAGCCTACCAAGGACCCTTGGTCGGGCAGGGTTACTGCCCGGTGTCTTTTGGCGAGGGCTTTTGTCCTGAAGGATAGCCGAGCGAGGGTCGGGCTCGAATGCTTCTGGGAGGGCTTTTGATCCCTGTCGGTTGTGGTAGGAAGCTACCAGCCGGGGATATCCGAGCGAGGGTCGAGCTCGACTGCCTCTGGGAGGACTTTTTAATCCCTGTCGGTTGTGGTAGAAAACTACCAACAGGGGATAGCCGAGCAGGGTTGTAACAACCGAGTTCTGTTATACCAATTTCAGTTACTGTTTGTGTGGTGTGTGGTATTTATCTCATTGATCATGCTTTGACAGTTACTAGTTATAATTTACCCCGACATTACATATGTTTGCATATTCAATTAAGTTACATAAAATAATTTAAAATACACTTGTCATGGCCTGCTTGATACCCATAACCCTGTGGTAGCGTCCTTGCATCGTGTTCTCGTCCCGTTCAGTGAAACGGACGTGTTTGGACGACTACGCGCACGTACGTGCGTCCGTTCTTCGGGGTATGCTTTTTCAGTACAAAATCCTTCATTTTAATTTTTGGAGCTTGCCAATAATTTTCATATTTCAAATTCAAACTTTCGGACCCGACCCGGGCGCAATTCTGAAATATTTTTGTATCCAGCCAAATTATGATTATTTAATATTTTATTTTACTTAACATATTTTCTGCAGCATAGCAAATAATTCGTGGGGTTTAGAAATCTTTTTCGCCAGAAGGAAATCTTCTTTAAAATATCAAATATCTTTTCATATTTTTTCCTTCAGCCAATCGCAGCCTCCCATTCATATCCCCGGGCCCCACAGATTCTTTCTCTCTCTCTCTCCCTTTTTCTTCTTCTTCTCTCTCTCTCTCTTCCTCTCTCACCTCGCTAGATGACAATTTCATCTCTCCTCTCCGCTTTCTCTCTCCTCTCGATCTCTCTCTTCCTTTTTATCTCTCTCCTCTTCTCACTCCTCTCGCGAGAGAATCCCCCCCTCTCTCTCCCCACGTATCTCTCTCTCTCCCCTTATATATTTTCTTTCTTCCTCGTTCTCAAAGAAAACCCATTCCCAGTTAACCTTAGCCGCCACTCCTCCTATCGCCGTTGCCCTAGCGCCGACGCCACCGTCGCCGTTCGTCGCCGCTCCTCAGCCTCGTCACCTCTACCTTCTCTTTTTCCACCTTTCCTCCTCTCCTGAGCAGCCGAGAACCTGCACACCCACTCGTCACGGCCACCTCCGCTTCCAACCGCCGCCGGTGACCTCGTCCCCGTGCCCTTAGCCTTGGTACACCCCAGTGAGCCTTACCTCTCCCTATTCTTCCTCCTTTCCTTTATCTTCTTTCTTTCTTCTCCCCTCTATTTAAATTCCCTCTGTTAACCGTCGGTGATTCCCTGCAGGCAGTTCGCCGGAGCTCTGACAGCGCAGTCGGCATTCAAGACCCTTCTGCAGATCAGTATAAACCTTCTCTCCTATGTACTCCTTCTCTTCTCCTCTTCTTTGCTTTCATACAATTCTTGAAACTTTTGATGTTTACTGTTTTCTTGGTGGCCGGAATCCGACCGTGCCGGCGACGTTTCCCGATAACCCAGCGAGGACCTCTGACCCGTGTGACTCCACTGTTCGTCGTTTGGGCTCATTCCGTGTACCGTGTACGCGTCGTGACTTTTCCCCGCCGACGCGTAACGTTCCGTTTTTCGTATCGCGACACGTCGAGGCAAGTTAATCTTGCTACATGCTAGTTATACTATTCATATATCAATATATCTATTTTCTTATTAAATCTATAGATAAAATCTAAAGTTTTGAATTCCAGATTAACAGTACAATGTTCCGTTTATATATTTCAGATCTAAAACTTGAAACCTGATTGTTGCATTTAGTTGACTATACCGAGTAATCACATTTATATGTCAGATCACATAATCACAATTGTTTTATAGTCATATTACCCTTTTTGTAGTTTTACCCCATCGGACGACCGATTGCATACATTTAGCCTTATTCACATTCAATTGCATCTCTAGATGGTTTTAATACATATTAATATGATTTTATCATCCACATGTGTAATACTGCATTCCTGAAATGTTAAAACTATTCCTTAAACCAAACTGATAACTGTACAACTAAGTAGTTTAATATGCACCTATTGCTATCATGTTACTGTGCCTGTTTATTGTTGTGATAGTACCGTGCTTGTTTATTCATAACCATGATTATGCTAGTCGATTATGAGCATCCATATGTTATCTTGTACACCTTGACATGACTTGCTACACATATTACTTGACCTGGCATGGTACCGTACACTCTTTACATGACATGACATCTAAATACACTACTCGACTTGACTTGATGTACCATAGCTTTACCTGTTACCTGATCTTGTGTCTAATGCCAACAAACCTGACATGTAGTCCTTACAGACCATTCCTGTTGTCTATCCAGACAAACCTGCACCTACCGGATCCTGTGTTGGCATTAGTTCTTGATTACGGAATACCTGACTTGACACATATAACTTGGGGGTATGGCAAAATCAATGATGAAACCTAACTTGTAACTCGACAGTTGCTTGCTTTTACTGATCAGTTTTAGAGGCCAGGCCTGCCTCGGGACGATGCTGCTAACATCGTTCGTCTTTACCCTGTTCCTTTAGTGCCTTGCGGCACGTCTCGGTTTCAGCCCGACAGTCTTAGACCGTGGTCCCGGGCATGCACGGGATACTATTGAGTTACATCGATGATTCATCAAATTGATTTCAAAGACTTGAGAGTGGATAACCCAATATACCAGTTTAGTTTACTCACTGCACACTACCCTTCACTGCCCTGATTTATATTGTTGTTACACCTGCTTTATCATTCATGATTATTTTTCATTGCATGTTACCCTGTTTATATTTTACTGCTTGATGACATGACGCGCTGACGTCTAGGTTTTGCATGGCCCAGATTTCGTACCTTTGCTGCAGTCCGAGCAGGAGTACTTCAGCCAGCAGGTTGAGCAGTGAGGATTCAGTAGCTGTTAGTTCTTTTACTTTCAGCATTTTATTCCTGATGTGAGCCCGCATTATGGGACATACATTCCAGCTATTTTGTATTCGATCTTTTTCTTCCGCATTTTTATTATTCTTGACTCATTTTATCTTGGCTCATGGACATGTATTAGATAGTTATATTTTGTTCTTGATATCTCTACAGCCGTAATGTGACTGTGGATGGATACTTCCTACCCACAAGTAGCATGGTTGGCTATGTCACGTGCCCATCTTAGCGTACTCTGGGAAGCGGGGCGTGACATGGTTCTTTTGGTATCAGAACCATAGGTTAGTCGGGTTGATTCTTTTGTAGTTGGGTATTGTACCCAATACACGAATCAGAATACCCGTGTTTAGGAAACATGTCCTGCCACCTTGCCGTTTTACCGTTCTTGAATCTAAGTTCTTCCTGACCATATCTTTTACGGTGTGCAAACTTCCTTTGCTTATCGACTCGAAACCCGATTCCTTGTTATCTCTAGAACTTAGGCGATTTGGGTGGAGTTATGTAATTGTAGCTATGATACCGCGGCATAGTTACAATGCGGTACTCTATTTAAGTAACTCGGAGTTCTAGCCTTGATCTATACTTTGAATCTGTTATCATGCTAATCCTTGGGTGTTTTGATTTCAGGAACATGGCAGACAAGAATCTGAAGACGTACCAAAGGCGTGTTGACGAAGCCGCTATGCTTGGAGTAATACGTGGGATGTTAGAGAATCAAAAGAGGGATGTTAGAGAATCAAAAGAGACAGACCGAGCTGATCCAGCAGCAAGCTGAATCGTTTCAGGAAGGTTTGCGGACCGTTCAGCAGTCCGTGAACAATGTTAGGGCCAGACCAGTATATCGTGTGGGGACCGTAGCAGATTTCAGGAGACTGGGTCCGTCTGTCTTTACTGGTTTGGAGGAGCCGTTGTCAACGGAGCAGTGGCTAGTTGGCACGGAGAACTTACTTATTGCGGCGCAGATCCTAGATGATAAAAGGGTGGATGTGGTGCGCATTCAATTAGTGGACTACGCCCGTGAATGGTGGCTTGTGGAGGAGACCCGCTTGCCCAAGCCGATCAAGTGGGCGGATTTTTCGATGAGTTTCCTGGAGAAGTTCTTCCCGCGGACTGCACGGGAGGAAATGGAAGAGAAGTTCATCAGTCTAAAGCAGAATGGTGCACCCATAGATGTACATGCAGTCGAATGGACACAGCTCAGTAGATTCGCTGGACCGTTGGTTGCCGGTGATGCTGATAGGGCAAGGAGATTCATGCGCAGTTTGGATGTGGACATCCAGAGGCAGATTGTCTCCCTGGGTTTGACCACTTTCTCACAGGTACTTACGGCAGCCCGAGAACAACAGAGCTTATCTGGGAAGACTGGGAGTTCACAGCAGACAGCAGTTACAGTAAGGAAGCCGGCATTTGTACCGAACCGAGCTCATGGACCCAGAGGTATTCCAGTGGACCGTCGTGGTGTAACACCGATGAAGAAGCCTGCTGTCGTTGATCAGAGGAAGCCCGTGATTTGTAGCTATTGCCACTTACCCGGACATTTGCAAAGGGAATGTCGCAGGATGCGGGGACTTTGTTTGGTTTGTGGATCGGCGGATCATAGCAGCTACGAAGTCATCTTGGGAATGGATTTTCTCGGCACTTTCCATGCTCACATTGATTGTAGGGCAAAGAAAGTAGTGTTCCAGATTCCCGGGCACCCCGAGTTTATGTTTACTGGAGGAAGCAGTTCTGTCGGGCCAGTCGAGTTTAGGGCTAGGCTGACGACTAATGTTCTTTCGTCGATGGAGGTTGATAAAAGTGAAGAGCCAGCTGTTGTTCGCGATTTTATGGACGCGTTTGAAGATATATCAGGATTACCGCCAAAGCGAGACGTGGAGTTCGCGATTGATCTTATTCCTGGTGCAGCACCAGTTTCTAAAGCGTATTATCCAATGGCACCAGTGGAGTTGGAAGAAGTCGATCCCTCGCATTGGCGAACTATTTGAGCAGCTTAGTGGCGTGAGGGTATTCTCGAAGCTGGATTTGCGATCCGGATATCATCAGGTCCGAGTGAAAGCGGAGGATATTTGCGAGACGGCGTTCCGAACTCGGTATGGACATTACGAGTACTTAATGATGCCCTTCGGAGTTACGAATGCACCATCTATATTCATGGACTTGATGAACCGAATCATTTCACCATTTTTGGACCAGTTTATTGTGGTGTTCATTGACGATATTCTAGTTTACTCGAAGAGTTTTGAACAGCATGCTGAACATTTGAAGATCGCATTGCAGACATTGAGACAAGAGAAGTTATATGCGAAGATGAGCAAGTGCGAGTTTTGGCTGGAAGAAGTAAAGTTTTTGGGGCATGTTATGTCTGGCGATGGAATCACCGTCGATCCAGAAAAGATTGCAACAGTTCGAGATTGGCCGATTCCGAAGAATGTTGCGGAGATAAGAAGTTTTCTTAGACTCGCCGGGTATTACAAAAGATTTGTAGAGAACTTTGCTCGTCTGGCGGAGCCGTTGACCAAGCTTACGGGCAAGGAGGTACCTTTTATGTGGACGGATTGATGTGCGTCAGCTTTTGAGACGTTGAAGCAGAAGTTGATAACCGCTCCTATTCTGACCGTGACAGACAATTCCGGAGGATTGGTGATTCACAGCGACGCATCTGGGAAAGGATTAGGATGTGTTTTGATGCAGCATGGGAAGGTTGTAGCGTACGCATCGAGACAGTTGAAGACCCACGAGAAGAAATACCCAACTCACGACTTGGAGCTTGCGGCTGTGATCTTCGCTTTGAAGATTTGGAGACACTACCTTTTGGGCGAAAGGGTCGAGGTGTTCACTGATCATAAGAGCTTGAAGTATGTGTTCACGCAGAAGGAGCTTAATATGAGGCAGCGTAGATGGTTGGAGCTGATGGCCGACTACGATCTATATCTTAAGTATCATCCGGGGAAAGTTAATGTAGTGCCGGATGCGCTCAGTCGGTTACGAGCAATTCAGATGTTGACTGCATGGAAGGAACTCATTGAAGACTTTCGAAGATTTGATTTGGAGGTTGTTCTACCGCATTCTTCGGGATAGTTGATGCAGCTGCAAGTACATTCGTCGTTGATCGAGAATATTAAAGCAGCGCAACCGCAGGACCCTAGATTGCGAAGGTTTCGAGAACAGGTTGAAGCCGGACTTCGAACGGATTTACTGATCCATGAAGATGGTTCGTTGAGATATGGTAGCCGTTTATGTGTGCCAAAGGGAGATATTCGTGAAGAACTTATGAAGGAGGCGCACAGCTCAGCTTATTCCGTACATCCAGGAGGCGCGAAGATGTACCGAGATATACGACAGCATTTCTGGTGGGAAGGCATGAAACGGGAGATTGCTCACTTTGTGGCAAAGTGCTTGGTGTGTCAGCAAGTTAAGGCTGAACATCAAAGGATTGCTAGTTTGTTGCAACCACTTCCGATTCCTCAGTGGAAGTGGGAACATATAACCAAGAATTTCGTGACAGCTTTACCGCAGAGTCCAAAAGGCAACAATGCAGTATGGGTGATTGTTGATCGTTTGAACAAAGTAGCTCATTTCATTCCTTTTCGGGTTGGTCAATCAACAGAAACTTTGGCGGAACGGTACATGCAGGAGATTATAAGATTTCATAGAGTACCGGTGAGCATCGTGTCCGACCATGACACTCGATTTTTATCACACTTTTGGAGGAGCTTACAGGAAAGTTTGGGGACTCGATTGAAGTTTAGCACAGCTTATCATCCTCAAACGGATGGCCAGTCGGAGAGGACGATCCAAACTCTGGAAGATATGTTGAGAGTATGCATGTTGGACTTCAAGGGTTCATGGGAGGATCATCTACATTTGGTGGAGTTTGCTTACAACAACGGTTTCCAGGCAACTATTCAGATGGCTCCATTTGAAGCTTTGTATGGTCGAAAGTGCCATTCACCGGTTTGTTGGGATGATATCGGTGAACGAAGAGTGTTGGGACCAGATTTGGTTGTGCAGACAGTTGAGAAAGTTAACACTATCAGGAATCATATGAAAGCTGCACAAGACAGACAGAAGAGTTGGGCAGATACGTCGAGAAGACCTCTAGAGTTCACCGTGGGTGATTTAGTATTCCTGAAGATATCACCGACTAGAGGGGTGATTCATTTTGGAAGTTGAGGAAAGCTCAGTCCTCGGTTCGTTGGGCCTTTCGAGATCTTGGAGTATGTTGGCGAGGTAGCGTATCGCTTGGCGTTACCGCAGTCCTTGGCGAATGTGCACGATGTGTTTCACGTATCTCAACTCCGTAAGTATGTTCGAGATGAAACGCATGTGTTTGGATCATTTGGAGCTGACGGTACGAGAAGACTTGACTTTTAAGGAGCGACCGGTTGCAATTGTGGATCAAAGGGAAAAGGTTCTTAAGAAAAAAGTTATCTCCCTTATACTTATTTCTTGGGGTAGTCGCTCAAATGGAGAGTCAACTTGGGAACGAGAAGATGAAATCCGGCAGAAGTTTCCCCATCTTTTCTTGTAGTGTTGGTCGTTTATTCTTTTATGTTCTTCGAATTTCGAGGACGAAATTCATTTTGTAATTGGGTATAATGTAACAACCGAGTTCTGTTATACCAATTTCAGTTACCGTTTGTGTGGTGTGTGGTATTTATCTCATTGATCATGCTTTGACAGTTACTAGTTATAATTTACCCCGACATTACATATGTTTGCATATTCAATTAAGTTACTTAAAATAATTTAAAATATACTTGTCATGGCCTGCTTGATACCCCTAACCCTGTGGTAGCGTCCTTGCATCGTGCTCTCGTCCCGTTCAGTGAAACGGACGTGTTTGGACGACTACGCACACGTTGTTCACACCATAATATTGCATTATCATATTCCCCATTCTTATTCTTTTTATAAATAAACAGGTGCTTTTGACGCATGTCTGCTACATATTACAGGTTACAGGTTCTTGGACAGAAAACAGTGAAAACGATGAAAAGACGATGCAAAAGTGGAACTACAACCAACAAATAGAAGGATCTTGATCAAGCCTACATAAAAGATAAAATTCACGAAGTACAAGGCAATGCAAGGTCCAAGACTACAAAGCGAACGGTTAAAAGTCCACCGTAATTATTCACTGGAGATCTGGAAGAAACATAGAAGCTATTTTAATAAAAGAACCAAATAATAAGGAAGCCCAAAGACAGAAGAGCCCACAAAGGAAATTTCAAGGCCCAATACTTCCTTTTAAAGAGACAGAGACATAAAATTTTACCAAAGCTTGGAGTCTACTTTGACTAGGTCTTCCTAAGGATATTTTGGTAAATGTAGACGTGCGAATCAATTGTAACCTAGGGTTTCCTATCCTCTATAAATAGGAACTCTAAATCCTTGTAAAGGATATGCCTCCCTTCATTAATAAATTTTAGAACTCTTTTGGAGAGCATCGGTGCCTCTTTTCAATTCATGAATTCAGATCTGACAACCCTGTGTTGATGTTTGGAGAGAGCCATCTGTAAGAAGTTTTATTTAATTGCTCTAGTTTAGATTTTAATTCTTTGCCTTAGATGTTAGCTTTGGGGAAGGCTTTTGAGAGATGAGATCTCTCATCCCTTTCTTACCCATCACATATAATCTATAGGACTCCATGCATACACGCACACACCGCACCCTACGGCACCCTATCCCTCGAGGTAACGGTGATACCGTAGTATAAAAGCCCGGTTGCGCGCGTTTTCCATGGAGGTTAGGGTAAGGATCTCTAAAGGAAGGACAAGAACCTAGAGGAAGGAACACCTTCCCGGATGGATCTAATCCCCTTTATTGATAATTACCATAACTCCTCTTAGATCCTAATTTGGGTATAGAAAGCGTTGAGATTTATTTGCATTTCCAAACCATTCCTAAACCTAACCCTAGCAAGATTTAGATCTAGATTAATTTAGTTTTTAGATAGATTTAGTTTTTAGATTTAATAACCAGTCCGAACACCCTTCGGAATTAACTCGTAAGCGCGATTTGGAGATTCACAACATCCCTGTAGACCGACCCGTACTCACCGGCTAGCTACCAAGCGACGCCGTTCTTGATTGCGGTAATAGATATTTTTGAGACCAATCAAATGGCGTTGTTGCCGGGGATGGCGTAAAATTTCCTTTTTGCAATTTCAGGTTAATCAAAATTAAAAACAATCATAAAAATCTGAAAAATCAAAAAAATATAAAAATATATCATCTGTTATTTTTGAAAAGGGTACTTTGTTGTTTGAATTTTGCAGGATTTGCACACATATTCGGATCTGGAAATCTACAGAAGGCAAATCAGAAAAGGATACATCAAAACAGAGAGGGATTGCAAGTACAGAACAGCAGAAATTTTTTGGAGCCCTGAAGCCTCCATCCCACAGCTAAACCGCGGCCTAAGCACGCTCCCACCGCCATTCCGCGGCCCTCTTGCATCATCATCGCGAAATTTTTGCACGATTTGTTTCCTATTTCTTCCCTCTGCAAATCCCCTTATATCTTCTGTCAAATCTTCTGCAGGATTCTTTGCGCTAAAAATCTTCTTCCCCTTCCAATAATTGATTCTCTGCAGGATTCTTTGCGCCGCAAATAAAATAAAAATCTTTGATTGCAAGTGATTTACTGTTTTGCATATTTTTAAAACTGACTTTAAGGGGCTTTTGACCAATTCAGATTGGGTGGGGATTTCATCACCCTTCCCAGGATCCCAGAAATCACATAAGGCATATGCATTGACCATCTATTAATTAAAAATACTAGACTTAGCCCTAAGGACTTCGAGCTCAATAGGACAGAGGACTAGTTATAGACTGTAGGGTTCCTAGGCACACCCATGAGATTCTACAACTGATCAACCATGCCAAAATCAAATTTTTCCATGTGCCAAAGAACCCTATACTAGATCGTTAACTAAAGGTAAGGCAAAACTAAGCAAGCAAACTACTTTACTACTAAGTGAAAGTGACTACAACCTTCGTAGATCCGGTCCTCCACCTCTTTAGCTCCATGATGACGTCCCTCCGCTGCGATCATCGGATCCCGGACTCTAGCGATGGTTTCGTCGGAGAAATGATCGGGCTAGGTCGTCGCCTTCGATGCCGAAGATGATCTACGTCGAGGCAACTCAAGATCAAGCTCCATCTTCACTTGGTCATAGAACTTGTGAAGATAACACACTCTACTACATGGCAAGTGGTAGAGGATGAAGAAATAGGAAGTGGGTTCACTTTGGATTTGGATTTCTCACTTGGATTCATCACTTGGAAATTTTCAAGAATGCTTTCTTCTCTTCATGAAGAAGAAGAAGAAGAAGGAGAAAAGAAAATGAATAATAAATTATCTCCAAAAGAAAATCAAGTGATGTCTATCATTTAGCAACCATGGGTGAGTAAACTCATGTAGAGAGTAAACTAGGGTTTAGGCTAATGGTTGGGTTAAGGAAAGAAACAAAATGGTTAAGACTTTCAAAGCTTCATGAAGCTTCAAGAGTCAAACAAAACAAGCCACCATTTTATTTCTTGCCAAAATAAATAAATAAAGAAAATAAATAAAACAAATGAAACCCTAACCATTAAGTAAACATGGTGTATAGCATACACACACCCAAGTTTGCATGTATCATCAAACATGATACAATCAAGTGCACAAAAATATATCACATATACTACTTGTGCACATCAAGTGAGAAAATCAATCTTAAGTGAACAAATACTAGTTAATGTAAAGTAATATATCATATATATAATTATACATTAAATCATTAAATCAACACTTGATTTAATGATTCGGTCTGTTCCCCTCCGAAAGACGGCGCGACATGGGCGTCTCGCCTGAGATTCGGGGCAGATGCTAATTGGTGCTATCCGTCCACCTCTCCGAAGATGCCAAGTTGATTTATGGCACCATGTATCGAAGGTTTAGACGGATGCGTCCGATGTAGCAGACTTCGTCAGATTCCCCCTCGTTTGAAGGGTTTTTGATTGTGGGGACGCTCTTCCCTGCAGGCGCAAGCCCCTGCAGTTAATTACGCTACCGCATTGCGGTAACAACTTTCTCCTTCTCCAGATGGTCACTTCGTGTCGTGGGTGTTTGTTTTGTTGCCCGTGGATTGTTTACGGAGACTAAGTTATGTCGTCGCCCGTAGGGCGTGGACTAGTCCAAATCCGTATTATCTTAGATTTGGGTTTGGGGGTTTGGTTTGAGGATACGTCAGCCATACTTGAGGCTAAGATCAACTCAAACGCTTGTTAAGGATACGTTAGTCTAACTTTGAGACTAAGATCAACTTAACGGGATCGTTTAGATCCGACAAAAGAGCATTTAGGCTCTAATGTTCCAGTTTAGGGACATAGTGGTCCATTGTATGTATGGCCGTCGGGACCCATTACCTCTCTGACGACGTTGAAGGATTACAACGACGGATGTCAGAGGAGTTCAGAGATGTACCCTCGAGCCATAGTTAATTGGGGGGATTCATAGTCCAGTCTGTTTGAAGGTTTAAGGATACGTTAGCCATCTTTGAGGCTAAGATCAACTTAAACGGGACCGTTTAGATCCGACAAAAGAGCATACGGGGCTCTATTGTTCTAGTTTAAAGACATTGCGGTCCATGGGTAGTTTAAGGACGTTGCGGTCCATGGGTAGTTTAAGGACATTGCGGTCCATGGGTAGTTTAAGGACATTGCGGTCCATTGTTAGTTTTAAGACATCTCGGTCAAGGTTAAGGACGTCGTAGTCCATGGGTTTAGGGACCCCACAGTCCGGTATGTGCTCTGGATGCTTCACACGGGTTCACTGCCGTGCTCTGCGAAGACCAGGCTCCGCTCTGGACGTTTTCCACGGGGTCAAAGAGTGACATTATCCGCGTTCCACGTAACCAGGAATTTTGCATTAAACACGGGTTTAAGGACCCCACAGTCCGTATCAATGTGTGGTCGTCGGGACCCGTCATCTCTTTGAAGACATTAAGGGATTACAATGCCAAGTATCAAAGGAGTGAAGAGATGTACCCTAGAACCGGAGTGGATTAAATAGTCCTTGGCCCAATTTGGGATCAAGACGAATTAATTATGTTATGAGTCCATTGGCCCAGTTAATCACAAATTGAGGACTTATGGCCATCTTGGGCTAAGTCCAATCAGGAGAGGCTTTGCCTCTATCTATTTAGGACAATTGGGCCAAAGCCTAGTGTTAAACACTACAGAGCAGTCAGTGTTGAACACTGGGAATGAGGTTGACAGGTTAGTGTTTAACACTAAGAGATAATTGGTGTTAAACACCAGCAACAAGGCTTTTCAAATTAGTGTTAAACACTAAAACAGATCAGTGTTGAACACTGCAAATAAAGCTTTTTAATCAGTGTTGAACACTAAGGCCCAACAGTGTTTTAACACAGGGTTCAATTTAATGTTAAACACTAAGGCAAGAGAGGTCACGTGGCAGCACGTGAGAGCGCCCTTCCTTCATTTATTCTGCTGAGATTATCGCGTCTTTCAGAGCATCACGTGCCATCACGTGATGGGCATTCAAATGCCTATGTATTAGAGCTTCTGCCGAGGGTCACGTGGGTCACGTGGGGTGCTGCCTCAAAGGGGCTTCCTGTAGATCTCTGGGGGGGTCACGTGGTGACACGTGACCCTGCCTCTATGTATGTTGTTTTAGAGGATCTGTTAATCTTTTCCAGGAATTAAATTCCTCGTAGGGTTAAACCCTGACAGTAATTTCAGAGGAATTAAATTCCTACTTTCTTTTAAAGGTTCTCATTCTGAATAGAGTTGAACTCTGAATTTTCCATAGGAATTAAATTCCTCATACATGTGAAGAACCAAATAGGGTTAAACCCTAACAAAAGCTTTTTAGGGAATTTGAACTTCCATCCTCTGTTAAATTATGATTAAAGGAATTAAATTCCCGCTGTTTCAACAGAATTAGGTTCTTAATTAGGGTTAAACCCTGTTTCTTTTTATTCTGAAGGAATTAAATTCCCACGATACAGGGTCAAGCCCTAATTCTATTTTAAAGGAATTAAATTCCTATAGTTCTGTGAGAATTAAATTCTCGTGCTTGCATTCCCTCTCTATGTTTTGGATCTGCATGGCAGGATCTCGACCCATTGAGAATTAAATTCTCAACTTCAAGGGGAGATGTGCACTTTGCAGATCCTCTATCAAAGAGAGAAGAAATATGTTCTTCTGTTTTATATATCAGAGTTAAACTCTGTTGAGAATTAAATTCTCTTTTTCTCTCAAGGAGCTTTTCCCTTTCTTACCTAGGGTTTTTGCAGAAGATCCAAGTTTCTCCAAGTATCGAAGCTCTCTTCTTTCTTTTTTTCTCTCCCTGTCTCTGTATATATTTTCTCTGTGTCTCTTGGCTCCTATTTATAGGAGAAGCAGCCGAATCAATCAGTTTTTGACGAATCTTCATGAAAGATTTGATTTGCATCCATCATTCGTTTTGGACCTTTGGATTATTAGGTGAATTTTATTCACCATTGGATTTCAAATCCAGGGATTTTTCCTTTGTTGTTTCGGTTAGATTTAAAGGGAAAATCTTTCCAAACCCGAGATTTTCCCATAGATAGATGATATTTCACCACCTCTGAATCTTTAATTCAATTGGTTCCAGATAGCCGCTTTCCTTTTGAAAGATTTGAATTTCTTTCAGAATTTAATTCTGTTGACAAAATGGGCTTTGAAAGCCGGTCACGTGTGACCACGTGACTCATGGTCACGTGTGGGCACGTGACCCCCTTTGGAATGAGCCTTTTCCTTTCTTCTTGCGCTGTCTTTTGGTTGTTGCTTGGTCATCACGTGCCAATACGTGACCACTGTCTGAAGCCTCTTTCTTTGATTTCACTGGAGAACAAGTCTGCTGCTTTTGATCATCACGTGCCGACACGTGACCCTGGTCACGTGGGAGCACGTGACCTCTTTTGAGGCTTTTTCCCTGATTTGATCAGGGAACCGATGTGCCCTTTGAAAAATGTCACGTGCCAACACGTGACCCCGGTCACGTGGGAGCACGTGACCCTTTTTTGAAGCCCTTTTCTTTGATGTAGTCGGGAAGCTGAATCTGCCTTGATGATGCTTTTAGACGTCACGTGCCCACACGTGACCCTTTCCTGAAGCTTTTCCCATAAGCTTTCCTGATTTTAAATCAGGAAACACGGTCATAACGCATATAACCGACTAATATCAAGTGTATCAATATATCGAATCAACATTTGATTCGGTAACCCGGCTATATCTTATATAACCATCCGATGATACGAATCGTGAGAATAGAATTCAGTATCACATACTGGTATTATTCTCGGTCCCGCACATATCTCATATGCCTCGTATTTCGTTTCGCTTGAGCCAGGAAACCTCTGTGTAGGACTCTAAAGACTCGTCAATACGCCGGCAGTAGGTGATGATCATATCAAACACCCACAAGCCGCAAGCGGTCTGCTAAACATAACGGCCACCCGGGTATTGAGCGATCAGAAGATCAACGAGCAAGCCCGCTCACACTCCTGTGAATCCAACCAGTAACACTTACCGTACAGTCCGGAATGTTCGTCTGATATGTCGCATATCTCGCCTAGGGGTGGTAAACGTCAGAACCCAGTAGCTTGATTAGTCATGCCGATATAAGGTCCATAACAAGCGTGAAACTACTGATAACTCTTACCAGTATATCACTACAACTCTGGCCAGGGATTTCCAGTTATGGCCAGTCGAGCATAGTGCGACATCAACCCCCAATACCGGGAGAGACGAATCCCCTCCTATCGCTCATTGCCTCCATGTGAATCGGGACTGTACCCAAAAAGCACCTGTTTGCATGACTCAATAGAGCCGTGGTAGGGTGGAAATCAAAGCACAGTGGGAGACACACAAGACTCTATGACGATCTCGGGTCAACAGACTAAGCTGTACCAGTGTCACCAGAGAACTGCCATCTGACATGAGGTATAATACCATCTGGGAGTTCTCGGCGAGTCCGTTCAGTGTACCCAGTCACCACTGAACACTCGCATACCATCTCTGATGTCAAACACCAATGGATATGGGATCATCCATCGCCCATCACATGGGTCGAGAAGATATACGCTAGTCTACTCTGGAATATCGATGCCCCATCTCGATATTCCCACGACTAGGAACATTGAAGGATGTACTCATGGACTACCCAGGCCCCACTAGTATGATCTACATCATAGTCCTGGAAGTCGAGCACACATCCTAAGTGCTTTATCAACATGTAATAGAGAGACTGCAAGTATACATGTTAAGATAAAGAGCAACCAGATAGCGTACTATCATGTCGAGCAAGAAAGTCATACCTATATATGTCCCAGCATCCACTACAATATACATCCCATGTATAGTAATGGCCTCTAGGGCATACATATAACTAACATAGGCATCAGCCGTTTATCCTAACCTGACTTTGCGGTGTCTAGGCAAGTGTGTTAAGGCAACTGGTTACTTAATTAGGACTGCTACTTGTAGCGGGGAGCCTCCCACTTACCTGGCCGCAATTGGCGGTGAAGAGGCGGTTTGAGGTCCTATCTCTAGCCCTTTAGAACAGTTAGGAGCTGTCTAGCTAGCGACCTAGGTGACCCTAGAGTTAGGCCTGATTGTGCATTTTTGGTTGATCTAAAGTGTGTCTTAGCCCTTTACCAAATTTTTTTTTTGCAAACAGTTTGAAATAAAGAAAAAGAAAAAAAAAGGAAAAAATTTTATAAAAAAACTTGCAACTTGTCGCGTAAAATCCTTGCACCCCACCACCTACCTTCTTCATCTTCTCTTTCTTCTATCATGGATACCCCACATCATAAATCTCTTGCCGAACTTTGGTATCCCGAACCTAACTTTGCGTCATACGTCAATTGTTTCGGTCGATTTAAAGAAGATCCCTCCATGCCAAAAATATCTTTGAAAGATCAAATAGAAGCGTCTAGGAGAAACAGTTTGACTTTGCAACCCACTTTGTGTCAACCATGTCAACCTTCACCACCTTCGTACGTTGACACCACCTTTTCAAGTCCTGCTGTAACTCCTAAACCGATGTCCATTGCCGAGCACATTGCTCAATCTCGTAGCCGATCTTTCACCCCTCTCCACTCATCTAGTTCTAGGGATCAACAAGTCCATTCACCTTTTTATCTACATGTTGACCTTACTCCTGTCCAACCATCCAATTCCTACCAGTCCTACCCGACTTTCCCACCTTCACTAGACCCTGTTTCTACACAGCCTGTTGGGAGTTTCACATATCCAAACAATTTCGAATCTTTTGCCGAAACCCCCTTACCACCCAAGTCTAGTTTGGAACAGTCGTTGGAAGCTTATATTGTAGCAACAAACAAAATGACTAAGAATATGGAAGCGTCCATAGACGCCCTTATGCAACCTGCTGAACCGGTAGCTAGTTTCCAACTAGCTTCAAATTTTTCAATGTATGAGGAGGCGGTTGGACAGAGTGAGAATGTGAGAGGATTTCCAAATCAAACCTACCCATACCCAATTGAATCCAACAACTCCAATTTTCAAACATGTGTCCAAAATGATGAGTTGTGCGACTTTGTAGTGCTTGATTTGCCAAATTGTGAGGAACCCCTTTCGAGTGAAACCGCACCTAATCCGTTTGATCTTTACACCTCCAATCTAGAACCTAAATCGATAAATATCCATGCTTTTGATGAGGTATCAAAAAAAATTGATTTTCACTTGATTGAGGATATAGACGCCGGAAAAATTTCGGATGATGAACCTGTCGATTTGATTGAACTTTTATGTCCAATTCATCATCCCGAACCCTTAAATGTTTCTCCTGAACTTCATATGCGTTTTGATTTTGATGATAATGGCATGGATGAGTTAAATATTGAGGAGAATTATGAGGATAGTATTGAGGAGAGTAGTGAGGATAATATTGAGGTTGAACCATTTTTGTTTGATGTGTCGGATTTTCCAATTCATCCTCTTGAACCTTTACCTAAATCACCCTCCCTCCTTTCCATCGTTCCGACCACGCCTAATATCACGCTTGAAGACTTGAGTTTGAAAAATTTCTCTTTGAATCTATCACAGTTCTCATAGACGATAACACGTACGAGTGTTTCACTTTTTCGGACAATGTTGATGACTCACCGCCCGAGTTTGAATCCTTTACATTTTCAGATGAGTTAGTCGAACCATCAGACTCGGTTGCTTACAGTTGTTTCGAACCATTGATGGAATCTTTCAAATTTGAGACAGTTTACTACGGTGAGAATGAGACTATCCTGAATTCACTCCCTTTCGTCCTTCCTATCGTTCCGACCGTACAAAAGACCGTTACGCTTTCATCTCCAATACCAAGTTCGGCGTACCCATGTTTTCTTGCGAATCTTGAGGGATTTGACCCCATTTCTCGACGGGTTGATAGGTTAGCACAATCGGTTTTAACACATCGGTCATCACAAATTGTGCTAATTTATTCACTCGACTTACACCCTCAAGATCGTGCTCCACCTCTTTCTCTTTTCCGCCATTCTTCTCCCCCACCGAGACCGTATCCTGTTTCTACCTCCACACGGTCTCGTGTGCTTCTCATCTCTTTTCTTTCCACTCCATTCTTTCACCAACTCGACCATTACCACGATAAGATTTTTGAATGGTTGGTGCTAACCTTTGGCTTGTGTAAGGCCAAGCTTAAGTTTGGGGGGAAACTTGTTGTATATATGTACATATATTTTTTGTTTTCTTTTTCTATAAAAAATTAACAAATTTTTTTTTCAAAACAATAATATAAAAAAATTATAAATAAATAAACAGGGGAGTGCCGGCATTTTGACCCTCTTGGTGTGGCATGACAGTGAGGACACTGTGAAGTTTAAGTTTGGGGGTATGCTCGGTACGTCTTCTTCCTTCGCATTCATTTGTACATATTTTTTGCATTTGCATACTTATTTTAAAAACCCATAAAAAATTGAAAAATTTCAAAAATTATAAAAATTATTGTATTCAATTTTGGCCTTATTTGACTTGAGTTTGACAAATATGTTAACTGGCTAAGAACAACTAGATCTTAGACTTAGTAAATTAAAAACCCTAAAAATAACCTTCCTTAAAAGTTTAACGGTAGAAAGTATATGTCTTTATAGTTTATTTAGAAATAAGCAAATTTTGGGTTCGCTTCTTGGGCTAAGTCGAAACAAAGGAAAAGTATTGATATTTTTATTAGAGTATAAGTTTGAAAAATAATTCCTAACTTAAGTCTAGATTCTGAAAATGTAAACCCTACAATTTGCACAAACACACACCTTGAAACTTGGAATAGTAGAAGAGACCTAGAAATGCTCTTGTCTAAAGTCCTTAGTACGAAGAAAATGAAAAAAAATACAAGTGTGAATAAAGAATAAAAAAATTAACACTGGTTTTTGTGATTACTTAAGGCTGCAAAAATAGAAAAATATTTAGCGAGGGTGCTTCATCACCTAGTGCCTTAGACCAACTAGTTTGGGAGTCACTGCTTAAAGCCTTGGGTGTTGCAAGACTAGGAAGTACGCTTTAAAGTGCAAACGCATTTTGTAATCGGTCGTTGGTACCTCAAGAAGTATTAACGGTCGCATGAAGGATCTGTAAGCAAAAATTCAATTAAAAATTCACCAATTAATAAGTGCTTTGGACAACGGACAAGAGTATGATTGCTTGATTTGAATTTCCAAGTGTAGGGGTTATTTATACACACACGTAGGGGTATGTGATTGGGATTTAGATAAGAGAGAGGAATGAAGAATAGAACTTGTATCTTTAGTAGAGTTGATAAAAATTCCTAAGTGGAGATGGAACCCTAGAAGGAAAACTTAAGAGATGCCGAAAGCTAAGTGAGTCTATAGAACATATATAATCTTAAGTTAGATGATGAGGAAGTGTGAAGAATATGGGTGGATAATTTACGAGTCGACGATAATAGAATTCTTTGTTAGAAACCCTAATTGGAGAATTAAAGTCGAAAAAGCCAAATTGATAGGATTTTGTGGGTAGTATCTGCTGAAAACCCTCAGGAGACAACACTCCTCCTACTAGGGACACCTAGAGGTTTAACGGCTTATTACACGTGCTCAGAGCAATCGCGTTTCCCTGCGAAAGTGCGGTTAGGTTTTTGTAGAGAATAAAAAAATAAGTTTGCTCGAGGACGAGCAAAAGATAAGTTTGGGGGTATTTGTTCACACCATAATATTGCATTACCATATTCCCCATTCTTATTCTTTTTATAAATAAACATGTGCTTTTGACGCATGTCTGCTATATATTACAGGTTACAGGTTCTTGGACAGAAAACAGTGAAAACGATGAAAAGACGATGCAAAAGTGGAACTACAACCAACAAATAGAAGGATCTTGATCAAGCCTACATAAAAGATAAAATTCACAAAGTACAAGGCAATGCAAGGTCCAAGATTACAAAGCGAACGGTTAAAAGTCCACCGTAATTATTCACTGGAGATCTGGAAGAAACATAGAAGCTATTTTAATAAAAGAACCAAATAATAAGGAAGCCCAAAGACAGAAGAGCCCATAAAGGAAATTTCAATGCCCAATACTTCCTTTTAAAGAGACAGAGACATAAAATTTTACCAAAACTTGGAGTCTACTTTGACTAGGTCTTCCTAAGAATATTTTGGTAAATGTAGACGTGCGAATCAATTGTAACCTAGGGTTTCCTATCCTGTATAAATAGGAACTCTAAATCATTTTAAAGGCTATGCCTCCCTTCATTAATAAATTTTAGAACTCTTTTGGAGAGCATCGGTGCTTCTTTTCAATTCATGAATTCAGATCTGACAACCCTGTGTTGATGTTTGGAGAGAGCCATCTGTAAGTAGTTTTATTTAATTGCTCTAGTTTAGATTTTAATTCTTTGCCTTAGATGTTAGCTTTGGGGAAGTCTTTTGAGAGATGAGATCTCTCATCCCTTTCTTACCCATCACATATAATCTATAGGACTCCATGCATACACGCACACACCGCGCCCTACGGCACCCTATCCCTCGAGGTAACGGTGATACCGTAGTATAAAAGCCCGGTTGCGTGCGTTTTCCATGGAGGTTAGGGTAAGGATCTCTAAAGGAAGGACAAGAACCTAGAGGAAGGAACACCTTCCCGAATGGATCTAATCCCCTTTATTGATAATTACCATAACTCCTCTTAGATCCTAATTTGGGTATAGAAAGCGTTGAGATTTATTTGCATTTCCAAACCATTCCTAAACCTAACCCTAGCAAGATTTAGATCTAGGTTTATTTAGTTTTTAGATAGATTTAGTTTTTAGATTTAATAACCAGTCCGAACACCCTTCGGAATTAACTCGTAAGCGCGATTAGGAGATTCACAACATCCTTGTGGACCGACCCGTTCTCACCGGCTAGCTACCAAGTGACGCCGTTCTTTATTGCGGTAATAGATATTTTTGAGATCAATCACACGTACGTGCGTCCGTTCTTGGGGGTATGCTTTTTCAGTACAAAATCCTTCATTTTAATTTTTGGAGCGTGCCAATAATTTTCATATTTCAAATTCAATTTTTTGGACCCGACCCGGACGCAATTCTGAAATATTTTTGTATCCCGCCAAATTATGATTATTTAATATTTTATTTTACTTAACCTATTTTCAGCAGCATAGAAAATAATTCGTGGGGTTTAGAAATCTTTTTCTCCAGAAGGAAATCTTCTTTAAAATATCAAATATCTTTTCATATTTTTTCCTTCAGCCAATTGCAGCCTCCCATTCATATCCCCGGGCCCCACAGATTCTTTCGCTCTCTCTCCTTTTTTCTTCTTCTATCTCTCTCTCTTCCTCTCTCACCTCGCTAGATGACAATTTCATATCTCCTCTCCGCTTTCTCTCTCCTCTCGATCTCTTTCTTCCTTTCTATCTCTCTCCTCTTCTCACTCCTCTCGCGAGAGAATCCCCCCCTCTCTCTCCCCCCGCGTATCTCTCTCTTTCTCTCCCCTTATATATTTTCTTTCTTCCTCGTTCTCAAAGAAAACCCATTCCCAGTTAACCCTAGCCGCCATTCCTCCTCTCGCCGTTGCCCTAGCGCCGACGCCACCGTCGTCGTTCGTCGCCGCTCCTCACCCTCGTCACCTCCACCTTCTCTTCTCCCTCCTTTTCTTCTCTCCCGAGCAGCCGAGAAGCTGCACACCCAATCGTCACGGCCACCTCCACTTCCAACCGCCGCCGGTGACCTCGTCCCCGTGCCCTTAGCCTTGGTACACCCAGTGTGCCTTACCTCTCCCTCTGATTCCTCCTTTCCTTCTTCTTCTTTCTTTCTTCTCCCCTCTGTTTAAATTCCCTCTGTTAACCGTCGGTGATTCCCTGCAGGCAGTTCGCCGGAGCTCCGACAGCGCAGTCGGCTTTCAAGACCCCTCTGCAGATCAGTGTAAACCTCCTCTCCTCTGTACTCCTTCTCTTCTACTCTTCTTTGCTTTCATACAATTCTTGAAACTTTTGATGTTTACTGTTTTCTTGGTGGCCGGAATCCGACCATGCCGGCGACGTTTCCCGACAACCCAGCGAGGACCTCTGACCCGTGTGACTCCACTGTTCGTCATTTGGGCTCATTCCGTGTACCGTGTACGCGTCGCGACTTTTCCCTGCCGACGCGTAACGTTCTGTTTTCCATATCGCGACCCGTCAAGGCAAGTTAATCTTGCTACATGCTAGTCATAATATTCATATATCAATCTATCTATTTTCTAATTAAATCTATAGATAAAATCTAAAGTTTTGAATTCCAGATTAACAGTACAATGTTCCGTTTATATATTTCGGATCTAAAACTTGAAACCTGATTGTTGCATTTAGTTGACTATACCTAGTAATCACATTTATATGTTAGATCACATAATCACAATTGTTTTATAGCCATATTACCCTTTTTGTAGTTTTACCCTATCGGACGACCGATTGCATACATTTAGGCTTATTCACATTCAATTGCATCTATATATGGTTTTAATACATATTAATATGATTTTATCATCCACATGTGTAATACTGCATTCCTGAAATGTTAAAACTATTCCTTAAACCAAACTGATAACCGTACAACTAAGTAGTTTAATATGCACCTATTGCTATCATGTTACTGTGCATGTTTATTGTTCTGATAGTACCATGCTTGTTTATTCATAACCATAATTATGCTAGTCGATTATGAGCATCCAAATGTTATCTTGTACACCCTGACGTGACTTGCTACACATATTACTTGACCTGACATGGTACCGTACACTCTTTACATGACATGACATCTAAATACACTACTCGACTTGACTTGTTGTACCATGGCTTTACCTGTTACCTGATCTTGTGCCTAATGCCAACAAACCTGACATGTAGTCCTTACGGACTGTTCCTGTTTTCTATCCAGACAAACTTGCACCTACCTGATCCTGTGTTGGCATTTGTTCTTGATTACGGAATACCTGACTTGACACATATAACTTGGGGGTATGGGGAAATTAATGATGAAACCTGACTTCTAACTCGACAGTTGCTTGCTTTTACTGATCAATTTTAGAGGCCAGGCCCGCCTCGGGACGATGCTGCTGACATCGTTCGTCTTTACCCTGTTCCTTTAGTGCCTTGCAGCACGTCTCGGTTTCAGCCCGAGAGTCTTAGACCATGGTCTCGGGCATGCACGGGATACGATTGAGTTACATCGATGATTCATCAAATTGATTTCAAAGACTGGAGAGTAGATAACCCAATATACCAGTTTAGTTTACACACTGCACAATACCCTTCACTGCCCTGATTTATATTGTTGTTACACCTGCTTTATCATTCATGATTATTTTGCATTGCGTGTTACCCTGTTTATATTTTACTGCTTGATGACATGAAGCGCTGACGTCTGGGTTTTGCATGGCCTAGATTTCGTATCTTTGCTGCAGTCCGAGCAGGAGTACTTCTGCCAGCAGGCTGAGCAGTGAGGATTCAGTAGCTGTTAGTTCTTTTACTTTCAGCATTTTATTCCTGATGTGAGCCCGCATTATGGGACATACATTCCAGCTATTTTGTATTGGATATTTTTCTTCCGCGTTTTTATTATTCTTGACTCATTTTATCTTGGCTTATGGACATGTATTAGATAGTTATATTTTGTTCTTGATATCTCTACAGCCGTAATGTAACTGTGGATGGATACTTCCTACCCACAGGTAGCATGGTTGGCTATGTCACGTGCCCATCTTAGCGTACTCTGGGAAGCGGGGCGTGACATCGTTCTTTTGGTATCAGAGCCATAGGTTAGTCGGGTTGATTCTTTTGTAGTTGGGTATTGTACCTAATACACGAATCAGAATACCCGTGTTTAGGAAACATGTCCTGCCACCTTACCGTTTTACCGTTCTTGGATCTAAGTTCTTCCTGATCATATCTTTTACGGTGTGCAAACTTCCTTTGCATATCGGCTAGAAAGCTGATTCCTTGTTATCTCTAGAATTTAGGCGCCTTGGGTGGAGTTATGTAATTGCAGCTATGATACCGCGGCATAGTTACAATGCGGTACTCTATTTAAGTAACTCGGAGTTCTAGCCTTGATCTATACTTTGAATCTGTTATCATGGTAATCCTTGGGTGTTTTGATTTCAGGAACATGGCAGACAAGAATCTGAAGACGTACCAAAGACGTGTTGACCAAGCCTCTATGCTTGGAGTAATACGTGGGATGTTAGAGAATCAAAAGAGACAAACCGAGCTGATCCAGCAGCAAGCTGAATCGTTTCAGGAAGGTTTGCAGACCGTTCAGCAGTCCGTGAACAATGTTGGGGCCAGACCAGTAGATCGTGTGGGGACCGTAGCAGATTTTAGGCGACTGGGTCCGTCTGTCCTTACTGGTTTGGAGGAGCCGTTGCCAGCAGAGCAGTAGCTAGTTGGCACGGAGAACTTACTTATTGCGGCGCAGATCCCAGATGATAAACGGGTGGATGTGGTGCGCATTCAATTAGTGGACTACGCCCGTGAATGGTGGCTTGTGGAGGAGACCCGCATGCCCAAGCCGATCAAGTGGGTGGATTTTTCGAAGAGTTTCCTGGAGAAGTTCTTCCCGCGGACTGCACGGGAGGAAATGGAAGAGAAGTTCATCGGTCTAAAGCAGAATGGTGCACCCGTAGATGTACATGCAGCCGAGTGGACACGGCTCAGTAGATTCGTTGGACCGTTGGTTGCCGATGATACTGATAGGGCAAGGAGATTCATGCGCAGTTTAGATGTGGACATCCAGAGGCAGATTGTCTCCCTGGGTTTGACCACTTTCTCACAGGTACTTACGGCAGCCCGAGAACAGCAGAGCTTATCTGGGAAGACTGGGAGTTCACAGCAGACAGCAGTTACAGTAAGAAAGCCGGCATTTGTACCAAACCGAGCTCATGGACGCAGAGGTATTCCAGTGGACCGTCGTGGTGTAACACCGATGAAGAAGCCTGCTGTCGTTGATCAGAGGAAGCCCGTGATTTATACCTTTTGCCACTTACCCGGACATTTGCAAAGGGAATGTCGCAGGATGCGGGGACTTTGTTTGGTTTGTGGATCGGCGGATCATACTATTAATTCTTTTCCGTCGAAAGTTCGCATAAGGGATGATATTCAGAAGCCTCCGCAGAAACCATTTCAGGGATAGAAGCAGCTGACTCAAGGACCCAATCAGGCTCGAGCTTTTACCTTGACGGCTGAGAAAGCTAAGGCTTTAGGAGAAGTTGTTTCAGGTATTCTACTCGTTCATGGTTTTCCCGCATTAGCGTT
Organism: Agapanthus africanus; assembly: GCA_030015575.1. Lineage (NCBI taxonomy): Eukaryota > Viridiplantae > Streptophyta > Magnoliopsida > Asparagales > Amaryllidaceae > Agapanthus > Agapanthus africanus. Next base: position 236,223,601 of record CM057344.1, on the reverse strand, counting down.
ATTTCATTCTGGTGCATCCCATTGTTTTATGTCGTCCAAGTTTATAGCTACACACTCGTTTATCTGCACGACCCTGTCTAGTTTCTGGGACATACACATTGGGAATGGGAAAATCATATCTAGTAGAGAATGTAAAGATTGTGCAGTTGTTGTTTGCGGACGGGAGCTTTTTGCAGATTTCTTGGTGATTGATACTGGCAGCTATGAAGTCATCTTGGGAATGGATTTTCTCGGCACTTTCCATGCTCACATTGATTGTAGGTCAAAGAAAGTAGTTTTCCAGATTCCTGGGCACCCCGAGTTTATCTTTACTGGAGGAAGCAGTTCTGTCGGGCCAGTCGAGTTTAGGGCTAGGCCGACGACTAATGTTCTTTTGTCGATGGAGGTTGATAAAAGTGAAGAGTCAGCTGTTGTTCGCGATTTTATGGACGTGTTTGAAGATATAGCAGGATTACCGCCAAAGCGAGACGTGGAGTTCGCAATTGATCTTATTCCTGGTGCAGCGCCAGTTTCTAAAGCGTATTATCCAATGGCACCAGTGGAGTTGGAAGAAGTCAAGAAGCAGGTTACTGAATTGCTTGAGAAGGGTTGGATTCGAAGTAGTAACTCGCCTTGGGGAGATACAGTTCTTCTAGTCAAGAAGAAGGATGGCACAAGAAGGATGTGCATCGACTATCGAGAATTAAACCGGGTGACTATTAAGAACAAGTACCCGATCCCTCGCATTGGCGAACTATTTGAGCAGCTTAGTGGCGCGAGGGTATTCTCGAAGCTGGATTTGCGATCCGGATATCATCAGGTCCGAGTGAAAGCGGAGGATATTTGCAAGACGGCGTTCCGAACTCGGTATAGACATTACGAGTACTTAGTGATGCCCTTCGGAGTAATGAATGCACCAGCTATATTCATGGACTTGATGAACCGAATCTTTTCACCATTCTTGGACCAGTTTATTATGGTGTTCATTGACGATATTCTGGTTTACTCGAAGAGTTTTGAAGAGCAATCTGAACATTTGAAGATCGCACTGCAGACGTTGAGACAAGAGAAGTTATATGCGAAAATGAGCAAGTGCGTGTTTTGGCTGGAAGAAGTAAAGTTTTTGGGGCATGTTATGTCTGGCGATGGAATCGCCGTCGATCCAGAAAAGATTGCAGCAGTTCGAGATTGGCCGATTCCGAAGAATGTTGCGGAGATAAGAAGTTTTCTTAGACTCGCCGGGTATTACAGAAGATTTGTAGAGAACTTTGCTCGTCTGGCGGAGCTGTTGACCAAGCTTACGCACAAGGAGGTACCTTTTGTGTGGACGGATAGATGTGCGTCAGCTTTTGAGACGTTGAAGCAGAAGTTGATAACCGCTCCTATTCTGACCGTGCCAGACAATTCCGGAAGATTGGTGATTCACAACGACGTATCTGGGAAAGGATTAGGATGTGTTTTGATGCAGCATGGGAAGGTTGTAGCGTACGCATCGAGACAGTTGAAGACCTACGAGAAGAAATACCCAACTCACGACTTGGAGCTTGCGGATGTGATCTTCGCTTTGAAGATTTGGAGATACTACCTTTTGGGCTAAAAGGTCGAGGCGTTCACTGATCATAAGAGCTTGAAGTATGTGTTCACGCAGAAGGAGCTTAATATGAGGCAGCGTAGATGGTTGGAGCTGATGGCCGACTACGATCTGGATCTTAAGTATCATCCGGGGAAAGTTAATGTAGTGCCGGATGTGCTCAGTCGGTTACCAGCAAATCAGATGTTGACTGTACGGAAAGAACTCATTAAAGACTTTCGATGATTTGATTTGGAGGTTGTGCTGCCGCATTCTTCGGGACAATTGATGCAGCTGCAAGTATATTCGTCGTTGATCGAAAATATTAAAGCAACGCAACTACAGGACCCTAGATTGCGAAAGTTTCGAGAACAGGTTGAAGCCGGACTTCGAACGAATTTACCGATCCATGAAGATGGTTCGTTGAGATATGGTAGCCGTTTATGTGTGCCAAAGGGAGATATTCATGAAGAACTTATGAAGGAGGCGCACAGCTCAGCTTATTCCGTACATCCAGGAGGCACGAAGATGTACCGAGATATACGACAGCATTTCTGGTGGGATGGCATGAAACGGGAGATTGCTCGCTTCGTGGCAAAGTGCTTGGTGTGTCAGCAAGTTAAGGCTGAACATCAAAGGGTTGCTGGTTTGTTACAACCACTTCCGATTCCTCAGTGGAAGTGGGAACATATAACCATAGATTTCGTGACAACTTTACCGCGGAGTCCAAAAGGCAACAATGCAGTATGGGTGATTGTTGATCGTTTGACCAAAGCAGCTCATTTCATTTCTTTTCGGGTTGGTCAATCAACAGAAACTTTGGCGGAACGGTACATGCAGGAGATTGTAAGATTGCATGGAGTACCGGTGAGCATCGTGTCCGACCATGACACTCGATTCTTATCAAACTTTTGGAGGAGCTTACAGGAAAGTTTGGGGACTCGATTGAAGTTTAGCACAACTTATCATCCTCAAACGGATGGCCAGTCGGAGAGGACGATCTAAACTCTGGAAGATATGTTGAGAGTATGCATGTTGGACTTCAAGGGTTCATGGGAGGATCATCTACATTTGGTGGAGTTTTGATACAATAACAGTTTCCAGGCAACTATTCAGAAGGCTCCATTTGAAGCTTTGTATGGTCGCAAGTGTCGTTCACCGGTTTGTTGGGACGATTTCGATGAACGAAGAGTGTTGGGACCAGATTTGGTTGTGCAGACAGTTGAGAAAGTTAACACTATCAGGAATCATATGAAAACTGCACAAGACAGACAGAAGAGTTGGGCAGATACGTCGAGAAGACCTCTAGAGTTCGCCGTGGGTGATTTAGTATTCCTGAAGATATCACCGACTATAGGGGTGATTCGTTTTGGAAGTAGAGGAAAGCTCAGTCCTCGATTCGTCAGGCCTTTCGAGATCTTGGAGCGTGTTGGCGAGGTAGCGTATCGCTTGGCGTTACCGCAGTCCTTGGCGAATGTGCACGATGTGTTTCACGTATCTCAACTCCGTAAGTATGTTCGAGATGAAACGTATGTGTTGGATCATTCGGATCTGACGGTACGAGAAGACTTGACTTTTGAGGAGCGACCGGTTGCAATTGTGGATCGAAGGGAAAAAGGTTCTTAAGAACAAAGTTATCCCCCTTGTACTTGTTTCTTGGGGTAGTCGCTCACATGGGGAGTCAACTTGGGAACGAGAAGATGAAATCCGGCAGAAGTTTCCCCATCTTTTCTTGTAGTGTTGGTCGTTTATTCTTTTTTGTTCTTGGAATTTCGAGGACGAAATTCTTTTTGTAGTTGGGTATAATGTAACAACCGAGTTCTGTTATACCAATTTCAGTTACCGTTTGTGTGGTGTGTGGTATTTATCTCATTGATCGTGCTTTGACAGTTACTAGTTATAATTTACCCCGACATTACATATGTTTGCATATTCAAATAAGTTACTTAAAATAATTTAAAATATACTTGTCATGGCCTGCTTGATACCCCTAACCCTGTGGTAGCGTCCTTGCATCATGTTCCCGTCCCGTTCAGTGAAATGGACGTGTTTAGACGACTACGCGCACGTACGTGCATCCGTTCTTGGGGTTATGCTTTTTCATTACAAAATCCTTCATTTTAATTTTTTAAGCTTGCCAATAATTTTCATATTTCAAATTCAAATTTTTGGACCCGACCCGGGCGCAATTCTGAAATATTTTTGTATCCCGCCAAATTTTGATTATTTAATATTTTATTTTACTTAACCTATTTTCAGCAGCATAGCAAATAATTCATGGGGTTTAGAAATCTTTTTCTCCAGAAGGAAATCTTCTTTAAAATATCAAATATCTTTTCATATTTTTTCCTTCAGCCAATCGCAGCCTCCCATTCATATCCCCGGGCCCCACAGATTCTTTCTCTCTCACTCCTTTTTTCTTCTTCTCTCTCTCTCTTCCTCTCTCACCTCGCTAGATGACAATTTCATCTTGCCTCTCCGCTTTCTCTCTCCTCTCGATCTCTCTCTTCCTCTCTATCTCCCTCCTCTTCTCACTCCTCTCGCGAGAGAATCCCCCCTCACTCTCTCCCCGGGTATCTCTCTCTCTCTCCCTTTATATATTTTCTTTCTTCCTCGTTCTCAAAGAAAACCCATTCCCAGTTAACCCTAGCCGCCATTCCTCCTCTCGCCGTTGCCCTAGCGCCGACGCCACCGTCGTCGTTCGTTGCCGCTCTTCACCCTCGTCACCTCCACCTTCTCTTCTTCATCATTTCCTTCTCTCTCGAGCAGACGAAAACCTGCACACCCACTCGTCACGGCCACCTCTGCTTCCAACCGCCGCCGGTGACCTCGTCCCCGTGCCCTTAGCCTTGGTACACCCCAGTGAGCCTTACATCTCCCTCTTCTTCCTCCTTTCCTTCTTCTTCTTTCTTTCTTCTCCCCTCTGTTTAAATTTCCTCTGTTAACCGTCGGTGATTCCCTGCAGGCAGTTCGCCGGAGCTCCGACAGCGCAGTCGGCGTTCAAGACCCCTCTGCAGATCAGTGTAAACCTCCTCTCCTCTGTACTCCTCTTCTCCTCTTCTTTGCTTTCATACAATTCTTGAAACTTTTGTTGTTTACTGTTTTCGTGGTGGCCGAAATCCGACAGTGCCGGCGACGTTTCCCAACAACCCAGCGAGGACCTCTGACCCGTGTGACTCTACTGTTCGTCGTTTGGGCTCATTCCGTGTACCGTGCACGCATCGCGACTTTTCCCCGCCGACGCGTAACGTTCTGTTTTCCGTATCGCGACCCGTCGAGGCAAGTTAATCTTGCTACATGCTAGTCATACTATTCATATATCAATCTATCTATTTTCTTATTCAATCTATAGATAAAATCTAAAGTTTTGAATTCCAGATTAACAGTACAATGTTCTGTTTATATATTTCGGATCTAAAACTTGAAACCTGATTGTTGCATTTAGTTGACTATACCTATAGTAATCACATTTATATGTTAGATCACATAATCACAATTGTTTTATAGCCATACTACCCTTTTGTAGTTTTACCCTATCGGACGACCGATTGCATACATTTAGCCTTATTCACATTCAATTGGATCTCTAGATGGTTTTAATACATATTAATATGATTTTATCATCCACATGTGTAATACTGCATTCCTGAAATGTTAAAACTATTCCTTAAACGAAACTGATAACCGTACAACTAAGTAGTTTAATATGCACCTATTGCTATCATGTTACTGTGCCTGTTTATTGTTCTGGTAGTACCATGCTTGTTTATTCATAACAATGATTATTCTAGTCAATTATGAGCATCCATATGTTATCTTGTACACCCTGACGTGACTTGCTATACATATTACTTGACCTGACATAGTACTGTACACTCTTTACATGACATGACATCTAAATACGCTACTCGACTTGACCTGATGTACCATGGCTTTACCTGTTACCTGATCTTGTGTCTAATGCCAACAAACCTGACATGTAGTCCTTACGGACCGTTCCTGTTGTCTATCCAGACAAACCAGCACCTACCTAATCCTGTGTTGGCATTAGTTCTTGATTACGGAATACCTGACTTGACTCATATAACTTGGGGGTATGGGGAAATCAATGATGAAACCTGACTTGTAACTCGACAGTTACTTGCTTTTACTGATCAGTTTTAGAGGCCAGTCCCGCCTCGGGACGATGCTGCTGACATCGTTCGTCTTTACCCTGTTCCTTTAGTGCCTTGCGGCACGTATCGGTTTCAGCTTGAGAGTCTTAGACCGTGGTCTCGGGTATGCATGGGATACTATTGAGTTACATCGATGATTCATCAAATTGATTTCAAAGACTTGAGAGTAGATAACCCAATATACCAGTTTAGTTTACTCACTGCACACTACCCTTCACTGCCCTGATTTATATTGCTGTTACACTTGCTTTATCATTCATGATTATTTTGCATTGCATGTTACCCTGTTTATATTTTACTGCTTGATGACATGACGCCCTGACGTCTGAGTTTTGCATGGCCCAGATTTCGTACCTTTGCTGCAGTCCGAGCAGGAGTACTTCAGCCAGTAGGCTGAGCAGTGAGGATTCAGTAGCTGTTAGTTCTTTTACTTTCAGCATTTTATTCCTGATGTGAGCCCGCATTATGGGATATACATTCCAGCTATTTTGTATTGGATCTTCTGCTTCCGTATTTTTATTATTCTTGACTCATTTTATCTTGGCTTATGGACATGTATTATATAGTTATATTTTGTTCTTGATATCTCTACAGCCGTAATGTGGCTATGGATGGATACTTCCTACCCACAGGTAGCATGGTTGGCTATTTCACGTGCCCATCTTAGCGTACTCTGGAAAGCAGGGCGTGACAAGGGTAGCCGCCCGGCTGCCTCTAGGGAGGACTTTGACCTTTAGCGTTGGAGGGCCGTAGGAGGCCTGCTAGGGATAACCAGGCAGTGAAGCTGCGCGGTTTCCTCTTTGGTGAGGGCTTTGGATCACAGAGACAAAAGTCTATTTGCAATGTTCTGACGTTCCTTTATTTTAATGGAAATGATTTTTAGAAAACATTTACATCGTCTTCGCGAACGGAGGGGTACACACTTGTTGGCCCCGAGCTCATTGGTATATCTTGAGCTTCTCTGCATTGTAAGGCCGCGGGAACTTGCGTCCGTTCTCGTCTTGTAAGCTATAGGCTCCGCCGGGGAGTACCTCAGAGACAAGGAAATGACCGTCCTACTTTGGGGAGAACTTGTGTAGCCTGCCTTGATCGATGAACTCATTTTACCGTAGGACCAGATCTCCGGTCTTAAAGGAGCGGCGCTTGACCTGAGCGTTGTAGTATCGGGCCGTTTGTTGTTGATAAGCGGCAGCCCTGATCTGAGCCCGGTCTCTCTTCTCCAACAAGATGTCTAGGTTGGTCCATAGCCCCGAGGTGTTCGCATCGTCGTCGAAGTGTTGGACCCGATGACTGGGTAGCCCGATCTCTGCTGGGACCATTGCCTCGGTCCCGTAGCAGAGGCTGAAGGGGGTTTCCCCGGTGGGGGTCTTCTTTGACGTGCGCAGGGCCCATAAGACCCGGGGCAGTTCTTCGACCCAATTGCCTTGTCGCCCTTCTAGGCGGGTCCGGAGACCTCAGAGGACGTCCCGGTTAGCGACTTCGGCATGCCCATTGCATTGGGGATGCGCAACCGCGGTGAACTTCATGAAGATATGGTATTCTTTGCAAAAGTTCTTCACTTTCTCGTTCTCGAAGTTCGTCCCGTGGTCGATGATGATACATCTTGGAATGCCGAACCGGAGTATCAGATTGTTTTGCAGGAACCTAATGGTCGTGGCGGCATCCGGTTTCCTGATGGGGACGGCCTCGATCCACATGGTGAAGTAGTCTACCGCGATGGGGACATATTTTTGCCCGCCCGTACCGGTTTGGAACTGGCCGATCATGTTCAATCCCCTCTGGGGGAACGACTATGGGGATGTTAGGGCGGTCAGCTCGGTAGCAAGGAGGCGAGAGATGCTGCCGTGAAGCTGGAAACTCTTGCATCTTCTGACTAGCTTCTGGGCGTCCTCGTGAACAGTGGGCCAGTAGTACCCCTTGAGCAACGCCTTTTAGATCAAGGTTCGGGCCCCTTGGTGCGCACCGCCAACCCCCTCATGGATTTCACGGAGGATGTAGTCGGTTTTGTGGGGGTCAATGCACCGGAGTAGGGGTTGAGTGAAGGATTTCTTAAAGAGGTTCCCATTGCTCCAGATGAAGTGATGGGCTTTGGCCCGGAGACGGCGGGCGGCTCCCCGATCTTTTGGGAGCGTACCGTCCTTCAGGAATTCTATAAGGGACTTCATCCAATCTTGGTCGCCTTCCTGCGCCGCATATATATGGAGTGTTGTCACTCCGTCTTCCACGCTGGGCTGAGGCAAGGTTTCGAAGAGGATAGACCGCTTATTGTTGGCCGAGTATGATGAAGCCAGCTTGCTTACGGCGTCGGCTTGGGCATTCAGCTGCCTGGGTATTTGTTCTACTTGGACTTCGTCAAAGTTCCTCCGGAGTTTCCTTACCTCGTCCAGATACTTCATCATCAGAGGCTCCGAGCTTCAAAGCGGCCGGTCACTTGGCCGACGACAAGGGCCAAGTCACTGCGGATTCGAATTGTCTTCAGCCCCAGCCCGGCGGCCATGCACAGTCCAGCCAGGAAGGCCTCGCAATCTGCCGGTTGTTCGAGGCTTTGAAACCGAGCTTCAGAGAGTACTCCATTTCTGCCTCGTTCGGGCCCTGGATAATGAGGACGGCACCACAGCCTTCCTCGGTTGAAGACCCGTCGACGTAGATGACCCACTCAGGAATCGAGCCAGGCCTTTCCGCGATAGGACACTGAGTTGCGAGGGGCGGCGTGGACTCCGGTTCCTTGCTAGGGATGGTACATTCAACGATGAAATCATCCAAGGACTACGCTTTGATGGCCTGCCTCGGGCGATATTTTATGTCAAACTGAGATAGTTCCCACCTCCACTTTTCTAAGAGCCTCGAGGATTCCGGTGATGCAAGGATAACCCCCAACGGGTGCTCAATGAGGACGATGATGGTGTGTGCTTGGAAGTAGTGCCGCAGCTTCTTTGAGGCCACCATGAGGGCCAAGACAATCTTCTCTATGGCTGGATATCTCGTTTCTGCATCCTTAAATACATGGCTCACATAGTACACTGGCTTATGCGCTCCACCAACCTCTCAGAAGAGCACCGAGCTTGCTACTTGGTCGGATACCGCCAGATACAGCGATAACTCGTCTCCTTCAACTGGTCGTGTGAGCAGTGGTCGCGTCACGGGGTGCTTCTTCAATTGGTCGAAGGCGGCCTGGCACTCCTCCGACCACTCGAACCTCGAGATCTTCCTCAGAGCTTTGAAGAACGGGAAGCATTTCTCCCTCGATCTGGACATGAAACGGCTCAGAGCAGCGACTCGTCCCGTGAGCCGCATGATCTCGACGTTGGTCTTGGGCGCGGCCATGTTGAGGATAGCGTCGATTTTCTCTGGGTTAGCTTCGATTCCATGGTGAGTGACCATGAAACCGAGGAACTTTCCCCCGGTGACTCCGAATGCGCATTTGGCGGGGTTTAGCTTTATCTTGAACTTGCGGAGCACTTCGAAGGCCTCGCCCAGATCCCTGGTATGGTCAGCCGACGAGATGGATTTGACGAGCATATCATTAATGTAGACTTCTATATTCTTGCCAATCTGTGGCTTGAACATGCGATTGACCAACCGTTGGTATGTGGCCACAGCGTTCTTGAGGCCGAAGGGCATTACCTTATAGTAGTATACCCCCCGGTCCGTTGTGAATGTGGTAAGATCTTCATCTTCCGGATTCATAAGGATCTGATTGTAGCGGGAGAAAGCATCCATGAAACTCATCAGCTCGTGGCTGGCCGAGCTGTCGACGAGCTGATTTATCCGAAGGAGAGGATAGTTGTCCTTAGGGCAGGCCTTATTAAGGTCGGTGAAGTCGACGCACAGGCGCCACTTTCCGCTTGACTTCTTGACCAGAAATACGTTCGCCAGCCACTCCGAGAAGGGTACATTCCGGATGAAGTTGGCGGCGAGAAGTCGATCAACCATATCTTTGATAGCCTTCTGTTTGACCGGGGCGAAGCTTCGCTTTTTCTGTCTGACGGGTTGGGCCTGTTCCCGTCAAAAATTTCTGCGCAAAAGAGCTCAAGTTATCAAATGGCAGTGATACGCTTAAGAAAATGCGAACCAGTATTTTCCGGGCTGTTTTTTGACAAACTCCCGAATGCGAAACAGGTAAATTCTGATGTTATTGGAAGCATCTCTAAAAACCCTTTGATTTTATATATTATGGGCTTCATAATTCATCCCGGATCAAAAGTTATGAGCAAATATAGTATGCACTGTTCCCTGATTAAAAATCAGGAATTACCTCAATGAGGTATCACGTGCTCACACGTGATCAATGGTCATGTGTTGACATGGGATAGTTAAAATAGAGATAAAAACAAACGGCTGAAGAAGGACCCAATTGGGGGTCACGTGCTCACACGTGACCAATGGTCACGTGTTGACACGTGATAGTTAAAACAGAAATAAAAACAAATGGCTGAAGGAAATATCTCAATGAGGTATCACGTGCTCACACGTGACCAATGGTCACGTGTTGACACGTGATGGTTAAAACTGAAGCGTAAATAAACGCTGAGAAAAGGACTCAATTGGGGGTCACGTGCTCACGTGTGACCAAGGGTCACGTGTCAGCACGTGACTGGCTTCGAAAGCCTTACAGGTAATAGAATTAAATTCTAAAAGCTTCTAAATCTTTCCAAATGGAAAAAATTATGAGGACTATTGGATTAAAGATCCAAGGGTGATTAAAAATCACCAATTTATGGAAAAAATCTTAGACAAGGAAAGATTTCCCCTAAATCTCACCGAAAATAACAAACAGAATATCTTTGGATTTAAAATCCAACGGTGAATAAAATCACTGAATGATCTAAATGATCATATTAATTATGAAAACAAAAAAAATCTTTCAATGCAAGATTTGCTAAACAAATTGATTCTTTTCCTTCTCCTATAAATAGGAGCCAAGAGTAGAGAAAAGGATAGAGTTTTGGAATCTTGAAATTTCAGAGAAAGAAAAAAGGAGAATTCAATTCTCAACAAAGAGAAACCCTAGGTGAGAAAAGAAAGGGGATCAAAACTTCAAACAGAGAATTTAATTCTCAAATCTAAGAGTTTAACTCTTCTGCACAAAAGAACTTTGTTCTTCCTCTGGTTGAATATCTGCAAAGAGCACATCTCCCCATAAGTTGAGAATTTAATTCTCATCGGGGTGAGATCCTGCCATGCAGATCCAAAATTTAGAGGGCGAATTGAGTTTAGAGAATTTAATTCTCCAAAAACAAGATTAGGGTTTAACCCTATATGAGAATTGAATTTCACAGGAATTTAAATTCTTCAAGATGAAACTAGGATTTAACCCTATCTGAGAATTCAATTCTCCTAAAATTATAGGAATTTAATTCCTTCAAGATCGACATAACTAGGGTTTAACCCTAATTGAGAATTTAATTCTCTCAAATTTAGAGGAATTTAATTCCTCCTAAAAGAAATTAGGGTTTAACCCTATACAAGAATTTAATTCTTTCACAATAGGAATTTAATTCCTCCAAAATTATAATTAGGGTTTAACCCTACAGAGAATTTAATTCTTAAAAATAAGGAGACTTAAAAGATCTCCATGCATGCAAAGAGCTAGGTCATGTGTCCCCACGTGACCCCTGAAAAGATCCCCAAAAAATGAGAAGGAAAAAGCTCTGAGGCAACGCCTCACGTGCTCCCACGTGACCTCCAAAATACAGAAATCTAAGCTTTGGGTGCTCTCACGTGTTACCACGTGACCTCTCAGCAAATGCTTTAACAATTGGCGCACAGATGTCCATCACGTGGCAACACGTGATGCTCAAAATGAAAGAAAATAAGAAGCGTTTAACACTTAATTGCAGAACGAAGAAAAGGAATCCGGTCCCACCTTTGGGCGCCCTCACGTGTCCACTCGTGACCCATTCCTATTTAGTGTTTAACACTAATTTAAAGAACCTATACCCAGTGTTTAACACTGGTGTTTTCTAGTGTTTAACACTAATTTGGGATTGTATATTTCCAGTGTTAAACACTGCTGGTCTCTTAGTGTTTAACACTAATTTGAGAGTTCTGTCTCCAATGTTTAACACTGTTGTTCTTTAGTGTTTAACATTACTTTTAGCTAAATTGGCTAATTTTTCAGAGGCAAAAGTCCCTCCTCCAAATGAATCTCAAAATTGTGGAAATCAAAGATGAAAATGTTTAGCATTGCTAAATAATGTGGGCTTGAACCCAGACAAGTGTTAATGGTCCAACAAAGGGCCAATTCTTCAAACTTAATTAGACTTAGCCCAAGTTTGCCATAAGTCCTCAACTCAGACTCAACTGAGCCCATGTGCTCATAATTCTAATTAACTGATCTTAGTTCCAAATTGGACTACAGATTACTTAATCCACTTTGGTTCAAGGGTACATCTCTTCACTCCTCTGATATTTGTCGTTGTAATCCTTCAACGTCTTCAGAGAGGTGACGGGTCCCGACAACCACACATTTCATAGACTATGACGTCTTTAAACTGGACTGTGGGGTCCTTAAGCCCACGGACTATGATGTCCTTAACCTTGACTGTGAGGTCTTTAAACTCACGGACTATGATTTCCTTAACCTTGACTGTGAGGTCTTTAAACTCACGGACTATGATGTCCTTAACCTCGACCGTGATGTCTTTAAACTAACAATGGACCACTATGTCCTTAAACTGGTATTGGATCACTACGTCCTTAAACTGGTAATGGACCACCATGTCCTTAAACTGGTAATCTACCGTAATGTCCCTAAACTAAACAATAGAGCCCAAATGCTCTCTTGTTGGATCTAAATGATCCTGTTAAGTTGATCTTAGTCTAAAATTAGACTAACATGTCCTTAACAAACGTTGAGTTGATCTTAGTCTAAAATTAGACTAACGTATCCTTAACAAATGTTTAAGTTGATGTTGGTCTCAAATGAGACTAACGTATCCTTAAACCCAATCCCCAAACCCAAATCTAAGAAAATACGGATTTGGACTAATCCACACCCTATGGGAGACAACATAAATTAGTCTCCGTATACAATCCACGGGCAACCAAAAACAAAACAAACACACACGACATGAAGTGACCATCTGGAGAAGCAGAAAGTTGTTACCGCGATGCGGTAGCGTAATTAACTGCAGGGGCTTGCGCTTGCACGGAAGAGCTTCCCCACAATCAAAAACCCCTCAAGCAAGGGGGAATCTGACGAAGTCTGCTACATCGGCCGCATCCGTTTAAACCTTCGATACACGGTGCCATAAATCAACTTGGCATCTTCAAAGAGGTGGACGGATAGCACCAATTAGCATCTGCCCCGAATCTCAGGCAGGACGTCTGTCTTGCGCGTCTTTCGGAGGGGAACAGATTCTGGCACACCCGGTGGGACTTTTCCTCTTTCCACTCCACACTTCGTGTGCCGTGTTCGCGAACGAATCGCGGATTGCTATGGTTGCCTGTGGATTCGAAGTACTAAGATTTGGTGTCTTGCTCCGTGCAGAAAACAGAAGATCAATGGCTTCAAACTGCACTAACTGTAAATGCAACTCTCGCTCCGTCCTGTCCGGAGGAATGACTTACGGGCCCCAAGCGGCCTCCATCTTCGCTATGCCAGTGGAACAGGTGACTCTGGCCACCACTGGATTGTTCTTTGGGACCATGCTCCCACCAATAAGCTTTAATACTCCTGCGCCATTACAAGAAGCTCCGAAGAAGTCGGTCTTTGACCGACTTGCAACTTCTGCGGCCCCTCTCAACGGGTCGCCCAATCCAAATGCCTCACTCTTTACCAGATTGGGCCAAAATCCATGTGGGCCTATGAAGAATCCTGCAATTCCGGAAAGGGTTATTCCGAAGAGGATAGCCATCCCTGCTCAGAAGTATGTTTTTGACCGGTTGGATACTGTTTCTCAACGGACATCATACTTCAAGAGGCTGATGCCAGCAACAGCCCCTCACCTGGATAGGGGGCAAGACAAAGCCATTGCCATCACCGAACCAACACCGTCGGCTCGACATGCTAGACGTCGCCACTGGCGCCGAGTAAGGAAGGCTGGGGGCAACTCCCCCTCTGGGCTAACTCTACCAGCCCCAATGGTGGAAGTCAATGTTGTTGTTCCAACTGGGAACATCTTCGAGCTACTTAATAGGGTGCGTATGAATTCACCCACTGCAGTGCTGAAGAGATCTCCTCCACCCGCGGAGAATGCACCGAAGGCGAGGCCAGAACAACCCCCTCAGCGGCTGTCCTCCAAAATTTATAAGGTCTGGCGACAGGTTCAAGACTCAGTAATTGATCAAGATTACTCTCGCCGGCAGAAAAAGGAGAAGGTTCAACAAGAAGAGAACCGTCTTGCCAAGCCACAAAAGGCAACAGCTGTCTGGGTGCCCGCTACGATGCCCCCCTCGTCTTCAACTACTCAAAAGGGGAGGAAGCTAAAGAAAGCCCCTGTGACAGTGGCAAATCGTAAAGATGCTGAGCCCAAACGCCCCAAGTCCGGGGGCATGATAGTACACACTGTTTACATGGCTTCTGGTAAAGAAGAAAGCAGCACTTCGACAGGCCACCGACCGCTTACCCGATCAATAACAAGGGCTCAAGAACAACAACAGCAGAAGCTTCAGGAGATGCTGGCTGCAATGGCCGCACTCACCGGACCAAAAGAAAGCCCGGAAACGTCATCGGAGCAGCGTCACGAACAAGAAACCGATGCTGACTTCCTACACAGAGTACTCGAAAAGAAGGATAGAGAAGCTGCAGAACAAGCTGCCAACATAAAATAAATGGCGCTTCTCTTCCAAGACATGGTCGGGATGATGTTACAGCCGGATCCCCCAGCTGAAGGCCCTCCGATCATTATTGAAGACGACAGAGGGGAGACGTCGAATCCTCCTCCGGCTCTTTCAACAGCCAAGGAGGAGACCATCTCCAAGGCCGCTCTGGATGACTATATTGCTCAGCAAATACGAGCTCATTAGGCGAATGAAGCGGCCGGTCAAATTGTTAAAACTGGACGACCCTATCCGGATTAGTACGACCAAATAAGGTACCCGCCGGGATACACGATCCCCAAATTCCATGTATATAAGGGGACGGGAAATCCGCATCAGCACGTCGCTCAATTTAGGGCTCTGTGCGGAAACACTGGAGGGGATGATAAGCTACTGCTTCGCCAATTCGTCGGCAGCTTGGCGGAGATGGCGTTTGAATGGTACTCAGAGCTTCCCAAAGACTCCGTCAAAACTTTTACAGAGATGGAATTGCTATTCACCCAGCGTTTCGCAAGCGCTAGCGAACACACCCCAATAACGGCATTGATCAATGCCAGGGTGAAGCCAGGTGAAACGTGGGTACAATATGCGATACAGTGGCGAAATTTATGGTCGAAGTGCGAGCAGCGCATCGAAGAAGCGCCGGCCGTGGACATGTTCATAGGCACTCTTGATCCTCAAGCGACTATTTCCCAATTCATGATGTTCTCCAAACGCCGACGACTGGAGGAAAAGGCCAAGACACCTCAACAGGAGCAAAGCATCCCTATCGCCAGCAAAAGCAAGCTTAAAGTAAAGAATCAATTCGCTAGGGCCCTGGCAATAGGAATGAAGTTGCCCTCTCTCAAAGGAAATTCCCCCGGCAATATATGTATTGATGAAGCGGACATACATCCTAACTTCTGCCTATACCATCAGAGGATTGCACACCCCACCGAGGAGTGCATAGCCTTTAAAAACTGGTGGCAGGGATATGTTGCCCATCGACGACACATTCAACGAATGAAGCGCAAGGCTCGTCGGGAGCAGAAAAGCACGACAGATGAGCACAGAAGAGCTGCTGGCAACTGTCACATAGCCGACACCAAGGGATCGCAAGTTATCGCCCTCAGCCCTTTCTTCAAGGAATCCACCTCCGGCACAAAACATGCAAAGATTTGCGGCAAAATCTAGTTGTGTAATCATACGTTGACCTATGACTGAAACGTCGTTAAACTACTACCAACTCGCGGCATCTCCAGGCTGACGTGTAAAAAAAAGTACGTCCATAAGCGAAATGGGCACGGATGAAAACCCGAAAGGGCTCCGTGAGTAAAAACAGCAGGGCTACCGGCGAGTTTGTGAAAACCCGAAAAGGCGCAGACTCGTGTAAAAAAAAGAAGGAAAAAAAGGTACGTCCATAAACGAAATGGGCACGGATGAAAACTTGAAAAGGCTCCGTGAGTAAAAACAGCAGGGCTACCGACGAGTGTTTGTGAAAACCCGAAAGGGCGCAACCTCGTTAAAAGAGACTTGCAGGGTCCTCTCGACCATGTAAGGAGAAATCACCCGCGTGAGATCCTTACGACTCATAAGGGAGAAACACACTCAGGAATCCTCACGATTCTTAAGAAGAAAACACAGTTACGAGATCCTCACGACTCGTAAGGAGAATTCCACTTTGAGACCCTCACGGCTCATAGGGTTCAAAAGCCTTA
The DNA here is from genome assembly GCA_030015575.1 of Agapanthus africanus. Lineage (NCBI taxonomy): Eukaryota > Viridiplantae > Streptophyta > Magnoliopsida > Asparagales > Amaryllidaceae > Agapanthus > Agapanthus africanus. Next base: position 236,207,417 of record CM057344.1, on the reverse strand, counting down.
AGCTATAGGGATATGAACCTGTTCTTAAGCCCCCCACAACCTCCAATACTGCCCTACAAGCGGCTCAATGCTGACCCTTGTATAAATTCCACGGGCACGAATAAACATTTCCCTAACAAAGTCCCATCCGTGAATAGGGATATGTTTACACGGTGAATAAACACTTATAGGTCCTCTCGACTTGCAAGGAGAAAACACTCTTGTAAGATCCTTACGACTTATAAGAGAACACACACTTAGGAATCCTCACGAATCCTAAGGAGAAAACGCACCTACGAGATCCTCACGACTCGTAGGGAGAAACACCTTTATGAGACCCTTATGGCTTATGAAGTCAAAAGCCTTAGTCGACGGGATCCTAACCCTGTTTGCTAAGCCACGTTTGTTCGACATCGACAAAGGCAAATGATGATTCACTCCTGGCAGTATCCCAGTTGTAGCGATGCCGATGCCTAAATCGGTATCAAATTCTAAGTCCTTTCATGGCAAATGATGATTCGCTCCTGGCCATATTCCAGTTGTAGCGATGCTGATGCTGAGATTGGCACCAGATTCCAAGTTCCACACTCGCGATAAAAAATCGGCGAGCCAAAAATGCATATGAAATAGCCGAAATAATGGGGCAACTTGCAACAAAATCAGCAAGTAAAAATGTATGCATACAAAATAGCCGAAATGATTGGGCAACTCACAATAAAAAGTAACGAGTAAAAATAAAACAAATTGCCGAAATGATTGGGCACCGCGAAAAATAGGCGAAATGATTGGGAAATCGCGATTTTCGCGATATAAAAAGCTGAAATGATAGAGCATTGCGGAAAGAATTAAAAAAAATGAAAGAATGAAACTTTTTTCCCTGCAGGTAAGGTCACAGTGACCCCTGTATACAATCCATGGGCACAAATAAGAAGGGACCCATATCGTCCCACCGGGCTTCGTCGAAGCGAAGCCAAATCTCGACGGTTCATAGACAACCTAAAGATAATCTTGACATTCGGCGCAATATTGCAGACACAATATCAACAAACGAAGCGAAAGAAGATCCCTAGCTTCAGGGTCTCGACGTCAACATCGACAACTTAGAGATCAACGCCAGCGTTCTTCCTCCCTCCAATCGGATGCAAACGCAACATCAAGAAACGGAGCCATGGCAAAGTCCCTAGTTCTGAATCTCGGCGGCCATGTCTACAGTCTAGAGATCACAACAGCGTTCCTCCTCATTCCAGCAGGATTTATACGTAAAAATCAACCTCGGAGCCATGGCAAAGTCCCTAGTTCCAAATCTCGACGGCCATGTCTATAGCCTAAAGAACAAAAATGGCGTTCCGCCTCATTCCAGCAGGATTCGGACGCAGCATCACCAAACGGAGCCACGAAAAACTCCCTAGTTCCAAGACTCTACGGTCCACAGACAACTTAGAGTCAACCAATGACCTCCCTGCCGGATCAACGCTCCGTCTGGGAAACAAGTCAACCCACCCCCAAGGAAATCAGTGTCCTTGGCAACCTCCTCGATTCAGGGAAATCAGCGTCCTTGACGAGAGTATCTCAATTCGCATCGTCCCACAGAGAAATCAGCGTTTTTATAGGAATACCTTGATTAGTTTCAACCCCAGGGAAATCAGTGTCCTTAGCGAAAACCTCAATTTAGGGAAATCAGCGTCCTTGATGAGAGCATCTCGATTCGCATCGACCTGCAAGGAAATAAGTGTCTTTGCAGGAATATCTCAATTCGTCTTAACCCTAAGGAAATCAGTGTCCTTGGCAAAAACCTTGATTCAGGGAAATCAGCGTCCTTGACGAGAACATCTCGATTCGTGCCGATCCGCAGAGAAATCAGTGTCTCTGCAGGAATATACAACATCTGCAAAGCGGAGTGACAGAAAAATCCCAACTCCACCTCAGCATTCATCTCGTTACAGCAGACACAATGTCAACAACAGCATTCCTTCGCAATCCCGCAGGATGTAGATGCAACGTCAACGAAAGACCCCATGGTCAGCAAAGCGGAGTGACGGCAAAATCCTAACTCCACCTCAGCATTTGTCTCGTTACAGCAGACGCAATGTTAACAACAACTTTCCTTCGCAGTCCAGCACGATGTAGATGCAACGTCAACGAAAGACCCCATGGTCAGCAAAGCGGAGTGACGGCAAAATCCCAACTCCACCTCAGCATTCGTCTCGTTACAGCAGACGCAATGTCAACAACGGCGTTCCTTCGCAGTCCAGCAGGATGTAGATGCAGTGTCAACGAAAGACCCCATGGTCGAAATAAAGCGGAGTGACGGAAAAATCCCAGCTCCACCTCAGCATTCGTCTCGTTACAGCAAACACAATGTCAACAACGATGTTCCTTCGCAGTCCAGCAGAATGTAGATGCAACGTCAACGAAAGACCCCATGGTCAGCAAAGCGGAGTGACGACAAAATCCCAGCTCCACCTCAGCATTCGTCTTGTTACAGCAGACGCAATGTCAACAACGGCGTTCCTTCACTGTCCAGCAGGATGTAGATGCAACGTCAACGAAAGACCCTATAGTCAGCAAAGCCGAGTGATGGCAAAATCCTAGCTCCACTTCAGCATTCGTCTCGTTACAGCAGACGCAATGTCAACAGCGGCATTCCTTCGCAGTCCAGCAGGATGCAGACGCAAAGTCAACAAAAGACCTCACGGTCAAAGCAAACGAAGCAAACGCTAAATTCCTAGCTTCAGGGTCTTGACGGTAACTCATATAAAACCTGAAAGACTATCGGAGATCATCCCACACTAGCGCGGAGTGGTCACCACCTCGACGTTCGTCTCGATACAGCAGATAAGATGTCACCCCAGCGTTCTTCCTCTAGCAGGGTTCAGGAGTGACAATCAAACAACGGAGACACGGCAAAATCCCTAGTTCGAAACCTCGACGGTTCACCAACAACCTAGAGACAACTGCGACACTCGTCTCGTTACAGCAGACGCAATGCCTCCAAACAAAGCAAAGGCCAAATTCCTAGCTTCAGGGTCTTGATGGTAACTCATATAAAACCTGAAAGACAATCGGAGATCATCCCACATGGAGTGGTCATCACCTCGACGTTCATCTCGATACAGCAGACGAGATGTCACCACAGCGTCCTTCTTCCAAAGGGATCCAGACACGCCAAAGCAAACGAAGCAAAGGCGAAATTCCTAGCTTTAGGGTCTTGACGGTAACTCATATAAAACCTAAAAGATTACCGGAGATCATCCCACATGGAGTGGTCATCACCTCGACGTTCGTCTCGATACAACAGACGAGATGTCACCACAGCGTTCTTTGTCTAACAAGATGCAGGCGCGACAAGAATAACAGAGCCACGACAAAATCCCTAATTCCAAGCCTCGACGGTTCACCCGCAACCTAGAGATAACCGTGACATTCGTCTCGTTACAGCAGACGCAATGCCAGCAAAACGAAGCAAATGCCAAATTCCTAGCTTCAGGGTCTTGACAGCAATTCATATAAAACCTGAAAGACTATCGGAGATCATCCCACACCAGCACGGAGTGGTTATGACTCATCAGGGCTCTCCAAAATGAGCCTAACGTCAAGTAAAAAGCGGCATGGAAAAATTCTTAACGCTTTCTCTTCTGACGGTCAAACTGCCTAAGAAGATTGTTTGAAGACGTCTTGTCCAGCCTCCGAAGGGATCAGAGACACGACAGTCGCAAGGCTACTCGAATAGCAAGATTTCCTATCGAGGGATACATCAGCCAACGTGACGGTACGACGGGAAAAACTCTAGTACCACAGACCCTAACGGACCTCTGTCGTAAAGAGCAAAGGTTAACTATGACGTTAGGACATTCTTGCGAGAACTTCTCGATTCGTCTCGACTCATGACGAAATTAGTGTCCTTGCGAGAACTTCTCGATTCGTCTCGACTCGTAGGGAAAAGTCTTAGGCAATGGGAATAAAAACCTGTTTCCTAAGCACTGGGGCCTGGCAAATTGGTCCAAAACGGACTTTTGCATACTATTCACGGACCACACTCTCCAAAGACGAATCTCGACAAGGAGAGAAACAACCACTTACGAGTCCTCTCGACTTATAAGCGGGAAAATTATCTTGTGAGATCCTTACGACTCTCAAGAGAAAACACACTTAGGAATCCTCACGTCTCCTAAGGAGAAAAAAGCTACATGCCACTGAAATAGAGAAGTTACTCATGAGCATATAAAATACTTCACGACAGAGTAATACATAAAGAAATAGAAGGATGTGGCTCATGGAGTTGAGAGTTTGGAACTATATCTCTTAAGAGTCGAGATTTGAGTCAATAATAAATGACGACGCTTGTGTCCGCTCGTTATCTTCTCAGATCAAGATTCTGAAAATTATATACCAACCCGGAACTGGTCTTACACTATGAGATTACTCTGCACTACTTCACCCATGTACATACTTATGCGGCCAAAGTAGTGGGGGGAATTTGTTCCCGTCAAAAATTTCTGCGCAAAAGAGCCCAAGTTATCAAATGGCAGTGATATGCTCAAGAAAATGCGAACCAGTATTTTCCGGGCTGTTTTTTGACAAACTCCCGAATGAGAAACAGCTAAATTCTGATGATATTGGAAGCATCTCGAAAACCCCTTTGATTTGATATATTATAGGCTTCATAATTCATCCGGGATCAAAAGTTATGAGCAAATATGATATGCAATGTTCCCTGATCAAAAATCAGGAATTACCTCAATGAGGTATCACGTGCTCACACGTGATCAATGGTCACGTGTTGACACATGATAGTTAAAACAGAGATAAAAACAAACAGCTGAAGAAGGATCCAATTGGGGGTCACATGCTCACACGTGACCAATGGTCACGTGTTGACACGTGATAGTTAAAACAGAAATAAAAAAATGGCTGAAGGAAATACCTCAATGAGGTATCACGTGCTCACACATGACCAATGGTCACGTGTTGACACGTGATAGTTAAAACTGAAGCATAAATAAACGCTGAGAAAAGGACTCAATTGGGGGTCATGTGCTCATACGTGACCAAGGGTCACGTGTCAGCACGTGACTGGCTTCGAAAGCCTTACAGTTTAATAGAATTAAATTCTAAAAGCTTCTAAATCTTTCCAAATGGAAAATGACTATGGGGACTATTGGATTAAAGATCCAAGGGTGATTAAAAATCACCAATTTATGGAAAAAATCTTAGACAAGGAAAGATTTCCCCTAAATCTCACTGAAAATAACAAACAGAATATCTTTGGATTTAAAATCCAACGGTGAATAAAATTCACTGAATGATCTAAATGATCATATTAATTATGAAAACAAACAAAATCTTTCAATGAAAGATTTTCTAAACAAATTGATTCTTTTCCTTCTCCTATAAATAGGAGCCAAGAGTAGAAAAAAAGGATAGAGTTTTGGAATCTGGAAATTTCAGAGAGGAAAAAAATGAGAATTTAATTCTCAACAAAGAGAAACCCTATGTGAGAAAAGAAAGGGGATCAAAACTTCAAACAGTGAATTTAATTCTCAAATCTGAGAGTTTAACTCTTCTGCAGAAAAGAACTTAGTTCTTCCTCGGGTTGAAGATCTGCAAAGAGCACATCTCCCCATAAGTTGAGAATTTAATTCTCATCGGGTTGAGATCCTGCCATGCAGATCCAAAACTTAGAGGGGAAATTGAGTTTAGAGAATTTAATTCTCCCAAAACAAGATTAGGGTTTAACCCTATATGAGAATTTAATTCTCCGAAACTCACAGGAATTTAATTCCTTCAAGATGAAACTAGGGTTTAACCCTATATGAGAATTTAATTCTCCTAAAATTATAGAAATTTAATTCCTTCAAGATCGACAGAACTAGGGTTTAACCCTAATTGAGAATTTAATTCTCTCAAATTTAGAGGAATTTAATTCCTGCTAAAATAAATTAGGGTTTAACCCTATACAAGAATTTAATTCTTTCACAATAGGAATTTAATTCCTCCAAAATCATAATTAAGGTTTAACCCTACAGAGAATTTAATTCTAAAAAATAAGGAGACTTAAAAGATCTCCATGCGTGCAAAGAGCTAGCTCACGTGTCCCCACGTGACCCTTGAAAAGATCCCCAAAAAAATGAGAAGGAAAAAGCTCTGAGGCAATGCCTCACGTGCTCCCACGTGACCTCCAAAACACAGAAAGAAAAGCAAAGGAAATCTAAGCTTTGGGCGCTCTTACGTGTTACCACGTGAGCCCTCAGCAAATACTTTAACAATTGGCACACAGATGTCCATCACGTGGCAACACGTGATGCTCAAAATGAAATAAAATAAGAAGTTTTTAACACTTAATTGCAGAACGAAGAAAAGGAATCTGGTCCTACCTTTGGGCGCCCTCACGTGTCCACACGTGACCCATTACTTTTTAGTGTTTAACACTAATTTAAAGAACTTATACCAAGTGTTTAACACTGGTGTTTTCTAGTGTTTAACACTAATTTGGGATTCTATATTTCCAATGTTTAACACTGCTGGTCTCCTAGTGTTTAACCCTAATTTGAGAGTTCTGTCTCCAATGTTTAACACTGTTGTTCTTTAGTGTTTAACATTACTTTTAGACAAATTGGCTAATATATTTCGAGGCAAAAGCCCCTTGTCATGCCCCACTTCCCAGAGTACGCTAAGATAGGCACGTGACATAGCCAACCATACTACCTGTGGATAGAAAAAATCCTTCCACAGTCACATTACGGCTGTTGAGATATCAAGAACGGGAAAGTAAACTAAACTATCTAGTACATGTCCATGAGCCAGAATAAATGAGTCAAGAAATAAAAATATGCGGAAGCAAAAGATCCAATAAATAAAACACCTGGAAAGTAAAACTGGATATCAACAGGATCCTCACTGCTCGGTCTAACAGCGGCAGTACTCCTGATCAGTCTGCAACTAAGGTAGAGGATCTGGGCCATGCAAAACCCAGACGTCAGTACGTCATAATATCATGCAATACTATAAACAGGGGTAACAAGATATGCTGGCATGAATTATAAACAATATCATGAATGTAATAAGTAAACACGGATATAGAACAGTGAAGGGTATCAGTGTATGTGACGTGCGGTTATCAATCTAAACTGGTCTATTGGGTTAACTACTCTAAAGCCTTTGAAATCAATTTGATGAATCATCGATGTAACTCAATAGTATCCCGTGCGTACCCGGGATCACGGTGAAGATTCTGGGGCTTAAACCGAGACATGCCGCTAGGCACTAAAAGGAAAAAGGGTAACGATGAATGATGTCAACAACATCATCCCAAGGCTGGCCTCGCCTCTAAAAAGGTAGTGGGTAACGATGGATGATGTCAGCAGCATCATCCCAAGGATGGCCTAGCCTCTAAAAGATAGTGGGTAACGATGGATGATGTCAGCAGCTCCATCCCAAGGCTGGCTTAGCCTTTAAAACTGATCAGTAAAGGTATCGAACTGTCGAGTTACAAGTCAGGTTTCATCATTGATTTCCCCATACCCCCAAGTTATGTATTCAAGTCAAGTATTAAATAATCTGAAGCTAATGCCAACACAGGATCAGGCAGGTACAGGTTTGTCTGGATAGACAATAGGAAATGTCCGTAGGGACAGCAGGTCAGGTTTGTTGGCATTAGTAACAAGACCAGGTAACAGGTAAAGCCATGGTACCACAAGTCGTCAAGTCAGGTAACATATAGGTAACATGTCATGTCAAGAAGTGCACGGTATCATATCGTGTCAAGTAATGGTATATCAAGTCATGTCAGGGGTGCACAAAATGTCACGTGGGTGCTCATATTCAAACTATAAATAAGCATGGGTATACAAAACAAGTATGGGTACTAATGGAACAATAAAGATGGAACACTGTGATGTTACATGAAAATAAGTATAGATTAAAGCATATGGATGCACAGTTATCGATTTGGGTTAACGGGATAGTTCCAACATTAATTAAATACAGTTTACCAAGTATGGAATGTTAAAATCTCTTTAATATGTATTAAATGATCTAGGGATGCAATTGAACAGATATTAAGCTGGATGTATGCAAACGGATGTCCGATAGGGTACTATTAACGAGGTGCTATGGCTATGCAAATAATTATTATGTGATTTAAATATGGACGTGGGTACCACGTAATGTAAACTAAAATGCAACATCATATGTTTCAAGTTCTAGATCTAAAATGATAAAATGGAACATCGATTGTTAAAATGGAACATGCGGCATTAGATTTAATCTACAGGTTTAGTATGCAATTAAATACGTATAAAAATAATATAAATAGCATGTAGCAAATTTTACTTGCCTGATCGAATCTCAAAGCGGTACGTGCAACACGTCGGATGTCGGGAAAACTTCGTGATGTGTCCACACGAGCACAGAACAGAACCAGGTAAGGCAAGAACATGACCGCACTGTCAGGGAACGTCCCCAATTGGAAGCTCAGCTCCAAGGTCACCACGAGCCACCATTGCCCCATCAGAAGCAGTTATCATGGAATGAAGATTTGGTATAGACTCCGCGCTTTCAATTTTAACGATCACATGAATATCCGCATTGCGACTTCTGAGATAGTCCTTCAATTCATGGACCATGTGAGCATCTTTTACAAAAGAAACTGCATAGAAATCAATATTGTTGTCGACGCCAAATTTGATATCTTCCCAATCCTTTTCTGTTATAGATGGTAGTGTAGCACTTCTGCCACGAACATTTAAGTGCCACCTGGATTTTAATTCTCCGCCATCAATAACTTCGCATTTGACAGTATCAGATGTTTTTGACCTCACAACTAGTGACATCGTCCCTCCATCGACTAATAGAATTTCACCAGAATCCACATCATTCACGAAGTCATAATAATTGACACTAACAGTGTCTTCAGTGCTGACTCCTCTTTTAATAGTGAAATTGAACTCCTGTCCCTCCTTAAGCAAGATCGGTTGGGGAACGTCTCCACTGTAGGGTTCCTAGGCACTCTCAAGAGGTCTCACAAGGCATCAACCATGCCAAGTTCAAATTTTAACGGTGCCGAGAAACCCTAATACGGATCGTTGGCTAGATATTTAGGCGAAAAACAAACTAGTTAACACTTAACTACAAGAATACGGAAATACAACCTTTGTAGATCCGGTCCTCCACCTCCACGGCTCCGTGATGAAGTCCTCTCCGCTGTCCAAATCAAATCCCGGGCTCTAGCGTCGGCTTCATCGGAGAAAGAGCGGGCTAGGTCATCGACGACGTGTCGAAGATGATCTAAGTCGAGGCATCGCTAGATCAAGCTCCAACTTCACCAAGTCTAGAAAACTTGTGAAAGAAACACACTCTACTACTTGGCAAGAGGTAGAGGATGAAGAAATAGGAAGTGGGTAGACTTTAGAATTGGATTTCTCACTCTTTTTCATCAATCACCATTGATGAAGCAAGCTTTCTTCTTTGAAGATGAAGAAGAAAAAGAAGATAATGAATATGATAAGTTAATCCTAAAAAAAAAGAATAATGAATTCTTATCATAATAGAACCATGGTTAGGTGTAGAGAATTAATTAGGGTTAAGTGGAATGGTTAGGGTTAAGGATGAGACAAAGTGGTCACAAAGTCAAAGTATTCATGAAGCTTCATGAAAGAACAAAGAATGCCACCATTTTATCATTTCCTTTTCTTTTTCCAAAAGAATAAATAAATGAATAAAATGAATAAGCAAATAATAAACCCTAACCATTTCATTAACCAAGGTTTAATTCTTTATACTTAACCAATTTTACATGCACCATCGAACATGATACAAGCATGTGCACAAAATCATATCACATATATAATGCGCACATCCGAGCGAGAAAATCCATTTAAAGTGAACCGATACTAGTTAATGCAAAGTAATATATATCAAATATATAATTATACATTAAATCATTAAATCAACACTTGATTTAACGATCCGGTCATATCGCATATAACCGACTAGTATCCTATGTATCGGTTTATCGAATCAATACTTGATTCGATAACTAGGTTATATCGCATACAACCATTCGACACATTGTTCGCGAGAATGAAATACGGTATCACATACACGCATTATTCTCGGTCCCGCACATATCTCATATGCGCTCCTATTTCGTTTCGCTTGAGCCAGGAAACCTCTGTGTAGGACTCTAAAGACTCGTCAATACGCCGGCAGCAGATGATGATCATATCAAACATCCACAAGCCGCAAGCGGTCTGCTAAACGTAACGGCCACCCGGGTATTGAGCGATCAGAAGATCGACGAGCAAGCCTGCTCACACTCCAGTGAATCCAACCAGTAACACTACCGTACAGTCCGGTCTGATCGTCTGATATGTCGCATATCTCGCCTAGGGGTGGTAAACGTCAGACCCCAATAGCTCGATAAGTCATGTCGATATGAGGTCTATAACAATTCGAGAAACTACTGGTAACACTTACCAGTAAATCTCAGCAACCCTGGCCAGGGATTTCCTGTTATAGCCAATCGAACACAGCGCAACATCAACCCCCTATACCGGGAGAGACGAATCCCCTCCTATCGCTCATTGCCTCCATGTGACTCGGGACTGTACCCAAAAACCACCATTTTGCACGCCCTCTTGGACGTGGTAAGATGGAAATCAAAGCACAGTGGGAACCACACAAGACTCTATGACGATCTCGGGTCAACAGACTACTCTGTACCAGTGTCACCAGAGAACTGCCATCTGACGTAAGGTATAATACCATCTGGGAGTTCTCGGCAAGTCCGTCCAGTGTACCAAGTCTCTACTGAGCACCCGTATATCATCTCTGATGTCAAACACCAATGGATATGGGATCATCCATCGCCCATCTGTATGGGTCGAGAAGGTATACGCTAGTCTACTCTGGTATATCGATGCCCCATCTCGATACACCCACGACTAGGGATTTTCAAGGATGTACTTATGGACTACCATGTCCCCACTAGTATGATCCGCATCATAGTCCAGGTAGTCAAGTACACATCCTAAGGGCTTTACCAATATGTAATAGAGAGACATATCAGTGTACACGTTAAGGTAAAGTTCAACCAGATAGCATACTATCATGTCGAGCAAGAAAGTCCTCCCTATATATGTCCCAGCATCCACTACAATATACATCCTATGTATAGTAATGGCCTCTAGGGCATACATATAACTAACAATCTCCCACTTGCACTAGGGCCATCTGATAGCAGTGGTTGCAGTATCTCATACTCAACCATCCCATAAAAGTCTCTCTCTGGGAACAGGCCTTTGTGAGTGGATCCGCTGTGTTGTCCTCTGAGTCTACTCTCCAAACCTCGATCACCCTGGAGATCAACCATCTCCTTGATCAGGTGACACTGCCTTAGAATATGTCTGGATCACTGATGGGACCGGCGTTCCTTGGCATAAGCCACAACTCCATTGTCACACAATGGGAGGAACAAAGTTCATCTTATGAACTAATATACACCCAGACTGCCTCTTTGGTAGCATCTTAAGTAGCGATGTATCCTGCCTTTATCGTCTAGTATGCCACGGTATCTAGCTTGGAACTCTTCCAACATACCGTCCCTTTACTGAGGGTAAAGACAATGCCTGTGACTGACATTCAGTCGTCTTTATCACCCTGGAACACTTCCAGTGATTCTTCCCAGAATCGTTTGATATCATCTCACTACAACTAGTGAGAATCCTAACATCCAATTAAATCTATCTCATAGATCTAAAACTCAGGATTTAGGAGGTATCATTTTGATCCTATACGGAGAATCTTTGTGATAAACGGAGATTGATCGAGCGTAGCATAAGAAACTCCTTTCTTATCAAGAGTATGTCATCCACGTACTCTACGAGGATCATCACCATACTCCCTACTACCTTTTTGTATATACAAGGTTCATCTACCATTTTGATGATGTCAAACTCTTTGACTATTTCATCAAAACAGATGTTCCAACTCCGCGATGCCTGCTTTATCCTATAAAGCATCTTGCACACGTTTCCGCTGCTCCCACTGTCTACGAGGCCCTCTGGCTGTGTACTTATAGACGCTCTCTTCTAAAACATCATTTAGAAAAGCTGTCATGACACCCAACCACCAGATATCATAGTCATGGTATGTAGCCATGGCAAGTAGGATCCTGATGGACTTAAGCATAGCCACTGGAAAAGGTTTCATCATTATCCACGCCTGGTCGATGACGAAAACCTTTAACAAGTCTAGCTTTGAAAGTCTTGACTTTTCCATGTACACCAAGTAATCTTCTCAAGATTTACTTGCTCCTGATGGGGATTTAACCCTTCAGATATAGCAACTAAAGTCCATACTTTGTCGGTGTATAAGGATTCCATCTCAGATCACTAAGCATCCAGCCATTCTTATAGAGTCTTACTCCTGATGGCCAGCTCGAAACTAGTTGGGTCATCATCTCATGATGCAATCCTTGCTCCCACTGTCATAGAGAAACCGAAGTATCTCTCAGGTGGGTGAGGAACCCTACTAGATCGGCGGAGATGCTGAGGTTCGTTGGTAATTATTGAATCCTTTGGTTCTGTCAAATCTTCAGCTGCAGTTTTGTATAGCTGGAACATTTCCAGTTCTACATAACTGACCTTGCCTCGAGGTTGTCCGGATTTTTCTTTTAGACATAGGCCAGACGACCCCAAATCTTAACCAACTTAAGATATGGGTTCTTCCCTTATCATATCAAATATGAAGTGGTAGGCAACTGATTTGATTTGAACCCTATTCAATAGGTATGCAGCTTCTTAAGTGCATAACTCCAAAAAGGAAATAGGAAACTCAGTAGTACTCATCATAGAGCACACCATATCACATAGGGTGCTATTGCTCCGCCCTGATATACCATCGTGCTATGGTGTATACGGAGGAGTAATGCTGAGAGAGAATCTCATTCTCCTTTAGAATAATCCAGGATTTCTGTTCTCAAGTATTCTCCCCCTTGATCACATCAAAGGACATAATACTTATACCCGTATTTTGGTTCTCTACTTCTAACTTATATTCTGTGAATATCTCAAAAGGTTCGGACTTGTGTTTCAACAGGAACATAGGTCTGAATCTCGAGAGATTATCAGAGAATGTAACGAAGTACAAAGAACCAGTCGTGGCATGTGTAGACAGGGGACCTACATACATCAACATGTATCATCCCAAGAGTTTACTAACTCTTTCTCTGTTTCCAGTAAACAGAGCTGTGGTCATTGTATCTTTGTGACATGACTGGCAAGTTTCACAAGATGTAGATTTAAACTGATTTAAATATGCATCTTCATGTAACTTCAGCTAGTCGGGTCACATTGATATGACCTAGTTTACAATGCCTCAAGAAGGATTCGTTCAGTTCTGAACTCTTCCTCTTGTGTGTGTTCCGTATACCAAGAACTGTAGTTTGATTTAGAACATCAATGCTTTTAGATAACGTGCCTGAACCGATCAACTATTGATATAGGAAATGTTCAAAACATTATCCAACAATACAAAATTATATCTTTTCTTTACTAATAAAGAGAGAGATATGATTTTGTATATCAGGTTCGGTATCTAATAACATTCGTTCAGAATCAATGTATTTGGAATACAGAGTGACAGTGACCAACAGACTTGGCTGCAACACTTGCCCCGTTTTCTGCCTCATGAAACTTATCACCCGTTCTCAGTTCTCTACCTTTCTGCAGCCCTATGTAACAGATTACATATCTGGGATCCTGATCTGGTATCACATACCCAGGACGTAAAGGATACTGAGAAACAGTTCTCTGTAATGAACACACCCGAAGATGATGCATCAGCATGCACTCTCTTCGTTTGGGCGGCATAGGAATTTTGGTATTCCCCAATTTCCTGCTCTGTCTTATAACAACTATAAGGTGGAGCGGGACCAACGTTCCCCAGCTCAGTATAACAAGCGGGTTCGGTCAATAATCCGTATTATTATCTTGATTAAGGCGTGATATGGTCGCTACCTGGAGAGAGAGAGAAGAAAACACTCAGCGTGCGCTCTTGCAAGAATAGATTGGTTATTATTTTATCTAATCAGGATGGCTCCCACTGCTTTTTATCAAATCTTCCTTCAAACCCTAAAGGAAAGACTAGCCGGGATTAATTACACACTACAAGTTCGCCAATCTTTCAGCCAGGCCAGTGTCGGTACTTTGAGGGAGGTCCCCCGTGCTTTCGCACGAACCTAATTAATGTAAAGCTCGTTTTCCCAGAGGCGTAACCCCGTTGACACCTTTCTAGACACTTACTTGATCGGCTAATTGCAATGTGTAAAACTCTCCCAGGAGTAACTCTTACTCGCAGCGGGTATCGGGATCCAACTATCTCATAGAAGGTATGCAATCTCATTGCAAATTTCAACACTTGAAATTCCCGATAATATTTTGCCCCTAGCAGCTATATGACCTTAACATAGTCAACAAATCATAAGTGCTAGTCAAGTTCAACCCGTCATTTCCCGATTGAATTAAACCCACCCGCACGACCCTTAACATAGTCAACAAAGTCGCACGACTACCCTAATCCAATCGCATCATATGCTTATGCAGATAAGCACTAATTAGCTACCGCACACTACGCCTTAACATAGTCAACAAACGTAGCACGAATACTAACTAGTACTTATCTGAAATGACGGAGGGCTGCGACAGGTTTTTCTGAAAACCTATTGCGTAATGAACTTGATATCGTTGTAGAATCAAATGATTTTAAAATGGAGTGCTTTTGAGGCTTTTCTAGTTTTGCTAAAGGAGTCACTCCCGGTGAAGGGATCGTCAGTCCTTTCCTCGTCGAATGAGGTGCGGGATATATCATATATATCACTGTGCAAAACAAAAACTCTTAAAAGCAATCAAAAGACAAACCGAGTGTGTAGCATCTACCAGTTATTGCTAAAGGAGTCACTCCCGGTGAAGGGATCTCGGTCCTTTCCTTATCGAATAAGGTGCAGGATATATCATATATACCGCTGTGCAAAGCAAGAACTGTAGCTACCTGTTTTATTTTGAAATTCGATTCTACAACATCTTAGGTTTCTTTTACTTTCATTAATCATATTAATGAAGTCCCATCATTAAAGTACCTAAACATCACAGATAAATACGACGTACACTTATGCCATCTGCATTCGCCTCGATGTCCCCTCGTGCACCGTTAGGTTAGGTAACTAACGGCAGAGCGGGGCAGGGCCAGCGCGGATGTAAAACATAAGTAACGTCTATATAATATATCATATATACTATATACTGTATCTATCACAGAACATCACATGATCACATCACAGATATCGCAGCAGAAGAAACATATGAAATATTGGATATACTAGGACGTCCGTGTTTTCAATACGAGCCAGTTTAAAACACGGATTCCACGGTCGCGATGAATAGCCAAACCCACACCCCTAGACCCCTACGAGAGCGGCAAGCAACCCTACCAATTCTAGAGTTAGGAGACCCGGACTCGACTCCTCGAGTTGGTCTCCCACTGGACTCCAGAACCCGGTTACTTATGCTCCTCCTCCTTGGGTCTATCCTAGTGCGGAAAAGTAATTAATATACAAAAGGTGACAACTTCCGCAACCTGGAAGTGTCCCAATAAAAGAATATTATATACAAGTTTTTACATGAATGAAAATGAAAAACACTCATCTCACATAAAAAACCCCGGCTATTCAAACACGACGATCCAATATAACATATCCAGCAACACATAACATCACATGTCATCAACGTAAGTAAATATCTCCATCCCAATTGTCGTTGACATATAGCAACGAAACCGGCGATATCACATATTACACTTACGGTCACAGAAAAGAAAGTGTAAAACTACAACAGTTAGAATCCGCAACCACCTCAGACATCACATGCCTGACCAAATGAATTACTTAGACATCGCATGCCTAACAATTATAAATCCCGCATTTTAGTCTCAAAATCGAAAACACTTTTCAATACCAAGTCGGGCAATTCAACAAGATTCCCGACATCCTGATCGAATGCTCGTCGCAAACTTCAGTAGACGGCTGCACCCCTGATACTGTCGACGAAGTGCACCAAGACGGAACACCGCTACCGCGAGCACCCGAACGGATGCTTTCGGCGACGGGGTTCTCCTACAGTCACTTGGTCGGGGCTATGGAGTGAGGCTGTCTATTAAGTTTACCCGGCGAGTATCCGCGTACGCTACGTGACTGCGATGGACTTTTGATCACATCAAAATTCCGTGGCAACCGATCAAGTGAGACTAAACTGCTATGTTTATAACATTCATTCAGTTATCTCATAACTTCTTGTGAATTCCAATTATTGTATCCCATTCCGGATAAATAGAAAATGTTAAACTTTCCGATCGAACATTCAAACATCCAAGTTTTCCCGAAACAGATCAACTCTTGAAATAAGTCTAAAAACATTCAGTTCGTGCCTCAGTACCAACGGTCCAGCCGTAGAAGGGTCAAGCCAACGTCTCACATGTGGCACGCCGTACTGCCCCAAACCCTAAGGTTCAAAGGGCAGTTCAAGACGGTCACATAATCGAGTTAAGGTTTGTTGTCTTCTAGAGGGTCGATCGCGTTACTTGCACTACTTAGAACGTCGTTAAACTACGGAAAAATCCAATACTTGGAAATTTCCCGACAGGGGAAAAGTTGGGTATTTTTATCCGGTCGAACTTTTTAACATATTCAAAAAAATTATCCGGGAAGCCACACAGACAAAATTTGATAATCCGATCGAACATTCGAATTCCCAAAACAACCCAGAAAAATTCAACTCTTGAATAAAAATTAAAAATTCCCATAAAATCCAGCATCAGAAAAGAGGAGTTACTGTGCAACAATGACAGTGAGATACGACCGTACGGCCGCGGAACCGCCGCATGAGGCATGCTCATGCCGCGGAACCGCGGCGGTTTAGATGAATTAGGATGTCGTATTTCACCATAACTCTTAGATCTTCCTGCTGAATTTTTTACGAATTTTTAATCTGGAAAAATCCCAGAATTTAGAAAAAGTCCAGAGAGCATGGAAATTTTGGCGTTTCGGTTCGTTCGGACTTCAAACTCCGTCTAGACTTCGCCTAAGGCTCTAGCTAGGCTCTGATACCACTGTGGGGTTCCTAGGCACTCTCAAGAGGTCTCACAAGGCATCAACCATGCCAATTTCGAATTTTAACGGTGCCGAGAAACCCTAATACGGATCGTTGGCTAGATATTTAGGCGAAAAACAAACTAGTTAACACTTAACTACAAGAATACGGAAATACAACCTTTGTAGATCCGGTCCTCCACCTCCACGGCTCCGTGATGAAGTCCTCTCCGCTGTCCAAATCAAATCCCGGGCTCTAGCGTCGGCTTCATCGGAGAAAGAGCGGGCTAGGTCATCGACGATGTGTCGAAGATGATCTAAGTCGAGGCATCGCTAGATCAAGCTCCAACTTCACCAAGTCTAGAAAACTTGTGAAAGAAACACACTCTACTACTTGGCAAGAGGTAGAGGATGAAGAAATAGGAAGTGGGGAGACTTTAGAATTGGATTTCTCACTCTTTTTCATCAATCACCATTGATGAAGCAAGCTTTCTTCTTTGAAGATGAAGAAGAAAAAGAAGATAATGAATATGATAAGTTAATCCTAAAAAAAAAGAATAATGAATTCTTATCATAATAGAACCATGGTTAGGTGTAGAGAATTAATTAGGGTTAAGTGGAATGGTTAGGGTTAAGGATGAGACAAAGTGGTCACAAAGTCAAAGTATTCATGAAGCTTCATGAAAGAACAAAGAATGCCACCATTTTATCATTTCCTTTTCTTTTTCCAAAAGAATAAATAAATGAATAAAATGAATAAGCAAATAATAAACCCTAACCATTTCATTAACCAAGGTTTAATTCTTTATACTTAACCAATTTTACATGCACCATCGAACATGATACAAGCATGTGCACAAAATCATATCACATATATAATGCGCACATCCGAGCGAGAAAATCCATTTAAAGTGAACCGATACTAGTTAATGCAAAGTAATATATCAAATATATAATTATACATTAAATCATTAAATCAACACTTGATTTAACGATCCGGTCATATCGCATATAACCGACTAGTATCCTATGTATCGGTTTATCGAATCAATACTTGATTCGATAACTAGGTTATATCGCATACAACCATTCGACAAATTGTTCGCGAGAATGAAATACGGTATCACATACACGCATTATTCTCGGTCCCGCACATATCTCATATGCGCTCCTATTTCGTTTCGCTTGAGCCAGGAAACCTCTGTGTAGGACTCTAAAGACTCGTCAATACGCCGGCAGCAGATGATGATCATATCAAACATCCACAAGCCGCAAGCGGTCTGCTAAACGTAACGGCCACCCGGGTATTGAGCGATCAGAAGATCGACGAGCAAGCCCGCTCACACTCCAGTGAATCCAACCAGTAACACTACCGTACAGTCCGGTCTGATCGTCTGATATGTCGCATATCTCGCCTAGGGGTGGTAAACGTCAGACCCCAATAGCTCGATAAGTCGTGTCGATATGAGGTCTATAACAATTCGAGAAACTACTGGTAACACTTACCAGTAAATCTCAGCAACCCTGGCCAGGGATTTCCTGTTATAGCCAATCGAACACAGCGCAACATCAACCCCCTATACCGGGAGAGACGAATCCCCTCCTATCGCTCATTGCCTCCATGTGACTCGGGACTGTACCCAAAAACCACCATTTTGCACTCCCTCTTGGACGTGGTAAGATGGAAATCAAAGCACAGTGGGAACCACACAAGACTCTATGACGATCTCGGGTCAACAGACTACTCTGTACCAGTGTCACCAGAGAACTGCCATCTGACGTAAGGTATAATACCATCTGGGAGTTCTCGGCGAGTCCGTCCAGTGTACCCAGTCTCTACTGAGCACCCGTATAACATCTCTGATGTCAAACACCAATGGATATGGGATCATCCATCGCCTATCTGTATGGGTCGAGAAGGTATACGCTAGTCTACTCTGGTATATCGATGCCCCATCTCGATACACCCACGACTAGGGATTTTCAAGGATGTACTTATGGACTACCATGTCCCCACTAGTATGATCCGCATCATAGTCCAGGTAGTCAAGTACACATCCTAAGGGCTTTACCAACATGTAATAGAGAGACATATCAGTGTACACGTTAAGGTAAAGTTCAACCAGATAGCATACTATCATGTCGAGCAAGAAAGTCCTCCCTATATATGTCCCAGCATCCACTACAATATACATCCTATGTATAGTAATGGCCTCTAGGGCATACATATAACTAACATCCACTTCGTACTTCAGGGCCCTTGGTATCCAGCATGATAGCAATAACATTGTCTTTGGATTGTGCATTATATTCCTTAACAAAATTAATCGTCTTCTGGTGTGATTTATGGTCCCCATGAGACATATTTAGGCGTGCAACATTCATTCCTGCTTCTGCTAACTTCCATAAAAATTCACGTGAGCTTGTGGAAGGACCAATCATACACACTATCTTTGTTTTCCTTCGAGGACTTGAGGATTCTCTCGGTTTTCCAAGACCAATTGTTCCGTTGGTCGATTGAAGACCCACCGCCCCGATTGGCTCGCTGGTCTTCACGGATCTCACCGCAAGCGCCCGCCTTTGCCACGTCGGCGGCCGGAATCTCCTCCTCGTCGACCGAATCCTGCGGCTGAGATTCCTCGACGAGGAAAGGCCCGACCTCTCCACCGTCGCCGACGCGATTCGCGCCAGAAGCCCACCGATCTCCGTCCAAGTCGCCATGGAGAATAGAGAAAGAAAAATTTGAGAATAGAGATTGCTAGGGTTTGATTTATTTGTGAGAAAATTTGGGTTAATACGCTAAAAGCTAAGAATTTGTGGAGAAGAGAGAGAGAGAGAGGGAGGGAGAGCAGGGAAGAAAGGAAGATAGATCGAACACGAGAATGATGGGGCCCACGGGGTTAAGGAGAGAGCCGTGTTTGTTATTCTGTTACAATTTTACTTTGAAAATTATATTTAAACTGTTAGTTTCGGTGGTGAAATATAACGAATATATTTTAATAGTATAATATTAAATGAATATAATATTAGTCCGTTTTGAGATTTTGGCAAATACAACCTTGCTCCAAAACATGCTCGGGTTGGGTCTAAAAATCCGGTTTTAAAATATGAAAAATATATGCGACTTCCAAATTTCAAAATGAATGCTCAGGTAACGAAATTGCATACCCTAAGAACGGATGCACGTACGTGCGCGTAGCCATCCAAACACGTCCGTTTCACTGAACGGGACGAGAACAAGATGCGCGGATGCTACCACGGGGTTAGGGGTATCATGCAGGCCATGAAATGTATTTTTAAAATATTTTACGTGAATTAAAATGTTATATGGTAAAAGATGACATGCCAGATAAAATGTCAGTATGCAATAAAGTTAAAAAAATGCCCAAGTCTACATAACAAGTCAGGGTGATTCATAAATATGAATCAAACAAGTTTCAAGAAAGCGGGTCGGGTCGAATGCAATGTAAAAATGTAAAATATCATTCACACCCAAGATACGATAAATCAAGAAAACACCACGAATAAAGAAATACGAGAACTGGAATTGGTATAAATGAACTAGGCTGTTACATTTTACCCAACTACAAAAAGAATTTCGTCCTCGAAATTCCAAGAACAAGAAAAGATAAACTATCAACAAGCTACAAGAATAGGTGTGGAAACTTTTGCCGGATTTCATCTTCTCGTTCCCAAGTTGACTCTCTATGCGAGCGATTTTCCCAAGAAACAAGTACAAGAGGGGTAACCTTGTTCTTAAGAACCTTTTCTCTTCGATCCACAATGGACATCGGTTGCTCCTCAAAATTCAAATCTTCACGTACAGTCAGCTCCGAATGATCCAACACATGTGTTTCATCTCGAATATACTTACGGAGTTGAGATACGTGAAACACGTTATGAACATTCGTCAATGATTGTGGTAACGCCAATCGATACGCCACTTCTCCAACACGTTCCAAAATATCAAAAGGTCCAACGAATCAAGGACTAAGCTTTCCTCGACTTTCGAAATGAATCACCCCTCTAGTCGGTGGTATCTTCAAGAATACTAAATCACCAACGGCGAACTCTAGAGGTCTTCTCGACATATCTGCCCAACTCTTTTGTCGGTCTTGTGCTGCTTTCGTATGATTCCGGATAGTATTAACCTTCTCAACTGTTTGCACGATCAAATCCGGTCCCAATAATCTTCGTTCTCCAACATCGTCCCAACAAACAGGTGAACGACACTTGCTACCATAAAAGCTTCGAATGGAGCCATCTGAATAGTCGCCTGGAAACTATTGTTGTAAGAAAAACTCCACTAAGTGTAGATGATCCTCCCATAAACCCTTGAAGTCTAACATGCAAGCTCTCAACGTGTCTTCAAGAGTTTGGATCGTACTCTCCGACTAGCCATCTGTCTGAGGATGATAAGTTGTGCTAATTCAATCGAGTCTCCAAACTTTCCTGTAAGCTCTTCCAAAAGTTTGATAAGAAACGAGTGTCACGGTCGGACATGATGCTCGCTGGTACACCATGCAATCTTACAATCTCCTGCATGTACCGCTCTGCCAAAGATTCTGTTGATTGACTGACTTGAAATGGTATGAAATGAGCTGCTTTGGTCAATCGATCAACAATCACCCAAACTGCATTGTTGCCCTTTGGACTCCGCGGCAAAGCCGTCATGAAATCCAAGGTTATATGTTCCCATTTCCACTAAGGAATCGGAAGTGGTTGCAATAAACCAGCAACCCTTTGATGTTCAGCCTTACTTGCTGACACACCAAGCACCTTGCTACAAAGCGAGCAATCTCCCTTTCATACCTTCCCATCAGAGATGCTGTCGTATATCTCGGTACATCTTCGTGCCTCCTGGATGTACGGAATATGCTGAACTGTGCACCTCCTTCATTAGCTCTTCGCGAATATCTCCCTTTGGCACACACAAACAGCTACCATATCGCAACGAACCATCTTCATGGATCAGTAAGTCTGTTCGAAGTACAGCTCCAACCTGTTCTCGAAACTTTTGCAATCTAGGGTCCTGCGACTGCGCTGCTTTAATATTCTCGATCAACGACGACTGTACTTGCAGCTGCATCAACTGTCCCGAAGAATGTGGTAGCACAACCTCCAAATCAAATCTTTGAAAGTCTTCAATAAGTTCCTTCTGTGCGGTCAACATCTGAATTGCTGGCAACCGACTAAGCGCATCCGACACTACACTAACTTTCCCCGGATGGTACTTAAGATCAAGATCGTAGTCAGCTATCAGCTCCAACCATCTACGCTGCCTTCATATTAAGCTCTTTCTGTGTTAACACGTACTTTAGGCTTTTGTGATCGGTGTATACTTCGACCTTTTTCGCCCAATACGTAGTGTCTCCAAATCTTCAAAACGAAAATCACAGCTGCTAGCTCCAAATCATGAGTTAGGTAATTCTTCTCATAGGTCTTCAACTGTCTTGATGCGTACGCTATAACCTTCCCATGCTGCATCAAAACACGTCCCAATCCTTTTTCGGATGCGTCGCTGTGAATTACCAATCCTTCGGAACTGTCTGGTACGGTCAAAATAAGAGCAGTTATCAGTCTCTGCTTCAACGCCTCAAAAGCTGACGCACACCCATCCGTCCATACGAACGGTACTTTCTTGCGCGTAAGCTTGGTCAAAGGCTTAGCTAAACGAGCAAAATTCTCCACGAACCTTCTGTAGTATCCTGCAATTCCAAGAAAACTTCTGATCTCTGCAATGTTCTTCGGAATCGGCCAATCTCGAACTGCTGTAATCTTTTCGGGATCAACGGCGATTCCATCTCCGGACACGACATACCCCAAAACTTCATTTCTTCAAGCCAAACTCGCACTTGCTCATCCTTGCATACAATCTTTCTTGCCTCAATGTCTGCAGTGCGATCTTCAAGTGTTCTGCATGCTCTTCAATACTCTTTTGAGTGGACCAAAATATCATGAATGAACACCACTATATATTGGTCCAAGAATGGTGAAAAGATTTGGCTCATCAAGTCCATAAATATCGCCGGTGCATTCGTTACTCCGAAGGGCATCACTAATACTCATAATGTCCATACCGAGTTCGGAACACAGTCTTGCAAATATCTTCTGGTTTAACTCGGACCTGATGATATCCGGATCGCAAATCCAGTTTCGAGAATACCCTCGCGCCACTAAGCTGCTCAAATAATTCACCAATGCGAGGGATCGGGTATTTGTCCTTAATAGTCACCCAATTTAATTCTCGATAATCGATGCACATTCTCATTGTGCCATCCTTCTTCTTGACTAGAAGAACTGGAGCTCCCTAAGGCGAGTTACTGTTACGAATCCAACCTTTCTCAAGTAATTCAGTGACCAGCTTCTTGACTTCCTCCAACTCCACTGGTGCCATCGGATAATACGCCTTGAAGATTGGCGATGCACCAGGAACAAGATCAATCACGAACTCCGCATCTCGTTTTGCGGTAAACCCGAGATGTCCTCGAACACGTCCATGAACTCTCGAAATATAACCGGCGCTTCCTCCTTATCAACTTCCATCGACGAAAGAACATTGTTTGTCGGCCTAGCCCTAAACTCGACTAGCCCGACAGAACTGCTTCCTCCAGCAAAACAAACTCCGGATGTCCAGGAATCTAGAAAATCACTTTCCTTTCCTTACAATCAATATGAGCGTGGAAAGTGCCGAGAAAATCCATTTCCAAGACAACAACAAACAAAGGGATGCACCAGAATTGAATAATTCTGATGCGGAGAAAACATGAACAAGTAAGATACCGAGATGACTACATCCGAAGTCAAGATACTAAAGAGGATTAAGCACGGTAAATATGATTCAAGCTGGTGATAAAACAATAACTGGTAAGCAATGAAACCGAGAGAAGCAAGGTAATATAACGATCATAAAATAAGGAAATGAATCAAAACTAGAATTCCAAGTTACTTAAATAGAGTACCGCATTGTAACCATGCTGCAGTTCATAGTTACAATCACATAACTCCACTCAAGTCGCCAAAATCCTAGTATCAGAATCAAGAAACATGGAGAAACAATAGAGAACCAAAAGGTTTCAAGTCGAGATGCAAAGTGATTTGCGTATCGTCAAGGCAAAGGATAAGAGAAAGATATGATTCAAGAATCACAATAACAAGGTGGCAGGATATGTACCTAATCACGAGTATTCTGATTTGTGTATTGGGTTCAATACCCAACTAAAAAAGAATCAAACTCGATTAACCTATATCCTATGGCTCTGATACCAAAAGAACCATGTCACGCCCCGCTTCCCAGAGTACGCTAAGATAGGCACGTGACATAGCCAACCATGCTACCTGTGGATAGAAAAAATCCTTCCACAGTCACATTACGGCTGTTGAGATATCAAGAACAGGAAAGTAAACTAAACTATCTAGTAATAAGCCAGAATAAATGAGTCAAGAAATAATAATATGCGGAAGCAAAAGATCCAATAAATAAAACACCTGGAAAGTAAAACTGGACATCAACAGGATCCTCACTGCTCGGTCTAACAGCGGCAGTACTCCTGATCAGTCTGCAACTAAGGTAGAGGATCTGGGCCATACAAAACCCAGACGTCAGTGCGTCATAATATCATGCAATACTATAAACAGGGGTAACAAGATATGCTGCCATGAATTATAAACAATATCATGAATGTAATAAGTAAACACGGATATAGAACAGTGAAGGGTATCAGCGTATGTGACGTGTGGTTATCAATCTAAACACGGATATAGAACAGTGAAGGGTATCAGGGTATCAGCGTATTTGATGAATCATCGATGTAACTCAATAGTATCCCGTGCGTACCCGGGATCACGGTGAAGATTCTCGGGCTGAAACCGAGACATACCGCTAGGCACTAAAAGGAAAAAGGGTAACGATGAATGATGTCAACAGCATCATCCCAAGGCTGGCCTGGCCTCTAAAAAGGTAGTTGGTAACGATGGATGATGTCAGCAGCATCATCCCAAGGCTGACCTAGCCTCTAAAAGGTAGTGGGTAACGATGGATGATGTCGGCAGTATCATCCCAAGGCTGGCCTAGCCTCTAAAACTGATAAGTAAAGGTATCGAACTGTCGAGTTACAAGTCAGGTTTCATCATTGATTTCCCCATACCCCCAAGTTGTGTATTCAAGTCAAGTATTAAATAATCTGGAGCTAATGCCAACACAAGATCAGGCAGGTACAGGTTTGTCTGGATAGACAACAGGAAATGTCCGTAGGGACAGCAGGTCAGGTTTGTTGGCATTAGTAACAAGACCAGGTAACAGGAAAGCCATGGTACCACAGGTCGAGTAAGGTAACATATAGGTAACATGTTATGTCAAGAAGTGCACGGTATCATGTCGTGTCAAGTAATGGTATATCAAGTCATGTTAGGGGTGCACAAAATGTCACGTGGGTGCTCATATTCAAACTATAAATAAGCATAGGTATACAAAACAAGTATGGGTACTAATGGAACAATAAAGATGGAACACTGTGATGTTACATGAAAATAAGTACAGATTAAAGCATATGGATGCATAGTTATCGATTTGGATTAAGGGGATAGTTCCAATTTTAATTAAATATAGTTTACCAAGTATGGAATGTTAAAATCTCATTAATATGTAATAAATGATCTAGGGATGCAATTGAACAGATATTAGGCTAGATGTATGCAAACGGATGTCCGATAGGGTACTATTAACGGGGTACTATGGCTATGCAAATAATTATTATGTGATTTAAATATGGACGTGGTATTGTAAACTAAATGGAACATCATATGTTTCAAGTTCTAGATCTAAAATGATAAAATGGAACATCGATTGTTAAAATGGAACATGCGGCATTAGATTTAATCTACAGGTTTAGTATGCAATTAAATACGTATAAAAATAATATAAATAGCATGTAGCAAGTTTAACTTGCCTGATCGGATCTCAAAGCGGTACGTGCAACACGTCGGATGTCTGGAAAACGTCGTGATGTGTCCACGCGAGCACAGAACAGAACCAGGTAAGGCAAGAACATGACCGCGCTTTCAGGGAACGTCCTCAATTGGAAGCTCAGCTCCAAGGTCACCACGAGCCACTATTGCCCCATCAGAAGCAGTTATAATGGAATGAAGATTTGGTATAGACTCCGCGCTTTCAATTTTAATGATCACATGAATATCCGCATTGCGACTTCTGAGATAGTCCTTCAATTCATGGACCACGTGTGCATCTTTTACAAAAGAAACTGCATAGAAATCAATATTGTTGTGGACGCCAAATTTGATATCTTCCCAATCCTTTTCTGTTATAGATGGTAGTGTAGCACTTCTGCTACGAACATTCAAGTGCCACCTGGATTTTAATTCTACGCCATCAATGACTTCGCATTTGACAGTATCAGATGTTTTTGACCTCACAACTAGTGACATCATCCCTCCATCGACTAATAGAATTTCACCAGCATCCACATCATTCACGAAGTCATAATAATTGACACTAACAGTATCTTCAGTGCTGACTCCTCTTTTAATAGTGAAATTGAACTCATGTCCCTCCTTAAGCAAGATCGGTTGGGGAACGTCTCCACTTCGTACTTCAGGGCCCTTGGTATCCAGCATGATAGCAATAACATTGTCTTTGGATTGTGCATTATATTCCTTAACAAAATTAATCGTCTTCTGGTGTGATTTATGGTCCCCATGAGACATATTTAGGCGTGCAACATTCATTCCTGCTTCTGCTAACTTACATATCATTTCACGTGTGCTTGTGGAAGGACCAATCATACACACTATCTTTGTTTTCCTTCAAGGACTTGAGGGTTCTCTCGGTTTTCCAAGACCAATTGTCCCGTTGGTCGATTGAAGACCCACCGCCCCGATCGGCTCGCTGGTCTTCACGGATCTCACCGCAAGCGCCCGCCTTTACCACGTCGGCGGCCGGAATCTCCTCCTCATCGACTGAATCCCACGGCTGAGATTCCTCAACGAGGAAAGGCCCGACCTCTCCACCGTCGCCGGCGCGATTCACGCCAGAAGCCCGCCGATCTCCGTCCAAGTCGCCATTTGAGAATAGAGAGAGAAAATTTGAGAATAGAGATTGCTAGGGTTTGATTTATTGGTGAGAAAATTTGGGTTAATATGCTAAACGCTGAGAATTTGTGGAGGAGAAGGAGAGAGAGGGAGGGAGAGAGAGGGAGGGAGAGCAGGGAAGAAAGGAAGATAGATAGAACACGAAAATGATAGGGCCCATGGGGTTAAGGAGAGAGCCGTGTTTATTATTCTGCTACAATTTTACTTTGAAAAATATATTTGAACTGTTAGTTTCGGTGGTGAAATATAATGAATATATTTTAATAGTATAATATTAAATGAATATTATATTAGTCCGTTTTGAGATTTTGGCAAATACAAACTTGCTACAAAACATGCCCGGGTTGGGTCTAAAAATCCAGTTTTAAAATATGAAAAATATATGCGACTTTCAAATTTCAAAATGAATGCTCAGGTAACGAAATTGCATACCCTAAGAACGGATGCACGTACGTGCGCGTAGCCATCCAAACACGTCCGTTTCACTGAACGGGACGAGAACAAGATGCGCGGATACTACCACGGGGTTAGGGGTATCATGCAGGCCATGAAATGTATTTTTAAAATATTTTACGTGACTTAAAATGTTATATGGTAAAAGATGCCATTCCAGATAAAATGCCAATATGCGATAAAGTTAAAAAAATGTCTAAGTCTACATAACAAGTCAGGGTGATTCATAAATATGAATCAAACAAGTTTCAAGCAAGCGGGTCGGGTCGAATGCAATGTAAAAATGTAAAATACCATTCGCACCCAAAACACGATAAATCAAGAAAACACCACAAATAAAGAAACACGAGAACTGGAATTGGTAAAAATGAACTAGGGTGTTACATCCCTCCTCCAAATGAATCTCAAAATTGAGGAAATCAAAGATGAAAATATTTAGCATTACTAAATAATGTGGGCTTGAATCCAGACAAGCGTTAATGGTCCAACAAAGGGCCAATTCTTCCAACTTAATTGGACTTAGCCTAAGTTGGCCATAAGTCCTCAACTCAGGCTCAACTGAGCCCATGTGCTCATAACTCTAATTAACCGATCTTAGTTCCAAATTGGACTACAGATTACTTAATCCACTTTGGTTCAAGGGTACATCTCTTCACTCCTCTGATATTTGTCGTTGTAATCCTTCAACGTCTTCAGAGAGGTGACGGGTCCCGACAACCACACATTTCATAGACTATGACGTCTTTAAACTGGACTGTGGGGTCCTTAAGCCCATGGACTATGATGTCTTTAACCTTGACTGTGAGGTCTTTAAACTCACGGACTATGATGTCCTTAACCTCGACTGTGAGGTCTTTAAACTCACAGACTATGATGTCCTTAACCTCGACCGTGATGTCTTTAAACTAACAATGGACCACTATGTTCTTAAATTGGTATTGGACCACTACGTCCTTAAACTGGTAATGGACCACCATGTCCTTAAACTGGTAATCGATCGTAATGTCCCTAAACTAAACAATAGAGCCTAGATGCTCTCTTGTTGGATCTAAATGATCCTGTTAAGTTGATCTTAGTCTAAAATTAGACTAATGTGTCCTTAACAAACGTTGAGTTGATCTTAGTCTAAAATTAGAATAACGTATTCTTAACAAACATTTAAGTTGATCTTAGTCTCAAATGAGACTAACGTATCCTTAAACCCAACCCCCAAACCTAAATCTAAGAAAATACGGATTTGGACTAATCCACGCCCTAAGGGCGACAACATAATTTAGTCTCCGTATACAATCCACGGGCAACCAAAAACAAAACAAACACACACGACATGAAGTGACCATCTCTAGAAGGTGAAAGTTGTTACTACGATGCGGTAGCATAATTAACTGCAGGGGCTTGCGCCTGCAGGGAAGAGCGTCCACACAATCAAAAACCTCTCAAGCGAGAGGGAATCTGACGAAGTCTGCTATATCGGCCGCATCCGTTTAAACTTTCGATACACGGTGCCATAAATCAACTTGGCATCTTCAGAGAGGTGGACGGATAGAACCAATTAGCATCTACCCCGAATCTCAGGCAGGACGTCTGACTTGCGTGTCTTTCGGAGGGGAACAGGGCCTGAGGATCAACCCCGAGCTTGTGAGAAATGATTTTGGGGTCGATCACAAGCATGTCGGCAGGCGCCCAGGCGAAGACAACGGAGTTATTTCTGAGGAAACCGACCAGGTCATCTCGCCAAGTCCCTGTCAGGAGTGATCCGACCTGGACGGTTTTTTCATCGTCCCCCTCTGTCAGGGGCACCTCAGTCAGTGGTTCGACTGGCGTCCCCTGGACCTCCTTCTGCTCGTCTTGGGTGTCCAGAGAACCTTTGATGTCGTCTTTTACCTCAGCGTCGTCGGCCGGCTGCTCAGACGAAGATGTTTCGGTAAGGTATACCTTCGCGACATGCTGGTTTCTGTAGACCCGACCTATCCCGCCCTGATCGAGAGGGAACTTCATTGCAAGGTGGTAGGTCGATATTTGGGCCTGGAGGGAGTTCAACGTCGGGTGGCCGAGGATGACGTTGTAGGCCGATGGGACCTTTGCTACGTTGAAGTCCACAGGCAAAGTACGGGTGCGGCCGGGCTCCCCGACGTTGAATTGCAGGGTGAACACCCCTTCCGCCGGGATGGAGTGGTTGGTGGTGAACCCTAAAAGGACGTGGGAGGTCGGTTTTGTAGGGTGTTTTTCGTCACCCCATTGAGATGGGAATACGCGCACGCTTGTCAGGCGTACTACAGATTCCCCCTACCTAGGGTAAGCGGGGTTTTAATGATTGTGGGGATCCGAATCTCCGGCAGCCGCGGACTGAGCTGCCGTTAATTACCCCTCGCCTTTGGGGCGAGGGAACCTCCGATTAACGGGTTAAACAGGGCACGCGAACTCAATGTGCAGTGTACGTGTGTTCTATTTTGAAATGGGGGTTTTGGATATATCGGGAGCCACGCAGAGTTTTTACGGGGGTCCCGCTACCCGGATAGCGGGCTGGGGGTCAAGGGGGCTAGCAGCTCCCTTGCGGGGTTCGGGGCAGCGCCCCGGCCCGAAAATTTTTTGGAATGGGAGAATGTTGCGGAGTATGTATATGTGTGAATTTGTATACATATGTATATGTATATGTATGTACATAAAAAAGAGGGGGAAAAGGCATCCAAGGGATGCGTGGGGCCAGCGCCTTGAGCGCTGTGCGCTTAGGTGCTGTGCGCTCAGGCGCAAGCGCGCCGCGTGTCGGCACGTGGGCGCTTTGCGCATGAGCGCTGCGCGCAGGAGCGCAAGCGCGCGCGCCACGTGTCGGCATGTGGGCGCTTTGCGCATTTGCGCAAGCGCGCAGGTGCGCAAGCGCGCGCGCCACGTGTCGGCACGCGGGCGCTTTGCGCACTTGCGCAAGCGCAGGTACGCAAGCGCGCGCGTGCGCCACTTGTCGGCACGCGGGCGCTTTGCGCACTTGCGCTGCGCGCTGGAGAGGACAAGAGACTTTTAGCCTGAAAAAAGATTTCTCAAAGAGAAATCAGAGAGGAGTCGGGCTCCTGAATGTGTTCTGGGTTTAATGGAAGTGGTTCTTCTTCTTCCTCCTGTTGCTTGCTGGATCTTGAAGATCAAGAGATGTAAAATCTCAAAATCTCTCCTTTTTAAGATCTGATGACAGATCCAAGTTCCCCTTTGTGGGTTTTGTGGTGAAAAACTAATTTGTTTTATAAAAAGAAGAGTAAAACTCTTGATTTAATTCAAGAGAAAGAAAAAGGTTTTGGAACCTTAAAGAAGAAGAATAGATCTCAGATCTGGAAACTTTTTTAGAGAGAGAAAAAGTTGTTTTTTTATTCATCATCATTTTGCCTTATATAGGCTTACATATTTACATATAGCCTCTTGGGCTTTACAAAAATGGCATTTTAGCCATCCCATGGCTCATGTGCCATTCCTTTTTTGCACATAAGCCATGGGCTTACAAAATATTGGCTTTATGCCCACTTTGCATACATTCATGCATAAACAATTACATAAAAATTATTTATTACATGATTTTGTTGTTGGCATGGGGAGGCTGGCTGCGGGCTCGACTTGGGCATGGGCCCGCTTGACCTGGGCTTGGGCCCACCTAGCTTGGGGGTTGACCTTGACTTTGACTCGGTCAACAGGGGTGTAGATTTTTACCCCAACAAATTGCCCCCATCAATAAATGCACACAGCATATGTGGATCGTGTGCATGAAATTGATGGATCTTCTTTCACGTGGAGGCGACTTGCTTTGGTTCCCGCTTTTTGGGATGCACTGCCCTTTTTACGACGTGGACGGTCGACGCTTAATGCGTCTTCGAGACGGAGTGTCCATGGTAGACGTTTCCCTGGCCCGGAGCGATCTGGTTCCTGCTTTGTAGGAAGCCTGCACTGCCCTTTTTGCGACATGGACGGCCGACGCTCTGATCCGGAGCGATTTGGGTTCCCAATTTACGGGAGCCTGCACTGCCCTTTTTGCGACATAGACGGTCGACGCTCTGATCCGGAGCGATTTGGGTTCCCAATTTGCGGGAGCCTGCACTGCCCTTTTTGCGACATAGACGGTCGACGCTCTGTTACGGAGCGATTTGGTAGACGTGTCCCCGGCACGGAGTGTCGCTGGTCGACGTTTCCCCGAGGTGGAGTGTCTGTTGTCGATGTGCCCCTGGCACGGAGTGTCTGCTTGACGTTTCCCCGAGGCGGAGTATCGGCTAGTTGATGTGTCCCCGGCACGGAGTGTCGCTGATCGACTTTTCCCCGGCGCGGAGTGTCGGGTTGACTTTTCCCCGGCACGGAGTGTCGCTGATTGACTTTTCCCCGGCGCGGAGTGTCGCGGGTTGACTTTTCCCCGGCACGGAGTGTCGCTGATGGACTTTTCCCCGGCGCGGAGTGTCGGGTTGACTTTTCCCCGGCACAGAGTGTCGCAGATCGACTTTTCCCCGGCGCGGAGTGTCGCGGGTTGACTTTTCCCCGGCGCGGAGTGTCGCGGGTTGACTTTTCCCCGGCACGGAGTGTCGCTGATCGACTTTTCCCCGGCGCGGAGTATCGGGTTGACTTTTCCCCGGCACGGAGTGTCGCTGATCGACTTTTCCCCGGCGCGGAGTGTCGCGGGTTGACTTTTCCCCGGCACGGAGTGTCGCTGATGGACTTTTCCCCGGCGCGGAGTGTTGGGTTGACTTTTCCCCGGCACGGAGTGTCGCTGATCGACTTTTCCCCGGCGCGGAGTGTCGCTGATCGACTTTTCCCCGGCGCGGAGTGTCGCGGGTTGACTTTTCCCCGGCACGGAGTGTCGCTGATGGACGTTTCCCCGGCGCGGAGTGTCGGGTTGACTTTTCCCCGGCACGGAGTGTCGCTGATCGACTTTTCCCCGGCGCGGAGTGTCGGGGGTTGACTTTTCCCCGGCACGGAGTGTCGCTGATTGACTTTTCCCCGGCGCGGAGTGTCGCGGGTTGACTTTTCCCCGGCACGGAGTGTCGCTGATGGACTTTTCCCCGGCGCGGAGTGTCGGGTTGACTTTTCTCCGGCACGGAGTGTCGCTGATCGACTTTTCCCCGGCGCGGAGTGTCGCGGGTTGACTTTTCCCCGGCACGGAGTGTCGCTGATCGACTTTTCCCCGGCGCGGAGTGTCGGGTTGACTTTTCCCCGGCACGGAGTGTCGCTGATCGACTTTTCCCCGGCGCAGAGTTCGCGGGTTGACTTTTCCCCGGCACGGAGTGTCGCTGATCGACTTTTCCCCGGCGC